>CP136065.1:193760040-196168590 GCA_032622095.1 Siphonodentalium dalli | reverse complement strand
ACGTCGTCATCAGTAGTATCATATAATAATCATCATCACCGTCGTCATCAGCATCATCCGTCGTCATCACTATTTTATTACACCCAGATTCGTATATGTTCCATACAGGAGCTACATTGGTATTGGCCATGGCAAAACAAGATATTGGTGTGAGTACTGTAATCGTTATCACCTTATCTTCGTCGTTGCCGTACTCAAAGATTCCGGTGTTGAAAGTTTTTCGCTTGTCACTCACTATTTATGTGCTGTATTTAACAAACACTCGGGTCACACAGAGTGTTTTGTGGATAATATCGCATTCATACTATCATTATACTATACTGTTAATATATTCTTGAGGAAATGTTCATATACTTTGGTATCTTTTATTTCTAAATTAAAACCTATAACGAAGGCCATCCGTGCCTTGAAGTTTACATATCGACCAGGGGAGAGAGAGACAATACTCATTATAGCCAGCCGTTTTTGTTATGGGCACTTCTGAAAGGCATCTTTATGGAAACACATTTGTTTATTTCGAGAGAATTCTAACGAGAAACAGAATGCCGGCAAATTAAAGAAAAAACCTGTTTTAAATTAGATTGTTGTCTTGTTTTTGTTGTAATTAGAGGTCTGACTACATAATATTTAACCATGTATATTTTCCGCATGGAATAATAAAGAGCGCATGTTACTTGTTATTTCCCCCGGTATGGTAACAATAGAGAACGTTTGTCTCACTGTAATGGCTGGTAAGATTTTTCATGGTATATCAAGTTCGTATATCAGTATACCAAGCATAGAAATAACCGATTGTGTCTGTCACTGCCATGCATATGGTTTCCGGATTATATCTTCAGTAATAGCGAAGGAAATTAAACAATATTTGGCATGTGTGCTTATTGGTTAGGGTCACATGTCATGTTCGAATATGGGAGCGGTAGCATAATTTAACTGCATTTTATACCGGAGTTATGATCCTTATCGAAGTTATGCTTAGATTTAGACTTTACTTTTTTTTGGGTGATATCTTTAGTTTCAGTTATCTGATTGTTTTCAAATTTTGCATGTGGATTACCCTCGTGAAAATACAGATCAAGTTCGAATATGGGTCCGGTCTTACATTTTTTTTTACCAGACTTATGGTCCTTGTGGACTTATAAATAATTTGCCGATTATTTTGGTTTCCGGATAACTTTACTTTTAGTTACCTGATTTGTTTTCAAATTTGGTATGTTGATTACTGAAATGAAAGATAAGTTTGCAGATGGGTCCTGTCAATTTTACTACCGTTATGGTCCCTGTCGACTAAGATTTTTTACGATTATACACTTAGAACGAACGTGTTAAATTCTACACAATATGTCTTACATTTGATCTCAAACGAAATTGTGTAGAAATGACACATGTCTAGATGGAAATTTGTTAACATCGGATATGAGTGAATATGTGAGTATATTATAGTTAGCAGATGAGATATGTTCTATTTGAGACACAAACCTCGTAAAAGCTACGATATTAAAAATCTGGCAGCAGCTTTAAAACGTTGTGCAGCAGAATTATGTGCTGTTTAGTTTTGACACAGTGTATAACAAATTTCAAAGCTGCTGCCAATTGTTTTTTTATTTTTGTGTTAGCCTTTATGAGTTTTTTTGTCTCCAATAGAACATATCCCATCTACACAATATGATACTCGCATAGTCACTGTTGAGGTAACTCCACCGACACATTATGTCATGTGTCATTTCTACACAATTTTGTTTAAGATAAAAGGTGACACAAATTGTGTAGAATTTAACACATTCGTTCTAAGAGTATATATTTAGAATTAGAATTTACTGATTATTATGGCGACTAATAAAATCACCTAGGCGTGTTAACAATAGACAGTTTATTCACAGAACCAAATATTTAAAATTTAATTTCAGCCACCTTATTTCTACCAATTTTGATTGCAAATAAGCGAAAAATTATCTTGCTGTTTGAAAATCATGTGGCTGTCGTTGCAGAGGACGTACCTGTCATTTAAACATATAATATCTGCAGTCTTGAACGACATATGTTAAAACGTAATAAAGCGACATGACAGTTTATCCCTGGTTAGAGTTACATCTGTTATTGAAATAGACCCCGAACATACCCCATGATATGGTAACAATAAAGAGTGTTTCTCTCACGTGGAACCGTGTGCAACACGTTGAATACTGATGCTAATTTCTATGACCTCTTTGAATTTTGCAATGACTAATGTGAAGTTTTCTCGTGGTATATAAATTCCATGCATTTGTACACCAAGATGAATTATTGTTTCGACAAATTACTAAAGTGTTTTTGTTTGAGAATTATGTTGGGCTTTAATCCATTAATTGGTGTATCTCATGCTGTTATTGTGGGGGGGGGGGTCATGCCATTGCCGTTTTTAACATAAAACTTTCTACACTAGCAGGAACGATGCATGCATGCTGTTAAATCGAAAGAAACAGACATGACAGTCAGAGCCACATTCGGATATTGAAACAGACCCTGTAATGGCAGAACAAAGATGAATAAGCACCAAAAATAACACTCGTTATCGAATGTGCCAGACGAAATCGACAAACTTTCAACAAATGCGCCTCTTGATGGAAATAAAAAAATCTGACGTCAATAGTTTGGGAGATCTACGGCGGCAATCTAGATTAATTCTCTGGTGTCAGTGATCAAAGACTTCGCCGAGAGATATTCCTGGGTATAAAGCGCGCATAAAGGTTTTATATACCTCGATAGTGTCGTACGGAACATTGTGTTTTAAAATAGCGGCACATGTGGGGATGAGTTATTACCTATCTGTTAGAGTGTGTAATCTCGACGCGATCGCAGCGCCACCTACACCTGTCGACCGTCAATCTTTGTCTCCAAACGAGTTTGGCAGTGTACTTGCATAGTTCGTGAAAAAAGTATGAGGTACCGGTCAAAAAAGTTGATCGTAAACATTCAATGTAAATATTCAGGTGTTAGCCAAATTATCAAGGACGGGAATGATACGTATAATACAACTGTATTATCCTAGCTGCATAGTATTTCCCTCTTTTTCTCTGTATTTAAAGAGTTGTTGGACATATCACACATCTTAAATTTGGTGTTTTCCAAAGTTCCCAACGGAGGAGAAAGTGAATTAAACAAGTGGGAGTAAGCCCTTGGGTAAAATACAAAAACATATCTATAGGTCGACATATACACCACGTGAAAATAATTTGCACGAACTTTATGACCGGATTCGTCATCTCCAGTTTAAACTGGTCTAAACCTACATTGAAGGCCCAGCCAAACCCGGGTCTAAGGTAAAGATTGTGGTCGTTCAGTAGCTAGCTGATTCGATGAGATGAGCATGGATATCAAACCCAGTTACCACAAGAAGCGCCGTAGAATGATTATTGTCACGCCCACAGTTAACTCGAATACACGCATTCTTATAACAACCATCGCGTGACAGTGATTCATTTGCGACATAATACCAAGCCGCTATTCTCACCAGAGTATGTACAGCTCCACCAATATAAATTGCGATCCAGAAGTGACGTATTCGTCATCTCAGGTCTGGCGTCCCTAAACCCCGTTTGCTGGACCGTCGAATGATATGGTTTAGTTGCCGGTTTGAGGTTATACAACGTAGCACCATTACATCCACTTCGTGTGAGCACTTCTCATTATTAAGTTTCCAATCAGAATATGCTGACTGTCGTAATTATCGATTTTCACTGTCGATAGAACGCGGCGGTCCGCATAAGGCAAGTTCGATTATTTAGCTTCACGAGACACTGCCGCTTATCCATGTGTTTGGCTGGACAAGGTTTAAACCTTAGATGACGAAGGCGTCACTTAGAACCGCGGTCTCAGGTTTAAACCGCGGACTTAGCTGCCAAATGGCGGTTTAAACCTATATGTTTACGTAGACCAGGTTTAAACCGAATGACGAATCCGGCCTTAATGCCATTGATGTGACAGAAATCAAATAAAAAATAAAAGAATCCGGCCAGGTTTGTTTGCAGCACATATATAGTCAGCATACATAACACGTATTTATCGATAATTTTCGATTGGTTACGGTTTAATGTTAGGTTCGAACTTTATATTCAGATTTAAGGAATATGGTCTCAATATATAAACCATAGTCAATTCCATTACATTTTAAAGAACGTTTCTTATCAAAGCATTCCCGGAATCGAGAACAGTTACTATAGGGAATTGAATATGGACAGACGGAAATGTCGGAGGGATTTATGAATCATATTTAATAACTGTTAAGCCTGTTAACACCGGACACGCAATAATGAAATGTTTAAAGGAGTTAGGTGCACTCAAAATTAATTATTTGAGAATTAGCAATATGGCGTACTCGCAAATAGATTGAATCGAGCCCCGACTGAGTCGGCGGGGAGTTCTGGGAATAGCTCGATATCATAACACCCGTAATGATATATAATAACTTTGCAATGAATCTCCCGGGAAAGAAATCAGTCTTGGCTCCTTCAAACGAAACGATATGATGATCAGAAGCTTGGCCAGATGTCCGATAGAGGATCATAACAGTCTCCTCATACATTGCTTATGCTTGGTTAGATGCCTAACGTAACATGGCGATTAGAATTACACGCGACAGTGGTGAGCTCCAAAGGACAAATTCGATGACAGGGTCTCACTTTATTAACGATAGTTGATGAAACAACACGCGATCTGTTAAGTAGATGGAGTTGTAAGGGACCCGTTGAAGCATTGACTCGGTTAGAGATTTATTCCACGTGAGTGGGCGTATTATCTGGCCGCGCGTGCGCATTTTGCTGCTCGCGTGCAGCCCTAATTACCAACTCGCATAATACATTAAAGGCGGAAGTTTGCGGGTTATGATTTTCGGTTTAGATTTGACCTTCGTGGAATAAAAATAAGTGCCTTTATAGTCGTTAATATATTGCGTAAATTGCATTGCTCGTCTCAAACTGATCTACAGATCCCCATTTAATATATATACGACGGACCAATTGGCTGAATCATTATATACGCTGAACCTATAGGGAGGACCATTGAGGGTACGTTCATACACTCGGTTATGGCCCCTCGAAATTCATATTTTTTGGATTAACTGCTTGTAGCCAGATCTCCTCCGAAACGGTCAGAACTTGTGGCGTATATCATATACACTGTTTATTCCCACCCAATTCGATACATTCGATAATGCGATATAGATATTATGTATATACGCAGGCATTTCGGTACAGAAGGCTAGAATGTGCCAGAAACCGAATGCAAAACCACTAATAAAATGCATCTATACCACAGTTATTATAAGTATACATGAGAAGTAAAAACTATGTAGTCCCCACTATAGTAGCGATGCGATCGAAGTTTTCTGTAAATATAGCATGGAATTATCTCGCTAGAATTAATCATACAGGCATTTGAAGGCAATGTGGTGTGCACCGTTACACGTGGAACTACCGAAATTTTGATTGTCATATTAACTTTGGTAAATACGAATTTTAAATGCAATGGTGTTTCTATGAGAAAGCCCCCCCCCCCCCACAATGCCATCTGCAAACTGTCCAGTGTATTGACGTACCCTTAAGCGGATAGAAGGGAAATATAGCAAGGAATATAACTGCATTGACTTTTTTGTAACTATTCTATTTGATGTGCAGTATGGTGCATATATCGCCATATCGAAAGTAAGATCTTTTTTTTGCTGAAGCATATAGTCCCGCATGGTCCCGTCGGCTCAGTGTTTAGGTGAAATGCCCGTGACGACTTCATAAAACCGTTCCGCAACGTTGAATTTGGTTCTATTCCCGATACGCAACCATATATGATCCGCGCAAAGATAGATTAAAATAATTCATGCATCTGGGAAAAATGTTCAGTCGACCGGGGCTCGTCGATTTCTTGGTACGGGTGTACGAATTTCCCCCAAGTATATTAACCCTCCATGCGGTGTTTCATTCACATAAAACTTATAACGACTCGATGCGGCACACACAACTATAAGGGTATACGTTCATACACTGGCAAGTTTTCACGGTATGGTTTGCAGGCACTTTGTCGTAGAAAACGATATGGCGCCATAATATGAATGGGAAAAAACACATAAAGTGCATCTGTGCCATAACTAACTACATTCGAAGTAAAATATCCGTAGTTCCACTAGTAACGATGCTACTGGAATTTGCCTGTAAAAATCATGCAATTATCTTGCAAAAATTAATCATACAGGTATTTGAAGGCAAATTCCAGTAGCACTGTTACACGTGGAAAAAGATAAATGTTACTTCTCATGTCTTCCGCTTTAGTAAAGATTCATGTTATATGCACGTTTCCGTTCATATTCTGGCAACATGTGGTTTTCTATGACGAACTGCCCGCAAAAAACATACCGTACAAACTTGCCAGCGTATGAACGTACCCTAAGTCACACTAAAACATACAGCCCATCGAACCCTGTCTCAGAATTATTTCATTTAAAGGGACTCGATGCCTTCATATTGGGTTCATGCGAAATAACATAAATATCTAAAACAAACCAACATGTACATGAACAATAGATTGACTTTGTTTTTATTTTTATTATTAATAACTTTCCAATAATGATATTTCGCATGTCAAAACCATTGTCATGTAAACATTGTTGCAGCGGAATTACGGTTAAAAGTCAAATTTGTCAAATAAGATAACAATTTGTAATCAAAACTTGACAGTAAACATTGGAAAAGGTCCATGCATTGAAAAATATTCTGATTGATTTATATAGTGTACCACCAATAACACATCGTATGACATACTACATAATTATATGAATATAAATGCATTAGTCTATAATATATATGCACATGTATATACAAAGATGGGTTTACTGAACTGGCTCAGTGACATTGGGTAAAACATTTTATGAACAGTTTCATTACAGTATCATTTTTCAGCAATGAAATCATATTCAGACTAAAAATATTTCAACTTACTATACGATTAGCGATGTTTGTTGACAAATCACTGTAACAATTATGTTTACACAGCAATGGTTTTAACACGCGAAATTTCGTTATTATATAAGAATGAGATGATATATTTTTTCCATGTTCTTTTTAGTTGTGATGTTCTACATATTTTTATATATTTTTCACATTTACCCTTCGGTCCCTTTAAAACTACAAGTTTGCATTCTCTTGATAATATATAGGGAATCGTTGATGGGGAAATAAAGAATGGAATATACAGTTATAATCTGTTTCGGGCCATTTGGCGATCACGGATTCACGAATTGCCATCGAGCGATGGATACGAACTATACAGAGTCTCAAGAAATCCGATAAAGAAGTCGGCAGCAAACTGCATGAGGATTGCACCGTTGTGGGCGGGGCGATCCCACCCACTGGGTCATTGTGATATAACACAAGAACGCTTCACGAACCGCGCAACGTGTGCAGTTCTTTTTTAGTTTCACCTCGGGTCATAGGGTGTGGAAAGGACACCCGATGCATATCTCTCCAGATGGTTAGGTTCGTTTCATTTCTCTGGAACACGCCGATGTTCCGCTCCGGCATACTCCATTGTGCCCAGCTCAGAAGGAATTGGCATGTCTCCGGAAATACTGTGCACGTACTGGGGTGGTCCGATGCGCGACATGGGTGGGATAATTACCATTGTTGCACATCTCTATGGCTCGTGCACCATCGACAGGTATAGACCACAACGTATTATATATGAAGGGGTTGACGAACTCAGAACTAGCAATTCTTCTGGGTTTTCTAATACATTTGAGGATAGGCAGTTCCCGATTATCAACTACAAAATACACGTGTATCCAAATTCTCAATTCGGAATTCAACCAGTGATTATTCAATGGATTATTCCAGATGATTACACTTACTGATAATTTTAACGAACAATACAGAAATTCAAGACGCCATAATATTGTTTTATTATATAACTATGTTATCTGTGTGATGATTGGTTGTCTGTATGCTCGCATGTGAGTGTGCTGCGTGTTCAGGTGTTGTCTCTAGTTTTCTTTTCATCTCTTCGATTGTATCACCGTATTATATATATATATGTTTCTGTCTTTTTGTTTTCTCACTTAATTTTCTATGGTGATGTTTTTTGTGTCCAATGTATTCGTACAAAATGATATGTATAACTCTTCAAAATTGGAGGAAATAAAGATATATATAAAGGTATGAAAATAAAGTACAACGAAGTACACCGGCGTTCAAGTATTGTGTGTTGTAAAATTCTTCAGCAGACAACCACACAATGAGCTTTCCAGATTAACCATCCCCCGCAATGTGTTTTGTTTTCCTCTGATTTTTCAGTATGCTATATTGTATAATTCATATATATATATTTACTAGCAGGGTGACCCGATTTCGTCCGGGCTGTTTCCCCTCTGCTTTCATCCGTCAAAAGGCGCGATTTGACCTTGAATTGACCATTTCGAAGGTCAAAGTCAGGTCGGGGTCACGATTTGACCCGTCCAAAACACTCCCCGGACCAAAGTATCCCTAGGTTCAAATTTCGTCGAAATCCGTCGAAAGGGCCGATTTGACCTTGAATTGACCATTTTGAAGGTCAAGGTCAGGTCGGGGGTCACGATTTGACCCGTCCAAAACACTCCCCGGACAAAAGTACCTCAAGGTATCAAATTCCGTCGAAAGGCGCGATTTGACCTTGAATTGATCATTTTGAAGGTCAGGTCGGGGTCACGATTTGACCCGTCCAAAACACTCCCCGGACAAAAGTATCCCTAGGTATCAAATTCCGTCGAAAGGCGCGATTTGACCTTGAATTGACCATTTTGAAGGTAAAGGTCATGTCGGGGTCACGATTTGACCCGTCCAAAACACTCCCCGGATAAAAGTAGCCCTAGGTATCAAATTTCGTCGAAATCCGTCGAAAGGCGCGATTTGACCTTGAATTGACCATTTTGAAGGTCAAGGTCAGGTCGGGTCACGATTTGACCCGTCCAAAATACTCCCCGTCAAAAAGTACCCCTAGGTGTCAAATTTCGTCGAAAGGCGCGATTTGACCTTGAATTGAGCACTTTGAAGGTCAAGGTCAGGTCCACGATTTGACACGTCCAAAACACTCCCCGGACAAAAGTAACCCTAGGTATAAAATTTCGTGAATGCCAAATTTGCAATATTCTGTTTGTACAGTCTTGATGAAATGGTATTTTATGATAAAATAAACTTCTACATATTTGTTTGTTTGGTTTTTTTTTCAATAAAAGAAAGTACTCTTTACAACATGACACATGTGAATCCTTGAGAAGTTCATCATGTCAATTTAATGCACTAAAATAAATCTGTCTCTGGCTTTATCATCTTGATTTGTAAACTCGCCACATGTCGTAGCGCCGAATAGAGGCGGTCAACATAATCATGCCCAATAAAAATTGTGTGCATCTTTTGCCTATTCGAGGGTATTCAACTGGATAACGGACGGCAGGCGTAACCTTGTATTGGCTGTGTGTTGGGTTGAAAATGGTATGCTGTGAACATGTAACCAGTGACATGTAGCTAATCCTTTCCCCCATCGTTAATTGATTAACATGCTTGGCATAAACATGACAGAACATCAGTTATAAATTAACTTTTTTTATGTGTCTTTCGGGCGGCGTTCGTTGCAGAAATATTCATATTTGTTCAAATCGCCATCAACGGAAGGAATATTAAAATATATATAGTTTTGTTCATATGCCAAACATAATCAGCGCGTAAATAGTGAACTGTCGTCAAGACGTACGATGATGTACGTAAACAAGAACCTTCTCGTGTTACAGAAGTTTTGCTTCTGTTTACATAACACAGCGCAATTCTATTGGTTAATCACACACAAATTATATAAACGCTCTTTATTATTTCCATATAGGAAAACAGTAACAAATAACGCTCTTTATGTTTACCATATCCGGATCTAAACAAAAGCCAGGTTCTGTAACTTTTTTGCTTTTTGTTTACATAACAAAGGAATAACATTTGACAATAACATACTGTTTATGCCATATTTCTGATTGGTATAAGAACAAGGTCTGTCTATATTTTACTATTCTTTCTGTTTGTGGCGGTTTTTGACGGAGCTGAATATTTTAACAGCATACCCACCGCCCACATCGCCCGTATCTTTAAATGAATATCTTAAATTGTGTGCGTCCAGAAAGGAAAGCTCACTTTCATAATTTACAATCTTGTTCAACCGCTTATTTCCAAGGCCTCCTGTAGCTACAAATACAATACAGAATGAAGGAACTTATTCCAAAACCCGCAGATTGTTTTATCAATATATTCTATTTTTCTTACATCATTGCAATATAGCCACTTTAGCATTTAGGAATTCGCATTTCACGAATCAAGAACGTTGTCTTATATTTATTTTAGGTTCTTCTGTGGCATATTTTCCCGTGACTTAAGATGACGGTATACCGTATCCCGGTTTGCAGCGTGGCCCCTTAACCATATAAATTTCGCGGAGAACAAAGCCTGTATTATATTTGTTGTGGAGACACAATCTCTTCTAATTCGCTCGCAAACCGCACATTTTGCATCACTTTCATTGTGGGGAGAGTTTCTTTTATTTTACCAATCTGACGGCCTTTCATAATGGTTAGTATTTTTAATATAAGGGAGGGAACTCTATTTCGATAAAAAAGTTGACGGAGTGATTCATCTTTGTTGTTTCTATGTATGCGAGCAGATTCTCAGCTCTGGTACACTGGATATATGCATTTGGAAATCGGGATATTACCAGAACGGTGTCTTTTTTTCCTTTTTCAAATACACCCGTTTTAGGTTTTTCGTTAATATCCCTCAACGTTGGGGCAACGTTATGGAAACGCGTTGGATTAATGTTACGCGTTGGATTAACATTAATCCAACGAGCAAACGGGCCAGAAAACATCATACGACAGGATATAACGCTTCCACGGTGGGGAATCACGTGGTTTCGAGGTTGGTGAATACCGCGCATTCAAAATGTGCAAACGCACAAAACATAATATATGAGGAACTGACACAAAACATAGTATTTTGACTGTTTCGAGCGTATGCTAGTTTATTTTTAAAACAAGTTGATACCTTATTTCTTCGGAAATACTCAGTAGTTTTCTATAACAATCTGACCAAAGTTGCCAGTCGGAGGTTCGTGGAATACATAAGTTCATACATCTAGGAGAATCCTTCGACTGACAACTTTGGTCAGAATGTTAGAGCAAACAAATGAGGTACCCATCAGCTTGTTTGAAAAAATAGTATAGCATATGCTCGTAGCTGCCAAAATACTATTTAATATATATTACCCTAGTTTTTACATTTTTCCTTGTTTCTGATCGCTTTATTAACACAAGTGGAATTTGATGCCCGACGATGCAACAAAATGTTCCAGGCCTCGTGGGCATGCGGCACGAAAGGAAAGCTTGCCCAAGCTATCCGAGAAAGGGCGCATCATTGACCGTAAACAGGAAATGCCTGTTGCGAATGCGCAAAATGGTGACTATCTGTAATGCATTTAGCTATGTCCTTTTCAATGTCAAAATTAGAGCTATTGCACTTCAGAACTTAAAAAGTAAAGTAGAAATGTCACGATGAACTGAGACACAGAAACGATCAGCGTCAAATCATGCCGTATATTTACATATCGCATGGGTGAAATCCAGCCAGATGCTTATGCAAGTAGGAATTTGTTATAATTTAATGAAATGCAGGTCCAAGGAGGTTGCGGTCAGTGTGGGGATGCGTCCGTTCAAAGTTATTGGCTATAGTCAGTATACTACTTACATGTACTAGTAGCCTATATGAGTTAATAACACAAATCTTCATACGGTCAATCAACCTCAAGTCGTCAGTTTTTTTTATTCTTGAATTGTTTAGCATCGTGATTTGATTCTATCCAAATTGAAGCACAGGAATACAAATTATGCGCCTGTATACAGGGATATCATAAACTCCACATGGCGGTTTGCGCTCCAAAATACACCTCATAATATTCCCTTTTGAATTCTTCCCGGTTGGTATCAAAATTGGTCGATAAATATTTGAACTACCTTTCTACGTGCACTATCTGTCACAGAATAACACCAGTAAGTCATAACAAACACGACTTTTGTGTCCCAAACAAAAAACAGCCATGCATTTCCACATGATGCAACAGAAAAGAGCGTTCCGTGTTGGTCTATTCCTGGTATGTTCACTTCTGGAAAACAGCTGGAAATTGGCTGTATTTTTCAGAGAATATGAAGCCGAGATAACAATATTTTTCGCGTATCTGTCAACCTATCATATACCACCTTCCAAATTACGTAGACAAAATTTGGAAGCTCGAATGAGCCACGTCCGTTTCGACTCTGTAAACAACAAACATCCCAATCTTAAATATTTTCTTGTGCATGTTATAAATATGTTAGGGGGTAGATATTGCCAACAGAGAACGGCCGGTGGAACGAAACAACCGTAGACCGTATGCCATAAAAACCGTCAACTTCCATTTGGTCATGAAATGCATTACTTGGTGGAATTCGATTGCTAGAAATGGTCTCTCGTCGTCGACCGAGAGGTCGTTGTATGTTTTGTACATATATGATTTTGTAATTTCGTTTTATCATGTCAAATTGGATCAGAGAATAAAGCATGTTAGGGTTGATGCGAACAAGTTGAGTGATAGCTTTACCGAGTTGGTCTAGAGCATTTCAGCCTGTTCTCCCGAAAACTAGCACATTATCTGATTATAATAGAACTTGTTTTATGTAGATAATCTGCATAGAATATCCTAAATTTGAGTCGATAATGTGCTGAAAATGAGAACATTTTAGTCACATCAAATCATAATGAGGCGATTCTAAGCAGATTATTAGCGGACAATGACACAGATCAGCCAGGTCACGACTTTTCAGATGTATGCTCTCTAACAGGTGTTTTCATTGTGGCCCACGTCATAAAACGAAATTCGGGTTAGATTCCACTATATGCTTATTTCAGAATGAAATGCTTATTTCAGAATGAAATGCTTATTTCAGAATGAAATTATTTCATTATGTATACATATTTCACAATATAGGTCGATTTTTATGTGCGTAGATATGTTGCGAGCATTTAATAGCATTTACTTTGCATAAATTGGAGATTTTCTGATCACTTTATAAAACTTGATGTATAGAGAATATTAATGCAGATCTACTAATGAGATTCAGGTAGAATGAAATAGTCTTAAGTCGTGTTGTCGTGAAGCAATACACAACATGCATAACTTAACATGATAAATAATAATACAAGTCTTACTATTACTCAGCATGTAATTTATATGCATTTACTAATATATTAATTCACTGGAAAATAAGTGTGGAACGATGTAAAAGGTAATATGGCCGTACGTGATACGTAGTGCAGCAACCACATAATTTGTGGTGATTCAATATTACAATAAACCATATAATGGATGATAATTATGGATGCATAGTATAACCACTATTGGTACACATAACGATGAATGGATCGCCATATAGTCGCGTCAGAACTAAAATGTTCTATCTCCATATTTTCATTTTTGTGGGAAATTGAGTTTAAAGATTTGACACCCCGGTTCACATGTTCACATTCGGTTTTGGAAGATAGTACACAGCGGGTATGATAACTGGTGTAAAATGCTATTATATGACGAGTTTCGAGATGAGTAGTATGATATATTGGGTGTAATCCCGAAAAAACACTTTCGAGATAGAACAATTGGTATAAAATTTGCTGTTTTTTTGCGTGCTAAAGTGTCCATGGATATAGAACAGTTTAGCAGGCCCAGTTGAGTACTTTCCACATCGTGCTATAATGGAATTGTCTGCGAAAGTGACATACTTAGCTTAATTTAAAAGCAAGTCATTGTTCTTGCGTTGGTTAATGAGATATCGGAACCGCCGAACGAAAACGATGAGCCACCTTTATTTTAAAAAAAATCATTTTATTAGACAGAGCACAGCTAGGGAATGTTATAGGTTAAAGTGAAGTAATTATTGACTAACGTTCAACAGCCTATACTGGTATCAATATATACCATAAGAGTGGAAGGCATATATAATATGAAAGACTGTCATCTGAGCAAACATTTTGAAAAACATTGATATCGCCAGGCATGACTTTTTCATTTAAATTTCGTGTTTTGGAAAGTAGCGTCAGGATCGCAGTAAAAACATTGATATTTTACACCTCACACTGAAAATTTCAAACATGAAAACACAACATTGGTCATAAGCCAATGTTTTTTTCTGTTTTTTTAAATTCAAGCAGGTCTGATTTCCTTCATTTTTTATCTATAAATATAAAATATCCAATTAAACAATCAGGGTCCAGTGAGTATTTAGTACTCTCTTCCATCTTGGTCCAAAATCCGTTGAAGGGCGCCCTCCCCTTAATTACTTCACTGTAACCTAAAGCGAATGAAACTATTCTACATGCATATCACCCATGTCTCGTTATCATACCTTGTGTCTACTAATGTGAATTAAATGTGTTTTGTTTCAATCATGCGTGTCGTCTCTGATTTATGGCCCTTTAAAGTACAGTTGAAATAATTTTATTATCATTCTGTCTCTTTTAACATATCATATGTAAAACCACGCTCAGTTCATATGGTTGTCACCAAACTTTGTATAGTTTGACTGTCATGTCTCAATTGTCATCATGGGCAGAGCAAGAGGTACAGAAGTTAACCCTGTCAACCAGCATGTCATGTTCACTGTACAGTAACTCATCATTGAGATTAATTCTGCACCAGTAGAATGTTACTTCAAGATATTGGCATTGTTTTGAACAACTGACCACCCTTAACAAATTTATAAAAATTAAAATGTCTAGTTGGAGAAATCAACAAAATATGTACTTCTTAACACCCCCCCCCCCCCCCCTCCTCATCTGATTCTGTGCTACTAGATCCCTGGGAGAGTCCGTTTTCAGAATTATCTCCCTTATATAGAACCAGCAACTGAACTTTTTATATTGTAAAAACATTTATCTAATTGACCATAACAAATTTTGAAGTGTCCAAGACACAGTTGCAATTTTATATATCTGAATTAATTGACTCTGAAAAACTCGTCAATTCCATCTGTTTCTCTCTTGTAATGTTATGAGTTTGACAGACATGGATCAAGCAGCACACCATTATTTACTACTTCATGTTGAAATCACTCAATTAACTGAGATACTAAAAGACAATTAGATAATGGTGGCATCTAATTGCCATCACAGAAGACTCCAGTAAGACATGTGATATTTGTTTTAGTGACTTTACATGTGGAACAATGACTAAATTCACAAAAGGAAATAAGTTTGAATTCCAACGAGGGCACCGAACACTATCCAAAACCAAGCGACAACCATTTATTGATAAGGAGGTTGTAAAAAGTTAAACAGTTAAAACTTCGCTGAACATTTGTCTCAGAAGGGCCCGGAATGACATATATCAGACACGTTCTGTCTCGAACAGCTTTCCTGTACAGGTTAAATCTACAACACGGGACCGTAAACATGTCAAGGAAGATCAGAGGTAAAATTACTTTCAATAACATACATGCCCACTGCTTCAATTCATAGATATATTGAAAAGAATGGGGTGCCATTGAGGTATTCTACACATAGTTTGATAAATGAGTTAAACAGTCCAGTTTATCTTGAAAAAACAAGTAGAAACAAGTGTTTCCGCATGCCAAATGGCACATAAAATAACTCTCCACTCAACAGTGATGGATAATAAGATGTAAGCCAGTTCAAACACTGAACATTTGGTGATAAATGATGCATAATCAGCCATTTAGCAGCAAAATAATGGGCACGAGAATTAAATAGAGTTATCTCTCTTTGTCTAGTGCATGCAATGTAATTTGAGTCATAATGGCAATATTCATTTCAAGCTGCAAAACACAATGAATATTGATGTTATAGGAACAAATAGTTTGCTCTATTTGGATGGTTTGAAAAAAGGTACGCATTTTATATTGTGAGTTTATAAATGGGTTAAATTGTTGACGGACTGCTATTTTCTCATTTTTTTTTTAGAACCGAGGTACCTGATCAGGGGGCAAATGCACAACGACACCATGAATCAACATCAAATAGAATCATACATATTAGACAGAATGCACTGATGTGGAACTCGGCATTCAATGACCACAAATTGTTCAAGGCTACGTGCCAGGGATTCCTATACTGGGAGAAGAAAACCAGGGCGAAAAGCTGCAAAACAGAACATCGGGCTATCTATCGGTTTGTCAAAAGGACCGATTTGTGCTTCCGGCGCATACGTTTGAGTGCTCAAGTTCCTCCTCCGTCATGCAGGTCAATTCAGGATACCGCAAATAAGACGCTGCCCAAAATAGAGAAAATTAATTGGCAAAATTTGAAAAGGAAGTGCGCAGATCTCATTTCTCATCAGAAGTCGGTATCAAAAACAAACCCGAATATTATTGACGCTCAAACTAACGGAATTTAACCAAACAAAATTTTCCGGTGCGGGGCGCAATCCCTTTCAGCCCAACACAAGTCATTTCGGCCAATTTGGCCGGTTACTTCATGTGACTTTTTCATCTGACGTGTGTGTCGGAATAATGATATGGAGGATTTATGTAAATGTTAGCCCAAACTACATTTCCAAGTAACGATGGTTTTGTTGTTTATTTTGAGGAATAATACCGCGTCAGATGAATTCAGCCCAAATATGTTAACAGTTGTCGTGTAAAACATTCGGCAGTAAGTTAGCGTTATTTAGTATTTGTGGATGTCCTTCAACATGGGGAAAATAGACTACTGCGCTTGAACGAGCATGTGAATTGTCGTTTTTAATGTATAGCAACTTTATAATCAATAACAGAGGCATTCTCTGTCAAATAAGGTCGCTCTATTTACGATACCAATTGGGGAACTTTGTGAATTAAATTACGCGTAAACTTAACCTGCTGCAAATAGAAAAGGTGTCGGAATCGGTGTACTCGCCTCATGGCTAACTCGCCCCAATCGGCGAGTGCCAACTCGGAATAAAAGGCCAACTCGGAATAAAAGATGCATACGGGGTGTTATATGGCGTTTGGTCCGTTGTTTCTCAATGAATATTATTGAAATTTGGTGTATATGTCCGGGCTGGGACATGGAATACAACAACGTTTGAATTGTTTTTAAATTTACAAATTTGTTGATTTTATTCATTTTGTTTTCGTTCTGAAACACACTATAAAGTGTATATAATATAATAACGAACACGAGACATACATAATTTATAAACTATTAACAAAAGATATCAAATTCAATACATGACAAAGATGACTCAGTGGAGTTTATAAAGTGAACATAAAAACATTGAGGTAAGAATCTTTTTAAGGAATGCAACTTTATTTAATGATAATAAACACATAAATTAAAATAACAAACATGAGACATACATGATTTATAAACTGTTAACAAAAGATATCAAACTCAATACATGACAAAGATGACTCAGTGAAGTTTATAAAGTGAACATAAAAATATTAAGGTAAAAATCTTTTTAAGCATTACTAAACCGTTTAGCACAGTCCACTTCACTCATCCGATCATCACTAAACTTGATATTTATCTTGATATTGATCTATCAGATGAGAGCTATCAAATATTTTTTTTATTTTATAGGAAAAAATGGTCGCCAGCGGCCATATTACATTTACGTTATATGTTATCGCGTCATGTCGATATCTAGTATTAGTTAGAAATTTCACCTTTCCAGATTCATAATTGCTCCATTGACTGTAACGGATGGAATTATTCCCCTCTTCGGATAGAGTGTCACTGAAACTTTATTTTGTCAGACTGTCTGTATAGTCACTGATTATATATGGCAATAATCTGTAATAAGATGTAGCACTATTTTATTTTATATTTACATGCAGTGCTGTTTTTATACAACAATTCTAACCCCCCCCCCCCTAGATCATCATGTGATCGACCATACATCGCGCGAGGACCTGGTTGAATTAAGGGGGGTTTTATGGATAACTTCTGTCCTCAAGCTAGATTATACTTATGACATTTAATGGCATGTTTCTAACGTGGAGGGTTAGATATGCTTGAGACACCAACACTCTTCAATTCACACCAAGTTATCAGCTGTCATATTCGGATATTAGAACCGATAGCCATGATATATGGTTTATTTTGTGTATACTAGTAATATTGTTATTTTCAGTACCTTTATATACCAGTACTGTGTATAACAATGCATATAAATTAATCCATGTATACATGTATATTGATTCAACGGATTCAGTGGTTTTGTCCATAAGTCTATCAAATATGCGGGGAAAACATGGCCACAAGCAGTACACCCTGTTAAATTTCGAATTTGAATCAATTGGCGCACCCTGCAGCCAGCTTTTATTGGAGAACTTTTTCTCACGTGGATAGTTTGGGTCACCGCTAGATGTGAGCCATGTTTTGTTCTCAAGCTGTTCTTGTGAAGACATCACTGCCAGCGGTGATCTGGAATTTTAATATTTTTATGGCTAAATAATTTGGTTGATCCTACAGACGACACCCCTTGTCCGATCGTCACCAGATTCCACAATGATCTTCTGGATAACCAGGGTGAGAGTAATCTAATTTTCCCGAATTTCGTTAAAAAACATTACCACAGGCAGCAATTTGGTATCTTACTGTTTGATCCTCTTTTGCGTGACTGAATTGTTTAGCAACTGTACAGTCATATCCCTCATCTGATAGTCACCACACTTTATATTGATCTTCGGGCTGACAACTAGATGGGAGCTATCGAATGCTTTGAATTTTTTTGGAAAACATTGTCGCCAGCAGTCATCTTCTATTTTGGTTTTTATATACATGTATATCTCTTCATTCGGATAGTCAGTATTACGTAGGTACTTCAACTTTCCGCATTCCTGTCATCATTTGAAATATAAAAATTTACCTGATACCATGCACCCTTCAAAATTTGTTTCGTCGTATCTATTTTAATGACCCGTATGGTAATATTGATACAGATATATTTGTCAAACATTTCTTTGTACAATATACAGGTATTTAGTTTGTAACTAAATCTAGAAATATATAATAGTAGCTGGTGGACCCTACTTCGTCCGGGATGTTCCCCTCTGATTTTCGGAGAATTGCGCGATTTAACCTTGAATTGACCATTTTAAAGGTGAACGTCATGTCGGGTCACGATTTGACCCGTCCAAAACACTCCCCGGACAAAAGTCACGACAAAAATACCCGTCGAAATCCGCCCGGCTTTACCCGATTTGACCTTGAATTGACAATTTTGAATGTCAAGATCAGGTCAGGGATATAATTTGACCCACCCGAAACACTCCTGGGACAAAAGTAACAGTAGGTATTATATTTCGTTGAAATACTTCCGTTTTACCAGATTTGACCTTGAATTGATCTTTTTGAATGTCAAAGTCAGGTCGGGATCAAGATTTGACCCGTCCAAATAGTCCAGAAACATGCCTACATCAGCACGTTCGAGAACATGGTCCCACGTGAAATTGGACCCGTCCATATTGCTCCCGGGATCGAAGTAGTCCTACACACAATTTTTTAGTCGGATCGGTCAAGGTCCAGAAACATGCCTATGAGCGAGGTCAAGTTGACACGTTAAATACCAAATCCGAGTCGGATCAGTGTTAGAGTCTATAACACATACACACATGCATTCATGCATACACACATACATACAGACAGGTGTTCCAAAATGTATAATCGATAGCTACAACAATTCTATGGTAGATAGTTCACGGCCGACCTGATGCATGCATCTTAGTTTTCTTGTATACAGTGTTGCGGAAAAGGTTACACCCAAACATGACATAATCGGACTTGTGGTACATAATAAGCTATGGTCGAAGCACATGCATCTTAAACCGAACAAAAAAACACAAGTGTGGAACAGATTGTTACGCGACGATTCCTTTAGAGAAAAGCATTGGTGACAAGAGAACGTGGGCGATTTAAGATTTCTTGGAAATGAAAAAAGAAAACGATATATAGATAGGTACCCTTGTAACCGATCGTGACACGGCTGGATTTACGGGTTGCGAAGATCTTTAAGATGAACAAACAACAAGTACGCATCCAGTTCACCAGCTTGATGCAACCCACGTATGTCGTAACCACTGCAAGTTCATAAGAGGACATGCCAAACGTACGTCAATCATTTCTGTAGCTGCAAAATAAAAAGGCATTTGTCGACAGTGAAGGATGTAACAGTACAGTGTTATCAAAATTCACATCGACTTTGCAAAAAAAATTCATTGGTGTGCGAAGGTAAGGAAAAACTCAATTGGATGACTGAATGCACTCAAATCCTCGGAAATTACTTCAAACTGCGCACGACACCAATTACGTCAACCATTCTAATGGAGTGTGTCAACTATCGACTGTTCTTTGTAATACTCTTGGGTGTCCAATCGAGCGAGGTTCAAAAGTAGAAAAATCACTCGATGCGTTACAAAAAGCACAAAGCTACTATACAGCAAATCATAAGAAATCGAAGGGCGCAAAGAAGGCGAGAATTGATTCCAAGGACTAGGTTATATATATATATACATGTATATACATTTTTTTTCTTTTAATAGAAACACGGGGAGGAAATTATGTACAAGAAAGATCTATTTATTCCCCCTCAAGCATGTCCCAAACAACTTGAAGATCATACCTATACTGAGTCATCCAAGTGGAAAAGGGTTAAACCGAGGCGGTAAGAGAAATCATACCTTCAATCAGTTACTTGTTCAAAATGACAACACGGTGTGTGTCCCTTTGTACACAAACCTGATTCTTGCAATGGTTACGCTCCATATTTGTTGCATGGCTCTCCAGTACCAAGTGATGTGGGTTTATACATAACGTTTCATGTCATATATGACTAATTTAATCCAGGCATGGTATATATATATATATATATATATATGGGTGGGTTCAATGCACTTTCTTTGTCAATAATGAACATTAAATGTTGTACGCGGATTTCCTTTTCGCACCGGGCAGCATAATATTTCCCATGATTCCATAAACATTCCTAGTCGATCTCTTCCACAAGCGACACCCAATCGAGTCACGACAATTGTCCTCCTTGGGCCCATCTTTCAGATTTGAGGAAATTTTTTGAGTAAAACAATCTTAAATCCATTATAATGACCTTGCATGACTCAAATCTCATATATATTTTGAAGACCTCTGTTTGTTTGTTTGTTTGTTTGTTTGTCTGTCTGTATGTCTGTATGTCATTGATACAAATCTACGATTCTCGACCGATCGGGACGAAACTTGGTACGTGTGTGTAGTCTCATATATATTTTGAAGACCTCTGTCTGTTTGTTTGTTTGTCTGTATGTCTGTATGTCATTGATACAAATCTACGATTCTCGACCGATCGGGACGAAACTTGGTACGTGTGTGTAGTTTGACCAGGCGGTCGTCCTTGTCGTATTGGCGAGCCCGTGCAGCGCATGAGCAGACGAGATCTCGGAAACGGGTGGAGCTATCGACTTGAAATTTGCTATGTGAATGTATCTTGCCCCGGATACGAATTTTATCGGGTCGCCGAGCCCGTGCGACGCAAGCTTCGCGCATGCGCAGACCAGATCTCGGAAACGGGGGGAGCTATCGACTTGAAATTTGGTTTTTGAATAGCCCGGACAACGTCGGGCTGGGTAGAGCTATCGACTTGAAATTTGGTTTTTGAATAGCCCGGACAACGTCGGGCTCATCGGCTAGTCTATACTATATATTTTGAGACTTCGTATATATGTGTGTATGTATGTACTTCATAGAATCGAAAACGGTTCGCTCGATTGAGTTCAAACTTCCCATCTAAATGTAAAATAACACCGACACGACCGTGGTCGCGGTTTAGAGAAGCTCAGAGCACCCGTTCTCCAATCTCAAATCACCGCAAAGGCACGGCGGGGATTAATCAAGTGATTATTTAATGAGCGTTTGTTTTTGACGCATCTCTATAAAGAGCGTCTGTTTCCCATTCAACGTTATTCGCATCTTCAGAGTTATACGGGAACGCAAACGTTATCGCTCGAAATTTATTCCCTGCGAGCACGGATGGCGCGCTTTGTTTTTACAGTATATACCTTCGGTATATACCGAAATCATCCCACATAATCACGAATATAGCATCAGATTTCTCCCCAGATATACCGTTATAAAGCTACTGGAATCTGCCAATCTACGGGAAATTCCAGGGAATGCCGATTGAGCTCAAACTTGCTACCTACGGGAAGTGTCATATATATGAGTGTGTCCTTTATAGACTCTAACCGATTGAGCTCAAACTTGCTAAATAAGAAAATAGCCCCCAAGCCGTAAATATCAACAACAACGATATTGCTACCTACGGGGAGCAACGTTATTAGCATCTGCAGACTTATGCAGAGAGAAAGTGCTTTCCTATTTTTAGAACGCAACACATGTTTACGTCGCGTTGGTGATTGAGGTTCACAACGGGGTTAATTGACTGTCCGCTCTTTGCGACGATGAGGTTCACGGCGGGGACTATTGACCAACACTCACAATTTCGTCTTTTGCATCAGATACCAACACCTCGACCGATCGGGACGAAACTTGGTACGTGAGTGTAGTTTGACCAGGTGGTCGTCGCTGTCGTATTGGCGAGCCCGTGCGACGCCCGTGCAGCGCATGCGCAGACGAGATATCGGAAACGGGTGGAGCTATCGACTTGAAATTTGGTATGTGAATGTAACTTGCCCCGGATACGAATTTTATCGGGTCGCCGAGCCCGTGCGACGCCAGATTCGCGCATGCGCAGACCAGATCTCGGAAACGGGTGGAGCTATCGACTTGAAATTTGGTTTTTGAGTAGCCCGGTCCTGTACGGGGTTACATTGAAAAACTAAAATTAATGGATCGACCAAAGCCATGGGACGAATGCCGCCAGTGGCGGGCTAACCTGCTAGTCTCATATATATTTTGAAGACCTCTGTTTGTATGTATGTTTGTATGTTTGTATGTTTGTCATTTATACAAATCTACGATGCTCGACCGATCGGGACGAAACTTGGTATGTGTGTGTAGTTTGACCAGGCGGTGGACGTTGTCGTATTGGCGAGCCCGTGCGACGCCCGTGCAGCGCATGCGCAGACGAGATCTCGGAAACGGGTGGAGCTATCGACTTGAAATTTACTATGTGAATGTATCTTGCCCCGGATAAGAATTTTATCGGGTCGCCGAGTCCGTGCGACGCCAGCTTCGCGCATGCGCAGACCATATCTCGGAAACGGGTGGAGCTATCGACTTGAAATTTGGTATGTGAATGTATCTTGCCCCGGATACGAATTTTATCGGGTCGCCGAGCCCGTGCGACGCCACCTTCGTGCATGCGCAGACCATATATCGGAAACGGGTGGAGCTATCGACTTGAAATTTGGTTTTTGAATAGCCCGGACAACGTCGGGCTCATCGGCTAGTATAGATATAAAATTGTGATTTGGACAAATCCATACTTTGCTTGAAAAAGAGCTTTAGGTTACAGTGAAGTAATTATTTCCCATATGCCTCCATTCTAACGTTTAACAGCCTACTAATGTCAATATGTACCACAAGTGTGGAGGACATATCTCATATATATTTTGAAGACCTCTGTCTGTCTGTATGTCCTTTATAGAATCGAAAACGACTGCACCCATCGAGCTCAAATTTCGTATATAAGTGTAAAAAACCACGGGGATCGCTAAGTCGCGTTTTGGACAAGCTATGAGCACTCATTCTCCACTCCCAATCATCAAAATCACCGCAAACGCCACTTCGGTGGTTAAGGCATCAACGATCTTTATATTGACCATATTCGGGGGTGTTAATGATTAACGCTCTTTATTACAATCGAAGCTGCTAAACGGCTACCCATGCGTAAAATACGGATGCAAAACGAAACGTGGAATGCAATTATCTCGATTAAAAAGGCAGAATGGGTTGTTGTGTCATATATGTCCTATGCCAATTTTTCATCGGGTCAGTCTTTGAGGGACGGGTACCATGAATTAATTCATGAAAAACAAAAAAGGCGTGTTGTGCTGTCTTTCATAGAAAGGGAAAAGGGGAATTATGGTACGTGTGTGTAGTTTGACCAGACGGTCGACGTTGTCGTATTGGCGAGCCCGTGCGGCGCCCGATTCGCGCATGCGCAGACGAGATCTCGGAAACGGGTGGAGCTATCGACTTGAAATTTGCTATGTGAATGTATCTTGCCCCGGATACGAATTTTATCGGGTCGCCGAGCCCGTGCGACGCCAGCTTCGCGCATGCGCAGACCAGATCTCGGAAACGGGTGGAGCTATCGACTTGGAATTTGGTTTTTGAATTGCCCGGACAACGTCGGGGTCATCGGCTAGTTATATATAATATGAAAGACTCATTACTTTTTGAAGAAAAACAATTGATATCGCCCGGCAGGACTTTTACATTTAAATTTCGTGTTTTTGAAAGTATCGTCAGGATCGCAGTAAAAAATATTGATATTTTACACCTCACACTGAAAATTTCGAGCATGAAAGTACAACATTGGTCATAAGTCAATATGATTTTCTGATTTATGAAATTCAAGCAGGAATGATTTCCTTCATTTTTTATCGATACATATAAAATATCCACAACCAATCATGGTCCAGTGTCATTGGCCAATGGAGAGGTGAATAAGTGTACCAGTTGTGACTATACATGGGTGAATATATGGTCATGGGTCAGGTGTAGGAGCTTTCCTGGTGTGTTGACTCATGGCTGTGTGGGTGTATGCGTATACTCAAATGTGGGTTGTATGGTCATGGGTGAGGGGTATGTGTATAGCATGTGTGGTGAGGTGCATATGTATACATGGAGTGACGCTGTGGTCATGGGTGTGTTGTATATGTTTATCTTGAGTGGCTATTTCGCAATGGACGTGGCGTGAGGCAAAACAAAATAAAATAAATGGTGTGGTTTGGGTTACATGTCCAAAAAATAGGGTGGGTAGGTAGTGTTTTTTTTATTACTATTTGCAGACCGATTGGTGAAGAATTGAAGATTAACATGTTGTTCATAAATGATTGGCCAGATGATAAGCGGATGTATATTTTCCATTAAAATCCAGACTTAGTGCCCATGAGCCACCACAGGAGAGTATTTACTGATGACCTTTTTTATTGCAATAAAGAAATAAATAAACCAATATATGTGTTTTTTCTGAAATAACTTCCAAGAGCTAAAATGAATACACCAATCTCATTCGGCACAATTGGCTATATCATGCCTATGTATTAACTGGAAGATCTGACACTGGCAGGTGGTTTCCCAATTTTTCACTTGAAGGGATATTCTGACATGTACATTTCAATAAAAAATCCTAATTTAATAATATATCGGTTTTTTGAATTCATATCTGAACATCCATTCAAACGAAGAATGGGAATCCAATATTATTTTGTCAGCTACATTCTTCCAAGTGAAGAATATGGGATACTTTCAAAATTGGATGGGGAATGAAACATGAATCTTATTCAAGCCAAATGCAATGGGCATGAATTTATTCAACTCTGGAATTGCTGACATTTCACTTCACATCTGTCACTGTGCTTTAAATAATATAATTCAAGATGTGACTAATTGATTTTCAATGGACAAGTTGTTATACTGTATTAATCTTTCTGACAAGTATATGACCGATTTACTTTTATAAAGTCTGTGTCAGCTGGAAAATAAACGAATAAGATGTGAATATATCTTTTCTGATATTTTATATATCAAACTAGAATGACACATTAACAATTAAAACATAATGACACTTCAATATCCTCTGAAGTGGTACAAACTTAAAATGTCAGTATAATGATTTGGTCATGTAGTCAGTCACAGCAACTGGATCAATTATACATGTTGCTTGACACATTGCTGGCCATAAGGACGCTAACAGATAGGCGCTAGTCCCTGTTCAACACACTTGTCGCATATCGGTAACAATTTTGAATTTTGAAGCCATCTCTGGAAGCACATTCGCATTGTGGGAAGCACAGCAACAACACAGATCAACTCGTCCAAGTTTTGCACCGTAGTATGGTAGCTCAATTGGAGTTTCACGTGTCATGGTCAAGTTTATTTTTCATCGAGTGTTCGGGTGGACAGATAGGCGAGCCACACGTGAAGTCATTATCAGAAATCAGACAAGCCAGAATAATGTTCTGTCTCTCGGTCAGTCTTAACAGAGTAAATAACCAGTTGTTTAAGGCATTCAGTACATGTTACAACACTTATCGCTGTTTGTGCAGTCATTGTACATTTAGAAATATCCTCTCCATATATTTAAGTGAGATCACATTGAGCATGCCAGTGTTTACTCGGTGTAGATGTTGCACCGTGTGAGCCTTTTTCCCTTTTCCAGACTTGCAGTAGTCACACCGCTTTAAGGTTTTTTAACGATTGTAGGGCGATGTTCATCATTAGTGTCCACTCCTTTCAGGTCCGAATATGTCTTGAAATGGGCACCCGTTTCATCCAGTACTGGGTCAGGTAACCATGTAAAATCTTTAAGCTCATTCTCATGTGGCTAACAGCAGTTTATATCGGCACACTTGCGAATTTGAAATGTGTATTTCCGCTCTCGGCAGTGACGTTTTACCCAGTCTATGTACTGATCATCCTTTCCGGAGTGCACTTTTGTCAATTGATTCGTATCCAGGTTCGGAAACAATGAAGTTAAATGACCCTTCATCTTCACCATTTCTTCATCAGTGACAGGTGGTGTCGTGACAACGGGGTCATCTTTCAGAAGAAGCCTCTCGATCCGTTCTCGGACAACCTGTTTCACAGGAAGAACAAGTTTTGGCCATTCTTCCTGTAAAACTGTGTTCTTCTGAGACTGCGCGCGAATGTCGGCCATGCTGCTGCATGACTTCAATAACCTTTCCACGAGAGGATCTTCAGATTTATCACGACTCCGGGCAGTTTTGTAGCCCCAAATTTAACAGACACAACCCTCTCTGCGTGGTTCGTCCAGCTGTGACGGGGGCACCTCTGGCTAAGACAACCATGTCCAAGTCCAATTCCTTAAATGTCGCACATTTCTCTTTCTAAATTGTTCCTTTGATCTGTTCCGCCGTCTTAAAATTTTAACAGAATTATCGGCCCTTCTTTGGTGTGGATTCTCGACATTACACAGGCATGTCTGAATGGGTTGGAGTGTTCATATACAGAGTCATTTATAACAGTTGTCACATTTCCTCTAACAAATGAATTATCCACTCGTGCTGGTATCTTTATTCTAAGATAAACCGATGCGGTTCAACTGCAGCTAGTCATGTCATGATCCGATGCTACAAGCGTTGTACTGGTTGGAGCAAGTGTTTTTTCCCCGCGAACTCCCGTCGATACAACCACATCCGGGCTACCAATGGGAATTTTGGCCTTATCGTCAACGGAGTACATTTGACATGTGTCACGACACTCGATGGCCTTGGTTTTCATCTACTTCAATTGTGCCGCACAATAATGTTCATCCGGGTGCGTTGCTCTGAGTTGTCGCCTTTGTATTTTATATTGCACATCGATTTGGGATGTAAATCTCAGCTGCCCTTGTATACGGATTAGTTGGTGCAAACTGTAACCGTAACTAATGTTTTAGATGGTACGAGGGTTCCTGCTGGCCAATATTGTCGCATCATGTCTAACAGCGATATCCACTGTGACAAATGCGCCTGATTGTGTCTCCTGTCATCAGCGGCAGTTACATTTTCAACAATCTTTCCGAGCTGCTCAAAGAAGACATCGAATGAACCAGTGGGTCGACCCATGTTCAGTTGGCCGTAAATCAGTTAAGAGTCCTTCACCCATGAATTTAGCACGCATGATATGTTGTGTTTCGGGATGATTTGCTTTTGTGGCATCAATAGTCAGCTCTATATATATAAGACCAAGAGTAGAAGGCGATATCTTATCCACGTTACTGATATGCATCTTAAAATGATTGCTTTGGCTTCGGGTATGGAAAACTGGAAACTGCTTTTGAATGTCATTAATTAATCTCACAGGTTGTGTCAGTTTTTCTTTTTCAGTTCTATCGGGGTCCACACGCACGGTAGATGTCGAAGTTATAATGAACTTCCAGGTGAATATCGATACAGACCAATAGGTACTGACAATTGTAAACCGGCAAAAAATCGGAATCGCTGTACATTTGATTGGAATTGAGCTTCGATGTGTTCAGATTCATCAAAAACAAAGGTTCTCCAATCGCTTCTGATGACATTATCTTATCCAAACTTTTATATTTAGCTTTTGGTCCAAATTGGGTAGGCATTCTATGCTCCACTGTCATGTCAGTACCGACGAGATCTTGCTAATATATTCTCGTGGAAAATCATGGAAACATCGGTATTGTTCATAGTTTAATTAAGGTATGCATGCGTACTTTTTCAGATATATCTTTAAATCACTACCGACGCAGACACGTATTATATACAGTTCGAATGAAACTGAGTTTGAAAAGATACATATAGTTTTAGTATTGATTTTGAAAGAAATATTTCCCCTACCCCCAATAAGGATATTATCGCAAAAAAAAAAAATCACAGTAGTTTGTTGAAAATAAAATGAAAAAGCCCGAGTGGCAAACAAAAGAAAATGTGTGAAATACATCCATCTATCGGAAAAACATAGTCGGCAAAATTCCGCACAGGCAGGGGGTGGTCATATGATAGGTAGCTCACGGTCTCCTGTGCATTGTCCACTTCCTGCACTGAGGAGTGTCCGGGTGTCGAAAACTTTTGTTCAATTTGATGTATTTTACGGTGGGATTCCATGAAACTTTTCAGTGCCATTGTCATGAATGGGTTCTTGTTCTGGGGCACACACGAGTCGGACCACAGTATAAATTTGTTGGTGTCAGGCAAGTCCTCGGAAACTTTGCAAAATCTTCACTGGTGCACTGGCTATAGCGTCCCCATCCCTCCCAGCCATGTGTTTATGCGTTGTAGTTTATTTTAGAACAATTGACAATCAAGTTAATGACAGTTTTTTCCTTTTTCCTCTTACCCTTTCTGAATATATCAGGTTCTGAGAGTGTGACCAGGTCAGAGTTTAGATTATTCCAGAGAATTGCAGTGGCAGGGAAGAAGGAAATCTGATGTAATTTGTGCCTGTATGAATGCGGCGGAATGTTTACTGGTGGTTGAATCGCACCTTTTCAAGATAAGTTAGGATTTGAATTGCCACATGGTTTTGGATGGGTGTTTTTGTGGAAGAGACACAGTCGTGATATAGTCCTGGCCTCCAGTGATTTCAAATTTAGATCAGAGATCATAGCCGAAACACTTAATTGCATATCTGGAGTATTGATCGTTATCTACCTTACAGCCCTGTTCTGAACTTTTTCAATTTCGACAACATTTGCGGCTGTGTGAGGTGACCATGCGCAAGCTGCATATTCTAATTTAGGCCTTACCACAGGTTAATTTTGCGAATAACTTAAATTTTGGTATCTATATTTCTTTTCAGGAAACCAATAGGTTGATTTGCACTTGTTAATTTATTTATATGCTCGTTGAATGACATGTTTGTGGTTAGGTCGACCACGAGTTAGCGGGCTGTGCTGGTATGTTGTAAGATTTGCCCATGCAAGGTGTATTGGTGGTAAACTGGGTGTTTCTCGCGAGTCACTGTTAGTACTTGGCATTTTCCCGGATTAAGCATGTCCCATTTTCTTTCCCGTTCCTCCAATTTAATTAGGTCGGTTTGTAGCGTGTTGTGATCTGAAGGGCTTTTGGTGGTTATGTATATGGCTGTGTCATCAGCGAAGAGTCTGGTTTGTGATATTATGTCCTTATGGAGAAGATAATTTATATACAACAGAAACAACAGGGAGCACAGGACAGCATTGTGGCACCCCTGATGTGACAGGGACTGAAGCAGAGATTCCCCTCACAAGACAACTACCTGACTGCGGCCATATACGAAAGATCTAATCCAGTTTAGAATATGGCCTCTGATGCCGTGTCGATTTAATTTGTATAGTATAGCTTTGTGTGACCATATTCTAAACTGACTAAAACTAAAATATAACCTTTACCTACTACTTATCATTCACAAGGTTGTCAATGAGTTGTACTAGCTGTGTTTCACAGTACCGGCTTTCACGAAAACCGTGGACACTATTTTCAAATTTCGTCAGTTAGGATATGTCTGGTCAGATATGTAATAAACAGAATTGCACATCTCTATTAATGAACGAGATAGATGGTGGATCTCATGCGGCTGGAAGGATAACGCTTGGTGAATTTTGGCCTCTCCTGCTATTCTTACACCACCGTTCTTGTGTAATAAACTGACACCAAGTAACTCACACATGCAGGTTTGTGTTCACATTTTCTGTATAAATTTGCGAATCTAACCGCTGCCGTGTTGTGTGTATGATTATATATATGTGAATGATAAGTAGCAGGCAAAGGTTATGTTTTAGTCTTATATATAGATATGATCCTCCTTGCATACGTATAATGACAAAACCATTTGACTGCTGGCTTCATGTCCTTTCTGTTCACCTTTGCACAGGTAACGTGAAACCAACGTTGATGGACGCAGGGTTTGGCTACCTGTTTCCAGATATTGGAAAGGACAGCATCTCACCTCTCGCACATTCCGACAGATCATGCCTCATTTGTAGCTAATTAAACACATTATTGTTTTGGACAAAGACCGTGACAAATATCCATACAATAGAGTCAGAATTGGAAACTTGATCATGATGGTCAACATCTCCACTGTTTAATGTAACAATATCGGATGAGGTTTTGATCGGCCAGTATTTCCTGTCATTGATTTTAACGACCCTCTTTCTTCTCGTGCGATGATGAAAACGCAGATCCAGAGGCCAGTGTCTGAACTATCTGTGTGAATCCGTCATATTGTTTGTAATGGTTGGTTTGAAATACTGGAAACTGTATATTAAGAAGTGATTCTGAAATTGTAATTATCCGTGTGTCCATTTGCAAAATTGCAATCTGATGTTATTCTGCTTCTGTCCGCTGTTATTAGTTGGATGTGTTCTTTAACAGGTACTTTCACAGCTTGAACATCACTGTTTGTTCATGCATCATCATAACAAGATAAAGCAATACACCTGGTATGACACGGTGCATTAAATTACTAACATGGCTCTTTGTTGCACATGGGAATGCTGGAAGATGTTTCTATCCTTTTTTGGTTTTGTTGACAATTGCAGATATTTTGTGGTTGCTTTTTCTTTCTTTCTTTTTCTCTTTTTGGTAGCTGAGCGGGGATAGTGTTTTCTCTGTGTGTTCTTCATACCTTTTTTTTCGTAAACATTCTTCTGACAGTAACAGCAATCCATCCTCGTATGCGCAATGTTTTCAGTATGTGGTGAGCCTCTGTTATTAGATTTGTCGCTCTTGCCAAAGCATTTTTATCCTCAACTAGGTAGCCAATTTCCTTAACCAATTTCAACCCTTCTCGTGTTGCGACTTAACACTCAGCCTCAACATTTGTTGTTTCCAGTTCCTCACATTCCAGCCTGTTCTCCCGAAAATCACCACATTATCTGCTTATAATAGCACTTGTTTTATGTAGATAATCTGCTTAGAATCGCCTCATTTTGAAAATTAGCACATTTTAGTCACATTATCGACTCATATTGAGACGATTCTAAGCAGATTATGTGCGGATAATGAGACAAATAATCCAACTCACGACTTTTTAGGTGTACGCTCTTCAAAAGGTGTTTTCACAGTGGTCCGCGCCATAAAACGAAATAACTGGTAAGAGTCCGTTATCTGCTGATTTCAGAATCCAATAATCATATTATGTACATATTTCACATTATAGGTCGATTATATGCGTATTTTTGCGAGGACAATGTTACGCATTCTGTTTGGTCTTCATGTTTCTTTACGAGACAAATGTTCGGCTCCTCACTTGTATTTCATCACCAGCGATATATGCTGCATTCGCTATTCTCTTTTGGAAGTGTTGTACAAACTTTCTCCGTCGTTTGTGATGATAATTCGGCGCTCCTATTACAAAGTTTGTATACGTCAAACTTCATCTTCATAGCTGTAACAAAATTTATTTCAAAATGTATGTGATATCTATAGGACAGTTTCCTCATATGTTTTCTCCTTCTGAAGTTTCAGAAAATCAGTTCCATTGGTATATCCAGGAACTTTATTTAAGTTATTGCCAAGTAGCGTTCAGACGAGTGTATTGTGCGGATGGAATAAGTTGTCCACATCAATGAACCTTTCTCAAAACCCACTTGCGCGTCTGATATTGTTGCTTGAGTTTTATCCCGACGAGTGTCTTCCACCGAAGCCGCCGAGGTTAGCTCGCGAGGTGGTAATTATTTTGTGAGCCATTATTAGCTCAAATGTGCATTATCGAAATAATGACCACCTCGGGAAGAGGAACAAACACTCCTGGTTAAGTGGTCCTGATTTTATGATGGTGGGTCCTGATGTATTACTATGATGTTGGTAGAGCAATGTGATGCTGTTTTGAAAATGTTCCGTTATTTTTTCTTAGTTGTCATTTTCACGACCTGTGGTTAATATGAACGAATGGAGAAAAGCCATTATGGTTATAAAACATTTAAAAACACATTCATGTATATTATAAGATATTTCAAGGGATGGGTAGTTTGAAGATCAAAATTATGCTCGAATTTTATTACATCGCTGTCCGGTTCCAGGAATCAACATAGGTCGATAAATACGCTAAAATTATCATGCGACCTGTTAAGCCACAGAAAGAGTAATTCAAGTGATCGAATGCTGAATATTTTGGACGTCACGAAACAATAAAGAATGTTCCTTGTTAGTCTATTCCTGAAGTGGTAAGTTAACGAGCTTTTCTGTCACTTCGGTGCGAAAATTGAAAACAGTTTGGAAATAGCTGTGACATTGACAAGTATTTTCAGAGCACATGGAGCCGGTATATCAATATATCGTGTATTTATCAACCTATATTACACATGCTTCCAAAATTACAGGGACAAAATGTTGAAATTCGAATGAGCCATGCCCCTTTAAATAATGACTCTTTTGGTTATTACAAACTGTTCATAATCTGGATGGCTATTCCTGTCACTTCTGCAAACACACGGGCAGCCATGATTAAACTATTTTAAAATATACATGTTTCATGCACATCAGCTTTTTCTCAAATCAGATTAGCCAAACACAGCTAAATACCAACTTTAGAAAAATAGCAATATATTGTATTTAACAGCATCAGTTGTCCCCTACCAGCATCATAGCAAATCAGCAGGACACACCAGCACCATAACAAATTAGCAGGACAACTTAACCAGGGGCGGAAACAGCGTGTGGATATCTTCCAGTCGATTAATAACATTCGACATGTTAATCAATCTCCCAGTGAATCAACAGTGAAGAATTACATCAAACTGAAATCCAAATTTGCGAAAAATGTGAAACTTTTATCAAAATGTTCAATAGTTGGAAATATCAATGAGTTAATGACACATCAATTGTAAAAGTAACATAAGTTGACATTTTATCTGATGTTAAAATTAAAATCGTTCTTACATTTCGGTGAAAATTTTAATAAAAGTGTCATTATTTTGGAATGCAGTTGGAAATTCCTAGTTGTCCATACCCAAACAGAAACTATATTTTCGCATCAATATTTAAATATAACATGTTGATTGCCAAGCAAAACAAAAAAGTTTGTACACATAGAAATCTTAGATGATACAGATTGTCATGTATGTTAGATGAGACAGATCGTCATGTATGATAAGTTTGACCAACCAACCCCCACCCCACGGCCATATTATAGAAATAATTTATCGTCCAATTCTAAATTAAATCAGGGTAAACTAAAAGAAAGTTCTAAATAATAATAGAATGTAAAGAACGATAATTATTTATTGGTTTCAAGATAAGTAATCGTGTCTACTCTAAAATAACAATTAAAACGCACCCAACAACAAACATAAAATGGACGGGCAAAACAGATAACAAAGAGAAAAATAAGACATCCAGTTGAAGAATACTGTTTACTAACGCGAAAAGGGATGCAGGACAGTTTGCAGAATGGAGGGGTGCAGTTTAAACTTCGAAGTTTGTCGTCCCACCCAAACGAAACGGTGTTACCACGCCCCTTTTGCCAAATGAGGGTTATTGAAATTAAAGCTAGTAATCGTTCAACAAATAACGATTGAATATGAAATCATATACGAAAAAAGCCTGAAATAGATAAAAATGAAACAAAAATTATCTCACATGCATGCCGTGCGCGAGTCCACAGTACAGCGGCAAACCACAATAGCATGAATCTTAACTTGCGGGTCTGGGTTATGAATGGAGCAGCCAGACCATACATATGAGGTGACATACAATACAGTACTTTTCCTGATTAATGATAACTTGCATTCAGCCCGTGCTGAAATGTGACGACTGCAGGTTGTGTTCAGATATCACACGCACAATTGCCAACCGCTCGCTGTCTGGTCAGCGACGAATAGGCCATACTAGTGGGGGGGATAATTACAGGAAAACATAAAAATCGTTCACTTTGTGATAGAAGCGCCAAACTTTCAGAATTTGTTAAGTGGTTGGTGAGTATCACTAAATTGGCTGGTTCCAGATTTTGGAGGTCACCTTGATCTTCAATTTGACCTTGACCTTTTTGAAAATCTCAGTTTTTGGGTTGGGTGGTTTATGCCATCCTTTTCTTGTGAAAATCGCATCTTCTCATAGTTTACTCAATACAATTATAGTTGGGAGGTGACCACGGTTCATTTGGGCCAAAACATATCTAAATTTTCATAAGATGGCCGCCAATATGGCCGCCGGAAGTTGAAAATATGACATTTTTTCACAAATATTCTAGTTCAATTCATGCTGTTTGGAACTGGTTGAGAAATGCAACTTTATTTTGTGTGTTTTATATTAACTGATCATTGGAGCAATTAAATATGCAATTATTGGGGTCCTAACCCCTTCCAATCCCTAAAAAAATCGATTTTACAGAACGCGGTACAAAAAAAAAAAAAAATCACAATTGGGATTCTAGTCATATTTCAACTAGAAATGAAAAGAACATTGTAATGCAAGTGAGGCATATCATTACCTATGAATATTTCAACTCTCTGGAACAAAAAATCTTAACTTGGCTCAAAATGGCTGCCAAAATGGCCACCAAAATATGGAAAATTGTAAATATTACACGAGGGTGTCATGCAATTGCTTACAAGTTGTGGTTGATGTATAAAATTGGCTAATCTGTATTCTATACATTGAATACTAACATGCCTGATACACCATGTGTCATTGTTACTATTGTCACCACTGACATCACCAGATATATTGAATTTTTCTCTCAAAAACTTGACATAAATATCGGCAAAAAATAACTTTTCAGGGTTCGACCATTTTTTCAAATAAAATGCAACTACCTTTGGTATCAAATGTGTTTATTGTTTTGACCTATCTTAAATGTGTCACACTATGGTGTTTATAGACTAAGTTGCTCAAGATGGTTTCCAAAATGGCAACCAAATTTGTAAAAAGTTAATTTTTTACACATATCCAGAAAATTATTCTCTGCGTTATCCGAAAAGGTAGCAAATTGTGACTCACTTGGTTATTATACCTGTTAGTTAATTAACTGACAACTGTGTTCTATTATTTTTATCCTAGTTCTGTATGGGGCATGACAAATTCATTTTAAAGTTGCAGTATGGAATTTTGCGGATAACCACTTTTGTGATTATGGCCATATTATTGAAAGGAAATGGGCAGAACTTTGAGACGGAACTGAGATGAACCATGAGATGTGGGTAGTCTGGCCCATTATGATAAAAATTTATCAACTGGATACAGGGTGGAAGCCAAGATGACAGCCAGGGAGTTACTCTATGATCGTAGATGAGGATAATAGGTATACCGCGAGTTATTGTATGGTCATGGATGATGTGTGGGTATATGGGGAGTGCCCTGTTGGCAACGGTGGGTTGTATATTTATATATGTTGTGGATGTGTTATCATTGATGGTGTATGGGGAGTAGATGCATGATCATGAGTATGACAAGTGTGGAACTTATGAGAGGTCGTATGTTCGGGTATTGGTATATCTGGAAGGGCTCACCATTGGTGATGTGCATATGTATACCTGGATTGACTCTATGGTAATGGATATGGCGAATAGGTATACATGTAGTGGCTGTATAGTCCATGGTGAGGTGAATAGGTATACAACGCGTGATCGTATGATCGTGAATGTAGTGAATATGTATACATAGAGTGACTATATGGCCATAGCCGGGTGTATGTGTGTATACCTGGTGTTCATACATGGTGACTCATGGCTGTATCGTCATTTGTGGTATGTACGGGTATAACCAAGTATGGCTGTATGATGAGGTGCACGTGTATAAATTGGGTGACTATGTTGTCATTTGTGTTGTGTTTATGTACATATGGAGTGACTGAGGTAATGGGTGGGTTGTACATGTGTACCTTGGGTGGCACAATAACTCAAGGATATGTTAATCAATGGAGAGGTTATGTCAGAGAGTTCTCTATCTTGATGGTGTTTATATACATGGGGGGCGTTAAACACGGAATACACGGAAAACAATGGCCACCTATTACCACATAGTCATTACATATATACATAAACACCACAGACATAACAATATAGTGGCCCACTGTATCCATGTACAGCATGACTACGGGTGACCTTACAGCCACGCGTCACGATACAGGCACATCGGGGATACTCCTAAACATGACCGATAACCATATAGTCATTCCTTGTATACCCATTCAGCTCACCATTGGCCATAAGGTCATCCCCTGTATACCTATTATCCAAACACGTGGTCAAATAGACAATCAATATATACATCAACAATGACCATAAAGTCACTCCGGGTATACATATGCACCTCACCAATGACCACTCGATTCATACACATACCTTCACCAATGTTACCTGACCTATGGCCATATAGTCACACCGTGTGTACCTATTCAAAACATTCATACACGACCATGGTCAATCCTTGCATACATACTCACCTCAACATTGCCATGTCATTCCCTGTATCCCTATTTGTCACACCATAGCCGCATAGTCACTCAAGATATAATAATACACCCCAGCCATGTCAGTATAGTCACTCCATGTATGCATATGCACTTTATCCATGGCCATATAGCCACTTGCTATATACACATATCCCTTGCCCATGACAATAAAGCAACACATGTGTATACTGGTATAACCTACACATGACCATACCGCCACGAGTACCAAACAGGAACACCAGGTATACTCATACGCCTGACACATGACCATTTTAATAGTCACCCCCTGTATAGATGTCCATTATATTTATGATCATACAGTCACTACTTGTATACCTACATGTACTCATCTCACCATTGACCATACATTCACTACCTGTATACCTATATCGACACACATAGTCATATAACCACTCGATATACATATACAGCCCACCCTGGACCATAGATTCACTCCAAGCATACAAGTAAACATCACTAATGGCCATTCGGCCCTTCCAGATATACACACAACCACTCAAACAATCCATACTTGCATCTACACCTCACACATGACAATTCAGCAATTCACTGTATAATCATCCATGATAATACAGCTAATCCCTATACACCCACCAATGATAATACATCCATGAGATATATAAATATGCATCCCACCGTTACCACAAGGACACTCCCTATATACCCACACACTTGATAATGTCCACCCAGCTTACTCCAGGTAATCATATTCAATCATGACCGTACAGTCATTCCATGTATACATATACACATTACCCGTAACCATAAAATCACACCCTATTTACCAACACACCCATCCATGATCATACAGACAACAAATGTACATCCCATCCATGCCCTTACAGTCACTCCATATATACATAATCAACACATAGATGACCATGTAGCTATATCCATACACTACACTACACCAATGACCGTACAGTCATTCCATGTATACATATACACATTACCCGTAACCATAAAATCACACCCTATTTACCAACACACCCATCCATGATCATACAGACAACACATGTACATCCCACCCATGCCCTTACAGTCATTCCATATATACATATTAACCAACACATAGATGACCATGTAGCTATATCCATACACTACACCAATGCCCATACAGGCACACCTGGTGCACCCGTACTGGATATACACAATCATACACTATACAGTCACTCCATGCATACAAATTTCACCTCACACCTGACCATGACATATCCTTGTATAGATAGATGCATCTTACAATGGACAACCCACTCATAACCATATAGTCACTCATTGTATACCTATTCACATAAGTCATGACATACAATAACTCACTGTATACCTATTCACCTCGCGTATGATCATAGAGTAACTCCCTGGCTATGATCATGGCATCCGCACTGTATTCAGTTGACATTTTCTTAGCATAATGGACCAGAATAGCCAAATATTATGGTTCATCTCAATTCTGTCTCAAAGTTCTGCCCATTTCCTTTCAATAACTATGGCCAAAATCACAAAAGAGGTGCTCGGCAAAATTACATACTTTAAAATGAATTTATTTTGCCCATACGGAAGTGGGACAATCAGAATAGAACATTTAGTTGTCAGTTAATTAACTAACACGTATAATAACCAAGTGAGTCACATTTTGCTACATTTTCGGATAATGCAGAGAATGTTTGGGATATATGTAAAAAAAAATTACATTTTACAAATTTGGTTGCCATTTAGGAAGCCATCTTGAGCAATTTGGTCTATAAACACCGTAGTGAGACACATTTAAGATAGACCAAAACAATAAACACCTTTCAATCCAAAGATAGTTACATTTTACCTGAAAAAATGGTCCAAACCTGAAAAGTGAATTTTTGCCAATATTTATGTCAAGTTTTTGAGAGAAAAGTCCAATATTTTTGACGATGTCAGTGGTGACAATAGTAACAATTAACCATGGTGCATCAAACATGTTAGTATTCAATGTATAGAATGCAGAATTGCCAATTTTATACATCAACCACAACTTGCAAACGATTGCAGGAGACGCTGGTGTAATATTTACCATTTTCCATATTTCGGCGGCCATATTGGCAGCCACTTTGAGCCAAAGTAAGAATTTTGGTTCCAGTGATTTGGAATATTCATAGGTAATGATATGCCTCACTTACATTACAAAGTTATGTTCATTTCTTGTTGAAATATGACTAGAATCCCAATTGTGATTTTTTTGTGAACTTTATACGGCATCCTGTAAAATCGAAGTTTTGAGGGATCAGAAGGGGCTAAGACCACAATAATTGCATATTTAATTGCTTCAATGATCGGTTAATATACAAAACATAAAATAAAGTCGCATTACTCAACCAGTTCCAAACAGCATGAATTGAACTAGAAGATATTTGTGAAAAAATGTCATATTTTCAACTTCGGGCGGCCATATTGGCGGCCATCTTATGAAAATTTAGATATATTTTGGCCCAAATTAACCGTGGTCACCTCCCAACTATAATTGTATTGAGAAAACCGTGAGAAGATGCGATTTTCACAAGAAAAGGATGGCATAAACCACCCAACCCAAAAACTGAGATTTTCAAAAAGGTCAAGGTCAAATTGAAGGTCAAGGTGACCTCCAAAATCTGGAACCAGCCAGTTTAGTGATACTCACCGACCACTTAACAAACTCTGAAAGTTTGGCGCTTCTATCACAAAGTGAACGATTTTGCAACTATCCCCCCCACTATACCTATTCGAAACACCACTGTGTTCACAACACCGTGTCCGAATACCCATATGCCACGCATATATGATATGCACATGAGTGTGTGTGTTTTAAGCAGATAATGACCTCGTGAAACGTCTGAGACCAAATAATCACCCGCGGCCGCTTCGCCGTTACATATTGGCACGTTATAACACAGAGTGGAATAAAAGCAATATTGCAAATCAGTCTATCTTATATACGGTATGGTATCTGAATTATACATAATGCCAAGCCTGTCAACCTCAATAAGACATAAGAACAAATCAAATTTCCGTCGCCTCGCAGACAGTCCATAACTTTTATCGATTGAACTAACACGTCATGGCGTATACCATATAAACTTAAAGGTATGTCTTGTGACTTGTGTTGAATTGAATATATCGCGTGTATGCGTTAACGGATAATGGGATGATTAGAGATCCATTGATGGACCTTCATCTGGTTTCATATATTAACTCTTTCGAAAACATTGATTATTTTATAATTACAACTACTATCGTTTTCGTCGAAATGCGGTCATTTGATTGGTCGAGAGGCTTGCGTGTGACCTGATCTGTCAGTGCATAGACGTTGCAGTAGTGACACTTTAAGAAAAATGGGCGAGACTATAACCGTCGCCCCACACGACGTCCCGGATGACGCAAAAGCGCGGAACGAAAATTCCATTAGAATGTCAGTGAAAAAACAACTCGAAAACTCAATGCTAGAAATATTTGAACACGATAGCGCATGACCGGAAGTTATATCGGACGTGTCTTTTCAAGCTGCGAGAATTTTTCATAAAATCCTTCAAAATAATCTATTTTGATCATCCATCAAGTTCAAAAAAGGGAAGTATGATACAAATTATATAATTGAAAACATCTTCCTAATAAATTTAACGAATTTGTGGAGTTTTTATGCCAAATTTTTGTGTTTGAAAACTGAAACCGAAAATAACACATTTTGTTTTCAATTTCTTGGAAACGAAGAATGACATTTTGTGAAAACATACAACCAAATATGAAGTAATGAGCATCAGTAAATTGAAAAGATACATTGAGACCACAGAAGAAACGAGAGTGGACAATGATGCAATAAAAGTACTAGTTTCGGACAGCAAAGGAAACTACATAAAAGCTGCCGCGGACACAGGTTCCAATCTCAACTGGTGGTGTAAAAGTGGGGTAACAACAAGAGAACAACTCGGGAGAATACACGACTACGTATTAGACAATTATCGCAACAGTTATGAAGAAATAGAACTATTCATCTGGTTGGGAACCTGTGACGTCACAGTGAAGAAGGGAGCGTATATCTACTTGATACATAGCGACTCAGAGAAAGCAGTAGATAACATTTTATCAACATTTAAGGAATACTCAGAGAAATTCAGAAAGACAAAGAATATTAAAATCTACTTCCTGGAAATTCCACCAATCTCAATCAGCAACTGGAACAAAGAAAGGGCATCCAAATTGGAACGAATTCATTCCAGATGACTTTCGAAAGTGTGGCTCAAAAGAATTCTCAAAACTGCATATTATTGAGGGAAGTGTGAGTACGGTCTCACTTCCCTTGCTTAAACAGAAACGAGGAAGACAATAGAGAGCGTGTGAGTACAGTCTCACTGCCCTCATATAAACAACAGAACGAGAAAGACAAAATAAAGAGTGTGTGAGTACGGTCTCACTGCTCAAAAAGATGCCACCAAAAGAAAAACCCGATGACAAAAAAGGGAAGGGAAGAGGAAGAGGTCCAAATAAAAACACAGACAAACAGAAAATGGATGGAGAATGCCCTTACTGTAGGAAATCATTTGCAGAAGACGCTGATGGACTGATCTGTGACACGTGTAAAAACTGGGTATGCCTAAGCTGTGCAAATGTTCCAAAATAATTATATGACATGATAGTGAAATACAGCAATATTGGAGCTGCAGCCCCAACCAACTTCAAGTGGATGTGCCGGGTGGATGAAAGTTTATGACCAACACTAAAAGAGATGAACACCACATTGACGAGCATCAAAACAGACAACGAAAACAGATTTTAAAGAATCGAAAAACAAGTTAAAGATATAGAAGAGAACATTGGCACCAAGGTCAGTGAGAAGGTGGACACCCTCAGAGAAAGAATTGTTGAAGATATTTCACAGGAAATGGAAAAAAACTTCCAAGCGAAATTTGATGAAAGATTTAAAGAAATGGAGGAACGAAGAGCTAGGGCGAACAACGTATGTATATTCAACGCACCTTTGTCCACAGATAAAGACCCAACTATAAGAAAGAAAGCCGACATGGACTTGGTATCTAAAATCTTCCAGACGGCAACATCGAAAACCCAACCAGCTATCAAGAACCTGTATAGACTGGGACGTGCTAGTGCAGCAAATAAGATGCCACCATTAAGATGCATTTTCGAAGAGAAATCACAAGTGAAGCAGCTACTACAAGGAGCTCATAAATTGAAGGATGCACAAGATCCAACAATGAATAACATAATAATTCAACGAGACCAGACTGAATAGCAAAGAACAATAAAAAAGGCTCTGAGAGCAGAATTAAAGGAGCGAAACAAAGAAGAAAAGATCTATGCCATTAGGAATGGAAAGATAATCAAAATGCAAGAAAACGATGGAGGTACCCCCTCCTGATAAAGATTTTAACCGAGCAAAGAAGATTTTAAATATAAATATAAAAAAGCAAACCAAGAATAAACTGGAAATTTTATACACTAATGTGGACGCTCTTTTAAACAAGAAAGAAGAACTAGAAGCACTGGTTGATCTGAAAAAAAACCCAGACATAATGATTTTAACAGAAACCAAGCCTAAGAATGTATCACATCTACAACTGATTGAATTCTAGATGGATGGATTTGACATGATACACACTCCCCTAGAAAGAAAAAGGACGTGGCATAGCGATATATACTCATCCAGATCTTAAAGCGAACCTCATAGAACCAAAAACAAAATGTGATGAATCAACATGGTGCCTGATAAAATTGAGAAACAGAGACCAATTACTCATTGGAGGAATTTATAGGAGCCCACACAGTTCTGAGAAAATAACAAGGCAGTGACCAAGCAAATGAAGAAGATGGCTGATAGAAGATACTCCCATAAAATAATAGCTGGCGATTTTAACTTCAAAGAAATTAACTGGGAGAATAAAAGCACAACAAATGGTGTGAATTCAGAAGTATTCAAATTTTTGGAGGGAACAAATGACACATTGCTGCATCAAAATGTAAGTAAGCAAACAAGATACAGACAGGGACAGACATCAAACATACTTGACTTAATATTCACCAATGAAGAGCACATGATTGAAGACATCAACTATCTCCCACCAATTGGAAAAAGTGATCATCTCACCTTGAGTTTCGCCCTGACATGTTACGTCGACACTGTGGAGACAAGAGGGGAAAAACATCTATATAATAAAGCAGATTATGATAAAGCGAATGAACTATTTACAAAGTTGGACTGGACGGCAATGAGCATGATGTCAGTAGAGGAAACATGGGAATACATAACAAGGAACATAACAACCATTAGAGACAAGACAGTTCCTCTAACAAACACAGGGAAGAATAAGAAAAAGAAGAAAGTGTGGATGACGAATGAGGCGCTGAATGCCGTCAAAGAAAAACAAAAATACTGGAAGAAATATATCCACAATAAATCAGACAAAACATTCAAATCATATGTGGCTGCACGCAATCTAGCCACCAAGGACTTTGAAATGAAACTTGCCGCTAACTTATTAAGTTATTATTATGCCGGAATTATGTCAAGCAAAACACGAAGATCAAAGAAGGGATAGCTGACATAGAAGATAAAGATGGGAACATCATTAGAGACAATAAAGACAAGGCTGAGATATTTAATGCATTCTGCTGCAGCGTCTTTACAAAGGAAGATGATGATCGTATCCCGGAACTTGATGACCGAGAATTCTCCGACGAGCTCAAAAACCTAGTAGTGACACCAGAACAAGTTGAGAAAAAACTGCTCGCGTTGGGTTCAACGAAATCACCCGGGGAAGATCAACTCCACCCTGCGTTTCTACGGGCGACTGCATCAAGTCTTAGTACACCCATATGCATGTTGTACAACAAATCGATAGAAGAAGGGGTACTCCCTCGATGATGGAAGAATGCATCTGTAGTTCCCATATACAAGAAGGGAAGAAAATGTACACCAGGCAACTATCGACCAGTGAGCCTGACAAGTGTAGTATGTAAGATACTGGAGAGCGTCATCCGCGACAAAATAATGGAACACATGGACACAATTAATCTATTCACAGAGGAACAACACGGTTTCAGAAATCAACATTCATGCGTGACCCAACTCCTAGAAGTTCAAGAAGACTGGTACGAGGCTCTCAATGAAGGAAAAGAAATAGATGCAGTATACTTGGATTTCAGGAAAGCATTCGATACGGTACCACACAAACGTCTGCTAAATAAAAATCAATAGCTATGGAATCAAAGGAAACATCAAAGAGTGGATCAAAGCTTTTCTAACTGACCGTATGCAAACAGTCAAAATAGGAGGACAACCATCAAATGCTAGAAGAGTTACCAGCGGAATTCCACAAGGGTATGTCCTGGGTCCAACGCTATTTCTGATCTTCATAAATGATATCACAGAGGGAATAGATAGTAACATCAAAATTTTTGCGGATGATACCAAAGTATATAACAGCATAACATCAGAAGACGACTTCCAGAATCTTCAAAAAGACCTAGATACCTTGTCTAGCTGGTCAGACCGATGACTACTACGCGTCAAAGCAGAAAAATGCAAAGTAATGCATCTTGGGAATAACAATAAGAAACATCAGTATACAATCTCGGAGAAGGGATCAATCCACACTATAGAGGCAGCTGATGAGGAAAAGGATATTGGAGTAACATTCGACAACAATATGAAATTCAACATACATGTCTCGACAATCGTGAATAACGCAAACCAGAAGTGAGGAATCATGAGGAGAACTTTCCAGTATATGGACGAAGACATGTTCAAGATCCTACACAAACATTATTTCAGACCCACCCTAGAATATGGCTCATCAATTTGGAATCCACACTTAAGAAAGGACAAAATAGCTATAGAAAGCGTACAAAGAGCCACAAAGCTGGTGAAGAGGATACAGGATAAACCTTACGAAGAAAGAATAAGACATCTTGGTATACCTACTCTGGAATACAGAAGAGAAAGGAGCGACATGACCCAGCTTTACAAAATACAAAACAACAAAGGACGGCTGACAAAAACATTGGAAAAACCCAAAGATAACAGAACCAGAGGACACCCAAGCAAAATATATAAGAAGCTATATAACACCAACCTAGCCAAGAACAATTTCGTTGCCAGGAGTACGACAAACTGGAACAACCTGACAGATCTATGTGTGACAGCTAACTCCCTAGATCAATTCAAATCATATCTCAACGATAGCTGGAGAGGAAAACAAAATAAATTTTATTTTAATTTCTATAATTGCGCAAACAAAAATAAAGTGAGCTCAAGAAGACAAGTAGCCAATACAAGCGAAAGCTTAATACAGGCTGAAGATCAAAGGTAAAAAAAAGTAGTTGATGTCTATATTGCATGTTTCTGCTTCTTACGGACACTATACTATACTTATGTATGTTCATTTCAGCCGTATTCATGTTTTTGTAACGCTCGACTGAACACTCAAAGTTCGTGCCGCGTTTTTCATTTGTCCAATTTTCGAAAGAGCGTCCATGACAGCGTGTATAGTTACTGTGAACACAAATTATATCTCATGAATCAGGCTGATCAACATGGCTAATTTTATTGGAAATAAATAAAATGTGTTACCCGATTACAACCCTATTAAAAATTTTCAGCTTCGTAACAATGCTAATGACATGGCATTTGTCACGAGAACATTAGATGTGATCAGGGCATTTAAATTTGTTTACAAATTACATCGGCCATCGGGCTGGAGTCTTAGTCTGGAGTTAATAATTTTACCGGAGATCGCTATCCAATCGCTTCGGATTCGACTCTGTGTGTGTTGATAATTGTTGGGTTGTTATTGAGTCATTTTAAACGTAAATCGTAGCCAAACAAGTAAACAAAATTTTACCATGGATAGTTCATTGCTGAAAATTTAAGTTGAGGTGTAAATATTTATTTTCTGAAAGTTTGTTTGTTGAAGTTGCTCGTTGACAATTTCGGCCAATTTATTTTCGGCCCATCAACAAAATTCGGAGATCGTCCAACGGAAAATCCTGCTTTGGCAATTAATTTTCTGAGATGGATAAATAGTAGATAGTTGAACATAAAGTGTTATCGTAATTATAAGCCATCAACGTCGTATTTCGGTTGATCTGTGAGCCTATAGAGCGATCAGTAGACGAATAACATACTTAGTATAATCCGCTCTGCGGAATTATACAGTATGTTATTCGTCTACTGATCGGTCTATAGGCTCATAGATCAACCGAAAAACGACACTGATGGCATATCATGAAACTGGAACTTTCCTTCACTATCAACGATATGACGAAGATATTCAACAAGAAGGTGCATAACATTTTTAATATTAAAGTTATTGCATTTTATAGTCATATGGTAAATTTGATATAATTACTCACATTAGAGATTGATAAGGAAATTGAATATGAAGACTTTTATTGTCTTGATGGAAATTGTAGACTTTCGATTCTGTCTGTGAAGAACTCTGAGACTGATTGTCAACAGGTCGAGGTCGCTCAACATGTATCTTCTCTTTTTCCTCGTGTAGGACTAATTTTCTTAGAGAATTCTGTTCTGGCCCGCAACTCAATTGTTGGTTCTAGTCACTGATTGCCAGCCATTCCTGTACACCAGGCCCATCTCTGGAACTAAGTAGGAAAAGCATGAAATTTTTGAAATATGGAAGCCAACGATTGAATCTTTGGTTCCATGCTTTTGTATTGTTACTTCACACAGAATTCCACACCAGTTTACATCCATAATTGATGTAACACAACAAATTATCACCCATTTGATAAACATACAGAACAACTGCAGTGTGTGAATCAGGTTGGAAGATACACCACAAGTTCCATAATACAAACCATTAATTGAAAATATAGACTTATAACGTTTATTCAGAAACAGACAGGACTTATTAACGCCACCGGTGTATACTGTTGGGCAAATATTAGAAACATGTGGACCTGTGGAGACTTTATAAATAGATAATTGTTTTTTTTCGGTTATTTTGGGACGCGTTAAAGTTGTACTGCCACCCCGACCCGGTAACAGCTGTAGTTGGAATGTCCAAGTTCGTGGAAGTTCTATTGACTATGGCGATGATTTGAGAAGCTTTATTGTTTTAGGATATTGTAGAAAGGCTAATCTGGCCGTGTCAAATTGAGCTATAGCGATTGGATATCTCGCAGCGCAAAGGCACCTTGACAATCGTTATGTTTGAAGTGTCAAAAATAAAAGCAGCAAACGCCACCTGCTGGACAAAAAAGCATCAAAATTACTACTGTCACAGTCAAAACACAGTGTAGCAACACATTGCAGTGTACTAGCTAGGTTAACCATCACAAACAATGCTCTTGCCCTTGAGTTCAATTTCATCAGCATATAAGATCCCACTGCTGCCACCCAATGTATAAGCACGGCCATTCAATGTATGAACAGAATCATTCACCATTTTGATTATGTTTTTTATTGTTTTTAAACAATTCCTACATATATATTAATAGCTGTGTGCAAGAATTCATTTAGTATAGAAAGGGTTAAACGGCTTCTGTCATTTTTTAACTTGACTTCTTTTTCGGTAGTATTTTTCAAAAATAATTTGAAATTAAACCTTCCCACCATCAAACCTATGAAACCATATGGATGCACCATTGTTCATGTATGCATGTGTATAAGCACCTTGACATGTGTAATATATGTCTGTCTCTATATGTAAGTTATATGTGTGTGTTAACACATGCATGTAATGGTGTATGTATTAGAGTGCACCTACACATGTATGAATGGAAGGGTGTTTTCACATTTATTCCTTATTTGTGCTTAAGCACAACTATTTGGGTTTAAGCGCAGATATTTGGCCTTGAGCGTAAATATTTGTGCTTATCGCAAATAAAAATTCATATGCATTGATCCCCCCTTAATTAATTTTAAATGGCACAGTGCCTAAACACACCACTCAAGTCTATGTAGACTCACCATATGAGTGAAGCAATCCCCCCCCCCCCCCAGTAACTCATAATTCCCTTTTTTGAACATGGAAATGGTAAAGATCTAAATGATATGTCTGTTATAAAATATATTTTTGGGGGCAGGGATGCTGATATTAGATAGGGTTCCCCCTTCTTTCAATTCAATAAGTACACCATATGAGAAAAGCAAGCCCCCCTCTCATTAACCCCTAATTACCTTTTTATGGCCATGGAACTGGTATTATATCTGTGCATGAAATGTCCCTTTAATAAAATATACAAGCGCGCTGGGGGTAAGGCACCAATTACTGGGACACCAGGAGCAGAGATGGTGATATGCATATGGAAATATGTTTTTCTTCAAATTTCGAGTTTATAGTAGACTACTACTATGAGATGAACTAATCATTCATAATTGGAGGGGAGTAAGGGGGTGTCAAACGCTTAAATCATATACGCGTAACCTCAAATAAATGTATGTTTGCACTTGAGCGCAAATAATTTCTGCTTAAGCGCAAATATCTGCGCTTAAGTTTAAGCGCAAATCAATAATAAATGTGAAAAGGGCCTCCCATATGTATGTTCTTGGGTTTTCAGTGTATGGTATTAGGCTTCAGACAAAACAAAATCTCTGTATTTTGAAGGGCTTGAGACCTACTGCACCATAACCCATTAGAATATGTGATTGTTGTAATCAAACACATGTGTTAATATGGTATGCATTACGCCTACATTGAATTTTTTTTTCAGGAGCTGATCTTAATGCTCATGGGGAATTGATGGTATTTCCACATCAGCTGGTGTTGATGCTCATCCTTATGGGAGGCGCTTTTCATATAAATCATTTATGTGTGCTTAAACACAAATATTTGTGCGTAAATGATTTGCGCTTAAGCTCGAGTCATTTGTGCTTAAGTGCAAATGACAGAGGTTATTTGCACTCAAGCACAAATATTTACATTTAAGCGCAAATATTTGCACTTAAGTGCACATAAGGAATAAATGTGAAAACGGCCTCCCATACATCCCCCGATGTTATGTAAGGGCATATATGCCAAACATTGACTGTTTTTGTATAATTGGACAGAGTTCACCTCTAATGTATCCTGTCATTTATTTGGAAAGGGGCGTGGACCTTGACCTGGGACTTTTATTTATTTGTTTTTGAATGAAGTTCATCTCACAATTTATGCGAGTGCACCTATCGTCCATATACAAAAAATTCCTCTCTGCATTTTCAAGGGCTTGAGACCTTCAATTAATCATATTACTAGTAATAGATTAATTGGCTGCATTATAAAATTTTGTTATATTAATATTTCCTCTATGCGTTTTCTTGAGACTAGGAGGTATATAGTTATTATATGATCGGTCGATCGGTTTGCTTCATACCATTATAATACACCATACGCATGCTGGTGAGCTGATACACCATTCTAATATGGTGTAATATACGATATGCGAGATCGGTCTACTACACACCATTATGATATATGATAAGTCTGTCGGTCTACTGCACACCATTATAATATACACCATTATAATATACTATATGTGGGTCGGTCTAATACACATCATTATAATATATATTACAAATTATAGTAGACTGACATGCATATCGTATATTATAGTGATGTAGAGTAGACCGACACAAGTGTTGTATATTATGATGGTGAATAGTAGACTGACATGTGCACCGTACCACTATAATCAAAGTAACTGACTTGAAAAATGGAGTGCTAACCCGGTAATGACAACAGTATTACTGGTTGTATACAGTATCAACAGAGGTATCAAAATAACCACAGTAGTGGAGTTATGGTACCGTTCGCTTATGAAACCGCAGTTTATTAGGGATCGTCACACCGGCAAAAAGTTAAAGAAATAAAAATGTCCATGCGGATCTTGTTAAAGATATGGTAAGCATTGCGGTGGATTTCACTGTTAAGATAGTCACATCCATTAAACCGCCATTAACAGAAATAATTTATTTTTGACAAATTTTGTTCTTATGCCAATCTTAAATATCAAGTAAATTGCGGCATGTTATTGTCATGTTAATAATTAATCTGTGTTATGTGAACAAACGCCATGTTACGTAAACAAACAGTATGTAAAGAGTATGCAATAAGCAAAACTCAACACTGAGGAGACCCCCCCCCACCCACATTAATTAAACTTTTGTTAGAAATGCCACCGGGTTGTATACATCATACCGGTATACATGTAGCTATCGATAATCTTCACATCTAAAGATTTCAGTGTTTAATGGGTCACCATGAATCACTCTTCTAAATGAACACCACGATGTTGAGTGTTTTGCATATCGGTCACTATTTATGAGCTATATATAAACAAACGCTTGGCTCACAGAAAGTGTTTTGTTGATAATAACACATTCATATGATCATATATCCTATAGGCTATACTATTAGTATATTTTTGAGGTGATTTTCATAATTTGGTAACTTATTTATGAATTATAACCTACATGTATAACGAAGGGCATCCATGCCTTCCAGTTTCCACAGATATATAAGGAGAATCACTGCATTTTATTTTCATGCTGGCGAATCCGGATTGCATGCATCGTGGTGCAACAGTGGTACATGCTGTGTTGAAGCGGTAACATTATCAGGGTGTTGGAGGTCACCGCGGTATAATACTGCAGTATTGCCGGGGTGACACCACGTTAGTGGTTGACTGTTGTCAACTACTTTTAGTATACATGTAGCTGGGCATCATATATATATATATCATTCTATTGTGCATAATATACCGGCACACGTATCATATATTATAATGGTGTAGACTATAATAGACCGGGTGACGATTGCCTGTGCTTCAGCACTGTACCATTGTATCAGCTGATTGGTTGAGCCATGTGATGATGCGGCCTGAAAACAGGCTTCAGTGAAATGATTATGACTTCCCCCTGGGTGCAGGCCAGAATCTTGCGCTATCCCTCAGAATTGATAATGAGTAAGTGTTGAGCAAATATTAATCGGTAAATTAATTAAAATAAGCTAACAATTCACAATTTTCTTCTGAAAATTTACATTTTAATATTTCGCGACATAATTTTCACCAATAAAAACATATTTGTTGCATTGCAGAGTTAACCGTATCTGTAGATATGTTATGATTCAAATGAATGTTGTTGAGCATATTTCAAGCAATTTAAATGAAATTTTTCTTCACACGATAACTAAAATTTACAATTTTTAGGATTTTAACCTGCCTCATTTTGATCAGCAATTGTTGTGCACACTGATTGAACGTCTATAATCACTCGATAGGTCAAATTATGCCTTTGACCATGCCAGAATCTGGCTAGAAATTGGACAAACAATATTTTTTTGGTGTTGACAAAATTAACATGGGAATCTCCATAGACAACGGTAAAATTGCGATAAAAACTAAAATAATGCGAAATGAACAGTGATGAAAGTCGTCATTCGCTAGCCTGGTGCAGAATAATATACGAGTCATGTTCTATAAGATATGTCGTTTTCATTCGATTAATTAGTCTCGTAATTAACGGATCAATGACAATCAAAACATTCCACCGCAGACGAATTTCACTGCCGAAAGTTTATAATTGTCAACAACTCACCTTTCACATATATAATGCGAAAGAAATCTAGAGTCATTAAAGATCCATAATATAAATACTCATATATACGTAATTAAAACATGAATTACAGACAAAAGGATGAGATTTAACGATGAAATGCAATAGAATTTCCCCACATCAGTTGCACGGAAAACCCCCCTCAAATTCAAGCTGCCTGTGATTCTAAAAATAGAGCAACGTTACGTATGGGATGCCGATAAAGGCAGATCGGTGATTGGTCGGAACTTTTGACAAAGATTTGACAAATTTTTGACAATCAGGACAGCGGGTTGGTCGACGCCACAGTGAAGATCGCGGAGAAGGGAGCGCAAAGGGCGCAACACATTTCGGGTTTTCGTGGGTGTGTATTCGCTGGATGTCTTAAAGTTGCAGTATGTAACTATTATGACCGCGTTAATTGCGTTCGGTATTTAGGTATGAACAATGGCTGGGCCGTACACACTTGAAGATTTTATGGCGGGAACCCAATTTTTTATCCGCATTTAGAAGCTTTCTGGTTTGGTGAATGAAAAACCTGCAGTAATAAGCGTAGTTTTTTTGTAATAATTTGAAGGATTAGTTGTTTTAACGGAATTCTGAGGCGGTTCATTCATGTAACCAATATATTTTATATTATAATTTATATTTATGGCTAATAATATGATCTTGGTGGCGTTAACATTTTCTGACTATGGTTTTCTTGTTTTGCTATGTGTAGTGATGTTTTCACGTACTCAACACATTGAGTCATTTGCAGTTTTTCAGTTAATTTCAGATGTACTTCATCGTGATCATGAATTCCCATGCTATGTACGGTAGCATCACGATTTCTCTCATCCCAATCTTCAAGTGGTAATAAAAAATAAAGAAATGGTTCAGGAACAGTACTTAGTCTGTTAGCCTCTTCAATCCCTTATTACTCAGATCATACTAAACATGCGTTCTGAAGAACACACCCCTCATTTGTTGAAAAGAGTATGGTTTTTCCCCGGGGTTGGGGAAATAGGACCACTATAGTTGTTAAAAGAATTCAGTCCATTAGCCAACTGCGAATGTCTACTAGAATAAGTTGATAAGCTAATGGAGCCTTCCACAGAGGTCACGCCCACAGCGTAGTCCCGCCCAATGGCAATTTATTAGAATATATTCGACCAATCAGATGCCGAACCGGCCGCTGGCTGCGGAGATTTTTTCGACGCCATATTTCTTCACCCTAATTTTGATATCCATGCATACATTCAGTGTTAAATTGGCTATATTCAAACAACTTTTTTGTTGTCAAATCATAATATACTGATATTTATATTTGCGGCATGATTTTATAAATTTATCCGTGATTATAACAATGTTTTTCGTTTAGCATGACACTTGTCATAATTTTCATATTTAATGGCAAAACGAATGTATGTTCTCTGGTTTAGATATATTAGAGTTCAGTGATCTGTCTGTCTGTTCTGGTCTGTATGCAATTTTTCTTCCAGAGCCCTTGATCGATTTTAACCAAATTTGGTGTGGTGCATCGGGGTACCACGGCAGATGTTATAACGAACTTGTATTTTTAATTAATTTAAAAAAAATAATTTGGTTTTCAAATTTTAGAATTTTTTAGTAAGAAGTTTCAATCTAAAAATGTAAAAAGTAAATTTTAAAATTAAATTAAAAAAATTTAATCAAGTAAAAAACAATTTAAATAAAAAAATTAACACAAATTTTTAAGATTCAATCTAAAAATCTAAAAAGAAGATAAAAAAAAAATTAATTTTAATTTTTTAATTTTTTTTTTAATTTAAAAAACAAATTATTTAGTTTTTTTTTAACATCAGATCAAAGTTCAATCTAAAAAAAAATTTGAATCTAAATAATTTTTTTTAAATCAAACTGGTTAAAAGATCAAATTTGAACGAATCATGTACACATGAGTCTGTTTCAGCTAGTTAAGATAAGGGCAAGTGCTGATGTGTTCACTTCGGAGAAGTCGATCTCGGGTAACAGACAATATTTATGTGTATAAAGTATTTTTACCAGTGGGCGGGGACTACCGCTGTGGGTGTGGCCTCTGTGGAAAGCTCCATTGACTGTCTGTGTGTACATCCCGGCTTATATCTCAGCCGAGGTTTGTCGTATCTAAATGGAATTTGTTATGGAGTTTTGCCATCATGATTGATTTCAAAAGAGGGGCGAATGCTAGCATCCTAGATGAGGTGCAGCTGTTTGGCTCTGTGTACACTCATATACACTCATATAGTAGTTACCACAATTGATCGAGAGTTGCTGTTCAAGACAATTCTAATTCCGGCTATACTGAACGTACAATGTTGGACCCTTGTTCCCATAATGTAGATCTTGTCCAATGGTGGCGATACGACAACTTTTACACACAGATTTAACTTGACGTTATCATCTCAAACTGATGGTAACTACTATAATTATCAGTTCTTGGCTCAATTGTTTGAAAAGAGTGAATACCGCGTGTGATATTCTTGAGTTCACTATTATCTGATGGAGTTTATCTTGAACTGGAGATAACATAATATACAGTAAAACATCTCCGAATATCATTCGGACTGACATGCTGTTCTGTTTAGAGGTGAGTTCGGTTTATAGAATATCGCATCAAGAAACATGAAGCCACCATTATCAAGAGTGACCCAACTACACAAAACTTCACACGAGACTAGTTTACCATTTCCATAACTTTCAAACTGAAAAGTACAAAATTACTGTCGATGTAATGCCAAGTTTCAACAAAAATTAAAGCTTGCATCGTGTACGGTTTGGAATGAGATAATGGTGGAGCTAATTCACCTTGTCATAAGTAATACCATTTTTGAAATAAATGAATACCTTCTGTCATATTCTTGTGTTTTTTATTTTCTGGTGGTGTTTGAAATTGTGTTTCTTGAACTGGAAATGCTAATAGACTATATAGTGGTAAATGCTAAAGGTAATGTCACAGAAAATGCATTATTATTGAGAATCATTCAATTAGCAATTTTATGTAATAGTATGTGCCTGAAGAAAAAATCTCACTGAACGTTTATCACACATGATTTCAGCAGTGATCTCATTTGCTTTTTGACGGAGTCAGTATGCCCAAGCCACGTACAATGCCCCTTGTGTGAAAGTTAAAAACAAATAATTTACTGACCGAAATTTGATTTGATTAACAGTTATTTATTGCATCTGCAAAATTTGCAGCAATTGCGTTATGATTACATAGGTTGGTCCACTTAGGTAACGCCCAACGGTACCCACAAGACGAACTGCCAATATATTGTGAATGTAGTGCTCTCGTGGGTTATCTTAATTAATTGTTGCATGGTGGAACTCTAACTTTCGTAAATAAGGTATATGTTGTATGACTCAAGTATAATATTTCATATAATTCAGAGTGGTGTACACCATCACCAAGGATTCCAGCTTCATTGACTTCGATCAGTAGACATGTCTTGTTCTCCAGCCAGTATAATTTAAGACTCCAAGATACTCACGCTCTGTTGGTATATATTCGCACCAACACCAGTCATTAGTCTGGCAGGCTCTTGTCCGATACGTAGTGTTTTCTCTTGTATTTCTCTATCTTGCTCAGATCAGAGGTTCTGTGGGTCGACTGGTCGTCGTTCTCTCCATGTTCTCCAATTTACTCGTGGATAATTGCAGTAAATAAATGTTGGTTATCAGACAGATTTTTATTACAGCTTTTCTTGTAGCTGCCGGTGAGTGTTTAGCGGCTGCCCATACTAGAAGCGGTTCTTTTGAATTATTATTGAGTTATCTTCTACTTCTATTGCTACTTTGCATGGCTGTTCCGTTCATTAGCAGCGATGTTATGGACTGTCGTTAGTAATATGGTTAGTATGTCTGCAAGATCATATTAAAGCCGTGAACTTTCGCAACTTTATAAACCAGGTTTGGTTAGATTCGTCTGTTATCATTAGTTGTCTCGTTGCTGTAACATATTCAGCTATTTATGCGATTTAGCTGTATTGGTAAATGTTAGTATATTCATATCAATTGACTAGTTATATCTGAGAAGGTTTGAAGTTTTCGGAAGACATGTTGGCATTTTCTAAGCTCTTCGATATCGTTATTCTCATATGGTAGGAGTTAAATGCTGTGCGTCATTCTGGGAATAATTAGTTACTTACTTTTCCCGAACTTTCCTAGTATTTTCCCCAACATAATTGCTTCCTGTGAAGAACATGTGACTAGGAATGTTACCTGACCAGGATGTGGCCGAGCAAAAAAAAATAATACGAAATCCACAGTATCTATCGTGCGAGTGTACTCGGCTAGTAATCTCTCAAATCTTCGATTCCTCCGGCTGCGTCCGCCTTCTGTCAAAATAACTCACCCGAACGTCTCTCACACAACTTTTCCTTACCCATTGCTTCCCAGGAAGGAGTATAGCTTGCAGGGGAAATATACTCTCATATGTAAGTACAATATACGCCCGTAATAGAGGAACTTGGTAAACCATAAATTAAATTAAACAGTGTCCTGAAAGCACCATCAAAATAAAATTCCGTCGATTCATCTTTTCCAGATGCTCGGTATAGACACATAGCAAAACAATTTTAAAACTATTATCCTCAACGTTGAAGATGTCTTAAATCTCCTGCACCTAGTTTAGGTTCGGTGTAAAATACAACTTAACATTAGCTTCATCAGTCACTTAGAAATATTGTTCTCCAGTTATGTTTAGAAAATTACAATAACTTTCTATTAAGACACGTGAAATATGTGCAACATCATATGTTTCACTTGAGTTGTTAGGCAATTTGTAAAGATATTGTCATGGGTTGGAGCTGTTGAGTTTGATCGATATTCGGTGCTGACAGCCATCTTAGATTTTACTCTGCATCACTAAGTTATTTGGCACACCCTAAGGCCATATCCCTCATCGAATCACCACAAAACTGAATGCTATACATCCACCCAGTGATTTCCCGCTCCTACAAAACAACATACTGCTATATGTAGTATATACTTCAGTATACAATGTTTTGTCATTTCTAGGTCAAAATTAATACACTTTGAAAAAAGGCATAAGTGTCTGGAGCTTTTTCCTGCCTCCCCCTGATATAGAAGCCCAAATCTGCAAATTCCGAGAAAAATATTGTTTATCACCCGACAGAAACCCAAGTATGACTTGAATAGTCTCCATATTTTACATATTGACCTCATCTCACCAAAACGAACACTACTAGCTGCTCCGATCCTCGTATCTTCGTCTTTGCTCTGTTTCTGGCTCATACATATGGTCGCTACTGCTGTCCATGCCATCCCCTGGATCATAACAGACCGTACTCAATATAAAGAAAAAAAATCCCATAACTATAACATCACTCCCAGGCTGTGGCGTTGCTTAATCTCCAAGTTTATAAATTTACAAACATCTTTTAATGGTTCTTCACCCACAAGTTTACTTAAAGGATACTGAGTCATACATATAAAATTGATGATATTATTGAATGTGACTTACAACTCACATTTATCAAATTATCGGCATAAAACTTATCAATCGTGTTGATATGTGACATTCAGTGGAATATTTAGAGAGCTCATCTCTGTTGAAATGGATGAAAGCAGTAGTAGTATCTGGTACGTGTTTTTGCACAATGTACATTCAATATATTTTGAGCCAGGCTATAAGTACGCTGGATGAAGATATATCCTGTAATAGATTGCATAATGTGACTTACCAAACTTTGTTGAATATCTTCACGCTTCCTTTTCTTTGCCCTGATGGTTGTTTGCACGCCCTGCCTTCTATAATATTTCCGTTTAATCTTGGTGTATTTGTTTTTCACTTTAGTTGATCTTCTATGTTGTCGTCGGCACATATGTCTCCACAGGAGTGTTTGGGAACCTGCGATAAAAGTTCAACTGTAGGCATTTGAGGCCCACACTAATGTTAAGCCTCAAAATAGTGGAAAAATTGCTGCTCATTGCCGTTTCGGGAAAAGAGAAATAATAGTGCTCTTTTGTTCCGTGTGGAAAGGATTCTGGGTTAAAATGGATATATATTCAGCACTTAATAAAGTTTCAGAATTTGGAAAAATCAGACAGTGAAACAATCGTGTTTATTAATCTTTCCTGAGCATGTGTCTCACTCGGAGCGAAAACTTGAAAACAGCTGGAAATGTGTTTTTTTATGAATTTGGCACATTTTGCTAGAATACTTGACTAATATGCATCTGTATTTTGTGTATTTATCAATAATTCTGACACCAAATTATGTATACAGATGTAGATTCAAGTGAGCCATGTGACCGCCAGACATCTCTAACTAGATGTCATTCAACTCATGGAAATGCACGAAAAACACGTGTGAGTAAGATATTCAATAAAATTGAGCTGAAGTGGAAAATTCTCAAAGTATTCAATCAATCATACAAGTGCCAAACCCCTCGATAACTGAATACTTTCTGAAGAGCATACAATTGATTCCCATATATAGGGATGCTAAGTTGATAAAGCATTTGGATGTTTGTGATATTATTAGTCGAATTGTACACAAATGAATGCCGATACTGTCTGCTTATAGTGGCCTTGCATGTTAATTCAGGATGGGTTATTCCGATGTATACTTAGTGATTAACATACATATGTCATGGCTTAATTAACATGTAAAGGTATGTGTTGTGACTTGTGTTGAATTGAATATCATGGTTTTCTGCATCAACTGTTAATCGGGCGATGAGAGATCCATTGGTGATGAACCTTGATATTGAATAATATTAACTCTTTCGGAAGCATTGATTATTTTCGTGAAACTGGAACTTCTGCCACTAGCAATGATGTGACGAAGATTTGCAATACGAACATGCATAACATTTCTAATATTAAAGTTATTGCATTTTATTGGCAGAATATTCATATGGTAAATTGGAACAATAACTCACATTAGAGATTGATAAGTCAATTGAATATGAAGACTAATCTTTCCATTCTGGGAACAATTCTGTCAACAGGTCGCTCAACATGCATCTTCTCTTTTTCCTCATGTAGGAATAATTCTCTTTGAAAATTCTGTTCTGGCGCTCAACTCCATTGTTGGTTCCAATCATTGATTACCATGCGCAGCCATTCCTGTAGCACCAAACCCATCTTTGGAACTATGTAGGGAGCAGCATGGAATTTACCATACGTTGAAGTCAATTAATAGAGCTTTCGCTCTAGGGTTTTGTAGTGTTACTTAACACAAAATTTCACACATTAAATCGATAATCGATGTAATACAACAAATTAGCACCCATTTGATAAATACACAGAACAACTGCAGTGGCTGAATCGGGTTGAATGAGACGCCACGTGTTATATAATAGTTCCACTAATTGAAAGAAAAAAGACTTGTCAAGTTTTTTTCCAGAAACAAACAGGACATGTCTTGTTATGTGTAGGGATGTTTTATCATATATCTGTTTTTATGGTTGATGCGAATATCGTTAACGTCATGCTTGTGGCGATGACGTCGAAATGATTATATTTCAGGAATGGCCTGTAATTTATGACATAAATTTTGACCATTCACTTCACATGTCTTTGAAAGGGCAAAAAATAGTGTACATTCATTGGGTTAATACATATAGGTTACCACAACCATGTTTGTTTCTGAGATTCCTATTAAAGTCGATCTTCTGTCGCTGTGCTGTATATCGCCGAGTCCGCCAGGACGATAATTATGATGTGCGGCCCAGAGATAGTAGCGAGACTTAAATACCTATCCAGAAGAAAAAAAGTATCGACTGCTTTCAAATTTAGTATGTGAGTTGCGCACATGGAAATACAGGCCAAGTTACTTGATGTCGTATCTCATTTTGACAAGTAATCACCACATTGAATTATTTGCCGTTCAGTTAAGTTCAGCTGGCATTCAGCTTGATCAAGTTTTGCCATGTACTGTAGTATCACGAGTTTTCTCATCCCAATCTTCACATGGTAACAACAATTAACTAAATAGCCCAGGAATAGTACTTGATTTATTAATTGTCGCAAACCACACCCTGTGGATGTAGTGCTATCTTGAGTTATCTTAATTGTTGCATGGTGGAACTCCTAACTTTCGTAGGTAATGTGTGTGTTGTACAAAAATATCATATGTCATATATTTCAGAGTGGTGTACATCACTCACCAAGGATTCCGGCTTCATTGATTTCGATTAACCCTTTAGCCAACAGAACGGCCCTGTGCCAATGCATGCTCTTATATATGCGAGTCGACCATAGGTCGCCTCGCATATATAAGAGAATGCATTGGCTTAACACATATTAAAAATGATAAAATTGTCAAAGAATGTAGAAAAATAGTTAATTTTTTTTAGGCCAATGCATTCTCTTATATATGCGAGGCGACCTATGGTCGACTCGCATATATAAGAGAATGCATTGGCACAGGGCATAACTGTAACCATCACAATGTGGTCAATGAACCGGTTCCAATGATATCCATATTTGTATGGTGTTATTGAGACAGACCGAAGATATTTTAGGCTGTTGCAGCTTTATTTGGGACGTTTTTGGCCGGTTTGTTGGGTAAAGGGTTAATGGAGCTGTGTTTTCTCGAGCCAGTATGATTTAAGGCCGTCCAAGATGTTCATTCTCTGTTGGCATCTATAGGCACGAACCCACTCACTAGTCTGGCAAACTATTGTCCGATCTGTAATGCTTTCTTGTATTTCTCTATCTTGCTCAGAGAATGTGTGGGTCGACTGATCATCGTTATCTCCCAATGTTGAGTAGATGTGGATGTTTCCGTTATTTCAGACTAAGATATGGAGCATCTTTGTGGGCAGAGCGAATCGGAACAGTGGAATGTTTTTAACTTGCTGAAAAGCAAATATGTGGCTACATGACAACTATATGCTCTTGAAGAAAGGGCATTCACTATCTGCATGAACAGCAATAATCACGTCGCCCGAATAGTTATCGATTTAACGAAAATCCTGCAATATCGCAGCGAGCTTTGGTTGCTTTTTTTTATCTCGTTAGCTGCAAATGGTGTAATCAGCATCTGACACTCAACTTCCTATGCGTGTATTCCGTTGGTATATTGAGTAAAACAGGTGTTTTCTTTGTTGTGTTTGTCACTTCAGACACTCTTTTATTTAGTAATAAATTACTACAAGATCACTGAAGAATTCATCCAAGCACCTTCAAGATGATACAACTGATTTCTCTTTATGGTTGAGTAACTCCATCCTGTTCGTGATAAGGTAATTGGTGGAGTCTTGTTTCCTCCACTAAAACTGACAACGTCGTGATATGGCCTTAGTTGCTGAAACGACATCGAACATCAATCTGGAGAGTAGAACAGCAGCTGGAGGTCTGACTATTCATTTTTTGCATTTCATGCCAGAATAGTTAACACTGTCTCTATTTCTTCTTTGCTGATAACATGTTTGTCCAATGTCATTCCATTACTAGACGTTCTTTGTGTATGGAACCAGCAGAGGAGATTGTGCATTTTCATGGAAATTCTTCTCACTCATTACAATCCGTGTTTGATTTAACCTCAGGGTTAGTTGTCTAAATAAAAACTTGCTATAAATTGAGTATGCCCACAAGCTCTGTCATCCCGTCGCCATCAGATGACGAGGCATTTAATTGTCTAAATAAAAACTGGCCATACCACAAATATGCCCACAGGATCTGTCATTCCGTCGCCATCTACCGCCAGCAGATAAAGATACACTCAATTGTCTAAATAAGAAGTGACGATACCAAAGATATGCACATAAGCGCTGTCATTACGTCGCCTCCTACCACCAGCATATATAGAGGCACTAATGTCTCGATGCATGTGGGCGCAACTTTATAGGAGCTGGTGATCCCCATGGACATCTTCCTACACCTGTCGCTTTAAATACATATTTTTGAACGAAGAGACAAACCAGGTTGGGCATTCAATTTGTTGATCTCAGTTTTCAAATTGTTTCATTCCACCTGATCTTTCTTTTGTTCTTATTCTAATATCATATAAATCGCTCAAGGTCTCCAGCTTCCCTGTCTCTTTATGCAACTTTTCACGAACCAACGTTTTGTTCGCTTTGATGTTAAGTAAATTGTTGACTTGGTCTCTTGTGGCGTAGATTTCTTTTTTGGGGGCAAATGACCATATAAACGCTAAAATAGGAATGGGTACCATTAGTATCGTAGACCGAACTGTCTCGAACACCACACCTAGTGCACTATAATAAATTTGCTTAGGTTTGTGACATATTATAAACGTATTTCTGTTGCAGTTTAATTACTCGTGCCAGTGTGTTTATAACTTAAACGGCCGACAAGTTTAACACATAAACGCCATGTTTATATTACAAGCGCATCAATGTGTTTAGCTAAAACACTTTGACACGTGTTTTAGCTTGTTGCAGTTCCACGTTTATGAAAGGCATGTGTTTAGATTACAAACACGCCAATATGTGTTTAGGTAAATGTATTTATAACTGAGTAACTTGGTGCATTGGAATTTCGTAATTACAGTCAATGGAAAATTGTGTGAATATGCAGGTTCATTATTCATCGTTGTTATGTATAAATGATCAGGAATGCATCTATTAATGTTCTAATATCTTCTGATTGCTTTTTGTGTATCGGCTGGTGAGTGTTTATATGCTGCCCATACCATATGTGGCTCTTTTGAAGAGTTATCTTGTAGCTTAATAAGCTAGAGTTTATTTATTTGAAAATTGCCGTGTATTTTGTCTTTGCCAGTATTGATATCAACGACAATTCCAAAAAAGGGCATGAAAAATACCAACAACAAGTCCTCCGAAAAAACTTAAAATGCTCTCAGATAGAAAATAATAACAACATTTAGCAAAAGCTAAATCGTGATTAATGGCAACCATTATATATAGGAAATTGGTTCTTACATTTGCTTACATTAAGTTTATGTTATGTGTAGTTACATCTATTGACCATTTATACATGTAGGAGTTCACGTTCATTTAAACAAAACATATACCATCTTCTATATATATGAGGGATTATTTATTAGGTTTGTGGATAGTGCTAATGAAGTAATCAAGAGTATAATAGTTACTTAATAAGGGGTGGTGTTCACATTTTAGATTATGTTGGTCAACATCAGTAGCGTTGTGTAAATATTATGAAATTAAAGATCTGCATTCATAGCATATTTAATATTTTGTCGAGCGCAACATTTCAGAATACAAGTTATCAGGAATCCAGGTTATATTATGGAAATAAGCGTTGTCGTTTGTAGAATTGTTTTATTCTGTAGCAACATTCCAGAATACATGTTATCATACATGATACATCCCTCTTAATAGTATGCTTCTGAATTGTATTGCGGCAAGTCGCAACATGAATGCGGTCTGGGTTGCGTTAAATCGGACGATTTTTATCACTTATTTTGAAGAGGCTGGCGTTTGGACAAGACAACTCATTGAGTATTCGGAATGCCTTGCATAAGTAGAACGTTCCTGTCTTAATCCATAATGATGCACTCGATAATCGTTCATGATTTCCAACAGAATTACTCGAAGTAAGATGCCCCAAAATCCCGGTAACCTGTTGGTGTGGTGAGCATTCTTTTGGAACCTGTTTTCTTTTATTAGACGAAAAATATCGTCTGGATTATGTTGCGCTGCAAGTATTATTGTAAGGTTCGTCAGGATACGACCGTATTTGTATAAAATACGGAGGTGGAGCAATCACTCGCACTCGAGAATGAGATGAACTCACGTATATTAAGTTGCGAAACGTGACAGCGGAGTCAAATAATGACACATGCTATATAGTAATACAGTCGAATGTCCATATATATAAACTATTGAAGGTTGCGAGTACACACAATTTCTATGTAAGTCAGACCGAACACATTCGCGCTCACACTGGGTGATTATATTGCAGGTTTATTTAGGATGGGACTGCATCAGTTATGCCAATGATATATATAGTGTCCAGACAGCACAATGAAAACCCCGTGTAATGTCGGGTTTACCATCGACTTATATGTGGATGTGTAAAAATGTACACTGGAATTCCCCAATAAATGCTAAGGGGTGCCATTCTAATCATGAATTGGCTTCTAACCAGGGTTGGGGTAATTGTAATTTGTAATTGTAATTGAATGTAATTAATTACATTTTCCCAAGTAATTGGATGTAATTTGTAATTGAAGGTTTTTTCAATTACATGTAATTGAATGTAATTAATTACATTGAGAAAAGGTGTGTAATTTCAATTACATTCCAATTACATTTTCAATTACATTCCAAAAATACAGACCAATATAACAAGTTAACACATCAGCATTTACTTGACTAGTGTTATACACATGGGGTCATTATCCTCATATTTTCCTTCTATTCATTAGGCAACATTTTACCTTGCCCAATGATATTTCTGACAAATTCAAAGCTACATGTCTACAATGGCCAACACTGATTTCGGGTTCAGCAAAAGCAACTTCAAATTTCATCACACATCTAAAGGTAAGTCATGTTGAATTTTATTTTATATTATTTATATATGTTATTGTTATTATTATATGTATATGTTTTAATACACCTACAATAATGTGTATATCATCATGACAATATGTCCATAATTAATACAAGTACATGTATTGAATTAAAAAAAACAATAAAAACAATAATTATTTTATAACATTAATAATAAATGCATTTTGTCTTCATAACAAAACATCATTTAGTCTATTTGTTTTGAGCTTAACTGTATTCACCTCCATATCTGGTCAGTTTTTTGCACTTAATCTGTCTTGCTGTCCTAATTATATGACACCACTGCAGTATTTTATCAATGCGTTAATCCCCTAACAAAGGCAGCCTTAGGCAGGTGGCCTGTTTTACTTCATAATCCTGATTATGTCATTGTATGTGATTTACAACCCTAGCTGGCTTGATTGTTTTAATCCCTGCTATTAGTATGTAGGCAAATTATACATAATGATGTATCTTAATGTTAATTATTTTTGTTTCAGCGGAAACATAGGGATCAATATGAGCGCCCTCTTCAGTTTCATGGATGAAGTGCACCGATCCTCACAACTGACAGTGATGAGGTTACGAAATATCTGCAGGAACCGTGCGTGCCCAGTGATACCAGTCCAAGCAGTTGTCAAACTCCAGGCAGATTTATCTCCCATAGCTCCGCTGATATACCACTGCCATAAGGACATTTGGTAAGGATTTCTTACGTGTTCTTATGTTTTAGGATTAAAATTGTCTATGTCTGGCTCAGTCTATATTGTTCTTATCAATACCGAAAGAATTGCCATTATTGCAAACTTGTGGTGGTCAAAATAAGATAATATGTAACAAAATATAGTTCTGACGATATGTAAACATAGATGTATCGGTCGGCAAAGTACCATCCTTGTGGCAGTGCTATATCGCAGTGCTAACGTAGAGGGCGCTGCATGGAGTTTGAGCAGTTGGCCGCAAAATTGCAATCTCTACGAGAGCTCACCAGTCATACTTCCTTCACCGAGACGAGTCATCAAGGGAGGTAAACCCTGCATGGAGTTTGGCAAAATTGAATGCAAGACTTAGAGTGATCTCCCCGGAACTGCTATCGTGTTGGTCGTTACTGCTATAACATCCTCACCGATCTTGCTGCAGTTGGATTATTATCGTGATCTCGCGTAGCCAAACCACGTATTTCTCCATTTATACACTGTGCGGCCCGGGGACGAATATGTCCACTCCCACTGCGACGAGTAACCGTAAGAACCCCCCCCCCCCCAATGTGGCACCACGTTTGCCGTGGTCTGCGTCCTGTGATGTGTAGGAGTCATGGTGGTACTAGGGCGACCATATTACGTAAGGCATCGACCTGCGGTGCGGCTTAGCACATGGTCCATTTGGTCCTACATCTATCCAAGACGAGAGGTTGAGTTGAGCCTGCTAAATCAATCGGCTAGTGACGCATCTCCGCGGTGTTAATTTGTGTTATCTACTGTATTGTTTTCCTGGCGTCTGCAGTTATGTTTTCTGTTTTTATGTATGTTGTTTCTTTCGTCTCATGTTACCTAGAATTTCGTCTTGATGATTAATGAAAGTTTTAAGTTATAGTACTGTTGACGCCCGTCCCACTGTAGGCTGCTGTATGCAGTTGCAAAACGGTCACATCTTCGGCTATGTATACCAGTCGTTGCCCGATAATAATTCGAAGGAGAGCACAAGGCAGCCGCTGGGCTATTTGAATATTTGATTTATCAGGTGGCATAGGTTTAGAAATCAGTCTTTAAAACGGCAGAATCACTTGGGTGGAAGATTGCAGACCTCCAAGACACCGATTCCGGTCTGGGTCAATTAAAACAAAATCTTTATTATACATATTTTAGAGAGAGTCTCACTAAATAATGTTAAAAAACGGAAAGTAATAAGTTAAGAACATACCATATCGACATTTTAAACTTAAGTATTCGAAATAGAACCTTATCTTCTTCACTCAACGTCAATAGAAAATACGATCATTTTCACGAGACTGCGAATAAGTTATCATAAAATTGGCTATTGAAAAGGCCACACACAACCAGCGCACACCACGTAGTGAGATCATAGACGTTATGAGGACACATTTCCCAGATTTCGAAAGCATGACCCAAACCGAACAGCTTGTCAAAATCTTACCCAACAATCATTTAATACATGCACTTCAATTTGGCATATGATCCGAAGAGTATTATTCTCCGCACGCAGTGAGCATCGTATAATAAATAAAGGAATAAATACGATCCAATGCACATACAGCTCTTCTGATGTTATACATTACCTTCTATCAATATAGTTTATTACACTGCTCACAACACAACGTACATTTATATGTTATGTATGCATACTGTCCAATAAAAACTATATATATGGCAACTGAAAATAAGCGTATGAATGTTGATTGGCTGGGACACAGTGGTGCTGAGCTAAAAGACCTTCTGTATTCGTTGTTGGTAAGACGCTTTATGTTTTGCTGGGCAGTTGAAATCTATCAGGACAAGACCAGTAAATGGTTCTCTCCTGATTGAATCTACAAAGAAAGTACAACCTGAGGGATCATCAGTTAAATCATAATGGGAAAACACCAGTGTTGGTTGCCCACCACAAGACAGAGCTGTGATGAGAATCCGAGATATTGCTGATTATTCTGAATAGGAAATATTGGCTGAGTTGGCATCACGGGCATATAGACAGATGATGGTAAAACACAATGCATTTGATCAGTTATCTTTTGACCTTCAATCGGTGCAAATATCCACCGGCATGCAAGGCCGGACACACGAATAGATCTATCTACATATGTTCCAAACCCATGCATTACAGTGTTTTAAATGTCAGGGTTATGGTCATGTCCAGGAAAATTGTAACAAAATAAAGAACTCATACATGCATGGCGTTCTATTTCTGGTCATGACCAATAAGGATTGCACAAAACCCAAAACAAAAAGTGTTAAACCTCAGCTGTCGTTTCTATAAGAATAGGATTGATGCCAGCACTCAGGCAAGTACTAACAACTTTCCGACAGGAACTCAGGCGACATAATCAATTACTTCAACTGTAACACAAAATTGTAAGTAAGAAGAAAGTATGCAACAAGATCAATCAACATACATCATAGAAGTCGGGAGTATCGAATAATTGTGAGATGGACGTATAAAAAAAAAACAGACGAGAAAAAAAGTAGAAAAAAAAAGTTACGAAATTTTGATTATATGGAGCTAGAATCAAGGGTGAATGGAGACGTTTAAAGATTTTTCCGCTGAGAAAAGTGAACACATTAATAAAGACCCTTTTCATCTATGGATGGCTGGCTGTAAATGTTCTGTTCGAATTAATATGAATCCCTTATACCCACTTTGAATTATGACAAGAGGATAAAGTATATTACATAATCAAAGCAACAAACGAAAATAATAAAGTATTGGACACATCTAGATGTTTTTGTGCTCGCAGAATAAACAGTTAAACAATACCTCGACCTGAGAAACGTTCCCGTTGGCCCTGAGAATAATGATTCAAGTTAATGAAGGTTCAAACATACCTGTTTACATATTCAATTATATGCAGTTGTGCCATTATCTTGAATAAATACAGTAATGAAACTTATTGACATATTGTTTATTTGCTGTCCATTGCTAAATGATGTTTTCTGTCTGTTCTATACTTACTTATTTTGTGTGTTTGCACAATGATAAGTCTCTAAATGGTTCTTATTCGGGTATTTTTATTTATATATATATTGTTCTGTTTTAGTCTAATTGATTGTTTTCTTTGTACAATTTGCATCGCTTTCTCTTACTTCAGTCTCTCTGTCGTGATATGGCCTAGCGGCTAAAACTACATTAAACCCTAACTAAGAAACATATATCCAGTTATATAATAATCCATTTCAACTTCTAGGTTACAGGGTGTAAATATGTTTCGGAGTGACATCTAGCGGATGCGGGAGAGAATAAAATAACCACTGGGCCCTGATAGGTCAATAGCTTTGTATTTTTCTTGTTTTTGTTTGTTTTTGTTTTTTTTTGCATAAAAAGTCATCACACCTCTTCTCTGCGATTTCACATAGGTTAACCCTTTGTAGTGAAGTTTAAATTTTGTGGTCACAGTGTGGTCTAAAATATGACATTATTTTTCTAGTGGGGTTCTGTCACTAGTTACGAAAACACAAGATTTAAAAGTGAATACCCTGCTTGGCGGACATGATTTTTTTGCATAAAAAGTTTCGGCAAAAGTCATTTTTTGAGATTTAAGGAAAATTTTGGACCGATGATTTATATTGTAAACAGTATACGCTAAAACGTTTGCACTGAGGCCTATGGAATACATTTAACCAGTGTAACCTCGAGGATATACCGCAAGTGTTCACTATGGTTAACAGCCCGTCCATTAGGCTTGTACATATACGACATGAACACTTGACTCATTTTGTTAGTATCAAACGACCCAGCGCAGTGTGTGTCATTGATGCACCACATACCGACAATCAAGGCAAGCACCTCACTGGTACCTATTAACACCTATATGCATGGTGATCCAAAGGTGGGTATATAGTATTTCAATTCAATTTAATTATTCTTCATCAAGTGTGTTATTACAGAGTGTATGGACAATTAAAGATGAATGATACAGTTATAATATAGAGTGTGCAACGCGTGAGGTTTTTGAAGTGCGGATGGTGTGAATATTATGTACACAATGATACAATATATAGTGCAATTATTTAATTATATATAATTCAACAACTCATGGTGGTGTCCTAAGATGTGCGTTCAGATAATGTCCCATGTAGGAGAGCCTGAAGATTGGCATAGCGGCGAGAGGGGGTAAAATATATCTTGATTCGAGTCGAGGAACACACCCATGCATCAAGGCTCAGACTTATCCGATATCGATTTCTGAAATCTTGTTTTTCGCCATCTGGAATATTTGGCTAAATATTCGACGACCCGACTGTCATACTCTTGATACCAAATTGCGCTGAACTAAATGTTGATATGTAACACGTTTATGAAAATGTTATACTTGAGTTGACAGTGGTTATCAGTATTTTGTTGAAAATTAATAATTCTGATAACTAATGCATCTTTTGGATAATTGTTGTTGAATCTGATGGTACGTGGACCATCGAATCGGATTGTGTACCTTTAAATGTGGTAAATCATACAGAGTATTCGCGATTCTATGCTATGTCACATCTAGCCCCATATTGTGATGCCGATCGGAAACTTTCTGGTGGAAGTTATCAAAGCAATTGATTTTATGCCTTCCTTTGTGAATTCCCTGACCAACGGTGTGATACTTTACACAATTTCTCTAAAAATTCTAAATTACAGTGTTTTAGTTCTAAATGGTGCACTTTTCTTGGTCACACCAAACCCCATTATGCAATGCCGAATGGAGACTTTCTAGTGGAAAATATCAAAAGCGCTGATTGTATGCCTTTGTGTGACTTCCCCATCAAACCGTGTGCCTCTTTCCACTCCACAACTTTGCGATTGTTTGTTACAACTTTGTTATTAATTCCACTGATTGTATGTGTTCCTGTGTGAATATTTATATGCCACGTCCCACACCTGTGTATGTTACGATGTTTAGGTCAGTGCACTCTAATCTTGTCACACCAGTTCCAATTTTGCAATGCTGATTGTGAACATTCTGGCTGAGGATGTCAGTACCAAAAATGTATGTCTTCCTGTGCTTATATGTTACAAGTTTTTCATTTCATCATGGTTTTTTGTTCCATGATATTTTTTTCAATAAGAGGACAACGGCATTGTTATGTAAGTGCAATATAAGACAATTCAACTAAATGACAAGCGATGGAGAGAAGAACAAACATCAACTAAGAGCACACATATTCGTCAGTTTAAGAAACAGAAATTCTTTGATATTTATATTGTTGAGTCTGGCATAACATATTATCAGATGTTTGCGTTTAAAATCTAGAGACTAATGCATGCGCATAGTAATTGTAAGTGCAGTCTTGTTATTGGCACATTGAACTCTGATAATCCTGTAGCCAGTGTAGATAGCCATCGCATGAACTATCTGTAAGTATCCAACTTACATAAGAATATATAATTTAGAACATTTCGAAGCCATGTTCATATTCCATACCTCTCACAGAAAATGTACAAAGATAACGTCATTGATGATTGACAGAAACACATTGTTAGTAACAAAAAGGTCAAACTCTAGAGAAATATTTGGGCACGGAGTTTGCGATTAGGGTAGGCAGGTTAACGGAAACTCATTTGTTTGGACTATTAAATATACGAGGATGACGATACAAGATCCCACAGCTATGATCAAGTTAAATGGTTAAAAGTAAAAAGTCACACTGACAGACAGATGGACATATATCACTTATTTGCTATAGACCGTTATGCCAAATAAACAATTGTTTATGAATAGAACCTGGTGTGAAATGTCCTACGTTGGATGTTTACGAGCAAATTTACCTCTTACGATACAAACCATTATACTAAAACCATCAGTAGCTCGAAGCCGAGTTTCTCGCTACACAGTAGAATTTCAACCATGCTCTACTAATAATTCAATTTATAACTCAAGGTGCAATGGCCTTGAATATTTGAAAATTGGACAATTAATACATGTCGATAAGTTGTCCAAAAGTTGTCTTAAGAGGTGTATACCCTTCATAATATGTAAATATATGATGATCCTTATCATGAACTGGTTAATGTGAGTCAAAATCTGTATTGGCGCTCAAATTCGTTACACAATTTGTGGCAATAAGAAAATCCCTGATCGGCAATGCAAAATGGAACTTGATGTGACAAGAGTCAAGTGCATTGGTGATTAAAAATAAAACAAATTGTAAGGTACAATCGCGAAATTGCGGAAAGAGGCAGAGCGTCGGATGGGGAAATCACATACAAAGGCATAAACTGAGCGCTATTGATATTTTCTAACAGAAATTCCATTTTTGCATTGCAAAATGGGATTTGGCGTGACCGATGAAAGTGCACCATTGAATGAATAAATCATAACGTAGAATCGCTAAGTTGTGCAAAGTGGGTGGGGAATTCACAAAGGTAGGCATACAATCAGTGGCATTGATAACTTCGACCAGAAAGTTCCCGATCGGCATCACAATATGGGACGAGGTGTGACATAGACATGTGCACCATTTAGAACGAAAAGGTTGTAAGGTACGAACTTGAAGTAGTATAAAGTGGCGTATCGATGTGTGTTCATTTCACACACGAAGGCATTAAAATCAGTGTCATTGACATTTTCGACCAGAAACTGTCAATGAGTATAGAAAATGGAACCTTGGGTGACCGAATCAAAAGTGCAAAATTGAGTATGAAAAAATCGAATGTAAAATCGTGAAGCGCCACACCGTTTGGTGGGAAATTGACTCGGGGAAACATATGACAAGTGGAATCCATATCTACAACTTAAAAGTTGACCATTTCCATCGCTAAATGGGTTATGAGGGATAATACGTCGAAAACGCAGAACGCCATGTGCACTAATTCAAGTGGCTGGTAAATGGAAATTAAGTCGTATTGGGAACCTAAGAACCAATCTGCGCTGTCATATTATATCATTGGTCGATGACTGCATCGAAGTTGTTTGAAAACATTCTTACATTTGATGAGCGCAGTTTCGATGTTGTGCCGACATGCATTCGCTTCCGGGTATTGATCACATGAACGGAGAGGTCCAAATGCCGTCCCGATGAGTAGCAATCGGAGACGGTGAATACGTCTACTTATATATGTCAGCCTGTTCTTCTGAAAATAAGCTCATGTTGAACTTATTTTAAAAACACCAATACGCCGATATCGGCGAATTTGAATCTGAATTACGCTCTATATGAACCTTAATCGACTCGTAAGATGTACGCTTTTTATCATGTGATTTCACTGTGGCTCGCGCAATGAAACGGAATAACGAGGCTTATTTTAGAATCAAATAAGTTCAATATCATCCTGTGAATAAATTTAGGTCCAATATGAACCAATTTGCACGACGATATGTTACATATATGTGTATAGTGTAGTATGGAGGCTATAGAAACTCAGCATATATATATAATTCGTAGTGTTTGTAACTGAATCGGCTTTTTGCACATGAGATACTTTGCACTATAAGTATTCGGTGTTGGAAGAGAGTTTTGCTAATACAAAGGTTTACCACCCCCGTGTGTAAAGTTCAATTTGGATGTTATTTCCGAAACGAGGTCATTTCAAATATTTGCTCAAAGAAAAAAACATAGAAGCCTAGGCAGACGGTTCACTCGCGTGAGCGAGTAGTACTTATATCGTTATGACATAGTCGCGTGGAAGATGATCTTTCCCTATGTGTATATGATTCAGTTAGTCTGGTCAATTACCCCGTAATAGATTGAGTTTAATCGGGCTTATAATAGGATCTTCCAAGTTCAGACTCACGTGTGACCACCCATGTCACCTGGTAAATATGCTCTAGATCTATTATATCAGTGAAAAGGGTAGCAGAACCGTTAGGGTGTAGCATAAATTCACACTGCATGTGTAATCGATCGGAAGATTCAGTGGGATCACAGAGGATTCCCAGGGCAGACAGCGAAGGTTCGGGTGTTTTTTTTCTTCTGAATTTTCATCGTTGGCTGGCCTGGAATCCTCCATGAGCCCGTTGAATCTTACGATATAAATGACCACGCAGTTTGTCATAGTCCTTGTTGGCGGTCGCCGCGCCTGTCCCCGACCACATCAATATATGTATACTAATATATATATCAATGACAATTTATAAATGGAAAACTGGGAATCAATCAGAGGCTATAATATTCGCTCCTTCATAAGTCCCTTGCGACATGGATCTTCGCTTCGTTGGGTCCAAACTGGCACAGACATACCAACATGGGCGCTGATCTTTGAATATGTATTAGCACGCGGCGCCGCGGATACTTGACAAACATAACTCGAGTAATTAATTTGCATAACAATATGTGCATTTTGGTGCAGCTTTAATTATTTATGATAAGGTACGCCCATGACGAGAATAAATCGATTTCGGAATTGTCCTGGCGATTCCCTTAGGATGACAATACGATTTATCGGTATGTGTCTCCTGTCGGATGCGTTGGGCCCATGCCTGCCGTAACTCGTTATATCACTGGGATCAGTAATCAGTCTGTCTCCCCACGACGCACGGGGGGCTTCGGTTACATTCCTATAACGCAGTTATGATCATAGTCCATCATTATCGTCCCATTTTCACTAATGTCATATTAACCTTCAAGGACCAACGGCGAATTGTTTCCGGATGATGAGCACGCTGTTGATGGTTCGTTAACGAATTGCGCTATTTGTATCAGCTCATGCATTCAATCAAAGCTGCTAACAATATTCAAGCCTCAAGTGGCATAGATATTACTCATTTTTATCACGTTTCGGTGATCAAAGCAGGTTGATTGAACACATCATATTCATATATGTAGTATATTAAATGACTTACTGAAGTAACAAATTTATATATTATTTTCATATAAAAGCTCTTTATACTAGTGTTCACGCCTTTCTCACTGGGGTATCACCAGGCTGCTATATACAGTGGCCTAACACGTCATAGCTTCAGCTGTGTACCAGTCTTTGATCCGACCATAATTCACAGGGTAGTCCGATGCGACTGCTGGGCTAGTTGTCGATTACTTGCTGTTCATATATGGCAACTCTGAACTAAAAACAACGTACTGGACGTATTGCATGATTTGCTAAGTCCCAATTATGTAAATTCTCAGTCAACATATCCTCATGCAAATAGGTTCACATAGAAACTAAATATTCACAGGTTCTTATGGAACTTATTTGATTCTGAAATAACCTCATATTTGACTTTTCCAGTTATTTCGTTGAATGGCGCGGGCCGCAGTGAAACACGTTATAAAGAGCGTCCATCTGGTAAGTTATGTCGATGAAAAACGTAGATTAAATAGGGCCTATATGAGCTTATTTCGAATTGAAGTAAGCTCATACGACTGTTTTGTGTCCCATTTAGGTTCATATAGAGCTTAATTCAGATTCAAATAATCCGTATATGGGATTATTTCGCGTGTTTTAAATAAGTTCTATATGAGCTTATTTAAGGGAGAACATGCTGGCTCAGTACTTGGTTCTTAACTTTGATGCCAATGCCAAGAAACCTTCTGGCCACCTTCGTTCTCTCCTGCTTAAACCTCTAGGTTTAAACCTTGACAGCTAAATCCGTGGTTTAAACTCGCGAACACAGGTTTAAGTGACTGGCTTAAACCCGTTCCAGTCATACCCATGGTTTAGCAGTAGTCTCTCTATACCGTCGAGTTAAATAAACGTACTTGCCTAATACAAACCACCGCTTTCTACCGACAATTACGACAACGAGAATATTTTGAGTTTAAATTAAAGCCACATGGCGGTTTGCGCTCAAAAATAAATATAATATTCACTTTTGAATTTTCTCAGTATCGGAATAGGTCGATAAATATTTGAACTACCTTTCTACGAGCATTATGTCACCCAAAAAGACACATTGAAGTAATGAAAAATACAACTGAATATGGTGTTTGGGTCCCAAACAAAAAAAACACCATTTGCGCGACGTGGAACAGAAAAGAGCGTTCCGTGGTAGTCTATTCCTGATATGGTAGTAATTAAGAGCGTTTGTCTGACTTTGGCGAAAAGTTGAAAAATGGCTGTAACTTTGGCAAGTGTTTTTTCAGAACATATGAAGCCGGTATATCAATAGTTCGTTTATTTATCGACCTGTCGTATCCGTCGCTACAAATTACGTAGAAAAATATTTGGAGGTTCGAATGAGCCATGTCCGTTTAAAGCACCAACCAAATAAGCTTATTTACAGATCATGGTGCAATAAACATGATCAAATACTTATTTCTGTGAAAACAAATACATTTTTCGTGCATGGCCATTGACCCCTAGGCGCGACAAAATAGTGTAACGACACCTAAAGTAGGCTATAGAAGAGGAAGGCAGGCAACCGTACTTCAACGTAAACCAATATTATTCCAACCGATTTCACTTGCTGGTTTGCGTCGAAGGAAAGATGGACTGTGAATTGAGTTGATTCCAACGTTCAGGTCGATAGTCGGAACATTGTCATCAGTTTATCACTAGCAACTCATGTGCAAGAAACATTTTGACTCAGAAACAGGATGATATTCGAGTTAGAAAAGTTCGGTACGATGCTCGAAGAGCAAAGTTTATGTTTGAAAGACTCAAACAGTTAATATTGTTGTTTGAATACACTAGTCAGGCGAGAGACAACGTACGCTGTAACCCACCCGACTGTCAAGTTGATGCATTGATCATATCAAAGTGGAAATATTTCCTCTTGTGTGCTTTTTGTTCGCATAACAACCAGTTTAGCCTGTGTTAAATGTGACATTACTGGTTTGATGGTTTAATTATATTACAACACTGGGCACGTTCACAAAAAAAGTGAAAATGTTTTATACGTACCATGATTTTCGTATTCAGTGAAGGCCAACTGTGTGTTTGGTTATTGGAAAATAGCCCCATTTTTCTCCCATGAATTATGTCATCTGCGCTTGCAAGACATTTTTTTTTAAATTGCTACGCTAACTTTTTTTCTTTTTCAAATATTACTAACATTCGCTGTCATGGTCTGTTTTTGTGTTGAATTGTCAATTTGAATCAATAAATGGGCAAAAATAAGTGTTCTGAGTGCGTAAACCAAGGGGCTTAATTATTTGTTGACAAATTGTACGAGGAAGACATTATTTTGATTACACTTAACAATTTTTTCGAAGAAAAAAAAACATACTTAATGGGACCTATGCCAAAGATGATGGCTCAGCATAGATATGAAGTACAGTACCTCCGCCCATGTTGACACAAATTGCTGGAAATAGTTTATTGCTTCCATAAAGGGTTAATGTCAGGTTGTCGGCATTTATGTGCTGTGTAGACGGCCAACATGATGGAGCAGACTCAATAGAACCCCCTCCCACCAGGATTCATTTGCGACGACTACTGTACTACTAATGCTGGACTTATGGAACGAGCGGGACTGATTATACATCATCCGAATGAGAAATATTGCCTTATATTAGTGATATTCAGAATCCATCACTATCAAGCTCCATAAAAACTAATTGATTTAGGTTTAACGTGGTTTCAGCAGGTAATTAAAACCAGTGTAGCGAAGCAACTGCGTGTGTGTTAGAGAGAGCAAGCAGGCAAAGGAATAGGTGAAAAAAAAGCACCCAAGACGAAATATTTCCACTTTGATATGATTTGGAATTCTGAAGATATTTATAATATTTTATGAATCTGACGTGAGCTGTTATCAATGCATCAACCCCCCCCCCCCCCCCAATACAACCGCATACATCGTGTACTGCTATCTTAACCCTTTCAACACTGGCTTCCTGCACCGATTAGCCCTATACCCTGATCTCCCAGGATATACGACTATAGTATAGACACATATATGCCTGTTAGTAATGTTGCAAATGCAATATCTATCTGAAACTCCATGTGGATGATTTGCAGAGCTCTGATCATTATAAAATAGGGAACTATCGTCAAGCGTTCACTGCGTATCAACGATTTCTAGGCAACTACACGGTATTCAAGGAACTGACAGTATAGCTACCGATATTGTTATATTTAGCTTCAATAAATGCATTGTTTTCGGTGGTCGGTCATTAAAATCGCGTACATTATCGGGTGTAAAAAGCTTTTTTATCAACACTGACATGTAATGATAATTACTAATCATCAAGTTTTGACACAAAAGCTATATAGGTGGAACTGATGGTTAAAAAGACAAATCGGCAAAAACTGGCGAAAAACCTGCGTCGAAAAGTGTGGTTTTCATTTCGTAACCACGCCCACTATAAACCTGCTAAATCGGGATCATAAATGCCAGAATTGGCGACTAATTTACGATCCTTGACTACATAAGTAATTGAGTTATAGTAGAAGACGTTCGAACTTCGACATTATTTATGTCAAAACGTCCTGAGCCACTTTTTTGCTGACGAGATAATATTGTCAGTTACTGCAACTTGAATTGCAGTTCGCTACAATTGCGATGAACATTTTGATGGTTGATTGGGTTAAGAGGTACACTAGGTTGGACCGGAAGCATTATTATTCTAAAGTCACTAGGATATGGATACAATAAGAAGTAACATTTTATTGCCAAAATAACTTTTGGGTCGATGAATCTTTGATCCACTGTTGCAACACAACAAGCTATACGTAAATTGTAGCATACATATTCAATTCTGCGGGAAAGAAATGGAGCATCCATTAAGGGGGATTAGGTGTAATGCTCTTATGTATAATTCAATATTAAACCGTGTTACTTTACACCTGAAGGCCACGAAGTTGCAAGCTGATCCCTGTAATAGAATAAAATTGAGACGCTGTCAGTATCGATACTCATCCTGGTTAAGTAATTGTCCTCTATATTTGGTATGATATCCGTGGGCAAAGCTATATATGCATTGTCGCGGTATTTGGCTAGTCAGAGAAATTCGAGGAAAAATAGGTGTCTGCGTGAAACATTCGGGAATTGATTATGGTCGCTTTATCCCAACCAACGCCAACAATATAATACATTTTAAATAAACACTTCAAAAGAAAGTCCCCCCCCCTAATATATTTGGTAATATTTTACGAGATATTGACTACCATTTCATTTCTATAAAGGAAATATAACATTGTTGTTCGAACAGGTTAAGTGCGTGATAAAACAACTGAATACAGCACAAATAATGTTACCTAAATACAGCAACCGGGAGTTGTTCATTAATAGAAATAGCATATTCACAGACACGAAAACAGCGGTTTTACGTTCACTGTTAAGATTTATTGGTCTTAACAGTTCAAGCACTAATGGCACTGGAGCAGAAAGGGTGACAAACGACTGGAAGATTCTTAATGCTCCGGATATTGACATGCTGTTGGATCTTCGAGCAACTAATGGCCGAATTGCTGGCCCAAAGTATGATCCATTTTCTGATGAACTTCAAAAGTTCCTGGATGAAATTACTGCAGTCCATGAGTGTGGAACATCTTAGACTGATGCTTATCGTGTGCTATATCAAAGTGATTTGAGGGAAAATAATTATAAAAGATTAATTGCAGATGCAGCAATTCCTTGACTATCCTGCAGTCGTTTCCAATTCTGGCCCAAAAACCCTCATTCATATATAACATTAGCATACACAGGCCGATTTAAAGTTAAGTTTGCTTCACAGAAAATGGTCTTTGTGACCAACATCCAGATGGACCATATTTTGCATACCATTGGCATATACTTAAATAATTTGCCGAACTCTAGAGGGATAACTGCAGGTATCTGTGAACGATAAAACTGTTGTGCCAATCGAGGAACCTGGTATGGCAATATCCACCGGAGTTCGATCCAACAGCAAAGCACTTGTTTTGAAAGATTCCATGAATATACTTGCCAGAGAGCATGATGTGCACGCTTCTGGGACAGTTCCGTCGGTCTTGTTTGATCTAAGCATTCCAGAAGATTGTCAGAACAGTTTTATAAGGGCAAAGTAACCTTGATGGAAACAAGTATTCCAGCCATCCTCTCCCCTACGGCAATGTTTGGAACAGGTCAACATATTACGCGAGAAACACTCTGATGATGGTGTGTAGACCTGGACAAACCAACATTATTGATGTACAGTGGCGGCGGCCCTGACCACATGTCGACATTCATCTCAGTTAAATTAGCTGCCGCATCGTGTATGTTCATAGGTCTGGATTTAGATATATTGATTCTTTGCAGCTGTACCTGGACAATCTTATGCAACTCACGCAGAGAGGGTTGTCTGTGTCCTTAATTTGGCCCTAAGTCGAGAGCATTCTGGGCAATTCGAACATCAATTCAAATAATTATCCAACCTAACAACACTCGGAAGAGCTGCCGGGAAGGACGAAATACTGAAGAAAATATCAAATTATAGGTGTTTTGGAAGACAGTTTTTCTTCTTTGTAATGGCAAGAGCAGCCAATTAAGATTCATAGTCCGGCTTCTATCAATGGCATCCATGTTAATCAACGTTCATGTAGACGATTCCCAAAAGATTAAATCAATCGATAATACCCCCCCCCCCCCACTCGTTTTTTTTTCGAACGTCATATATAATTTCCAGGTTTAAAAATGTGTCTTACCCATTTGTGGCTATTGTCGCATAAAACCTCATCGGTTTGTTAAACTTTATTTCTTGCCAGTCCCATATACAGATGGTTTATATAAGGATTTTATACGGGAAGGAAACAAAGGATTCCGCAAGACATACCCCGTGCTGCAGCTGCAAGCCACTGAGTATGATAAAATACTACTTGTAGCTGAGAAAGTTATAATGGTTGTGTCATGTTCTCTGGAAAACTCAGTGGCCAAGAACAGAATAAAATCATTCACATTAAAGAGGAATGTGTGTACGGTTGTGGAGCTCGGCTATTCGACGATCAACATGCATAGGTTATTGTAGTAAGGGACGGGATCAATTGTTGATCACAAATCAAGGCATCTTACTATTCTGGAAAGGTGCAGTTGTTCCATAACTGTGGCGATAATGAAGTGTGTAGCTGGCTCGAGGTTGGTGGCAAGAAGCAACAATTTGGCATAGCTCGCCCTATTTGCCTCCAATGTCTTAAGATTTCAAAACCAATAGTGACAAGGAATGCGTTGAAAGTTGAAAGTCTGACAAGACGGAAATGAACTAACAAAAACAAGTTATCACAGCATAAAGCATTCATGCAATCGAAAATTGGTTATGATTTTAAAATTAAAGATTCAAAGTTAATCTACTAGTTCAAAATTTTTAGAACGATGTATCTACTATGACATGTAACATGTGCTAGTTGTTCCAGTTTCAAATCAGCACCTCTCTTTTAGTAATTAGAAACATGATGCAAATACCTGTTGGCATTAAAATTGCGCAGTAAATATGTCAAGAGTACTCAATTGGTTACATAGATTATGAGAAAATTGATTAGTCTATTGAGGTGTCAGTAATAAACAAGTGTGTTAGCGCCCAATCAAGTTATGTGTCGTTATCATTGAAGCCAAATTTTTTTTACATACTTTTACATGTCTACTGTCGATACGAATTCGAAGATTGTTTCTCCGGTCTTAATTTATTTACCCTTTCATGACAGGAGCTGCACTGGTGCAGCATTAAAGACCACGTGCCAGTGCATTATCTTATATATGCGAGCCTCGCATATATAGGAGAATGTACTGGCGCACAAAGCCAAAGTAAAATGGTTAGGCCTTTTTATCATATGCTTTGTGCGTAGATTATCGAAAAAATAGCTAACGAATATAAATCATTATACCTTGCAGTGAGGATAAAGAAATATTTGTCACTAGCTCTGTGAGGTTATTATTAACGTTTTTCTCCCACATTTCACGCCATAATTCGAGCCACAAAGTATTTGACTTCATACAAGGTCCATGTATTTAAAAAATGTTAGGCCAATCTCTTATATATGAGGCTCCCTCGGGATACCCGCATATATAAGATAATGCATTGGTACAGTGTTATCGCAAAACTTCAGAAAGCTCCAGTCATGAAAGTGTTAAACAATCCCCTCTTTATAGTCTGAGTGAGGGACAGAGGGTAAAGTCGTAAGAAAGGGGTATACACTTATCAATTAAATCAGGGAAATCAAAATTGATTATATATATCATACTATTTCAAGTTGCTGAAACAACGCCAAAATATTTTTCAGCATATGAAAATCGTAGGTTTTAGTACTAGTTTGCAAAATAATAGGATTTACTGTCGCATCAGTGCACTATAAAAATACTGGGCTCAATGATATATTCGTATTGTTTCTGTCAAACATTGCACTGGTAAGATATTAAATATTGACATGTTAACATCCAACCCCTACTTGGGAAATGAATATACATCTTTCTTTTAGGCTTTGTCCTCTGACCTTCAATCACCAAGACACGTATATTTTCTATGAGAGTTAGAGGAATCTTGACCACAGATTTATGGGGCATGTGGTACATGTACATGTGAAAGCATGATAGCCAGCTGCTCATTTCATTTATTAATTCATTTTAAAGTTCAACAGTTGCCTATTGATATAAAATCTTGATCACTTGTATATTAAAATGGAGTGATCTACAACACTGGATATACACACATCGCAGGATGATGGAAGTAAGCCCAAAAACTTTTTTTTTGAAAATATACTCGTATGACCTTAGACTGTGTCATCTGAAGTACGATTTTCATTAAAAAAGAGTTTTTGGGCTTAATTCCAGGCTACTGTGCGCACATGTACCACCACTGCTGGTTGAGATGTTATCAACTTGCACAATGTTTTCCAGTTGTTTTCAAATTAAATGTAAACTCGGATATTGTGATGTGAAAAGGTGTTTTGGGTTTTCTGAAAGGGTCAACAAAATTAAAGTTTGTCTTTCGCCTGTCGGGTATCGAAACATGTTATATTGGTCGGCCATGAATATTTACAGTTATTAAGCTAACAGCAACTAATGCTGCATGTATACCCCTTCCACGTCATAATTTCAAGAGTATTCAATACTTGGGGCATGAGAAGAGGTGTTAGAAATTGGAAAACAAATTCACTTTTTTTCTGTCTATATTTTTCAAATATTGGGCAAAATGACATCGAATATAGTGGTATTTTTCAAGAATAAGTCAATATGATTAACAGAGTAGGAGATTTAGAAAATAAACGCAGTTGAAAAAGACAATGCGATATGGAATCTGATGGAGAGGGTGGACGAGCTGGAAATAACATTATTACCGGAGTAGATTTACAGGCACAGAGTAATAAAAGAAGCAGTGAAATTAAAGCAAATGATTTTGAAACGCAAGTATGTAATGGAGAAGACAAAACAATTGTTGAATAATCATCGGTAACAGAAAACAAACACGAGTGAAACTGAATTATTTAGATGTTAGTTGCGATAGCGATGTGCATTTTCAATTGTAAGAGTCTGTTGAAGGGAAAGAAAGAGATGGAAACGCCAATAATATTCCAACCGGGGAAGTATTACAAGATGAGGCAATCAACGAACTTTACAATATCACGGTGGGGAATCACGCGGTTTCGAGTTGATGAGTACCACGCATTCAAAATGACGGAGGCGTTCGCTAAAACACGACCAGAAACGATTAAAAGGTAAACTAGGATAATGATATATTATATAATATTTTGGCAGCTACGAGCATATGATATACTATTTTTCAAACAAGCTGATACCTCATTTGTGTCCAAACTCACAGTTTGTTCTAACATTCTGACCAAAGTTGTCAGTCGAAGGATTCTCCTGGATGTATGGACTTAAGCTTGTGTATTCCACGAACATCCGCCTGGCAACTTTGGTCAGAATGTTACAGAAAACCACTTTGTATTTCCGAACAAATAACGTATCAACTTGTTTTTAAAATAAACAACCACATGCTCGAAACAGTCAAAATGCTATGTTTTAAGTGAGTTCATCATATATTATGTTTTTGTGCGTTTGTATATTTTGAATGCATGGTACTCACCAACCTCGAAACCACGTGATTCCCCACAGTGAATATGAGGAAAAACTTTATCCCTTTCGCTCAAGATAATATGTGTATGTGGACCTGAAAGTAGATGACATTCCAGCTATCCATGATTTAGCAAAGAGACGGTATGGTACAATACTAGTCATTGTTCAATTCGGAAACGCAATGGCAAAAATGAACACGTTAAATAAAACCAGGCTTTTAAAAGGACTTGGTTCTAAGATATATATAAACGAGCAGTTAAGATACAAACATTCTCAAATGTACAGGAAAGCCAGGAGACTCAAACAAGAAGGAAGATTGACGAATACGTGGACAAGGGATGGAAAAAAAATTGTAAAAACTTTGATAAATGCAAAACTATGTCGGGTCCTCTCAAAGGAAGCCCTCTATATTTTGTAATTACTAAAATAAATTCCAAAGAGTTAATAAAAAATTAGAAAATAAAAAAGCCAACATGCAAATATTGTTCTGAACAAGATATAATTTTTTCCATTTTCTTTCACAGATAACGCTGAACATTTGTACATTATAAGCGCATTTTTAGATGAGCTGGTAGACGTAGAAACAATTAAAGAAAGGTGTCAGGAATTAAACTTCAATAAATTTAATTTTTTAAATACTGATAATAGTGCAAGTGTTTATAGTCAATTATTAAGAAAGAACTCGCCTAGTAGTTATTATGAGGGTATACACAATTTCAATGAATGTTTCACTGATAGATCGGGACAAACAAAACCATTGTCAATGATACATGTATACTGTATGAGTATCTCAGCCAACTTTGAAAAGTTGAAACTTTTTCGCGATAATTCTCCAGTGGGTGTTGGTAGTATTGGCATTACGAAGACTTGGCTAAATACAAATGATCATGATCAATTACATTTGTCAAATTATTCTTCCTATTTCTATTCGAGATAGGACAAAAATTGGGGTGGTGTTGGCACATATGTGCATAATTAATTGAAACATAAGGTCATTGAACTTGCTACTAGTAATAAAGAACATATATCAGAAACAAAATTAGTCAAAATAATCTCAAATGGAAATGATAAATATGTATTTTGGTGTTCTTATCGGGAACCAGATTGTGATATTTAGAAATACACTTAACATGTAGCTGAAGTATTAATGAACCTCAACCATAAAACAATATATTTTATGGCTGACTTTAATATCAATCTTCGCAGATATGAACATCATAATCTGACGAGATCTTTTGTAGTTGGTATGTTTAGTTCAGGGATGTACCCAATCATTCTGAGGACTACAAGGATAACAAAATAAACAACATCCTTGATTGATAATAGTTTTACCAATGAAGTTGATCATTATATAGAGTGGTATCATTATAAATGATTTGAGTGATCATCTCCCTGTATTTGTATATACAGATGTATTCTCTATTAGTACAAGTCAGGGAAATGCACTAAAGACAAAGACTACCACTTATAGGAGGGAAATGACTGAGGAAAATGAGTCGAAGTTACTCACCAATTTAATCCTTAACCCTTTACCCAACAGAAGGGCCCTGTGCCAATGCATTCTCTTATATATGCGAGTCGACCATAGGTCGCCTCGCATATATAAGAGAATGCATTGGCTTAACACATTAAAAATTATAAAATTGTTAAAGAATGTAAGAAAAAATGGTAAAAAGTGTTAAAAAAAGATTTTGTTTAGGCCAATGCATTCTCTTATATATGCGAGGCGACCTATGGTCGACTCGAATATATAAGAGAATGCATTGGCACAGGGTATAACTGTAACTATCACAATGTGGTCAAGGAGCCGGTTCCAATGATATCCATATTTGTATGGTTCTATTGAGACAGACCGAAGATATTTTAGGCTGTTGAAGCTTTATTTGGCCGGTTTGTTGGGTAAAGGGTTAAACCATGGTTGAACGTTTTTTGTTGTTGTAATAATGTTGTCGATTATGCCTTTGATGAATTTAATACAACTGAAGTGTCTCCTGTTAATTGATGGTGTCATATAAAAGATGTAATTGTTAAGGGCAGACCATCAATATAAGCCTGGATAACAAAATCACTAGTAAATGCAAGTAAAAGAAAATTGCTTTGTATACATAAATTTTGAGCAACTGGTGTATGAAACAGAAATACAGAAACAAACTGACACCAGTCCTCGGACGTGGTATAAAGATACATTCTTTCCCAATTTTGTATCATTTTTTTCTTACATTTTTTAACAATGATAAAAAATAATTTAAAATTTGCATTAATTATCTTATATATGCGAGGTATCTCATCGGCCCTGAACCTACAAAATAAGTCTGTTAAACAATATAAGAATAAATTATTAAAATTGTAAAAAAATAAAAATTAAAAAAAAATTAAAAAAAATTGTTAGGCCAATGCATTCTCTTATATATGCGAGGCGACCTATGGTCGACTCGCATATATAAGAGAATGCATTGGCACAGGGTATATGGGTTGATACAAAATGAAACAGAAATACAGAAACAAACTGACATCAGTCCTCAGATGTGGTGTAAAGAAATATTGTGAAATTTTGGAAAAGACTAAATCAAATATGAGGTGGACAATTTTTGAATGAATTATTAATGAAGAAACAAAAGGTTATACATCCTACAGAAGTTGTACTTGATGGTAAGACCTCTTGTGATGAAAAGGTTATAGCTAAAGGTTTCAATGATTTCTTTACAAGTTGGTCCAAATTTAGCAAAGAAAATTCCTCAAAGTAATGTGAAAATAGATTATCGTATTGGTGATCATTTGAATAATCTGATCTTCCTGACTCCAGTTACGGAAATTGAGATTATAGATATTGTGAAGAGTTTTAGAAATAAAATCTGAACATGAAACCTCTAAAACAGATTATTATTGATATGTGTTTGCAACAAATCCTACGTATATGGGGTTTTACCAGATACATTGAAGAATGCAAGAGTTCTTCCAATATATAAAGCAGATGATGATGGTGTTCTCTCCAATTATAGACCAATCTCTATTTTACCACATATAAAATATTATACAAAAATTGTTCAAAAAACATTTAGTTCAACATTTAGAAAGTAATGATATGCTTAACTGTGGTCTGTCTGGATTTAGAAATGGCAGATCAGCATACCACGCTATAGTAGGTCTGGTTCAGAAAATGACTATTTACGGCCATTAGTAGTACTTAGTTGGAATTTATATTGACTTAAAAAGCTTACAATGGATAATATTTTATTGAGAAAGGGAAAGTGGTATGGGAATCCCATAACACTTTGCCTTTATCAATAAAATATGATCCATGAGAATCATGGGATAAACGGAATAGTCCTTGCGTGGTTATTTAATGAATAGAAGTAAATATGTATCGCTTAAAGTAGTTGGGTCTGAATCAAGTTCGATAACTTGTGGTGTTCCACAAGGTTAAATATGGCATCTAACTTATTCATATTGTACATAAATAATTTACCAAATATTATTCCATCTCTCAAGCCAATAATGTATGCGGATGATACAAATATATTACATTCTGGTAAAGATATGCAAGTTATTTTTGATAAGTTGAATCATGACTTCCAGAAATTACAAGAATGGTTTTATTTGAATAAACTTTCCCTAAATATCACGAAAACAAAGCATATGGTTATCAAGGGTAAAGGGAATTTGATTAATCTTAAATTACTCATAAATGAGATTCAAATTGAAGAAGTTTCCAATACCAAATTTCTTGGTGTTTTGATCGATAATACACTTGATTGGAAGTGCCAAATTAATCTGGTCAAGTCAAAGATTGCAAAAACAAATAGGAATGATTAGTCATGGTAAATAGTCAATCGACAGTACAGAAATTCTCAACCTGTAACATAGTCTTGTTGTTCCTCATATTAACTATTGTGTAGAAGTATGGGGGAATACATAGCGTTCAAACTTGGAGCCAATTTTCATTCTTCAGACGGAAAGCCATGAGACTTATTGAGGGTATTGACGATCAAATTCACACAAAACCTGTCTCACAAAAGCATAACTTTTGGAATATATATGATATGGCAAAATTAAATAGTCTTATTTTTGCTTTTAAGGGAAACCCAAACTTCTTCCAAATAATTTTAAGGAACTTTTTGAGACAGGGGAAGATAGACATTCTCATGATACACTCCATAAAGCAGATCTTTCATTCAGCGTGTTCTCCCGACAATCCACACATCTGCTTCGAATATAATTTGTTTTAGGTAGATAGTCTGCTTAGAATCGCCTCAATTTGAGTCTATAATGTGCTTAAAAGGAGAACGTTTTAGTCACATTGTCGACTTATAATGAGGCCACTCTAAGAAGATTATGCGCGGAAAACTACACAAGTAAGCCAACTCACGACTTTTCATGTGTACGCTCTTTAACATGTTTTTCAGTGTGGCCCGCGCGGTACGCTTATACCAAGCTGTTTTGTTCTTTCTATCTAATTGGCCATTTACTTTAGGGTTTCTATGAGTTCTAGTTTTGTTGATTTCAAGTTTTTACAGAGCTCCTTGAAAATTGTACTCTCGTAATTACGTCCTTGGTCTAAGTGTATATTCAAACAGGTACCAAATCTGGCAATCACATCATTTAATTTTCGTTCTGCAATCTGCACGTGTAATTACAGACTGGTCTGGAGTAGGGATTATTTTTGGAGAATGCATGGTACTAGTAGTGTGTTTATCTTCCCTCTAGTCTTACGTGGCAGTGGTCCCAATATGTCCGTTGCTATTCTATCCATTGGTGCCCCTACAAGCATTTTCCCCAGAGGGGGTTTTCGATTTATGTTATGTGGTTTCATTCGTCCATAATAAACGCATTTCTTTATCCAGTTATTTACATCAAGCCTCAGATAAATCAGTAGCAGTTTTTCGTGCAAATCTAGGTCCGTATTGGACTTATGTTATCTCGAAATAGATCCATTTTGGACTTTTGCACGTTATTTCGTTGACTGGCGTGGGCCATAGTGAAAAGGCAGTATAAAGAGCGTACATCTGGTAAGTCGTGAGTTGGTTTATTCGTGTGTTATTTGCAGTCCACAATGAACTTATAATAATTCAATAATGGCAATAAATGACTTCGATTTCAGTTAGTAATGGACTAAACATTAGGGGATTCTATTTAAGCCCATTATGAACCTAAAATAAATCCTATTATAAGTTCATAACGTGATCATCGTCACGAGAACATGTTGCTGGAAATGGTGCATGAGGTTAGTTGGCTGGGAATATGTGTTGGGAGTATTGTCGAAATTGAACCGGGTGATATTATCCAGAATCAGCGACCGAATTTGAAATATCGGAACATTAATGAAATTCCCGATATATAGTATCCGATAATGATATGGCGACTTTTTACATGTTTATGAGATCATGGGTGTCTTTCGACACTAAACCATGAGACAATGGCCTAATCAGCTCTAGTGAATGGTGGGACGAAGTTTGTTTGTAACAGGTATATGTACTTGTGATTTTGCGAAACCTCTCGACTGTTAATTGAGAAACATTATGGTGTTACGTGGTTTTTTCTTTACCAATTTATCAACACGTATATAATATCGATTTATATATGTTGTGGGGTTCCTTTTTCAAATGGAGTAATATAAAATGGTACAAACATGTTTAAAGTCATTACTAAAAAAAAACAATATTTTATTATTATATTCACAGTATAGTTTTATCCACCGAATTATTGTACAACCCACTCAAAATTAAACAATTATAATATATTTCTTCAGATTTATTGTCCCAATTTTATTTCGTGATATGCCAATGAACCATGATTGATCTGGCTAGGTATAGTGGTCAACTACTTGTAACTTCAGAATATTCTTACATTCCACATATATGTACATTATAGGCCTTATTTCATTCATCACGTGTGTTCACAACTTTCTTTTATATTATTGTGTGTTATTTCTCCATAAAGACCATTTGTTATTAATGTTGAAATTATATTTGTTTCTGTTTGTATATAATCCAGTTGTTGGGTTTAATCAAATACGCCATTTAAGTGTGTTAGTCTTATTGATATTTACCCTTTATAAGTGACCCACTAATGTTCATATATGAAAGTCAGCAATTCGTGTCCCAATCCAATAGACAGTGAAACCCGAAGTATGTACATAGATATAAATCGCTTGTGAACACCAGTCTCAAATGTGGGCATAAATCATGTCACGAACCTCTTCCCTGTCTAACGCCCGTGTAGATATCATAATCTACCAGTACAAAACCTGGGATGTTTTGACAGGGAACCTTATATGTCGAAATAATAACGCGGGGAATATATTTTTTAGTTCATACATGTTCCTTAATAATGTAGTCCACTGTAAGTGAAGGTCCAGCTCGAAATTGCACGATTTAAGTGACTGTGGGAGTGTGCGTCATTTACAATTATAGAATTTCTCTTGGGTAAATAACTCAATATGTATTGCGATAATAGCTCATACAAGTCCCATAAAAGCATGCAATCTCGAAACAATTATTAACTAAGAAATATAGTCCATGCATTGTGTTCAATGTTATAAAGTTCCCTGTCAGAACATCAAAACGTTCTCAGGTTTTGTACTGGTGGAATATGATCTCTACGGGCTTTAGCCAGAATGGAGATTCATGGCATGATCTAATGTGGGCTATGATATACTATCATCGATGGCGAGGCTCGACAAGGAGACCCCGTCACCCCGGTGAGTAAGTCCTTATATAAGAAACATATTATCAGCGTATGTCGCCATGAGCATTCGACCCTTTCTTTACTAAAGAAACCACAAGACACATACGATAGCAGAAGAACTCCCATTAATTTGTGGGAAATATACAGATAATAAGTTTAACAAACGGACGTACCAAGAAACGACTCTTACGTGGCTATGAATTATGTGGCTAAAGAAATATGTTTCAACAGGGTCTCCGAAGAAAATGATGTGTCTAGTAGGCACTGTAGAAACATAAACATAATTGTCTACTGTGATTAGTGTGTGTGTTAATTCATTATTGTATGCTACATATTAAATAGTACATGTGCAGAAAGCGAATTATTGCGAAACCAACCACTCCTTCTGTCATATTGTGAAAAAAATAATGTAGCCACATAAACAAAAGTCTAAGGATGAATAGCGTTGACAGTTGTGTTGCTTTTTCATAGGCACACAATGTCGGATGGTAAAATGGAGTTTTGTGGACACAACATTACCTGGATAGTTACCCTCGAAATACTAAGTGATCCTTTTCTAAATAGCCTTCTTTAAACATATAAAGCATGTTAAAGAGTCTATTGAAAATATGTTAAGTTGCTAGCCACGTAACATAAATTAGCCACACCAATATCAATTGTACTATAAAATGTAGCCAGATAACTGGTGCTGTTGAGAAAGGCCATGCCTTTGTTATCCGAATATGTCCTAAGGAAACTCGTCAATGAGTATTTAGTATAAAGAAAGACCTAACGTATTTATCGACCTTATGCGCTCCACCTAACCGGACCATGCAGGATATAACAAAAGCGTTGAGTTTTCTATAACAAAAGCGTCGAGTCTTCTTCGTGCAGCACGTAACAACGAAGAGCGTTCTTTGTTAGTTTTCACCTGGCGTTAAAATCAGGAACTGTTATTTGGAAAGTTGAAAACGCTAAGCAATTAAAGTCACTTCGGTGTTTATTTTCGGGCATCTCGTTTATATGTGTCCCCCTATTTTTTGAGACAAGCGAGTTGTTATGTTTGTTTGGTGACTTTTCGGGGGAGGGGTGTCGCTTTATCCATGCACCTAAAAACAGCGCATTTTTGGCATTTTTTTAAAGCAAATTGCGATTGGCGAACGAACCTTTATACCAAATATCATTGTGAACCGGTAAACCATGTCTGAGATATCTACGTTGACGGACAAAACAATTATTTTCAGATAAACAAAGAAGAAGAATTCTTAAAGGCACGGGCGGCGTTCGTTGCAGAAATATTCATAGTTATTCAAATCGCCATCAACAGAAGGAATATTAAAAATATATATAGTTTTGTTCATATGCCAAACATAATCAGCGCGTAAATAGTATATTGTGTACGTAAACAAGAGCCTGCTCGTGTTACAGAAGTTGTGCTTCTGTTTACACAACACAGCGCAATTCTATTGGTTAACTACACACAAATGATATAAACGCTCTTTATTATTCCATATCAGGAAAACAGTAACAAATAACGCTCTTTATGTTTACCATATCCGGATCTACTCAAAAGCCAGGTAACGTAATGGTTTTTTTTATTTTGTTTACATAACAAAGGCAAAACAATTGACAATAACATACTGTTTATGCCATATTTATGATTGGTATAATAACAAGGTCTGTCTATATTTTACTATTCTTTCTGTTTATGGCGGTTTTGGACGGAGGTGAATATTTTAACAGCATATACCCACCGCCAACGCCGCCCGTATCTTTAACGGAACACGCGAACGATATATTGGGCGCTTGTTTCAAAGCACTTTTGTTGCGGAGATCCCATACCAAATTATAGCCCGGCACGACTACCCACATGACTGAGGTACATATACATATATGTGCGTATGCATAAACAGACGGAAAGGTCAATTCAGCGCCCCCTCCTCCGTTTTCTATGAAAGTGGTGATATTTCGCACCATTACCAAGATGTTACCTTGTATATAATACTATATACGTGACATTTGATCTACTAAAATGTTTACATGACATATCTGAACAATGCGAGCTCGAGAATAAAACATGGAATAGACACAGGGAAAGGTTATATATAAAATTGGAGAGGGTGCCAGACCAACAGGATAAACAATTCCAAAGTTCACATCCCACCAGATGGGCGTGCATGGTCGTATAGGACGCGTCTACAATCATTAAAGTCTTCATTTCTCTCTTCTTTTTATCGATACGTCTGCGATTTGGTTTATTTGGGTTTTATCGCCGTATGCGGTTTGGTTTTTTGGGGTTTTATCGCCGTTTCAGCTGGTAGTTCAAACTCCATGCAGAGCCCTCTACGCTCTACCTTATCTGCGATAGATCACTGCCGGAAGGATGGCATTTTGCGGACCGATACATCTATTTTTACGCATCGTTTGAACTATATTTAGTCACCTTTTGTCTTATTTTGTCCACCAAAAGTTTGCAATAATGGTAATTCTTTCGGTATTGATAAGAACAATGTGAACTGAGCCAGACATTGACAATTTTAATCCTAAAACATAAGAACTAAGAACATGTAAGAACTCCTTACAAAATGTCCTTGTGGCAGTGGTATCTCAGTGGAGCGATGAGAGATAACTCTTCCTGCAGTTTGCTGCTATTTATCACACCCCACCACCCTTGGTAAGTGGGACAAATTGTGTATTTTATGGTTATAAAACGGGGTCTTTTTAGCCATTTTTTTGGGGGGGATCTTGTTTTGTTAATCGGGAGCTAGTTTGCCCGTGACAGGCATTCACAGATTAACCGCGTCGCATTCCGATCACCATGTGTCGGACAAGAAAACCATAGTCAGAAATGGTAACGCCACCAAGATCATATTTTTGCCATAAATATAAATTATAATATAATTATACTATAAACTAGCTTTCAAATTTTATGTGGGAAATTTGCATACTTCCATATTTCAAGTTTTCCTGTTTCTCGTGTTATACATTACATTCTTCAAACTGTCTTCTTTATTACACAAGCTGGTGGGCCAGACTTCGTCCGGGCTGTTTCCCATCTGATTTCCGGAGAAAGGCGCGATTTGACGTTGAATTGATTATTTCGAAAGTCAAGGTCAGGTCAGGGTCATGATTTGGCCCGTCCAAAACACCCCCACCCCGGAGAAAAGTACCCCTAGGTATCAAATTTCGTCGAAATCCGTCCGTTTTACCCAACTTGACCTTTAATTAACAATTTTGAAGGTCAAGGTAAGGTCGGAGTCATGATTTGACCCGTCCAAAACACTCCCCCGACAACAGCACCCATAGGTATCAAATTTCGTCGAAATCCATCCGTTTTACCCGATTTGACCTTTGATTGACCACATTGAAGGTCAAGTTCACTCCCCGGACAAAAGTATCCCTAGGTATCAAATTTCGCCGAAATTCGTCCGTTTTACCCAAATTATAATGTATAGCATTTGTAAAGCGCCTTTCCCATGAGGCCCAAAGCGCTCAAATGTTTACAATTATTACCCTGATGAGCCTGAACATTCAGTAACCATCTACTGCTCCCCGGGGACAGGGGGAGGTACAGCCGGGAGTATGCGAGGATACCATATGGCTAGCATACTGACAAGATCTTTCACTGCTCATTATCAGGTACCCTTGTAATGCATGGGTGGTGCAAAGCAGACACAGTACGAGCGACCTTGCTCAAGGGTCACAACTCGGCGCGAGATTCAAACAGTGTACAATCCAACAATTGCACATCGCTCAAGTCGGCCAAGCCACTGCTGTGTGGAAACTCATAACAGACCACCAGCCAGCCGCGAACTCGCCTCGCTGTGTTGACAGCGAAGACAAGTCCAACGCGCTAACCACTGGACCACGGAGCTCCATGTCTTGCATTGACCTTGCATTGACATTTTTAAAGGTCAAGGTCAGGTCAGGGTCACGATTTGACCCGTCCAAAACACTTCCCGGACACAAATATCCCTAGGTATCAAATTACGTTGAAATCTATGGAAAGCCGAAGAGGACATGTTAGTTGCCACTTGCTAGATATACAACGCACGACTTGTCGCAGTTTTTTAAAGGTGTTTCAAACTAGGAGATAGAAGTATTTTGGGTTTCAAATGGTGATGAATTAGAGTATTTTATTCAAATTTTATGGCATAAATTGTTTTTAAAACCGTATATAATATAACAAAAATGAATGACTCCAAATTTAAGTGGGCCTTTAAACAAAGTCACAATTGCAGTTAGGCTCATCTCATACTCGTCTATTCAGCGATATCCTGCTGCGAAGTTTGTTATAGCCTCCAGTATTCATTGAGCGTTATAGTCCCACTGTTATAATTCGCCTTTAGCATGCGTACTCTTGCCGCAGATTATTGAGACATTAGGTCACACGTAATGACATTAAATCGCAGGAAACATAGCAATTGTGTGGGCTGCTTGGCGTGAATATGTAATGAGAAATAAGGTCATACGTAATGACATTAAACTCAAGAAAACCCGCGAAAACAAAACAAAATCACATTTAATGTTTTAAGTTATTTCCTTCATAAAAAGAATCTTCGTGATAATGAACCCTTGAAATACTTTAGGAAATAGAATTAACCTTAAAATAACAAAAACCATTGGAATAGAGAACCTTCGGAATAACGAACCTTCGGATTGGTGAACCTTCGGAACAGCGAACATTCAGAGAAATTTTGGAATAGTGTACCTTCGGGATAGTGAACCTTCGGAATAGAGACATGCCCCCCAATATTCATATTATATGTCCAGATTTCAAAGGTATGGGCCCATAAAATTCTAAATTTGGCCTTTAAAATATTGAACCCCAAATTGGACCCCGCACAGAACAGCACTTAAGTCAACTGTACCTGTGTCATGTCCCAATGCAGAAGGGTCCATATATACCACAACATTCATATTATATGCCAAGAATTCAAAGGTATGGGCCCACGTAATCACATTAAATCTCGAGAGAAACCCTGCGAAAACAAAACAAAATCACATTTAATGTTCTAAGTTATTTCCTCCTGTATCTGTATCGGTATGCGCGCAGGATCAGTTCGGATGTGAGCGCACACCCCATGAAAAGAATCTTCGTGATAATGAACCCTCTCAATACTTTAGAATATAGAATTAACCTAAAAATAACAAAAACCTTCGGAATGGAGAACATTCGGAATAGCGAACCTTCGGAATAGTAAACCTTCGAAATAGTAAGTATTCAGAATAGAGAACCTTCGGAATAGTGGATCTTCGGGATAGCGAACCTTCATAATAGAAACATGTCCCCACAATTACACTGGTGACGTAAACACATGTGCTAATCTTTGTTGAACTATCGTCACTCTATCGGAACGATTTTACTCAAGTACGAAATACCTAACCATAATACATTCACCCAGTGGATTATCGATCGTCCGCTCGAACATGAAAATCTGCGTACCAAGCAACACCACGGTGTGGCGTAATAATAGAGTAATGTATATGTAGTGATCAGGACTTTTCTCTTAAAGGCACGGGCGGCGTTCGTTGCAGAAATATTCATATTTGTTCAAATCGCCATCAACAGAAGGAATATTAAAATATATATAGTTTTGTTCATATGCCAAACATAATCAGCGCGTAAATAGTATATTGTCAGCAAGACGTACGATGGTGTACGTAAACAAGAGCCTGCTCGTGTTACAGAAGTTTTGATTCTGTTTACATAACACAGCGCAATTCTATTGGTTAATCACACACAAATGATATAAACACTCTTTATTATTTCCATATCAGGAAAATAGTAACAAATAACGCTCTCTGTGTTTACCATATCCGGATCTAAACAAAATCCATGTTCTGTAACGTTTTTTGCTTTTGTTTACATAACAAAGGAAAAACATTTGACAATATATTAACATACTGTTTATGCCATATTTCTGATTGGTATAAGAACAAAGTCTGTCTATATTTTACTATTCTTTCTGTTTATGGCGGTTTTTGATGGAGGTGAATATTTTAACAGCATACCCCCACCAACGCCGCCCGTATCTTTAATGTCGTACAGTTTGACAGATTACTATTGAGAAAAGTGATAATAATACATAGTATGGAAGCGCTAAACTTGTTTCCTTCGTCACATATTTTCTTAACTGGTATTCAGAATTCACGCCCTCTATAAAAGCTGGGGATTATTATTTACTACCTCTGTTATACTGGTATTCAGGGGGAGTGGCTGTCATCCTCAAATATCAATAAATTTATCATTGAATAGAGCTAACATTGTCCTAATGTTTTCAAAAAGCGATACATTTAGCTAAATAATATAAACAATATTGAATAAAGCATTGAACCTGGTATGGGTCGAAAGTCCTGCTTGAGTGAGCGTTATTGTTTCTTCATAAATATATAAAATCACCCATTATAGGTTAACATGGTTAATGCATTCGTGGGCCTGGACAACGACACGATATCGGTTTAATCGATTCTATTGACGTGCATGTCCTTCGTCGCGTATTCTCTTAACTGCATGATATTTAGAATTCACCCCTCTGTTAACTGGCATTTAGTATTCACCCCCGCTGTTAACTGATACTCGGGATTCAGGGGGAGGGGTGACACCTTCCGCTGTATGACATATCATGACGTCAGTTCTACGGATGGAGAAAAGGCTATATAGAGCGTTAATTTCACCTGGAAATCACTCAAAATCACATATAAACCACCATCTCTAACAAATAATCACATATAAACCACCGACTCCAACAAATAATCACATATAAACCACGGACTCCAACAAATAATCACATATAAACCACCAACTCCAACAAATAATCACATATAAACCACCAACTCTAACAAATAAGAAACTTGCTCAGATACACGAATCACGTTATACATTCCCTGTGTGTGGATCACGAATCTGTGCTTATTGTGATTAGAAACAGCTTCGCCATCGCTTGAGTGCCATGCACCTTAACAACTGTGCATCTGTCCTCCCACACGGCGGGCAAAGAGGGTGTAAAGCGTTGTTTCAATCGTCATAAAATGGCAGGAAATAATTCGAATATCGGCTAAATAGCTTTAGATCATGCCATGAATCTCTACTCTGGCGAACACCCGTATAAATCATTTTCCACCCGTACAACACCTGGGAATTAACTTTTTGAAGTTTCGACAGGGAACCTTATAAAGTCGAAAAATAACGTGGGGAATATATTTCTTAGTTGTTAATTATTTCTTAATAATGTAGTTCACTGTAGGTGAAGGTCCCAACTCTAAACTCCATGCTTTTCTCTTACCTTTGTGAGCCGATATCGCAATAAACATCGAATTAATTACCCAAGAGAAATTCCATAATTGTAAGTAAATTCCCCGCATTATTTTTTTTCGACTTAATAAGGTTCCTTGTCAAAACTTCAAACAGTTCCAATTAAGGTTTTGTACTGGTGGAATATGATCTCTACAGGCGTTGTCCAGAGTAGAGATTCATGGCATGATCTGTAATAATGTTCTATTAGCTTAAAAAAGAGAAGAATATACACATTATTCTCAATATGAGTTTGGTTGTGTCAAGTGCATTATATAATACTCTATGGGTACAAAAAATCTGCCTTTTTCGACATTAAGGTCTATGGCATTATATTAGACTGAAAAAAGTGCCCTTTTATGAGGTTATGCCCCCTTCAAAAATATCACGGGGAATACCTTTCTTAGTTATTATCTGTTCCTTAATAATCTACTTCGCTGTAGTTGAAGGCACCAACTCAAAATTTTGCTTTGCGTCGCTTACAATTATTTTTCAATGCTAATTGCGATATCGGCTCACAAAAGTCAGATAAAGCATGCATTTTTGTGTTGGGACATTATTAAGGAACAGGTAATAAATAAGGCGTTAGCCAGAATAGAGATTCATGGCATGATCTACTGATAATGGTACTCACAAATTGTATGATTGTGCAAAATTCACCCAGTTACCTACTTCGCCCCACACCTCACATAACTGTCACCCAACGGTTAGCCGCAAAGCTCATTTAAATATGTACATGACTGAAAGCAGACCCCGTCCACGTTAACGGATTACTGTTACCGAGTCACACACCATGCATTGTCAATCGTTAAAACTATTGTAGAAACCAAGGGGGACTACGCTGTATTCAGGTGCGACTTGAAACCTTACCGCGGAGCGTCATCGATCGATTGGAACACGCATCAATATTCATAGCAGATGGCACTGATTTCCCCCAACACAGCCGCCCGATGACAGAAGCGGTCGTGCGCTCGATCAGTCAATCCGGACTCTCGTGGACAGAATATTCCTCGATGGGGAGTGAGTTGTGTTTATAAACAGATTCTCAAGACGCGCAGTTGGCGCATGAACTCCGTCTAATTATAGTCGCTACTCCTCAACAGTTATGTGGCAATATTATATATTAGCCCGAGACGAGGTACACCGTACAGATGTCGATGATCCACCGCTGTGTATGGATTAATCTACCTGTGTACAAGGATTGTGTATTCGATGCTCTGGAATAAACAACCATGTGAACGTACAAACCGCGTGTAGTTTTTGTAGATTTTTCTAAGGTTCGTGAAGGATGTGTGTTTGTGTTTTATTCTTAAGAGTGGATTAACATCAGATGGTCAGCGATGGCAACAACTCCGTCAACTGACCCGTGTCTTCAAGAACGATACTGGTACGCCTTTTTATCGTCCAGTTGTATCACATTTGCAACTGGCTTGATCATAATTGTACTGTTTCGCCTCTGTGGGTGGTTATGTAAGAGGTGCAAAAAGTCTCGAATTGGTACGAAATCCGCACCGCCGAGCCAAAAGACTTCCACTTCCTCGGGTGTGTTCAAAAGTCCTGAATTAGAGGTGGGATGGATGACGGAAGCGAAAGATTGGGCCGGAGAGCTCATCTCTGGACAGACAACGACTGGTCGAATATTGGTACGTAATGTCTTCAATTAAACATTAAAGCTAGGGGTACATGAATCACGCGTTCTCAGATACTTTTGCGACAGAACAGCGTCAGACTCAACATTCAGAATCAAACGTATTATTTATTAGGACTCTGAGCATTTAGCCATTTATATTATATGTAGTTCACTGAAATATTTAGTTTTTACCATACAGCTTGAATTTACTTCAAGTTATTTAGTTACATGCATCGCCGCAATCACGGTGACATACGTGTTAATTAAGGGGAAGATCAAATGAAAAAAATTTAATGGGGGATTTCCATGCAAATCCCCGGAGCAAAAGTTATGTATGGAGCAGTTGTCCAGAAATCAAAAGCAGGCATATCATTGAACAGACATGATATTTAGCTGGCAGGTGCGCTTGGTAAATTATAAAATTTTGCAATAAATATATTTTTGAGAATTTTTTTCTGTAATTACATGATATGACCTACATTTGAAAAATTATTTTAAAATTCAAAAATAAATACACCAACAGTATAATGGAACAAATTCAAAGCGGACCCGCCAGACAAATACTTGTTGTTTCCAATACCACATCAAGTCATACTCAAAAGTATGTGCAACTCTGTAACTTTTTCTCCGCAGATTTGCATCGAAATCCCCATTCAGAATTGGTCACTTGACCCGACCCACCCCTTACAATATAGATAAATTACACTAAGTCATATTTAGTTAATTTGATTAGTGTAAACGTATTTTGAATTCCAAAACATGTAAAACATCGAGAATACAATAAGACAATGGACGATTATATATGGAAATAGAGGACTATACAACAAGCCGGTGGATTTTATTAACACTTTACCCAACAAACCGGCCAAAACCGGCCAAATAAAGCTGCAACAGCCTAAATTATCTTGGGTCTGTCTCAATAAAACCATACAAATATGGATATCATTGGAACCGGCTCATTGACCACATTGTGATGGTTATAGTTATGCCCTGTGCCAATGCATTCTCTTATATATGCGAGTCGACCATAGGTCGCCTCGCATATATAAGAGAATGCATTGGCCTAAAAAAAATTTTTTTTACACTTTTTACCATTTGTTCTTACATTCTTTAACAATTTTATAATTTTTAATGTATTAAGCCAATGCATTCTCTTATATATGCGAGGCGACCTATGGTCGACTCGCATATATAAGAGAATGCATTGGCACAGGGCCCTTCTGTTGGGTAAAGGGTTAAGAGTTCTCTGTATAGTGAATTCAACACACCGCATTCAATAAGTGTAGGGAGTGTTGTGGCAGCTGGAAGGAAGGATAGAAATGTTCTGTAGATTTGCATAAATTCATTTTCCATTTACGTGTGGATGAGCAAACGCTAAGGGCGCGTACACTGTCACATGAAGCTGCAAGAAAATATCTGCAAGGAAATATCAGGTAAAATTGCACACTGATATTTTCTTGCTGCAAAGATTACGCCCGTGAGAACGCGGCGGTTTAGACTGCGTTGATTGAGCTCAAACATAACAGTATTGGTCGCGTCCGGTAAATAACCTATAGTCCATTTTGGCAATTCATAGCTTTGTGAAATTTCCAACTGTTAAACATGTATTACCGAAGTCGGTGAGGTGAGGCACCCACCGACCTGTAGCAACGTTGCTGATCTCATGCATAAAGACCTTCTATATAATGAGAAAGTGGTCACGCTATTTGGAAATGTTATAATAGCATAGTGCATGCATATGTGGGATGACAAAAGTTATTATGGTTTTGTGGCAAATCGGATGACCCCACCCCCATTGAGATCCCATATGAAGTTTTCAAGAGAATTTTGCTTGGTTTATGGGTCTGTGGTGTATATTACGTTACCGAACTTACATGGGTGCATGTGGGGACATGAGACCCCCGCCAACTATGGTCAAAGTTTTCACTAATTAGTCAGAATTAGTTGGAAATTTTACACCAACAATGGTTCTGGTATTGTTCTGGTAGTCTGATTTTTCAACCATTGATGTATGTGGAATTAGTGGTTTCAGACCATTATTTGCATTTCTTCCTACTTCGGTCAAAATAATAGCTTGGAATTGATTCTAAGCCCCTCCCTCCCCAGTGTCCAGTCAAAATTCAAGGCATGTGAGGTACCACATGGGAAATTCAAAGACGATGGGAGGTGTGAAAATTAAATTATGTGATGTTGGGTCTTTGGCCCGGTTCAAGAGGGGGGTGCAGTCAGAAATCCATGGACATCCTCCGTCAGCGGAAACCCTCAAAAGATATACGTCCCCACACATATCCATATAATAGTTCAGCGATTATGTCAAACAATCCAAAATGGAATTACGAAGTCAATTGTTGATGGATCATAACTCGAGTGCGTGAACGGTTACCAGCGTGTCCCTTATAGAGATTAGTTAACGGATACCGATGGCCACCAATCAAGGTGAACACATATCACCAACTGGCGATAAAATATCGAATAATTAACTACTATTGATAAGAATTACGGATAGCTTATAGTAGTCTCATAATATACTAGTACTAATAAGAATTATGAATAGCATATAGTATAGTCATAAATTTCTCGGACATTCCAAAATCATTTTCGCAGAATAGTGCGCAACGAAACGGTGTATTACTGTTTATGTGACAATGGTGCCATTCGAACTTCTTGCCACTCACAGTAAGGTGGTGTAGTTGTGTTTGCCATGATTATTTTGTACACAATTGTGGTGTTATCATGTCATAGCCAGTGGTATAGGCTCGATGATTTCATGCAAAGCTCACGCGCGCATGTTGGTTTCTCGAAACTGTAATCGTACCGTAACTAGGGATATGGAAAAGCGACAATTGATAGTCCATTGTGCGCGTCCAATAATATGTTTAATGTGAGGTCTGAACATTATGAGTATAGCTCGTTTTAAAGAGACATAACGCACTCCCGTAAAGTAAATGTGAAAAAAGTGTGTAAAACCGTCGGCACTAAGAAGGACATGGAAATATAGATGAGTTTGTTCTTAGTTTTGTATCGATAATTCTTCAATGACGAGACATCATATCCCCAAATCTTTGTTATGTAAACATTGCCCCTACATTGCCAGCCATTTTGTCAACGGACAATAAGCAACTTCTGATTAACTCATGAAGGTCTGCATTACAAAATGTCAGAGAAATGTAAAATATTCCAGAAAACTGATTTTCAACATAAACATTTCGTTTTCCATTACATTTGGCGGTGTTTATCGATGTCATGACTTTCAATGTAACATAACAATGGTTGCAACAAGCGAAATTTCGCCACTAATGATACAAATAAGAACCAAGGCTATATCTACTTCCATGTTCTTAGTTATGCTGGTTTTACAGACCTTTTTTATTTTTCACATTTACGTCCTGTGAGTGCATTATGTCCCTTTAAACGGCATTGTGAGTAGCTTTATAACTCCGGTAGAAAATTAGCATGGAAGATTATCTTCAGAATAACTTCTAATTAACCAGTCTAGAATGTTTAGCGCAATAATTGCAGGACACAGAGTTGGGGAATCAACAAAATTGGACGTATGCTATTTCTTCGTGCACTGCATCACACATTACGTTGCAGCTAATGTAGTGCATGGAAGCTTTCAGAAGTGCAACTGTTACTGCACCATGCATCAATTTGGACAGTTTAATGGATTGCAATCAGAGCGTTTATACTGTCCATGGATCTGTTTATAGGATAGATGACGTGCTTAGTGGTGGGTTTGTCATTGTGACTGACCGCGTGTTCATTTTCTGAATGTCATTTCAACAGAAATGATTCTCATCAATGAATATTCATATATGTGTATACAGCTATTGAGGTGACATCGAATGTGTGGCAATTAGATATAAAAACGGGATATATTAGCAGGCGAAAATATATATCCATATTAACATCCCACTGTAGTTTTAATAAAGATTCACCGTGCGATTTGACGCCGAATCATCGAGAATCTCCTTAGCGAATGTTCATAGCATGAAAATTACTTGCAAAAGTAGCAATCACAATCATTCGTGTCACACAGTCATCGCAAAATTCCCACAATCACCATCATTCGTGTCACACAGTCATCGCAAAATTCCCACAATCACAATCATTCGTGTCACACAATCATTCGTATTACACAGTCATCGCAAAATTCCCACAATCACCATCATTCGTATGTCACACAGTCATCGCGAAATTCCACTAAATAATTCCTAAATCAAAAACGATCACATGAAGCTCATAATTGACACGCTCTTTATTGTCTACGGTTTTGGGGATACATGGGCATGGACGCTCTTTATAAGAGACGATTATTGGAAGTTTGGTCAGGCTGACACAAATTCAAAACGTATTAAAACGTTCTCTTTTGAAAGTCGATATCTGGTCATTAAGATGTTTTATTAATGAGCTCATGGTCTGATCTAATTATTTTCTGGTATATAAACGTATATATTGTGGTTTTATGCCGTTAAATCGGATAGGGAATCTATATACATGTATTTTGTCTCGCCTAAATTCTCAAATTATTCCCGTCAACCAACATATTCTCGTTCAAATAGGTTCAACTAAACCTAAAAATTCAAATACGTTTATATCGGACTTGTTTGATTCTGCAATTAGCCATATATAGTGAACTTATACCGGTTATTCCATTGAATGGCGCGGGTCACAAATAACACACAAAAAGGCAATAGGTTCTATAGGCTTGTATATAACCTATTGCTCAAATAGTGACATATTGGACTTATTTCGTTTTGAAATGCGTTCATATTGAACCTATTTCGACCTTCCAATGTGTTTCTAATGAGCTTATGATCAAGGAGAACAGGTTATGTCAACACAGGTCAACGCTTTTGTAAAAGAGCGTTCTGTTACATGACTGGATATGATTTCGTGGTCTATTAACCTGGTTAAATTATAAGAAACTGATCGCATAGCAATGAAATCTCATACTCAACTACCTTCGGTAAATCGAAATACGATAATTGCTTAGTCGTCCGTCTTGGTCGTTTTTCCTCATATGACCTGGATTACTTCCGCTTGGTTATGAATATTTATTGATCATACGTCCGCGTGCCGGCTATATATCCTGACGAGGGGATCAATCCTGGTTACACTGGTGTAAATGTTTTCCATATAGGCCTCAGTGCTAACGTTTTAGCGTTTACTGTTGGCAATATAAATATAAATTTTCTTTAAATCTGAAAAATTGACATTTGGGGAAAGTTTTTGCGATACAAAATCATGTCTGTCTAGCAGGGAATTCGCCTTTAAATCTTGTGTTTTCGTAACTAGTGTCAGAACCGCATAAAAAAATATTGTCATATTTTAGACCTCACCAAAAAATTACTTCACTACAGAGGGTTAATTCCTGTGCCAATGGCTATTTTACCTATGGGAAACCATAGGGAAGAGGTGTGATGATATTTTTATGCTAAAAGCACACAAGGCTATTGACCAATCAGGGCCCAGTGTCTATTTTATTCTCTCCTATATATTACACCCGCATCCGCTAGATGTCACTCCGAACCTTATTTACACTAGTGTAACCTCCTAGTCGGCCCTGCTATAGATCATCACTATCTACTCTAGCTACCCGTATAAATCATCACTATCTACTCTGGCTACCCGCTCTAGATACCCGTATAAATCATCACTATCTACTCCAGCTACCCGCTCTAGCTACCCGTATAAATCATCACTATCTATACTCCAGCTACCCACTCTAGCTACCCGTATAAATCATCACTATCTACTCTGGCTACCCGCTCTAGCTACCCGTATAAATCATCACTATCTACTCTGGCTACCCGCCCTAGCTACCCGTATAAATCATCACTATCTAATCTGGCTACCCGCTCTAGCTACCCGTATAAATAATCACTATCTACTCCAGCTACCCGCTCTAGCTACCCGTATAAATCATCACTATCTACTCCAGCTACCCGCTCTAGCTACCCGTATAAATCATCACTATCTAATCTGGCTACCCGCTCTAGCTACCCGTATAAATCATCACTATCTACTCCAGCTACCCGCTCTAGCTACCCGTATAAATCATCACTATCTATACTCCAGCTACCCACTCTAGCTACCCGTATAAATCATCACTATCTACTCTGGCTACCCGCTCTAGCTACCCGTATAAATCATCACTATCTACTCTGGCTACCCGCCCTAGCTACCCGTATAAATCATCACTATCTAATCTGGCTACCCGCTCTAGCTACCCGTATAAATAATCACTATCTACTCCAGCTACCCGCTCTAGCTACCCGTATAAATCATCACTATCTACTCCAGCTACCCGCTCTAGCTACCCGTATAAATCATCACTATCTACTCCAGCTACCTGTATAAATCATCCTCCACCAGTTCAAAACCTGGGAATATTTTTTGATGTTCTGACACGAAAGTTTAGAACATTGAAAAACAATGCAGGCTATATATTTCTTAGTTAGTATATGTTCCTTAATAATGTATTTCCCAGTATAGGCGAAGGACCAAGTTCCAGGTTGTATGATTTTTCTGACGTTGTGTCGCTTATAATCAATTCAATATTTATTGCACTATCGGCTCACAAATATCATGCAATCTCGGCCTGGACCATCCTCTATTGCGAAATAGATTATTAAAGATGCCTTATGCGATTTGACACAAATTCAACATTTTCTAAGTTACCCAATTTATATGCAAAAGAAAGAAAAACACGTGTAATCGCCGCCATTCGTATGACAGAAGCATCGCAAAAGAATTCATCATATTAAGTTGAAAACGAGCACAAATCATGATTGAGAACGCTCTTTATTATCATATGCTTTTTTGGGCGACGGAAGCATCGACGCTCTTTATTATAGACGGTGATTGGAGTTTTTGCTGGGCTGACAAAAATTCAAAATGTGTTGATACGCCCTCTTTTGGTGTCGATATGTGGCTGCTCCTATTAATGGGCTCATGGGTTCGAATTATTGCTTTGGTATATATAAGACATACATATGATGATTTTATAGTGTCAATTCAGGCATGGCATCATTAAGGAACAAGTATTAACGCATAAATATATTCCCTGCTTTGTTTGTTCAATGGTATAAAGTTCCCCGTTAAAACAGGACAAAACATCAAAAAGTTCCCAGGTTTTGAACGGCCGGGTGTAATATGTATCCAGTGTAGACCAATGGCATGATCCAGCCCCGCTAATGTGGTGCTATGACACGTTAGTATAGTAAGTCCTACTAATTTAACTGTGATGTATTTTGATAAAACAAGGGATCGAAATAAGTCGGATTGGCAAGTTAATTTCATACGGAATTCAAATACCACAGAAAGACTCATTCTAAGTTATAGCATTTAGAAAGATCTTGTCTTGAGTTTTTCTAACTATCGAACAATAAAATAGATCGATATTTCGTGATTATATGCACATAATCTTATCACTATAATTACAATTTACGTTGACATAATTCTGAGGTGCCCCCCTTTAATCAGACCAAACTCACAAGTGTACGTAATTCCATTTGAACTCGGAACATGAAACACTTTTGACAAAAATTAGGAAAATATGCAAATGTTGGTCGAAAAACAACAAATTTCCCACCAATAAATTGTTGGATAATCAAACTATGAGAATAATTTGAACCTCTTGTTGGAGTGAAATATCCAACTAATACTGTGTCAGGTATGAAGTTTTCCACTAGATAATGGCTACTACATTATCTTTCAATGAAGGAGGGAATTTCGTAATATTAGCTCATTAGTTTAAACAGTATTTATTTTACCGCTATGGACATTCAAATATATATTTACAATATATATAAATTTAAAGGTAATCAATCCGATCAGACGGTCGCCATATCATCAAGATGCAACAACAACATTTCTTCAAAATACGCTTTAGTTATCAGAAACGATTTATTGCAACAAAATAATGCTAACCACTGTCAAATATGGATCAAATATCCCAAAACTTGTTATTTATCAACATTTTGTTCAACAAAATATAGCCGTATTATCATTTGATTTTAGAGTTATCCATCTTCATCCGCAATTTTGTACGAGACCCTCCGTTTGACCACGTGTTTCTGGGCCACATATTATTACACATCTCGAGAAATAACAAACTTATAAAATCGATATAGAGACGAATTCCACATTATCCTTAAATGTCAAAAATTGAATGATATCAGGAAGAGACACATCGAACCATACTACTATATCAGGCCAAACACGATGAAACTGAACGCACTTTTCAACACTAAGAAAGGTAGAATATTGGCCCATTTGACTCTCTTTATCCAAAAAGCCCTCAAATTTTGCCAGGAACACCCTGGGGCTTAACTATGGGCCAAGCTGAACAATCCTACAATATGGACATACTATATACCCCAACCCCTCCCTATGGATACACCACTCCTCATGTGGTACCACTCTAGATTTTGCCCCTGATTTCAAAATGAAACTTCATTGGAACCACAATCCCTCACCCCACCCCTATGACACAACACCCACCCCTAGTAATTTTCATGCGGCTTTACTCTAGATTTCGCCAATTCTGCTAAAGGAAACCTCATTAGAACCACCATAACACCACGCCACAATTCCCACTGAAATTACATAGCTACTCTCACCCCTCCCACAACTCGCGCATGCGTCACGTATTTTATGTATTACCATATTCTGTATTATATAGCTTCAACATCATAATATTCATGATAACTTTAGCTAATAAAATCGTATCGATCACTCTGGGCTTGGATGTGTGGGTTCCTCGACTCGAATCATATATTTTTTACCCCCGAGGCCAAATAAATAGTAATTTGGGAGCGTCTGATCGGATTGAGTACCTTTAACAGAAAAATGGGATTAGACAATAAGCCATTGGCTTATTTGAAGCCCTCTCCCTTGTTAGCTCATTGCATCTGATAGATTAATTGGTTAAAAAATCAAGCTGATAACCGAAATGACATTCAAAAAATAAAACAATCCCCGCTTTCCTTTTATAAGGCATACTAGCAGGTTAGCCCGCCACTGGCGTGGTTCGTCTCATGACTTTGTTCGAAAAAGCAATTGCAACAGCTTCCGAGTTTCGTCGAAATCCGCCAGTTTTACCCGATTTGACCTTGAATTTATCATTTTCAAGGTCAGGTCGGGGTCACAATTTAATCCGTCCATGACACTTCTCGCACACAAGTAACGCTATGTAGCAAGTTTGAGCTCAATGGGTTCGAGTCTATAAAGGACACACACATATATATCTTTGTTATGTATCCTTGTGCATATATTGTAAGTTCTATACGTGTACAGTGTATATAAGCTGACTCTCCACAGAGGAGGTATTAAAGATATACATATAAGTACGTAAGAATCACACAACACGCTCATGTCTGGATACAGTCACGCTCACGTCTGGACCCAGAAGTAAGAATCACACTGCATGCATACGCTCTTTATCAACGACACTGCGGATACGAACGCTCTTTAACTATCAACGCGATTAAACCCACAGTGCCGTTTTTTGTGACTGGGAGTGGAGGATATATACTTATAAAAAATATAATTATTGCTCATATGAATGCTTGCCATAAAGAAGAAAGCAGGAAGAAAGTAAAAAAAACACGAACACGTCTGTACATGGAGGGGGTCCCGTCAGACTTCCGTTGTACATACTGTATAATTATATATTAGTTTGTATAAATGTTATTTGCATGTTGCACTTATTCAATAAAGTAATTCAATTCAGTTATTATAGTATTTTCTTCAAATGGGTGCACTCATGGTTGAAATACCGCGAACTGCATATGAAAACGCCTCCATGTGTGGTCATTAATACACTATTAATCTAATGAAACATGACGAACGTCCGGGCATGGTGCACAGTTATTAGGCTGTATATATAATAAGCATCGCAGTATATGCTGTGATACCCACTCAGATTTAACGAGAACGTTACTTGTGTGTGCCTTCATAGTCGTCACAAAAGGGTTCTGCTTACAAACAAGTAGAATTCAATTTAATTTATTTCTGCTAATCGATGTGTAGATATTACAGACAAGATATATGACATGAACATATTCAATTATGACATATAATAGCAATTAATTTCACATGAGGAATACATGCATGAGTGATTAGATTTTTGGTAATTCAGTTTGGATGGTTGATTTCAGGAAAACAGCGGGTGTGGAACTTATATGGTCATAACAAGTCCCAATCACTTCATACAAACTATCGAACGAAAACTGCACGATTTCTATCTGCAAAAATGGTTGTCATCTATATTAACATCCAGTAAAGTCGCCTTTTATCGCATTATTAAGACTATTTGAACGAGAAAGTTACCTATCAATAACAAACCACCAAGTCGTGCAAAACATCCTTCTCTTTCGTACGAGGAACCATAAACTCCCAATAGAATATGGCGCGTGGACTAATGACGCGTATTCGGATAGATTGTGTACCCTCTGCAACTCAGAAATAGGCGACGAGTATCATGTCATCCTTAAATGTATTGATCTCCAAGACATACGCGTACAATACCTGAGACCAAACGCTAACAAACTAGCAGCACTATTTAATAGTCGCAACAGAAAAATGACCAAGAATCTCTCAATCTTTATCAAAAAAGGTCATCGATATATATACCTTTTGTTGTTTACACATGTACCAACACTTTATAAAGAAGGACCCCAACACCAATATAATAGTTTATGGCTATAGCTGTGCTCTGTGGTAGCACCATGTAAGCTCAGAATCACTAATCACACGTCCAATGGCGCACTATACAGCCCTTACTTATACACTGTACAATTTGAATTTGTAACTACCTTGCGCTATGTAATATCTTCAATTGATGCATGATCAGAGAAATACATTGGATTGAGGGATGTATATATGCAGATATTTAAACAAAGGGGTGGGTACATGGAATATCAGTGTCATTACCGAAATTTTTCTGGACTTTATGAAAGTTGACAGATTCCTAATTGTCTTTTTATGTCTAGCCTTAATGAGTTCTGAGAGCTGTGGGCATTCGGTCTTCTGTAGAAATATCGTTTCAAATAGGTCGATCTGAGTTCCTTTAATTCTGTACACTTCAGGATAACGTGATACTCATCGCCTAGTTCTTTGGTACAAAGTGTACATACCCTGGTTGAATAGTCAGCATTTAGACAAGAACCTTGTTCGATTGGTAGTTTGTGAATGAGCCCCTGTGTCACCTGTACACTTCATATACAGCATTCAGTTGGTCAAGAGAGCAACAAGAGATATAAAAGGTGCCTGAAGTTTTTAAGCGCCTCGATCACTCATTGAACAAGTGTATATAAACTTTAAACACCTACCGGCATTAATGAACCTTTTTCAATACCAAATTTCAATTGCGGCTTTTCATAGTTATTGCACCAATGACACCTGCTAATCTTCCATCCAAATGAGCGACCAACACAATAGAATACAATTATTTCAAATTGCTTCGTTTAATTAAAAAACTTGAAAGGCTTATTTACTGGAGAGTTCTGAAGCTTTTAATGATCGACGAACTTATGATAATTAGTCGTCAATCTTTACAATCGTAACATTTGAATTGATACACTAATGTTTCAGCATTCATGGCGAGAGTTCATTGTAATGTTAAAGCAAGGAATGTCTTATATGAGACCGTGATGGTCGCTTTTCTGGGACGTCGCTACAATCGCAACATAGAATGATTTCATTTAAAAATATTTTATTGTGTATATAAATTATATACATGGGGATTGGGACACAAGTTTTGTCAACATAGTGACGCCCCTCTCCACAAAAGGTGTAACATAACATTTAAACAAGACGACATGGTGGAATTTGTGTATTTAAGCAGGGAGTCAGATGTGAATATTTGTACAGTGTGCCATGAGTGGTTTTTTTTGTGTCCAGTTTTTTCTCATGTTGTCATAGGTTGTGTCTAATGTATATCTTTAATACCTCCTCTGTGGAGAGTTAGCTTATATATACAATGTACACGTATAGAAAATACAATATATACACGAAGGAACGCATTGCTTTAAACACGAGTGCCCCGCATAATGTTGCACGCGTGTATAGAAGAAACACAGCGGCGTCAACGTCTGGGACGTCGCTGCAATCGTAACAACCTGTAGACAATGTGGGGGGGGGGGATTCCAGAGTTTTACATAATGTTGATTATTAAGATGAAGAGAAGATTGACATATATAATCCAAAGTAAATCTGAGTCCAAAACATATTTATTAGCCGTTTTGTCTTACTTTTGCGTAAACAGATACATGTACAATGTGTTGATATACCTTGGTCATCTAACGTGAACTTGAATAATTATACTGAACACCTGGTTATCGGATCTGTGTTTCATTGCATAGCTGAGAACTCCCGACATTTATAACAGTGAAGGTAAAACAAATTAAGCGGGAGATCCCCAGATATTTCAGAATCTTTGCGTAAATTTTCGTAAACGAAGACCATATACGCCACCATCGCTGAGAAGTATATTAGTGGTGGCGACGTAACTAAGTAACACTGTGACCAATTGGCCACTATAAAACGTATACTATCGCTGCTATCAATAGTATAGGACGAGTTTTCTTTCATTTTACTTATAGAAGTTTGAAATTAATCGAATGTACATGCAGTCTTTCCGTATACCGTGCGGCATTGAAGAACAATCAGCCGTAGTTACGGACATTGGTGGATTGTAGTCCGAATAGACTCATTAGACTGCTCAATCACGCAGCATTTACTAATGACCTCTCCATGGACACATTCAATGAGGGTGCCCTCTGGTTTACCTGGCAAATGCGTTAATTATATCGAGCACATTCGATATTTCGCGCCTATATACGTGTGTGGGGGTCATTCACGTTTCCTCGTACTGAGGAGCGGGCCATTAATGATGTAATAACTGGGGATCCGTCTACATGTGCTGTATATATGTAGCTTTACACTCTTATAACAAATGTGTATACTTTCTACATAATATGTGTAACATTTTATCATATATGTGTCGGTGGAGTTTCCTCAACGTTGAACATGAGTGAATATGCGAGTGTGTCATAGTTATTATGGATGAGATGTGTTCTATTGGAGGCACAACATTCGTAAAGGCTATATACAACAGAATAACAAATTGGCAGCGGGTTTTAATTTGTTATACATGCACTCTGTGTGTGTATCAAAACTGAACGGCACATAATTGTGTATCACAAAGTTTTTGAGCTGCTGCCAAATTTTTAATATCGTAACTGTTACGATGTTTGTGTCTCAAATAGAACATATCTCATCTACTAACTATAATATACTCACATATTCAATGTTGAGAAAATTCCACCGACACCTATGTCATGTATCATTTCTACACAATTTGTATTTTGTTTAAAATAAAATGTAACACATATTGTGTAAAATTTATACACATTTGTTCAAAGCGTGTATATGTTGTTTACACGAGTGACCCGCATTCAAGATGAGTGCTTCACACACCTATACCCCAACCCCCATGAATCTGACTAGCAGTTAACAGATGCAATGAATCATGCATGTAGTGCGTACCAGTTATTACACATTGAATGCAAAACACATGCAGTACATCTGATTCCACACGAATATGATCATTTTCACTTATTTGCGAGCGTATACGTAATGTCCATATCGCCAATCTACAAAGAGGTATAGTAGTGGATTACGTCAAACTTTGTTATTTGGGCTATATAAGAAATAATTCAAATGTTATGTGAAGAATTTGAATACCTTTTAAATTGGCCAGATATGTGAATCCAGAGTACCCCTTATATAACATGAGGTTAAATACCATGCGATTCACTTTAAAACAACCGAATCCCGCGTATCAGAAAAATGGGCGACACCATCCACTGTACAGGTACACGTATATAGCTGTACACATGCAAATTTCGATGAATGTAGGAGGGCTGAAAAATAGGAAAATAAATGGCCAGTATAGCCAGTGTTAAATGTGGCATTAATTATTTTACAAAGCTGTGAAAGTTCATAATAAAGTAAGATATTTGGACGCACATGCTTTTCATATTCAGTGCATGCAAACTACTTGTGTTTGGCTCTAAGAAAATAGCGCGATGTCTCTCCCCTGAGTTTTGTCATTTTTTTTCATTTTTTAAAATTGCATGCTATGATAACATTTTTCTATTTCAAATATTTCTCAGTTCTATAATAGATCTATCGGGTAGAAGAACTTTGTTGACTGACATTCGCTCGGGCATACTATGTTTTTGGTTTGAGAAAGGTATTTTTGTTAAAAAAAATGGTTATTTAGGGATGTTAAATCGGACAGCGCATCTTTAACATTTTGACATGTTTACAATAGATTACCAGACGGTCGTGCTGAGCGATATATTGAGAAGAAATCGACAAGGGAATATCTTTGTTGCATTATAATGGCAAAAGTTTGAAAAAAAAATTGGAATTTGTTCGAATTTGTGTCTAAAACAACAAATTACCAACCGATGTTGTACCAGACCAGTTTTGGGGATTTATCCTCCATCCCACACCGCCTGTCGCCATATCATTGTTGTCACTTATATATATCTTTATTTATCCTACATCAAAGATTATATATATTGTCCTAGATCATGCCATGAGTCTCTACTCTGGCTAACGCCCGTAGAGCTCATATTCCACCAGTACAAAACCTGGGAACTTTTTGAAGTTTTGACAGGGAACCTCATACAGTCGAAAAAAATAACGCGGGGAATATCTATTCTTAGTTAGTATCTGTTCCTCAATAATGCAATTCACTGTAGGTGAAGGTCCCGACTCAAAATTTCACGATTTAAGTGACGTTGTGAGCGATTTTGCTTCACGTCGCTTACAATTATGGAATTCTTCCTGGGTAATTTTGAGTTGGGACCTTCACCTACAGCGAAGTACATTATTAAGCAGCAGATAATAACTAAGAAATATATTCCCCGCGTGATGTTTTCGACTTTGTAAGGTTCCCTGTCAAAACTTTAAAAAGTTCCCAGGTTTTGTACTGGTGGAATATGATCTCTACGGGCGTTGGCCAGAGTAGATATTCATGGCATGATCTAATATTGTCCGTGCGTAGCATAAGCTTCTATCGTGAACTTTTTATGAAGAACTGTAAATAGTTCCGTGGTATAACGCGGTTCCAATTCGGGTTTATGGAGTAATCATCATAAACCCGTTGTTTTGTAATCATGATTAGCGGGTGGCTACGTGATGCGCATTCTAACAAATTTCAACTCATTCTCAGTCTTATTTTCGTCTATTCTCGAGATACCTGTGAATGTAACACATGTGTATTGGTGGTGTCGATTCTTATCCCCGCGCTGTTTATTGCATCGGTTGCATATCGGTATTTTCTCATCGTGTCTGCTTATTTTGATAATCGGCGAGAACTCGTGTCAAGCGCGAGATTTATGCAGACTGAGATCAATGTCTGATTATGACATCATGGGTAATGATGTCATAGTTCTACATATAACATTCATACTATATAGGCGATAACAGCTTTAATAATAATGCCAAACATTACAAAAACAAATGCTAAAAGATCCGCACAAAGAACCATTTTGGCCTTGAGTTTGTTGGGATGAATCTATATATAGATCCATTTGAACCAATTAAAGACCAACTGTTCCTGGATGAATGTTGTTGTTTTCGATCTGATATTAGAATTGTTGCTGGTAAAAAATCGAATGTCATAATTCAGTGTACACGGCATGTACATGTACCAGTTAGAGTGAACATCGGCAATAAACTACCAGTTTCGCCAGCCGGGGTAAGATATAGTACCCACGGTGAGATATCACGTATATATATATATAGTGTTCCTTCATGCAGCCACGAGTTTCGTCTTCGTATGTTATATCACAACGATTCAGTAGAAATACACATGTATGTAATCACAACAAGGCCATGTTCCATTAAATTGGTACACATTAAGTGATATAGTGATTTTCTATCAGCCGTACGTGCCATTTACATCCCCAACAACTGGATGATCAATTCGGAGTACTAATGTCAGCACAGAGGATGCCCAGAACGGGTCCTACTAAAAGCCGACCGCACCCGACCGCACCCGACCGGACCGCCCCCAGGTGTCCGAGCGAGATAGGGTTTGCACTATCGTGTAGAATGGACCTGAATGTACCAACGTTCCAATCCCCAAGTCGATAGCTCGAACGAACACGGCACTGTTAACCCCTAACTTGCGGCCGTTTCCGCCAGGTACGGAAAATCCAAAAAGGCGCCGACCGCGTCTTCCGTGGCTGCCTGACCACGGAAATGCACATTATATCATGAAGTGAATACCCATATGCATCCTGGGCGATCGGACAAGTCGTGAATAAATTAACCCATACGCTGCTGCCGAATTCGCTATGCATGTGCGCAAAAACGCCGAAATTAACACCCGCCGACCGGACCGTTCCCAGGGGTCCGAGCGAGATGGGGTTTACTCTAACGTGTAGAAATTTCCGCCAGGTACGGAAAATCCAAAAAGGCGCCGACCGCATCTTCCGTGGCTGCCTGACCACGGAAATGGACATTAGATCATGAAGTGAATACCCATATGCATCCATGGGCGATCGGACAAGTCGCTAGCTGCAGCGGAAGTGAATAAATTAACCCATAAGCTGCTGCCGAATTCGCTGTGAATGTGCGCAAAAACGCCGAAATTAACACCCGCCGATCGGACCGCCCCCAGGGGCCCGAGCGAGATGGGGTTTGCACTATCGGGTAGAATGGCCCCGAATGTACCAAAGTTCCAATCCCCGAGTCGATAGCTCGAGCGGACACGGCACTGTTAACCCCTAACTTGTGGCCGTTTCTGACAGGTACGGGAAATCCAAAAAGGCGCACTTTAATGTTAAATCTTTCCGAATTTTGTTGAAAAATCATGGCCTCAAGTGGCCATCTTATCTTTTTAATATCTTTGGATATATCAGAAATGTTACAAGCGCAATCAATACAACATCTATAGGCAGGAGTTATACAGTGTGTGTGTGTAATTTATATTAGATGAAAATCATGGCTGTTGGAAGGAAACTTGAAATTGATTCTTTGCCTACATGTATCTATATATAACAGCATGTTTATTGGCCATTAAAATTTAAGTTGATTACAACACTTTGAGCCGAAGTGTCAGTGATATTTTCAAACGCAAAAAGAGGCAAATGTATAATGACTAAATCGACAAATTATAATGCACGAGAAGCAGGTGTATCACAAACATAGAAACACTTATGTTGAGATCTGGCTTCACTGTGATAAGAACGTGATATCACACAGGTCCCTGACACAATAGACCACAACCACCAAAAGACATATATATGTCTTTGAGTGGTTGGGGTCTATTGTGCCATATGGGACCTGTGTGATATCCCTCCGAAACATTGATATTTCTCTCGGTAATTTTCTTGGTGATCTCACTTAAATAGATTGTTAAAAAGTGTCATATTGCAGTTAGGGGTTAACAGTGCCGTATCCGCTATCGACTTGAAATATTGGTATAATCAGGCCCATTCTACACGACAGTGCAAACCACATCACGCTCGGACCCCTGTTGGCCGGGTTAATTTCGGTGTTTTTGCGTACATTCATAGCGAATTAAGCAGCAGTGGGTTAATTTATGCACTTCCGCTGCAGATAGCGACTTGCCCGATCGCCCATTGATGCATATGGGTATTCACTTCATTATATAATGTGCATTTCCGTGGTCAGGCAGCCATGGGAGGTGCGGTCGGCGCCTTTTTGGATTTTCCGTACCTGGCGGAAACGGCCGCAAGTTAGGGGTTAACAGTGCCGTGTTCGTTCGAGCTATCGACATGGGGATTGGAACTTTGGTACATTCAGATCGATTCTACACGTTAGTGCAAACCCCATCTCGCTCGGACCCCTGGGGACGGTCCGGTTGGCGGGTGTTAATTTCGGCGTTTTTGCGCACATTCATAGCGAATTCTGCAGCAGCGTATGGGTTAATTTATTCACTTCCACTGCAGCTAGCGACTTGTCCGAACGCCCATGGATGCATATGGGTATTCACTTCATGATCTAATGTCCATTTCCGTGGTCAGGCAGCCACGGAAGATGCGGTCGGCGCCTTTTTTTGGATTTTCCGTATACCTGGCGGAAACGGCCGCAAGTTAGGGGTTAACGGTGCCGTGTTCGTTCGAGCTATCGACTTGGGGATTTGAACTTTGGTACATTCAGGTCCATTCTACACGATAGTGCGAACCCCATCTCGCTCGGACACCTGGGGCGGTCCGGTCGGGTGCGGTCGGGTCCGGTCGGGTGCGGTCGGCTTTTGGTAGGACCGCCCAGAACAGTGCATTGTTGAATGAATGCTTTAATTGTCAATGCTGCAAATTAATGCAGAACATTCCTTCAAGGTTTGGAGGCAACGCCAAATAACTGTGTGTATATAGGCTCTTAATGGTCCGCTGTTTGATACCATGAAACAACCACCAGTACGTGATATGTATACCATAACATAATTAGATCCTAATGGTTTTATGTGATATATAACGAATATATCATTTAACCCTTTACCCAACAGAACGGCCCTGTGCCAATGCATTCTCTTATATATGCGAGTCGACCATAGGTCGCCTCGCATATATAAGAGAATGCATTGGCTTAACACATTAAAAATTATAAAATTGTTAAAGAATGTAAGAAAAAATGGTAAAAAGTGTTAAGGCCAATGCATTCTCTTATATATGCGAGGCGACCTATGGTCGACTCGCATATATAAGAGAATGCATTGGCACAGGGCATAACTGTAACTATCACAATGTGGTCAAGGAGCCGGTTCCAATGATATCCATATTTGTATGGTTCTATTGAGACAGACCGAAGATATTTTAGGCTGTTGAAGCTTTATTTGGCCGGTTTTGGCCGGTTTGTTGGGTAAAGGGTTAAACATATTGCATAGAATAAATTGAAATGTCCTCGCACCCTATATAATTATACGTTCACAACTGGGCCACTCATCAGATCCTAAGACTGGTCCAATTTATACATGCGCATGTTTTCGACCTGATCTCTTCTGAATATCACAGCACACATATTTTAACAAATTCTAAGCTTTCTATAAAAAAAAATTACATTACAAAATTGAAGTGTTCAGTCTTGGGTGGAAAGTGCCTGTGTCTTTAAATATAACTACTCTGCCGGAATAATGTTGGTGTACATTCACCATAGGAGGTATCGGGAAGACCATTGTCGTCAATTCTGGTTCTGGTTTTAGTTACATAAGTAACATATCCTCATGCAGATATTGGACGGATATTATTCTGAAATAAGCCCATATATAGTGAGCGTATATCGGCTATTCCGTTTAATAGCGCTACCCGCAGTGAAAACACATTATAAAGAGCGTCAGTCTGATAAGTCGTGTCGAAGAAAAAAGGTAGATTAAATAACTACAATATGGGCGTATTTCGTATGGAAATAGTCCCATATTGGACTGTTTTAAAAAACACCATTTACGTCCATGTAGAGCGTATATTGAGGTTAAATAATACCAATATGACCGTACTTCGCTCATTATGTGGAAGCATCGGTTGGAAACGGAGACAACTGTAAGCTATTAGTTTTTATGGTTGTTCCGCCCACCCAGGAAGATGAAACCCAATATTCTTAAGATGGTAACATGTATACAAGATCTTGGTACCGTTCCGTGAATAGCTCACTATAACAGCATGGAACCAAGATATTGTATCTGGTTATTAGGCCATATCAGCCGAAACCATTGACTACCAGTTGAGCAGGGCTCCTGGTATCATACCGACTAGTATGCATACTTCACAAGTAAGTCAGATCTCGGAGATGAATTCCACCTTGTCCTGAAATGTGGCCAACTAACTGACCTCAGAATTAAATATATCAAGCCGTATTACTTCAGAAGACCAAATGTTCTTAAACTACAGCAGCTCTGTATACCTCCCGCAATAATCACACGATCGGAAACCTTTCACTATTTATAAAGAAAGCCCAAGAAATCGTTTTGCACTCATGAGGCTATGATTAACATACCACGATATATACATATATATGAAAAATCTAAAATAGTCGTGTTAAAAACAGTTGATTCATTCATACAACACCCGACCCACTTACTTTAAACCCGTTGGCTACCCTTAATCTAGATCCCACACTAGTAGCACACTAATAACTGCAACCTTTATTGTGTGTATGTATGTTGTCACCGCACATACCCATTTATATTACGCTGTTTATAACTGAATCGCATGTTATGTTATGCGACGAAAGGCGAAATAATAAAATCTGAATCTGCCAATGTACCACCCATTTTTATTACCATATATATGATATTTGATACCCAATTTGTTTAATTTTTTTTTTTTTATATCAAAACATCCGGTTACGGCAGGTAAGTGGATTCCTGATAAGGGACCTGAGACGACCTTTACTTCTACTTTTACAGAATTGACCTTGACCCTAACTGTTTACGGACGCGAACGTGGCAGACGTGAAACACTCCCTTTAATAAATGTATTCATGTAAACCGGGATCAAATAAAATATGTTCAAACGATCAGTCAATATAGCGTCGTGTCAGCTTTGTGGTTAGAGGAAATACCATACTTATGGTAAAATCACTACACGTACAGTGATGCCTTCAATAATCGACTCCTTAACCACAGCAGAAGGAGGCGGCGTCCGTTAATTTTTAAATTGAAATGTTATATATGATAAGGCAAATTTATGTACGCATTATGCTGTCATAAAAATCTAACTTATTGCCTGGTTGCCGCCGTCCACTCTGTTTAATTCAAAAACTACATCATATAGGGCCGTCGCGACCTCACAATGTTATTCCGATTTAGTTTTTCTAACTTGTCCATCAAACGCAATAGTATATAAGATATATACTCTTAAGTTCACAATTTATACCATTTTCAATTAAAATTATCAATATAGTTAAATTATTTAACATTAACACCAACCAGCAAACCTGAAACTACATATGCCATCATATTTTCTTATTGTATTGATTGAGGGGGCAGCAGGAAGACGGCCAGTAGGTCATGCTGCTCCTGTACAATACCATTAATTCATATATCAATGCTTTGTTATCTATTCTTATATATTGTACAAATAAACATCTACATCTACATCTACAAGAATTGTGGGTAAATCCTGAAAAATTACCCATAATTCTGCCGTGGTTAAGGAGTCGATTATTTAGGGCATTACTGTACTGTACATAGAATTCACCGACCCGGAGACTGCAAGTCCGCGCTCATCGGGATTAAAAATTAAAGTGACATATAGATTGCATGAAATATGCAGAAATAATATTGCACGCGAAGTGAAAAACGGGTTTAGACGCTATACCGTTGAATGGAAGCACATGCATGTCACCCGGTTGGAATCCAATGTATGCCACATATACATGTATACTACATGTAAACAGGCACACATAATGCCCAATTGTCTAAATTGTGCTGCCCCTGATGAGTAGTAACACTGGCTCAACCTTAATATGACAATCCAAGTGTTGCAGTGTCAGGCATTATATATGTGAAACTACGTTACAACTGGTTTTAAGATACGGGCGGTGGGTATGCTGTTAAAATATTCAGCTCCGTCAAAAACCGCAATAAACAGTAAGAATAGTACAATATAGACCGACTTTGTTCTTATACCCAAATATGTTATTGTCAAATGTTTTTCCTTTGTTATGTAAACAAAAGCAAAAAACGTTACGGAACCTGGCTTTTGTTTAGATCGGGATATGGTAAACATAAAGAGCGTTTTTGTTACTGTTGTCCTGATATGAAAATAATAAAGAGCGTTTATATCATTTGTGTGTGATTAACCAATATAATGCGCCGTGTTATGTAAACAGAAGCAAAACTTCTGTAACACGAGCAGGTTCTTGTTTACGTACACCGTCGTACGTCTTGACGACAATATTCTATTTACGCGCTGATTATGTTTGGCATATGAACAAAACTATATACATTTTAAGATTCCTTCCGTTGATGGCGATTTGAACAAATATGAATATTTCTGCAACGAACGCCGCCCGTATCTTAATATGCGGATTGTTACTTGTTAGGTATTCATCACCACTTTATGTACAAACCATCCCGCTTCGCCACCGCTGGTCGGCTTATGTTGGCCTGAGGCCCTGTGTACATTATAAAAATGAGGCAGATAGCGTCGGAACAATTAACGGAACAACGCTACCCTCGTGCTACCACGAATGTCTCTGTTAAAGGGACCAAGGCTCTCGCTGTGGGTAAATGTGAATAAAAATTATAAAGGTCTGTAAAAACATCACCGAAATAGATACACTTTGTACTTATACAAATTATTGACAGCTCTCCAATAACGAAATGTTGCTTGTTGAAACCATATGTGAACAAAACTGCTGCATGCATAGATCATGCCTTAAATCTCTACTCTGACTAACGCCCGTTAACCATGCAGATTAGAGATTCTTGGCATGGTCTGCTATATGTGCAGTGATTTGTCAACAAACATCGCTGATCGTGTTTTGTGAGTTTAAATAGTTTAGACTAAATGTGATTTTCAGAATGTTTGTCAATGATTTGACCCTTTCCAATGTTTGCTGTCAAGTCTTTAATAAACCATGGTATCTAATTGGACTTTTATAGGTAATTTCACTGTAACAGCAATGTTTACATAACACTAGTTTCAGTATGCAAAATCTTATTATTGGAGAATTATTAATAATGAAAATATGTGAACAAACTCGATCTATGTTGTATGTACTTGTTGATAGGGTCCGCGCTGGCCCGAAATTTACTTTTGCCAAATGAAAATAATTTTTGCCAAATGCTGTTATGAGTTGCCAAATGCTATCAGTTTCTACAACATTGTTTCTTTTATTTTGAATATCTCAACAATCGCTGCTTGTGCAATCTTTGATATCGATAGGAATGCAGTTAGTTATATTAACAATTCTCGCCTCTATACTTGGGTTTATCATAGAACAGTAAACCTACAACATAACAATACAATTGTAGAAGTGTTTCTTCGTCAGAAAGGTACTATCGAAACAAAGAGGATTAGCTATGTAAACACCACCACCAGACACACTAGCAATCCCTCCACCCGCCGATACTAATGATATCAGATTAAGTGCATCTTGATAGAGGTGTTAACTTTTCATAAACTTATACATGTGTAAATCACCAATAATACCATATAACTAATGAAAGAGTTTCCTGAATGGTTTTGATTGACAAAATTAATAAACTGTCTTGAGGAATCAAAAGTGACTTGCCAAAATGTTTGCCAAATGAAAATATTTTTCGCCAACGGCAAGTGGCAGCGCGAACCCTGCTTGTTGGTGATAATTGTTTTACCGAATATTAGAAAGTTTATGTTATTTCGCATGAACCCACTTCGAATGGCTGGAGTCCCTTTAATTTTAGCGTCAGTGCTCTTTACAGCTGTCACAAAACTATAGTAGAAATTGTAGGTTACACACCTTCGCACACGATCACAATATAATTGTATGGAATCTATCGCTTGGAACAATGTTCCCTTCTTATTTTCCGTCGCTATGATGACGGAGTCGATAAATGTGGTCCCAGCATTGAGCGATGACAATGGTTGCCACCACGTCGTGAGAAAATGATTGCATGGACCTCACATATACCATTCATCGCTAGCGGAAGTTAGTCATACATGAGTTTCCTATGATATACACGCAACCGTTCTCACAATTGTCTATGTCACTATTATATTATGCACATCGGATCAGCCCAGATCATAGATCATGCCATGAATCTATACTATGTATATACGCCCGCGCGTACAGGTCATATTCCACCCTTTCAATTTTAAAACATGAGAACTTTTTGATGTTTTGACGGGGAGCTAATTTATATTGAACAAACATAGAATCGTAACATGATCTACCTAGATCATTTTGTCGGATTGATAAACGACGACAAGATTTCGTGAATTTATACATTAGTAGTTACAAGAAAACCAATATCAGAAATGGTAACGCGCTCAATGTCATATATTATATACCCATGATTGTAATTATAGAATATAAAATATATTGGTTTCGCGAATGACCAACTCATAATTCCGTTAATATAACAATAACAACCAGCACCTAATTGTTGGACGAGGGCTACTCCATTTAATTCCTCTGTTGAAAATTATCAAACCGGCGCATGCGTTGTAATCATATCGGCGAACCGATCTCCTTCCAATCACATATATGTACCTTTATGATGTTATAAAATATTTTGCATTGTCATATATCATCATGTTTAATGTAATGTGTTGACTGTGTATTATGTATATTGTATATTGTGTTGGGAGAAGACCGGCCCAACGTTACGTTTCTGTATTTCTTTACACTGTATGTTATACAGTTTAGAAGAATAAACATATATAAATTAACGAACCGGCGGCCGACTCGACCGTCTCCGACCACAACCCCCAGTTATATTCCACAAATATGCTGATGTTTGGTGGGGAACGTTACAAGGTATTCAAGCTAAAGCATATAACAAACAAACCAGTCTGTGTCCAGACATACAATTATAACAAACTATTATGTGTCCAGTCATACAACTAACAAACTATTATGTGTCCAGTCATACAACTAACAAACTATTATGTGTCCAGACCAGGGATGGGGTAATTGTAATTTGTAATTGTAATTGATTGTAATTAATTACATTTTTTCAAGTAATTGCATGTAATTGGTAATTGAGTTTATTCTCAATTACATGTAATTGTAATTGTAATTGGTTAGGATGTAATTGTAATTGTAATTAGGGTCTAATTTCAATTACTTCAAAATCATAGGTACTTGTTTCTTCTCAAAGTTTTCTTTCATGATTCATCTAATGGTTTCTTCAAATGTTTTTTTTCCAAATTTCAAAGTGTAAGACTGGTGACTGGCTATCACTGTCACAACACTGAGTTTGTATCCACTGTGTCTCAATGGTGAATTCTGTTGACACCTCATGTTTGGACTCCAGACATACAACTAACAAATTATTGTGTGTCCAGACATACAACTAACAAACTATTATGTGTCCAGTCATACAACTAAACAAACTATTATGTGTCCAGTCATACAACTAAACAAACTATTATGTGTCCAGTCATACAACTAACAAACTATTATGTGTCCAGTCATACAACTAACAAACTATTATGTGTCCAGTCATACAACTAAACAAACTGTTGTGGGTCCAGACATACAACTAACAAACTATTGTGTCCAGACATACAACTAACAAACTATTATGTGTCCAGTCATACAACTAACAAACTATTGTGTCCAGACATACAACTAACAAACTATTATGTGTCCAGTCATACAACTAACAAACTATTATGTGTCCAGTCATACAACTAACAAACTATTATGTGTCCAGACAGACAACTAACAAACTATTATGTGTCCAGTCATACAACTAACAAACTATTATGTGTCCAGACAGACAACTAACAAACTATTATGTGTCCAGTCATACAACTAACAAACTATTATGTGTCCAGACATACAACTAACAACTATTATGTGTCCAGTCATACAACTAACAAACTATTATGTGTCCAGACATACAACTAACAAACTATTATGTGTCCCGACAGACAACTAACAAACTATTATGTGTCCAGACATACAACTAACAAACTATTATGTGTCCCGACAGACAACTAACAAACTATTATGTCTCCAGTCATACAACTAACAAACTATTATGTGTCCAGACAGACAACTAACAAACTATTATGTCTCCAGTCATACAACTAATAAACTATTATGTGTCCAGACATACAACTAACAAACTATTATGTCTCCAGTCATACAACTAACAAACTATTATGTGTCCAGACATACAACTAACAAACTATTATGTGTCCCGACAGACAACTAACAAACTATTATGTGTCCAGACATACAACTAACAAACTATTATGTGTCCCGACAGACAACTAACAAACTATTATGTCTCCAGTCATACAACTAACAAACTATTATGTGTCCAGACAGACAACTAACAAACTATTATGTCTCCAGTCATACAACTAATAAACTATTATGTGTCCAGACATACAACTAACAAACTATTATGTCTCCAGTCATACAACTAACAAACTATTATGTATCCAGACAGACAACTAACAAACTATTATGTAACAAACTATTATGTGTCCAGTCATACAACTAACAAACTATTATGTGTCCAGTCATACAACTAACAAACTATTCTATGTCCAGTCATACAACTAACAAACTATTATGTGTCCAGTCATACAACTAACAAACTATTATGTATCCAGTCATACAACTAACAAACTATTATGTGTCCAGTCATACAACTAACAAACTATTATGTGTCCATACATACAACTAACAAACTATTATGTGTCCATACATACAACTAACAAACTATTATGTGTCCAGTCATACAACTAACAAACTATTATGTGTCCAGTCATACAACTAACAAACTATTATGTGTCCAGTCATACAACTAACAAACTATTATGTGTCCAGTCATACAACTAACAAACTATTATGTGTCCAGTCATACAACTAACAAACTATTATGTGTCCATACATACAACTAACAAACTATTATGTGTCCAGACATAACGAATGTGTCCAGTCATACAACTAACAAACTATTATGTGTCCAGTCATACAACTAACAAACTATTATGTGTCCAGTCATACAACTAACAAACTATTATGTGTCCAGTCATACAACTAACAAACTATTATGTGTCCAGACATACAACTAACAAACAATTATGTGTCCAGTCATACAACTAACAAACTATTATGTGTCCATACATACAACTAACAAACTATTATGTGTCCAGACATACAACTAACAAACTATTATGTGTCCAGTCATACAACTAACAAACTATTATGTGTCCAGACATACAACTAACAAACTAGTATGTGTCCAGTCATACAACTAACAAACTGTTATGTGTCCAGTCATACAACTAACAAACTATTATGTGTCCAGTCATACAACTAACAAACTATTATGTGTCCAGACATACAACTAACAAACTATTATGTGTCCAGACATAGAACTAACAAACTATTATGTGTCCAGACATACAACTAACAAACTATTATGTGTCCAGTCATACAACTAACAAACTATTATGTGTCCATACATACAACTAACAAACTATTATGTGTCCAGTCATACAACTAACAAACTATTATGTGTCCAGTCATACAACTAACAAACTATTATGTGTCCATACATACAACTAACAAACTATTATGTGTCCAGACATACAACTAACAAACTATTATGTGTCCAGTCATACAACTAACAAACTATTATGTGTCCAGACATACAACTAACAAACTATTATGTGTCCAGTCATACAACTAACAAACTATTCGATGTCCAGACATACAACTAACAAACTATTATGTGTCCAGTCATACAACTAACAAACTATTATGTGTCCAGTCATACAACTAACAAACTATTATGTGTCCAGTCATACAACTAACAAACTATTATGTGTCCAGACATACAACTAACAAACTATTATGTGTCCAGACATACAACAAACAAACTATTCTATGTCCAGACATACAACAAACAAACTATTCTATGTCCAGACATACAACTAACAAACTATTATGTGTCCAGACATACAACTAACAAACTATTATGTGTCCAGACATACAACTAACAAACTATTATGTGTCCAGACATACAACAAACAAACTATTCTATGTCCAGACATACAACAAACAAACTATTCTATGTCCAGACATACAACTAACAAACTATTATGTGTCCAGACATACAACTAACAAACTATTATGTGTCCAGACATACAACTAACAAACTATTATGTGTCCAGACATACAACAAACAAACTATTCTATTTCCAGACATACAACAAACAAACTATTCTATGTCCAGACATACAACTAACAAACTATTATGTGTCCAGACATACAACTAACAAACTATTATGTGTCCAGACATACAACTAACAAACTATTATGTGTCCAGACATACAACTAACAAACTATTATGTGTCCAGACATACAACAAACAAACTATTCTATGTCCAGACATACAACAAACAAACTATTCTATGTCCAGACATACAACTAACAAACTATTATGTGTCCAGACATACAACTAACAAACTATTATGTGTCCAGACATACAACTAACAAACTATTATGTGTCCAGACATACAACTAACAAACTATTATGTGTCCAGACATACAACTAACAAACTATTATGTGTCCAGTCATACAACTAACAAACTATTATGTGTCCAGTCATACAACTAACAAACTATTATGTGTCCAGTCATACAACTAACAAACTATTATGTGTCCAGACATACAACTAACAAACTATTGTGTGCAGACATACAACTAACAAACTATTATGTGTCCAGTCATACAACTAACAAACTATTATGTGTCCAGTCATACAACTAACAAACTATTATGTGTCCAGTCATACAACTAACAAACTATTATGTGTCCAGACAGACAACTAACAAACTATTATGTGTGATGAATACCTAACAAGTAACAATCCGCATATTAAGATACGGGCGGCGTTCGTTGCAGAAATATTCATATTTGTTCAAATCGCCATCAACGGAAGGAATCTTAAAATGTATATAGTTTTGTTCATATGCCAAACATAATCAGCGCGTAAATAGATCCGTTGGGGGTAGACGGTGATCCAGAAACAATCGAAATAATGCGAAATAATAACTAGGGTTTTATTTCATCGTGAATACGTCGACCGATTAAGGAAATTGTCGCCTGCCAAAACAGATCAAAACAAATCAAAACAGAAACAAGGAAACATATCAACAAAACGAACAGACAGATGAAAAAAAATACAAAAACACTGCAACACAACCAAAAAAAAAACAGAAACAAAAGAATCAAAAACAAAACGAAACGAGAACAAAGCAACACAAGAACATAAAAAATACTGCAAAATACAAAAACAAAAACAATAGAAAACAAAACAAAACAAAAAACATAAAAACAAAACAAAACAACACAAAGCAAAACAAATATAGCAAAACAATCGGTATAGTCTGCAATTGACTTATACTATTGTTCTGGTTAAAGCATATTTATGCTCATAAGCAATTATGACAAAGAGAATAAGAGGATAAGAGGACAAGTGGTTATCACTTAATAGTCTCTTTAATACGATACACTGATTTAACAACCTACTACAATGTTCTCAATGATATTTTATTTCTAATCCAGACTTTCACACGATCTGGACCACAATCACTTGAATCAGCTGCAATAATATATTAAGTATAATGTGACAGAATTAGAGATCTTATCATGTGCGATCTGTCGATGTAAATTACCGATTGATGTATTGACTGTAAATGTATTAGGTCATGCCATGAATCTCTTCTATGCAAGCCTTGAAATAGCGAGCCTGTCATTTGCAGAATGGGGTTCCCAGAGGGTGAATTTGGTTATACTATCCCGCACAGCGGACTAGCATCACCAAATTCACCCTCTGGGAACCTCATTCTGCTAAGGCCTAAGCAGAATGAGGTCCCCAGAGGGTGAATTTGGTGATGCTAGCCCGCTGTGCGGGATAGCATCACTAAATTCACCCTCTGGGGACCTCATTCTGCAAATGACAGGCTCACTATTTCAAGGCTTGCTTCTATGGCTAACACCTTAAGAGATCATATTCCACAGTAACTAACAAACTAGAATGTGTCCAGTCATACAACTAACAAACTATTATGTGTCCAGACATACAACAAACAAACTATTCTATGTCCAGACATACAACAAACAAACTATTCTATGTCCAGACATACAACTAACAAACTATTATGTGTCCAGACATACAACTAACAAACTATTATGTGTCCAGACATACAACTAACAAACTATTATGTGTCCAGTCATACAACTAACAAACTATTATGTGTCCAGACATACAACTAACAAACTATTATGTGTCCAGACATACAACAAACAAACTATTCTATGTCCAGACATACAACAAACAAACTATTCTATGTCCAGACATACAACTAACAAACTATTATGTGTCCAGACATACAACTAACAAACTATTATGTGTCCAGACATACAACTAACAAACTATTATGTGTCCAGACATACAACAAACAAACTATTCTATGTCCAGACATACAACAAACAAACTATTCTATGTCCAGACATACAACTAACAAACTATTATGTGTCCAGACATACAACTAACAAACTATTATGTGTCCAGACATACAACTAACAAACTATTATGTGTCCAGACATACAACAAACAAACTATTCTATTTCCAGACATACAACAAACAAACTATTCTATGTCCAGACATACAACTAACAAACTATTATGTGTCCAGACATACAACTAACAAACTATTATGTGTCCAGACATACAACTAACAAACTATTATGTGTCCAGACATACAACTAACAAACTGTTATGTGTCCAGACATACAACAAACAAACTATTCTATGTCCAGACATACAACAAACAAACTATTCTATGTCCAGACATACAACTAACAAACTATTATGTGTCCAGACATACAACTAACAAACTATTATGTGTCCAGACATACAACTAACAAACTATTATGTGTCCAGACATACAACTAACAAACTATTATGTGTCCAGACATACAACTAACAAACTATTATGTGTCCAGTCATACAACTAACAAACTATTATGTGTCCAGTCATACAACTAACAAACTATTATGTGTCCAGTCATACAACTAACAAACTATTATGTGTCCAGACATACAACTAACAAACTATTGTGTCCAGACATACAACTAACAAACTATTATGTGTCCAGTCATACAACTAACAAACTATTATGTGTCCAGTCATACAACTAACAAACTAGTATGTGTCCAGTCATACAACTAACAAACTATTATGTGTCCAGACAGACAACTAACAAACTATTATGTGTCCAGACATACAACTAACAAACTATTATGTGTCCAGACATACAACTAACAAACTATTATGTGTCCAGACATACAACAAACAAACAAACTATTCTATGTCCAGACATACAACAAACAAACTATTCTATGTCCAGACATACAACTAACAAACTATTATGTGTCCAGACATACAACTAACAAACTATTATGTGTCCAGACATACAACTAACAAACTATTATGTGTCCAGACATACAACTAACAAACTATTATGTGTCCAGACATACAACTAACAAACTATTATGTGTCCAGACATACAACTAACAAACTATTATGTGTCCAGACATACAACAAACAAACTATTCTATGTCCAGACATACAACAAACAAACTATTCTATGTCCAGACATACAACTAACAAACTATTATGTGTCCAGACATACAACTAACAAACTATTCTATGACTTCTATGTCCAGACATACAACTGTTTTAATTAACCAGTTCTGTACTATACGCATTGATGAGTAGTTATCCTTTAGTAAATGATAAGATCAACAAACGATCATAGACTTATTATCTGAAGATGTCCCTCCAATAAAATGGACTCCTTCTGCACTTTATTATCTGTCGTCCAGGGTGGTGTTGGAAAAACATTTCAGACATATATGACGGTTTTTTTCTACCTTTTACGCACCGCTCGACCCTATTGTTTTCCGTTTTAGCAAGTTTTTTTCCGAACATTTTTCGACATCCACCTCCTAGACAAGAAATAAAATTGTTTCGGAAAAAATTTCAATTGTCACCACTTACTGTCTGTTTCCAATCAACTACCTATTTCAGTTTGTTGTATGTGATTAGCGTATAGTTTGACATGGCAGTGATTAATTATGCAATGTGTCCATACATTGTATGTTCGGAGTGACCTTGACTGACATATATATATTGGGTATTTAGTCATTTTACAACATGTAACATGAAACAACTTATAGTGACTGTCGAAATGCAGTTTTGATGTTAAAATTACATTATCTCTAAGATACGGGCGGCGTTGGCGGTGGGTATGCTGTTAAAATATTCACCGCCGTCAAGTACCGCCATAAACAGTACTAATAGTAAAATGTAGACAGACCTTGTTCTTATACCAATCAGAAATATGGCTTAAACAGTATGCTATTGTCATATGTTTTTCCTTTGTTATGTAAACAAAGGCAAAAAAACGTTACAGAACCTGGCTTTTGTTTAGATCCGGATATGGTAAACATAAAGAGCGTTATTTGTTACTGTTTTCCTGATATGGAAATAATAAAGAGTGTTTATATCATTTGTGTGTGATTAACCAATAGAATTGCGCTGTGTTATGTAAACAGAAGCAAAACTTCTGTAACACGAGCAGGCTCTTGTTTACGCACACCACCGTACGTCTTGGCGACAATAAACTATTTACGCGCTGATTATTGTTTGGCATATGAACAAAACAGTATATATTTTAATATATTCTCTCTGTTGATGGCGATTTGAACAAATATGAATATTTCTGCAACGAACGCCGCCCGCGCCTTTAATGTCAAAAATAGCTCAAAAATTTAGAAGTAATTTGTTAGAGGGTGGACATAATTGCCTTTGTGTCCTCTTGACCACACAACCAACCTCTGATATATACGTGCCGGGATTTATTTTTACACCCCCCTGTGTCGTCTGCTTATTTTTTCCTGATGACATCTCAAGATGAATAATATTGGTAGACCATTCCAATGTATACTGTTATAACTGAGTGGGATAATTAATTTAGTATAGACAGGGTTAACTTCTCCAAGTCAAGGGGTGTCAATGTAGTTTCCCAGAGTTGGGAATGTTGGTCATCAATATGGTTCAGTGGGGAATTACAAAAGATGTCGGACATTACTCACTTTAATATCGAACCGAGTTTCTTCACATCACACTGTGGATATATCGTGACATTATAAAAACCGACCCCAATCTTTGCCTGCCAAAAATATATACTTCTGAAGATTACCCCGAGATTGCCTCATCGATTGCGGAAGATGTAAATTGTTTCGGTACCACCGTAGTACTTGTCTGTTTCACTGGATCGATCTAATAATGAAATTGGCCAATAACATTCGAGTTTCTTCGGGATTTTATTCCCGGAACTCGAGCGTTTCTTGCGGATTATCGATTTCAGCAGCGATTTGGGCGGCAATCAAACAGGAATTATTGACAAAGATGTCGAAATTGAGAATTGGTACCAGTCAATCTGACAGTCAGCGTGTCATCTCAAGATAAACGAAATCGATTAATTATATTGCCTTTTTGCACGGGTGCACTTTAAAACGTTGAATGGTTGGTACCGATAAAATTATTGCTGACTCTTCTAATATGGTGTGGTGGGATTCAGAACAAGTCTGAGTTTGGTTTGCCTGTCATTTGCAGAACGAGGTCCCCAGAGGGTCAATTTAGTGAAGCTATCCCCCACATAGCAGGCTAGCATCACTAAATTTACCCTCTGGGGACCTCATTTTGCTTAGGCCTCATCTTTTCTGTAAAGTTTCTTTATTATAAAATTTCTATAGAAAACATCTTCACATATATTCTATTTCTTTTTTAGTTTAGTTTCTCTATATCCCCAAATTGACAGACGACACATTGCATAGTTGAGGTTCCCAATGGGTGTACATCACAATATTCACCATTTGGGAACCTCAATCTGAGTCTATGTCTCCCATAGCAGATGAGGCCATGCAGAATGAGGTCACAAGAGGGTGAATTTGGGGATGCTAACCCGCTAATATTACAAAAGTATACACGACTGAACAATTTAACAAACAGTGACTGACACTTACAACTTGTTGAAGTTTTGACAGGGAACCTTATAAAGTTGAAAAAAATAACGCGGAGAATATATTTCTTTGTTATAACCTGTTCCTTAATAATGTTCTTCACTGAAGGTGAAGGTCCCAACTCGAAATTGCACGATATTATAAGTGACTTTGTGAGCTATTTTGCTTTGCGTCGCTTACAATTATGGTATTTCTCCTGGGCAACTAATTGAATGTTTATTGCGATATCGGCTCACAAAAGTTACAGAAAAGCATGCAATATCGAGCTGGGACCACCCCCAATGTGAAGTAGATTAAATGAGGAACACGTATTAACAAAGAAATGTATTCCCGGCCTTGTTTGTTCAATGTTATAAAGTTCACGGTCATAACGGGTCAGAACATCAAAAAAGTTCACCGGTTTTGTACTGTGGAATATGATCTCTTCAGGTGTTAGCCATAGAAGCAAGCCTTGAAATAGTGAGCCTGTCATTTGCAGAATGAGGTCCCCAGAGGGTGAATTTAGTGATGCTATCCCGCACAGCGGGCTAGCATCACCAAATTCACCCTCTGGGGACCTCATTCTGCTTAGGCCTTAGCAGAATGAGGTTCCCATAGGGTGAATTTGGTGATGCTAGTCCGCTGTGCGGGATAGTATAACCAAATTCACCCTCTGGGAACCCCATTCTGCAAATGACAGGCTCACTACTTCAAGGCTTGCATAGAAGAGATTCATGGCATGCTCTAATACATTTACAGTCAATACATCAATCGGTAATTTACATCGACAAATCCCACACGATAAGATCTCTAATTCTGTCACATTATACTTAATATATTATTGCAGCTGATTCAAGTGATTGTGGTCCAGATCGTGTGAAAGTCTGGATTAGAAATAAAATATCATTGAGAACATTGTAGTAGGTTGTTAAATCAGTGTATCGTATTAAAGAGACTATTAAGTGATAACCACTTGTCCTCCTATCCTCTTATTCTCTTTGTCATAATTGCTTATGAGCATAAATATGCTTTAACCAGAACAATAGTATAAGTCAATTGCAGACTATACCGATTGTTTTGCTATATTTGTTTTGCTTTGTGTTGTTTTGTTTTGTTTTTATGTTTTTTGTTTTGTTTTGTTTTCTATTGTTTTTGTTTTTGTATTTTGCAGTATTTTTTATGTTCTTGTGTTGCTTTGTTCTCGTTTCGTTTTGTTTTTGATTCTTTTGTTTCTGTTTTTTTTTTGGTTGTGGTGCAGTGTTTTTGTATTTTTTTTCATCTGTCTGTTCGTTTTGTTGATATGTTTCCTTGTTTCTGTTTTGATTTGTTTTGATCTGTTTTGGCAGGCGACAATTTCCTTAATCGGTCGACGTATTCACGATGAAATAAAACCCTAGTTATTATTTCGCATTATTTCGATTGTTTCTGGATCACCGTCTACCCCCAACGGATCCGGTCACTATGAATACCGAACACAACCGAACATAACCGAACACAACCGAAAACAAGTTAAAAGACGGATCATTGCTATTATCACATTTTGAGCAATCGCGACTCTCTATACACCTACTCAGGTTTATCAGATCTATTGATTATGTTCCATAAAAAAGTCATGAGATGATTCGCTGTCGGAAGAAAACACTTCCGACTGTCGGTAAGTATGCGACGATAGCACCAAGGTTCCAATTTCCGCTAATGGCTTTGGTAGTTTGTATCTGAGTAAATTGTATTTTCTCCGACGCGAATATGCGTGAAGTTATATATCAAAAGAGATAAACATGATTATGACCTGAATTTTTATGGGGAATATATAGTGTACGTTCAATATATACAATATCAATAAATAACACTTGAAACTTGAAAATATCAGAACCCGACCGCATGCGTGTGCCATGACGTAAACACTGTAAGATTAATATTGTGATTAGTATTGTGATTAGAATAACATTTGCATGCATATTTATATAACATGTATATATTTGCCATTTGTATATATGCTCTCCTAAATTGAGGAGGTTAACAATAAACTACATTTACACACACACGACGTGCCACTTCTGGCATGTATTGCAAAAGGTCAACAAATGTGGTGTGAACTCTGACCCAATGCATACATGCACGTGCATTTATGTCCATTCGGTCAAAAGTTTTGGTGGTGTCAACAGTTATAAAAACGTACATTACAAATCCCCATAAATAATAATTTGAATATCGTATAGAATTAACATGATCAAAACGTTGTTCTTAGTCGGCTGCTCATTGTGCCATATAATTGTATAATAGATACATATACATATGTATATATATTATTTTGAGATTTAATAGATTTAACGATTATTTTAGGAAATAATTTAGTTCTTCTACATTCCAGGTTGGTTTGGTTTTCCTGCTCAGCATAGCATCACTCGTCATCTATTTCATCGACGCATCAACGTAAGTGATAATTAAAGACATACATGACTGTCGAACTTGCTATATACGTGTATCACTATAAAATACATTTTAAAGATGGTCTATGTCTATCTCTTCCCTGCATGTGCGTCTTCCAGAAACAACAAAAATTATAGGAAACTTGTTTTGAAGGCAGGAAACATCTAGTGTTACAAGACATATTTCACTTAAAAGCGCTAAGGGAGATACAGTGTTATAAAAATAGCCATATTGTCTGCAAAATTGGGGGGGGGGGTTATAAAAAAAACTAATTTTTCTGGTGACAGCAGCTCCCGTTGGCTGGAATTTCGGACTCAACGAATTTTTTTTATGCCGCTGAATCTATACAAGTTCAGAGAAGAGATAAAACAAACATATATATAAAGATGCATAATACGAATTAACGCTCCGTAATTACTATTTCTTTGGCTTCGGGGGTAAAAAATAATTGATTCGAGTCGAGGAACCCACACATCAAAGCTCAGAGTGAGTGATCAGATATTGAATTTTGAAATTTGTTATTTCTCGAGATATGTAATGTTTGGCGGCCTGGAAAATATTGTCAAACCGACGGTCTCGGACCAAAATTACGGATGAAGATGGATAACTCTAAAACCAAGTGGCGTTGGGTGTTAGATATGTGACAATTCGGCCAAATTTCGTTGAACAAAATGTTGATAAATAACACGTTTTGGACAATTTTATACTATAGTTAATTGTGGTTGGCATTATTTTTGGGAAATTAATAGATTCTAATAACTGAAGCGGCATTTAAAAACAATTGTTGTGTTGTTGGAATCTGATGATATGGGGACCATCGATTCGGATTGAGTACCTTTAAGCGTACAACATGCAGGGTTACGTGAAAATAGTAAGATCTATTTTAATTCTGTATATACACAGAACGACACGATGTGTAAATGGATTTGTCAATACGGCACGAGTGCTGTCGCGTCAGGATAGAACGAGAGGCGCTTGCGCCTCGAGTTCTATCCTTCCGCGACAGCACGAGTGCCGTATCGACAAACCTATTTACACATCGTGTCGTTCTGTGTTTATTACACGCTTCGCGTCCTAGAATCCGTGTATTAAAAATACAGGATTAGAAGGTTTATTTAGGCTCATACAGGGCGTGTTTGTCATGTGTGATGATTCTTTTATTTAAATAGTTCCAGTTTCGTGGTTGAGGCGAACGTCATTTACGTCATTTTACGTCAACGAGATGCGTATGGAACGTACGTTGCATACGGATTTGTGAATATGGAACGGCAATAACACTGTACTTCTAGGAACAAGCGTGTAATAAAAGAATTTATTACATGATCAAAAATCTCGATAAAACATACTTAAATCAACAAATAGGACATGATGTTTCACTTAACTGTGCGTTGTTTGTCTGTGTAACGAAATAGTCCCAGATAAATAAAGACTCTTTGGCGTATTTAATAGGGTATAGTTAATGGCATAGCTTGTCAAACTCTTAATTCATTATAGTTTGTTGGAAAAATATTGGATGCCATAGTATTTTGAGACGTAGCGTACGCAAAGTAAACAGACGACAAACCGGAAGTCAAAGGTCACCTGGCACTATTTCCTGTTATTAAACGAACGTTTAATATCACAATTTATAGAATGGATTTATTGAATGGAATAAGGGTATGATCATGTAATAAATATTTTTTTCAATTAAGATCCTGTCCTATTTTTTCTTTCATTTTGGGTCTTTACTGTCACTCGGTGGTGCTCCAAAAATGCATAAATTTTGGGCTTGTGATTTGCGATCTATCATTTCTTTGCACTTCTCATCAAATTTTTCTTGTAATTTACTTTCAATTTCAGCTAATAGGTCTCTCACCAAATCACCCTCATTTCTCTCACTCTTGGGTCATTTGTAACTGGAGTATTTTCTTTGGGATCATTTGCAGCCGGTTTTCCTCTCGGCATTTTTGTTTTAATACTTATGAATTTTATGTATTATTGGAGCAGTAAGCCTGTCTTTACACCTCCCCTACATTATGTATCTTATATAGTAATTGTTTATAATAACTTGATTAATAGTGTAATTAATTTATAAGGGCAGTAAGTTCGCCGTATATACACCTTCATATATGTATCTTCATGCACGAATTCCGTTTGTCCATATATTATGATTCCTGCTACTATACAATTACATGGACATGCATGGTTCTACTCAGAGTTGACGTGACCCTGCACCGGTGATCAAGAATTTAAAATATATATTTCTTGTTGCAGATCGTTCAATTTATACTTCATTCATGGAATCGTTTCCACCGACACTAAGTTTTGTATGGCACAATTCACATGTGATTAAATATCGCATAGCTATAACTAAGCAATACACAATATTTTGTCGGTGATAACACGTCTGGGCATCGTTGGGCGATAATATTGAAATAAAAAAGTTTAAAATTTATTACACGATCCTACCATTATTCCATTCAATAAACCCATTCTATAAATTGTGATATTAAACGTTCGTTTAATAACAGGAAATAGTGCCAGGTGACCTTTGACTTCCGGTTTACCGTCTTTTAACATTCCGTACGCTACGTCTCAAAAATACTATGACTTTCAATATTTTTCCAACAAACTATCATGACTGAAGAATTTGAAAAGTTATGTTATTAAATATACGCCATTAAAAGCGCCAAATAGTCTTTATTTATCTGGGACTATTTCTTTACGCGGGCAAACAACGAATAGTTACGTGAAACGTCATCGCATGTCTTATAGAAGCCGATGTTAGTTTCTCGTTCCATTTGTTGATTTAAGTATGTTTTGTCGATGTTTTGGATCATGTAATAAATAGAATCTACAACTCGCCCCCAGTTTATAGCGGAAATTACAAAACTCGTCCAGTAGATTAGGTCTGGACCTCGCCAACGGCTCGGTCCAGACCTAATTTACTGGACTCGTTTTGTAAATTCCGCTATAAACTGGGGACTCGTTGTAGATCCTCTATATAATATACTATGTGCATGATGAAAATTTTGATTATAAACCTATTATAAATGACGGGAGCTGTGCTGGTGCAGTATCAAAGTCCCTGTGCCATGCATTCTCTTATATATGCGAGTTTCCCCACAGGGAGCCTAGCATATATAAGAGAATGCACTGGCTTACAATGTCAATGTAATATTGATAGGCCAGTGCATTCTCTGGCATATGCGAAGCTCCCTATGAGAGACTCGCCTATATAAGAGAATGCATTGGCACAGGGTTTTCAAAAACATTCTGGAATCTCCATTCATGGAAGGGTTAATAATTGGGTGTCAAACCAAAATATTGAGGGCATCTTTAAGGGTATTATGGGAACCAATTCTGGCTACAATAATTAACGAAATAAAGTATAGAACAGTTGTTCTCACTGTGATTGTCCCCAGGAAATAATATAGACTTGTGTTCTCACTGTGGATGTCCCACATTTTGTTACTGAACATTTATTGGGACATTGCGGATTTAGTTCGACCATGTATCTTAATTTTGGCTTAAAATACATGGTTCGAGATAATCCCGAACTGAGCGCTCACCGAATGGCACAATTACGAGACCCATATCGCCATATGTGTTACCGTATATGTAGACCTGGCTTGCCTATAAACAAGTTGAGGGACATCTAAAATAACTGTACGTGCCATTCCGATCGTCACATACATGGCCGCCCATTTCGATAAGAACTGATAAGTTTTTCACGAAGCAATGAACAATTCATACTGGGTCAGTGCCTTCACCCATTCAAATAAATATAAAGTCAAAATATTAGCTCTCTCCCTAACGGATTACAGGTCATATATATATATATACTTATCTCGAAATAGCATTACATTTTCGCGCACGATGATCAGTGATCGGATAAATAGACCATGGATGAAAAAACGTATGTCTGCAACTTTAGGGTACCACAAGCACTTTATATATTTTCACTGCAAAATTGTTTCTTTGTATTGCAGAATGTAAAGTGTTCTGCTTTAATGAGTTGCACTTGCATTCGCGATAAATGCTTGTTTTTGTTGGCCGTTTTCGTGTATAATCTCACTAAAATATTAACATTTTTTCAAATTTATTTTATTTCAAGTTCCTTTGGGCACTCTCGTGATAATTTTAAATGGAAAATATAAAATTATTTCGATAAACACGAAATACCACAAACAGAACGGCACACTTTCGCTCAAAACAACACGAGCGCCGAGTAAATATCATGCCAAGTTTTAGTTTCCTTTCCTTTCTCATCCCTGGTTAAGTAGTCCTGGTAATGTGCCACGATGTTGTTAGGGCAAACTAATGCTGTTAAGAAAAACTCTAAAGTTGTCATTTTCGCGGTGTTCGGATACTCTGAACATATCCCGAAAAAAAGCCATTATGTGTATCAAACATTGAAACACACAACACATAAATGTTGCGAAATATTTAAATACTGGTTGTATTAGTTGTTGCAAATCGACTGTAATCAAGATGGCTATTTGCGTCGTTTTGCAAACATCAGCGCAGCCGTTATTAATGTTTTCAAAAAATATATATGTTCTTGAACGTGTCATACAGGCCCTGGCATTTTCTCAAATCGCTCGGATTAGCCAACCACCGCGAAAATGACAACTTGAGAAAAAATAACGGTACTATTTAGTAATGGCATCAGTTTGCCCCACCAGCATCATAGCACTTCAACAGGTCCCACAACACCATAGAAGATTAGCAGGACAACTTAACCAGGGTGTTTTATGATCTCATCGAGTCATCAAGGGAGATAAACACTGCATGGAGTTTGGCCAAGTATATCAAGGGAGATAATCGCATCACAGAACTATCACGTGATGTCATGTTTTGCCTTATTGGCGGGAAAACGCTTTTGGCTTTCAGTTTTCGAACCTTTCTTCCACCGATTTAAGACCATGGTAACGAGATGGGCATGAGCCCATGAGTTTTATGAACATCGTTCCGGTCTCAATAAAGCGTGTAGAACTCTGTTACAGTTAGAAATGTTACATGTAGTACATATATCGATCGGGCTTGTCAAGTTGGTGGCCGGCGGGAGGGCCGCCACATCTCTCCCCTCTGCCCTTCGTTTTAGAATCGAGTCAGGAGACTGATATATTATCGGTTATAGAGGGTCACCTTTGGGGTTGGGAGTGAATAATAATATAAGCAGTAGTAATATCTTATTATTTATTACTACTGATTATATTTATTATTAATAGCCAACGACTGCATGTGGTAAAAGTCAAAAGAAATTCATGGGGGGGGGGGGGGGGCACCATTACTGGCCTCAGTTTGAGTTGTAGTTCTCACATTAGATTTTCAATCTAACACCACCTAGGGTTAAACTGGATGTCATTTCTGAGTTTCAGTCCAAACATTTTACTTAACGTATAATAAATAAATGACTACTTGTTGTCCAGCATATCAAACTTTCAGGACAAATTCAACATACGTTTGGTCTGAAATTTTCAACCAATGGATGTCATTTCTGAGTTTCAGTCCAAACATTTTACTTAACGTATAACAAATAAATGACTACTTGTTGTCCAGCATATCAAACTTTCAGGACAAATTCAACATACGTTTGGTCTGAAATTTTCAATTGTCAGACATGAAATTGAAATTTCTAACTGTTGTTAATTTTTGCAAAAAACTGTGTTGGGTGGGGGCAGGGATGTGGCTAGAGGGGGGGGTGTGGGGGGTGTCTCACCCCCCCCCCCCAGCAGAGAGCTATATTTTCAATAGTTGGAAATTTCATACCTGCCACAACGAAATTTCACACCAACAATAGGTTGAAAATGTTCTTGTAGTTTGATTATAAAACAATTTATTGGGGGAATTTATTGTTTTTCGACCAATATTTGCATATGTTCCTATTTTTGGTCAAAAATTTTGACAGAAATGGTCATCAGTTGGAAATTTTCCAACCTTAGTGGGGTGATAGGTTGGAAATTTCCAACACTTGGAAAGCTTGTGTCCTGGTCTCTCCCCCGTGGCCAGTCAAAAACTTCTAGTTAATTTAAGAAAACAATATTGTCATACAATTGGTCAACATTGTCATTGGAATTGTCATCAGTTGGAAAATTTCCAACCTAAGTGGGGGTGTAGGGTTTGAAATTTCGAACAGTAGGAAGGCTTGAGGCTAGTCTAGATGTTAGGATTTTTGCGATTTTCTTGTTCAGATTTCAAAATTTTCGCACACCGGACCGAACCATGGTCGGCCCGGTGTGTCATTGTCCCATTCACATGGCCAATACAAAACTTCTAATTAGTTTAGCAAAACAATATTTTACTACATTTGGTCAAACTTCTAGACATAAATGGTCATCAGTTGAAGAATTTTCCAACCTGAGGGGGAGTATGAGGTTTGAAATTTCCAACACTAGGAAAGCTTCAGTTGAGGCCAGTCTTGATGCTAGGATTTGCGATTTTCTTGTATAGTTTTCAAAATTTTCTCACACCGGGCCGAACAACCATGGTCGGCCCGGTGTTTCCTGGTCTGTTGTCGGTAGCTGTGTGCATTTGTCTGGAATTAGATCACTAGTTGTTTTTTTGGGGGCAATTTTCAGGTTAAAATATCTTAATGTTCTCATACTGGGGAAAATAGAAGCATGGCTTATGAATATATAGGAAATTAGGCCTGAGCATGAGGTACAAGGGGGGGGGTGCAAATGGAATTATGCAAAAAGTTGTGTCGGTGTGATTCTGACTCAAGGGGGGGGGGGGGGTGCAAATGGAATTATGCAAAAAGTTGTGTTGGTGTGATTGCGACTCAAGGGGGGGGGGGGTGCAGTTGGAAATTCCCAAGGTGGACACCCCCCCAGCGGGGACCCTCTAGCCACATCCCTGGGTGGGGGTGAGTGCCACAATATTGTCTTATATATCGTCTTATACTATATTGATTGGCATTTATCAACATAATGCATACCCCATGATAATAGCATGCCCCAAGCCCTTGGTGCTTCCCGTGCTTCTTTAACATGTCACAACTAGGATTATTACAATGTGCACTACTGACAACAAACTATAACACTTTCTTCATGGTAGCTGCACTGGTGCTGCATGATTAAAGGCATGGGCGGTGTTCGTTGCAGAAATATTCATATTTGTTCAAATCGCCACCAACAGAAGGAATATTAAAATATATATAGTTTTGTTTATATGCCAAACATAATCAGCACGTAAATGGTATATTGTCGTCAAGACATACGATGGTGGATGTAAACAACAGCCTGCTCGTGTTACCGAAGTTGTGCTTCTGTTGACATAACACAGCACAATTCTATTGGTTAATTACACAAAAATGATACAAACGCTCTTTATTATTTCCATATCAGGATAACAGTAATAAATACTAGTAACTCTCTTTATGTTTACCATATCCGGATCTAAACAAAAGCCAGGAAACGTAACGTTTTTGCTTTTGTTTACATAACAAAGGCAAAACAATTGACAATAACATACTGTTTATGCCATATTTCTGAATGGTATAAGAACAAGGTCTGTCTATAGTTTACTATTCTTTCTGTTTATGGCGGTTTTTGACGGAGGTGAATATTTTGACAGCATACCCACCGCCAACGCCGCCCGTATCTTTAAAGACATAAAGAGCATATATAAGAGAATGCATACAGTTGGTCAAAAGCTCTTCTTGTGTTTGTATCATGTTTTTACCTCCTACTTTTAAATAAAATTTATTTATCTATCTTTATCTAATGGCTAACAATGTCAAGGTAAATATTATTAGGCCATGTATTCTCTTATATATGTGAGGCTCCCTATTGGAGACTGACATATATAAGAGAATGCATTGGCACAGGGTTTTCGCAAAATTTCAGGAAGCTCCAGTCATGGAATGTTAAAAACCACCAACGTAGACTCATCGAGAACCCATTTTCTTAAAGTATAGACAAATGACAAATTATCTAATGGGTTATTAATGTTGAATCTCCTTTCATGCTATAAATTATTCAATGTGACATATTTATATACCCACTATAGCTGATGGGGTCATTGTCACAAGGCATCGATCACATTCGTAGCCAGCTTTTCAAATCGATCACAAATGTATCTAGCTTTTCAAGTGCGATCACATTTCGTATTCATGTGAGTCTATATACCTACCAATATCATGCAATTGCTCGATTTTTATTCATATAACTTAAGAAATGGTTCAGGTTTTGGAGCCATTTTAGTTGTGTGTTCACGTGATTATATGTCATTTATTGTTCATAAAATGATGGAATCTTAGAATTGGTTGTTGTCTGTGAAAGCATTGTGTTTATTACAATTTATACAAAGAAAATAAAAAGTAGTGCAATCAAAATCTTGCAGAAGAGATGAAATGCCACAAGAATATGTCAAAATAAAAAAACATCAAATAAAATACTCTACCTACTGGCCCTAATATGATCTAATATTGTTCTGATAACCAGACGTTTATTTTTCTTTGGCCTAAGGCTAATCAGACTTGGAGACTTGGCCTCATGGCATTCTTCATTCGTGCAATAGGGCCTAATCATGGAATTTCATAGCTCCAATAAAACATGAAAGAGTTAAGTCACAACACTCTGTAATTCCGAATATTTATCACTTGAAATCTGTCTCGAATATGCAATACTTTACTGGAGCTTCCTGAATTTTTTTTAAAACCCTGTGCCAATGCATTCTCTTATATATTCGAGTCTACCATAGGGAGCCTCGCAAATATATATAAACAGAAAACATTGGCTTAACAATATTTACCTCGACCGTGTAAGCCATACTTTCTCTTATATATGCGAGGCTCCTTATGGGAGTCTCGCATAACTAAAAGAATGCACAATGAAAGGGTTGTATATCGCCATCTGTGAAGAATTTCTTGACAATTTTGCAGACGACCAGTCTACATTTATTACAGTAGTATTATTAATATGTGTTTTATTTTTTCCAGGGAGACGGTAGAATCATGCACCCCATGGGCCACCAGTACTACACAACAAGTCGATCTTGCCTTTAATGTTTTCTTCATGATTTATTTCTTCATCAGAGTAAGTTAAAATTTTCATTCCTCACCTGTTAATGTGAATTGAATACATATTATTTTTGACGTTATCACCAGAAGCGCTGACATAATTTACATCAATTATTCGAAAAGTGATCCTTAATAAAGAATCTTGTTGTGTTCTGTTTATTTTTAAAAATTCACAAATCACAAATCGCCAATTCATAGTTTTGACATAACGTTGCATCAGTGCTAAAATGTGGGGAAACTCGATTTGAAAATTTTACCATCTGGTTTTTCTATATGTCTGCTTTATTTTCACCTTATGCTGTTTTCATTTTATCCGTGGAAATGAAAAACTAATATGTTTAAATTGTCTTGCTTTAAATGTCAGTATTATTCATGTAATTTGTTGATTTGTGTTTGGAGATAGAACACTTTGCTGAACAATTTGGCCTTTTTCGTGAGTGCTAAAGTGGTTTTTAGGTTTTTAAATCATTTGAAAGTACAAAACTCACACATTATGTCATATTTTCTGTGTTATTTTAATATTTTCATATATAAGGGTACAAAAGCACTATTTCCATATTGACAGCCATTAGTTTCCATTGCTTACCATTGTGGGTTCGAGATAGAATATTATAGCACTGAAATTTATGCGATCACGTGTTACAAATTAAATCAATTCATTGGTCCACAGTGGAGATAGAACAATACAGCACTGACATAAAAACTAATTCGGGAGATGGAACATATTTCCATAGCCTCTAATTCATATCTGGTATGTGCTATACTCAATATATTGTGTTTTTCTGTCAGAAAATACAGCGCCGAATCGAACGGTATCACTATCTCATTTTCCTGCCAAGATGGATATAGAACATTTTAGCGACGATAAGTATCAACATGGGACAGATGATGCACACTTCAGTAAATTTGTCCACGCGGCTCAAGCATGATGATATAGAGCATCTCCAATGATCGAGTTATGTTTGGGAATAAGATTTTATGAAAAGAGTGTGATAAATTTGATTCACAATGAGTCATAGATGTGGTCCCCCAATTTGCCTCTGTTTTTGTGTATGTTTTTGTTAGTGCAACGAAGCTGGACAAGAATTTAACTTTAATGAACAAATCAATCATTTTGCATTGTCTGGTCATGCACGGCTTTTCGAAATATTATTAATCCTCCTGATTCAATGTAAAGTCATTGTGTTGGCTCAATGCCAAGTTGACGGGATTTGTCACCAGTGAGAGATAAAGAAATATGTAATGACTTTTTAGCTCAACTTTTCTTGTAATGTTTGAGCTAATGCCATGGATTGGTATCCGTCATCCGTGTGTGTGTGCATGTGTGGAGATGTCCGTCAACAATTTCCATTAGCATGGGCTACAGATCGTACCTTTGGTCGGATCATTATGAAATTTGTCATGGATGTTAACATTGATATGTAAATGGGAACGAATAATTTTGGGGTCATTCGGCAAAAAATCATGGCCGCCAGATGCCCTCTTTGATTTCAAAATTCAATTCATCATTCCATTTATTGCTCATCAGAAAAATTTAACTTCCTCGCAAAGTTGAGCTATAGTGTCATGGACTCATGGACACTTTCATTTAATTATATAATAGGGGTTTCGTGTGATATATTACACACTTCATCTAGTGACAATGACCCCATTTGCAACACACATACCCAGGTCATTTCTACACTGATAGAGAAAGATCCATGTATACTGTTGAGCCTTTGAGAGCGAGGTGTTCTTTTATTGGGTGCAAGCCTTGAAATTATAGTGTGTCTGTCATTTGCAGAATGAGGTCCCCAGAGGGTGAATTTAGTGATGCTACCCCGCATAGCGGGCTAGCATCACCAAATTCACCCTCTGGGAACCTCATTCTGCTTACACGTCAGCAGAATGAGGTCCCCAGAGGGTGAATTTGGTGATGCTAGCCCGCTATGCGGGGTAGCATCACTAAATTCACCCTCTGGGGACCTCATTCTGCAAATGACAGACACACTATTTCAAGGCTTGGGTGTTCTTTTATTGGGTGTTACATTGCTAGCAGGATGAATGGCTCATCTGATTGCTATTGACAAATGTATATCCCCAGAGATATCAAGGTCATTCCCCCACAGTTGTGTTAATCCAATCTGAGGATATGGCTATCATTGAATTACTGTCTATAGCCCAAGCAATCGGTAATAGCAGTACAACACTTCCATAGAAATGTGGGGAAATTACTACATTTAGGTGTCACACAAGTAAACGAGAAGAGAGTTTCACTCCCAGTTTTTCTGTTGATACATATGGGGGCTCAATATTTTCCCATCATTTTTAGCACTATTAACAACGAAATTTTCTATGAAATTAGTTTTGGTGATATAATGGACCTTTCCACAGCTGTCAATCAAATAATTATTATATCAAATATTTTCTACCAATCAGCAATTGAGCCAATCGCTTCAATAACAATTCTTTGTTCAACCTTCTTTTGATATTCGTTCAAACTTTCAGTGTTAAATTGCCAGTGTATTATAGCATAAGGGCAAGCACTGTTAAACTCATTAAACTATTTCTGCATGTGCCTGGTCTCCTAGCAACTGTAAGCTCCTCCCACTAGTCAATATGTGTGGAAAGCTCCATTATATTGGTATGCATGAAAACCATGTCAGAAACAGATGTCGCATATATTCAACTTAAAACTGATTAACCCAGCATTAAAGATCATGTGCCAGTGCATTCTCATTTATACGAGTCTCCCATGGGAGCTACCCCTGGCTACCTTGATAATTTTGTTCTGACCAAAACATCATCACTGATATTTTGCCATCTATTTTGTGCTAGGTAGTAGCATGGAAGTTTGTACATAGAGTAGAAGCAAATTCTTAACATCTTGAATTTGTAACAAAGCTCCCAAAATTAAACAATTATAAATTAGCAATAGTTTGTATGTGCAAACTTGAATTTCATGTCTTTTATGTTGCTTGCATGGGTTCAAGTGACAACTGTGTGAGGTTTAGAAAATATTACGAAACATTTCAACTGAAACTTAAAAAAAACGTCATAAAATAAAAACAATTATTTCCCCTCCTACCTACCCTAACATGAAAGTTTTCAGTTAGCAGAAACACAGATATTTTGTATAGGCCTAGCATATTGGGTAAAGTCTGATATATTCCGAGTTTAGCAGTGTCTTTTACATGTTGGGTAAAACCAATCTATTCATTGGAACTGAATAAATTATGCACAGGTACATGACAATCAAGCCTGAGTTTAATGCATAATGAGGTCCCCAGCATAGCGGGCTAGCATCCCTAAATTCACCTGCTGGGGACATCATTCTGCTTAGGCCTCATCTTCTCTGGAAACTTTCTTTCAAAGATGAATATAAAATTTCTACAGAAATTTCTTCACATAGATTCTATTTCTTTTTTAGTTGTGTTTCTCTATATCCCCAAATTGGCAGATGACACATTACATAATTGAGGTTCCCAATGGGTTTACATCACATTATTCACCATTTGGGAACATCAATATGAGTTTATTTCTCCCATAGCAGATGAGGTCATGCAGAATGAGGTCCCCAGAGGGTGAATTTGGTGATGCTAGCCTGCTGTATTGGATAGCATAACTAAATTCACCCTCTGCAAATGACAGGCACACTAAACTCAGGCCAGATAAACTGAATCAATCGTGCACAGATACATGACAATTTATCACTTGTATCTTGTTAGCAGTGGCTACTGCAGTACAATATAGTATGCACCGGCATGCTGTTGGTCCACTGCCAAGGCATCGTGGAGATTGATGAAGTTGCGCACTTTATATTATCATTTCGGGGCTTAATTAGATCGTCGCTGTTGATCTTTCCAACGATTTATTATCCTTGTGGAGCGCTGACCTCTTAAAGAATACAATCTCGTCTCCAAATAATTGGAGTTTTAGCGAGAAGTGCATATTATAGAGTTTTCTGCGCAAAACTACATTGTTGACTCTAGCACGACCTCATGGAGCATCATCATCATTAAGACTTAGTTAAGAATATTGCTTTGAACATGAAGTTGTCGTTGACGTGGAGCACTTGCCAAATAAATTTTCCTTTGATTATATATTAGCTAGTTAAGTTGATTCTAACCCTGAAGAGTTCTTGGGTAGCTATGTACTGGTTGCACATGTTCCAAACAATTAACTTTGCACTTCCATAGCAAACTACAAGAAAGCCTGAGTTTAAGGTGCCTGTCATTTGCAGAATGAGGTTACCAGAGGGTGAATTTGGTGATGCTATCGTGCACAGTGGGCTAGCATCACCAAATTCACCCTCTAGGGACCTCATTCTGCATGGCCTCATTTGCTATGGGAGACATAGACTCAGATTGAAGTTCCCAAATTGTGAATATTGTGATCATGTACAACCTCGATTATGCAATGTGTCGTCTGCCAATTTTGTGATATATAGAGAAAATAAACTAAAAAAAATAGAATCTATGTAAAGAAGTTTCTACAGAAATTTAGTAATAAAGAAACTTTCCAGAGAAGATGAGGCCTAAGCAGAATGAGGTCCCCCAGAGGGTGAATTTAGTGATGCTAGCCCACTATGCATGATAGCGTCTCTAACTTGACTTGTGTTTCTTCTCATCTATATGTAAATAGGGCTGCAAGGATCATTGGGGGGGGGGGGGGGAATGAATGCAATTGGAGTCCAATTATTAATTATCAATATCAACTGTAAAAGATTTTTAAATTTGCATTGCCACTTCAACTGCCATTAGGATATGAAAGCTTATTTGTTTTTTCATTTATTACCAACAAGCCTGGAAATAGTTTGTCTGACATTTGCAGAATGAGGTCCCCAGAGGATGAATTTAATGACACTATCCTGTACAGCAGGCTAGCATCACCAAATTCACCCAAGCTGGGAACCTCATTCTACTTAGGCGGCCACTGCTATGGGAGACCTATGATCAGATTGAAGATCAATCCCAGTGGAAGTTGGTGATGTTTACCCATTAAGCTGCTTTCACAGACCTATGGCCAACACATGCGGCCAACACATGCGGCTATCAGGTTATAAGCACAACATTTCAAACCATACATATATCACTGGGGTTGCAGCTGACACTGTAAAAAGCAATTTCATTTAAAAACTTTTTGAAATCAGATGCATTTAACTGCATCAGCTGCAACTCCAGTGATACAGTGATGCTCTTATTAATCAACTCCTTAACCACAGCAGAATTATGGGTAACTTTTCAGGATTTAGTCGGAAATATGGCTTGTTGCCATTCATCGGAAAGCTCTCCACGTGAATTTTCCGATGAATGGCAACAAGCCATATTTCCGAATAAATCCTGAAAAGTTACCCATAATTCGGCTGTGGTTAAGGAGTTGATTAATTAGAGCATTACTGTATATGTATGGTTTGAAACATTGTGCCTGACATGATAGTCGCATGCATTGGCCGCATGCATCAGCCTCAGATCTGTGAAAGCAGCTTCAGTCACCACGACTGCAATTTATTTTCTGTAAAATAAGGAAACTGAACAGACTGGAACAGGAGGGAAAAAGTAACTAAAACAATGTTAATTTGAGACAATAGATACCCAGAAGATGAGGCCTAAGAAGAATGAGGTCCCCAGAGGGTGAATTTGGTGATGATAGCCTGCTGTGCTGGGCAGCATCACTAAATTCACCCTCTGAGGATCTCATTCTGCAAATGTCAGACACTCTATTTCCAGGCTTGTCTACCACCCATCAAACTAATAATTATCGCTTCCAACTATCCATACATATCACTGAACATTTAAGAATATAGAGCGTTAACAAATATTGTAAAAATAAAGAGCGTTTATTAGTTAATTGTGTTATCATGATGGGTATAGGCCTATGTTCGAAAGCTGCAAGCTATTGCATGTACATGCAACTATATCACGAGTGTATTTTGTGCATAAACATTATTGGACACATCATTGTAGTTTAATTACTAAAACTTACACTGAATGTATGTAAAGTATTATAACAGGAGAATTGCACATGCTACAGTAATGCCCTAAATAATCGACTCCTTATAATAATAACCACAGCAGAATTATGGGTAACTTTTCAGGATTTAGTCAGAAATATGGCTTGTTACCATTCATCAGAAAGCTCCGATGTTATTTGCTTTCAAAACGCCTTGCAGAAACATACTCATGACAGACTTTGATAATCTGTGTTATATGCATCGGAGCCTAGCCGATTCGATTCGAGATTCGATTTGACAGCCTCCCGATTCGATATAGGATTTAGATTCTTCCGAAAAGTGCCCTACTTTTGATTGATTTGTTTCTGCTGAGATGTTGCCGTGGGAGAAGATACTTCAGCATGACCATATATTAGTGCACCTCCCTCAAGGTGTCAGAACAAAACAATGCATGAATTATAGATCAGCCATTATTGAACACAACAATAATTATGGTGTGTTTATGATCATCACTCAGAGCAACCTCAATCAACGTCCATAGAAACAATGTCATTCACATTAGGTTGAAAGGATCGAGTGGCTTTGTCCTGAAAATGTGAAAAATGGAGTGGATAACACAATCGAAATAATATCATGTTGTACAGCATCTGTGTTTTTTTCTTCCATTGTTTTAGGTGCTTCTACACTTAAACATTGAATAGGTGACAACTGTTCCATAGCTGCTAAAATTATGGATTTTAATTCCAAAGACAGAGGAAAAATGATGTAATTACATGCTAACAGGCTGCTGGTGTACAGTAATGCCCTAAATAATCGACTCCTTAACCACAGAATAATTATGGGTAACTTTTCAGGATTTAGTCGGAAATATGGCTTGTTGCCATTCATTGGAAAGCTCTCACCAACTAAATCTTGAAAAGTTAACCATAATTCTGCTGTGGTTAAGGAGTTGATTATTTAGAGCATTACTGTAGTTGTTTCTGCTATCTGCTATTAAACACAAATAAATTATGTCTTCATGGCCATAAACTACCTCCAATTCCCCATTGGATTTGACACCATAAAACTACCATCTGTATGGTTTCTATACCAGAGAATAATTAGACCCATGACCCCATTGAATAGGTAGTTTTGATGGCCAGCAGTGGACATTCAAAAGAGTTTTACACTTTGTTTAATTCTCTGAACCTAGCAAAAATTCCAATATTATTATAAAGATCATCGATGTTTCTGTCACACAAAAGCGGCAGATAATAAAGAGCGTTGTCAATTATGAGTTTTTTGTGAGAGCTTTCCGATGGAATGGCAACAAGCCATATTTCCGACTAAATCCTGAAAAGTTAACCATAATTCAGCTGTGGTTAAGGAGTTGATTATTTAGAGCATTACTGTAGTTGTTTCTGATATCTGCTATTAAACACAAATAAATTATGTCTTCATGGCCATTAAACTATGTATACCTCCTATTCCCCATGGGATTTGACACCATAAAACTACCATCTGTATGGTTTCTATACTAGAGAATAATTAGACCCATGAGCCCATTTAATAGGTAGTTTTGATGGCCAGCAGTGGATATTCAAAAGAGTTTTACACTTTTTAAAATGCTGTGAAGCTGGCAAAAATTCCAATGATATTATTATAAAGATCATCCATATTTCCGTCACACAAAAGGGGCAGATAATAAAGAGCGTTGTCAATTATGATTTTTTTGTGAGAGCTTTTCGTTGAATGGCAACAAGCCATATTTCCGACTAAATCCTGAAAATTACCCACAATTCTGCTGTGGTTAAGAAGTCAAATATTTAGGGCATTACAAGTATTTTTCATTTTCCTTGGCCTGGTAAGCGGAAAATTGGTTTAGGAAATTCTGACTTATTTGGTATCAAATCAAATATTTGAAGCCAAAAAATTGTAATTTAGGAGCGTTAATATAACAATAACATGATTTTTGAGGGCGTTATGGTTTATTAACGGCCCGGCTGGAATGATTAACAGCCCAAGGGCCTATTAGCGGCCCGAGACGAAGTCGCGGGACGCTAATAGGCCCGAGGGCTGTTAATCATATCATTTGACTTGTCAGCTGACACAGAGTCTCGAAAATAGGACAGGGGAAAAACCAGCATTGAAGACGAGTAACAAACAATGAGAGGTTGACAGCTAAAATTATTAATGCATACTTACGCTTTATACAATAATTTAATCATATAGCGTGAATTCCAATCATAAAACCACTATAGTGTCGGGAAAATCGGATACATCTTCCCATTATTTTCTTGAAATAAACACGCCATATCGGAACTTGAAGGGACGTAACTCGCGCGATAATAAACGAGATCTAGTTTCCGGGCCGCGGGCCGATAATGAACTAGGCTTCTCATTATCGGCCCGCGGCCCGCTGTTTTGGTAACAATACGCTATTTGGAACGCCCCGAAAAACAGTATCAATGGCCTAGAGAACGCCCTATAAAGTGGTTATAATTTGGATTATGCATCTTTAAACATATTGTGTGTAGGAGCAGATTTTAGTTTATCTGGTGGAACCTATGCCAATCTTATTACCATGTATATTACTAACAGCATGCACAAACAATTGCTTCCTGCTGTCTCAGGGTATCGAATACTTGTATCCTCCAAGCTAATGCTGTATACCAGTAGCATAAGTTTAATTCTGTAGGGGCTTTAATGATGTGGAGCTTCATGATAAAATTCATAACGAAGTCACAATATTTTTGTGATGATTTGTTGCATCACAATGAAAAATAAACAATTGTCAATGTGAATTAATACACTGTTCACTACAGGAATCAAGCTGCCCGCATAGCTTTAAATTTGGCAAATCATAATGTATATAATTAAATCATACATGTAAATTAAATTATGAAAGTGTATCAGATTGTTATATATTATAAACAAAAAACAAAAAAAGATAGTTAATCTAATTAAAAGTGTTCAGAAAAGCGGTGCCAAGAAATTTTAATGTCACATGTAAGCCTAAATGAGTGAATTTTTTGGAATAAACTGAGAGAAATAAATCCAAAGATATTATTCTATGTTACCCCGTTGCTTGCATGGAGTATGATCGCCAGGGATAAGACATAAGAAAGCCAATATTTGGCTTATTTTTGAAGTGGTCCTTGACAACTTAAGCTTGTTTCAGCAGTTAATTAAGGCAAGTTTCCAAATTGACGCCCCATTTGTAGGTTATTGCACTCTCATGCTTCGCACAATTAGGTTGGAAGTATTAGCGGTATGGAAAACAAGCTTGTGTTAGGCACCGGCTTAGAGAGTACGTGAACCGTGAAAGGCATGGGTCAACTTTTGTCATTTCTTCATCTCAACCAATGATTGGTGAAGACGAAATAACCTTGATCCATTAATGCCTGTACATATAACTTTTAATGATCGCAGAATTTTACAAGTCTCTCTTGAATTGTGAATTGTTATTAGTACAAGCAAATCAGGAAGTGCATTACATTTTAGATATGGTGTCCCTGTGTTAGTTCATTCACACTTGTCTTCATCACATAAAATCAATGGAGACCAACATGTGTACATAGACAGTTAGTGGTGACAATGTTTTATAGTCTTTGGATTAACCCTTTACCCAACAGAAGGGCCCTGTGCCAATGCATTCTCTTATATATGCGAGTCGACCATAGGTCGCCTCGCATATATAAGAGAATGCATTGGCTTAACACATTAAAAATTATAAAATTGTTAAAGAATGTAAGAAAAAATGGTAAAAAGCCAATGCATTCTCTTATATATGCGAGGCGACCTATGGTCGACTCGCATATATAAGAGAATGCATTGGCACAGGGCATAACTGTAACTATCACAATGTGGTCAAGGAGCCGGTTCCAATGATATCCATATTTGTATGGTTCTATTGAGACAGACCAAAGATATTTTAGGCTGTTGAAGCTTTATTTGGCCGGTTTTGGCCGGTTTGTTGGGTAAAGGGTTATAGCAGTACTTGTGCTGGAGAATAGCCAACAGGGGCACTGAGGCTAGGTCATAAAACGTGGGAGTGCTCTAGTCGGCTGATGTGATGCATATCTACAATTTTTTTTTAAGACATATTATGTACTTATTCGGGTGCGTGAAACTGATAAGTTGTATTTAGGCGCTATGACAACTGGAGGAATGTAACATTCTACTAACATCGGCAATTTTTTTTAAGCAAATCGACCGTTCCGCTCCATGGAAAATATCGTCAGAACTACGCTCAATTGTAAATATTTACTACTCGATTTGGGACGCATCTATCAGCGATAAACTAACGAAAGCGATTTCGCCATCGAGAGTCACTGCATTTAATTCATATATAAGAATGATGGTGTGTGTTGTCAATTTGGATACACTATTTGTAAAAAATACTACTTTGAACAAGATTATTCTCCATTTCTATTTGATCACCCTACCGAGTGTTTCACATCAATTTAGGTACCAGTATTTAGAAAAATGACCATGCGATCTGATCAGATTGATGATTTCTGCCCCGTAGTCTTTAGTGGTCCTGGTGTAATAGGATTCGATACAAGCCTGGAAATAGTGCATCTGATTTTGTAGAATGAGGTCCCCAGAGGGTGAATTTAGTGACGCTATCCCACACGGCGAGTTAGCATCATCAAATTTTCCCTCTGGGAACTTCTTGCTGTTTAGGTGTCAACTGCTTTGAAAGACCTAGGATCAGTTTGACATTCCCCAGTTGAAGTTGGTGATGTTCACCCATTTATAGTCACCTAGATTATGCATTTTATTTTCTGCAAATTAGGGAATACAGAAACTGAACAGAAGGGGAAAAGTACATAAAAACAATGTTAATTTGAGACACTATATAATCTGGTCAGAAGTTGAGGCTTAAGCAGAATGAGGTCCCAAGAGGGTAAATGTGGTGTTGCTAGCCCACTTTGTGGGATAGCATCACTAAATTCAACCTCTGAGAACCTCATTCTGCAAATGATAGACACACTGAATCCAGACTTGATATATTCATGGATACCATATTCACTGCCATCAGGGTGCATGCACATATGGCAGAAAATATTTCCCTGCATTTCTAACAGCAAGATATCTACAATAAAAAGAAATTATTTACAATTTGATTACTTTTTATACCCCCATGACAGAAGGAAATGGTTGGTATACTGGATTATATGCATCCAGTCCTTCTGTCATACTGTCCATTTGTTTGTCCATTTGTCCATCAGAGTAGATTTCTCAACATAGGTTGTCCGATCTCAATGAAATTTGTTATGGAAGTTCACCACTATGAGGACATTCAGAGAAGTGTTCAAACCTTTGTTTAGGTTTTCTGTTCTAGAGTCATTCATCTTTGTTTATCTGGAAATAATGATATTTTTGTCAGTCTGCCTGAGTATCGCAGCCATTTGTTATAGGATCCTGATGAAATGTATGTTCACTATCAAACCTGTCGTTTTCATTCTCCATTCCAGAGTATTTCTCTGACACCAATGAATATGAATCCTTCTACACTAATGTACTAATATTTTGTTTTTCTTAAAAACCCCTCCAAATGAATAATATACCATTCCAATGTATACATTTTTAACCGAAAGGCCAAATCTAGTTAGCATTGAAAGTATTTAAAAAAATCATGAATGATAAGGGAATTGAGGTTTGTGATGATATCAAGGAAGAAATCCCATCTTTTTTACAGTTTGTTGCAGCCGCAGACAAGTTATGGTTCTGGCTGGAGTTGTTTTCATTTGTCGATTACTTCACCATTCCTCCATCATTTGTTGCCATATATCTTGACAGGAACTGGCTAGGTGAGTAAAAAAAAGAGGATACCCAGGCTGGGATACCTATAGTTTTTGAGTGAATACCATAATTATTTCATGAGTGACTATAGTAGTGGAAATATAAATTTTCAATGAGCTACTTTGGGACTGCAGGTCGCGAGTTGAAAATTTATATTACCACTGCTAGTCACGAATGAAATAATATGGGATTCACTTAAAACCCCAAAGGTGTTCTATTTATTATATGCTTTAACCATGTCGATAATTATTATTTCTAATGCTTAAAGTTGCTAAATTATGCAGCATTTTCACTTATATTAGCACAGACCTCATTCAGCAAGCTACATTTCAGCTGAGTTTACTGGAAGTAAGCGACAGTGAAGATATCATTTTTGAATGTCGTAGTCATCAGTATGGCTGGCGTTACTGGATGTTTAGTCATGTACACACATTGTAAAAGTTCATAAGAACACCAATAAATAATAAATTGGACAGCGAGTTGTTCACTTCTGTAAGGTTTATTGATTATCAGTGAATCCATACAACACTTACAAATGAGTTGAAAATAACGACCATCTGATGGTGATTAAATTCACATTTCCCTGTATGTTGCTTTCCTTAATTTCATGCTACCTTCACTGGCAGTAAATATTAATTCCATCACATCAATTATTTCTTTTTATTAAATGACAAAGCTTTGTATCTGAGTGACAATTCGATGAACAGCCCCCGAGCTTCTGAAACATTCAGTCTTTGGGCACAGTGCGTATATATTGAATCTATTGATGGAGACACACCTCAAGATAGAACTTGAATTGATGTTTTCATCAGGCTTTTGTTCAGAATGGAGGTTTCCACACATATTCATTAGTGGAAGTACTTACGGTTGCTAGGGCACAAGGTGTCTGCAGAATAGTTGTAACCCCATCCCAAAAGGGTATACTGCATGGATTAAATGCGTACATCTGCCCGGCTGTTGGCCAGTCCGCTCATATATCTCAACCATGATTGATCGGATCTCATTGAAATTTGGCATGCAGGTTTGGCATCAGGAGGGCTTTCAAAAGAGGGTTCATTGACATTGTTCTAGAGTTATCCCTCTTTGTTTATATGAAAATGTTGGATTTCTGTCCGTCCGCTCATATATCTCAACCATGAATGATCGGATCTCGATGAAATTAGGTATTCAGGTTTGGTATCAGGAAGGCACTTTCAAAAGAGGGATCATTGACGTTGTTCACATTTTCCGTTCAAGAGTTATCCCTCTTTGTTTATCTTAAAATGTTTGATTTCCATCAGTCGTTTGTTGTCAAGCAATTTGTTCTTTATCACATTTTTTTTCACAATTTGGTTTCCGACCTGCCCATATTTCTATTTTTACCATGGGGGGTATACCAACACCCATGGTGCAACCTCTTGTTTAATTAGTTTTAATAGCCTGCCTAAATGTTATAATATATACACCCATGAACATACCTTCTTTAGGTCTTAATTGTGAAAATTTTGATCAAGTCGCTTAAAATGAAATGAAATTTGTATAATCATGGATAGACAGATAGATAGATAGTTTATTGTAATAAATTCAACATGGACAGTTGACAAATGTGGACAATACAATTTTACATTTATAACAAGCAAACAAAAACACAAGCATATATGGTAGAACAGAATTTGACAATATTTCATGATGACATGTCGTCGCGTGAGAACTATAATGTCGTAACTCCATTTTGGCGGGAAATGAGTTTTTGATATCATTCGAATCGTGAGAAAAAATTCAATCCGATATTTGCATTGGATGGCAAACATTCTCACAAACCAGTGACACAAATGTCGTATCTCCAGCGATCTTCACAATTATTCGTGCTATAAGGTCGCATGTCCAACATCAGCCAATCGGATTCTTCAGGTTGTCCACGTGACTTCTGTTTCGTGTTTGTAAATTATCAAATGTGTGCTATATGGTCGTATCTCCATGTTAGTCACGTGATCATTTGGTGATTTAAATTTTGTGGTTCCACAAATCTCTGTATGATGATGCACATTACCGAATATTCATAATGTAGAATAGGTACTTGTTAATTCATAGACACATTCGATTGCCACCATATTTAGCTTAATCTTTATATATTAGCACAACTTCCTTATAGCACGATAAACCAATCGTCGTTGGCGTATTAAAAAATGCCGTATCTCCAAACAAGTTATTGCTTTTTAAAAGAAAACTAGGGAGTAAACACTTTTTAAACAGAAAAAATATGTGGTTCAATGGACAGCTAATGCCAGTTTTCATTGGGATAAATACAACAATACGTCATGCTTTGTCAACATTATGAGAAATGTTGACTGAAAACTTCAACCTTCATTTTCTCGGAAAGTTGAAAATGTGAGTTACGACATTATAGTTCTCACACGACGATGTAGCGATATCAAATATATTGATGCACCTGGGTGATGTACTATCTGGGAATTATGGAGGAGGGCATGCGCCTGCAAGTATTAACTGCTGCTTTGCAATTGCAGAGTCAATAAATGTCGCTATTTTCGGAGTGCAGTCATTATCAAATTGTGATAGGAAAGCCAACAAAAACTGGGAGTCGGTAGAGTGGCACAATTTTGGCCAGTTACATCATTAATGTGAAGAAAAAGATGAGATCGCAATTCAAATTTCCAACATCAGTGCACAAAACAAAATGTCAGTACGTGTACATTATGATTTGACAACAAAACTGTTGTTTGATGATTGGCAATTTAAACCTGAAAGTATGTGGGATATCAAAATTAAGGAGAACAAAGAACCCAATAATAGTAATTGTGACATCATACAGGTGATGTCTATATTTAGGCCGAGTACATCTCTTTATGGGTATACATGTTAGGTCTGCGTACACAACAATAAATTATTATTGATACAGAATATCACCCATATGATATCCAAGTCACTAACCAATAAAATCATTTGTATATATCACTGTAAACATGGTATTATTGCCTGTTAGTCCTGAAAAATAAGCTCTGCCATAACATGTATGTCTGCAAAACAACTATCAACAAGTAAAAGAAAAAATAGATTCACATTATTCTTATGATTATTGATTTTACACAATTAAGCCTTGAAATAGGGTGTCTGTCATTTGCAGAATGAGGTCCCCAGAGGGTGAATTTAGTGATGCTACCCCACATAGCGGGCTAAGCATCAACAAATTCACCCTCTGCGAACCTCATTCTGCTGAGGTGTAAGCAGAATGAGGTCCCCAGAGGGTGAATTTGGTGATGCTAGCCCGCTATGCGGGGTAGCATCACTAAATTCACCCTCTGGGGACCTCATTCTGCAAATGACAGACACCCTATTTCAAGGCTTGATTTTACATTAGGTGTTTTACATTGATTTTGTTGTAATGTGTGGATTTATCAGAATCATTTGTAACCGACTTAATAAGTGCCTTGGTATGGTAACCAAAAAAAAATTCATATCAAGTCCATGACAACGATGATGAGTCCCATGGTGGTTTCACGGTAACAGAAGCAGACTCGTACCATAATTGAAATTTCCGAGAATCAATGCAACCATCGAGACCAATGACAGGTTTGGGGATCATTATTGTTGTTATAATCATATAGCATGCCAGCTAGTAGACATACTAGACATGCTGTGTGAAATTCCCACCAAATTCTCTCCAACCTCTGATGAGTAGGAGAAAATTACTTCTCACCTGCTATGCATAGCATTGATTTCATTGCTGTCTCTTGTCTATAGTGTTGTTAAATCACCCATGGCTTTCATAATTGATTCTACACCCCTTGGTGAGATCTACATGTATTCAACATATTCAGAGCCATTCTGTACATATTGTTGTATAGCATACATTGAATACAGGCCAGAACTACTTCCTGTTACATCGCCAAGAGTGATGATGTACATTACATCAACAATTTGCTTCAGGTGACGCCCCAGAAATCACCTGTTTTGTTACTTTACCCTTTCATGATGGGAGCTGCGCCAGTGCATTCTCTAATATATGGAAGCCTCGCATATATAAGAGAATACACTGGCTTACAAGGTAAAGGTAAATATTGTTAGGCCAATGCATTCTCTTATATATAGGAGACTCCCTATGGCAGACTCGCATATATGAGAGAATGCACTGGCTCAGGGTCTTAAATGCTGCACCATGCAGTGCAGCTCCCGTCATGGAAGGGTTAAATCACAATGGTAGTTTTAGTTTCAATGGAGGCCACACAATACCTGCATCATATTCTCAAAAGTTATACCCCCCCCCCCCCCCCCCCCCCCCGAAATTATAAGGGGATATATTCGAATCAGCTTGTCTTGCCGTCCATCATTCTGTCCGTCTGTGGACCCAATTTTGTACAAGCTTGTATTCCTACATTTTCTGGTCAATTTGTTTGGCACAGATATTTAGTACCATGGAAACCTCTGGTTATGAGTTCGTTCCGAGTTGTTTTAGTGGAGTTATCCCCCATTGTCGACTTAGAATTTTTTTGCAACATGCATAATTATGTCCAAGCTTATATTCCTTGTGGGTCTTTTTTCTTCGAAAAACAAATATGTGAATATGGCTACTCTTAGTAGCCTAATTTCACTGCCGGGGTATCCTTAGTCGCATTGGGACATCTACCGGTAGTTACATTTTACATTTAACTCAATCGATAAAAGATTCTCGATCGATTAAAGACATATTATGGACTTGGAGAATATAGCATTCTACTACGGTAACATCGCCCAAAATCTCAAAGAAATCGACCATACAACTCCATAGAAAACACCGTCTGAACTATGCTCAATTGTAAATAATTACATCTCGATTTGGGACACAACATTCGGCGATAAACTAACGCAAATGATTTCGCCATTGATACTCATCGCATTTTAATAAAAAGACTGGTGGTGTGTGTTGTAAATTTGGATTAATAATCATAAAAATAACTACTTTGAGCAAGATTATTCTATTTTATCACCCAACTGGAGTGTTTCACATCAATTTAAGATGTGCATTGTAATCTGTCTATATATTTCAGTAGGAAGCCTGATTTGCTTTTTTTTTGCAATAATTGAAGGTTGCAAAAAAATATTTTAGTGATTATAATTGCACTTATGAATCCTTTAGATGTATATGAGGCGAGATGATGGCAAGAAGAAATAAGTAAAATATTTCCAAATCCCAATAATATGAAGACTTCCACTTCACATTCCACAGCTGATAATATAAGTTCAGGGTTCCTTTAGTAATTTATCTATTGCAGCAAATTAAACTTGAGTCTATTGAATACACCATCATATATTGACCTTGATAGAGTGCCCAAGGAAGAAATTAATCTTGTAACACACTAATATATAAACATCCTTAACAAAGATATAAACAGCTTAGGTTTTTAAAGAGCAATAATTGCATTCCTAAAATTTGTTGGTGTTTCATAGAATTTCATTATCAGCGCGATGATCTTTTCACCACTGTAAAGTGGTAGAATTTATCAATCATACAAAATATAAGGCTACAACAATTTAATGGCCTGGTTTACGAACCCTTCCTACGACTTTTTCCTCAATATTTAAAAAAAATTAAACTTTTTATATTATTGGTTTATGTTCACGCCAATTAAAATATGATGCATGTGTTTAAAGAAAATATACATGTATGATGGCAGAGTCTCTTTTTTTCTTTCACCTCCTTTTCCACTATACTGTTTTATGGATAAAGATTCCTCAATATAATTTTATGTTATTGGTCTGTCTGTCCATCTGTCCACAGTACTCTTTTGGTTTCCGGCTGAGAGCTTTAGATAGTCTCCACTGAACGGAACGAAATTTGGTGTGTTGGTTTACTAGCACATAATACAGGTCAAGTTCGAATTAGGTTTCCGCCTGCCAATATTCACCACAGTTAATGCCCTTTTGTTAGAATTACCACAGGTATATTTTGTCATGCCCTCGCGAACCTCTAATTGCTATAATTTGATTAAAACTTATCATATTCAAACATATTGTGAAATCATGGACAATTCTGTTTGTCAATTGTTGTGGTGTTGATACATAATTTTATTTAAATTTTGTTTTCCGTCCTGCATCTAATTTTGTTCAACCCAAATGTTTGTAAACCAGGCTATTTTATTGTTGTGGCTTCACTCTTTCAGAGCCAGGGGCCGATCTCATCGGCCCTAATTTATACTTCTGTAAAATCGTCCATAATTGTTGTTTTTTTTTTGTTTTTTTTAATTGTTTTTTTTTATATATTTTTTGGGTTGAATTTTTTTTGGGTAAGCTTAAGCATGGTATAGCGAATTTAAAAACTGGATAAAACCTTAGGGGCATGTTATAACTCAAAACTATCACAAAGTATTCATAGTAAAAAATAATTTTTATGCCCATGAAAAAACGTAAGATTCCCTAGCACTAAACCTACAACATAAGTCTGGCACTGAAAGAGTTAAAGAATATAAGAAAAAATTATTAAAATTGTAAAAAATAATAACAAATATGATAAAAAAATGTTAGGCCAATGCATTCTCTTATATATGCGAGGCAATCTATGGTCGACTCGCATATATAAGAGAATGCATTGGCACAGGGTATATGGGTTGATACAAAAATCGGACTTGGCACTGAAAGGGTTAATGCCGATGTCCAATGCTATAGCTTGCCATTGCAGCTGAAGTCTCTTGAACAGTGCATTTGAATGTACAGTAATGCCCGAAGTATATGACCCACAGCAGAATTATGGGAAATTGTTCAGGATTTAGTTGGAAATATGGCTTGTTGCCATTCATCGGAAAGCTTTCACCGAGAGCTTTCCGGTGAATGACGGCAAGCCATATTTCCGACTAAATCCTGAAAAAAATTCCCATAATTCTGCTGTGGTATTGGGGTCAATTATTTAGGACATTACTGTAGCTTCTATTGATATGCAATATACTCATAACTTGAAACATGCAGTTTAGAACATATGCTCCTCTGGATTTTGACTATTTATTTGACTGAATGTCCATGGATTAAATGGACGTTTATAATTGCACCTTGAGGGGGTGTCGATCACAATGGAACATATGTTGTGTATTGTATCGCAAATACAATCAATTTGAGATAATTCCTGTAACAACTGATGCCTTGCGGCTATTTCCTCCTCTCACTTATTGATATTTTGAGCATTCATAATGATATTTCTAATGCGGAATAGTTACTGGGGTTACTATTAACTGTGACAAACAAATGAGGAAGTCGCAAGCAATCAATAGGTAGCCTCTTCACAGTCATAATTTGGTAACATCAGATAATATAATTAATCCTGACCAGTACAGCATTCTCATAAAACCATGGTAACAAACATTGTAAATTATATTAACAAGGAACAAATTAAATTATGACATTCTGACAGACAGGCTTTTAATCTATTGATAACGGATACTTGCTGATGCGTAATTACTTGATTCCCATTGATTTATTTGTATTGACGTTCAGCTAATATGTCTAACCAACAGCTGCTTTAAACAGACTTATCATTTGAGCAGATCTGCAAATGAATGGATGGGAATCACCGTGGATGTGGATAATTTCATTTTTTAAAGTCATGGAATAATCGAGGTGACTAATGGGTGAACATGTGAACTTCAATCTGATCTAGGTCTCCCATAGCAGCTGAGGCCTCAGCAGAATGATGTTCCCAGAGGGTGAATTTGATGATGCTTGCCTGCCATGCGGTATAGCATCACTAAATTCACCATCTGGGGACATCATTCTGCAAATGACAGACACACTATTTCAAAGCTTGAGTGTTTTATAGTTGATTCAGGGACTAGGCAATAAGATGTTGTCAGTTAACAGAATGATTTTAGTTATGATATTAATAACAAATTATCAGACTTATATTTTTTTTCTCCCGTTTCTGTTGTGTTTTTCTTTTCTTTTGTTTTTCGGTTCATGTAACTGAGGCTTCAATTTTAGCCGCAGATAAATCCACACATACAGTAATGCCCAAAATAATCGACTCCTTAACCACAGCAGAATTATGGGTAACTTTTCAGGATTTAGTCGGAAATATGGCTTGTTGCCATTCATCGGAAAGCTCTAGTGAGAGCTTTCCGATGAATGGCAACAAGCCATATTTCCGACTAAATCCTGAAAAGTTACCCATAATTCTGCTGTCATTAAGGCAGGCCTCAGCTCACAAGGCGACTCGGGCGAGATTGTCGCCTTACTGTCGCCTTACTGTCGCCTTACTGTCGCTGACTTCGCCCTATCGTCGCTCTAAGGCGAAATCGAAGTCGCCTTTAATTTTAGGGGGAATTGTTTTTTGTTTTTTTCTTAATTTTGTTTCTAGTTTTTTTTCCGGACATGTCTGGACATGTCCGTATATAGATGAATTGTGGCGGCCATCCCAAAAAGAAACAGACGATGCAGAGCCAAAGACCCAAGTGTTTAAAATAAAAAATAAAAATATGACCTATTGTTTTGTGTTGTTATTCCGTCGCCTTTGTTCCCTTTGCGGTAATGAATGTTAATCACGAATGTTTTGACACGCTGAAAACACGATGAGATGTTCGCATCTGTGTTGTTACTGACCATCGTGAGTGTCACAAATAAATGTTTTAATTAACTTAAAAGACCGCCGTCCCGCTTTTCAGATATAAAACAATTACAACATTATCAGAGTTATGTACCAGGCGCTTCGGAAGTTCGTTTCGGTAACGCGTCAGACTTTTTGCAGAGACCGCGTCGGACTTTTTGAAGAGACCGACTTCCGTAAATAAAATAATGTCAAGTTTATTGCTTTAATCGGATTATACCAGTGATGTTGGCATTAATTAAGGGAGGCCATTAATTAATAAAAGCTTTTGCAACTCCTTTGTTAGTTAGTCCTTATTGTTTATTTTAGCGGACACCCACATTACAGCCGTGACCAAATTAAACTTAAAAAGTTACATGCATCATGATTCAGACTGTACAAACGTATCTTCCAAGCTGCAGTCTAGGAAATAATACTACTTTCATTTAGTTAAAAAATTTTAAATGTATAATAACAATTAATTAAGCTAATTTCAGATAAAGTCTAATTTTTTTAGTTTTATTTGTTATTTTATCTTTTTAAATTTTTTATTGTTTATATGTTATAAAATAAAGCGATATTTGAAAATTGTCAATTTTTGGAAGTCTCCCCACCCTGAAGTCTCCCTAAATTTCCTGAAGTCTCCCTAAATCTCCTGGAGGGAGACTTCAAGTCTCCCTGTTCTGAACCCCTAGGCTGAGGCCTGCATTAAGGAGTTGATTACTTAGGGCATTACTGTATTTGGAAAACACTTATTTTTACCCATATGTTCAACTGCTTGGAGTGTATTCTTTTATTGAATGTGTTGTTGGATTCACAATGGAAAACAAATAAGACTTGATTCCACAATTTATTTATTTATTCCCTTTGACATATTAGTATAATATTATTGTTTCCCAATTCACAATATACACAAGTTATATTATTGTAGAAACAAACATCCCAGTTAACGGTTTCTCATCTGGTTTTCTATCAGGAATATCTTGAGCTAAAAATTTCCAAATTAGCTAATTGAAGCCAAGAATCAATGATTTCATTCGATTGCTTATTTTAAAGGGTATAACCAGCATCTATGTCGGAATGGTTTTGTGTTGCCATCAATACTAATTGCATTTCGGTGAAGGAAACCAATCAAACTATACAGTGTAATCAATATCTCCCAGAGTGATCGAGTTTAATCATTAAATATACTTCCGAATGCATCTTATTGAGAGACCTCTAATACGTATTCAGTTTACGATATTGATTCTGTCTGATTATTATGAGACAATAGATGCGTTCAGTAATATTCAGCAGAAATCATTAGATATATCAAGTAAGCTGTCATTCATTTCACGTATCGTCTTCCGAGTTTTGTCATTAAGTCAATAATATTTATGGTAAAATTAAGTTAGGCCAATTTTCCTTTTGATTGGCTTGAATTTGGCCAGCTGATGATATCAGTCGGAATAGACATTGACAGGAATGATGCGCAAGTTTGTGTGTGTGTGGAATCAAAGGAACACTTATTTCATATCATTAATTATCATTAAAACATGGTCATCACCTTTTAATATATCATAGCTAGAGCTTTTTCCCTGAAGGTGAGAGCTTTCCGATGAATGGCAACAAGCCATATTTCCGACTAAATCCTGAAAAATTACCCATAATTCTGCTGTGGTTAAGGAGTCGATTACTTTGGGCATTACTGTAGTTGTGCCAAGAGAGGTCCTTAATTACCATTTGGACACTAGCTTGCTAGAGCTAAGAGAGCTTGAACTAAGCCTGTGTTTAGTTATGGTCATTTCAAAATTCAGAAGTATTTTTTTATAGAAGCTTCATACAGTGAGATCAATATCTCCCTAGAGATGAGTTTCTGTCCTTATACATACTTCCGGATGTATGTTATTGAGAAACCAGAGGGAAGTCTATCACATTTTCTGTTTACGATATTGATTTTGTCAATATTGTCAGACAATGGATGCGCTCAGCAATATTCAGCAAAAATCAGAAGGTATATCAAGTGAGCTGTCAATCATTTCATGTATCATCTATTGATGGATAGATAAATCAATGATATTCATTGTAAAATTAAGTTTTTATTATTTTCCATTTTCTTGGCCAGATGTTAATATCTGTTCGGATAAACACTGGAAAGATTGAAGCGCAAATCCACATTTTTTCCATTGCAAACTTTACTGAAATACAGTAATTCCCTAAATAATATGGCTTGTTGAGAGCTTTCCGATGAATGGCAACAAGCCATATTTCCGACTAAATCCTGAAAAGTTACCCATAATTCTGCTGTGGTTAAGGAGTCGATTATTTATGGCATTACTGTACACACACTTTGAAGAAATATGGGGCTGTTTGTTGATCTAGCTGTCCGTCTGTCTGTTATCAGCAATATGAGTTATCAGATCTGGATGAAATTTGGTATGGAGGTTCACCATCATATGACTGCTAATAGGAGAAAATGATGTTCACATTTTCCATTCTGGAGTTTTCCTTCTTGTTCATCTGGAAATCTTGGTTTTTTGTTCGTCCGCGCAGATATCTCGGTCATGGGTTATCAGATTTAAAATAACATTTGGTATGGAGGTTCACCATCATGAAGGCCAAATTATTTTGTTTACATTTTCCGTTCTAGAGTTCTCCTTTTTTATTTATTGTCAATTTGGGTTCCGTCCTACCCATGTTTCAATTTAGCACCGTGGAAGTACAGTAATGCCCTAAATAATCAACTCCTTAAACACAGCAGAATTATGGGTAACTTTTCAGGATTTAGTCGAAAATATGGTTTGTTGCCATTCATCGGAAAGTTCTCAGTGAGAGCTTCCGATGAATGGCAACAAGCCATATTTCCGACTAATTCCTGAAAAGTTACCAATAATTCTGCTGTGGTTAACGAGTCGATTATTTAGGGCATTACTGTAGCCATACGGGTGCCCAAATTATTAAGGGAGCTGAGACTTTTTGCCCGAATTTTTTACATGGTATATTCATGATTGTAACACAGGTTATGTAGAATTTACCTTATATATATACACAGAAATATAACAGAATAGATTCAAATTAACCATAAATTTGTATAATTCTGGCAGAATTAAATGTGAAAAATACTGTAATTTGCCACAATTTCCTCCTGAAATGCCATTCAATTTGCCCGAAAATTGCCTGAATTTTACCGAAAATATCTCAAATTTACTCAAAAAATGTTTGGTGGGGGCTGCAGCCCTTCCAGTCCCCTGACCCATATGGTTATGACCCGAGGCGCAATTTGTTTTATTCTGGTTATGACCCGAGGCGCAATTTGTTTTATTCTGATCCCAGATATATTATAGGCAAGAAAATCGAGAAAAAACTCCAGAGAAAACCTTCAACACTCAGATAACCTGCAGTAAAGGTCTAGCGCTTTCGTTATTGTTTAACTTCATCAGGACCGAGTTTGGCGTGTGATTTTTTTGAGGATTTTGCTCGCCTTATATACTGTCTGTTATGAGTCTCCGATTTGATTGGTCAGTGTAGAAGGGTCAAGGGGTTGTGAAAAGGATGATGGGAAATGCGGGTAACAAATGCGGGTAAGGGGTTCGTATTGGCGTTTAGCCTGTGTGGTGTGGGGCATTTTAAATGCGGGTAATTGGTGCGGTAATCGACGTGGTGATGGTAGTGATGCATTCCCAAAATTGCGGGTAACAAGTGCGGGTATCTGGCATTTGTGGTGGGAAAGCACGAAGTCACGGAAGTAGGAGTGCGGGTAACATCGGTTGTGCGGGTATTTGCCGAGTGGACGGTTGGGTATATATGCGGTGGTGTGTTTGGCTGGATGTGTAGCCGTTTAGGTATGCGGGTAACAATGGTTTAGTTCCGTAAAATGAGCCATTAGTTGGCATTGGTAAGTTTTGACGTGCGGGTAACAACGAGTGTCTGTTGTTGGAGGTTTAATGGTATGAAATTGAATGGTACGGAAACAGACCGGAAGGTCGAGGTTGGCGACGTGCTTAGTTGGGCGATGTGGGTGGGAGAAGACCAATCAAAAAGGATACTATACCTTACGATGTTTGGGTGATAAAGGCGTTCTGCTTGGATCCTCTGGCGAATTTTGTGGAAGATGGTTTATTGGACCGTGGAGGGAGAAGTGACAAATGCTACTGTGTTGTGAAAATAGATGTATTTAATAGTAAATCACAACAAATCTATGTGATAAATTTTATTTGGGATATACACACCATGCTGTTAGTTGATTCGTTGCTATTGCTAAATTAAGGGCTGTTCCGTAATTTTCAATAAATCCGCTCATCGGGAGTTGTGGATTCCCTGCGTGCGCTTAGTATATAGGGAGTGGTTCACTCCAGTTGTTGATTTTGTTGATCGGTTACATACGTCATGAGTTATAATCGTAGATGTGATTCAATGGGTTAATGTCGTACTAGCGTGCAAAGATAGTGAGACAGTAAACGTAGGGTGCTTGACCTTCGTATGTCTATGTATTTCTCTGACATTGCCACTCAAACTGGATCGGTGTGTGGATACCGGTTGGTGCATTCCGAACAGTGGAAGAACATGGTGTGTATATAGAGAGATCTGCGAATGCCGTTCTCTGATACGGCGATACGTGTTGATATAGTAGCGGACGTTTATGACGTCTGATCACTGAGCAGGGGTGGCCGTGGTATGAACAAGAATAGTAAAAAGGAAAGGAATAATAAATAAATCGACTAAAAGTCCTTCTTGTTCATCCCCAGTGGTTGGGGGTGTACGTAGAGTGAGATTACACTGTGCTTAGGCTGTGTCACTGGTGACATCGGAGAGATATATTATACATTTCATCACATAAATTTGTCTATTACAGGGTTGAGGTTTCTCAGAGCTCTGCGGTTGCTGTCCATACCAGACATACTTCAATATCTCAACATTCTCAAAACGAGCACATTGATAAGACTTGCCCAGATGGTAGCAAACTTTTCAAGCTTGTGGCTGGCTTCTGCTGGCTTTGTACATTTGGTAAGTAGCTAAGCCTTGAAATAGTGTGTCTGTCATTTGCAGAATGAGGTCCCCATAGGGTGAATTTAGTGATGCTACCCCGCATAGTGGGCTAGCATCACCAAATTCACCCTCTGTGAACCTCATTCTGCAAATGACAGACACACTATTTCAAGGCTTGTAAGTAGCTGCCACTGAAAACATTTCATCACCTGAGTTCTATAATATCATAAAACTTTCATGACTGGAGCTTCCTGGCATATGATCTTTAATGCTGCACCAGCACTGAACTGCATGAAAGGGTAAAGCGCTCTTTTCATTTTTCAGAGAAATGCATCAAGCCATGTGCTCTCATGAAATACCACATATTCTTAGATATCCTCAACAGCCAGACTGTCAAATGTAACATCGCTTCCTGTTACGGATTTCCCTAATGTGATCGAGACATTGATTTCACAAGCTAATCAAATCTTAGTAGTTACTTTGCTGATTAAAAGATTGTCTTATTTAAATAATATGCAAATTTTACGCTAATTTGCTTTCAATTTTATTATTCCTTGGCTAGTTTCCACAAGGGGGTTGGGGGAATGGGACACCTAGCTACAACCGTCCTGGTAAAATTTTAGATCATCAACCAACCAAATCGAAACTGCGAATATCTAGTATCAGTAAATCAGTTGATATCTTAAGCCCAAATTCTGAACATCTGGGGGGATATGAGTAGATACAGATCATAAGTCAAGAAATCATAATTTTATTTTATTTTTCTCAAAGGTTAAAGTGATGTGTAACACTCCGATAGGGTGCTCAAATAGAAATAGAGGAACATGTTGAATGGGAAATTTGGACATGGGGGGGGGAAAGGGACCATAAAAGGGACCCGCTGCCCCTCTAGTGGAAAATCTGAGATTGATCATTTCAAACTGCATGACCTGGGTAGCTATTCTATATGAACAACTGTTCAATACAACGAGGTTGGGCTGAAACATGTATGCAGCCTGATATGTATCTGTTTATTTGTGTAAGGGTTGTCAGAACAATTCCTTTCAAATATACATGCTAAGACCCAAGATGATACCCGGCTAACATGCATAATGTTTCCAATCAACGGCTGTCACAAACAGATTTATGTATCACCCGTTTATCTCTCATCTTGAGAGATTTCTGTCAGTGTCTGTTAAGTCATAGGTTGCACCAGTTGAGGAACATGCCATACACGAAGACAGTACACACAAGTCTGAGTTTAGTGTGCCTGTCATTTGCAGAATGAGGTCCCCAGAGGGTGAATTTAGTGACGCCATCCCACATAATGGGCTAGCATCACTAAATTGACTCTCTGGAACCTCATTCTGCATGGCCTTATCTGCTATGGGAGACAAAGACTCAGATTGAAGTTCCCAAATGGTGAATATTGTGATATACACCCATTGGGAACCTCGATTATGCAATGTGTCGTCTGCCAATTTGGGGATAGAGAGAAACTAAACTAAAAAAGAACTGAAATAGAATCTATGAGAAGAAAGTTCTATAGAAATTTGATAATAAAGAAACTTTCCAGAGAAGATGAGGCCTGATCAGAAAGGTCCCCAGAGGGTGAATTTAGTGATGCTAGCCCGCTATGTGGGATAGCGTCATTAAATTCACCCTCTGGGGACCTCATTCTGCAAATGACAGGCACACTAAACTCAGGCTTGTACACAGCCTACATCAGCTATTGCTCAGTTTTGTAATTTTCTTAAATAATAACAACATGGGATGATAATGTCATGGAATGAGAAATTTACTGGAGTACTTTGCTCATATCAGCATTGATCTTCACTGGTATTCTGGGACTAGATGTTCCATGTCAAATCAGTTTGTACACATGTAATCTTAAATTATATAATCTCAGACTCCACATGGGATTCCCTGAATGCTCACAGCAGGGATCTGACAACATCAGCAGACATCTGACACTCTGATCTCATCATATGTCCCCCTCCAACTGGAGATTAGTTGCTATAATTCAGTGATAAGTCTGAAAACATCTGACATTATATTATCATGGATCATATCTGAAACCATCAAACACTATCTTTACAAATCAGATCTGAAATCATCTGGCAGATCTGAAATCATCTGGCAGATAATATGTTTACAGTATATGCCGCCTTAGATCATGCCATGAATCTCTACTCTGGCTATACTGCCTGTAGAGATCATATTCCCCCAGTACAAAACCTTGGAACTTTTTGAAGTTTTGACAGGGAACCTTATAAAGTCGAAAACATAATGTGGGGAATATATCTTGTTGTTATCTTTTTCTTAATAATGTACTTCACTGTAGGTGAATGTCCCAACTCAAAACTGCATGCTTTTCTCTGGCTTTTGTTAGCCAATACCTCAATAAACATCAAATTATTTACCCAGGAAAATTTTTGTAATTGTGAGCGACGCAAAGCAAAATCACTCATAAATTCACTTAACCCTTTACCCAACAAAACGGCCAAAACCGGCCAAATAAAGCTTCAACAGCCTAAAATATCTTCGGTCTGTCTCAATAGAACCATACAAATATGGATATCATTGGAACCGGCTCCTTGACCACATTGTGATAGTTACAGTTATGCCCTGTGCCAATGCATTCTCGTATATATGCGAGTCGACCATAGGTCGCCTCGCATATATAAGAGAATGCATTGGCCTAAAAAAAAAAAAAATTAACACTTTTTACCATTTTTTCTTACATTCTTTAACAATTTTATAATTTTTAATGCATTGGCACAGGGCCGTTCTGTTGGGTAAAGGGTTAAATGGTGAAATTTCGAGTTGGGATCTTCACCTACAGTGAAGTACATTATTAAGGAACAGATAATAACTAACAAATATATTCCCCGTGTTATTTTTCCGACTTTATAATGTTCCCTGTCAAAACTTTAAAATGTTCCAAGGTTTTCTACTGGTGGAATATGATCTATACGGGCGTTGGCCATGGTAGAGGTTCATGGCATGATCTAATTCCGCCTCAGACTGGAGATTAGATTCTATGATTCATTGATGAAATCTGAAAACATCTGATATTATATTTTCCTGATCACATCTGAAAACATCTGAGACTATTTTTACTGATCACATCTGAAAACAATTGACAATATTACTATATTTTCATTATTTGCTGCCTCAGACTGGAGACTTTTAGCACCATAATGATCAAATCTAGAAAAATCTGACCATATTAAAACCAATTTACATACATCTGACAATTAATGTATACCTTTACTGGAGTTTTAGCTTCTCTGTTGGGTGATGCTAATAAACTAATTTTTATATGCCTATTTTTAAAAGACAGGACGTATTATGTTATTGATCTGTCCAACCGTCCGTTTGCTTTTGGTTTCCAGATGATAATTTAGATAGTCTCAACTGAATATGAGTAACTTTTGAGGATTTAGTCGGAAATATGGCTTGTTGCCATTCATCGGAAAGCTCTCCAATGGATTGTAGTTTGATATGCGGGCTTTAAACTAATACAAAATACAGGTAAAGTTCAAATTTGGGTTCTGTCCACCAATTTTCACCAGAGTTAATTATGGCCATTTATTTTTAATTTTCACTTAATTTTCGCTTCCGATTGATAACTTTAGTATTTAAAGTCTGAACTGGAATGGAATTTAGTAAGTGAGTTTACAGCCAAAAATACAGGTCAAGTTCATATTTGGGTTCCGCTCTCCAATATTCACCAGAGTTATGGCCCTTTGCTGGAAATACCATGCCTTAGTGATGCTCTTGTTGAACAATAGAATACTTTTTTTTAAAGTGAAGAAAATGTTCTTCTAATCTCAATGGACAGCAGTTAATATGCTTTCATTTAAGAAGCATGAATTGATTATTGTTTAGATAGGATTAAGCTAATTTGTGATTTTTATTGTTGATCAGTTCGGTATTCAAGCACAATATAACCCTGACCGACTCAGCTATGACCCCCAAGATAGCTAGACTCTTAGATGTAACGTCACATGACTTCCAAAAAGCTGTTACGGGTTTGTCTGATGTGAGATATTGATTTCTCAAGCTAATCAGATCTGCATAGTTACTTTGCAGATTACATAATGATTTTATTTAAATCATATGCAAATTTACACTAATTTGCTTTGGTTATATTCAATATTTAATGTGTTTTCTTTCTGAATATTTGATCCATCAGGCTCTATGGAGCTGCTCATGATAACTGCACTGAATTATTGAACCATCCATATGGTTCCCAACTGTTTGAAAAGTACATGAATTTTTATCCCTTTCCTGAAAATTGCTTTGATTCATTCCAGTGCAATGAAAATTGCTTGAATTTATTCCAGTCATTATACTGACATGGCTTATTTAAAGCTTATAGTAAACACTTATTGCTGGAATTATGATGGCATATTTTATCATGCACTAGCGATGCTCTTGTTGAACATTAACCCTTTACCCAACAAACCGGCCAAAACCGGCCAAATAAAGATTCAACAGCCTAAAATATCTTCGGTCTGTCTCAATAGAACCATACACATATGGATATCATTGGAACCGGCTCCTTGACCACATTGTGATAGTTACAGTTATGCCCTGTGCCAATGCATTCTCTTATATATGCGAGTCGACCATAGGTCGCCTCGCATATATAAGAGAATGCATTGGCCTAAAAAAAATCTTTTTTTACCATTTTTTCTTACATTCTTTAACAATTTTATAATTTTTAATGTGTTAAGCCAATGCATTCTCTTATATATGCGAGGCGACCTATGGTCGACTCGCATATATAAGAGAATGCATTGGCACAGGGCCCTTCTGGTGGGTAAAGGGTTAAATACTTTTTTTTCGAAGTGAAGAAAATGTTCTTCTCTTCATGGAAACCAGTTAATTTACTGTAATTTAAGAAGCATGAATTGAATATTGTTTAGATAGGATTAAGCTAATTTGTGATTTTCATTGTTGATCAGTTCGGTATCATTCAAGCACAATATAACCCTGACCGACTCAGCTATGACCCCCAAGATAGCTAGACTCTTGGATGTAAGGTCACATGACCTCCAGAAAGCTGTTATGGGTTTGCCTGATGTGAGACATTGATTTCTCAAGCTAATCAGATCTGCGTAGTTACTTTGCAGATTACATAATGGTTTTATTTAAATCATATGCAAATTTATGCTAATTTGCTTTGGTGATATTAAATTTCTAATGGCCTTTCTTTCTGTATATTTGATCTATCAGGCTCTATGGAGCATGTCCCCTTCTCCAGCGTACCTGGTGGTGGAGTGATTTCCAAGAGAAATTAACCCTCAGTGTGCTGTCTTTCTTCAACCTTCAAAACTGAAGTTGTGACATGACATACCAGATTAAATGACAATAAATGATGGCTTCTGTTCTAATATATATCCATTATTGTAGAACCCTTAACATTTCGAGGCATGCTGCGTTAAGTGGCCCACCAGTTTCGGCTGACTGATGTGCTATGGTTTCTCTCTGATCATGGCTTTAAGCCATTCTCTTAATGAGAATGACATGCCTATTTGATTCACTCTAATTAACCAAGCCTGAGTTTAGTGTGCCTGTCGTTTGCAGAATTAGGTCCCCAGAAGGTGAATTTAGTGACGCTATCCCGCATAGAGGGCTAGCATCACCAATTTCACCTTCTGGGGACCTCATTCTGCATGGCCTCATCTGCTATGGGAGACATAGTCTCAGATTGATGTTCCCAAATGGTGAATATTGTGACGTACACCCATGGGGAACCTCGATTAAGCAATGTGTCATCTGCCAATTTGGGGATATACAGAGAAATTAAACTAAAAAAGAAATCTATGTGAAGAAGTTTCTATAGAAATTTGATAATAAAGAAACTTTCTAGAGAAGATGAGGCCTAAGCAGAATGAGGTCCCCAGATTGTGAATTTAGTGATGCCTGCCGGCTATGTGGGATAGCGCTTCTAAATTAACCCTCTGGGGACCTCATTCTGCAAATGACATGCCAATTTGATTCACTCTAATTAACTCTGATTAACTCCCTAAATCTCCCATTGTCTGGAATAATTAGCCTCTGACCCGGATACATGGGAGGATTCTGGAGTGCATATGAATAATTAACTTGGAAGATTATCACAGTCCTTCTAATTGAAGGGAAAATACTCCCACCTGATAACTCTAGGACTCAGTGCACTGGCATAGGCATGCTCACTTCCAGCTACTATCCACACAGTTGTATTTATTAGGCCAAAGAAAGAAATATTTGTGGTCGGGGATTTCATTCCGACTCTATTAAAGTGATGTGAAACACTCCACTAGGGTAGGGTGGGCACAGTGAATAAACTTGCTCAAAACAAGTGTTCTAATTAATATTTTATCAAAATTGCCACGGCACAAGTTCTTTCTATTATATAAATCAAATATAGTGACTCTCGTTGGTGAAATCATTGTCGTTTGTTTATCATCGATTTGTTTTGATGAATGGTGGACTGTTTTGTTTCCATTTTTATTGTTGTTGAATTTTTTGACAAAATAATAGCTTAATGATACGTTCCTCAAATGGGTGTAGCGGTTGAGACGTAAAATATCAGATTGAAGTACATAATATGTCTTTAATTAAAGTTTTTAATGGTTTTCAAGATGATAGTCATTTTTATCAGACTGAAAACAAAAAACACTTCTTATTACCTCAAAATGGGTTGATTTCTTAATTTTTTCAAAGTTATCTCAGCCCAATCATGCACAGAAACTTCATATACTTAATACTTAATCAAAACAATTATCTCTTATAATTTAATAAAAATATTAGCCAAAAAATTCAACCTTCCTGAAAACATTTTCATAAATTTTTTAAATAGATATATTGTTTGCAAACAACACTTCTGTAACTCTCATCATCACCAAATTCACCCTCTGGGGACCTAGCTGATTCATAGATCTCACTTAGCAGTTGAGGCCTAAGCAGAATGAGGTTCTTAGAGGATGAATTGGTGATGTTAGCCCTTCGTGCAGCATAGTGTCACCTTATTAAAAACTAATTTAAATAACTGACCTTATTTTTTTGTCCCCCGAAAAATAAATTTTCGGGGGACTATAGAAACGGGCCCTGTCCGTCCGTTCGTTCGTCACACTTTTGAGCACCTTCATGGTGTAATCATCTCCACCTACAGATTTCATCCCAGAGATTTGAAACTTCAGAATATTGTTGCCCATATATTGAAGATGTGCAACATGTATATAGATAACCGAAAAATTATTTTTTGACAGAGTTATTAACCCTTTTCGACTTAGAAAATTTCAACATTTTTTACAATTTTTTGTATGAGGGTACCTTCATGGTGTAATCAACTCCTCCTACAGTTTTGATTGTAGATATTTGAAACTTCAGAATATTGTTACCCACATATTGGAGATGTGCAACATGATTGTATATAGGTGACGAAAAAAAAAAAATTTAACATAGTTATTAACCCTTTTCGACTTAGAAAATTTCAACATATTTTTTAATTTCTTTAACAAAGCGGCATCGATTTGCCACGTTTTCGGGGGACACTGTGGTCGGCTGACCTTTTATCTGAATAAATTTAAACCAGAAATTTAATTTTCATTGGCCTAAATTCACCTTTGTGCCCTAGGAATCTGTTGTATATATCTATGAGTCATAGATTAGTTTGCTATGCAGGATAGTGTCACTAATTTCACCCGCTGGGGACCTCATTCTGCAAATGACAGACAGTCAATTTCAAGACTTGCTTATAATTTCATAAAGATCCTCAATTTCAGCTTCCAGAATTGAATCATTTTCGATTTGAGTCGTCACAGTTTGGATTAGATTCGCAGTACATGAATTCCACTATATTCTCGTTGATTTCAAGCCTGCATAGAGTGTGTCTGTCATTTGTAGAATGAGTTCCCCAGAGGGTGAATTTGGTGATGCTATCCCACACAGTGGGCTAGCATCACCAACTTCAACTGGGTAACTTAAATCTGATCCTAGCTACATGTAGGTCTCCCATAGCAGTTGATACCTATGCAGAATGAGGTCCCCAGAGGGTAGATTTGGTGATGCTAGCCCACCATCCAGGATAGCGTCACTAGATTCACCCTCTGTGGACCTCATTCTGCAAATGACAGACACTATATTTCCAGGCTGGGTTGGTTTATCATCCACCAAATCTTCAAAGAATAACAATAAAAGATCATACATTATGAGAAAAGAATTTCATCATAGATAATGGAATCATCTGCATTGTTGCCCCATCAAAGTGCACTACGACCTTTAATTTAATGGAATCATCTCGAATGTTGCCCCATAAAAGTACACATACGACCTTTAATTTAATGGAATCATCTGTGATGTCGCCCTGTCAAAGTGCACATAGGACCTTTAATTTGACATCAAACACAGTCATAGACTCAAAATCACTTGCGATGACCATAAAGTCAATGCACTTATTCATGATCACAAGATAAGATTAAGCTGTTGGCCAAATTGGCTCTTAATTAAATCAGTTTTTCTTGAATATCCAACAATTTATTCAAATTAATTGGGATATAACATTGCATGTTGACTGATCTTGTAATTGTAAAGCTATGTTTCTTAATATGAAAAAGGCTATAAAGTGAAAATGGTAATATTGTTAAAGGTACCCAATCTGATCAGATGCTCCTAAATTACTATTTCTTTGGCTTCGGGGTAAAAACTATTTGACTGGAGTTGAGGAACCCACCCATCAAAGCTCAGAGTGATCAGATATTGATTTTTGATGCTTGTTATATCTCGAGATGTGTAATAATATGTGGCCCAGAAACTCGTGGTCAAACTGAGGGTCTCAGACAAAATTGCGGATGAAGATGCATAACTCTAAAATCAAGTGGTAATATGGTCAAATTTGGTGATACTTTAGTGATAATATGACCATATTTTGTTGAACAAAATATTGAAAAATAACAAGTTTTGGGACATTTGATACCATAATTGACAGTGGTTAGCATTATTTTGTTGCAATAAATCGATTCTGATAACTAAAGCAATAAGAGATTCTTTTTTGCTCTTAAGCGCAATAAGATTTTCCTTATTGTGCTTAAGTGCAATAAGGGATTCCTTATTGCTCTTAAGCTCAATTATTTATTAAATGTCAATTTGGCATCCCATAATAATCTGCTTTATTAAATAATTTGTCAAATAAACCCAGAAAGCAAGATTCATTCTATTCTCACATGGCCTCAGAAGCCTGGAGAGAAGGAAGTATTCTGTAGCTACAGATAAGTCATTATATACTGAGAATATCTTTAGTGGTTAATTGGCTAATTAATACCTGATGAGTATAAGAAGCAACCTAATTCCAGGCAGATGTATGGGCAACAAGGAACTAAGTCACTGGTTATATGTACCTGGGTGTATTAGCTTGAATTATCCATGGAATGCGAGGTCATCATGAGATTGTGGAATTAACACAGTTCCCAAGAATTTATAGTAATTGTGCTTCTTCTGGGCCTGAGAGATTTTAAGTATGATTGATCAATGCAGTTGTATGCTCCTGTTCAGTATAGTGTGTTGTAACACAAGCCTGCAATTAGTGTGTCTGTCATTTGCAGAATAAGGTCCCCAGAGGGTGAATTTAGTGACTATTCTACAGGGTGGGCTAGCATCACCAAGTTCACCCTCTCGGAACCTCATTCTTCATAGGTCTCAACTGCGTGTTATCATGTTATGGGAGACCTAGGATCAGATTGAAGTTCCTCAGTTGAAGTTGGTGATGTTCACCCATTTGTCACCTCGATTACGCATTTTATCTTCTGCATATTAGGGGATATAGAAACTGAACAGAAGGGAAAAAGTAACTATAAACAGTATATTAATTTGAGAGTATAGATACTTCCCAGATGATGAGGGCTAAGCAAAATGAGGTCCACAGAGGGTGAGTTTGGTGATGATAGCCCGCTATGTGGACCTCATTCTGTAGATGACAGCCACACTATATGCAGGCTAGCATGGTTGTGTTATTGTCACCAAAATTGGTGAGTGACTGAAAGTACAAGTTTTTGCTGGAGTTTTAGGACCATATCTTCATCAACATTTTGATTTCCAGATGATATCTTTCTGAAATGCAATCTGAAACAAGCCAACGGGCGTGTCATTCACCGACTGGCAGTGCAGTGCTCTTGTTATTGTTATAATACACCCCAAGATCAAAATATAGTTTAATGAAGCAATCAATTTTTAATCTGCCAAGGGGGCTTTAATTTCCTGCTTCATTAATCTACAGAGAATATATTTTCCTAATGCTGCATAACAAACTCATTAACTCACATCATGATGATTATGAGCATCATAAAAAATACATTATGGTCTGTATTAGTATTTCAAGGTGTCAGTTGAAATATTAATGACTTAACCTCTTTGCTGCTAAATGATGTTATGACGTCGTGTGCTGGGCTGTTGACGTTATTGCCATTTTCCAATGGGAAAATATAACTGGAATATCACAAGAACCATAAAACTGACTCAGTTGAAAGGCTATGATCATTCACAATCGTGGAACATCATACACTGTTTGAAAATTCGAGATATAGTTATTCCAATGAACCAATCTCTGAGTTCCAGTTATGTATAATGGTCAGTCTAACAAAACTGTATAATGGTCTGCTGCTAGTGTGCGGAAGTTGGCATGTACTTTTACCTCCGTAATAGTTATGAACATCATAGCAGGGAAGAGGTTAGCTAGTTATGCTTGGCAGGTTTAGATGAAAACATTCACATCTCTCACTCAATAGTAAACAGGCTGCAATCCATGTTGTGTCATGAACGATTTTCACATTATTCATAATTGTTTCCCTGCATATAATGATTGATTCAGGACTCAATTTTCTTGTTTCTTCATTTTTGTATCATTTGCTTTACATTCTTCTTGTAGTTTGGCAGCCAGCTTGCCTCACCTGCTCTCACCTGCTTGGTGCAGTGAGAGTTGTTGGCAGGTGCAATATCCCTGTTCTGATTGTCTGCACAGTTCTAAATATATCTAACTTGGCCTTTAGACAGACCAACCCATCACCATCTCAATATCTTTGCCAAGCCTTTGGGTATCTATCTATTGACAGGAACCCACTGTTACTAAGCCTGGAAATATGGTGTCTGTCATTTGCAGAATGAGGCCCCCAAATGGTGAATTTAGTGATGCTACCTGGCTCAGTGGGCTAGCATCACCAAATTAACCCTCTGGTGACCTCATTCTGCTTTGGCCTCATCTTCTGGGAAGTATCTATAGTCTCAAATTGTCTGTGTTTTTAGTTAATTTTTCCTTTCTCTTCAGATTCTATATCCCCTAATTTGCAGAAGATAAAATTCATAATCGAGATGACTATAATGGGTGAACATCACGAACTTCAACTGGCGAACTACAATCTATTCATATATGTCTCCCATAGCCATTAAGCTAGGCTTAAGCAGAATGAGGTTTCCAAAGGGTAATTTGATGATGATAGCCTGCTGTGTGGGATAGTGTCACTAATTTTAAATTATGCAATAACAATATTTGTTATATGCACTTATCATCTGAGCCAGGGGCATCAGCTTAATGAGTATGTGGGGGGGGGGCAGTTGTTCCTCTTTCCCTCCTGCAAGTGGATTCTCCCACCCAGTCATCAAAGTAAATATTGGAATGGTCTTTTGTTTATTGGAGGGTTGTTCGGGAGAAATGACCTGCCAACAGACAGACAAAAAAATAAGTGCAAAGGGATTCCTATGCATTGGTCAGAAATGTTCAGATAATAAATCCAACAAACAGTCATAAGGGATCAACTATATATAATAATGAAATGGATAAAATGCTTCTCGTGTGACACAATTTTGTCTTTTTTACAACTAAAACTTTACTTATGACTACTAAAAATTGTGTTAAGAAGTTGTATCACGTTGCCCTTGGTTGCATTGATCTGAACTTCTCTATGCTATATATCTTTGTCTCGCGTTACTTCTATGCGAGCTGCCTTTAGGGTCTTGTGAATGTTCAAGAATTTATTAACTCAATGTCCATATCGGTCATTCTAGTCAAGATTGACACTGAATCTGTTAACTGATTCGTATATATTATCAAATCTACATGAATTGGCCCATGGCATTGTTTTGCTTTTAAATAGCAGATGACATAATATTTGCAGCCACAATAATGTAAACAAAAAGGTGCCAAAAATAGACAATCTAAAATCAGATGCATAGGTTTCAGCAAACTATGTTTTCTGAATTCCTTGGTTCACAAACTAAAACAACTGCAACAACAAGCTGGTCCTACACAAGCCTGAGTTTAGTGTGCCTGTCATTTGCAGAGTGAGGTCCCCAGAGGTGAAATTAGTGACGCTATCCTGCATCAAGGGCTAGCATCACAAAATTCACTCTCTGGGGACCTCATTCTGCTTAGGCCTCATCTTCTCTGGAAAGTTTAATATCAAATTTCTATAGAAACATCTTCACATATTATATTTCTTTTTTAGTTTAGTACGTTCTCTATATCATCAAATTAGCAGACGACACATTGCATAATCGAGGTTCACAATGGGTGGACATCACAAAATTCACCCTCTGAGGACCTCATTCTGCAAATGACAGGCACACTAAACTCAGGCTTGGTCCTATAGCAACAACAAGATAATGGAATTAAGAACATCACATCATTCATATTTTATTCGAGCTATTGACAGATACGCAGGACATTAGCTGTCTTTTTGAAATTTATGTCTTTCTAAAAGAAATTTATTCTGTTATTGGCTACAATTATGTGGTATTTTCTGTATACATAAAACTCTTTCTTCAAATGTGAAATACTATTCAAACAATGTCACGGAAATATGTAATAATTTAACCCTTTCAGTGCCATGTCTGATTTTTGTATCAACCCATATTTCCTTGATCAATTTTCATATTTATTGATTATAAGAGCTCTTTCCATCAATGTATCACATTATTATAATCAATAAATTTGAAAAATGATCAAGGAAATATGGGTTGATACAAAAATCGGACTTGGCACTGAAAGGGTTAAATTCAAATTACTGTCTAAATGTTCTTGAAAGATATTGCACATTCTCTTTAAACAGGTCTAACTGATCACTCTTGGCTAATTATTTATATATTTCTGTTGGAAATTGTCATGAGAGTAAATTAGCTTCTTTATCAATGGTGAGTGAAGGGCATGACAATGTTCTCTTTAGTACAATACTTTTACAGTCAAAATATATCTCTGCACAATGACAGACCTAATATTGCAGTTGGCAGTTTTGCAACATGGCTATATTCCGATGTGTATTCATAGACATGTCCTGAATACATATAGCATTCATTAATAGCTTATAAATTGATGAAATGACATCTCTTTTCAGCTTGAAAATTCCGGGGACCCACCAGATTTTGACAATGATCATGCAATGACATATTGGGAATGCTGCTACTTCCTGTTGGTTACCATGTCGACTGTCGGATACGGAGATATATATGCCAAGACAACAATTGGTCGTTTGTTCATGGTTCTCTTTATTGTTGTCAGTATTGTAAGTATAAGCTGCTCATATTAAAATCAAAAATATATGTAAAATGTATTCTACCTGAATACGAAATAGCTGTGGCCTAAGAGTGTCCACCAACTGATAGAGATTCTCAAATTCTCACCTAGACTTTCCCTGTTATTTACCCCAGAATGCATCGTAATTCACAACTAACAGGTAGAGTTATTCCCCTTCCATTGAGAATAATAGGCTGGCAGTACAGACGAGATCAAAATTAAGCACAGAACCTTGACAAAAACAACCTGTTTATTTGACCGGATAAGTCGATAATACAATGTTTTGGAGCTTCCTCTATCAAATGATATACAGTAATGCCCTAATTAATCGACTCCTTTAACCACAGCAGAATTATGGGTAACTTTTCAGGATTTAGTCGGAAATATGGCTTGTTGCCATTCATCGGAAAGCTCTCGGGGAGAGCTTTCCGATGAATGGCAACAAGCCATATTTCCGACTAAATCCTGAAAAGTTACCCATAATTCTGCTGTGGTTAAAGGAGTCGATTAATTAGGGCATTACTGTATAATATGGAATATGACTCAATATGCTGTATATAATGTAATCTGGGCATTCTAAAATTTAGTGGGCCTTTAACAGGATTAGTGAAAAGTTTTATTTAAATTATAGAAGTAAACTGCATGAGGTACAGTAATCCCTAAGTAATCGACTCCTTAACCCTTTACCCAACAGAAGGTCCATGTGCCAATGCATTCTCTTATATATGCGAGTCGACCATAGGTCGCCTCGCATATATAAGAGAATGCATTGGCTTAACACATTAACAATAATAAAATTGTTAAAGAATGTAAGAAAAAATGGTAAAAAGTGTTAATTTTTTTTTTTTTTAGGCCAATGCATTCTCTTATATATGCGAGGCGACCTATGGTCGACTCGCATATATAAGAGAATGCATTGGCACAGGGCATAACTGTAACTATCACAATGTGGTCAAGGAGCCGGTTCCAATGATGTCCATATTTGTATGGTTCTATTGAGACAGACCGAAGATATTTTAGGCTGTTGAAGCTTTATTTGGCCGGTTTTGGCCGGTTTGTTGGGTAAAGGGTTAACCACAGCAGAATTTTGGGTAACTTTTCAGGATTTAATCGGAAATATGGCTTGTTGCCATTCATCGGAAAGCTCTAAAAAGAAATAATTGATGTGATGGAATTAATATTTACTGTCAGTGAACGTAGCATGAAATTAAGGGAAACAACACCCAGGGAAATATGAATTTAATCACCATCAGATGGTTGTTATTTTCAACTCATTAGTAAGTGTTGTATGGATTAACTGATAATCAATAAACCTTGCAGAAGTGAACAACTTGCTGTCCAATTTATTATTTATTGGGGTTCTTATGAACTTTTACAATGTGTGTACATGACTAAACATCGAGTAACGACAGCCATACTGAGTATGTTCCATCATGATCATAATATAAAGAGCAAGCATTTTATTTATCAATGCTTGTAAGCAATGACCTAATGGACATGGCTTCATTTTTATGCAGTTTAAAGTAAGCCTTTTCAGTCACACGTAATGATCTTGTCAAATAAAGTAAGGCCCTAAGTAATCGACTCCTTAACCACAGCAGAATTATGGGTAACTTTTTAGGATATAGTCGGAAATATGTCTTGTTGCCATTCATCTAGATCCAATGACACTAGTGTTGAAACAACTGGGGTATTTTGTAGTCGACTAATCGATAGTCAAAAATTAAGTCAAAGTCGGCTAATTGACAAACCACATGCCCATGGATAACTTTCATTTTACTATGTGGCTATTGAGTCAGAAATCACTGCAAGATAACTGCTGTTTCCATTTTTCGCGGGTGTTACGATCGGAAGATCGAAACCGGTGCTACCAAATTTGTATCCATCCGGCTATTTAATGTCAGGTGTCTTGGCTATAAAGTTGGCTTGCATTTCATTGTATTTCGGTTTCTCGTAGTATTATGATACATTCATCATACCATATCCAGACACATTAGTCCATACTCATACTGAATTCATTACACACATAGTGACAGAGAATACACACTAAACATATTGGTATAATAATTGTATTCAATTAAACTGACGTGTCCTGACACAAACTGAATGAACACCAAAGGCTTCAAAGTGCGGCTGACGATACCATTATCTTTGATCGGCCATTGCGCAATGATGTTTATTAGCAAAATTGGCGATTTCATAATTGGTGTTTGTGTAAGTAATTCTACTAAATAGCGTGACGTTTGTTTTAACTTTTAACACTTAAAACATAGTGCGTTCTCAATTTAATGCAACTAATCAACTTGGGATTCTGGAGTCGACTTTTGGTTAACAATTTGTCGACGTTGTCTAAACGACAAATCGTTTCAACACTAACTTAAACACAGGACAGATGGACAAAATATCAACACATTCATGTGAATACAGGAATCATTCTGGAATGGCAAATGCAAAACATATCACCAATAGCATGATGCTATTCTCCAATTTCCACAAAAATAATCTCTGAAATCAGATAGCTAAGCCTTTAACCCTTTCATGACTGCACTGGTGCAGCATTAAAGATCCTGTGCCAGTTCATTCTTTTATATATGCAAGTCTCCCATATATGCGAGCCTCTCATATATAAGAGAATGCACTTGCTTACAAGGTCAAGGTAAATATTGTTAGGCCAATGTATTCTCTTTTATATGCGAGGGTCCCTATGGGAGACTCGCATATATAAGAGAATACATTGGCGCAGGATTTTTGCTAAATTTCAGGATGCTCCAGTCATGGAAGCGTTAAATAAATTCATATAATTTACAGTTTTTGAAAATTTTGGAGTATAATTTGACCCCAATGACATCTCCCCCTCCCACCTTTCATAAAATTTGGTCCAACCCACCCTCTTTGGCAGATTCATTCACATGGAAACTGCTTCTATACCAAGCCTGGATTTAGTGTGTCAACTTCAACTGTGGAAATTCAATAATATTAGTGCTTATACAGTGCTTAACTCCATGTTTTATGGTGCCCACATCAGAATGAGCAATGGGGATGCTGCAGTGTCCTGGGCCCTGCAAACAAAGTACCCTGCCTTGCTCACCAGAAGCTTGTATATGCTACTGATGAACAGATAGTCTGCCAACAGAGTAGTTTTTGTCAGTCCAAAAATTAAGATAGCATAAATACACTTTTGTTCAGTATATGCCCTAAGTGCTTCGCATTAGTACCCCAGCTGTTGAGTAATGCGGAGTCTTGTGCCTGCTGCCATTTTATAGGCGCTTCACTAGAGTGGTATGCGCTTATTTCTAGTCTAGGTATGACGAAGTGAGTGCAGTACAAGTGACTTTCCTCAGGGGTCACAACTTGGTGCGATATTTGAAACAGTGTGCAGCTATACAGCCCAAACATCACTTAATCTGACCTAGCCAGTGTTGCAGAAACGATAGTCCACCGGCAGGCGTGAACTCATGAAGGTGCGTTAACACCATTAGAGGTCCGACACTCTAACAACTGGGCCATACCAAACTCCACATATCTGGTCCTAGGGCTCCCATAGCAGTTGAGGCCTATATCAGAATGAGAATCTCAGAGGGTGATTGTGGTGATGCTAGCCCATCATACAGGATAGCATCACTAAGCATCACCCTCTGGGGACCTCATTCTGCAAATGTCAGACACACTAAATCCATGCTTACTCTGTACATAATTCATGAAGGGGCTGATCTTATTTTCTTAAATCACAAATATTCTGTAACTGTTGTGTCTAGGTAAACAACTTACTACATTCTGGTTGTTTATAGATAGCTGTGTGTCCCTGCCCAAGTCTGAAATCAAAACAGATTATCTTCAGATCATCTCTGCAAATGATTCTACAAGTGTTAACCACTCCTATATATAAAAATGAGTTCTCAAATACCCTGTGAGCGTTAAGCAGCTTGCTGATATTGTTCCAGGTCTTTGATTATAAGCATAGTTATTAAAAAAATACAGCTCTTTAGGCTTGGTATGTTTTTGTCAGTGAATCCAGTGCTGAGCATTTTTGCATTATCTTTACTAAACACACCACAGAGTAATTAATACATGAGCATGTTGACGATATAATAATACTCTTGGGATCCAAATAAAACGTTTGGGGGGGGGGGGGGGGGGGGGGCGGAATAATAGTACAGGGGGGAAACTTCCTCAAAATTAAATAAGATTACAGGGGTGAAATAATGAGGTCATTTTGTAACATATTCTTTGTTTAGCCCTATAAGAACCAAGAGAAGCTGTGTAAGCCCTTGTCTGATTCTTAATAATCATTTTGCGGCACATTGAAGTGGTTTTGATATGAAAAGCAGTGATTTGAAATGAAAAAAAATAAAATATAGAGACCCAAATATAATAAGCAGCATTCAGGGGGGATTTTTAGATGAAATTTAATAAGAGTACCCGTATGTTTATTCAGAGCCCGAGAGTACATCACCACAGTGTAGGTCTTCAAGATCCCCCTATTTGTGTTTTTCAATCTGAAATTGATGCCCAAACTTTGAAGGTTGAATGTTTGCCAGTTTAGATATTGTTGGACTCATTGTGTGTGTACTGTAATGTTGGGCATTTCATAAAAAAATGCTTGGACATTAGTTTTGCCCTGGTGGATGAACTCACCTTAGATAAAACTGAAAATTCTTTGGCAGTATTGCCATTTTCAATTAATAAGATTCTGACTTAATTTTTACATAGAGATGTTATTTTTCAATGATTAGTTATTGAAGTAATAATAATTTATAAGCTGTCAATTCACGGAATACTATTAAACAGTTGGTTGTCACTTTAATATTTAGCCATTAAGTTGATTTCTTGAATATCTTAATTGTCATCTGTCACTCTTCCACTAAGCACAAATGCAACTCCACACATGTTTGGAACAATGACAACATTATTAATTTCAGGGGACTGACCACCTAAAATGAAGTTTCTATTCAACTCATTTATGAAAATATATGAAAATCTAAAAGTATTTTTTACCAATATTTGGTTTAAATTATAAGAAATAACTTTTGTTTCGATTATGGTTATTAGTGATAACCGAAAAGTGTGAATACTAATGCACGATTGTCCCAAACTTATCGGTTATATAACTGCATAACCTTCATCGAAACAAGACTGATTTAATATTATAGATAACATCTTATGAATCTGATTTCTGTTAGCATTGTTGCTTGACAGAAAAAGATTTGTTTTGTTTTGGGAGAGCTGTTAAATTAATTCAAGTTAAATAGGCTAATCCATAGAAACGAACATTTTCTCAATCACATTGTAAATAATTTTCATATTGGATTCACACAGTAGGTCCCTGCGAATTGGGCTTTTTCATTCCAAAATCGAATCTCCAATCGAATTGGCCAAATGATTCTGAATCGCATCGAATCTCGAATCGAATCATTGCGTCTGGCATAATAATAGTGAAGATGAAGATTATACATGACTCAGAAGCCATACTATTATAAATTTGCTCACTTTGTAATGACGATAAATGATCGTCAGTATACAATGTAAATATTATCTATAAATGAATCAAATGCATGTCTAACCCATTAAGTGCACATTCTTTGTGGCTGTCACTGTTATACAATAATGAAACAGAATCCGAAGCAATATTGAAGCCAGAAAGCAATCGCGTTCACAAGTTTGACATAATATATGAAATATTGTTAGATAAGTGGCATAAGTCTTACAATTCTTTGGTGGTCTATAGTATAGCTCAGTCGATGGCAATGTTATTTATATGCATTGGTATCATAATATATCTTCACGAAAAAGCAATGTGGTCTATTGAAGTAATGAGAATGCAATTGGTGCCAATGATTCGATACAATTTCAATCAGGACAGCCGATTTCAAATGGAATTGAATCAAATGAAAATTCTAAATCGCATTGCATCGAATCGAATCGAATCACAGGGCCCTATCACCCAGTGCCATAGATATTATAGTGAGATTGAGTTTCATTGGTAAAATATTGAGTTATAGCACACACATTAACCATTTCATAGCAATCCAGCAGAATAGTCACAAATTAACATTGTTTTTAGTTACTATTCCCTTCTGTTGAGTTTCTATATCCACTAATTTGCAGAATATAAAATGCATAATTGTGGTGACTAATGGGTGAACATCACCAACTTCAACTGAGGAACTTCAATCTCATCCTAGGTCTCCCATAGCAGTTGAGGTCTAAGCTGAATGAGGTCCCCACAGGGTGGATTTGGTGATGCTAGCCCACTGTGCAGGATAAGCATCACTAAATTCACCCACTTGGGACATTCTACAAATGTCAGCTGCACTGAGGCAAAAAATACACATTTCAATGAAAGAGTGGTGTCCATAGAAGGAGATAATATTATCTTTATGGTATAAATATAAATTTAAGTAAGTACATGTATACTACCAATATTTTGTGGACAGATAAAATCGTGTTTAAAAAAAAACTAAGAACGACAACTCATGAAAAACCTATGAACTCTACACCTTCTGCCACACTGAATTCAGGCTTGTTCCAATGTACACTTTTATACAGTAATGCTCTAAATAATCAACTCCTTAACCAGAGCTTTCCGATGAATGGCAACAAGTCATATTTCCGACTAAATCCAGAAAATTTACCCATAATTCTGCTGTGGTTAAGGAGTCGATTATTTAGAGCATTACTGTACATGTAGCTGTTGGGAGAATCCATTTAGTAAAGGGTTAAAGATAAACAATCTTTCCAATAGACCTAATAACCAGCTTTGTTTTCCATTATATTCCCTGGTGATAGTTGATGATCTGATTAATGATCTGACAGAGACTAAATGAGTTGGTAAATTTGTTATTGCCAAAGGAAGATTTAAAGAAGATTGTTTACTTAAGAGCAGACACTTACTTTTCTGCCAGCCTCGCTTCATTGTAACCAACTTCAAAGACGAAAATTTTAAAATAGTATTTTTAGAATCACTTTTTCCAAAATCACTTGACCGACCTTTTCTTCCAACATTCGATGGATCATTTCTAATTTTTTCAAAGAGAATTAGTAATTGAAAGCCATAATTTTTTTCTCGTCTTCCCATAATCTTGGATTTTTGGCTCATGCACACTTCTGCAGTTTCAATCAGGGCTTGTGTCTGCCAGCACAATTCACGGAGAGCACCAGTTGATTATGCTGTAATGAGAACATAATAAGCAAGAAGTAGCCTGATTTCGCCATTCTATATTCATTTGTAATAAATGATGGGAAAAAATTGTTTGGCAGTGAAATCAGGCAATATAGCCGTTCTGTATTTAACATTACCTCTCATTGAAGTTGATATCAGCAATCGAGAAATATCATGGAATTCAGCTGATATCTTTGATCTTGGTGGGACTTCTGGACATTGTTTTTTTAAATGAGAGTTGAGGAGAATTTTCCTTCACTATCTGACTAATGATGTGGGTGATTTAAGGTCTATTGGACCGGGTGACAACAGGTGACAAGAACAAATTTACTATCGGCCACATGCATTGTCTTTTTATCCCACAGGGTTAAAATAAAGACAAACAATGGAATGCGTTTTAGCTACCTGTTTAGAGAAAACAATTAATTACAGGAAGCCGATACAATCGATGGTAGTAATAACAAAAACAAACATGTGATATACAATTTTTGAGGTGCAATAACTGCCTATAAGCAAAAAGGCAAAGACATCAATAATCCTGTGTGGACTCCAACAACACGAACGAAAATGGGAGGGAGGGTGGGTTTTCGAAAAAACCTGACCGCCTTCGGCGGTCAATAAATTGAAAACAAAGTTAACATCAACTGCATTGCTCATCCCTACAGGTAAAAATATAGTTCTCCAAATTCTAGCTCAAGAATTCTCCCAATTGATTCATAATATAAATAAAATTATTGCCAAAATTCTTGTATTTCATGATTATGTTGTAAATTCATCTAAGTACTTTGCCACTTTATTATATTGCTTACTTTTGTGGAATTCCATGCGGTATGGCGTAATGATCTATGTCGGTGAAATATCTCGCTACCCACCATGTTTGCGTCTCTACAAATTTTCTGGTTTAAATCCACGCATCTGGTTAACCCTTTGTGATAAAATACGTCGCTCTTATACAACGATGTTTTTTAAACTGGACTTTATGCATACTGCAGCGTACGCCCTTTTAATTAGTGTCACTATATATGTCAGTTATTGGCCCTTTTGGCTTACAAAATTTTCTTCTGAATTCCTGTTCAGTAAATAGAGGATCTACAACTCGTCCCCAGTTTATAGTGGAATTTACAAAACGTATCCAGTAAATTAGGTCTGGACTGAGCCTTTGTCGAGGTCCAGACCTAATTTACTTAACGAGTTTTGTAAATTCTGCTATAAACTGGGGACGAGGTGTAGATTCTCTTTATTACATGATCCAAAACCTCGACAAAACATACTTAAATCAACAAATGGGATGCAAAACTAACATTGGATGCTATAAGGCATGCGATGACTTTTCATTTAACTATGTGTTGTTTGCCCACATAAAGAAATAATCCCAGATAAATAAAGACTCTTTGGCGTATTTAATGGTGTATATTTAATGACATAGCTTTTCAAACTCTTTGTTCATTAGTTTGTTGGAAAAATAAACCGGAAGTCAAATGTCACTTGGCAATATTTCCTGTCATTAAACGAACGTTTAATATCACAATTTATAGAGCGGGTTTATTGAATGAAATAAGGGTCGGATCATGTAATAATTTAAGGTGACCCAATCACCTGTAATGGGTAAATGTGCAAACATTTAAAAGTCTGTAAAAATATCACCACCAGAATGGAAACAAAAAAATAGGTATTACCGGTAAACTTATATTAATTATTGATATATATCTTATACAAAATTTTGCATGCCAAAACAATTGTTATATAAACAAAACCGTTAAAGTGATTGTCGACAAACATCGCTAATCGCATAGCAAGTTCAAATATTATAGTCTATAAAAATGATTTTGAGAATATTTTCAATGCTTTGACCATTTCCAATGTTTACCATCAAGTTTTGAGTAAACTATGGTACAGAAATGCCTAAATAATCGACTCCTTAACCACAGCAGAATTATGGGTAATTTTTCAGGATTTAGTCAGAAATATGGCTTGTTGCCATTAATCGGAAAGTTCTCTGTGAGAGCTTTCCGCAGAGAGCTTTCCAATGAATGGCAACAAGCCATATTTCCGACTAAATCCTGAAAAATTACCCATAATTCTGCTGTGGTTAAGGAGTTTATTATTTAGGGCATTACTGTATCTTATTGGACTAATTGAACATTAATTAATAAAATCACTGCAATAATATAACATAACAACCAGCAGGCTAGCTCTGGGAACTTCATTCTGCTTAAGCCTCAACTGCCATGGGGTACCTGCAAGGATCAGATAGAAGTTCCCCATTTGAAGATGATAATGTTCAACCATTAGTCAGTATAGCCTAAAAGATGAGACCTAAGCAGAATGAGGTCCCCAGAGGGTGAATTTAGTCACACTACCCTACTGTGGACCTCATTCTGCAAATGACAGACACTATATTTCAAGGCTTGACCAGCTATTCAATATTGGCAGACTATATATATTTACTGAGATACTGCCCTTTATGACCATGTAAGATACCAGTGCATATGAAGGGGTATATATTCTCAATCTAAGCCTGAGTTTAATGTACCTGTCATTTTCAGAATGAGGTGAATTTAGTGATGCTATCCCTCATAGCAGGCTAGCATCACTAAATTCACCCTCTGGGAACCTCATTCTGCTTAGGCCTCATCTTCTCTGGAAAGTTTCTTTACAACACATTGCATAATCAAGGTTCCCAATGGGTGTACCATCACAAAACGATGAGGCCATGCAGAATGAGGTCCCCAGAGGGTGAATTTGGTGATGCTAGCTCGCGGGATAGTGTCACCAAATTTACCTTCTGGGCACCTCATTCTGTAAAGGGCAGGCACACTAAACTCAGACTTGTCTCGATCACAACTCCGGTTACTGATTTCTCTCCCGTGTTCGGGGTTCATTTTCCAGTATGTTGCTATCTGTATTTAACTCATTTCTCTTACTACTTCAGGGTTTGTTTGCCAGTATGTTGCCAGAAATTGCTGAGATTGTCAGCAGCAGAAAAAAGTATGGTGGCTCGTACAAAAAAGAAAAAGGAAAAAAGTATGTTGCTTTTATATTTTAAATATTACCCTGCTATCTCACTAGAAATACAGTAATGCCCTAAATAATCGACTCCTTAATCACAGCAGAATTATGGGTAATTTTTCAGGATTTATTCGGAAATATAGCTTATTGCCAATAAGCCATATTTTTTTTCTAAATCCTGAAAAATTACCCTTAATTCTGCTGTGTGTTTGCCTGCACTGAGTCACTGAGAGCTTTCCGATAAATGGCAATAAGCCATATTTCCGACTAAATCCTGAAAAATTACCCATAATTCTGCTGTGGTTATAAGGAGTCGATTATTTAGGGCATTACTGTATGGCTCAAAAAGTAGTCCAATTTGTTTCTTCTCAGCTATGACGTCCGTAGCTATTACAGACGTAATAGTGCACATCGTCATCGTGTGCTATATGGTCCGTAGTACCTACGGACCTACGAAGTCCGTCAAATATTTTAAAAAAAATACATCTTTAGTATCTCGACATTAAATCTCTTTACTTTATGGGTACATTTAAACCACTTTAAAGGGACACAAGGCACTCCTTTCCATATACTGTCGTAGGTAAAGGAGTATACAATTTAAATGGCAGATTTCAGTACAACATGGAGATCGACGAAGTTTGCCAAGTACGATAGTTCAAAAGCACATTATAAATAGTTGCTCCTCATCCAGCACTCAACGCATTCAATGAGACACATCCATCAGTATTTAAGAGGAAAATAAGATGCATGCATATTTAGCAGAAGACTCATTAATTATGAGGTTTTCGGTTCATTACAGCTACCAATTTAAGTCTTTCCCGAACTGTTCCACCTCTATACTGTTGATACACTCAATAAAACGATTTGATTCGAGATTCGATGCAATTTCGAATCTCTTACTAGAATCAATTCAAGATTCGATTCGAAATGAAAATTGCCAATTCGCAGGGCCCTATTCTCCCACTCAGTCTGTTATTTATGTCGAGTGATGTTCATGAAATATGAACAGATGACAGACAATAGAAAGTACAGAAGGAATCCTATGTGAGGTTTGCCGTATTAGTTTGGCTGTAATTCTCTTGTGCAAGCCTTGAAATAGTGAGCCTGTCATTTGCAGAATGAGGTTCCCAGAGGGTGAATTTAGTGATGCTATCCCACACAGCGGGCTAGCATCACCAAATTCACCCTCTGGGAACCTCATTCTGCTGGGGTGTAAGCAGAATGAGGTTCCCAGAGGGTGAATTTGGTGATGCTAGCCCGCTATGCGGGGTAGCATCACCAAATTCACCCCCTGGGGACCTCATTCTGCAAATGACAGACACACTATTTCAAGGCTTGGAGACATGTTAGGATTATGTCATTCTTACTGAGATTATAATTAATTAAATAATTCAGAGGTCTATTTATAGATCATTTGTGACAGTGTTATCTGTATGTGCATATGTTCCCTATTATCGCGAAGATTCTCAGCACAAGAGCGATGTTGTAAGTACTCTGTGGTCTATATAAACCATGAGAATGCAGTCAATGCACCTGCGAGAACAGATTCGGCAAAATTTGAATCAGGGCAGCCAATTTCGAATCGAATCGAATCAGACAAACGATTCCGAACCGCATCGAATCGCAGGGCTCTATAGGAGAATTAATTTAGTATAGAAAGGGTTAAGTAATCACATCATTAGTGCCTGAAAAATGCCCAATGATCGATAACTAATGACTCTTGTCAATAGAATGATTTAATAGGGATATAATTCCCTATTATTCCTTATTATGCAACAACTATGTGTCGGTCAATAGTCTGACATTCTATCTCAATTAGAGTGTCATCTCGGTATTGAATAAAAATCAATTTAGAGTGGTTTCAGTTGTGATTGAGTCTGTTAAAGATGCATGCAGTGTTCCTGAGACTTTGTACAGTAATGCCTTAAATAATCGACTCCTTAACCACAGCAGAATTATGGGTAATTTTTCAGGATTTAGTCGGAAATATGGCTTGTTGCCATTCATCGGAAAGCTGTCACTGAGAGCTTTCCGACGAATGGCAACAAGCCATATTTCCAACTAAATCTGATATAGAATTTTCATCGGCTTTTCAAAGAGACTGTAGAAATTGCTCTCCCACATATTAACATTTTATGATTAACCCTTTACCCAACAGAACGGCCCTGTGCCAATGCATTCTCTTATATATGCGAGTCGACCATAGGTCGCCTCGCATATATAAGAGAATGCATTGGCTTAACACATTAAATATTATAAAATTGTTAAAGAATGTAAGAAAAAATGGCCAATGCCTTCTCTTATATATGCGAGGCGACCTATGGTCGACTCGCATATATAAGAGAATGCATTGGCACAGGGCATAACTGTAACCATCACAATGTGGTCAATGAGCCGGTTCCAATGATATCCATATTTGTATGGTTTTATTGAGACAGACCCAAGATAATTTAGGCTGTTGCAGCTTTATTTGGCCGTTTTTGGCCGGTTTGTTGGGTAAAGGGTTAAACAAGAGATTTTCAATAAAAAAATAAAAAATAAATTTTCAAACAAGTACCTCAATGATAAGATATTTGCGCATATGTACCACCGTGGTATCTCAGATCTTAGGACTTAATGCTCTTAGCTTGCCCGAAGGTTGATAGTAGTTTCGGTGACATGTCGTTTTTCACAGCCAGACCGACTCTCTGGAATGATCTATCGTTGATCATCCACAACTTTCCTGGATATGATGAATTCAAAGGTCTTTTGAAAACTCATTTATTCACTGAATATTATTCTGAACATTTGGGCGTGGAACTAATGAACCAGCTTTCAATGTGGGCTACATAATTATCGCATGTTTGAACTGTAAATTTGTGAACTTATTTCAATGTTGTCAAGTGCCTTGAAGCCTCAGTGATATGTGCTATACAAGAAATATGTAATATGATATGATAAGTGAAGGGAAGAGGGAATGCATCTTTGTAGTCAGATGATTTCAAATTTTCATGGACGTTTTCGCTGGTAAGAGATGAATTTTAACTCTTCCTATACTAAATATGTTAAAGACACGGGTGGCGTTGGCGGTGGGTATGCTGTTAAAATATTCACCTCCGTCAAAAACCGCCATAAACAGAAAGAATAGTAAAACAAGACAGACCCTGTTCTTATACCAATCAGAAATATAGCATAAACAGTATGTTATTGTCAATTTTTGTTCCTTTGTTATGTAAACAAAATAAAAAAATGTTACGTTACCTGGCTTTTGTTTAGATCCGGATATGGTAAACATAAAGAGCGTTATTTGTTACTGTTTTCCTGATATGGAAATAATAAAGAGCGTTCATATCATTTGTGTGTGATTAACCAATAGAATTGCGCCGTGTACAGAAGCACAACTTCTGTAACACAAGCAGGCTCTTATTTACGTACACCATCGTACGTCTTGATGACAATATACTATTTATCCGCTGATTATGTTTGGCATATGAGTGGAACTGTATATATTTTGGTGTTCCTTCTGTTGATGGCGATTTGAACAAATATAAATATTTCTGCAACGAACGCCGCCCTTGCCTTTAATCACCCCGACACCCAACATACAAAAGTGCTATTTGAAAAAGAAGTTTTGTGTGAACACTTGATTACTTAGTACACAATGTGATGTTGCTGTTTCATTTCAGACATATAGTTGTTTGCGGCCACATAACGTTTGATTCCGTATCAAACTTCTTGAAAGATTTTCTCCACAAAGACAGAGAGGATGTGGATGTTGAAATCCTATTCTTGCACAAGTGAGTTATAATTCTGGACGAGGTATCAGAAGTATTATCAAACCTGAATTTAGTGTGCCTGCCATTTGCAGAATGAGGTCCACAGAGAGTGAATTTAGTGACGCTATACCGCATCACTAAATTCACCCTCTGTTGACCTCATTCTGCTTAGGGCTCATATTCTCTGGAAAGTTTCTTTATTATCAAATTTCTATAGAACCTTCTTCATATAGATTCTATTTCTTTTAGTCTAGTTTCTCTATGTCCCCAAATTGGCAGACGACACATTGCATAATCAAGGTTCCCAATGGGTGTACATCACAATATTCACCATTTGGGAACTTCAATCTGAATCTATGTCTCTCATAGCAGATTAGGCCATGCAGAATGAGGTCCTCACCCTCTGGGGACTTCATTCTGCAAATGACAGGCACACTAAACTCAGGCTTGTACATGAACTAAATGATATTTAAAGTGATGTGAAACAGTCAGGTAGGGTGATCAAATAGAAATGGAGAATAATCTTGTTCAATGTAGTAATTTTTACAAATTGTATATCCAAATTGAGAACACACACCGTCATTCTTATAAATGAATTAAATGCCGTGACTCTCGATGGCGAAATCGTTTTCGTTAGTTTATCGCCGATAGATGCGTCCCGAATCGAGTAGTAAACATTTACAATCGAGCGTAGTTCTGACGATGTTTTCTATGGATTGTACGGTCGATTTGCTTCAAATTTTCGGCGATGTTAGTGGAATGTTACATTCCTCCAGTTGTCATAGTGCCTGAGTACTAATTTATCAGTTTCACACACCCGAACAAGTACATAATATGTCTTTAAGAATAATTGTTGGTATAAATTGTCTAGGTTTAGACATCTCATGAGGCTATTTCATAACCCATCATATGTTTCTCTGACTCCTCCATTTGACTCTAGCTTTTCTGGAATTGGTAATATCTCAGAGTGTGATAACCTAAACCACTCTATTATTTCTAGTATGTAGTGTGCAATAAAAAATATGCACTGCTCAATTGTGTTGGCAAAGGAAGGGAGTTGCCAACATGACAGATGCTTAATGGAAGTACACCTGGAAGTACCCCTGGAAGTACATCTGCACAAGTGTTAGTATGAAGAGGACTGTAAATTCTTCAAACTGATTAAGGAGAGCTGTATGCAGTTATCTCATAGTTGCCAAATTACCGGACTTCATTTTAGTCTTGACTCAAGTACATACTCAAGTCACTGTCTTGGTGCAGATATTCTGAAACCTTTCAAGCCTGAGTTTAGTGTGCCTGTCAATTGCAGAATGAGATCCCCAGAGGGTGAATTTAGTGACGCTATCCTGCATAGCAGGCTAGCATCACCAAATTCACCCTCTGGGGACCTCATTATACATTGCCTCATCTGCTATTGGAGACATAGACTCAGATTAAAGTTCCCAAATGGTGAATATTGTGATGTACACCCATTGGGAACCTCAATTATGCAATGTGTCGTCTGCCAATTTGGGGATATAGAGAAATTGAAAAAAGAAAGAAATAGAATCTATGTGAAGAAGTTTCTATAGAAATTTGATAATAAAGAAACTTCCAGAGAAGATGAGGCCTAAGCAGAATGAGGTCCCCATAGGGTAAATTTAATGATGCTAGCCCGCTATGCGGGATAGCATACAAGCTGGGGAACTCTTTCTGCAAATGACCTGATTTGTTTGCCGTAGTTTCTTGACTCAATTGTTTTTATAGTTCTAAATGCCAAGGACAATATATAGAGTCAAGAGCCATGTATACAACTGTAATTCCTTCTTCCTGCATATATTCATGTTATCAATTGTTTGATCACGAAATAACTACGCAGGTGATAAAGACCTCAATGTACTGCTGCAAAGAATCAATAACACATTTGTTCATTTGATATCAAGCACATTTCTTTAACTAAGTTAATTCTGATCAAACATTTTGACGCCTTTTTTGATGATTCTCTTCCATAGATTGTTCTAACTTTCCCTTTGCTCATGCGATTCCTGCCTGGGGCGTTATCCACATCAAATACTTTAGGTCGCTCTCTAACAAACAGAGCTCATGGGCTGATGGGAAGACATCTGTCTCTCCGCGTGTCTGCCAATATATCCCGAGATACAAAAGAAATCTCAGGACATCAATGTATTGAGCAATCGATAGTAACTTTGTACACAGAGATATAGCTCAAGGCCCGTGTATTTGCGTAAAGGAAACTAATGTACTGTAGGAATGATTCTAGTTTGCTTTTTCTCTCAGTTGATTTGTGATGCTTTGTCTGAACTTCCTGGAAAATTGGACCCATTAACCCTGTTACAGTAATGCCCTAATTAATCGACTCCATAACCACAGCAGAATTATGGGTAACTTTTCAGGATTTAGTCGGAAATATGGCTTGTACCCGAGAGCTTTCCGATGAATGGCAACAAGCCATATTTCTGACTAAATCCTGAAAAGTTACCCATAAATCTGCTGTGGTTATGGAGTCGATTAATTAGGGCAATACTGTAGTCGGATGAATTGGACCCATTAATTCTGGTAGTGAGATGATCGAACTACAGAGAAATGTTCACCAATCAAGACTAAATATGGTTCCCAGAGGGTGTATTTGGTGATGCTAGCCCACTGTGCAGGATAGCCTCAATAAATGGTTGCAAGTTTGCAAATAATTTGTCTGTCATTTGCAGATTGAGGTCCCCATAGGGTGAATTTAGTGACGCTATCTTCACAAATATACCCTCTGGGAACCTTTTTCTTCTTAGGCCTCAACTGCTATGGGAGACCTAGGATCAGATTGAAGTTCCCCAGTTAATGTTGGTGATGTTCACCCATTAGTCACCTCAATTATACATTTTATCTTCTGCAAATTTGGTGATATAGAAATTGAACAGAAGGGAAAAAGTTACTATAAACATGTTAATTTGAGACTATAGATAACTCCCAGAAGATGAGGCCAAAGCAGAATGAGGTCCCCAGAGGGTGAATTTGTTGATGCTAGCCCACTGCGCGGGATATAATCACTAAACTCACCTTCTTGGGACCTCATTCTGCAAATGCAGACACATAGAATATGACTCCATGAGAGATTTGAAGGCATCAAGATATTCTGCAGTTATTACGAGATCCGGTAGCGAATTCCAGTCATTAATGACATGTTCTGTGAAGAAATATTGTCACACACCTTTTGAGACCTGTCTTTTTTGTAACTTCATAGAAAGCATGTCCCCTCGTCTTGCTAGACAGAGCTTCTGTCGAAGAAATCATATGGATTCAAGTTGTAAAGTCCATTTATCAATTTATACATTTCTATGAGATTTCCTCTGAATTGTCGATACTTCAAGATCATGAATACCAAATCTGAGTCAAGAATTTATGAACTAAAATATCTATTCCAGAGTTCCAATTTATCCATTTGCCACTGAAATTAATGACTGTCTAATGTGTTTAATAAATGGTCAATTATCATTATTGTATGTTTCAAGTTAAATAGATTCTCCCACTCAGTTAAAAAAGTATACATTGGAATGGCCTAATATTTATTTGGAGGGAGGTTAAGGCAATAACAGCAGACGACATGCAAAACAGATAATACAAGAACTTATTATCTGAACATATCCTAAGGGAACTACTCGTCAATGAGTATTTGGTATAGAAAGGGTTAAGCCATAAGTCCTGCATGCATGGTCTATTTTTAATACTTAAAAAAATATATAAAAATATTGTATTATGTAATCAGTCTGTCCATCCGTCTGTCTGTCTGTCTTTACACAAGTTACAGTCCGGTTTCATAACATTTCAGTTTCTGACCGATAACTCTTGTTTGGATTATTTGATTTGTAGCTGATATGTGTGTTTTCCAATTAAAATACAAGCCAAGTTCGAATATGGGTCCTGTGCAATTATTTTCAAATGAGTTACGGCCATTTTTCGACTTGCCGCATTTTTGCATTGAAATTAGGGGTACCTTACTCGTATTTAAATTCGCACAGTACTATTTTTCACTCAGTTTTGAATTCACGCACTTTAAATTCACGCACTTAGCTGCGCGAATTCAAAACTGAGAAAACTATTTTCGTAATATTTCTGTGATTATTTTCGTATATCTTGGAGCTGATGACAGTTTCGGCTCTTAGTCATTGCTGTAGATAGTATATGTGTATATTAAACACCATCGCGGCGGATTTACATCGTGTAGACAATAAATTAGTAACTACATGCATGATAATTTTGTGGCGACCTGGACTATTAGCATTTTACTTATACAAGCATTTCAACAATGTCTATGTTACCATTATTTGTCGCTTGAATTGTGACCAATGGTCTTGATAGGGGTTAGCCGAATGTAAATATGTGCACATATGTATAGGTGTAATTGTCTATTCAAACGTTCATAATATATATATAAACTCAGCAACATAGCACACTTTTATTTCATATTGACTGTGTTTAGATTAAACTTGGGAGTCGTACTATTTTTCGCTCAGTTTTAAATTCGCGTACCGATCGGTGTGCGAAAAAGAGTACTGCTCGAATTTAAATACGAGTAAGGTATATCAGATATTCTTTGTAAACTTATTGTATTTTGTGGTAGTACAAATCGAAATGGCTAACGGGCGTAGTTTGCCACGCCCTAAGGGTGCTCTTGTTATTTGACGGGATGATACAAGCAGACATGAAATAGAGAAACACATAAGGACCCCCATTCTTTCATTTTCATGGATCTTCAGGTAATATGTTCAACAACCAAACTAAGGGAGTTTGTTGGTCATAGTAGCTAAACATCCCTACAAACGAATGAGTGGGAATCCATTTTCCAATTATCAAAATTAATCTGTTCATCTAGCCGCTCTCTATCGATATATAGAGGATCTCTAATGAGTTATGTTGGGATATAAGATTTTATGAAACGAGTTTGATAAATTTGATTCACAATGAGTCGTAGATGAGTTGTGAATCAAATTTATCAAATTAGTTTCATAAAATCTTATATCCCAACAAATGAGTTGAAGATCTTGTATATCACATGAAAAAAACTAGAGTTTTGTGCCATTTTAACAAATCAAATTCTTTAAAAGAAGCTGAAAAATGCATGTAGAATGCATACATGCACGGCGTTGGTTGAGACGCTTCCCAACTGTATACGACAGTATTGCGCGCTCTGCCTTGCAAGAATGTATGCAGCTATTACTCACTAGTGAGAGATAAGAAAATATCTAATGGATTTTTCAATGATATTATAGGGGTTTCATATGATATAATGATATATCAGGAATTAGTAGTTAACCTGCCTTATATAGTGCTGAGTTTTTATCTCAAAGTTTAATATTTAACTATAAACACTCATTTTTCAGGCAACTACCAGATTTGGAGTTACAAGGCCTATTGAAGAGGCATTTTACACAAGTCGAGTTCTTTCAGGGGACTGTGATGGACGCAAATGATTTGGAGCGAGTTAAGGTAAGAAGTCTCTACATGTATAGATACGAAATATACCTATTTGTGCATCCTGAGATGGATTCAAGTCTGCAAATAGTGTGTCTGCCATTGCAGAATGAGGTCCCCAGTTGGTGAATTTAGTGGCACTATCCCTCATGGTGGGCTAGTGTCACCAAATTCACCCTCTATGGACCTCATTCTGCTTATCTATAGTCTCAAATTTATCATTGATTTTTCAGTTACTTTTTCCCTACTGGGAAGTTTCTATATCCCCTAATTTGCAAAAAGATAAAATGCATAATCGAGGTGACTAAAGCGTGAACATCACCAACTTTTAACTGGGAAACTTCAATCTGATCCAAGGTCTCCCAGAGCAGATAATTAAGGCCTATGCAGAATGATGTTCCCAGAGGGTGAATTTGGTGCGGGATAGCATCATTAAATTCACCCTCAGGGGACCCCATTCTGCATATATAACAGATAGTAATGCCCTAAATAATCGACTCCTTAACCACAGCAGAATTATAGGTAACTTTTCAGGATTTAGTCAGAAATATGGCTTGTTGACATTCATCAGAAAGCTCTCAATGAGAGCTTTCCGATGAATGGCAATAAGCCATATTTCCGACTAAATCCTGAAAAATTACCCATAATTATGCTGTGGTTAAGGAGTCGATTATTTAGGGCATTACTGTATTTGGATTCCCTCATTTAATGCCTCTATGATTACCCAAGAGCTTCCACGCTGTCAAGACACAATAATTATAGACATTATTTTTTGCTTTAACATCTTAACATTTGCTGAAGCCAGACAGAATGACACATAAATTCATGTTATCGTATGAGGTTTTTTGTGACATGGTGGGACACCTGTACTTACAAACGAGTGCATACAATAATATTATTCCAGTCAGACAACTGTGAAATTATATGCTCTTTATTGTACGCGCAGTATCTTACATATAACAATGATGCAGGAAATGTCTTCCTCCATTGCATGATGTCAATTCCAATCATGTCATCAGTGTACTCAGGTTATATCTTCTTAAGGACAAGTGCATTGAGCAGCCTGATTTTATTGTGTCTGAGTGGGCCAGCATCATAAATTCACCCACTGTGGACTTCATTCTGCTTAGACCTCATCTTCTGGGAATTATCTATAGTCTCAAATTAACATTGTTTTAGTTACTATTTCCCTGCTGGGAAGTTTCTTTATCCCCTAATTTGCAGACGATCAAATGCATAATCGAGATGACTAATGGGTAATAATATTACCCATTAGTCACCTCGATTAAATCACGAACTTCAATTGGGGAATTTCAATCTGATCCTTGGTCTCCCATAGCAGTTGAGGACTGAGCAGAATGAATTTCCCAGAGAATTAATTTAGTGATGCTATCCCGCACTGAATTAACACTGCAAATGACGCACTAAATTCAGCTTGATGTTGATCACTTATATATGTATATATTGCTCTACTCCATTAACCCATCAGAGGGTAGAACGTCATTCATGTCATCATACAGTTGGCTGGTGGAGCAACATTTATTTTGTTAACAGTAGATTTAGGGTAATATTATGTTATGGCATACATTACTTTAAAAAATCATCACCTAAAAAGAAAATTTATCATGGATATATGTGGATGTATTTCAAACGCATTATATTATTGGTCCGTCTGTCCGTAGATATATAGTTATATAACATGTGATTTGATATGGTAGAATGGATTTGGTTGGAGTTGATAGCAGATAATAGTTTTTATCCCCTGACTTTTTCAACGTTTCGCAGACTTTATAAATTATCTTCATCTGTTTGTCTGGATTTGGGTACCATAACTGTGAAAATAACTCCTCCTACAGTTTGTATCCTATTTACCTAAAACTTCAGGACATTTTTACCGACACATTGAAGATGTGCAACAGGTATAGTGTTCACGAAAATGTTTTTTATTTTAGAGTTATTGACCCGTCCTCGGCTTAATTTCTTATTTATTGTAATAACAGGCAGAGTTAAAGGCAACCTATTTTCTTAATTTCTTGTCTAAATTTCCTAATTTCACAAGACAATTTATACGAGTATGAGGATCGCCATGATTTAATCCTGTAAAGTTTGAGCTATAACCGTTGGTTGGCATCCTTTGTCGGTTGGGAGAATTTACTCAAGAAAGATAATAGTCGAACACAAATCCAACGATTTTGACATTTAAAACACTCCTAAAATATAATTTGTGTGGTGGATTCTGACACACGAATGGTAGATAAACATGTTATATACACAATGTGTTTGTAACGATTCATGTATCGCGACTCGGCTAGTTTTCGTGGCCATATAGCGACTCACCGATCAAGATCGCCTCGTCGCTATATGGCCTGGAAAACTAGCCTCATCGCGATACAATCATTACAAAACATTGTGTATATAACACATATGTATCGATCCAATTTCCTTTCACTGGTAAAATATTCTACTGCTTTCAACTTAAAATTGCATCAGAGTGATCAGTAAACCATGATGAACTGAAGGTTGAATAATGATGACAATTTTCCATTGCCTTATTAAACTTGTAGCTATTAGTGTTAAATGAAGCATTGACTGGTTCTGCCTCATTTGTCAGTAAATATCACAAACATTTCCTGTTGTGTAATATGTTAGTTAATTGGTCCAGGTTTAGCGTCATTTGAAATTATAGGTCATATAAGAATATGAATTTTAGTGGTAGCTAGATGAAAAACTACAGACAGGGTTAATTGCATGCACTACTATAATGCCATAAATAATCAACTCCTTAACCACAGCAGAATTATGGGTAACTTTTCTGGATTTAATTGGAAATATGGCTCTGTGAGAGCTTTCCGACGAATGGCAACAAGCCATATTTCTAACTAAATCCTGAAAATTTACCCATAATTCTGCTGTGGTTAAGGAGTCGATTATTTAGGGCATTACTGTACTTGTAATAGCTACTGATGCCAGACACGGCACTATCTTAAATATATGAATCAAATTATTCACTTTTTATCAAACATGCTTTCATCTTCACATATTATGAATTGAACAAGCTTTACAAACATAGAATGGCTTATGACATCCTTATGTAAAATGCCTTTACCACTTATGTTAGTATTAACCTATTATAAGCCTGACCCAATGTGATTTGTATAATAAATATGGACATTGAAATAACACCATATAGACTCGTTAGTATATAAGCAAACAAGAAATTGAACCCTAGCTCTAGGGGTCTTCGTTTTAACAAAGGTCCCTAGAAGAAGACCAGAAAGTGTATAGGAATATATAAACATGAATCTATTATAGTAATAATCTATTTTATTCTCGCTCCTAATCATGCATAAATTGCACTGAAATGCATCTAACCGTATTTTAATGCTAACTGAGGGGATAATTGATGTAATTTTAATTGACAAAAAAAACTGAATTTTGAATAGAAGACCTTCACTGACTGACGCTCGATCATGTCGCCTGTTATTATTTGATGCATGATATAATACTAACCTTGAACCATAGACCGTCCTCACTGATATATCCTGTGATTGATCAATTTATAATTATGAATACACAATTGACAATGCATGCTGAGGTAACAGATTAGGGCTATATACAGTAATGCTCTAAGTAATCAACTCCTTAACCACAGCAGAATTATGGGTAACTTTTCAGGATTTAGTCGGAAATATGGCTTGTTGCCATTCAAAGGAAAGCTCTCCCCGAGAGCTTTCCGATGAATGGTAACAAGCCATATTTCCGACTAAATCCTGAAAAGTTACCCATAATTCTGCTGTGGTTAAGTCGATTACTGCTGCACTACAATGTGAAACAAAATTTCAAAAGAAACTTTAATCTATAGTTATGCATTTTCTTAACCCTTTCATGACGGGAGCCATGGGAGCTCCCATAGGGAGCCTCTCATATATAAGAAAAGCACTGGCTTACAAGGTCAAGGTAAATATTGTTAGGCCCATCTATTCTCTTATATATGCGAGCTCGAGGCTCCCTATGGGACACTCGCATATCTAAGATAATGCTTGGCACATGGTTTTCGTAAAATTTCTGGAAGCTCCAGTCATGGAAGGGTTAACCAATACATGTATAGCTATAAAGCATAAATGGGACACATGCAAATTACAAATGAATTCTTGCCATGGCTTGACCAATTTATACTAAACATATGTTACAGTAACTTACCTGTTGTAAATGGTGTCATGTGTTGTTCATATTAAACTAAACAGTCAACATCACAGACAAATGTTGATCTTGAACATAAATTATATCAATAGGTTAGTTCCAGCTGCCTTTCTATTTAATTCATAACACTGGGTCATGGTAACACTGCGTTACTATATGATATCCCAACAAATAAACAAGTTCAGTGTACTGTAATGCCCTAAACAATCGACTCCTTAACCACAGCAGAATTATGGGTAATTTTTCAGGATTTAGTCGGAAATATGGCTTGTTGCCATTCATCGGAAAGCTCTCAACAAGCCATATTTCCGACTAAATCCTGAAAAGTTACCCATAATTCTGCTCAGTGAGAGCTTTCCGATGAATGACAACAAGCCATAATCCTGAAAAATTACCCATAATTCTGCTGCGGTTAAGGAGTCGATTATTTAGGACATTACTGTAGTAATCAGATAGTGCAAGGGGTCCGAGAATATTAAGAATCAAATTTATTATATTGTAATATATAATTTTTTTTTATTTTTTTTTTTATTTTTTATATATATAAATTGTCACAGATCCACTATGTGGATGAGTGAGAGTTGATCTCGAGTCGAAACACAGTCCTGTTTATAATAATAGTCCAGCCCACATCATCGGGTAAACCCTCTTAATTTAAGATGTGCCTATCTTTAGTAGAATATGAACCACATTTGCAATGAGATACAGTCAGGTATTTCCTTATTTGAAATTCCAATTTCACAAAACTCTTTGTTTGTGAACAGGACTTTTCCTTTATGTTATAAATATTTTCAAGTAAACGTGTTTATTTCGCATATAATATGAATAAACAATCTATTAAATACATTAACCTGATTTGACTGAATTTCACAATGACACTAGTACTTGTTCCTATATTCTCTACCACCCAAAGAAATCCCCAATAATTAAAGCTTCCAAGGCAAAAGTTGGATTAGCGGGACCCTTTCCCAAGCCTTGAAATAGGGTGTCTGTCATTTGCAGAATGAGGTCCCCAGAGGGTGAATTTAGTGATGCTACCCCGCATAGTGGGCTATCATCACCAAATTCACCCTCTGGGGACCTCATTCTGCTTACACCTCAGCAGGATGATGTCCCCAGAGGGTGAATTTGGTGATGCTAGCCCGCTATGCGGGGGTAGCATCACTAAATTCACCCTCTGGGGACCTCATTCTGCAAATGACAGACACCCTATTTCAAGGCTTGCCCTTTCCCCAAAAATGGATAAATATTTCTGGGGTCCTCGACTTGAATAGGAAATGATCATAAGGTAGAAGTGATGATTGATTTTTCAGTCTACCTAATACATTTTCTAGACCCAATAACTCAATGGTATTTTGAAGTTGACAGAAAGCAGCTGTGTCATGTTTTAATAATGATCATGCTAGAAAGATCCCGCTGGGACCTTGTACCTCTCAGTGTATGTGCACTGAGCTCAATGGAAGACTTCTTGTCCCTGAAATGGGTCACTTCTCCATCTTATCCTGCCAGGAAGATTGAAGAAGTACCTTTACTTGATCTGCTATTCCACTTTGTTTGTACACAGAGTACAGTAATGCCTAAATTAATTGACCACTTAAGTTGACTTAACCACAGCAGAATTATGGGTAACTTTTCAGGATTTAGTCGGAAATATGGGTTGTTGCCATTCATCGGAAAGCTCTCACTGAGAGCTTTCCGATGAATGGCAACAAGCCATATTTCCGACTAAATCCTGAAAAATTACCCAAAATTCTGTTGTGGTTAAGGAGTCGATTATTTAGGGCATTACTGTATGCTGTTGGGACATGTGCATACTGGTATATGTAAGATAAGTCACTTCTCCCTGGGAAAACAAATGGGAGAAATGCAGCTGAGAAATGGCACATTTTATGGAGAAGATTTCTCCTAAGTCGCCCTCTAGGCTAGTCCCTGCTCCAATCTAATGAAATCTTGCTGATAAAGACATATTATGGAGCCGCGGGGGAGAACACGAGAGGGGGGTTTAACCCCCTTCTCGTAGGTGGGGGTCCGGGAAATTTTGCGTATACTACATTCAAAACGACGCGTTTTCCTGTGTTCTGGACCCTGTTTATATTGCTTTATATTAGGCCTATATGGAACGAGTGACAATAACATTCAGTACAATTACGATATACTATGGAAGGTTAGTGATGGAAGATCAAAGCTTCTTTGAACAGTGACCTTATCTTCTGAAAGTCTGTGCAAATGTGAATTATCTGGGCGACATGATGATTTTGGCGCACCGGACATGCCCATGGATAAGCCCCGGAATCACGGTCGCCTATGGTTTGGGCTGGTGCATGGGAGAATATTTTGTAATTCAGAATGAATAATCGCAAAATCATGGCTTCTAGACAGTACCACATGTAGTATAGAGGTGTTTCGGCTGGTAATACAATGCATATATCCAACCACTTAATTCCTCCATTGACTATGCTGATTTTTTCAGTTTTACTTCTAATAGCCATCAGCTTCATGATACAACAGCAAAATAAGTCATCAATACAAGCCAAACGGGTGGTCCGATCACACTCCAATCACGTACTCGTTTTATTAGTATAAACACAGTTTCACCTAAAAATATCTGACCAGGAACAGATTAACTAGTATTCCAATCCCCTATTCATCTACATTCTGGTTGCATCCATAATGTTAATTAAAATATTGTATGTAAATTAATATCTGTTGTGTAAATATTTGGGTTATGAATAAATATATGTTCAGCCAATCAACTGACTAATGACGATAACGACACATGGAAACCGATGTTTTGATGACGAGTTCATGTCAGACTTTTTTTTATTAAGCAATGGCAGATGCGTATTTGTCGTGACCTGAAGATGTCTTGTTATCACACATTTGTTCCAATTACGGTGGTACAACATGTGATGGAAGATAAAACCAATTTTAAATGACATGCATATATACCATTGGAAATGATCCAGCAATGTATTTCTATAATAATTCGAAAATATACTATGTACGGTACATGTATACCATATAGTAGTATGGCGTATGTGCCTTTAGATAATCTATTTACGATGATACTGCCGCCAGTGCGTTTTATAGTCCGGGCGTTGATCGGACTACATTGTATAACCTAGAGTGCACTGTTGACGACTCATGTTTATCAATCATTTGTTCTTTACATATATGTAGATGGAATTGTCTAAATTTTGACTCCACTTTTAGAATTGCTATATTTTATTTCTGATAGAAATATTCAGTGTTGAAATTGTTTGCTCTGCATGGCAAAAAATAGCCCGCGGGCCTTCTTCTCGGGATGTTGGATTCGCCCCTTGCATGGCTATACATATTGCGTGGAATACCAAATTGAAGTCATTTCAACCCATTGTTAAAAATATATACGTTTGAGTAATGTAAAACATGTAAACTGCTGTATTTGCATGCACGTTAGCAATATTCAGTGTGGAATCTTCGGGCGCCCGAGACAAATGGCGCCAGTACACCTCGAAAAAATTCCTTGCTCTGGTGAAAATAGGGAGGGCGCGCGCCGGGGGCGCTCCCCCTTGGATCCGCCCTTGGTTCGTGTGTGTGATACTTATAAATTAGTACTCGCGCGCTATGCCAACATGGGGAATATAGCATTCTGTTAACATCGATGAGAAATCATCCATACCACTCCATAGAAAACATCATCTGAACTATGCTCAGTTGTAAATATTTACATCAGATTCTGGACGCAACTATCGTGATAAACTAATGCAAATGATTTCGCCATCGAGAGTCATTGCATTGAATTAATATATATCAATGACGATGTGTGTTGTCAATTTGGATTAATATTTTTTTAAATAACAACTTTGAGCAAGATTAGTCACCATTTCTATTTAATCACCCTACCCTACCCTATCACTTTAATTTTCAGATAACCACGGCTGATGCATGTTTAGTTCTTGCCAATAAATACTGCTCGGATCCAAATGCAGAGGATGCAGCTAATATCATGCGGGTGATATCAATAAAGAATTTCCACTCGGATATTAAAGTCATTGTACAGCTGATGCAGTACAACAATAAAGTAAGTCACTCATTAACCCTTTCATGATGGGAGCTGTGCTGGTGCAGCATTAAAGATCCTGTGCCAGTGCATTTTCTTATATTTATGAACCTGACCCCGGTGGAGATAGTAAAACTCTAGACAAGATTGATTCCCGAATGGACTCTGTTTTTATTTTGATGATGGATAACTTTAACATGATTTTTTCCATAAAAACAGATTATTTAGAACTTTATGGGCATGCTATACAGAATAACCACTGAAATAATGATTCACAATTTTGCCATCGAGTTCCAACATAAAGGGTCGTAGCTCTAAATATGAACATCAAAACAGGTAGCAGTAAACTCTATGTGCAAGAATAAGGTTTGTATGAGCTGGTGATAGTAAAGTTTAATGCATCAAGATCCATGTTTTCTGAGATTTTGTAAATATAGTTTCCCCTACCCCATTTTTCCGATATTCAAATTTGAAGTCATTTTCCAGAAACATGAGTGAATTCGAGTAATATTCATTAAAATATCCAATATGATGCTATTATTTCAGCAATAAACTGTTTTAGGAGGAATGTTCAAATGATTTTATAAAATAACACACATTGTTTTTTTCTATTTATACAATGCATTGGCACAGGGTTTTCACAAAATTTCAGGATGCTCCAGTTTTGGAAGGGTTAAATGTTGATATCTCTACTATACTTCAATTATTGAACTAGGCCTTACTGCACCTTGCAGAGAATATTTCCTGGCTGTCGGTGAAATATATACATTGGGATTTGGATCAAATAGGTACATGGCTCAATAATAGTTTTTGCATGTCCTTACTTCAGCGAAAATGGCATTTTCCATATATTTTGTTATATGACAATTTAATGTGTAAAATATATAGCCTGCCAATATATATAAGATTTGGTAAGCACAAAATATATCTGCAAAGTTGGAAAAATTCTCTTGGAAAAGATAATGATGCAATTCATACACAGAACGACACGATGTGTAAATGGGTTTGTCGATACGGCACGAGTGCTGTCGGGGAAGGATAGTATGAGAGGCGCTTGCGCCTCGAGTTCTATCCTTCAACGACGGCACTGCCGTAGCGTGTCGTATCGACAAACCCATTTACACATCGCGTCGTTCTGTGTTTATTACACGCTTCGTGTCCTAGAATCCGTGCATTAAAAATACAGGATTAGAAGGTTTATTTAGGCTCATACAGGGCGTGTTTGTCAATTGTGATGATTCTTTTATTTAAATAGTTCCAGTTTCATGGTTGAGCCGAACGTCATGTACGTCATTTTACATCAACAAGATGCGTATGGAACGTTATGGATGCGTATGGAACGTACGTTCCATACAGATTTGTAAATATGGAACAGCAATAACACTGTACTTCTAGGAACAAGCATTAATAAAATCATATATCTCCAGACACTCGACAATTACTGGCCACAATGATAGTGACTATATATTATATACTAGTCCAATTTATGAATTGATGCAGGTGTTTCAGATAACATAAAAAATATGGAAAGTGTGCATATCATCATCATTTTGATTTGTTACATATCCGCTGTATGGATCAAAATTAAACTATAAAATAGTGTGTTTCTGAAACCCAATTCTGCATTCTGCTCACTACACTTCGACAATCATCCATTTTAATTGCAAATGAAATAGATACAAGGCACAACAGCAGGTATGTCAGATATATAGACAGAACACGACGTGCATCTTAACTCATTACCACTCAGAAGCACATTTTGACACCTTACGACATTTCCTCAGAAGCACATTTTGTCACCTTACGTCATTTCCTCAGAGGCACCTTTTGTCACCTTACGTCATTTCCTCAGAAGCACCTTTTGATACCTTTTTATTTAATAAAAGTAAAAACCAAAATTTTCGTGGCTTTCTCCATTGATCATCATGATTGTTTTGATTTTGCATGAAGTATGCGGTTGAAGTATATTCTATCCAATCAGAACATTTTATTCCATTCACACCTTACCTTGCTCGAAAGTACATTTGTTAAAAAATAATAAAAACGATGATTGCTTTTGATAACTGTTGCAACATTTTAACATTTAAACTTGGAATTGTGACATTATGGAAAGGTGGCACAGTCTATTCAATTGGTAGTTTGAAACAACAAATTCTGAACAAATACTAAATAGCGAAACCACGAAAGGCCATTTCTAGAATTTAGAAATTAGAATGACAGCTATCACAGAACTAAGGTAAAAACATCAAAATCTCTGAGGAAATGGGACGTAAATTACGTCGCCGTGGCAAGGTGCGCTGAGTTTTTAACGTCATAACGTCAAAGTAACCTGGGGGTTGTAGTCAGCTGCGGACAGAGTGGTAATGAGTTAAAATAGAGAATCTTTTGTCGAATGAGTTCCTGATAGTGCAAGGATATATGTAATTATGTGCCATCCGCAAAGAGTTCGATAAAAGATTTGAGACTGTGATGCAAGTTGTGTTCTGTATTTATTCTACACTGTTCTGTCAGATATGTTCAATCCATGACTGTGTCCTTGATTGACACCATATAGCCATCTTTATTTGATTTAAGTCTGATGAATAACCAGTAATAATGAGGGCATAATCCGAAGCGGATCGTTGATGCAATGTACGTCATCTTTCATGGCGACAACATCAACAAGAATAGTTCTGGCTTGTATTCCACTTGTGTATACGTTAATATGTATTTGCATTGAATATATGGGTCTGGAATATAATCAAGTGCAGAAACTGATTATAGAACTGACAGTTTCCTGTCATCTTACTATCAGTTTCTTTGTGGTCAAATTTGAATTACTGATATTTAACTACCATTTCTGTAACAAAGATGCACCTGAGCCACAATGTCTTTATCATGTTGAATTTTCACTTGAGGTACAGCATCATTGTCATTTTTATTTTAATACTTTAGGTACGCCTGCTGAATATCGCCAGACTGAGAGCTTTCCGATGAATGTCAACAAGCCATATTTCCGACTAATATAAATCCTGAAAATTTACCCAGCTGAGATTGGAATGTTGATGCACTTAAGCTACATTGTCAATTCGATTTTTACTTTAGGCATATTATCTGAATATCTCCAGCTGGGTTTGGAAGCAAGCTACAGTGTCATTGTCATGTTGATTTTTACTTTAGGCATATCTACTGAATATTCCGAGCTGGGATTGGAAGCAAGGAGACGACGCTGTGTGCATTGCTGAACTCAAGCTAGGATTTATTGCTCAAAGCTGTTTAGCTCCAGGATTCTCCACTCTAATGGCGAACCTATTCACCATGAGATCCTATAAGGTGGTATGTAGTATAACACTTAACCCTTTCTCTACTGAATGGATTCTTCCATTAGTGATAACAGTGTACATTGGAATGGTCGATTATTCATCTGGAGGGATGTTCAGGAAATATAAGCAGGCGGCGGACAAAGAACAGATAATACAAGTGCCACATTGTATATTGGGTGTTAAAACCTTTGTTATGTAGACATTACTGTTACAGTGCAGCCATTTTATCGACAAACAGTTTATTAAATTATGAAGGTCAATGTCTCAGAAGGTCATACTAGTAGCAATGAATAATATTCCAGATAACACATTTTCGACTTAAACATTTCATTTTAAAATAAATTTTTTGATAAAATGACTTTCACTGTAACAGTAATGTTTACATAACAATTAATGGTTTCAATATGTGAAATCTCATCACTGGAGAATTATCAATAATAAAGAACAATGTCTATCTATTATCTATTTTTAGCTCAACTTGATGCAGTCAAGTTTGAGCTATTACCATGGGTTGGTGTCCATTCATACGTCTGTTCGTGCGTCCTACTACAGGTCACATCCGTAATCCGATCATCACCATCACCATCACCATCACTATGGATCTTCGGGGTGACCTCTAGATGGGAAACTCCTACTTGACCAAAAATCGTTAAAAACATGGCAGCCAGCAGCCATCTTGGATTTAAAATTTGAATCCATCGGCACACCCTGCAGCCTGCATCTCATATCCAATCGTTACCAAACTTCATATGGATCTTCATATGACCTCTAGATGGGAGCCTCCTATTTTGACCAAAATTCGTTAAAAACATTGCCGCTGGCAGCTATCTTGGATTTAAAATTTGAATCCATTGACATTCCCTGCAGCCCATATCTATTGGAGAATTGTTTTGAAAATTTACAGGCATATTTAGGATCGCCTCTATGTAAGAGCTATCAAATTTGAACAATTTTCGTTTAAAAACATGGCTGCCAGCAGCCAATTTGAATTTTACTCTTTGTATGACTAAATCCTTTAGCACACCCTACAGACCACATCCCTCATTCAATTGTCACCAAACTTCATATGGATCTTTTGGGTGACCTCTAGATGGGAGCCATCATATTGTTCTGAATTTCATTGAAAAACATGGTCCCCCATCCAAGTTGGGCTACAGTGTCATTGACACTTTCATTTCATGTTCTTCTCAGTTATGGTGGTTTAACAAACCTTGATTTTTCATATTTACTCACTGTTAGTGCCTTATGTCCCTTTAAAAACAAATTGCCCATGATTTAGGCACGAAATTTCCAACCATTGAAAATTTTGACCAGAGATGCGGTGTGTCTACCCCTTAGTGCCACATCCCTGCTGGTACATATTTATTTAGCACCTAGGTACCTTTCCCATAGAAAGTGACCGGGAGGGAGATTCAAACGGCATACAGCCCCCCCCATGTTTGAGGTTCATTGAACTTTATTCTATGTTTAGTTCATTAGGTGGTTCACATTTGTGGTTCACTATGATGTCACAGTGGTTCCCAATGACGTCACATGTTGTTATGGTTATTTCTGGTGATGGGGCCATTTGTCATAGTGATTCATTTTTATGGTGTATTTTGGGAGATCGTTGCTCTGTGGCTATTTATGATTGTGCATGTGCATGTGAACCACCTAATGAACTAAACATAGAATAAAGTTCAATGAACCTCAAACATGGCTACTAATTTAGAGATCCTAAGCAACATGGTGAACCATAACACCTGAGTGAACCACACCAGTGAACCACATATGTGAACAACCATACTATACATCTCTAGCAAATAGGAGTGAACCACAGATGTGAACCACTATGGTTCACAATCCACTGTACCATATATATGAACCACATTAACCAACTAGCTCACAAAAATTAGTGAACCACAACAAATTAAGGAGTGAACCACAATGGTCCACGCCCCAGTGAACCACAAAACATAGGCTAAGATACTATTATTTTTTAACACCACCATATAAGGGAGTGAACAACTGAGTGAACCAGATATGGAAACCACACAGTGAACCATATTAGTGAACCACAGCGAACCAGAAATGGAACCAACATGTGTGAACCATATTAGTGAACCACAGAGAACCAGAAATGGAAACAACATGAGTGAACCATATTAGTGAACCACAACTATTCCCCCACTCAGTGAACCACAATAGTGAACCATACTCACAACCCCTTGACCTTAACAGTTTCAACCAATCACATGGAAGGATGCCGCACCAAGGGCTATATAAACGGAGTCAGCAAGCTACTTTTCTCACACCCACAGGTCCTGACGAAGGATAATAACAATCCGAAACTAGTAGACCTTTTCTAGCAAAGGATTATTCGTTGATGGTGATCTTCCCTGGAGATTAACCTCTCACCTCTCCTTATATTTATTCACTTTACCCACCATCAATGGATAATGGCCACGTCACAGCCAACCAACATCGAAACTAGCATGGACTCTCTACTAGAGAGTGCCTCTGAAACTACCTTTATTGAGAACAAGGAACAAACTAAGTGCACTGACCAGACACCAGATATTAAATGGTCTGGAACCCGCCATATATACACAAAGGCAGATATATCCACAGACATTATCAATTTGTATAAAGCCACTTGCAACAAGACAGCAAAGGAAATTATACTGAATATGCAGTCCAGCTTCCTATAATATGCGCTTCCAAATGGAGTAAGCCCCAAAGGGCTAACCACCAATACACCACCAGGGAAAGCCCCCACCCCGGACATAACCAGAGAACACTTCAACAAGATCCTGTACGTTTGTATGGAGATAGTTAATGTCATCACAGACTCATTATATCTCTGCTGCAAACATGACAGACAACTGTTACACTTATCGCATTGGACTGCAACCAAGTCGGTCACAGTATATCCCACCTTACATACTAAATCATTGATATACTGCCCGGGGACTCAGATAATGACGCAAACACCAAAGTCTGCGAAATTAGGGAAACATACTTTACATTTTACTCAGAATGCTATTTCCTTATGGCTTCAATAGGAAGGACTTTTTAGTCACCTCTCTTCTTATAAAACAATGTTAATTTGAGACAAAAGATACTTCCCAGAAGATGAGGCCAAAGCAGAATGAGGTGAACAGAGGGTGAATTTGGTGATGCTAGCCTGCACAAACACACTATTTGAAGGCTTGACGTCACGTCATTATAACAAACTACATTTTGTTCTGTTTCAGTCTGATGACATGGCTCAATGGCAGAATGATTATATGCGAGGCACAGCCATGGAGATGTACACAGAATATTTGTCCAGTTCATTTAATGGACTGACATTTCCACAGGCTTCAGAGTAAGATTACTGAAAATATGATATATCTACTTTAGTGCCAAGACAGGCCAGATATAATCCCTAAAGTAATGTATCTTAACCCTTTACCCAACAAACCGGCCAAAACCGGCCAAATAAAGCTTCAACAGCCTAAAATATCTTTGGTCTGTCTCAATAGAACCATACAAATATGGATATCATTGGAACCGGCTCCTTGACCACATTGTGATGGTTACAGTTATGCCCTGTGCCAATGCATTCTCTTATATATGCGAGTCGACCATAGGTCGCCTCCCATATATAAGAGAATGCATTGGCCTAAAAAAAATATTTTTCTACATTCTTTGACAATTTTATAATTTTTAATATGTTAAGCCAATGCATTCTCTTATATATGCGAGGCGACCTATGGTCGACTCGCATATATAAGAGAATGCATTGGCACAGGGCCCTTCTGTTGGGTAAAGGGTTAAGAAGCCTGGAGCCAAGGGTTCAATCAGACAACTGTTACAGTATTCATACTTGTCTGGATAGTTTTATTTCAAATAAATTGCAACAGAGTATTATATGACATACTTTACTCATATTTAAATTTGCACAGTGCTATTTATACCCCCATCCCAAAAGATGGGGGGGGTGTATATATTGGATTACATTCGTCCATCTGTCGGTGCATGCATCTGTCCGTCTGCTCAAATATCTCAACCATGGGTTATCATATATCGATGAAATTTGTTGTGCATATTTGGCATCAGGAGGGCTTTCAAAAGAGGGTTCATGGACGTTGTTCCTTAGAATTGTCTAGTAATTTGTTCGTTTTGAATTTTTTTTTCACAATTTGGTTTCCGACCTGACCAGTGCTACCTCTTGTTTTAATTTTAAACTATTTAACCCTTTACCCAACAAACCGGCCAAAAATGCCCAAATAAGGCTTCAACAGCCTAAAATATCATCGGTTTGTCTCAATAGAACCATACAAATATGGATATCATTGGAACCGGCTCCTTGACCACATTGTGATAGTTACAGTTATGCCCTGTGCCAATGCATTCTCTTATATATGCGAGTCGACCATAGGTCGCCTCGCATATATAAGAGAATGCATTGACCTAAACAAAAATCTTTTTTTAACACTTTTTACCATTTTTTCTTACATTCTTTAACAATTTTATAATTTTTAATGTGTTAAGCCAATGCATTCTCTTATATATGTGAGGCGACCTATGGTCGACTTGCATATATAAGAGAATGCATTGGCACAGGGCCCTTCTGTTGGGTAAAGGGTTAAGTGTTAGTTTTTGTTTTGAAGTTGAATAATTGTCGCTAATACGTGTGTTCTGTTTGGTCAAGAGCTGCTAACTTCAGTTTTCAATTTACCCGCATTGTCTGCTGTAGCATATAAACATTTTGAATAGAGCATGCTGCTGTATTGACAATAATTGTCAAATATGTCACAGCGCAGTCGTGATTCGCATATGTCCAGTTTCTATTTTCATTCTTGAATCCACGAATATCCAACCCTTTGAGTGCCAGGGGCCGATCTCATCGGCCCTAAACCTACAAAATAAGTCTGTTAAAGAATATAAAAATAAATTATTAAAATTGTAAAAAATTATTAAAAAAAAAATATATATTGTTAGGCCAATGCATTCTCTTATATATGCGAGGCGACCTATGGTCGACTCGCATATATAAGAGAATGCATTGGCACAGGGTATATGGGTTGATACAAAAATCGGACCTGGCACTCAAAGGGTTAAAAGAATATGTTTATCCACTAATTATCCTTCCAACTAAACATTCACAAACACTTAATAGTTCAAAGAGATCTCTTTCTGACCATTTGGGAAGCGTTCATGTTCAATCCTCGCAATAGACAGAAAGTGGCTAACTACTGATGATCACCTCTTTAGTAACAAATGTCTCATTCTGGGACTGACAAATTATCCTGCTCAGTTAATAGCATACTTTGTTTCAATTCATCTTCCAGGGGCCTTTTCCAGCCTGTCTAACTTTAGCCAATGTCAGTCTAAACTTGTTTGGTCTGGGACCCATTGATTATCTTTTAATGTTATTTCTCAGACATCTCTGAAATGAGTGGAATTGTGTGCTTTTGTGATGAATTGCCTTCATCTGCAAGTTAATCCCCAGTAGTCAGTATCCCCTGAATTATTGATAGAGACCATAGCAGACAGGAATCACTGGATTTAATAAAATTCTCATTCAATTACCAGAACGCCACATGAAATCTATCAGTTCATCAATCCGTCCCCAGAGTTTGCCTCAGAGATAATTTTGGTTGTCATGTTCTTGGAGATTGGATGGTACTGTATTGATTGAAATCATTTGATAGCGTTTAATTTTTTTCCTCAATTTCCACCTTATGTGTTTTTGTGTTGTTAAGTTGTGATTTGATTCTGAATGTGGATATTAGGAGCGAAAAATCAATGCAATTTTAATCTCGATCGCTCAGTTATTGGCTGCAGTTTAGCAATGCTTTTTGAAAAATTTTACCAATGAAACTAATAAGTTCCTCTATTTGACTTTAGAATAAATTTAGTTTATCATTCCTACATGATTAACCCTTTCACGACTGGAGCTTCCTGAATTTTTGCAAACACCCTGCGCTAATGCATTCTCTTATATATTGCGAGTCGACCATAACAGCTGGGGTTAAAAAAAAATTAATATTGATTTCCTTATCACAACCAAAGAGGAAGTAAAGACACAGGCCCCACGCTAGGAGACGACTCGGGCGAAATTCTTGCCCTCGGGCCGGTGAAGTCGCCCTTGGATGTCTACAAGGCGAAAACGAAGTCGCCTTCCAAATTTGACAAAACTAGCTTATGATTTACGGTAATTTTACCGGTGAAAATTTGACTCGTTTGTTCCAAAAAAATATATATAGTCTCAACTGTTCCAACGAGGCATTTTATTTATCAATTATACATGGTGTTCCCTATCCACATATTCTAATCAGATTGGGTGCGTTTGGAAATGTCAAATTGCGCTGAGCAACGAAGTCTATGATGAGCTACTGGTTCGTTTTAAGGAGACTGGAATTTAGACCTTACTTTGTTCCATCGTGTCATTTTGTAACCGCAAATTGTATAGCCATACATGGTCACCACCGCTAATGCAGTAGCCAATGTGAACAAATAATACTGTCTTTGAATTTAAACTAAAACATATCAAAATAATTTTCAATTTTACAAAAGTAGTTTGTGTCGGACTCCGTTTCCCAATCCAACTTTTTACTTTTTAGAATTGCATATTTATTATGTTTATTTACAAGCAAGAACGAATCCCGGACATTTCCCCACCGGACATTTCCCCACCCACCCTTGAAATGGTAAAGCGGACATTTCCCCACCCGGACATTTACCCACCGGACATTTCCCCACTTACTCAATATTAAAGCGGACATTTCCCCACCCCGCCGGTGAAATGGCAAAGAGGACATTTACCCACTATGGGTGTGTGGTATTGACTTTTACTAGGGTGTGTGTTAAAATCAGATTTATTTCAATGAACGAAATTATATACACGGAACAGCAATAACAACAAAATGGTAAGATACATAACAAAACACTTAATCTTTCTTAACTCTAATGGAATGGCCAACCATGTCAAGGAAATTCTTTTTGCCGCTGTCGAAGTCTACACACAGTTTATGAAGCTTGTTCTGGAGTGCTGACATCATTCTGTCGTCGTACTCTCTTCGATGGCGGCTCGCCCAGTCTTAACCTCTCGATGTCGGTTCTTAGTATTTGAGTATTTACTGTTCTTAGTGTTTGAGTATTTACATTATTTACTGTTCTTCAAAGTAAATTCTCTTTATAAAATGGAAATGAACAATGAACGATCTTTATTTATGTTCTTCAGAAAAATATCAAATTATTAGCTCTTCGAATCCGTCGAAACATAATTTGTCACCATGATTGTTCTTAATAAGTTCCATGATTGGAAGTGAAGATATGATTCCATATATATAGGGAGTGTTTTGGGGGGGGGCTAACCCCGGGATTCTCGAATGAGCCGAAAGGCCCATTCCCTAACCCCTCAATATGATTCCATGATAACTTTGCTTAGGTTATATAGGCTGGCTAGAGTTCACTCACTAGAATTCATACTGTCACAACATTGTTTCAACATGCGTTGATGTCCCAAACTATCGTCAAAACACTCTTTCATGTTTGTCAAAATACTCTTTCATGTTTGTCAAAACATTACATCGGCTGAGGTGACATCGCTTGAGATGGCCTCACTGACCAGGCTTCACAACAGTACAAACATTCTTTGATGTCAGCTAATTTATTAGCAGGGTGGGTAAATGTCCCTTTGTCAGGGTGGGGAAATGTCCGGTGGGTAAATGCCCGGGTGGGGAAATGTCCGGTGGGTAAATGTCCGGGTGGGGAAATGTCCGCTTTTGAAAGTGGGGAAATGTCCGGTGGGGAAATGTCCGGTTACCGGTACCAGCAAGAACACGTGCTTGCTTACTATTAAACACAGAGGTTTGAATGTGTATTGGAAGTACTTAATTTAATGTTCTTAGTTAAATCAAAGATCTACATAATAAACTATTACTATCCAAACTCATTTAAAAGGATTAATTTGTGTCAAAACTATGTGTTTGCAAATTACAATTGTTGTCAATCTATCGCTCAGGCCACGTGCTCGTATATACGTCTGTCAACGGTTGCAACTTAATTGCATGTAGGCTTAAATAACCTGCTGGTGTATATTATAAGCTCAACTGGTCTCTGTTAAGAACACATTAATCACTACCTATTGTGACACAGCTATCAAACTCGTCAAGTTTATTGCTTTAATCGAATTATCATCAGACATCACTGATCATACGGTCGTGATGATGGTATTCAACAATAAACTCTTTAGAAACAAAATTAAAAGCTTATACACCTCCTTAATTAGTCCTTATTGTTTATTTTAACGGACACCCACATTACAGCAGTGGCCAAAAGCCATTTCCAAAAAAATTAAATTTATAATAACTATTCAGATATTAAAAGTTATGAAGTCAACAATTAATTTCTTCAGATAAAGTCAACAGTTTAAACAAAAATTAAAGTTATAAATTTAGTTAAAATTTCAGATTATCGATCTATACAGGTGCTATACTTGTGTTGTATCTTGCTAAATATGTTTTATCTTGTTGTTTTATCTTATTTATTGACTGATGTGATAAATAAAGCGAATTTTGAAAATTTGTAAGTATTTTTTTATAAGTCTCCCTGTTTTGGCTGAAGTCTCCCTAAAATCTGCAGAGGGAGACTTCATTTCTCCCTGTTTTCAATCCCTAGCTTGGGCCCTGTAAAGACACCTTCAAGAAAAAATAGGGTTCCATTTTAAATGTCTTTTCATGTTGACAAAATTGTTCACCCACCGTTATCACTCATGTTTATCTCATTGTCAGCACTAAATAACCCAACACAAATTGAATATCATAATTATATATTCTAATTAACAAAATATATAATAAAGTTGCCGCATTGACATCAATATCATTGCGTTAAGCTGTCACTTCACTGTGCTTACCGATAATACATGTGTCTTACTAAAAAATGTGAGGCCAGTTTTAGGGGCTAATGATGTGATAGAAACATCTATGCAATAAGATTAATTACATTGTCATGTTTATTTTGGCTGCATTTCCGTATTTTGGACACAGCGTTTACCAACTTGAATTTGGGGGAATATAAAGACCTGATTGATAGTATTTGTTTTAAAATGACCATTTTGATTTTGATTTCATGGTAACCCACTTTTAATTACAGGTTGTGCTTCGTTAAGCTGAATATTCTCTTGTTGGCGATTGAAGTGCGGCAGGGTACCGGTCCAGAGAGCACTCTGGCAATAAACCCAGGACCAAAAGTAACCATAGAAAGTGCTACACAAGGATTCTTTATAGCAGAATCTGCAGTGGAAGTCAAAAGGTTTGACAGTTATCATTTGTTTAACCCTTTCAGTGCCAAGTCCGATTTTTGTATCAACCCATATACCCTGTGCCAATGCATTCTCTTATATATGCGAGTCGACCATAGGTCGCCTCGCATATATAAGAGAATGCATTGGCCTAACAAATTTTCATCATTTGTTATTATTTGTTTTAAATTTTACAATTTTAATATTTTTTTCTTATATTCTTTAACAGACTTATTTTGTAGGTTTAGTGCCAGGGAATCTTACGTTTTTCATGGGCATCAAACTTATTACTATGAATACTAGGTGATAGTTTTGAGTTATAACATGCCCCTAAGGTTTTAACCAGTTTGTTTTTAAATTCGCCATAGCATGCTTAAGCATACCCAAAAATATTCAACCCAATTTTTTTGTTTTTTTATAATTTTTTTAGGGCCGATTTTACAGACCATAAATTAGGGCTGATGAGATCGGCCCCTGGCACTGAAAAGGTTAAACATATTTATTATATTCCTATGTGTGATTTATCTTGATTTCTCGAGTGATTATAAAGGATTCGAAAGTCCGTAGTCAAGAGATAGAGTACTGGTCTCTTGTGCTAGCCGACTGGCGATTGCAACCTGGTCAGGGTATTCTGACAAAAATCAGAACCTGGTCAGATACCAAGTTTGTCAGTCTGAAAAGTCTCATTCGAGATCACTGAATAAAGATTTGAATGCAGACTCCCCCCCCCCCCCCCCCCCCCTTGGGGTGAGCTTTCCGATGAATGACAACAAACCATATTTCCGACTAAATCCTGAAAAGTTACCCATAATTCTGCTGTGGTTAAAGAGTCGATTACTTAAAGCATTACTGTAGCATCAATTCAAACATAAGTAAATATGATAGTGCATATATACATAAACGGAATGATTGGAAAGGGGATTAAACAACAAGCCAAGGGGCTTATTTTAAGTTTGTTCCACTTGTCAGCCATGCCTGAGTTCAGTGTGCCTGTCATTTGCATAGTGGGCTAGCATCACCAAATTCACCATCTGGAGACCTCTTTATGCTTAGGCCTCATCTTCCCTGGAATGTTTCTGTATTACAAAATTTCTATAGAAACTTCTTCACATAGATTCTATTTTTTTTTAGTTTAGTTTCTCTATATCCCCAATTTAGCAGATGGCACATTGCATAATCGAGGTTCCCAATGGGCGTACATCACAATATTCACCATTTGGGAACTTCAATCTGAGTTTATGTCTCCCATGTGGGATAGCGTCACTAAATTTGCCCTCTGGGGACCTTATTCTGCTAATGACAGACACACTATAATCTGGCTTGATTACACCCCAATGACTATACCAGGAGTGATCAATTTAGAATCGAGGTATACTTGTGAGATATGATCTGAATATCCTCAGAGACTTGAGCCAAATCAGCAATACTACAACAACAAAAGTTATCAATGGTCGCAAATACTGGCGTTACTTAAATGAGATTGTTGACAAAAATTGTTGAAAATTTAAAGGATTATCTCATCCTAAATATACGTTTTATATAGTTTCCAGGGTATAAAATAATAAATATGAGTCGATGACGCCTGTCCAGAAATTCTTCTGTCAATTAATATTTATTTTATATTTATTTTTTCTTATATAATGCGATAATCAATTGGGACCTTTTTTCGTTAGTATTTTTATAACAGACCATCATGAAATGTTCAGGTGATCTCAGATAGATATAGAGTTCTCGTGCTTGCTATGCTCCGATCGTTTCCGCGATTCTTAAATGTCCCAAATTGATTGTATGTATTATACCAGAAAATTTGTAATAAAATCAATATTAACTGATAGAAGCATTTTCGGACAGGGGGTCTGCGATTCATCAATCTTTATTACTGGTGAGATTCTTCTGTTATGAAAAATATAAAAAGAACGCAAACTATTGGTGATATTTAATTCATTTTAAATGTGCTATACAAGTCTGAGTTTAGTGTGCCTGTCACTTGCAGAATGAGGTCCCCAAAGGGTGAATTTAGTGACTATCCAACATAATTGGCTTGCATCACCAAATTCATCCTCTGCATGGCCTCATCTGCTATGGGAGACATAGACTCAGATTGCGGTTTCCAAATTGTGAATATTGTGATGTACACCCATTGGGTACCTCGATTATGCAATGTGGCATCTGTCAATTTGGGGATATAGAGAAATTAAACTAAAAAAGAAATAGAATCTAAGTTTAAAAAGAAATTTGATAATAAAGATACTTTCCAGAGAAGATGAGGCCTAAACAGAATGAGGTCCCCAGAGGGTGAATTTAGTTATGCTAGCCTGCTATGTGGGATAGCATCACTGAATTCACCCTCTGGGGACCTCATTCTGCAAATGACAGGCACCTTATTCTCAGGCCTGGTGCTATATAGAATATGAACAACAGGATTATGTTTAGTGACACAAAAATAATTTATTTTCAACCTACTTTCATTTGTCATCTATGTCCTGTGATGTGTCATGTGTTTATGTTTCTTTTTCAGGGCCTTTTATTATTGCAAGCAATGCCACAGTGATGTCACTGATGTCAGAGCAATTAAAAAGTGCAAATGTCGCCCACGTAAGTAATATATTCACTCAATCAGTCATGTTTCGGCCATTGTTTTCAACTACATTGCATGACACTATTTTACAGAGAGGTATATGAGACAATGAAAAAGTGCAGTCATAAATAATGAGGCATAAAATTGATGTCATATTGATCAACCAACGTGATTGTAATTATTTCCTATAGCAACTCTGCAACATGGTGAGCTAAATAGCACTTTAATATTTATGAAGCGCATTTGATCAATTGGTGAATTCTAAGAGCATTATTTGATAACTTAGAGACTATTGTGTTAGAACATGCTATAGATTTTTACTGCAGTGTCTCATAAATAATTTAGTGACCTGTATTTCAATGTCTATCGTTTGGTGAGCACACAAACATATATGAAAGTCAAATTTCTCTTGTCATATGGTATCATTGCTTGAATATTACTCACTGTTTAATCTCCCACTGAATTCACTTACATTGTACAATAGTTTCTTATATATAATTACATAAATATTGTATATAGTAATGCCCTAAATAATCGACTCCTTAACAACAGCAGAATTATTGGTAACTTTTCAGGATTTAGTCGGAAATATGGCTTGTTGCCATTCATTGGAAAGCTCTCAGTGAGAGCTTTCCGATGAATGGCAACAAGCCATATTTCCAACTAAATCCTGAAAAATTACCCATAATTCTGCTGTGGTTAAGTAGTCGATTATTTAGAGCATTACTGTATATAACAATTTGGAACTAAACTGCAATGGTTTTATTACTGTTTGGTATAAGTAAGCAGTTCATGTGTTTAAGGATTATAAAGCATATTTTAATTTTGAGAGTATAACTATGCAAAATGCAAAATGTTTCCCTGACATCTGAGGATGGATGTTTAGTATTGTGACATATCCATGACTTCTTGTTGGTCATGAATCTTCAAACATATAAAGTGGGAACTATTAAACACTTATCTTTACTAAACGAATTCTCCCATTCAGTTATAAAAGTATACATTGGAATGGTGATCTATTATTCATCTGGAGGCGTGTTCAAGAAATATATAATATAAGCAGATGAGAGAGAGGCAAACAGATAATACAAGTGCAGAAGGATTCCTATTCATTGGGGAGAAATGTTTGGATAATAAGTTAAACAAATGGCATTGAACTTATTATCTGAACATTTCCTAAAGAAACTACTCATCAATGAGTATTTAGTAAAGAAAGGGTTAAACTGGGAAGAGATATCTGATATTGTAGTATTTGTAATGTAATCCCAGTCATGTTGGCCCGTCAATGTTTTGCATGATGCATTTCCATAAAATGTCTCTGTGTGAATACTCTGCATTCACTTCTGTTTCTGTCTGCCGTCTTAATAACATCATTAATTTCTGAAGACGTTTGATGTGTGGAATCTATTGATAATATTGTATCTTGCTATAAAAATGAGGCTAACTCTATTTTCTATACAGAATTTATGGAAATAATTTTGAACACAAAAATATATATTTAGAATTTTTTTAGTCTACCAAACTCATATTATTGAACCTTACGGCAAGATGTATGAAGCTTGTATATTATACATATGTGTATCTTGTATGATATGATTTTAATATTGGTACAATCATTTTTAACAACATGCAGAACTACTTATCCAATTCATATAAAAATACGGAACGTAAATACAGTCGAAAGTAAAAGATAAATTGATCTTCTAAACTATCATAGAAAGTCTTGGTTCATTTTTTCTGCTGACTAGTTAGAGACTGTATATTTTACTGCAATGGATGGTAGACAATAAAACTTCAAACATAAACATGGCAAACATACACTGCTTGTGTAACTGTATTGCGCTCCGGTTTGCGTTCCCAAATTTTGTTTTCATACATTTTCGATTGATCTTTCAATATTCAACTTCCTGCTGACCGCAGATCGAAATATTTCAACACATTTGATCAATAAGCTTGGTTGTTTGGACAGCCTGTGGTGACAATATACCTGATAGTTATCGTTGCCTATGCATGGTCGTATGTTGAATACCCACACATACACTGTTGTATTTAGCTCCTATTCGATATTTGAAACATAACTAATTTCCGTGTGACAGTTTACTATTTTCGTGTTACCATTTTACAACCACGGTGAAATCCAAAATCGAAATAAAATGGTCCAATGCGGGCCATTTTTTCGATGCGGCAATGCTTGAGAATCAAAACCCTTTTTATTTTATGGCCTAATACACAAGCTTGATACATCTCGCCGCTTGTGTTCCAACCCAAATTGTCCCCAAATCTATCAATGGATATTATATAAAAAGGTGTTTCTTAAAAGAGTTCTGACATTTATAACATGAATTCAGATTTGCATGTGCAATTTATAATTCACAAAATAAGCAGGTTGAATTATTTCAGATAGTTTTGACATCTTGATATGATATATTTAAGAAACAATTTTGAATTTAAATTTTTTCGACATTATCAGGAAGAGATAATATTTAAATTTAAATTTTTCGACATTATTTTAAATTTATTTCGGTTTGCTGAGACGAATAGATCCCAGATGTATTCAACCTTGATCCTTTAGAAGTAGTCAACATATAAGCCGTTAATGGTAGATTGTAGACCGTTTTAGGAATTGATTTGGGAACGGGTTGTAGGTGTACAGGTGTTATGTAGGTTTTATGTTGGGAGGAGGAATGCTTTCTGTGACATGTTTGATCTCTCGGTGATTGGCTGAACTTGTATGCATTTGGTAACTTTGTTTCATAGACTTGTGCCTCACGTCATTCTTTGTTTTCAACCTACAAGCCTCAATCTCTCTTTTTATTAACCTTTCCATGACTGGAGCTTCGTGAAAATTTGCGGAAAAACCTTGTGCCAATGCAATATTTACATTGATCTTGTAAGCCAGTGCATTCTCTTATATATGCGAAGCTCCCTATGAGACTCGCATATATAAGAGAATGCACTGGCACAGGGTCTTTACTGCTGCACCAGCACAGTTCCTGTTCTGATTCTCGTGAATTAGCCTTCAAAATTGAGCCATGATTCACAGAATAGTTTCCTTTTAAATTTAGGCCATTACAATGAATATCTGTGTTCTCAGGCAATGTTATATGGCAGGAATGAGTGCGGGAAGCTTTTTATATTTATATCTTTTTTTAATTAATGAAAGTATGGATGATTTTATAGAACAATATCTTCGATTTTGCAAGCTATCCATATAAGCTCCCCTCCCAGTGCCTCTTCAACCATTATTTCTTCAACGGAAGCCGATCTTAAATTCTAGTTTTGGATAAATGGGAGCTTTAGTTTTTTAGATCATGAAAATGTTTGGGGAATTTGTAAATAATATTGTTTGATAGCTGATGGTTTCTTGGTGCTAAGGGTGGAACCTGAGAATGCAGTATTATTAATTTATTTGGCCATATGATATAACAATATTTAGCAAGCTACATTTGTAAACCTACGAGGCTTGTAGGAAACTAGTGATTCTAGCTTGACCCTGTTGTGTAACTAACCCGTCATATTCTTTCCACAGTGGCCATGTTCAGGAAAGGAGCCAACGCTATTCTAGGTATTATCAATATTTCGCTTACACTTCTCTGAAATTCTCACTCACTCTCATTTGTTCCGAAGACATTTACTTAGATATTGCAAGATCATGTTTGTTTGTTAAAAACCGTAATATTATCATTGATATTACACAGTTATATGAATCAACTCAAAGCTATAGCAGGCAACAATAGTAACCACCCCTTCATTACTAAACGTATCCCCATTCAGTTACAGAAGTACCAGGGTTTCCGCTAGAGGTTGGGCGAATGGTTCCCCTATAACCACTGGGAAAATGTCAAAAGCTGCATGTAAACTAAGTGTACTGACACCTTTTTCTTACCTCCACCAACAACAGAAGAGGAAACTGCTAAAATTTACTTCTATGTCTAACTTCTCAAATTTCATGAAAATATTCGTGATCAACATTCACTGGCTAACTTCTGTCGACTTAATCATTAACCGGTACAGAAACAAGCAAATTGTTACTTGACAACATAATCAGAACATAACCAGGAAAATATCTTTCAGATAAAGGCAATAATTGTCAATGTATGTATCCCTGAAAGAAATTATTTTTCTGTAAAATGGTTCACTGTGATCTACAGTTGGTTAGCAAATAGAATTAACGTTGTTTATCATTCCCTGTTTAATCTATTTAATGGAAGATTCACAGGTGATGTAGGCTTTAATATTTAGATAGGGATGGGAAATATGTAGGAGAGGATATTTGGGACAGGGAAAGGGACCTTAACATGGAACCACTTCCCACAACGGAAACCCTGAAACTACACAATGGAAAACAAAGTATACAGTAATGCCCTAATTAATCGACTGCTTAACCACAGCAGAATTATGGGTAACTTTTCAGGATTTAGTCGGAAATATGGCTTGTTGCCATTCATCGGAAAGCTCTCAACAAGCCATATTTCCGACTAAATCCTGAAAAGTTACCCATAATTCTGCTGTGGTTAAGCAGTCGATTAATTAGGGCATTACTGTACATTGGTGTAAAACCTAAGAATACCTTCAAGTAAGTAAAATGGCCATGACACCATGTTACTATAGGAATGTTCGTTATAACTTCTGTCCCTTTGGCTGATGTTGTCAATAATAGTTTGTTAATATATTGAAGAAATTTGACAAAATGGACGACTTGTCAAATTGATGATAGCCAATGTATGTAATATGTATGTGTCCATTGCCTTGCCATGTCCGTTAATGCACCCAATGAAGGGATTCTATTTTTAACACAATGCAAGTCGAAATGCATGCCTTCTAATGCATGGAAGCTAGTACGTATGTCAAGGCATCTTGTTTTCTATCGATCAATGATGGTGGCTTTGTTTGTAAAGAATGAAGATTTAGTTGTTGCGATTTGACAGCTTCGGCATTGTCGTAGAATTCGATTATAACAGATTGATTGATTTTTAATATTGCATTTATTCCTACTTGGAACTTTTGAGTTACAATTGGAAGCTCTGCATATTGCAGCCATTTAAACGGTTTAACCCTTCCATGATTGGAGCTTCTTGAAATTTTGTGACAACACTGTGCCAATGCATTTCTTATATATGCGAGTCTCCCATAATGAGCCTCACATATATAAGAGAATACATTGGCCTAAGAATATTTACCATGACCTTGTTAGCCAGTGCATTCTCTCATAGATGTGAGGCTTCCTATGGGAGACTCGCATATATAAAAGAATGCACCCGTACATGATCATTAATGCTGCACCAGTGCTATTCCCCATCATGAAAGGGTTAAAACAGACAATGGATTGTGTCATCGCAACGGACCAATGAACACAGTTATCTAAACACTACTTTAATCTCGTCACACTAAGCCTGTACCAAAAAATTAGTTAAAGGATCAACTGTCTAAGAGGTACAGTAATGCCCTAAATAATCGACTTCTTAACCACAGCAGAATTATGGGTAATTTTTCAGGATTTAGTCTGAAATATGACTTTTTGCCATTCATCGGAAAGCTCTCAGACTAAATCCTGAAAAATTACCCATAATTCTGCTGTGGTTAAGGAGTCGATTATTTAGGGCATTACTGTATTGTGTATACTCATAATACTTGAGAAACAAAACATTTTATATCTTAACGGGGATATGATACCATGGCAATTAATGATTTGCCAGATTAAAATGTGACATAGTTCACTATTCAAATTGAACAATTCTAAACCTAACTTAGAAATGATGTTTTTTACTAAACTGAATCTGAACTGAATCATCATGTTTTAGCATGAATTACTCATTCATGATAGCACTTTATACCTCTTAAAATGAGCACCTTTTCTAGCATGAAGGGCATGGTTAATTCTTATACAATTTCAAATTTATGTTGCATTGTGTTATTAGTAAATACTCAACCATTCTTCAACTGTTTTGTTCCTTAGCAATACAAACAGTATATATGTCCATCAAACTTCAACTGACATCTGCTCTTGGCATAAATGTCATGTTGAAATACCCTGAACTCTTTGAATCCCAAATCCATTTAAAATTGTGTTCACATTTGATATTTTTTTGTGAAAAATTAATTATTTTTCAAATTGGTGTGCTACAGTACACTTTCACTTACACGGACATCATTCATTGATTTATGAACCTGAATCATTTATGAAACATGCATGATGCATCATTATACGGAATACAGGTTTCTGACCAAACTTGTTAATAATGCGCTGAAAAAAAATGGTTTGTTTCTTATAATATTTATGCCATCTTCATATAAAAAAGAATTGAGAAAAAATGACCCCCTTTTTATGCCTGTTTTAAAAACTGGATGTATGTATTATGTTTTTGGTATGTTCGTCCATCTAGCCATCTGTCCGTCTATTCATATTTTGCTACTGGATGATAACTGTAGTTCTATTGAACAAAATGGAAAAAAGTGGTACTTAGGTAACCACAGTATACAGGTCAAATTCAATTTTGGAGTCAGGCGGCACCAGGCCGCCCATTTTAATAAGTTGCCGTGCTTTGTTGACATGTTCGTTATTGGGTGATAAGTTTATTTAATGTCAACTGAATAGAATGGAAAGTGCAACCATAAATATGGCTTACATTCAATTTTGGGTTCATCCGCCCATTTTTACCAGAGTTATGGACCTTTTTCAACTTTAAATTTCGTTATTCTTGGATAATAACTTTAGTTAATGTTGACTGAATGGAATGAAATTTTATGCATGAACAGGTAATTTTTTATCTTTGGTTCCATTCGCTCGACTTTGCCTACACATGATGCAGACTCGTTTTCGGTATTTTAAATTAGTAAAAATTAATATTATTCATTGTTGAAAATCTAGGGAGGAGAGTTACTTGCTACTTGCCTTGGATGTCGCAAAAACACCTACGCATTCTTGTAGAAACCTGTTATACAGAGGCCTGAATTACTGCGGATGAATCAGCCACCAACACTGAAAATACGTGGAGCATGGCTTCTATTCCTAAGATCTAACCAGTTAATTTGACAGTTGTTGTAAAGACTTGTACCTGTCCACAGAAATACTGGGAAATATATTGACCAAGAGACCTCGTCATATAGAGTCTTCAATATGCATTAATTATGTATTCTCTGATGAAATAAAACATATTTTAAACCCATTTCCATTAAATAGCTCCTGTCATGAGAGGGTTAAAGAAAATTAATGCTAATTCTGCAATTTTGACCTTGGATGACATTGGAAGATACTTTGCTTCGAAACTAAACAGTTAATGATTGGTTGAGTAAATCAGTTGTGTGATTGAATAGTTTTCATGTTTAAAGTTTGTCTGTTCTTAGGTTTGTTATGTTATGCATGTTAATATGTAGGGAGTTATCACTTATAGGATCTATATCCGTTTTATATAATATATGCACATAATGCAACAGATACAAATAGCTAGAGACAGATATCTCTGTTGCTGAACAAGGGAGACATGCACTCAATCATACTCTCACAGCATGATATCATTATTACCTACAGCTCCAGACCGATCAATCATGTACATAATTACTCTGTCACTCTTATTCCATTGATTATGTAAACAGTTAATCCTGAATCAAAGCAGATCATGTGGGTGCACTTGGTGCCCAGAACTTAATTAATGAAAAGTTTTCAATTATAAGGCATGTGAGAAATTGAAATTTTGTATATGACATGCAATAAATAATATCGCAATTTGATGTATTGGGCTAACAATATTTACCTTGACCCTGTAAGCCAGTGCATTCTCTTATATATGCAAGGCTCCCTATGGGAGACTCGCATATATAAGAGAATTTACTGGCACAGGATCTTTAATGCTGCACCAGCACAATGAAAAGGTTAAAATATAATCTGGCAGTTTGATCCTAAATAGTCGAGTCCTTAACCACAGCAGAATTATGGGTAACTTTTAAGGATTTAGTCGGAAATATGGCTTGCTGCCATTCATCGGAAAGCTCTCAGGGAGAGCTTTCCGATAATGGCAACAAGGCATATTTCCGACTAAATCCTGACAATTTACCCATAATTCTGCTGTGGTTAAGGAGTAGATTATTTAGGGCATTACTGTAGCTCAAGTTAAACAAATTGCTGTGAAGTTTGTAACACATGGGTGCGTTGTATTATTGACAACACTCGCTTGGAAAACTATGTATCTGATATTGGAGCGACTTTTTTTAGATTTGCAAATTACAGAATGGGACAGGGTTCATGCGAGAGCTGTAGTTTTATGAGTATAACCATGTAAGATCTGTAATTGTATTCTGCTCATGAATATCTGAATATGGACTAGAAGTTGGAAAACTTTAATTTCACAGATTATGTAAACTGGTTAACTATATAGGAGGATATTTGAAATTTGGCAGTGTACAATAATGAAGAATTTTTATAAAGCACTTATCCAAGACTCTAAGAACTATAACAATCATCCAAAGATGATGTCATGAGTACATTCATTGTGGCTGCTTTAACGATTTCCAATAACTATGATGCAAATTCTACTGGCAAAAAAAAAATCATCTTTTTTTTTGCAATAACCATAACATGAAGTGTCTAATAGCAATGTTCAATCACTAGTGCATTATTGATCCCAGTATTGGATATACATTAAGTGGCAATTTCCACCCTTTGTCGTAACCACTCTACACACTAAGGACCATTTGTACCCGCATCATAAAATATCTAGAACACGTGGATCATTGAACATCGTATGATTTCCGTTCACCATAGACGGGCTCATGAATTGTTGATTCAGGATGCTGAATATCAGACGCTTGATTACATGGCTTCACATTAACCCTTTACCCAACAGAAGGGCCCTGTGCCAATGCATTCTCTTATATATGCGAGTCGACCATAGGTCGCCTCGCATATATAAGAGAATGCATTGGCTTAACACATTAAAAATTATAAAATTGTTAAAGAATGTAAGAAAAAATGGTAAAAAGTGTTAAAAACAGATTTTTTTTAGGCCAATGCATTCTCTTATATATGCGAGGCGACCTATGGTCGACTCGCATATATAAGAGAATGCATTGGCACAGGGCATAACTGTAACTATCACAATGTGGTCAAAGAGCCGGTTCCAATGATACCCATATGTGTATGGTTCTATTGAGACAGAGCCAAGATATTTTAGGCTGTTGAAGCTTTATTTGGCCGGTTTTGGCCGGTTTGTTGGGTAAAGGGTTAAGGGTGCATTTTAATAGATTTCTTCCGGGGGGTGGTATGACAACGATCGAAACAAGGCCCCAAACACACTCTTATCTATGTGTCCCGACAAATAGGCATTCTATTTTTTATGAACTTAGCTCTGTCCTTTTGGGCCTTCAGGTCTGGAGTGAGGTTTTATTTTTCTCTGTTGAATTTTTTTTGAGGGAATTTCCGATCAAAGTTTATACTCCCGGGACTATGAAGGCATGTTTACTATTTGATGATAAGGATTAATGAAAATTGTTTTAATGACATGGAAAAAAATCGATGGAATGCCATTTCATTAAATATCAATCAGGCTATTTTGTTGCTACTTCACTGCATATGGTGCAATGCATCACTCAAATGTACCAATATATTCAACCTCAGCCCATTTCCTAAAACAAACAAAATTCACCCTTGCGAATTTATTTTGATTTTATCAGTACAGCTCCATTACATCCACATATTGATAAGCCGCACATAAACCACCGATAAAAACCATTTATGCTTGCATCACGCAATATGATCTTGATATGACATTTATAGTTTTAGATCTCTCGAACTGATAAAATGTCTTCCGATATATGACAGACTTTTATATTCCTTTTAAATTGTCATCAAACTACTGCAATGTTTTCAGCCTTCTGTAAAGAGACCTACCTTTCTAGGACGGGCAATATATAATTATTTTTATAAATTTTCCTCAAGCAGTTATGATCTGGGAGGTTGCTGAAAATCGTTTCACCATTTTGCAACAGTTAATAATATCTGCTGCTCATTTTGTCAAAAAGAAATTGCCTAGAATCCTCTATTTAACCCTTCCATGACTGCGACTTCATGAAATTTTGCGAAAATCCTGTGCCAATGCATTCTCTTATATATGCCAGTCTCTCATAGGGAGCCTTGCATATACAAGAGAATACATTGGCCTAACAATATTTACCTTGACCTTGCGAGCCAGTGAATTCTCTTATATATGCGAGGCTCTCTATGGGATCACATATCTAAGAGAATGCACTGGCACAGGATCTTTAATGATGCACTATCGCAGCTCCCTCATGAAAGGGTTAAAGTTTATTACCTTTCCTAATGCCAAGTCAAATGATGGCTAAACAATATCTAAGAACAAAAATAAGGACAAATATAACCGCTGTTCAAGCATATGCCTGAGGTGAATATGAAACAGGAATTCCGTTTATGCCCTGTATAAAACTCCGGGTTATGTCATACATGTATCTGCATCAGTACGTTATGATTTGACAATAAAAAAGTTATTTGAAAATAGGCAATTTAACACTGAAGGTATGCGCAGTTATCAAAATTAGGATGAATAAAGAATTATAAATGCAGCAAGCAACTGGCTCAGTAACTGATTGGTAGAAAATATCTGCTAATATTTATTTCAGTGACAGCTGTGGGTCCATTAATTGACATCCAGTGCACATCAACATGACAACTACATGTACTTTATTTTTTCACAGACACTTCTTGTATTGGCAAAGTGTTGAATGGTATGAATATTTGTTATAAACACTATGGATAATCGCGATACTAACTCACTGATGCTATAAATCAATTCCATTAGTATATATAGGCCTGCATTATGATTGGATGAGCCATTTATCAAGTCATATTCCAAGTCAATAAAGATGTTTTAAGATATTTAGCTAACTGATCAAAGTTCTGAACTTTTAAAAGATTTTTGACATTTTCTCCTCATACGTTGACAGTTGCTTTCTTTAAATTAGCATTAAAAACATTAGGAATATGCCTTGTTATAGTTTGCTTATTCAATAATGCCTCCATAACTCGGGGATGGAGCTTACTATAATAGAAATGCCTTAGGAGGTAACCCACACAGGTGAATATATCTCGCATTACTAAAATCACTTGTGCCTATTAGGACTTAAAGTCTGTATGTTGAACTTTGATATTATTTGAGCATCCATACGATTCAAAATTCATCTTGGTGGTAAATAAAAGTAACTCTATCAATTCTTAATATTACAAATCACCTGTATGTGCCACATCATTATATGATAATAGATAGATATATTTATTTAGATGATGGAAATATATACAGTAATGCTCTAATTAATCGACCTCTTAACCAAGCCATATTTCCGACTAAATCCTGAAAAGTTACCCATAATTCTGCTGTGGTTAAGAGGTCGATTAATTAGAGCATTACTGTATATATGGTATATTAATGGTGTAACAGAATGCGATATACATGATTTTAAGATATTGAAGTTCAATATTGAATATTATTATATTATATTATAAATATAATAATATGTAGATTAGTGTTATATAATACTGTCAGCCTTTCAATCAAGTTATAAATAGATTTAAATTCATAAAAAGATGTAAAAAAAAAGAAAGTTTTATGATGAAGGTGCAATGAGATGAATGGATATTTTGATTACCATCTGCCCTTCATGTACCATCGAGGATATCATTGAAATAGAGACTCATTTAATAGTAGAGTGACTCTTATTTCCACAATAGTCCTCTCATGACATTTGGATAACCAGGCCGGGTAGTAATATTAGAGCTGTTTGTAGAATATGCATAGCTAGACTACCACAACCTACGACAGAAATGAGGTGCTCATTCAATGTATTTTGACTGCGAAAACAACTTTAGGGGCACGGACTCCAATATAAAAATGTTGAATTGTTCTTGCTGTCAAAACCAATGACCATTTTCAATGCGTCTTTCATTCTCTATCTTTATATACATGTACTCAAATTCTGATTTCAAAGAACATTAACATTCAATCAGACTATATGCATGACATTGCAATTTGAAGCAATGCTAAATTATTGTCAGAATCTTTAATCACTGCCATAAATTACTTAATTCATTGCAACGATATGGGGAAATCCATAGAAAAACTAGGTTTATGTATTAGATTACAACATATATGAGTAGACAATGTAGATTTTGTTTGTCATTATCATGTCTGAAATAGTGTGTCTGACATTTGTTTAGTTACTTTTTCCCTTTTGTTCAGTTTCTATATTCCCAAATTTGCAGAAGATAACATGCATAATCATTCAATAAACTTCAATTGGGGGAACTTCAATCTGATCCTAGGTCTCCTATAGCAACTGAAGCCCAAGCAGAATGAGATTCCCACAGGGTGAATTTGGTGATGCCAGTCTGCCGTGTGGGATAGCATCACTAAATTCACCCTTTGGGGACCTCATTCTGCAAATGTCAGACACTATTTCCAGGCTTGGTCGTTATACTACAGTAATGCTCTAAATAATCGACTCCTTAACCACAGCAGAATTATGGGTAATTTTTCAGGATTTAGTCGGAAATATGGCTTGTTGCCATTCATCGGAAAGCTCTCAGTGAGAGTTTTCCGATGAATGGCAACAAACCATATTTCCGACTAAATCCTGAAAAGTTACTCATAATTCTGCTGTGGTTAAGGAGTCGATTATTTAGGGCATTACTGTACCTCATTCCCTTTTCAGTGTTGAGTGAAATATTTTGCAGCATATTACTATACATTGACTTTTAAGTTATAGCATTTTATATTATGTTTATGAAATTTATTGATATGTTTTAAGGAGAACAGATCATGCTCCGAAAAAGCCGAATGCGAATTATGAGTAAGTTCGGGTAAATTTGATGGAAACCATTTTAGGAGTATTAAAATTGTTTTCTAGTTTAGATTGGGTTAATGGTGAATTAACTAGATCCTAAATACTAGTTCTTCAAATCACAAGACAGAAAATTTAGCAAACCTTTCAATGTTCTAACCACCTCCAAGTCTTGAAATAACTGGCCATCCATGGTTATTTACTAAAAAATGGTGCAACCAGAAAGTCGTGGTATGTCCGCTGAATTCTTTTTTTACCTGTCATTATAGCAAAAGATAATTTAGTTGATGATCAACCATAGAAATGCCAAAACCAGAGCTGTAGTGAGCTAGCAAATTCTTGGAAGTTTAAGTATAGAAATGTGAAGTTATCAGAGCTTGCAATTGAATTAATCGCTGATGACAAGATTGAATTATATTAATTATAATGGTACATTGCGCTACTTGCTGTCGCATTTCTCATTAACAGGCACTATAGCTGACAGACTTGAATTGTATTGATTCTGGCTGAAATAGTGGATAATTCCTAAATTATTTCAAAGTCTAACTTTTGCTGACATATTTTATGATTGAAGGAGGACAGATTTTGTTAAAAAAAACACGAATGCTAATGTTGCGTAAATGTGAGTGAGTTTTATCTAAACTAGTCTAGGAATATGCCAAATGAAAAAAATTAAACCTTGTTTGACACCACAGTTGACAAGACATTTGGTTTGACCCTGGCCATGTTATCTAGACTATATTTTTAGTGTGTTATTAATACATTAATATCTTTCAAATTAACATGTAGATGTTCCCACATTTGCAGTATATCTAATTGGGACTTGATTAACCTCATTACTATTAGTGGGATAGTTTGGTTGCACATTCACATATGGTTGAAGGGTGCACTTAGACATTATTATGAAAATTTTGATGGAAAAAAAATTGAGGTGTACAACAATTTAAGTTGTTGGAGTTGAAAGCTATTTGGAAATGCTGTTCCCAGTCAAGATAAAAGATTTTCCAAGTCTTATGTTGTGAAGTTTCAAAAATTGAACAAAATAAATAAATTTTAATTACATATTTACTTACTTTGGATGAGTTTTGTCATTGCGCAGGAAAAAATGTTATTTTAAATTGTTGGGTAGCAGATAATTATAATGTAACATTTAATTAGCAGGACAGTCAAGGATTCAACATATAGTTGCCTCATTTTAAAAGGTAAAATTGTATTCAGAACCAAATTATGCCCATTTTAATGGCCCGAGATTTTCACTAAATTACTACCTGGATAATTTGTTGAGTATAATAACTTGAAGGCTGCATCTGAGTCATTCATAACTCTCCAATTCAAGAGCCAATTCCGTCCTTATGTACGCTAGTAAACTATGCAATTTCAAACGTTGAGACAAGAAAGGAGGCAGCAGTTAATAGGTGGTATTCTAACTTGTCCTCCAATCCCAGTGTGCAATATCTCATATTTATGTACATCTATTGAGAGAAATAATGTTGAAATTAGGCAGTTTTCTTACACTGATAATTTTAGATTTTAGCTTGAAGTGATGTCATGCTAATAGTAAATACACCTACTAACATTACTAACAATCAGCCCACTTTGTCTCGAAATTTAGCATCTCATCAATCTCCAATTTCATAACCAGTGGCGGCAAAGCAGAGCGACATGGGGTGGGCTCTGGCTCCCAACTAATCGCTGCCTGTAAAAACGCAATGTGCCCTTCCCTCCACTTTTAGTGTTTCCGCCTCCCATTTTCATAACCATCATCACCATTAAATATGTACTGACTTATAATACTAATCCATTAACACTCATTATTAACCAATCCACAGCTACTAAAATTACCAAGCACTTGACCGATGCAGTTGGAGAAAGTGGTAAATGTTTCTACTGACCTTTATGGATTGTTTTGCCTTCAACGCTTTTGCTATCTTATACCTTTCCAGCCATTTATTCCACAGATAGCTATTATTTTAGCTGCGATGTTACATGTTTCCACAAATTAGTTTTCAAAATCTTAAATACTCTATTAACATTTATCTGCAACTTCTTTAGAAATTTTGCAATTATATGCCATCTTTTTTATTTTTCAAATTTGTTTTTGCACATAATTTTTACCTCTTTATAGATTTATTTCACATCTTTTGGCATTGAACACATTATTGAATGGCCTATTGAGTTCATTGTCCAAATGAGCGTGAGGATCATCTGTACAGTAGCAACAGTTCTCTTTTAGCTAAGCTTTCGTCCCATGGCCTTATTCAGTGCTTCACTCAATAGAGTTTACATTATTCAGCTACAGTAATGCCTGAAGTATATGACCCCTTTAATAACCACAGCAGAATTATGGGAATTTTTTCAGGATTTAGTCGGAAATATGGCTTGTTGCCATTCATCGGAAAACTCTCGGTGAGAGCTTTCCGATGAATGTCAGAAAGCCATATTTCTGACTAAATCCTGAAAAATTTCCCATAATTCTGCTGTGGTTTAGGGTTTGATTATTTAGGACATTACTGTACATGTATCACATAATAGTTACATAGCATGTGTGTGTTACACTAAATCCTGTTCTGTGATTGGTCAACTGCCAATTTGGTTATGGGTTCTATATCGCAATAAAACACACCATAACATAAACCGATGTGACACTTTGTTGACCTAGAATACTGAAAACGGTGGACAGAATAACTGGGCATGCTTTTAAAGTGTGCAGCCATAGACTAAGGCGATCGATAATTTATTGGTAGAATATTGGGCTAACATAGAGTACTGCATGTTATAAATTCCAAACTGCAGACAGATTTCAGAATAAAAATAGAAATTTATAATGAAAAGCTATATAACTATAAGAATTGAGTTTAGTTTTAATGAAAACATACTTATGTTGTATGTTTTCATACATGTACATGAATGTGGTACTTGTTGTTGCATAAGTAAAGTCTATTGAATGAAGAACTGAAGAGGACATTGGGATGAAAGCTTTGATAAAAGAGCGTTGATGTTATTATTGGATAGATTTTATTCACCATTGAATATATATCCTATTTTATCTTCCAACATTAAAATACATAGTGATTAGATCGAAACGCTCCCTCAAAGAGTAATCGCATAATGTGAATGGTAATTCTACCAACAAATTTAGAATAAACCTTAATATGTGGGACGTAGATTAAATCTTGCTCTAATATTCATAACTTAGGAGCTTTCTTTGATGATCTATCGTGTCTATGAATTCTAATGTTGTCCAATTTAGATCACTCATGCTATTTCCACATAAGTTGCATTATATCCAGGGAGAGTGAAATGCTATTTTAGTGTGCAAGTCGTCAACCATTTCATACTCTTGTGGTTTCTAGAATAGATAAATTTCACTCAAATTAACAAGCTACATACTCAACAGCTGTGTCCAACTCATTGGAAACATCAGAAGACAGTACCACCTATCCCACGTTCTACGCAAGCGCCACATCATGACACTCAAATTCTGATTAACATTTAAGTGTGGAATCATATATATACAGTAATGTCCTAAATAATCGACCCCTAAACCACAGCAGAATTATGGAAAATCTTCAGGATTTAATCGGAAATATGGCTTGTTGCCATTCATCGGATAGCTCTCACGGGTAGAATTGTTTCCAGGAGACTGCTATTCAATTCTAGAAGTCTACCATTCGATATTCAGAGAACTGAAAACGTTATGTTACTTAACAAACAACTAAAGACTTACTTTATATCACGGCAATGTTTTGGCATCTAGGTTTGCTCTCTATTCACACTTAAAGTCTACACTGAAATGTTACCAGGTTTTTCCCTTTAGATTAGTTGGTTTTAATTTCTAAGTTTTTTAATATTTTAAACTTGTTTCCTGTAACTTATGAATAATTGTTCGATGTTTCATTATTCTTATATATCTATACTGCAGATGTTATTTTCTTATCCATGAATCATTGCTATCCTATGTAGATTACGATCGCTATAATGTTTTATATTTGTGTTGCAATCCGGCTATTTATGCAGCAATGATTGTTATATCCCTTAGAAATGTTCTTTCTGTGCCAAAGTTTTATATGAAATTTTTACATAGTCCATAATGAACTTTTAGGAAAATTAATTTTTTTAAGCCATTACTGTGTCAATCAAGCCTGAGTGTAAGATGCCTGTCATTTGCAGAATGAGGTCCCCAGCGGGTGAATTTGGTGATGCTAGCCCGCTATGTGGGATAGCGTCACTAAATTCACCCTCTGGGGACCTCATTCTACATGGCCTCATCTGCTATGGGAGACATAGACTCAGATTGAAGTTTCTAAATGTGTCCTCTGCCAATGTGTCCTCTGCCAAGTTTCTAAATGTGTCCTCTGCAATGTGTCCTCTGCCAATTTGGGGATATAGAGAAAGTAAACTAAAAAAGAAAGAGAGTCTATGTGAAGAAGTTTCTATAGAAATTTTATAATAAAGAAACTTTCCAGAGAAGATGAGGCCTAAGCAGAATGAGGTCCCCCAGATGGTGAATTTAGTGATTCTAGCCCGCTCTGCGTGATAGCGTCACTAAATTTACACTCTGGGGACTTCATTCTGCAAATGACAGGCACACTAAACTCAGACTTGGTGTCAATCTTTCAGTTATCTGTTTTTTATGGGGCACGTTGCTGATTCTTTTCATCTCTACAAATGCATGTCTGAAATTCTCTTATTGTCTGTGGCCTTCTAAAATTGCTCTATTTCCCAAAGACGTTTTTTGCATATTTGGAATCTACGAGATCGATTACATAACATTATCAAGGCACTTGTTGGATTTTCAAGTGTAAATGCCATTTTTCACTGATTTTTCTGGAAAAATCATGTTGCATGTATCTGGACTGGAATATCATATCTGAGAATTGTTATCAATTCTAAAATGTTGTATATCATAGCTTCGAAACCGTTCCATGCAAGCGGGCTATTGTCACCAAATTCACCCTCTGGGAACCTCATTCTGCTTAGGCCTCAACTGCTATGGGAGACCTAGGAACAGATTGAAGTTTCCCAGTTGAAGTTGGTGATGTTCACCCATTAGTAACCTTGATTATGCATTTTATCTTCTGCAAATTGTGGGATATAGAAACTTCCCAGAAGGTAAAAGTAACTAAAAACAATGTTAATTTGAGACTATAGATACTTCCCAGAAGATGAGGCCTAAGCAGAATGAGGTCCCCAGAGGGTGAATTTGGTGATGCTAGCCCACTGTGTGGGATGGCGTCACCAAACTCACCCTCAGGGGACCTCGTTCTGCAAATGTCAGACTGACTATTTCCAGGCTTGTCACATGAATTATAAATTATAAAATTTTCATGGGTTTGCATATCTATTCCATTCAGCTTTAGGAATACGGGAAGATCAGTCTCGTAAGTTGTGTTGATTAGTGATGATCTTACACATGCATTATTATTAGTGTCTTTGAGTGAAAAAATCTCGACCACAAACATCTTTTGATGTCTTTTTTTCCAGTTCGTTTTCAGTATGGTTGTATTTTCTATTTGATATATTGCCATGGTTATAAAATTATTTATATTAGTACTACAGATTTTTTAAGTTTCACAGTTTCTGAAATACATGTACCACCCAGTGCTTAATTGTGTGCTGATGATTCATTTGAGTGCATTTCCTTCTTTATCTCTTCCATGACTGGAGCTTCCTGGAATTTTGCAAAAATCCTGTGCCAATTCAATCTCTTATATATGCGAGTCTCCCCTAGGATCGAGCCTCACATATATAAGAGAATGCATTAGCTTAACAATATAAACCTTTACCTTGCAAGCCAGTGCGTTCTCTTATATATGTAAGGCTCCCTATGGGAGACTCGCATATATATGAGAATGCACTGGTACAGGATCTTTAATGCTGCACCAGCGCAGCTCCCGTCATGAAAGGGTTATATATACATCAGAGACCAGCATAGAGGGTGACTTGGCCGCGGAGACATCTTCTCCCTAAAATGTGCCACTTCTCCCTATTTTTGTCCCAGGGAGAAGTGACTTCTCCTCATACACCATGCAGTATGCCTATATCACAACAGCATACATGTACTTAAAGGTACATGTATATTTACTGATTATAATGGTGTTCTTATATCACTATAATGGTTTTATAAATGGGATCTTGTGTTGCATGTTATTTCTGGATCATAGAATGGTGATGTTGAGGTGAAAATTGAACTTGAGCCAATATGACTTTAAAATTATCCCTGATAACAGTCCATGCACTTCTCTCTAATATTGAATATGGGAAAGTGACTTCACACAATTTGAAACCTCTAGACTGGTCCCTGATATACAAACACTTAAAAACAATTAAAGATTGTGTGTCTCTTCCAGACCACAATTACTCCAACAACATCATTTTTATAAATCCTGATTTCAAGGCTACAAATATATTTTTTGTGAAAAAAATTCAGATAAAACTGAAGATTGTTATTATATGTCTATAAACCGAGCGTAATGTGCAGTGAAATCTGTTAGTTGAAATGAAATTGCTTTGTTTGAGGGTGCAACTGCAGAAAACAATGGATTCCTATTGATTCATTTGGAGGAAATTTTCAGATAATATACATTCAGCAAACGGCCTAGGTTATTTGTTGAGCTTATTATCTGAACATTCCCCTCTACTTTTGCTAAATGTTGTGATGTTTGAGGTGGAATCAGGATTCTTTTAATTATATTTTAGTGTTAAGCACAACATAACATGCCTTTATTAAACCAAAACCGAGAGCCATATTTTCATTGATGTCAAATTGTCTTATTTTGGTTCCTATATGCTTTAAAGACATATTATGGACTTGTTCTGGTGCATGGAACTGATACATTAGTACTCAGAGGCTATGCCAACTGGGGGAATGTAGAATTCTACTATCATCACCGAAAATGATTTAGCTATGATGTTGGTTGGTCCTGATGATTTAGCTATGATGTTGGTGGATCATGCATGGTGATTTAGCTATGTTGTGGGTGGGTCCTGATGATTTAGCTATGATGTTGGTTGGTCCTGATGATTTAGCTATGATGTTGGTGGATCATGCATGGTGATTTAGCTATGTTGTGGGTGGGTCCTGATGATTTAGCTATGATGTTGGTGGGTCATGCATGGTTATTTAGCTATGTTGTGGGTGGGTCCTGATTTAGCTATGTGTGGGTGGGTCCTGATGATTTAGCTATGATGTTGGTGGGTCCTGATGATTTAGCTATGATGTTGGTGGATCATGCATGGTGATTTAGCTATGATGTGGGTGGATCATGCATGGTGATTTAGCTATGATGTTGGTGGGTCCTGGTGAATTAGCTATGATGTGGGTGGGTCCTGATGATTTAGCTATGATGTTGGTGGGTCCTGGTGATTTAGCTATGATGTGGGTGGGTCCTGATGATTTAGCTATGATGTGGGTGGGTCCTGGTGATTTAGCTATGATGTGGGTGGGTCCTGATGATTTAGCTATGATGTTGGTGGATCATGCATGGTGATTTAGCTATGTTGTGGGTGGGTCCTGGTGATTTAGCTATGATGTGGGTGGGTCCTGATGATTTAGCTATGATGTTGGTGGATCATGCATGGTGATTTAGCTATGATGTGGGTGGGTCCTGGTGATTTAGCTATGATGTTGGCGGGTCATGCATGGTGATTTAGCTATGTTGTGGGTGGATCCTGATTTAGCTATGTGTGGGTGGGTCCTGATGATTTAGCTATGATGTTGGTGGGTCATGCATGGTGATTTAGCTATGTTGTGGGTGGGTCCTGATTTAGCTATGTGTGGGTGGGTCCTGATGATTTAGCTATGATGTCGGTTGGTCCTGATGATTTAGCTATGATGTTGGTGGATCATGCATGGTGATTTAGCTATGTTGTGGATGGGTCCTGGTGATTTAGCTATGATGTTGGTTGGTCCTGATGATTTAGCTATGATGTTGGTGGATCATGCATGGTGATTTAGCTATGTTGTGGGTGGGTCCTGGTGATTTAGCTATGATGTTGGTTGGTCCTGATGATTTAGCTATGATGTTGGTGGATCATGCATGGTGATTTAGCTATGTTGTGGATGGGTCCTGGTGATTTAGCTATGATGTTGGTTGGTCCTGATGATTTAGCTATGTTGTGGGTGGGTCTTGGTGATTTAGCTATGATGTTGGTTGGTCCTGATGATTTAGCTATGATGTTGGTGGGTCATGCATGGTGATTTAGCTATGTTGTGGGTGGGTCCTGATTTAGCTATGATGTGGGTGGGTCCCGCTGATTTAGCTATGATGTTGGTGGGTCCTGATGATTTAGCTATGATGTTGGTGGGTCCTGATGATTTAGCTATGGTGTGGGTGGGTCCTGATGATTAGCTATGATGTGGGTGGGTCCTGATGATTTATCTATGGTGTGGGTGGGTCCTGATGATTAGCTATGGTGTGGGTGGGTCCTGATGATTTAGCTATGGTGTGGGTGGGTCCTGATTTAGCTATGATGTTGGTGGGTTCTGCTGATTTAGCTATGATGTTGGTGGGTCCTGATTTAGCTATGGTGTGGGTGGGTCCTGATGATTTAGCTATGATGTTGGTGGATCATGCATGGTGATTTAGCTATGTTGTGGGTGGGTCCTGGTGATTTAGCTATGCTGTTGTGGGTCCCGCTGATTTAGCTATGATGTTGGTGGGTCCTGCTGATTTAGCTATGATGTTGGTGGGTCCTGATGATTTAGCTATGATGTTGGTGGGTTCTGCTGATTTAGCTATGATGCTGTTGGGTCCTGGTGATTTAGCCATGATGTTTGTGGGTCCTGGTGATTTAGCTTTGATGTTGGTGGGTTCTGCTGATTTAGCTATGATGTTGGTGGGTCCTGGTGATTTAGCTATGATGGTGATGGGTCCTGGTGATTTAGCTATGATGTTGATGGGTGTTGATGGGTCCTGGTGATTTAGCTATGATGTTGATGGGTCCTGAAGGGTGAGTTAACTATGATGGTTGGTCCCATGGGGCAATTTAACTATAATGTTGATGGTTCCTGCTGATTTAGCTATGGTGTGGATTGGTCCTGCTGATTTAGCTATTATGTGGGTGGGGCCTGAAATGTGATTTCGCAATGATGTTGGTGGGTCCTGATTTAGCTATGGTGTGGATGGGTCCTGGCGATTTAGCTATGATGTTGGTGGGTGCTGGTGATTTAGCCATGATATGATGATTTAGCTATGGTGTGGATGCATGGGTCCTGGTGATTAAGCAATGATGTTGATGGGTCCTGCTGATTTAGCTATGGTGTGGATTGGTCCTGGTGATTTAGCTATGGTGTGGTTGGGTCCTGGTGATTAAGCAATGATGTTGCTGGGTCCTGGTGATTTAGATATGGTGTTGGTGGGTCCTTGTGATTAAGCAATGATGTTGCTGGGTCCTGGTGATTTAGATATGGTGTTGGTGGATCCTTGTGATTAAGCAATGATGTTGCTGGGTCCTGGTGATTTAGATATGGTGTTGGTGGATCCTTGTGATTAAGCAATGATGTTGCTGGGTCCTGGTGATTTAGATATGGTGTTGGTGGATCCTTGTGATTAAGCAATGATGTTGATGGGTCCTGGTGATTCAGATATGATGTTGGTGGATCCTTGTGATTAAGCAATGATGTTGCTGGGTCCTGGTGATTTAGATATGGTGTTGGTGGGTCCTTGTGTTGAAGCAATGATGTTGCTGGGTCCTGGTGATTTAGATATGGTGTTGGTGGGTGCTTGTGATTAAGCAATGATGTTGCTGGGTCCTGGTGATTTAGATATGGTGTTGGTGGGTCCTTGTGATTAAGCAATGATGTTGCTGGGTCCTGGTGATTTAGATATGGTGTTGGTGGGTCCTTGTGTTGAAGCAATGATGTTGCTGGGTCCTGGTGATTTAGATATGGTGTTGGTGGGTGCTTGTGATTAAGCAATGATGTTGCTGGGTCCTGGTGATTTAGATATGATGTTGGTTTGCCAAAGTGATGCTATTAAGAAAAACTATTTGTCCTCTTTATACCAACCCCCTGTGTGGTGTTTTCTCCAACCATAAAACTGACATTCTGATATGGCTTAGCAGCTGAAATAACGATGAACTCCAAGAAAATAGAAAAAAACACATCATCGTTAAATCATCACGAGCAACCCACTTACGTCATATCATCATTATTGTGTTTGCCAGGTTCTGTTATATTTTATTAGTCACTTCAGAGCAGAGTGCAGGACTTAAGAGCTCTTCCTGGTTTATCTATATTTTAGATATAATATACTTTACATGAGTGAGTTTATATAAACAGAACAGGGTGCATTCTTGTTTGTTTGTGATGTTTATTTCAGCTCTCCCTGGTTACGTAGCATCAGATCATGTCGTGAACATTGATTGCAGTTTTACATTATACCCTCATGTTTACTGCAACACAGAGATCATCTAGTTAGAGCAGACGTCATTAACCCTCTGAATCTTGGTTACCATGCACCAGGGTCCAATTGATTCACTTTGGGCACAGCACAATTCTTTGACGGCACCATGCTGGTGAATCAACAAAAATGGCACAGTTCTAGTGGAACAGGTCACATTTTGCTCGCTTGTCCCAAAACAGCACCCACTGCTCCAACAAAATCTACTTCCTGGTTTTACAAGTGGATTTTGCCAAATTAAATCTTATATGCAAATAATTCATATATTGAGTATATTATATTGTTCACAATATTATGTTGTTTACAATATTGATAGTGAATACAATTAAATAGAGTTTGTTAAAATATTTCCTAAAATGGCCACATAATTATGGTTAATTTTCCTGAGGCGTAATTGCCACGGCTTGTATTCTAATTTTAGATGCATTCCTTTACTTTTTCGCATCAAAATAATTATATTGATGGATGGAATTTAATTTAATTTTGCTTGAAACAATTATTGAAACATTTCGGCAAGCTTTAAAAATTTAACTACATTCAGAATTGACAGTCTGCACTGCCTTATATTGGCTCTGTCCATTTCAATGTTCAGTTGGGGCTAAAATGATTAGCAATTAATTAAAGAGATAGTCACTGTGTATACTAAAGTTTCAATGTTTGACAACCTTTCTCTAGAAAAAAACTCAATCCATTTATGTTCTTACTTGGTTGTATGTATTCCCCATATGATCTTTATTTTCAGTAAATATGTTGCATATACATGTACTTTTGAGTTCTCATTGAATATGTTTATTGCAGATTTGAACATGAAGCATTGATGTGTAATTGTAAAAAAAACAAAATTTAAAGTTAAAAAGTTGACTAATTTGAGCAACTTCATGCATGATTTCTTCATTTGATTTCTTTAACACATTACACTGAATAATCTTGAAATAGATGCATGAGTTCATTTACATAAGATAGCAGGGTGTATTACCGGTAAACTTATTAGATAAAATACTCATAATGATATAATGAGTCTGAGTCAGGAACCTAGATACACATACTTATATATTGTATTATATAGCAAATTTATAGCAATTTTTAGGGTCTGAAAGAAAAAAAATTGGTGTAGTTATCTTGAACGCAGGAACCCTCACTTTATCGCTTGTCATACTTAGAACTCTATTTGTGAGAAAATAGGTTGGCATTTAGTAAATTTTCACAATGTCATTTGAAAAGTTTATTTGAGTTTTGCCTTATTTTCAGCAGCCTCCAACCAGGACCCGCAGGGCAAAGATAAAGAAACAGTACAAACGTAAGTTATACCTGCTGCTACTCGCATTTAAAGTTGCAATATAGTTAACCCTTTGAGTGCCAGGTCCGATATTTGTATCAACCCATATACCCTGTGCCAATGCATTCTCTTATATATGTGAGTCGACCATAGGTCGCCTCGCATATATAAGAGAATGGATTGGCCTAACAATTTTTCATCAGTTATTATTTTTACAATTTTTTACAATTTTAATAATTTTTTAAAAATCTAAATAAAAAAAAATGTTTTTTATTTTTTTAGGGCCTATTTTACAGACCGTAAATTAGGGCCGATGAGATCGGCCCCTGGCACTGAAAGGGTTAAAACCTAACCGATTTTAGTGGTTGGTAGTTTGGTATAGATAAAATACTCATACATAGAGATATGTCACATTGCATGGCATTCTCATTTATTTATTATCGTTTGAATATAACATACAAGCCTGAGTTTAGGGTGCCTGTCATTTGCAGAATGAGGTCCCCCAGAGGGTGAATTTAGTGATGCTATCCCGCACAGTGAGCTAGCATCACCAATTCACCCTCTGGGGACCTCATTCTGTATCACCTAATCTGCTATGGGAGACATAGACTCAGATTGAAGTTCCCAAATGGTGAATATATATCGTGATGTACACCCATTGGGAACCTCGATTATGCAATGTGTCATCTGCCAATTTGGGGATATAGAGAAACTAAACTAAAAAAGAAATATAATCTATGTGAAGAAGTTTATAATAAAGAAACTTTCAAGAGAAGATGAGGCCTAAGCAGAATGAGGTCCCCAGAGGGTGAATTTGATGTTGCTAGCCCACTATGCGAGATAACGTCACTAAATTCACCCTCTGGGGTCCCATTCTACAAATGACAGACACACTAAACTCAGGCTTGATTTGAATATAACATATAAACATTTCATACTTAATATTCATACACTTTCATATTTATGTGATGGAAATTAAATTGGTTGGTTCCCAGATTACGATTTTTATCCATTTTGAATCCCATTCATTCATTTGTTAGGATGTTCAATTAATATATTCAACACGTGGTTTAGGCTGTTTGTTGAAGATATTATATCAACATCCTACTAATGAATGAATGAATGAATGGGAGTCATTGGAATTCAACTATCTGGGAGTCATGATGATTTGCTGTTTGTATTTCTGCCAGGAATAGTTACTGTTATTATCATCCCGCAGATGAAGTGTGGTGGGGGATATAGAAATGGGTTTCCGTCCGTCCATTCCGTAAAACTCTGGAGCTCTCTCTCTATCTCCGTCTTCTTAGGTCGGATTTCAAGGATCTTTGGTTACATAAGAACAACAATGGGGAAGGCATATTCACATGCAACCCTTGAAATAGTGTGTCATTTGCAGAATGAGGTCCCCAGAGGGTGAATTTAGTGATGCTATCCCACACAGTGGGCTAGCATCACTAAATTTACCATACATGGACCTCATTTTGCTTGGGCATAATCTTCTGGGAAGTATCTATAGTCTCAAATTAACATTGTTTTATAGTTACCGTTTCCCTTCTATTCAGTTTCTATATCCCCTAATTTGCAGAAGATAAAATGCATAATCAAGGTGACTAATGGGTTAACATCACCAACTTCCACTGGGGAACTTCAATGTTTTTCTAGGTCTCTGCCAGTAACTATAATAAGATGTCAGTTTAGAACTTCACGAATTTTATCTTTTTCAATCAAGTTATTTATGCATAGTGTAGCCCTATTCATTTGAGAAGAGGATGTATAGGATAGACAGTACTCACCCAGAATTAATCTCAAAGAACTAATCTCAAAAATAGCAAGGTCATCTACTTGACTCATGATGTCTGCATACTGTTGGAAAGTTCTTTTCAGGTAAAAGGAATTTTTCTGAAGTCTTTACTAATTCAACCGTTCTAGCATTAAAATATTTAGAAGGCTCTAATGTGTTCCAGAAAGTGGGTCTGCTTTAAATGTCCTGAGTTTTAGGATTACACAAAATGTTGGAACGCTCATTTGGAATAATTTATATGTTGAAGTGGAGATCTATCTGCCTTGTGAGTGATTTCCGCTATTGGCCAGATTTTCCATGATTTGATAACCCTGAAAGTGATGGAATGTCTCTCTCCTATCAAAAGATGAGTTTTAACTTAGGCTTGGAAAACTATTATCTATAATGCTGACTGAAATTATTGTGAGTGCATGGTTCGAATCATACGGATTGCTAATTAGGACTTTTGGTCATATGTGACCCACCATATCAAATCCAGTTGGAAGTCGGGATTTTTTTACCCTGTGCTAATGCATTCTCTTATATATGCGAGTCGACCATAGGTCGCCTCGCATATATAAGAGAATGCATTGGCCTAACAATTTTTTTATCATTTTTTTAAAATAAATGTTTCTTACAATTTTAGGACATAAAATAAAAAACATCCATTACCCTGCAGGGAGCCCCACACATATATAGAAGCATATAGAAGAGTGTCGTCTGCTCATGTTTGTCTGGGGCTCTGTATGGGTGAAATTATAAAATTGTTAAAGAATACAAGAAAAAATTATTAAAATTGTAAAGAATTGTTAGGCCAATGCATTCTCTTATATATGCGAGGCGACCTATGGTCGACTCACATATATAAGAGAATGCATTGGCACAGGATAAAAAAATCCCATATGAATTCTATTTTAACCCTTTGTTTTCTAAATGGCTTCTCTCATTCAGTTATAAAGGTATACATTGGAACGGTATATTATACATTTGGAGGGGTGTTCAGGATAAACTAGCAGATGACAATCAGACAAAATACTGAAGGATTCATTTTCATTGGTGGGAAATGTTCAGATAATAAGTTCAACAAATGGCCGTTTTGTTGAACTTATTATCTGAACATTTACCTAGGAACTACTAATCAATGTATTCAGTAAAGAAAGGGTTGACGCTTTCGTGACGGAGCTGCGCTGGTGCAGCATTAAAGATCCTGTGCCAGTGCATTCTCTTATATAGGGTGCCTCACTTATATAAGAGAATGCACTGGCTTACAAGATCAAGGTAAATAGTGTTAGGCCAATGCATTCCCTTATATATGCGAGGTGCCCAATATCGACTCGCATATATAAAAGAATGCATTGGCACAGGGTTTTCGCAAAAATTCAGGAAGCACCATTCATGGGAGGGTTAAATAAGGTTTTCATTGATATATATTTCTAATTTGACTTGGAAACAATCAAACGTGGCCTGCGATTTTTACGTTGTACAATGGATTACTGTTTAAATATTTTTCAGTAAGAAAAGTAAACGCAATGACACAGATGATATCCAACTAGTGCCACTTGCTTTGCAACGGATGTCAAAAAAGGAGCGACAGTCATTACGGGGCCCCCGTGCTGGGATGTACGTCTGTGCATGGGATTGTTGAAAACTTCTACCTGTTCTCCATAATGCATGGCGATTCATATTCAAGCTCAATTTTCCTCAACTTGCATGTTTGAATTTCAATGAAGGAATGTTTCTCGACAGCAGATTTTGAGGTCCCACCCCCATATTCTTCTTGATTGGAACCCCGGTCTTGTTTGAACCAGATTTGAACTGCTGAAATCACTGATAGTGTTCAATTTTGATTAAATTTGAACAAATATAGTTCTGCTTAAAGTTTTCTCATTCAAATTATTACAGGGCACTTACAAATATGTTGGAAAAAGCTAAAAAGTAAGACGTTCATTTTTTTTCACATTATTTTCACAACCGAATAATTTTATATAATGTTTTTATAATTTTGTATATTGTGAATTATGTTATTATTTTTATCAAATACAAATTCCATTCATTGTTAGATGATGCTTACAATAAAACATATCTTTTAAAATATCTGTATTGTTTTCCAGCCTCAATTTATGCTTGATTTTCTGATCTATGTCAGTTGTGTCTTAAATATTTTTCCCATCCCAGTTTTCACCTTTGTTTCTGTCCACCTGGTTATGAACTGCTGCCAATGATAATATCCATATTGTGTTATGCCTCCTACTCCAAAAACTCTTGGCATAAAAAATGAAACATTATAATTATGTATCTAGAGCAGACTACCTAACATATAAAGGCCCGTCCACATGGTGTTTGCAATAACCGCGGTTTGTCGAATTATAACACACTGGAAGCAATGAGTTCTTGCACACGGTGTGAGATGCTGGCGATGCACACGGTGTGAGATGCTGGCGAATCGCAGAAAGCCTGCAGCAGGTTTACATCAGTCTTCTAATCCGACTTTGCAGATCTACGCATTTCAGTTTGCAGTTGTTTGGTAAATTCCACCATTTGCAATGATGGTATAGAACGAGACACTGGAAGCACAGCAGATTTCGGTCAAGGTCAATTTTGGACTGTGATTGTGCATCGCTTCAACATGCAGTAATGTTTTTTTTAAATATGCGAATAACAAAAAACCTTGAGTTCCATGGAAACATATGCCAGAATACGCCAAATACACATAAAGCCATGTGGACGGGCCTTTAAAAAAAACTTAGTTGGATTTAGACGTAAGAAATGTCTCATCATCTGTATTCTTCAATTCTACCCAGATCTTCTTGATTCCTCTTTGTATTCTATATCAGTATCCGGTCTCAAACGAAAGCTTGGTACTTGTCAAAGCCAAATATATAGACTTTTTCCCATCCAGGCACTGGGTGTTGTGTTAATGATTATTGAAATGACCTAACTTAAGTTATTATACAGAATTGACATCGGACCGTGTTTTACTGTAAAAAAAAGTGATGTATATGATAAGCAAGCTAGGTATTTAACCCTTCATGACAGCAGATGTGCTGGAGCATCATTAAATACCCTGTGCCAATGCATTCTCTTATATATGTGAGTCTCCCATAGGGAGCATCACATATATAAGAGAATGCACTGACTTACAAGGTCAAGGTAAATACTGTTAGGCCAATGTATTCTCTTATATATGTGAGCCTTGCATATATAATAGAATACATTGGCCTAACAATATTTACCTTGACCTTGTAAGCCAGTGCATTCTCTTATATATGCAAGGCTCCCTATGGTAGACTCGCATATATAAGAGAATGCATTGATTCAGAATATTTAATGCTGCACCAGTGCAGCTCCCATCAAGAAAGGGTTAAGGTTGTCTGGAAACGATGCCCAGTTTGTGATTTCATCCAATCTTTCGGTGTACGTCGAACTAAGTTTTGTCTGTATGTTGTTAAGCCTGATTATATGTGTTAGGTTAACCCTTCATGAAATTGAGCTGCGCTGGTTCGACATTGAATTCTCTTATAGGAAGCCTCACATACATTGGCCTAACAATATTTGCCTTGTAAGCCAGTGCAATTCTCTTATATATGTGAGGCTCTCATATATAAGAGAATGCACTTGCACAGGGTCTTTATTACTGCACCCACGCAGCTCCCATCATAATAAGGGTAATGACAGGTCTGGTCAATGTCAGTTTAGGCGTCTACGCATCTATCATTTCATGGCATTGATCCATGGTGTTGTCAATAATGTCTCAGTCTTTAAGTAAGTTGCTTTAAAAATCTGCAAATAAATGACCACAATTTCCTAATCAGTAAATATAATTAAGTCTGAATTTAGTGTGTCTGACATTGCAGAATGAGGTCCCCAGACAGTGAATTTTGTGAAGCTATCCCACATAACAGGCTAGCATCACCAAATTCACCCTCTGGAGACCTCATTCTGCTTATGCCTCATCTTCTGGTATCTATAGTCTCAAATTAACGTTGTTTTTGTTTTTGTTACTTGTTCCTTTCTGGGAAGTTTCTATATCTTCTAATTTGCAGAAGATAAAATGCATAATTGATGTGACTGATGGGTGAACATCACCAACTTCAACTGGGGAACTTCAATCTGATCCAAAGTCTCCCATAGCAGTTGAGGCCTAAGCAGAATGAGGTCCCCAGAGGGTGAATTTGCTAATGCTAGCCCATCGTGCGGGATAGCTTCACTAAATTCACCCTCTGGGGACCTCATTCTGCAAATGACAAACACTCTATAATCAGGCTTGATTTGTTTACACAGTAAATATAATATCTCATATAAAATGACTAATTTATCTTCAAAATATTGTTTATTATTATTATTATTTAAAGTGATGTGAAACACTCAGGTTGGGTGACCAAACAGATATTGAGAATAATCTTGCTCAAAGTAGTTATTTTTACGAATATTAATCAAAATTTACAACACACACTGTCATTCTTATATATTAATTAAATTCAGTGACTCTCGATGACGAAATCGTTTTCGTTAGTTTATCGCAGGTAGATGAATCCCGAATCGAGTAGTAAATATTTACATTTGAGCATAGTTCAGACGATGTTTTCTATGGAATGGTCGATTTGCTTCAGATTTTCGGCGATGTTAGTAGAATTGTACATTCCTCCAGTTGGCATAGCCCTGGATACTAACTGATCAGTTTCACGCACCCAAACAAGTACATAATATGTCTTTAAATTCAGCATCTCAGAATTTCTGTTCTATCTAGATCTACTCTATTTCAAAAATGACCTACTTAATCTTGACCTAAGCTATTTATGAAACTATAATCAGGCTTGTCTGAATGTCATTTTTCACTTTGTTCCCTGTCCATTAGCCTTTATTGACCAGCCTCTAGCTCGAGCCTGTAAGTGTGTGCTCCCTTTCTACATGTTTTATATATAACCCTTATACTTTATATCATGGTCTATGCATGATGTTTATAGTCTGCCACGATACATGATCAACAAACAGATTATTGTGTAACATTTTTAAAGGTACTCAATCTGATCAGACGGTCCCCATACCATCAAGATACAACAACATTTCTTCAAAATACGCTTTACTTATCAGAATCGATTTATTGCAACAAAATAATGCTAACCACTGTTAACTATGGTATAAAATTTCCCAAAACTTGTTATTTATCAATATTTTGTTATTATCACTAATGTATCACCACTTGATTTTTGAGTTATCCATCTATATCTGCAATTTTGTCCCAGACCCTCCGTTTGACCATGCGTTTCTGGGCCACATATTATTACACATCTCGAGAAATAAAAAACTTCAAAAATCGATATCTGATCACTCTGAGCTTTGATGGGTTTGTTCCTCGACTCGATTCAAATATTTTTTACCCCCGAAGCCAAAGAAATAGTAAATTAGGAGTGTCTGATCGTACTGAGTACCTTTAAATATGCATATTTAAATATGTTGAGGAGATACTATAAATAGACAGAACACAACGTTCTTTGCTGCTATATAGCACCATAGCAGGCGGCCATCATTCATAAGGGAACTCAGAAATTAGTTCAACTGAACCAGTGTATCTCGATGCTTCAAACAGTATATGACATTCCAGAATTGTGATGATAGCCTTTGCATGATGTCAGTTTTAAGATTTTCGCTACATTCCCATTATATTTTTCACTGCAAAATGGCCATAACGTCAATGGCCCAGCACATGATGTCATTCAACAGAGAAGATGATAATCGACAGTCTTTTATCAAATGAGTTGCAGACCGTTCTATAGGATATATTTCACTAAAAAGAGATCGAGTGAAAAGTAACTATATATATGCACCCTCTGCAACAAGTTCGATAAAAGATTTGAGATTATAATGCAAGTTGTGTTCTGTATTTATTTTACACCCTTGTGGCAGTAAGTTCAATCTTCGAATGTGGCCTCTATTCATGGAATAACTATACTTTAATTATGATTGAAATCTGATGAAAAAACAGTAATTTTTGTAGCATCACCAAAAGAATGGATTGACGTAATGCCCTAAATAATCGACTCCTTAACCACAGCATAATTATGGGTAATTTTTCAGGATTTAGTCGGAAATATGGTTTGTTGCCATTCATCAGAAAGCTCTCATTCCAAGCCATATTTCCGACTAAATCCTGATAATTCTGCCGTGGTAAAGGAGTCGATTATTTAGGGCATTACTGTACATCATCGATCTTGGCAACAATGTCCTCAGTAGTTCTGGCTTGTGTTCAATGTGTGGTATATAGAGGATCTACAACGAGATATGTTGGGATTTAAGATTTTATGAAACGAGTTTGATATATTTGATTCAAAACGAGTTGTAGATGAGTTGTGAATTCAAATTTATGAAACAAGTTTCATAAAATTTTATATCCCAATATAACGAGTCAAAGATCTTGTATATCACATGAAAAAAAATAGAGCTTTATGCCTTTTTCAACAAATCAAAATCCTTAAAAGAATCTGCAAAATGCAAACATTTACAGCATTGGCTGAGACGCTTCACAACCGTATACGATATTATTGCTTGCTCTGTGGCTGGCGACGGAAAATAGAGTCCCCCAAATTGCCTCTTTGTTTTTATTTGTCTATTTATGTTAGTGCAACGAAGTTGGACAAGAATTTAACTTTATATAACAAAGCAATCATTTTGCATTGTCTGGTGCTGGTGTCATGCGCAGCTTTTCAGAATAGTAATAATCTGCCTGAATCAATGTAAAATTTATCTATTTCTCCATGTTCTTCTTAGTGGTGATGTTTTTACAGACTTTAATATTTTTTGCACATTTACACACAGTAAGGTTCTAGGGTCAAATTAACTCAACAAGCATGCTGGATAATGTCTTTTAACCTGAATTGTGGAGTCAATAATGTGTTGTTAGAATCTGTTTGTTGTATCCTATGTTATTATTTTAATTCTATATATATAGGCCATCGACCCAATCGAAGCCACAGCCTGCTGAGAAAGCAACAACGGATCCACCCCCTGAATATCAAGCTACTGCTAATCCTGATGAACCGAAGAAATTTGACAGCACGGGCATGTTCCACTGGTGCGAGGACGTGCCGTTTGAAGCAGCTGTCAAGGTATGAAACCGAAATAAAGCCTCATGGTTCCTCAGATTACATACAATCATGATAATTCATATATGTAACATCGTTTCACTTATATCGATATATGAGATAGTCTTGAGTAAGTATGACCATAACGGTGGTTATTTCAATTTATTTGGGGGGGGGGTGTCATATATTTGGCCGTTCAGGTGCATTTTCGCTTTATTACATGTATGTACTGGGAATATAAAATCTATTTCATTTTGCGGCAGACGTATGAACATTATGTGTGTAATTAAATTTCAAACCGCGTTGTCGATATGCTCCTGTTTTGTGTATTATTCAGAGTAGTATATCCGAGGAGTTTCTCGATGTTAATATACTTTAAACCCAGGGTAGCAAGTTGGTGAAACAACAGACATCGTTAATCCTGAAAAAGTGTTCTGCGAATATTCGATGTTCGATTCGTTATTCGATTCGGTCCCAATATTTGATTCTAATTCAGTTTGACAATTTTGGTTCAATGGTGACTGTTATCTGTTGTAACTGATGTTACACCATACTCAATTAATATTTAGAATATATTTCGCCGATTCATAAAAAGACTGCAGGTAAAGTGTACAGTATACATACTCAGGAATTGTGAAATTATTTCATCAAAGGCGAACGAACATCTTCATTATAAAGTACACAATACATATAGGAATAATTCCAGAAACAAACGACCCGGCCAAAGTTATAGGCTGCAAATGATGAACTGGAATAATGTATAATTGATTCAATCTGACATGCAAGGCTCAAAATTAATTTTTTTTTACTGCCTGTCAAAATGACAGGCACCAACTGAATGGTGTTGGTCATTTCAAAATGGTGCCTGTCAAATATTCAGATGTACTGTATGAGACAGTATTTAAATTTCCAAAGGACTTATTATTCGTCAATGATGCGCACATTTTAGTGAGTGTCCAACCGCCCCCTGTGAAAAAACAGATTGTTTACAAATTTGCAATGGACAAACAGATATATAAGTGCACTGGAAATACTAGTAAGCTATTTTTAGTTGGACAATGACCGTGACCGGCCACTTATTTTGAGCCTTGCTGACATGCACAAACTCAGTTTTGAATTCACAATTACATGCTCCACCTGAAGATAACAACAATTCATCGTGGTCTCATTGGGAAGTTATGACCTATGGGTAATATCTGCATGCAATATGCATTTACTCAGTATTATACACAAAATGACAGCCATATGTCCCATTCCTTTATTTGCAATTTTGTTTATCTAAAATAAAGTTGTTTGGAGTGCCGTGATGTAGATCATTTCACCATTGGCAAACCTTGTCAATCGCCATACCGAAAACTAACTGACATACTTAGCTGTAAGGCCAAGGGTCGAGGAGTTCACATTCACACATCTAAAACTACAAGTTGACAACGAGAATGAGGCTATAATTCATTGATGTATTTTTTGTTTTAATTGCATTTGCAAGATATCATTATTTTCACAATTTGTGCCCAATAAAACATTCCTGCATGGAAACTACCCTGAATTATATACTTTCTTGCTTTGTCCAGTCTTTGACTATATTTGATTCAATTCCCGAACATTAATGTCTCGGAGACAAGCATATATAACATGCAGATGTGCCAAAAAAATGTGCATGTAGTGTCCTGAGTCCAACATCAGAATACAGCGGCCATTTGAGCTTCCTTTTTTGGCGTCATTTTGGTGGCCATGTGGTATTAATTGACGTCTGACTTTGAGTTGCAAAGTTACAGGACGGGTTCGATTCCCACCCAATCCAAAAAATGAGCATTGTCTCAAAAATTCATGCAGTTTCTAAAAATCGGCACCTTGTCTGTTATATGATCCCAGACATGTACCCAGGGCAGCTCTCAGAATGTCTCTGAGACAAGTATATATGACTTGCAGTTCTGCCAAAAACTACTATATACCTGTATAGAATTATAGTTCAACTCCTATGGAATGATAGTGAGTATATGATTGCATTGTCGATTAACTATCTTCAGACATGATATTAATGATCGATATATACAGTAATGGCTTAAATAATCAACTCATTAACCACAGCAGAATTATGGATAACTTTTCAGGATTTAGTCGGAAATATGGCTTGTTGCCATTCATCAGAAAGCTCTCACTGAATGGTAACAAGCCATATTTCCAACTAAATCCTGAAAAGTTACCCATAATTCTGCTGTGGATAATAAGTTGATTATTTGGGGCATTTCTGTAACCTAGACTTTTTGTTGTAGCATCGCCAGCAAGCAGCAGCGACTGTGTTGACTAACCATGTAGTGGTGTGTCTGTTTGCCGAAGATGGGTCACCCACCATGGGGCTCAGGAACCTCATCATGCCCCTCCGGGCCAGCAATTTTCATTACAATGAACTCAAACATGTGGTGATAGTCGGGAAATACGGTTACATCAAACGAGAGTGGTCGCAGCTGCAAAATTTTCCTAAAATCACAGTATTATCTGTAAGTATTGTGTCTCCCCACTGGTGCTTCCAGTTTGTTGAATATGAAAATTGTAGACACTCTATATACATCGCTCACTTTAATACCTTCGAAAGAGAGGCATGCTTTAATAGGTCAAATCAAAGATGCTACAGTAATGCTCTAATTAATTGACTCCTTAACCACAGCAGAATTATCGCCAAGAGCTTTCCGATGAATGGCAACAAGCCATATTTCCTGAAAAGTTACCCATAATTCTGCTGTGGTTAAGGAGTTGATTAATTAGAGCATTTCTGTATATCAAACATTGGGAAAACAACAAAAACGAAGCACAAAATAAGGCTATTGAAATAGACTGATGTGGCATGTATTTTAGTTTTAATTCCAAATAAGCATGTTCATGATGCTTCTCATTATTTATCATTAACCCTTTGATGATGGGAGGTTTGCTGGTGCAGCATCAACGATCATGTGCCAGTGTATTATCTTTTATATGCAATTCTCCCATAGGGAGCCTCGCACATATAAGAGAATGCACTGGCTTACAAAATCAATGTAAATATTGTTAGGCCAATGTATTATCTTATATATGGAAGACTCCCTATGTGAGACTCACATATATAAGAGAATACATTGCCACAGGGTTTTCGCCAAATTTCAGGAAGCTCCAGTCATAGAAAGGTTGACTATTAATATGACCATATACGCTAGCGTAATTAACGAACCACAGCTAAAACACATGCATAAGCTAGGATATATCTGCCTTTTTTTAAATCTTATAAAAATAACTTCACACATACGTATTCCCATCAAATAAGATTCACTTAGGCCTTATGTTGTGGTATGATTAATTACACTTCAGACATGCACAATGGTTCATCAAATTTTGTATATCTATTAGGCCAATCACACATCAGGGTATGTGAGAAATCGGAGATTCACAATGCAAACAGACTGCGAGCTCACCATGTCAGACTTAAAACCTAAAAAAAACTTTTAAAAGCTGTACCTTTTGTACAAATTATTATAGAATATAAACTCCCAATATCAAACTGAAAGTGTTCAAAAGACTGTTGGCTATTGTCGAGAGGGGAGTATTTTAGTGAAATTAACCATTATATTATTGACGCTGTGTGTGCAATCCGATTGAGATGTGTACTATACGAAGAATGTTCATTTCATTCATAAAATTCCATCATGTCGATTTCAACGAAACTCGACGAACAACGTCATCATGTAGTTTTCACTATAGACCGAATTCGCAATAACCTGAATGTATCTTCTGCTTTGTTGTTAAGTATGTGTTCCTTGTGAATTCATGGAAATAGATTCACGTATGTAATATTAGGATAATTTGAACGCGATATAACGTTTGCATGCATCACAAATTTCGATTTCAATACCAACATTGTCTCCCGCCCTGCAAGAGTCATTGGTATTTTCCAATTGCACGCACGATTTTTATTTTAGGCCATTCCAAAGCAAATAGTTGACAGTCCTTAATATGTCATAATTATGTTATGAACTTCACTCTGCATAATTCCGATTGCAACTTCACCCATTTTGTAACGCCGGGAATTGAAAGACACACACGTTTATTTCCGATTACAACATTAATGCTTTAATATAAGCCCACCGATCTACTGTGCGACAAGGCGCCCGCAAAATTTCAAAACAGCAGTGTCGTATTAGATAATAATTGGTGACGTCACAAAATCAGATATAGTCTATATATGACCCAAAGCGTCCGGCTTTGGTTTGTTATAACCTACAAGCGAAGTTGAGTCAACTATTTCATTTGTATGGAAAATGACTACTGGGAACATCACTTTGAGATTTGCTGAATTGAGTCTTAACCCTTTGAACCCCGATAACCCACAGCGATCGACACCTTGACCTGGGGCGGCTGAGCCTCCCCGTTTTATTTTCTTTTAAATTAGACAGTTGCTTGTCGCATGATGTTGGTTATGTTTAAATTGTGGCACAGGACTGAAACTTTACACGTTTGTCCCCCATGGATACCAATCATGATAAGATCGACAGACTTTGTCCTACGGCACTCCTTGGTAACGGTTGCTAGGCAGCTACCTGGAATTTATAGGAAAATGCAAATATAGCTTTTAGCGTTGTAATTCAACGCCAGTGATCACGTTTTTGATGTAAGTAATATCATGATGTGAAATTTGAGATATACCCAACCAGAAGAGTGAATTAAATGTCTTATTTAAGGGTAGCAAACGGTTGCTAAGCAAATAACACAAATTATCAAGTGACACCATTGCACTAACCATTAAGTCATATATTTGCCTTAATTTAGACAGTTGCGGGGTGTTATGCATGCAGGGACCACTGGTCATAAGATCGGAAGACTTTGTCACCTAATCTCTCCTTAGCAATGGTTACTAGGCAACTATAACTTATATATACCAGGTATAGCGCCACATTTCGCTTAAAACGCATGTTTTTGTGAATTATAACCCATGCCATGCACATGCACATATATTCCTACCCGATACTAGTGGGCAACCATCGCATATACACACCCTTGCCACCACTGTCATGTGTGGGACCATTTAAATATATATTAGTGGGCATGTCGTGTATAAATACGCTATAAACCGTTTATTTGTCATTGTGCTGCTCTGCGCATGTGCGAGTAAATCAACTTGATATGTGATAGACCCTTCCCCAATTGTTGTAGAACACTAATTAAACTTAAAATATTTGTCTAAATTATGTCTGTTATACAAACATGTGGAACATGAAACCATATGCCGTAAATATAGCGCCCCATTGCACTTAAAATATCGTATATTTTTGTAGATTATATTCTGTGCGCATGCACCTATATTTCTACCCGATACTAGCGGCCAACCATTCCATACACACCATGGGTACTGACATATGTGGGGCCAATCACATATAAATCAGTGGGTCTGGCGCTGGTTATACTATATACAAATTTGCTATCGACTCATGTCATCGCTGCACCGAAATATAGGTGTTACGGGATATAGTCACGGATCGTTTGCACCGAAACATCGGTTACGGGTTCAAAGGGTTAAAGATACAGACAGCCTTCACTTTGGGTATAGCTGTTAAAATAGTCACATCCGCTAAAACCACCATAAACAGGAAGAATATTATATAATAGACAGATGTTGTTCTTATAGCAATCATAAATATCGTGTTTATAGCCTTATTTTCCTTTCACTTTGATTTCTCTCTCCTGTTTGTCTTCTTTGATAACCCACCTCTCTAAATTTTTCATAATCGATTCATCTGCCTCTTTTATGTATGCCATGTTGTGTAATTATCCATTTATTTCTATTTTTAACCCTTTGAGTGCCAGGGGCCGATCTCATCGGCCCTAAACCTACTAAATAAATCTGTTAAAGAATATAAGAACAAATTATTAAAATTGTAAAAAAAATAAAATTGTAAGGCCAATGCATTCTCTTATATATGCGAGGCGACCTATGGTCGACTCGCATATATAAGAGAATGCATTGGCACAGGGTATATGGGTTGATACAAAAATCGGACCTGGCACTCAAAGGGTTAAGTCAATTAAAAAATAATAATAATAAAAGAAAAAGATTCACCATCTTTAACAATTTTGTGATTCAATCCATTTTTCAGGGCCATCCTCTGAACCGTGCACATATGCGTGCAGTCAATATTAACCTCTGTGATATGTGCGTCATCCTGAACGCCAAAGAGAAGATCTTGGATGACCCTCACCTTGTGGATAAGGAAGCCATCCTTTGTTCATTAAACATCAAAGCGATGAACTTTGATGACAGTATCGGACTAGTGCAAGCCTCCTCTCCAAGCTCAGCACAGCCAGGAGGTTTGTCTCATCAACTACAGTAATGCCCTAAATAATCGACTCCTTAACCACAGCAGAATTATGGGTAATTTTTCAGGATTTAGTCGGAAATATGGCTTGTTGCTTCATCGGAAAGCTCTCACTGAGAGCTTTCCGATGAATGGCAACAAGCCATATTTCCGACTAAATTCCAAAAAATTACCCATAATTCTGCTGTGGTTAAGGAATCGATTATTTAGGGCATCACTGTATTTTCTCATCCACTAAAATTATAAGGGGCCTGCAAATTGGCACTTCTCCACAGATTCTGAATCAAATTGGCTAGCGGTTGATTGGGCCAGATGATATATATACTATGCACACAATAGTGTTATCATAGAATTGGGTATATGTTATAATTAGTAAGATTTCATTGTAAAAAACATCGCAAATCTAAACTTCAGTTACGGGTGGCCTATCACAATTTTTTTTCGGCAATGTGCTCAGTGGATTAGCGGGTATCGATAATGACTGAGAAAAATCACACCGGTGTATTCCTTTAACTGTATCCTGCCAGTACCAACTGCTGGACTGTTCAAATGCCCTTCATAAGATGTTAATAAAAATCAAGTACAACTCATTTAACTGAGAACAAATATGTTTATCCACTTACCGATTAACAGATTAAGAGAAACATAAACGTCGCAGGAATGTATTGAAATCTAGTTCATTAAACCTTTACGTCCAGCAGTTAGGTTCTGTTTCGAATGCAGGAAAACCAAAGACTGTACCAGTAAACAATGTGAATTCAACTGATTGTTGCCACATCGCAAGTTGATGTTGTTCCTGTGAAAACAAATTTCACAATGATGTTTAAATTTCATTTGGACACGCCTTAGTAAAATGGTGGACATGCACATTTCTGGTATATATGTTCTCGAGATTTAGTGTGCTAAATTTAGCACAACATTACAACAAGTCTCGACCAATCAGAAGGCACCATTTCTGGGTGAGGTGAAATATAGGCTTTTATACCACACCTATTTTGTTAAAACAGTGCATATATTTTCCGTACTCACTCCTTTCTTTGGAGTATAGAGATGTGTTCATATATTTGTGATGGGATTGAGCCGTTATAATTGACCTCTTAGGATTACTGAGATCGCCTGCCTGTATCAGTAGCTATGAGCTTTATGATACTTTATAACAGCTTGTATGCCCTGTGCCATAAATGGATGATAATATTGCTCAAAGTAGTTATTTTTACAAATACTAAATGCAAACTGACAACACACAATGTCATTATTATATATTAATTAAATTCAGTGACTCTCGATAGCGAAATCATTTTCGTTACTTTATTGCCGATAGTTGCGTCCCGAATGGGGAAGTAAATATTTACAATTGAGCGTAGTTCACATGATGTTTTCTATGGAGTTGTACGGTCGATTTGCTTGAGATTTTCGATGATGTAGTAGAATGCTACATTCCTCCTGTTGGCATAGTGCCTGAATACTATTTAACAGTTTAACGCACCCGAACAAGTCTGTAATATGTCTTTAAGCTGATGATCAGTCTAAATAAAATTAGACCTTGTTTCATTTCAATTAACTTAGGGTCTAAGGACTCTCATGGTTAAAATTATTCCAAATAGGAGAAATCTAGCCAATACGCAATGAGCAATGCCTTGCTTGACCAATGAGTAGCTTGCTGCAAATCCAATTAATATTCACTTATTCATACAAGCCACACGCACGGCTTTTGACTGCAATATCATGAAGTTATCATATAAACTACACATTAGCATCGCGTATCTTAACTGTCCAAATGTTCAAAATCAAAACTAACGTACGTTTATTTATAATCGGGGAATGATCAGACAGAAAAAGTATACATAATAGAATTGTATTTGCAAAGATTATTCTGCTTGTATAGTGAAGAAATTAACCTTGAGAGCATTGTATTGCGTGGAAATTGGTTAGAGGAAGAGTGACTACTCTTAAATGTTACATGACCTCATGACGTGTGTAGATCTATGTGTGTATCGCAATGATAAACACTGCTTTATAAATATTAATGAGTTTTCACAAAAAAGGGAATTCCCCCTTCATCTCTGAAATCAGATAGAATCCCGGTGTCGTCAGACGTGGATGAATGTAATGAGACGGAGTCTGGATATTATCAGACTGACTGATGATCAATCTTGAATATTTCGTATTCTTCAGGATTCTGGCCTCCTGGCTTCCAAACTTTAGGAGGAGCAGGAGGGACAGACAATGCCATGTCAAGAAGAGGCTCAGTTTCAGGCAGTAATGTCCCGCTTATTACAGAACTAGGTATGTATAATGGTTACCAAGCCTTGAAATAGCCCGCTATGCAGGGTAGCATCACTAAATTCACCCTCTGGGGACCTCATTCTGCAAATGACAGACACACTATTTCAAGGCTTGATGGTTACCTGACAAACTGTTCCATAACAATTTTTTCAATATGTTTGAGTTGGCAAAAATTATTATACCCTTTGTTGACACCCATTTCTATGTTCAAATTTGCCATGGTTAATTTTTCATCACGGCTGCCCGATTTAGCGGGCATGAAGTAACTTACATTCACCTCGTCAGCCCGTTTTAGCTGGCAGAGAGTGTAATTTTCCTGAATAATACAATATTTCTAGGGATATACAAATGATTTTATTGGTTGGATATCCTTTAGTCGATATTCGGTATTAATGCTAATTGATTTGTGTGTACGCAGACCCAATATGCATTTTCCCAGCCTAAATATAGACAGCACCTGTATGATGTCACAATTACTATTTTGGGATTTACTAAAAATCGTTGATTCAATACTGCCGACCTGTGTGTTGTTTTGAATCACATACTGATTTGTTTTATTATCATTTATCACAAAAACTGATAACATTATACGTTTATGAAATAAAAAAGATTATGTCGATCAATGTTTTATTTGTGATATCCGTCTATGTCTCCTACTTTCGATACAATGTTATGAAAATCACGGTAACGCAATGGTACAACTTCATAATAATAGTTGTGGATGCATATTATAAACATGACATCGACATTCATAAACATTTTTGGATCAGGACATTGGTAGTTGATTTAGTTGGAAAGTTACTCATAATTCATGAGCATAATCACAAGTAAATGCATGGGGACCTAAATGTGAGAAAATATGTATATAATGTCAAATAATGTCTTTTGTGGCATACTAGGTTTGTACTGATCAATGATCCGATTGGTAGAACATTTGAAACCATGCAGGTTCTCACCACAACCACATATATGCACCACACTTACAAGAAATTGATAGATGTGGTTTTAGGATCACTCTTAAGGGTATTATTAAAGCAATACATCAGGAACACATACTTTAACTTAGGCAAGCTATAAATCCAGGGTTCTGGGATATCTATATCTGTATATTCAGTGATGAAAGAGTTATAATCACCATGATCGATGATTCTCTGAGGGTGATTGGAGAAATTTTCCTATTGAATCATTTGACACTATTAATGGTAATAATAAATTAACACCTCCACTATTACCGGTAACCCTTTACCCAATGCACATATGACCAATGTCAATCCCCACAGCCAACTCAACATTACCCTAGTTTTCATAAAGCATCATTTATTTTACACAGAAAACAGTATTTGATTTTAAATGATGTGTGTTGTTTATGTTTGTGTAATTTTGAGAAGTGGTCAGGGATACTCTCAACATGATACCCAAACAACCTTTTTGTAATTTAATTAGTATTTATTGGATTTTGCAATTATGACATAATATATTTTATCAGGTTATATGAGGTAAATGAGGAAAGTTTTTATTTTGTGACAGTCTCCGGTTACGGAATATACACAACGACATTGGGTGAGTTATCAACGGTTATCAAGGTATCATTTGGCAATGATACATACAAAAATAAAAATTAACTTCATAGTTAAGTTGGTGATATTGAGTTTGTACGGTAATGCCCTAATTAATCGACTGCTTATAACCACATCAGAATTATGGGTAACTTTTCAGGCAACAAGCCATATTTCCGACTAAATCCTGAAATGTTACCCATAATACTGCTGTGGTTAAGCAGTCGATTAATTAGGGCATTACGGTAATTCCGTCACGCTTTTGGCGCATTTAAAACTTTTAAACCATGAGTCCAATGTAGCCCAAATTAATAACATACAACCTGACACATCTTATAAGAATACCACACGCAAATTTCAGCGATGTGATGGCGAAATTTCTGCAGTGTTTTAGCATACTAAACCATGGACACCGCTAAGAGTACTAAAAGAACTCTATAGCGATCTATATGTCCTGTATCAAGTTCATGATAGATATAAGATAGAGTTATGCTGCTTGTGTCAGTAAACCGACGAAGTGCTATAGATGCATCATTTTTGACGGGCAATTCCCTAGTAATATAAATGAAACATATTATGACTTGTTTGAAATTTCATTCTTTTTTTTTTTTCAGCCAACGATTCAAATGTGCAGTTCTTAGACCAGGATGATGAAGATGATCCTGATACAGAGTTGTACATGACACAGCCGTTCGCCTGTGGTACAGCATTCGCTGTCAGCGTCCTTGATTCCCTCATGAGCACTGTGAGTAGCACTGGATGGATACATGCTGATGAGTAGTTAGTTTATTCCCAGTTGTACATTTCTAGGATGTTTATCATATGCGCTCAGGAAACAGCCTATCATCTAAAATCCCTCAAAATAAACAAATGGGAATTTCTAGAGGTGTTTTTTTTGCCCTGCTTATACTGTCTGAGTATTCCAGTGAATAAAGAATTAACAAATACAATGTATACAGTAATGCCCTAAATAATCGACTCCTTAATCACAGCAGAATTATGGGTAACTTTTCAGGATTTAGTCGGAAATATGGCTTGTTAGCTTTCCGATGAATGGCAACAAGCCATATTTCCGACTAAATCCTGAAAAGTTAACCATAATTCTGCTGTGGTTAAGGAGTCGATTATTTAGGGCATTACTGTTTATACTTTCAGAAATGAATTGGAGAATCCCTGTATGATTGAATAAAACAATCCCTATAGGAGTAAATGGTTACCTTCACAGAGTTATTTCTCTTTATGAACTCAGTATTTTTGTGTTCATGTTATTTATTTTAGCCAGTGTTTCAGATTACGCATCAGAAATTGTGGTCATTATGAAAATATCCCCTCCTTAATTTTGGTTACTATCTTCTATAAAATTGGAGTCTTTTGCCAGGTTTTGAGAAATGTATGCACCAACATGTTGCAAATGACACTGGTGATATATTGGTCTTTGAAAAGCTAGATTGTTTAATCTTTTGAACAGGATATAATTTTTTATTGTTGAGTTATATGTACTTCAATGATAATTCCGTGAACTTTTTATGAGATTTTGTATTTGTATTGTAGAGTTACTTCAATGATAATGCCATGACATTTTGATGAGACTTTGTATTTGTATTATAGAGTTACTTCAATGATATTGCCTTGGATATTTTTTATGAGATTTCATTTCTGTATTGTAGAGTTACTTTAATGATAACTAGCAGGGTTACCCAGCGTTGCCCAGGTTAAAGTGATGTGAAACCCTCTGCATATTGTGGATATATGGTGGGAATAGAGGATACTCTTGTTCAAAGCGTTAAACATATTCTCATAAATTTATATCCAAATAGCATCATAACATGATTCTTACACACGGAATATAAGTAGTAGCTCACCTTGTCGGATCAGAGCGATTGTCATTTTATTTATGGCGATTAATCTGTCCCACCAATAAAGAACTATTTATTTATTTACAACTGCGTATACTTCAGATGTGTCTGCTGCTTTCTCTTCATAAATGGTGGTACCTCCCACTCACATCAGCTCTATTACAATTACCAATAGGACATTCATTACCATTTTATTTAGGTATATATATTTATAAAATAAACAGAAATAGAAACTCATAAAAACTATGTAATCTTCATCATAAAAATGATTTTTGGAACATGAACAAAATTGGGCATGCCTACCGCAAAAATCTCCCGGATTGACATTTTCAAAACTTAACAGGTCTGGTGCCCACCCACACCATCTCTCACAGCACCAATATAGCGTCTTTAAATCACACAATTAGAATCCTTGTATCATGGAGAAGAATGTGTATTAATTGGGTGGAAATCGGCGCTAAAATTATTTTTATCAATGTTGGTGCCCATCTCCCTTTCAGTGCACCCCTGACTCGATTGATGCCACTTTTGACAGCTTTAAGCCACCCCATTAGACTCCTCATACCGTGTGGATGATTTTGTATAAAATTGGCGAGTATACAAATTCGTATAAAATTTAGGGCCCCCATATCTCATCCAAACGGCACCAATTTGGCGTATCTAAACCACAGGATTAGTTTTCTCGTTTCACAGAGAATATGTATCAATCTGGTGGAAATCAGCGCTAAACATATTGTTCATCTTTTTTGTGTTCCTCTCACCCTCTATGCATCCTGACTCGAATGGCACCACTTGTGACAGCTTGTGAATCCTTAAACCACACAATTATACTCCTGATATCATGGAGATGATTATTGATAAGTTTGGTAAACCAATTTTTATCAAATTTAGTGCCCACTAACCCACATCTCTCACCAAAATAGCACCAACATGTCGTCTTTAAATCACACGATTAGACTCCTCGTATTATGGATAAGAATGCGTATCACTTTGGTGGAAATTGGCGCTAAAATTATTGCATATCAATTTTGTGCCTTTCAGTTCAACCCTGACTCGAATGATGCCACTTTTGACAGATTTAAGCCACACCATTAGACTCCTCATACCATGGGGATGATATTGTATAAGTGTGGTGGCAATCAGCGACTAAACCCATTCTTATCAAATTGAGTGCCTCTCCCACAATCTGTCATCCAAACGACAGCAAATTGGAGTCTTTAAATCGCACAATTAGATTCCTTGTATCATGGAGAAGAATATATATCAATTTGGTGGAAATCGGTGCTAAAATTAGTTTTATCAATTTTGGTTCGCCTCTCCCCTTCCGTGCATCCCTGATGCAAATGGTGCCACATTTGACATATTTAAACAACACCATTAGAATCCTCATATCATGGGAATGATTATATAAAAGTTTCGTAGTAAACGCCGGCAAACATTTTTTCTGCCCCTGACAATGGCGTCACTTTAGAAAATTCTAACCCGCACCATTATCTTTCTTGTAAAAAGTTACCCCTAGTAGACCGTTTGTTGCCATCTAGATGGTCCCTCGGCGCTAAACAACTTAGTTTATCAATTTTGGTGCCCCTCTCCACTTCCGTGCATCCCTGACTCGAACGGCGCCACTCTTGACATATTTACACCATACTATCAGATTCCTTATATCACGGGGATGATTATATATAAGTTTCGTGGCAATTGGGGACAATTTTTTTTCTGCACTCCCCCTTTCTGCCCCTGACAACAACGGCGTCACTTTAGAAAATTCTAACCCCGACCATTATCTTTCTCGTAAAAAGCTACTCCTAGTAGACCCCTTTGGCATCATCTAGATGGTCCCCCCCCCTGTGAATTCCTATAGAACACAGACAGACAGACATTCGCAAATATAGATATATAAGATAGATAGATAGACAGATGCCTTGGATATTTTTGACAAGATCTTATATTTGTATTGTAGAGTTACTTCAATGATAATGCATTGACGTTAATCAGGACGTTAATTACTGGTGGTGCCACACCTGAGTTGGAACAGATTATAGCGGAGGGGGCAGGCATGAGGGGAGGTTACTGCACACCTAATGTATTACTCAATCGGGATAGGTGCAGAGTCGCTCAAATCTCACTGTTTGAAGGACCACTATCACACTTAGGGGTAAGTATATATATGTCTGTTAACTCTAATCCAAACAAAAGGACTTTTACCACTGCAGGCATAGCAGAAGTAGTCCAGTGCATTTATGAGAAAATAGGGCTGAATCTCAAAATAATTGCAACACAAAAGATTTTGTTTTATTTTGGTTGGGAGCATCATAGAGTATACTCAGCTAAAAATCAACAAAAATCTGAACATGCGAAATGGCCTTTTTGAGGCAGAAAGCTGCGAAAATGATGAAAAATTGGTGAAAAATGGAGATTAACATTTTTTGTTAATAACTCTTGATGTAAACATACAATTATTATATTTTCACAATGATAAACTGTGCTACAGTTGTATCCAAGATTTTGTATCATTTTATTCTATAAATATTGATTAAATTTTCAAAATTTGGGTCAAAAAGTTGAAAAATTTGCCAAAATTCAGTGAAAACTGGAAGTCTACAATAACTCTTGATGCAGTTGTAAAATTGTCATAACTGGGCTTGGAACTATTGTTATATAGTTATATCCACAATTGTGGGGTTTTTCATGTTGTTACTACAAGCAAATAATCAAAATATTTTAGGGTGAAAAGATGTAAAAATGACAAGAAATCAGAGAAAAATGGAATTTCACATTACATGTTTATGCATTAGAAATTTGCCATAGTTGGACTTGGACTGTTGTCAGTCAGTTATATATGGGATTTTCCATCAATTTTGGGTCAGGTTGTGGTATCAATGATGCTAAGTTGTCCATATCTTGTGGCAAAATAGTGAAAAAAGAGAAAAAATATAGAAATTCATTAAAACAATATGGAATTTTGAAATAATAATGAGTCTGAATAGATCGTTCTGATTTTCATTCTAGGCCTCCATTTCACTGTTGTCGAAAGGCTGTGTGTTCGAACAGTCAACACCTTGGCATTCCCCGCAAGACATAGAACACATAATTCCATGTTTTCGGCATGTGCACCTATTGCTTTTGCAGTCCGTATTACATTTACAACGAATGGTGTTCAGTAGTTCTTTTGGAGCTGGTGGTTCCTATCATTTGATAGGATTAAGCCGCCCATCCTTAACCTGCCATCCCCAATCAGTTGGCTCCAAATTAAGCCCCTTCCAAGTTCAACACTGCACCTGGTGATAGTGTATGTAAATGGAATCCTTTTCTACCTAAAAGTCTGACACAGCAGGTTACATCACCTCTGGTCGGCGCTTTGGCAACAGTGATAAGCCACTGAAACCATTGTTTCAGGAAGTTTTTTCCGGTCAGTTTTGGACACCCACCCCCCTTAAATTTGAGAAAAATTATCAATTGAGCAACCAAATAGCTGATTATCCTGCATTATCATAATTTATTGCGCTATATTTGAATAGAACAGTGCATAATGAGATAACTATACTATTTGAATTTATCATATAAGTGTCATTAATCAAGAAATGTGTCAACATAATCACATTTCTAGGGATATATAGGCAGAGTGCCAAGGTTTTTATTAACATTCATTTTCATAATATATAGTCACATGATATAGTCACATAATCACATTTGAGTATTCTACAGAATACATGGTACCGGTACAACAAATTTCAGATTATTTGATATTTTGATATTTGCTATGTGATATACAACAATGCCCTAATTAATCGACTCCATAACCACAGCAGAATAATGGGTAATTTAATTTTAATTTCCGACTAAATCCTGAAAAATTACCCATTATTCTGCTGTGGTTATGGAGTTGTTTAATTAGGGCATTACTGTATTGCTGGAATCAAATTGTTTATCAAAACATGTGGAAATACAACTGTTCATCCCAGTTCATCCCAGTTTGAAGAATAATGCTAATACCAAACATAACCATGATATACATGCGTGACTATTCTTGGGCCATCTCAGAAACCAGAACTGAGGAAACATGTTATAGCGTGTAATGGCAGGCTGCATGGTAGCCACTGCATGAAGTAATAGGCTTCGTAATAATTGGGAACAAGAGGTGTGCACTCGAGTATAGCATACCCCCACCGTGGCAAATTCAACCCGCATTATCCGTAAACCTAACAAAAAAGATTTTTAACTTTAAAGAAAAATTCGGACTAATAATATCGATATGGTGTCACAAGAAGCTTGTACAGAAAAAATTTCAAATTGGTTCATATTTGTTTGAATGATGCTGAGATGTCAGTGAGAATAAATCACACCAATAAATTTATCATCTGTAACAGAATGTAAATATAAGGTGCTGAGATAATCATCAGTGAATACTGCTGTCATGGGCACTTTATGGTGCTGAGATGTCAGTGAGAATAAATCCTTGTTAACTTTGTTACACTTTCAAGCCATTCGTGAAATAAGTTCAAATAAACTCAACCAAAAAGATTTTTAACTTTACAAGAAGCTTGTACAGAAAAAATTATTCAAATCGGTTCATATTTGTTAAAGTTATTAAGTCAGACAGAATTTTCTAAGTCAAAATAAGTCGAAAATGAGGTGTAATATTACGAAAAACAGTCTGAGCCAATCCCTACCCGCACCATGTTGAGAGGGTATTTTGAGAAGCATGTATACCAAAAATTATTGAAATCGGTTCATATTTGTTAAAGTTATTAAGTCGGACAGCATTTTCTAAGTCAAAATAAGTTGAAAAAGAGGTGTAACTTGAAAAAAAAAAGTCGGACCGACCCGCAATTAGCATCATGCGGAGAGACCGTCCTAAGGAGATTGCATACAAAAAATTATTGAAATCAGTTCATAGTTGTTCGAGTTATGAGGTCGGACGGACGGAGAAAACGTGACGGACGCAGTCAATCCAGTATACCCCCCATTTTCTTCGAAAGTGGGGGTATAATAATATGTATGGATAGCCCAATTTCACTTCTTTTTTGCTCATGATATCAGTGACGATAAAATCTTCGTTACTGTGATTAACATTACAAGCTGATCCACATTAACATGGAAAACAATGTGAAATTGTTCAAGCTGGCCCGGCTGGCCTTCAATTTATTTGTTAAGCTTTTGTTTTACGTTGTCAAAAGTCTATTTTATTCCATTATTTATTATATCTTTATTTCTAAGTCACATATGGTCAAGTGTGCTTTCATTTTATTGCTTATTTTCAGCTGAGTTCTGCATAGTTATTCTTATTTTGTTGTATCAGTAGATGGAATCCTGATTAAATTAAATTTGTTCAATAGCGCAGTGTCTAGTTCTATCAAGTTGAATTTGGGTTAATGTTGGCCATTGTGCAACTGATCCAACTTCTGATAACCTCTATATGTAGTATAGCATTAGTATTAACTATATATGACCTGTTTCTGTTCAAAACACATCAAACTAAGACTCAATAGCAGGAATGGAAAAACATTTTGGCATATGGAAAACACTATTTTTTGGACCCAAGAGACACCCACCCACCCCATCATACGTGCCCGGAATTTTTTTCCGACCCCCCCCCCCCCCCCCCCCCCCCCCTGATAAAATGAGTATTTTACCAAATTTATTTCACAATTTCACAATTTCGCATTTCTTGATTCTTGTTGATTTTTAGTATATTATTTGTGATGGGTTAAAGTACTTATTCCCACTGAGAAACTTTGTGTTGCAATTATTTTGAGGTGAAACCATAAATGCACTGGACTAAAGGGCTTTTATTACATATCTATCAACGTAATTCGCATGATCACACGAGTTTCCAGGCGTCACGACAATAAAGAAACAATAAGCGATCAATCGATGAGATGATTCATTCAAGTAGTTTCATTTCAAGAATATGTTTGTCGAGGCACAGAATTTAATTTCAAACGCATCATTAAAGATGGGTCAAGGTCACTCGCGGATAGACGGACTACCTGTCTGATTGTTGCGTTAACCCTAAAATGCCGTTAAAACTCAATTAAATTCACATTTTCTGTACCGGAGATGTACGATTGTCAGTCAACTTACTATGATACGGAGATATGTAATAAAAATAGAACCGCATGAGTGTCTGGATGTTGACGAATTATCGCACTCGATTTGTTGGCGGAATGCGATACCTCTCGTGTGGGACTGCGTCCCGCACTCGAGGTATCGCTCCGCCAACAAATCTTGTGTGATAATTTCGTCAAAATCCGGACACTCATGCAGTTCTATCTATTTACAGCCTGGAAAAAAGGACATTGTTCTTCTCTGTTTGACACCATATTTGATCATTTTTAACAAATCAATAACCAATATTTTTGCTATCTTTGGAAAGCTGGGATTGTAATATACAGTAATGCCCTAAATAATCAACTCCTTAACCACAGCAGAATTATGGGTAACTTTTCAGGATTTAGTCTGAGAGCTTTCCGATTAATGGCAACAAGCCATATTTCCGAATAAATCCTGAAAGTTACCCATAATTCTGCTGTGTTTAAGGAGTCAATTATTTAGGGCATTACTGTACATGTATAGCTATCTTTCACATTATTTTGTACTTTTGTTTCAGTTTATGAACATTTTCGCCGTGTAAACCCTTCAACATAAGTTTTATTTGCAACATCAAAAATATTAGCGAAACCAACTTAGCATTTGTCACCTGATCACATCCGATCACATGAAATTTATATTTATATTGGATTGTGTATTATTTTTTAGTTGGGTATTTTTTATTTCCAAATAGTGCAATATGAATATATTTTTACCAGCTCTAAATCGGTCACAGATAAGTGAAATCTCAGCGCAACGTTAGCGTAACTGGGATAATTTCCCTGTTGATTTCTATCAAGGTAATGCCTGTGTCGCGATGCGATTTAATTTTAGAATATTTCGTCATCAGGTCATCCTAATTCAACAAGATGTCTTGTTAACTATTAGTTAGTTTGATATTTCATAGATTCACGAAGAGAAAGTACTATTATCGACTTTAACCCTTTCAGTGCCAAGACCGATTTTTGTATCAACCCATATTTCCTTGATCATTTTTCAAATTTATTGATTATAATAATGTGATACATACACATTATCGGTACAGTGAAGTGATATGGGCTGCAGTATCACGCCGAGTTGACGATGTCAGATCGCCGTATCAAACGAGCTGCCGCAGGCAGCGAGTTTGATGCGGCGATCTGACATCGTCAACGAGACGTGATACTGCAGCCCATATCACTTCACTGTACCGATAAAGCGTTTATTGTATGACACATTTTTGGTTCATCCCATGTCACAAAGGGCAAAACTACTTCGTTACACCATCCCATGTCATCACCCGGGCAAAAGTACTCCATTAAACATTCCCAGTCATCACCCGAAACTCCCAACTTCCGGTGACCTAATTTCACGGGATACTGATACGGAATTCAAAGGATACTGATACGGAATTCATAGAATAGCAATACGGATCACGAACAGACAAGCGTTTTCCGACTGCTCGGAATTTATCGCCAAACAATAGTGGTATTTGTAAGGGATTAGTGGTAGTCATATAATAAATTGATGGAAAGAGCTCTTAGAGCTCTTTCCATCAATGTATCACATTATTATAATCAATAAATTTGAAAAATGAGAAAGGAAATATGGGTTGATACAAAAATCGGCTTGGCACTGAAAGGGTTAATAGCCATTCAATCTTGTTCAAATCACAGTCTATGTTGGACATGATCGACATATGTATATGTGCCGAGATATATCATAATTAACTGGGTCAAGTATTTGTCTATGAGGTCAACAAAAGGGGTTGTTGTCAGCGCTAAATATTCTGTTCTTGTGTGCTTACTAAAGTTAATTTTCACTGCGGGTTAACATGGGGATTTAGTCTGGTAAATTTGCCAAATTGTGATGTGAAAAATTACTGAAATGACTACGTAAAACTTGGTGTATGTTTTATTTGAAATGCTTGTGTCAACGCGTGGTGCAGTAAAAACATGCACAACCTTGCGTGCAATTTTCAAAAATAATGATTCAACGCATTTCGTTATCTTCATTTTGAGAACTATCTTGCCAATTTTATATTGATTATTATTGATAAAAATTATACTGGCAGAAATTACATTTCTTGGCCATAATGGATATGGAGGATCATTATTATTTATTCATTTTACGTGAGATTCTTATCAGCTGATTGTAGTGTCAAGCCATCTCAAGGTGAAGGTGATATAGTCGGTCAGATATAAACAAAACGAATAGACCTGCACATGGTGTTGTCAACTTCACCCTCTGGGAACCTCATTCTGCTTAGGCCTCAACTGCTATGGGAGACCTAGGATCAGATTAAAGTTCCCAGTTGAAGTTGGTGATGTTCACCCATTAGTCACCTCGATTATGCAATTTATGTTCTGGAAATAAGGGGATATAGAAACTGAACAGAAGGGAACAACTAACTAAAAACAATGTTAATTTGAGACTATAGACACTTCCCAGAAGATGAGGCATAAGCAGATGAAATCCCCAGAGGGTGAATTTGGCGATGCTAGTCCACTATGTGGTATAACATCACTAAATTCACCGTCTGGACCTCATTCTGCAAATGACAGAGCTTGAAGATCACGTTCGTGGTAAATGACAGCTTGAAGAGCAAGCTCATAGTCAATGACATATTCAAGATAAAAACAGATCTCTCAAACAGAGTCAAGCCTTGAAATAGGGTGTCTGTCATTTGCAGAATGAGGTCCCCAGAGGGTGAATTTAGTGATGCTACCCCGCATAGCAGGCTAGCATCACCAAATTCACCCACTGGGGACCTCATTCTGCTTACACCTCAGCAGAATGAGGTTCCCAGAGGGTGAATTTGGTGATGATAGCCCGCTATACGGGGTAGCATCACTAAATTCACCCTCTGGGGACCTCATTCTGCAAATGACAGACACCCTATTTCAAGGCTTGCTGGCCAAAAAGGCCCATATGACCGAATCATTGCATTGAGATGCTTCCAAGCTTGATAGGTGTGAAAATAGATGGTATTCATGTTTGAATTCTATATTTTGTATTTGATTTTTTGAGTCAATATCAACTATCAACATAGTAATATAACACCAAACATAAGTATTAGTACATGTTCTTATATCTAAACCTCTCTATTGTCTTTATGTTCCAGGAAGGAGGGAAATATGGTGATTTATTTGTGTATGCTTTGAAAAACTTTGGAATGCTAATAATAGGTTTGTACAGGTTCCGAGACACAAACAACTCAACATCCAAGAGTCCGACGTCCAAGAGATATGTGATCACGAACCCAGCACATGATTTCATTCTTCTACCGACAGATCAGGTATTAATATTACCATGGCAACTCAGTTATTTTTACTCATTTTGTTTCTCAGGGATTATATCATATATATTCAATGTTTATATACTTCTGATTGTATCCATTTTGTTCGGATTTTTATTACGTGTAGCTTATAATTTTACCATTTTATCTGATATATAATTTTAAAATATATCTTCTTCCATCTTTTAAATTTTGAATGTTAATTATATCTGTCATCCATATTAAATTGGCTGTAGATAACAGTAGAAAATATAAACTATTTGTTGTTACTTCTAATAATTCTAAATAAAAACAATGATTTTGAGATCTTGATCTGGGACACATGATTATTTGTTTCTGATAAAAAAGTGAGTTTTGTTACATATGTTCTCAGATTGTGATTTTGAAATCATACACTAATGCCCTAAATAATCGACTCCTTAACCATAAGCAGAAATATGGGTAATTTTTCAGGATTTAGTCGGAAATATGGCTTGTTGGTAACAAGCCATATTTCCGACTAAATCCTGAAAAATTACCCATAATTTTGATGTGGTTAAGAAGTCGATTATTTAGGGCATTACTGTATTTGCTTTGAAACTTTTCATCAACTTTGCTGAAAATGTTCATTTTATATTTAAAAAGAATGTTGATTCCTGCTTTCATGTTTAACCCTTTACCCAACAGAAGGGCCCTGTGCCAATGCATTCTCTTATATATGCGAGTCGACCATAGGTCGCCTCGCATATATAAGAGAATGCATTGGCTTAACACATTAAAAATTATAATTGTTAAAGAATGTAAGAAAAAATGGTAAAAAAAGATTTTTTTTAGGCCAATGCATTCTCTTATATATGCGAGGCGACCTATGGTCGACTCGTATATATAAGAGAATGCATTGGCACAGGGCTAACTGTAACTATCACAATGTGGTCAAGGAGCCGGTTCCAATGATATCCATATGTGTATGGTTCTATTGAGACAGACCGAAGATATTTTAGGCTTATGAAGCTTTATTTGGCCGGTTTGTTGGGTAAAGGGTTAAGAGTGACAGATAGATAAAGCAGATATAGTTTACACAGCTATATTTTTGGGTGGCTTTATATATCTATCAAAATAAACCGATGGTGAACACCAAACTATATTCTTCACTATTTCTTTGTTCAAGCCTTGAAATAGTGTGTCTGTCATTTGCAGAATGAGGCCCACAGAGGGTGAATTTAATAATGCTACCCTGCACAGTGGGCTAGCATCAACAAACTCACCCTCTACTCACCTCATTCTGCTTAGGGCTCCTCTTCAGGGAAGTATCTATAGCCTCATATTAACACTGTTTTTTTAGTTTATTTTTCCCTTCTGTTCAGTTGCTATATCCCCTAATTTGCAGAAGCTAAAATGCATAATCAGGGTGACTAATGGGTGAACATCAGTAACTTCAACTGGGGAACTTCAATATGATTCTAGGCCTCCCATAGCAATGGAGACCTAAGCAGCATGAGGTTCCCAGAGAGTGACTTTGGTGATGCTAGCTCGCTGTGCATGATACCATCACTAAATTCACCCTCTGGGGACCTCATTATGCAAATGACAAGACACTCTATTTCAAGCCTTGACTCTGTTTGAGAGATCTGTTTTTATCCTTAATATGTCACTCCAGAATAGCGCCCATATATGGACGTCCCTGGCTACAGCCACTAGCTGCTGTGGCTTCAACTGACCTTAAAACTGCTGGTCACCGCTGGCAACCAGTCAAGATTGAGCTACAGGAACTAGGAATCGTGGTCACTAAATATTGTACTCTGAACTTGGAAATGTGGTTGATAGAATTATAATCAAAGCTAATGATTCCCAGCCAAAAATGTCAAAAGATACCTAATTTTGAGTCAAATGATGTTGGCTTCATTATATTTTTCGTAACATTTATATGTAAAGACGACATATTTATTTTTTTCAGAAAACATGTATTACAATGAACCAATGAACTAGAAATATATGATATTGCCTGATATGGCTAAAAAATAATTTATTGCCAAAAAATAGAAAATATGATTATTGGAGCATATTTATATAATTTTATTACATTCTTATGTGTGATTTACCTTGATTTCTCGAGAGATTATAAACGATAATTTCACTAGTGATTACGTCACTTTAACTAGCATGTTATATATTCATACGCGCTATAAAAATGTAAGCTTCATTGGTATAATGGCGGTATTATTCAGATTTCTGGAAAATTAGATGTTTATTGTGGAATATAATAAACAGAACACTCACTTGTTTGAACTGATGACGTGAAATAATTCATTCGAGGCAGGAACTATTTTGTAAAACATTTGAGCACAATGCATTCTCGTGTCTGTACAACGTCCCTGCCTCTCATGAATTATTTGACATCACCAGTTCAATCAAGTCTTTTATCTCTATATCTTCCTGGTAAGTAATTTCCCGATTTGAGTCAGAGTACAATGTTTACTAATAGTCACAATTTCAGTCCCTTTATTTTCCCCTAGCCAGCCGCTAGTACATACAGTAATTCCCTAAGTAATCGACTCCATAACCACAGCAGAATTATGGGTAACTTTTCAGGATTTAGTCAGAAATATGGCTTGTTGTCATTCATCGGAAAGCTCTCGGGAGAGCTTTCCGATGAATGGCAACAAGCCATATTTCCGACTGAATCCTGAAACGTTACCCTTCAGGATTTAGTCGGAAATATGGCTTGTTGCCATTCATCGGAAAGCTCTCATGGAGAGCTTTCCGATGAATGGCAACAAGCCATATTTCCGACTGAATCCTGAAAAGTTACCCATAATTCTGCTGTGGTTATGGAGTCGATTACTTAGGGCATTACTGTACACAGTATAAGTTCAGTTAAGCTGCAATTGCTGTAGCCTGGATCCTCATATATGGTTTGCGACTAGCCATGTTTTACTCAAGGAACTGTGTTTTTTATAAATAGACATTAGCAATCAATGCCCCAGACTTCATGAGATTTGAGGTGATTGTCATATCAGTTTCAATTTTACCACTGAGCAAATTGTTTTTATCATGTTCAAATAACGTGGAATTCATTTACGGGGTGCAGACAACATGGCTCAAAGGAGGTTAGTCTGGAGCAAAGAGACATGGGAGGGGGGGGGGGGGGGGGGGGTCTGGAGCCTTGCCTGCAACTGAACAAGTGCATGAATTTGCATTAGCACATATGCCCTTCTGAAAGTATTCCAGCTTGCTTTTCAGAGCATCCAGTGCCCATTTTCCCATGTACCATATATCAAGCATGTTCAGCATTTTGATTCTTTACTTTTTACTAAACACCTACCTCAAGGAATTGATTGGTGAAAATATGATCGAAGTCGATTTGCTAATATTCTCCTAAAATATAATATTTTCTCAGGGTCGTATTACATGTATATGTAAACAGTCTGACTCTACATCCATCCATCAACAATTTTTGTTTCCAGATAATAACTTTAGTATTTGTTTTTTGATCGACTCAATACTTGGTATGTGGCTCAATCACAAGAAAACACAGGCCAAGTTCAAATATGGGGTCTGTCCAACAACTTTTACCTGACTTATATCTCTTGATGGACTTACAGTAATGTCCCAAATAATCGACTCCTTAACCACAGAAGAATTGTGGGTAAATTTTCAGGATTTAATCGAAAATATGGCTTGTTGCCATTCATCGGAAAGCTCTCAGTGAGAGCTTTCCGATGAATGGCAACAAGCCATATTTCCGACTAAATCCTGAAAATTACCCATAATTCTGTTTATGGTTAAGGAGTCGATTATTTAGGACATTACTGTAATGTTATTATTCATTGTTAGTCATTGAATTCTTATTCAATGTTCATGTCCATCATAGCTTCCTTGTACTAGGTGTATAGCAAACTGGAAAAGAATTCAAATGAATATGCAAAACAACTGGGTACAAGTCACTCACACTCTATAAGTATCATGTTATATTATATTGATGGTGAAATTTAGTCAATACAAAGTGTGGCATGTTGTGTCCTGTTCGGAATGTTCTTCACTAACAGTTTCTTTGTTTACAGTTACTCTGCTTCCTAGTGCTGTTTGACAATAATTATCTTGAGCTGCTCATATTTTTGCATATCTGATTGATATAGGTATCCTTGACTTGTGACACACAATTTTTCAATTTTGACTTTTACTGCATTTTAATATCATTACGAATAAGATTTAATTATTTCACCGATGCTTTTTTCTCCAACTATATTGATAACTGATGTAAATGTGTTTTCTTATTCCAACAATAAATAATCTCAAATATGGACCAGCCTACAAATGTGGAAGACTTCTTTTGAAAATATTCTTCTCCCTTAACCCTTTCAGTGCCAGGGGTCGATCTCATCGGCCCTAATTTACGGTCTGTAAAATTGGCCCAAAAAATTAAAAATAAATTTCTTTCTTTTTTTATTTTCTATTTTTTATTTTTTTTTGGGTATGCTTAAGCATGCTATAGCGAATTTAAAAACAAACTGGTTAAAATCTTAGGGGCATGTTATAACTCAAAACTATCACCAAGTATTCATAGTAATAATTTTGATGCCCATGAAAAATGTAAGATTCCCTGGCACTAAACCTACAAAATAAGTCTGTTAAAGAAATAAGAAAAAATTATTAAAATTGTAAAAAATAATAACAAATGATGAAAAATGTTTAGGCCAATGCATTCTCTTATATATGCGAGGTGACCTATGGTCGACTCGCATATATAAGAGAATGCATTGGCACAGGGTATATGGGTTGATACAAAAACCTGACCTGGCACTGAAAGGGTTAAGTAATTATCTCATAAACTTTCTTATACAGTATTCTAAATTAAATTCCAAAAACCCGAAGTGAACTAAGGTATTCAACCAAATATTCACTTATTAATTCCCTCCTAGTGCGAACTAAACTCGTTGTAATATGATTGGGAGAAGTAACGTCACCAATTTTCAGGATTCTGGGCTGGTCCATGATCTCACGACTCACATCTTTACAAATGTTTTCAGGTTTATATTTAAGCCTCTGATCGGTGGTTTAATTGTTTACCTTGTGTCATTGCTTCACATATCAAAAGTCATGTGGTGTATAGTGGACATTTTATATCAACCTGTTTTTGCATCAAGTTTCAATTGCATGTCACCATTAAAATACTAAATGCAAGCAAGTTCATCCCAACTTTTGGTTTTCCTCCCTAGCTATCTGAATCTCAGAATTTCTTTAATTCTTCATTGAAGTTCAGTATTTGCTCCATTTGAGGTCTTTTTTGCTGCAATATCTATCAAATCTTTTTTATTTGTTTTTTTTTCTCTTCTTTGGCTTCTCTCCCTTTTGCATCTCTGAGATTGACAAGACATTGCTTTTCATGTGTTTGGCTCAAAAACGTTTCTAGCACTCTTGACGCTTCTAAGTTTTTTTCCCAATGAGATGATTTCCTGGTTCTTTTGTATGTCTAATTATAATGCAGCTTTTCACTAAGAATGGTCTCCACCTCTTAGTTCTCTGTTATTTCCATATCTTTGCTTTTTATCTTGATGGCTGGTTGTTTTGGTAAATATTTCTCTGGCTGAAAACACCAATCTTCTGTTTTGGTGAACTAATAAAATCTCCTCAGCATTTATTCTCCAGCTTTTTAAAAATTAGGCTGCTGTTTTTCAACAGCATAGAGAAAGCTCAATGATAAATGGGGTATTTTCAATCACAACAACTCTTCCTATTTGAATGTATAATCCCCTCATGGTAGCAGGCAAGGTATTAGACACAGTTTATCATCCACCACACACATCCCCCAAACACTATTTAATCTATTTTATGGAGTCAACGCAGTGGAGACTAAACACATATTTCTTGTAACTAAGTTTATGAAGTTAGAAATGCTAAGTTTGAACCTGAAGTTATATTCTTCAAAATAAATGCTTGCATATTAACCCTTTCTGAACTGAATGGATTCTCCCATCAGTTACAATCTCATGTATTGGCATGGTCTATTATTCATCTGTAGGGATGTTCAGGAAATCGAAGCAGATGACAGATAATTTTTTAGAAAATGCAGGAAATGTTCAGATATGTTCAACAAAATTGTTGAATTTATTGTCTGAACATTTCCTTACAGATAACTACAGTAATGCCCTAAATAATCGACTCATTAACCACAGAATTATGTGTAATTTTTCAAGATTTAGTCGGAAATATGGCTTGTTGCCATTCAACGGAAAGCTCTTAGTAAGAGCTTTCAAATGAATGGCAACACGCCATATCTCCGACTAAATCCTGAAAAAATAGCCATAATTCTGCTGTGGTTAAGGAGTTGATTATTTAGGGCATTACTGTACTAATTAATGAGTATTTAGTATAGAAACGGTTAATAAACTTAATTGAAATTTTTTTTCTCACAGTTCCGAGAGAAGCCAAAGATGGCTCGGTTTTTCAGTAAATTTCCATACCATCAGATTAACTTTTTATCTTTATGCTTAGGAATTAATTAGAAAATACAGAATAACCTATTTCACTGTAATAGGGCCCTGCGAATATTTGATATTAGTTTCATTATTTTATTCAACCTAGATATTCAATTCAAATTTGATTGGATTGAAGTGTGGTATTCGCAGGGGCCTACAATATTTATACTTAGAACTGATTGGAAGAATACATTCAAGAGTGATTTGTTTAACGACGAGTTTAGCGATCTGCTTGTTTTGACTCCACATATTTCTGATTTTGTTAATGTTGAACCGTTTACCTTATTCTTTTTTACTTCCTCACCAGGTCTTCTGCCTAACGCCTTGCTATTTCTCAACCTGTTCAGCCAACAGTTGGGCTGATAAAAGTAAGGAAACTGATGATCATCAGACTTAGCTCGATTGCATGTGACTAACTCGTGTTTGTGACCGTGTGGTGTATGTGTATGCAGTTTGTGATATTGCGTATAGTTTTAGTGTACTGTATACTGATCGGACGGAGCTGCATAGGACTATTTTCAGCTAGATTATTTTGTTTGTTATATGTTTAGGAGTGACTAGTTCAAATTGGTTAACTAGTATCAGGGTTTCTCTGTACCAGTCAGCTTGTCATACAGTAATGCCCTAAATAATCGACTCCTTAACCACAGCAGAATTATGGGTAACTTTTCAGGATTTAGTCGGAAATATAGCTTGTTGCCATTCATCGGAAAGCTCTCATATTTCAGCCTAAATCCTGAAAAGTTACCCATAATTCTGCTGTGGTTAAGGAGTCGATTACTTAGGGCATTACTGTATTTAGAGTTATTACATGGTTAGTTTGATATCTGCTGAGATATCAGCCTGAGGAAACTTCATACCAACCTGATGCCGAAGGTTGAAGGCTGATATGTAGTTACCGAGGGCAATATCAAACAAACCAATAACTTAATTATTAATTAGATCAACTATATGGTAATAACATTACTATCCATTTGGGTGTTAGTTCATCGATCTAAACTTAAGATTGAATGGACAGATATAATTGGAATAACTAAATTAAATAAGATATTAAAGAGTTGTAACTTTGTGACAGGTCATCTTTAATGGGACCCCGCCGACCATGTAAGGCTATCTTTAATGGGACCCCACCCACCATGTAAGGCTAACTTTAATGGGACCCCTCCCACCATGTAAGGCCATATTTAATGTGACCCCACCCACCATGTAAGGCCATCTTTAATGGGACCCCCGCCGACCATGTAAGGCTATCTTTAATGGGACCCCTCCCACCATGTAAGGCTATCTTTAATGGGACCCCACCCACCATGTAAGGCTAACTTTAATGGGACCCCACCCACCATGTAAGGCTAACTTTAATGGGACCCCACCCACCATGTAAGACTAACTTTAATGGGACCCCACGCACCATGTAATGTCATCTTTAATGGGACCCCTCCCACCATGTAAGGCCATATTTAATGTGACCCCACCCACCATGTAAGGCCATATTTAATGTGACGCCACCCACCATGTAAGGCCATATTTAATGGGACCCCACCCACCATGTAATGTCATCTTTAATGTGACGCCACCCACCATGTAAGGCCATATTTAATGTGACCCCACCCACCATGTAAGGCCATCTTTAATGGGACCATGCCCACCATGTAAGGCCATCTTTAATGGGACCCCTCCCACCATGTAAGGCCATATTTAATGGGACCCCACCCACCATGTAATGTCATCTTTAATGTGACGCCACCCACCATGTAAGGCCATATTTAATGGGACCCCACCCACCATGTAAGGCCATCTTTAATGGGACCATGCCCACCATGTAAGGCCATCTTTAATGGGACCCCACCCACCATGTAAAGCCATCTTTAATGGGACCCCTCCCACCATGTAAGGCCATCTTTAATGTGAACCCACGCACCATGTAAAGCCATCTTTAATGGGACCCCACCCACCATGTAAGGCCATCTTTAATGGGACCCCACCCACCATGTAAAGCCATCTTTAATGGGACCCCACCCACCATGTAAGGCCATCTTTAATGGGACCATGCCAAGTTGGCGGGAAGCACATGCCTATTTGTCACCAGTGAGATATAAGGAAATATGTAATGTCTTTTTTAATGATATAATAGGGGTTTCATGTGATATAAATAAATTTAGACTATATTATAAATCGTTCATATAGCCTGGGGCACAGTTGATTCACTTTCGGCACAATTCTGTGATGGTACTGTCCTGGCGGTTGAACCAAAATTTCACAGTTTTAGTGGCACAGGTCACATGTTCAATTGTCCAAAAATAGTACCCGCTGTTTCAAAGAAATCCACTTCCTTGTTTTACATGCAGATTTCATCAAATTAAATCAATTCAAACAATTTATTGACATAATGAATGCATTATTTCGTTCACAATATTGATAATGAACACAAACAAATAAAGTTTGTTGAATTATGTCCAAAAGTGAACACAAGATAATATAAGGGTGAATTTTGTTGAGGCTTAATTTCGACTTTGATTTCTAATTTACTTTATTTGCATCATCATAATCATTACATTAACAGATGAATTTCAGTTTATTTTTTATTGAAGCGCTTCTTATAATTTAATTAACCAATTAGTTGATCACAATAAGTCAGATGAGGTAAAACAAATTTATAACATTGATTTCGAAACACTATTCCCGATTTGTTATTGAAACTTGATTTTCATGGAAATTAGTCGATAACATCACAGATCTGTACCTCCTTGCGATGTGGCACAGAATTATGCCGATGGTCACATGTTTCTCCGTGGTTAATTGTCAAAATATGGTGTCCATCACAGAATTGTGCTGTCTAGAACGTGAATGAGCTGGGCCCCTGACATCGTCCATCGATGTTACAGCGCCACCTGGATCAGTATACTGTATTCTGATAACTGTAGTTGATATCACCGTTACTGGTGTATGTACAGTAATGCTCTAATTAATCGACCTCTTAACCACAGCAGAATTATGGGTAACTTTTCAGGATTTAGTCGGAAATATGGCTTGTTGCTATTCATCGGAAAGCTCTCGGTGAGAGCTTTCCGATGAATGGCAACAAGCCATATTTCCGACTAAATCCTGAAAAGTTACCCATAATTCTGCTGTGGTTAAGAGGTCGATTAATTAGAGCATTACTGTATTAAAATGTAGTTGGCTGAGTTGTGCAGTGATTTGTGCATGTGGTGATTACTAGAGCACCTAACAAACTAACCATTTCAGAGAATTTTATAGTATTGAGTGAACAGTCTGAGTGAACTGACTATTAACCCTTCTTTACTGAATGGATTCTCCCACCCAGTTGTAAAAGTATACATTGGAATGTTTTATTATTCATATGGAGGGGTGTTCAGGAAAAATAAGCAAGAAGATAGACAAGCAGAAAATTTACTATACTAAATACTCATTGATGAGTAGATATCCCAAAGGAAATGTTCAGATAATAAGTTCAACAAATGACCATGGTCTTTTGTTAAACTTATTATCTGAACATTTCCCACCGATGAATAGGATTCATTCTGCACTTTCTATTGTTTGTCGTCTGTTCATATTTCCTGAACACCCCTCCAGATGAATAATAAACCATTCCAATGTATACATTTATAACGATGGGAGAATGTTTCACTCGGACTGTATAGACACTAACACATTTTGATATTTTCCAATATTGTTTGTATAACTGCACCAAAATTTTACTGATACATAACTTTAACACAAACTGAATTTGAGATGGCTCACATATTTTATGCGCTGCGATGTGCCTTTAGTGAACGTTCAGATGACCATGATTCAATCGTAAGTGGACAGATTTCCATCATAGGAAGTAACCTGTAGTTAGACTGCATGCTCATGTTAAGATTGCAAGTAAAAAAATAATATCAATCACTGTTTGATTTTAGATTCGAAATCGTGGATACCTTGGATACCTCCACTTGCGACAAAATCGCAGTCGTGGGTACGTAAAAATCATAGCTGGAAAGATCGGAGGGTAGTCAACCACATGCTTACGACAACCCACGATATCATCATCTACGATGACATCGCAACCGTGTGAACAAACTATCGGTGATTTTGTCGGGGCCAATTCCTCCACTTACGATTGAATCCTGGTCATCTGAACGTTCACTTAATTTGAACAAAGCTCTACAAATTGCTTGACTAATTTATATAAATTTTATTATGTATTTTGAATGTAAAGTAAATTGGATGGAGCACACATTGCAGGACGACTATCATTGTGGCATTTATCTTGACACCTAAATGTTGGCATTCACAATTGTTAAGTGTTTTTGGATGTTTATATATAACAAGGCATGTTATGTTACGTTAAATACCACCAGTGTTTGTGCTGTATATTTACCAATGGTACCAAAAGGTCAAGGCCATTTTATTCTGGTTCCTCAATACTTTATCCTCACAAATTGGATTATACTTGAGCTCTAGCTATACAGTAATGCCCTATTAAAGTAATCGACATCTTAACCACAGCAGAATTATGGGTAACTTTTCAGGATTTAGTCGGAAATATGGCTTGTTGCAATTCATCGGAAAGCTCTCACTGAGAACTTTCCGATGAATGGCAACAATCCATATTTCCGACTAAATCCTGAAAAGTTACTCATAATTCTGCTGTGGTTAAAGGAGTCGATTATTTAGGACATTACTGTATGTCGCAGATTAAGTCTCATTAGACAGTGACTAATTTTGATACATGGAGCAATTATAACCCCGAACTAACATTGAAGTCAACTACAATGGCAGCGTTAATATCACCCTAATTGGCATGTCATATCAAAACCAGCTCATATCCCAGCACAAACACTGTATTTCAGCATGTCACATGTACAAGTGTCAGTGGATTTTAACATATATTAAGTGGATTTTGCGGAACATATATTAAGTGGATTTCATGAACATATATTAAGTGGATTTCACAGAACATATATATCAAGTGGATTTCACAGATCATATATTAAGTTGGAGCTTTTTGTTTTAAAATTAAATGGAAACCTTTAAATTGCCTTTAATATACATGTATTTTGGAAAGTTTTCATTAAAGGCATATTATGGACTTATTTCAATGAATAAAATTTTATTCGCGATGCATTATTGGACATAAACATTATGGCAATTAATAATGCGCCAATAATAGTTACTGCGTGTAATTTGTTTAAAACAATGACACTGTTTTCTGACTATTGGGGATATAAAATTTATGAAAATGACTTATTTTGGCATGATTATTTGTTATTCTGTTCAGAACACTTCAACAGAATGTTTCACATCACTTTTAATAAGTGTACTTTACCGCGTTTGTGTTCTCCCTCAATTTTTGCAATCTTTTTATATATAGATTCCAGGTGAGGAAACTTGAGATGAAATTGAGGAAGGATGGTTGTATCAACCACACATAATCAGTAGTGTCTTAACAGCTAACTTTTATTCCACACCAATTGAACTTTAACCACACGTATGCAGTGAGATCTCTACCGTTGAATAACAAATTGCATCCTCATTTACCTACTTCACATGTCATATCAAAACCAGCCTAATTGTAATGATGTAAATTGTGCAATCTGTTAATTATGAATTCACCACTTAGGAGTTGATGGGTTTCTTAAAAATGTCAATCAAATTAATTTAACAAAGGTGTGGAATAAATACAGAATGAAACGTGCATCAGAATCGCAAATATTTTATCAAATTGTTGTGGATGTTGAATATAAAAAGCTTTCTTCAACCCATTTGATATAAATTTCTCAATTCAGATGCATGTTCAGTCTATATAATGTATCATAAACAGTAGAAATCATATATCGCACATCCATAAACAATAGAAATCATATATCACACATCGCTGGTGTCCCTTTAAATGCTTTGATATTATCCCAGCCATATATAAAGCAAACTGCCCAATGTTAATTTACCTGCTGCAACCGTTTGTTTCAGGTTAGATTTATATAGACTACTAACCATGTTTCTATGTAACTTCCTGATAACTTGATACTTATTGATTGACGGACTGTCTCTTTAAAAAGCCGATGATAATAATAATAAGTTTTACGTCTATAGAGTTCCTGTTCAAATCTTATTTCTGGGATAACGGGGCTTTCCCGTGATGACGTAATAAATTTTTCCCAGTATGGAGCCTGGTGTACTAAATGTTATTATTCTCTAGTAGTTATAAAACAAAATTGGATGTGAACGAAGTGTTCGCTATGTGTGGGAAAATTGTCAACACTTCATTGACTTGCTTAACTAATTTTGACGTCATACAGTTGCTGTCTATATTTTTGCAGAGAAAATTTATTTATGGCCATACATATTAGATCTGTGTGTGCATCAATCAAATAGTATTGATGCTGAATCCATAGGATATCCAAGTCGATAACCATAAAATCATTTGTATATCCCTGGAAATATAGTATTATTCCCGAACATTATTCCAGCCGTGATGAAAGAGTTAATTAAAACCAATCATGCAGCGGTGTTTGTCATTGTCATCAGTTTTTTTTTAAAGAGACAGCATGATTCTGCCTTGCGATGAGCTGTTACAGTAATGCTCTAAGTAATCGACTTCTTAACCACAGCAGAATTATGGGTAACTTTTCAGGATTTAGTCGGAAATATGGCTTGTTGCCATTCATCGAAAAGCTCTCGGGGGGAGCTTTCCGATGAATGGCAACAAGTCATATTTACGAATAAATCCTGAAAAGTTACCCATAGTACTGCTGTGGTTAAGGAGTCGATTATTAGGGCATTACTGTATATATATATGTTAGCACCACTGTATGGGACAACTACCTGCAGTGAAGATTTTCAATGCCTTCATTATTTTATTATAAAAACATAATTTCATTTTAATACTGAAGTTGTATTTTGTACTTTGGTTACATGTGCTTCTTTATACTTCATTTTTGGGTCACAAATCATTTTTGGATAAAGTTTTTTTTTCTCTACAAATGAAAGAAATTGTAAAACTCTGGTTTAGTATAGTCAAATTATTTGTATTGGATACCGACAAAAACTGAGCCTCATCTGCAAATAGGTAATGGTTGAAAACACCTGAGGTACTCAACATTTCAGTTGGCTTCAACCTGTATAACTATTAACTAACTATATACTTGTAGACAACAGTATTATATGTAATGTTATGTACACGACATTCACGGGTTCTTAACACTAGATGTAAGTTGCTGTGAATTTAGTCTCACGTTGTTTGTGTCACATATGTATTTGTGAATTGTAATCGTAAAATTAGTGTAAAACTGGTGATGGAATTAATTAATTGTTTTTTATCAGGTAAAACAGTGGTAATAACATGGTTACAGTTAAGGACTGGTAACAATGGTAACACTATGGTTACTGTTAAGCGCTTCAAAGCTGTCTTATAAACCAAAGTCATACAGAGAACAACAGAATCAGAGCAGTGTCTGGAAATTGATGTCATAGTTGATAATATTAACCACCACTGGTTAAATGGTCCCGCTAATTTGCTGGTGAGGGAAAATAACGCTGTTAAAGGCACGGATGGCCTTCATTATACAGTAATGCCCTAAATAATCAACTCCTTAACCACAGCAGAATTATGGGTAACTTTACAGGATTTAGTCGGAAATATGGCTTGTTGCCATTCATCGGAAAGCTCTCCCCGAGAGCTTTCTGATGAATGGCAACAAGCCATATATCTGACTAAATCCTGAAAAGTTACCCATAATTCTGCTGTGGTTAAGAAGTCGATTACTTAGAGCATCACTGTAGGTTATAATTTAGAAATAAGTTTCCAAATCATGAAAACTTCCTCAAGAATATAGTAATAGTATAGTATAATGATAGTATGAATGCGATATTTCCACAAAACACACTTTTTGTGAGCCGAGCGTTTGTTTATATACAGCATGTAAAAAGTGCAATAAGCAAAATACCCAACACTGTGACAATTTTTTTAGGAGAGTGATTCATGAAATCTTAAGCTTGGGCGGCGAGCGCTATGCCAGTATATTGTAAACAAATTTGGTGGCAACTTTAACCAAAGTTCCCTCTGTAGGGTCTCACCGGTGTTGAGTGTTTTGCTTATCGCATACTCTTTACATACTGTACTATAACATAACATGACTTTTGTTTACTAAAACTTAACAATAGTATACCATTTATGAAATATTTATGATCGGTATAAGAACAAGGTGTGCCTAGATTTTAATATTCTTTCTGTTTATGGCAGTTCTAACAGATGTTACTATTTTAACAGCAATAACCACCATGAAGGTCATCCGTATCTTTAAGAAAATGTACCTTTTTTCCAAAGTTTTTTCACAATTTATTTGAGAATTATACACCTTCATTATGGTTCGTTTGCATCAACCAAAAGTGCCATTAATAAAATATTTTAAGATATATATATTTGAATATTTTCTATGCACAATTTCATTCACTCAGATCCTCAAAAGTCTGTGAAAATAACAATTTTAGAATAAATAATGGTACTTTTTCTTAACAGCATCATAATGACCTACCAAAATCAGCAATTCAGCAAGACCCATCAGTATCATAGCAAATTAGCAGGACCATGTAATTAATGTGGGTGCATGATAAGGAACTAGCAGACTTCATTCCAGAACATCTACATGAGCTTCAGTCTATCCTGTTGCTTTTCATTTGAGTTACATGCTGCAAGGGATTCTGGACATATGATATTTTAATTGATAATTAGTCCCAAATTATTGTCACCAAATACTTTCAGTTGAAATACCCTATTTTGGCTTTGATACTGATGGCTAACCAATTGAGTTAAATACTGTGATATACTGTGTATATGATTTAATGCTGGCAAGGACTGTGTGTTATTCAAAATGGAAATGAATTCCATCAGACTCATGCATAATTGTTTGGATTTTAATAAAATTATTTGTACATTTTCAGACAGAAAAGAACTTACCAGCATTTTGTTTATTCTTTGATTCCTGTTTAAGAAATTTAAGTTTTTTTGGTCCGCTCTTTTTGATTGAGTTGAAATCTCACTACTGTAGAGTGGAATTTCATTGCAAACTTTTGAAAAAGCTTAATGAATAGTATATAAACTTACCCAACTAGAGAACAGGCTTTTTTAACCCTTCCTTGACTGGAGCTTCCTGAAAATTTTCTAAATCCCTGTGCCAAAGCATTCTCTTATATATGCGAGTCTCCCCAGGGAGCCTCGCATATACAAGAGAATGCATTGACCTAACAATAATTACATTGACCTTGTAAGCCAGTGAATTCTCTTATATATGCGAGGCTCCCTATGGGAGACTCACATATATAAGAGAATGCAGGAAATCTATTCTGTGTTTGATTCTCATTTATAAAACAACTTTTTGAGATGTATCACATAGTCTCAACACAGTTTTTTTCTACTCATTAATTTGATATATTTTTGTTGATTTAGGTCTGAAATCTTGAATAAGTTTTTAAAAGCCACACCTGCCAGAGAAAGAGAATTGTTGATTAATCATGGGATGAAATTATATATCTAGAGAAGTCCCACAGAAATGTACAGAAGTAGAAATATACTAAAGTTGACAACCTTTCGAAATACAGATATTATTTCTTCACAATGTGTTCAATAGATCTCCTTAATAATTTTGTTTGTAAAGTTTGGTATGGTAACCAGAAACTATGTGTAATTCAGCCATCTTATTTGGTCACGATTCTAACTATGGCGCAATCTTTTCCAGGTTTTCTGCCTTCAGCAATATACCCGAGAAGAAACAACGAAGTCCCCAAGTAGAACGTCGCAGAAGTCGCAAACGAAGTCACCGACAAAATCGCCACAAAACCTCTGGGATTGATGAATCGTCAAGCCACGAGAAAACTGCTACTCAGGAGGAAGATGATTGCTAGATGTTAAATAACCCTTCCATGACGGGAGCTTCCTGAAATTTTTTGAAAACCCTGTGCCAGTGCATTCTCTTATATATACGAGTTGCCCATAGGGCGCCTCACATATATAAGAGAATGCATTGGCCTAACAATATTTACCTTAATCTTGTAAGCCAGTGAATTCTCTTATATATGCGAGGCTCCCTATGGGAGACTCGCATATATAAGGGAATGCATTGGCACAGGGCTTTTAATGTTGCACCAGCGAAGCTCCCATCATGAAAGGGATAAATGTACATCATTTATGATGTTGGCTGTATCTTGAGAGAATGTCATATCATTTGGACCAATATTTCAATCCATCATCTGGACATGTATACTGTGGGTCAGAGTTTCTTGTAGAAGGTCATTAAAGATATGGTATGCATTGGCCTAACAATATTTACCTTGACCTTGTAAGCCAGTGCATTCCCTTAGATATGCGAGGCTCTCTATGGGAGACTCATATATATATATATATAAGAGAATGCACTGGCACATGATCTTTAATGCTGCATCAGCACAGCTCCTAGCTGTCATGATAGGGTTAAATGACCCTGTAGGGTGGACATGAGGAAGAGATACTCTCTCTTTAATTGTGGGTATTACAGGGTGTATGTCTGAATTTGCAACTTTACGGCTTTCTCTCTGACAAGAATGAATATTTCTACTTTAGTGAAATTCAGTCTTATTCTTTTCTAAATTTCAAATATATTGATTACTCGGTTGAACTTATCAACTTGACTGTGTGTCTACATTTTCTGGTTGTAAAATCCCAACCTTGGGTTATTACTTAAAATAAATTTTCAACTGAAAGTTCTCAGGCCAAATTTACTAAATATTGATAAAATATCTAATTTGTAAGTATTAAAACTTGAGATAAATGGTATAATCTTCCAATTCAAATATGGTGTCTTGGAAACACTTGCAAGTTGTTGAAAAATGGCCTTGAAAATCATTAGTAGCCTGTGGAATATCCCTGGGATGGTGAATGGTTGTATGTAAAAGGTGATTTTGATGTTGGATTCTGCATATTTCCTCATAAAACTAAATCTTTTTCCATTACTTAACCCTTTACCCAACAGAAGGGCCCTGTGCCAATGCATTCTCTTATATATGCGAGTCGACCATAGGTCGCCTCGCATATATAAGAGAATGCATTGGCTTAACACATTAAAAATTATAAAATTGTTAAAGAATGTAAGAAAAAATGGTAAAAAGTGTTAAAAAAAGATTTTTTTTAGGCCAATGCATTCTCTTATATATGCGAGGCGACCTATGGTCGACTCGCATATATAAGAGAATGCATTGGCACAGGGCTAACTGTAACTATCACAATGTGGTCAAGGAGCCGGTTCCAATGATATCCATATTTGTATGGTTCTATTGAGACAGACCGAAGATATTTTAGGCTGTTGAAGCTTTATTTGGCCGGTTTGTTGGGTTAAGGTGGTGCAGAGGTGGCTTTTTACCATTTATGTTATTTGCCACACTTCATTCCAAATAAAACTTCCTGGTTTTCTTACCAATATGAATCTACTTGAATGCAATAAACAAGTGAGTTTATTAGATAACGATATCAGCTTTCATGTTTTGTACTTTTTCATATGGATTCAACTCAAATTCAATTGACTTTAACTTTTTGGAAATATTTGTTTTTTAATTCCCAGCTTTGAAGAACTGAATTTTACACACCCATTGGCGTGAGACACATGTATTCAATGGAATCACAGTCATTAATTACATATTGGTGTATACCACAAGTGAAATACAAGCTGGGACTTTTTCAGTTGACGTTGTTTCCATAGAGCGATGACGTACATAATGTCAACAATCTGCTTGGGTGATGCAAATATAATTATCAGTTTTTCATCTGAATTTAATCACAATAAAGGTGGTTATAGTATCAATGGTAGTCATGGATTAAACATTTCCAACACAAGAGCGTTGAATAAATACAGAACACAATTTCCATCATAACCTAGAATGTTTCATTGAACTCGTTGCAGACAGTGCATATTCACATCGTGAAATATATCGTTGTGCCTTCCGCAACTCATTCGATAAAACATTCTCGATTAAGATGTGAGTCGTGTTCTGTCTATTTTTATGAGGGTGGAAAAATTGGCCACCTCCGTACCACCTTAACTTTTTTGTCAAGTCGTCTCAATTATTAATACTGCAATCTCAGATATTTGCGGACAGGTTTGTTCCCTGATGTTATGAATCTCATTTCATATACAGTAATGCTCTAAGTAATCAACTTCTTAACCACAGCAGAATTATGGGTAACTTTTCAGGATTTAGTCGGAAATATGGCTTGTTGCCATTCATCGGAAAGCTCCCGGGGAGAGCTTTCCGATGAATGGCAACAAGCCATATTTCCAACTAAATCCTGAAAAGTTACCCATAATTCTGCTGTGGTTAAGAAGTCGATTACTTAGAGCATTACTGTATTTGTGGACAGATATGTTCACTGATGTTATAAATCCTATTCCTTCCTCTAATGATCATTAATTATCACTGCAACTCATCACCTCATTTGGCATAAATAACATCCAGATTTACAAATATCTTTAAAATAAGTACAAAATTAACATATTATACATTTAAATAAATTGAAGAAAAACCTGATTATTTACATTTCCGATCTTAAATCTAATTCCATTTCAAGCGATGCAATACTATCAATTTCTAGTTGTAACCATGCTCGTAAAATCCAAGAAAAAAAGCTAGTTCTCTATAACATGTTTCATTTCAATTCATTTGGAGAAATTTACAGCACTTCATGACTTGTTCTAAATTAAACATTATTATTACATTCCTATGTGTGAATACCTTGATTTCTCCAGTGATTATTAACAATAATTTCTCTAGTGAATTATTTCACTTTAACTAGCGCGTTATGTATTCATACGTGCTATCGAAATTCATGCGTCATGGGTATAATGTTGGTAGTATTCGGATTTCTGGTAAATCAGATGTTTAGAGTGGAATATAATAAACAGAATAATCACTTGATTGAACTGGTGACATGAAATAATTCACTCGAGGCAGCAACTATTGTACAACATCCCTGTCTATCATGAATTATTTCACATCACCAGTTCAATCAAGTGATCACTCTCTATGTAATTTTAACTGATGCATACATATCACCTTTTCTCCGTCATCTCATTTGATAGGAAGTGTCTCAGAGAAATTTGAAACCTGTTAACAGTTGTGAGTGCAAGCACATATCAATCAATATGTTTTCATCCTATTTGTGGAAATTTTATCATATTTTTCTGCAGCTATATTCTACTTGATGTAAATTTTCTTCATGATGGCATGTATCATCAGGAATGATTAAGAACTGAAAATGTCATCAGATACAAGAATTTAAAAAAAAAAATGTCAGTTTTGAATTCACTCAGCATGTTATGCATATTCAAAGTGCATGAATTCAAATTGAGCGAAAAAATAGTACTGTGTGAATTTAAATACAGTAATGCCCTAATTAATCGACTCCATAACCACAGCAGAATTGTGGGTAATTTTTCAGGATTTAGTCGGAAATATGGTTTGTTGCCATTCATCGGAAAGCTCTCGGGGAGAGCTTTCCGATGAATGGCAACAAGCCATATTTCCGACTAAATCCTGAAAAATTACCCATAATTCTGCTGTGGTTATGGAGTCGATTAATTAGGGCATTACTGTACGAGTAGTATATTGCTCTTATAATTGGTTACAGAGAGCTCCATAAAATTACCATGACAGCTTATCATTTTCATGGTTCCAAGCTTAAGAATATATCAGTCAGGAAATCCTTACTTTAGACCTTAACCCTTCCTTGACTGGAGCTTCCTGAAATTTTGTGAAAACCCTGTGCCAAAGCATTCTCTTGTATATATGAAAGTCTTCCACAGGGAGCCTCACATATAAGAGAATACATTGGCCTAACAATATTTACCTTGACCGCATAAGCCAGTGCGGTCTCATATCTTTAATGCTGCACCAGTGCAGCTCCCGTCACGAAAGGGTTAAATAACTGGATGCTCACTGATGAGTAGGTACCTGATTCTAGTTCCTTCATTTGTAGAAATGTTCAGTTAATATGTTCAACCAATAGCAGCTTGAACCTTTTTCTGCTTGTTGAACTTAGTATTTAACCTATAAATGATAGAATGGGAATACGTACATTGTGACGTTGTGTCTGTCTGTATTTGCTTATAATATCTGAACAATTCCAAAGCATTCCTGTAATTTAGATTTAGATTTAGAATCCATTCTGCAGTGAACAAGCCTGACTGTCGTTTGCAGAATGAGGTCTCCAGAGGGTGAATTTAGTGACGCTATCCCGCATATTGGGCTAGCATCACTAAATTCACCCTCTGGGAACCTCATTCTCCACGGCAATCATCTGCTATGGGAGACAAAGACTCAGATTGAAGTTCCCAAATGATGAATATAGTGATGTACACCCATTGGGAACCTTGATTATGCAATGTGTCGTCTGCCAATTTGGGGATATAGAGAAACTAAGCTAAAAAAGAAATATTAATTTGATAATAAAGAAACTTTCCAAGATGAGGCCTAAGCAGAATGAGGTCCCCAGAGGGTGAATTTAATGATGCAAGCTATGTGGGATAGCGTCACTAAATTCACCCTCTGGGGACCTCATTCTGCAAATGACAGGCACATTATACTCAGGCCTGGCAATGAACATGTTAAAATGAATAGATGTCTGGTTGTCTGTCACATAACCAATTGCAAGACAACTACTTACTATTCTGAACCTGGACTTGCTTGGTTTGCAGCCTGTTCTTTTGATATCTTGGCATCTTATTCTATATGCCCTTTAAATTAAAAATGGAATCACCATTTTAAATAAATTTTCCTGTCTACACCAAGTTGAATACATAACAAAACTACTTTATATTGGAATAACTGCTTACCTAAGAGCATACCTGAGGTGGCCAAACATCCATCTATATACCTGACGAAGAATTTCAAGAGAGAGAAAGTGCTGGATCTCTAGTAGGATACAGCTGTGATAAGGAATTTTGGTATAATTTTTGCTCATTCTTTTTTTTTGCGCTGAATTTCTCCTTATCTGTTTAATTGACACTAAATTTTAAAACCTTCCTTCCACATGTCTCTGTCCGGAGTTTTTGCCCTTTCTATACTAAATACTCATTGACGAGTAGTTATTCTGTAGGAAATGTTCAGATAATAAATTCAACAAATGAGGTCGTTTGTTGAACTTATTAACCTGGCCTTCATGACTGAAGCGGCGCTGGTGCAGCATTAAAGATCCTGTGCCAGTGCATTCTCTTTAATATGTGAGCCTCCCATAGGGAGTTCGCATATATAAGAGAATGCTATGGCTTACAAGGTCAAGGTAAATATTGTTAGACCAATGTATTATCTTGTATATGTGAGGTGCCCTATGGGCGACTCGCATCTATGAGAAAATGCATTGGCACAGGGTTTTCACAAAATTCCAGGAAGCTCCAGTCATGGAATGGTTAAACATTTCCCTCATGAAATAGGACTCCTTCGGTACTTGTATTATCTGTCTGCTTATTTTTCCTGAAAACCCCTTCAAATTAATAATAGACCATTCCCATGTATGCTTTTATGACTGAATGGGAGAATCCATTTAGTATAGAAAGGGTTATACCTATCAATGCATTATGTTGCTTCAATTTTGCCTAGCAGTTAATGTAAATTGTTATAGACCTTTTGTATTAATAAATTGTGGCAATAAACTTGTTAACATTTAGCTACTTGCTGTGATAAAAATGTTTTGTACATAACATCTTATTTCAATGTTTATCATGGAATCTCTTAATTATATTTTATGATCCAACTTTTCTATCTCAGTAATTTCAAGCCCTGTCTGATTTCAATATGCCATGGTTTCAAATATACAGATATTGTGGGATTTTAGCTCAATTTCGTCAACAGTGTTCTTTCTAGATATTGATGAATGAGGTTAAACTCAACCTATGAACCACAGTAAAGTCATATACAATAATTATTTTATTGTGTATTTATCATGATTCAAATTTGTCTTAATGAATAAAATATTGACGCAATCTAATTTTTATACACTTTGACATCTTGGTCTTCTTCAATGGCAATTGACATTAATTGTCATCATATTGAAATCATATATGAATGAATTTAACCACAAGCATACTAGCATTTGTATATAAATCTCAATTTCTTGCAATCAAACAATCTGAACAAGAAAAGAATTTGTCTGGTTATCAATTATCTTACCATGTGTATTATGGAACTCCGAAATCATGGCACTCTGAAATTAGAGTACAATATTTCATACAGTAATGCCCTAAGTAATCGACCTCTTAACCAAAGCAGAATTATGGGTAACTTTTCAGGATTTAGTCGGAAATATGGCTTGTTGCCATTCATCGGAAAGCTCTCGCCGAGAGCTTTCCGATGAATGGCAACAAGCCATATTTCCGACTAAATCCTGAAAAGTTACCCATAATTCTGCTGTGGTTAAGGAGTCGATTAATTAGAGCATTACTGTATGATCATCTGTTTTAAAATATCCCTTGAATCTCAAGTCTTTCTGCTGTGATCAAATCTATGGGTACGTTCCATGCAGTTACTCATAGAAGGGCCAGAACAACTTCTTGTTAACCACAATTATAGAAAACGATGTTATAGTAATGCTCTAATTAAAAAATCGACTGCTTAACCACAGCAGAATTATGGGTAACTTTTCAGGATTTAGTCGGAAATATGGCTTGTTGCCATTCATCGGAAAGCTCTTCCCGAGAGCTTTCCGATGAATGGCATCAAGCCATATTTCCGACTAAATCCTGAAAAGTTACCCATAATTCTGCTTTGGTTAAGAGGTCGATTACTTAGGGCATTACTGTATGTAATCCAATTATTATCGACATTGTCCTATCAATTTTATTTTGGATCTTTAACAAATGGCATATTTCATAACATCCAAAAAGGTTACTTAGGTATAAATTTTATTAGTAGGATGACCTTGTAGCTGCAACAGAGCTATCTATAGCCCCTTCCCCTTGTTACCAAACTACTGCTTGAGTTTTATATATAGTCAGGTCAGGCACATCCTGAATTCCACTATTATAGTGGTATATGACCATAACATATGCATGTTTCCTTTATTTGCGTTGGGGGAATAGAAGATGGTGCATACCAGTGCACAGCCAAATTACACTCTTAACAATATCGCAGCAATTGAACAGTCTTCCGACAAAATACATAATCTTTTGCACCAACTTTGTTATTCAATAATATTACTAATATATGCCTTTCTTAATGACAATAACAGAACTACACAGTCGCTACTTCATAACAACATTTAAACTAATTAATGCTAATTGAGTTGCTTATCATGGGCCATCATGATTAATCATTATCCTGGACAAAATATATGTATGATACTGAATTAATGCGACACAGATTTTTTGAATAATTTGTGTGAAATCTGATTTTGGATTATCCTTCTTTTATCAAATTCACAAAACGGTAATGGTCATATACAGTAATGCTCTAATTAATCGACCTCTTAACCAAAGCAAAATTATGGGTAACTTTTCAGGATTTAGTCGGAAATATGGCTTGTTGCCATTCATCGGAAAGCTCTCGGGGAGAGCTTTCCGATGAATGGCAACAAGCCATATTTCCGACTAAATCCTGAAAAGTTACCCATAATTCTGCTTTGGTTAAGAGGTCGATTAATTAGAGCATTACTGTACCACTATAATAGTAGAATACCACTAATAACGGAATTCGGAATGTGCCTAACCTGATAGTAATGCCCATTAAAATGATGTAGTGATTTTGTTACAGATAGTTATCACATATACTGCCAAATCACAAGTCTGTCTGATTTTTTCAGAGAAATGGAAACATTTGGTTTACATGTTTACATTGTGGTGTTACTATCGTTAGTACTCCACAAAGGGAACCAATCTGGAAGTATTCACACAAAACAGCTACAGTAATGCTCTAAATAATCGACTCCTTAACCATAGCAGAATTGTGGGTAATTTTTCAGGATTTAGTTGGAAATATGGCTTGTTGCTAGTCATCGGAAAGCTCTCACTGAGAGCTTTCCGATGAATGGCAACAAGCCATATTTCCAACTAAATCCTGAAAAATTACCCATAATTCTGCTGTGGTTAAGGAGTCGATTATTTAGAGCATTACTGTATAAAATGGGGTAACAAAAATCTTCAGTTAGTGATGACCTCCCACCAAAAAAATAGAGCCGTGCGCACCCACCCAGATTTTATTAACAAACTTATGCATTGAATTTAGTCTCAAACCCTTCACTTCTGCCCTTATCTGACTATTGTTATCTTGAACAGGTGACTATTGTTATCTTGAGCAGGTTGGTGAAAAATATCCCAACTTTCTCTTCAACCCATCACACCACCATATAAACTTTTCTGACATAACACATGACCCCACCCAAAGGTTCACAGCTTTTTTTTATTCCTGTTACTAAAATATGTCCAAGATAATCTACATTATAACCAATTATATAGCTCTGAAACTTTTTAGAAGTTGCACTCAGTGTGGGAAGACCAAGACATGAATGCTGTTAGCCACGACATTGTGATTTGAATTTGAAATATTAAATTGTCTTCAAACACGGCTAAATTAGATTTGCAGAAACAGTTGAATAATATTAATTTGATATTCTATGTAATAAACACATTAACCTCACGTGTGTTGCGGGTCACAAATATCTAGCACTCGTGTGTTGTGGAAGTGATAACACTCAAAACCTCTGGCTATAAGCTGTATCCTTGCAACTCATGAGTGCCATAAACCAGGAACCTACGTCATAATTTGCCCGAAAATAGCAGCAGGATATCACACCTGACAATTTCAACAGTAATTTTTTCTACTTTTTTTCCAAAGATATCAGCAATCCCAACAATTCAACTGGGATACTGCAAAAATCTTATTTCGATCTGATTTGTTTTTGAGGAGATTTTGGCACTCGTATTTTACAACCTCAAAAAATGGTGACTGATGTCACTTGAACACTTATTATATCTTATCAACAGTCATATTTATATGGGGACAGGATTCATAGTGAGCTCACCGAAGTCACTTGAATACTAATTATATCTTATTTAAATGGGGGACAGGATTGACATTCATTCACCAAACTGTAAACTTAGTATTAGTATAACAGATACTTATCACCTAAGTTATCATACTTAACAATTAAGCAAGTTACGAGAACTTATTCCGACAAACGCTATACTAAGATAGTTAGGCCTCCCTTGCTAAACTTTTAATCATATCAAAATTTAATACAAAGCTCATTTATATCTATCTTTTTTTATTGTGTTATTTATGTGGGTAAAGAACAAAATTAATACTCGCTGGCTTCGATGCGAGACATCTTGCCGCCATTTGCAAATAAAAAATTATGACGTGGGTTATCGGCTCTGTAAATTGACAACCAATAATATCCATTATTACAAGCCTGGTTCTGTTTGTTTCTTCATCAGGAGGTGTGACATTCAACCCATAGCTGGGCAAGATGCATACTCACCTGTCTCACTTCATGGGTTATCCATTTTACCTGTCCCTATGCCTCAGTCTGTGGGTTTAGCATGTCCATTTATTATGCTGGCACAGCATACTATCTCTTTGGACAGGCCACGCCCTTTGACCCCTCCCCGGCATCCTGTTTCGTCTCACTGATCGGTGTGACTGATGTACATATTTTTTTGTTATTTATAGCTTGTTGGTTGGATGTGAATTTTGTTTTGTGTAAACCTTTACTTTTCTATGAAATAAAATGCCTACAATATTTTCTCAAAATGTGCTCGTCTTTCTTTACAGATCACCCAAAAATAACATTATGATTAACCTTTCCATGACTGGAGCTTCCTGAGATATGCAAAAACTCTGTGCCAATGCATTCTCTTATATATGCGAGTCTCCCATAGAGAGCCTCGCATATATAAAAGAATACACTGGCCTAATAATATTTACCTTGTAAGCCAGTGCATTCTCTTATGTGAGGCTCTCTATGGGAGACTTACATATATAAGAGAATGCACTGGCACAAGATCTTCAATGCTGCACCAGCACAGCTCCCGTCATGGAAGAGTTAACGTTAGATGTATTCATGGTTCTGGCCAACTGTTTTTTTTACTAAACCCGTTTTATTCAGATATAAGATAACAATTAAGAAGTGCCCCAGAAAAGACACTATCTTTTTTGATTTTTTTTATCCTTATTTTATAAGGCTTCGGCTTTTAATTTTAATTGACTAGAATTATTTTGTGAAGTTTCAATAACAACAAAATAGCTTTCTTCTGTATTTAGCAGTCTTTTATATATATATATATTTCAGTGAAACAAAGTGTAAAGCAATGTTAACCCTTTCTGAACTAAATACTCATTGATGAGTGGGTCCCTTTGGAAAAGTTCAGATAAGTTCAACAGGTCGTTTGTTGAACTTATTATCTGAACATTTCCCACTAATTAAAATGAATCCTTCAGTACTTAAAAAATTTGTCTGACTGTCATCTGGTGATTTATCCTGAACACCCCTCCAAATGAATAATTGACCATTCCAATGTATACCTTTATAAATGAGTGTGAGAATCTATTTAGTATAGAAAGGGTTAAATGATATTTTGTATGTTGTATCTGGAGGTCTCGAATGTTGAATACATCTTTTGAGATGTACCGTAAACCTACAATTGTTCGAACCCTCATAAATTTTTTAAATAAAAGGTCGTTGACCAAAATGTCCCCCTATACTGCAAACTGTGGGAGGAATTGATTACACCAAGATGATACAAAGTGCATATTCACTAAATATGTTGCACATCTTCGATGTGTTGAGAAAGGGTCAATAACTCTTAAAACAAAACATTTCTATGTCGAAAAATGGATATGACTCCGACTGAACTCAAAATCACAGGATCCCATGCTGGTTGACATCTGCAAAGTTTAAAAAAAATTGAAAGTCGAAAAAGGGTAATAACTCCACCAAAATGAATCTGACTAAACTCAGACGCACAGGTTCCCATGTTGGTTGACATCTGTGCCAAGTTAAAAAAAAAATTACTGGAAAATGACTGAATACAGGCAAAAGATGCGTACCAGGATGTACGATTCTATGTTGAAAAATGGCAAAAAAACTCTGCCAAAATTAGTCTGGCCATACTCAAAATCAGATTCCTATGCTGGTTGATATATGTGCATATTTAAAAAAAAATTACAGAATACAGGCTCAGAAGGACAGACAAGAGTCATTACTATAGTCCTCCGATGGAATGTCAGAAGACATTTACCAAACCACAGAAATATACCAATGAAATTAGAGCCATAATCAGCATTCATAGCTCCTAATTCTTTATATATTCATTGTATTCAAAGTATAATCATTGTCTATGACTATGACCTAAAATTCATATGTTCACTTATGTATTGTAACATGGGCTGATCTAGAGGGGCACAAACAATTATCCTGAAAATATCCTTGCATCATCGGTATTATCTCAAATCCGGTCCTAGACCGTACCTCAGTTAAACGTTGCTAACAGGGTTGGTTGTTTAGATGTGGTTCTGTTTGCTAATCCAGTGAAATTTATAACAATGTGTGGCCTTTCCTTCACTCCAAAGTCTAACATGTTGTATAGAACATCAGATGGTTACATGTTGATATTTGGCTATTGTTGAACAGAATTTAACCCTTTGAACCTGGATATCACAAGATTGTTTACGTCAAAGGAAATTTGAACTAAAATGGCTATAACCCGACTGGCCGGAAAACTGGGAATGGCAGCTGATGACATTGGAAACCTATGATTTAGTTATACTGAAAACAGATTCTAATGGTGATAACCGTTGACGGGCATGGGATAGCAAGGTCAACTACTGGATATAGACCGGTTTATTCAATAAATGTAAAATTTTTTCTAATTGCTGCCATCCTAACATTCATTTGAAAATGAACAAGAGGTGTGCACTCATGTGCTAGCATACCCCCACCATGGCAAATTCAACCCGCATTATCCGTAAACCCAACAAAAAAGATTTTTAACTTTAAAGACAAATTTGGATTAATAATATCGATATGGTGTCCCAAGAAGCTTGTACAGAAAAAAATATTCATATTTGTTCGAATGATTGCAAAAACCCAAAATAGGGTAGAAAATGAAACGCAACCTTAACATCTAAGATGGCTTTTGTCGAGTGTTTTGTCAGTCAAACCAAACTTCTGCTAAGAAGGCACACAACTCCAGGGAAAAAAGCATCCACACAAAAAAAATCCCAAAATTTTCTAAGTCAAAATAAGTCGAAAATGAAGTGTAATGTTAGGAAAAACAGTCCGAACCAACCCTGAGCCGCATCATGTAGAGAGGGTGTTGTGAGAAGGATGTATACCAAAAATTATTGAAATCGGTTCATATTTGTTAAAGTTATTAAGTCGGACAGAATTTTCTAAGTAAAAATAAGTCGAAAAGTAAGGCGTAACTTAAAAAAAGAAAGTCGGACCACACCGCAATTAGCATCATGCAGAGAGGCGGTCATAAGGAAATTGCATACAAAATTGGTTCATAGTTGTTCGAGTTATGAGGTCGGATGGACGGACGGACACACGGAGGGAGAAAGTGTGACGGACAGACGCAGTCAATCCAGTATACCTCCCATTTTCTTCGAAAGTGGGGGTATAATTACCGAAAACTAGCCAGTGGTTGACGTTGATAACCTAAGTTAATTTCTGCAAAAAATGACACTGATGATAACTTTTGGCGGGAATGGCTATGATGGCATAGCAAGGTCATCTACTGGATCTCGACTGGTTTATGCAATAAATGTTCATGTTTTCTAATTGACTGCATCCTACCTTATGTTTGAAAATGAATTACATTTACCTGATTCTGTTGTATAATGTTTTAGATATTATATGAAATATTTAAATTTGTCCTACAATGGTACAACTGAGAGAAAGTGGCATTTTAAATATATATTCCAGGGTTCAAAGGGTTAAGATCTCATGGTGGTTTATGAAAATCTTAGGTGAACTTTGAAACCAAACAGTGTAAGCCCTAGGGATATGTGAATCGGGGGATTTTGCATCGAATCAAATCTCGATTCGAATCAGCTAGTGATTGACATTGTTTACCAGTGTTTATTTTGGTGTCTCATGACAAAAAATTGAAAAATTCACTATATATATAGGGAAACTGAAAGTAGTAAATTTATAGGAATTCTGCCGGCAGTGTCGCAGATAATTGGTCGCACACAATGACGTCCATTTAACCCTTTACCCAACAAACCGGCCAAAACCGGCCAGATAAAGCTTCAACAGCCTATAATATCTTCGGTCTGTCTCAATAAAACCATACAAATATGGATATCATTGGAACCGGCTCCTTGACCACATTGTGATAGCCACAGTTATGCCCTGTGCCAATGCATTCTCTTATATATGCGAGTCGACCATAGGTCGCCTCGCATATATAAGAGAATGCATTGGCCTAAAAAAAATCTTTTTTTAACACTTTTTACCATTTTTTCTTACATTCTTTAACAATTTTATGATTTTTAATGTGTTAAGCCAATGCATTCTCTTATATATGCGAGTCGACCATAGGTCGCCTCGCATATATAAGAGAATGCATTGGCCTAAAAAAAATATATTTTTAACACTTTTTACCATTTTTTCTTACATTCTTTAACAATTTTATAATTTTTAATGTGTTAAGCCAATGCATTCTCTTATATATGCGAGGCGACCTATGGTCGACTCGCATATATAAGAGAATGCATTGGCACAGGGCCCTTCTGTTGGGTAAAGGGTTAAGAACATAATTGACTAACTGTTCCTAGGTTTCTCACTGTTTCTGTTCATTCCAATCTATGTTTTGTCGCTCATAAGGGCGGCTGTTCATTCCAATCTATGTTTTGTCGCTCATAAGGGCGGCTGACATTGAATTTTATTCATATAATCTGAATTTGATATCTGAAGTTCTAAACATAAGGTATCAATTGAGTTCCGCATCTAGCGATCACGATTGTGGACAATTTACATAGTGTACATACATTACCAATATGCTGCGATTGATCACCGTCACGGGTTGCGATTGAAGTACATAATTTGCATAATGCACGTCTATTCTGAACGGCATACATTCAAAATTACCTACGTTGGCTAACTTGTCAATCTTGTGCTTCAATTTTTGTGAGTTCAGGTCATTTGGCATGTGTTATTTAGATGCAAAAACGAGTTTACACCAAAGTACATGTAACACCGATTCAAAAATATCCGAATCAGCGGACCGATTCGGCGTTGATCTCGAATCGGCGTTGATCTCGAATCGGGTGTCTGATATCGACATCGAAACGAATCTCGAATATTCGCAGGTCCCCAGTAAGCCCCTTTAACCCCTGTACTCAATACCCACAAGATAAAGAATTTACAATGAAATAATCACAATTTAATCGATTACTCTAGACAGAATAATAAGTAATTAATCGACTACACATATAAAATGAGTAAATAACAGACAGGGAGTAAACATTTAAAATGTCATGTAATAATCATAAGTTTGGACGCAAACTTACCATTTTGTATATCCGTTATTTCAACATGGCTTAAATACAGGGTGTGAGGAATAAATTGTGTGAAAAAAATTAGAATCACTTTACTCTGAGATTTCATCTTTTTTTGCCCTTTACAGACAGAACAGCATCAACTATGATTTCTGTGGGAGTGTCAGAAGCTTCTGGCGATTGTACGGAGTATAGGGATTGTAACTTCACACATAAGACGACATGAATCTACATGCTCATTGTTTATAAGCGACTGACTTGTGCCAGTATGGCTATATCTATACCTGTAGACATGGGGCGTAATTCTATTTTAAATAACATTTTGTGATTGTGCATGAATGTCATGTTGTCAAGTTTCAAGAAATCAGCATTTGTAAATGTCTTGGACAAGCTGACAAAGTTTGTGTAATCATAGCTAGAACTCCTCGTTACGGTCAGATTTAATATTAAAGCCTGCATAATCCTGTTCTGGATTAAAGTAATGTCGCTTTTGCCTATAATCAGCAGTTGTGGGGCACACAAAACTGTTTTGTGTCAATAATTCAACATTTGCAATGCTTTCAATTAGTAGTAATATTATCGATGTCTAGCCCCATCCACTAGATACATGGGAATATCTACGTACAGTAATGCCCTAAGTAATCGACTCCATAACCACAGCAGAATTATGGGTAACTTTTCAGGATTTAGTCGGAAATATGGCTTGTTGCCATTCATCGCAAAGCTCTCAGTGAAAGCCGAGAGCTTTCCGATGAATGGCAACAACCCATATTTCCGACTAAATCCTGAAAAGTTACCCATAATTATGCTGTGGTTATGGAGTCGATTACTTAGGGCAGTACTGTAGTACATAGTTACAAAGGATACACACATGGAATTCCTACATTCCGTACAATCACCAAAAGTGTAATCTCCTATGTCTCCTGGGGGAAATCATACACAAATTGTAATATGATGTGATATTCTCATTCCACAACCCAGGAATCCCTGAGTTATCATATCAAAGAAAATAAAGATATAGAGGATCTCCAATGAGTTATGTTGGGATATCAAACGAGTTTCATAAAATCTTATATCCCAACATAACAAGTTGAAAATCTTGTAAATCACAATAAAATAACTAGAGCTTTATGCCTCTTTAACAAAACAAAATCCTTAAAAGATGCTTTAAAATGCATACATTTACAACGTTGGCTGAGATGCTTCACAACCGTATACAACAGTATTGAACGCTCAAGATTTCAATGCAATACATAGTTCCCCAATTTTCCTCTTTCTTTTTGTTTCTATTTTCGTTAGTGCAATGAAGTTGGACAAGAATTTTACTTTGATGAACAACTCAATCATTTTGTATTGTCTGGTTTTTGTTGTCATGCGCGGCTTTTCAAAATAGTATTAATCCGCTTAATCAATGTAAAGTAATTTTATTGGGAAGCATGCGCTTATTACTTACTAGTGACCAATACACTCTGGGATATAAGGAAATATGTAATGGCTTTTTTAAGGATATAATAAGGATTTCATGTGATATAGAAAAATAACAGTGCTATAGGTAACAGTCAACAACTCCTATAATTATAGAAAGAAATCAATAAAAGATAACATTCTACATACTGAAAACAAAATTATATCATAACATGTTTACTCTTGTGTTACAAATAAACATGCATCCACGTTTATTAATTTCGTAGAATATTTGCATGATGATTATATGGGTCGGCACATTTATTTTATTTGCTCCCTCCTAAGCAATCTAGATTATAGAGGCATGTACTTTAACGGAAATAAATCTGCAAACATGAAATTTCAAAGTACCAGTGTCTGATGTCCCAGATAACTCACCAAAATAGAGGTTTAAGCCTTCCATGACCAGAGTGAAAACCCTGTGCCACTGCATTCCCTTATATATGTGAGTCTCCCATAGGGAGCCTCCCAAATATATACAAGAATACATTGGCCAATCATTATTTACCTTGACCTTGTAAGCCAGTGCATTCTCTTGTATATGCGAGGCTCCCTATGGGGGACTCTCATATATAAGAGAATGCACTGGCACAGAATCTTTATTGATGCACCAGCGCAGCTCCCGTCACTTTTAGACCACATTATATACTTTAAATTTATGTGAAAGGTACATGTAATTAAAAGCGTATGTATTTGGTTGGCCATAAATTTCCCCTGGGAGCATTAATCATTAGGATCTTGCACTGAACCTCCCGGCACGTTTATTTTGGTCTGAACATTTAATATAAAAAATTATGAGGATCTCCACCCTGCATATTTATTTGGGACTGCATGTTTATTTGAAACACAAGAGAATACTCTTTAACAGTAATCACAAAGGGTGACCATCAAGCTAATGTATACAGAAAAAATGAAATTAAGAATCTTCTGGCTTTAAACACAACCATCAACAAAACTTTTTACCACGCTAGGTTTGTTAAAAAATTAAAAAGGATTTGGCATTAAATTGAGGACACAATGGAATCATTCATTACAAATCAAGTATATATATATATAATACATCAACAATAATCATCATTACAATGAATTTGTATAAAACTATATAAATTAATTAATATTGACATCTATCACAGTGTAAAAACATCAAACAGTTAAGGCTTCTTGCCCCGTTAAGAAATGTAATGCCAATATTATAAATGCAGATATATCTGAATACAAATTAATTTCCATGCTTATATAGAAGGCATCATATATAAGCGGGAGAAATTAATTTGAGCAACAAAATTGCATCTTTAATAAAACCCTTTCAGTGCCAGGTCCGATTTTTGTATCAACCCATATACCCTGTGCCAATGCATTCTCTTATATATGCGAGTCGACCATAGGTTGCCTCGCATATATAAGAGAATGCATTGGCCTAACAATTTTTCATCATTTGTTATTATTTTTTACAATTTTTTACAATTTTAATAATTTTTTCTTATTTCTTTAACAGACTTATTTTGTAGGTTTAGTGCCAGGGAATCTTACATTTTTCATGGGCATCAAAATTATTACTATGAATACTTGGTGATAGTGTTGAGTTATAACATGCCCCTAAGGTTTTATCCAGTTTGTTTTTAAATTCGCTATAGCATGCTTAAGCATATTATTTTATTTTTTTAGGGCCGATTTTACAGACTGTAAATTAGGGCCGATGAGTTCGGCCCCTGGCACTGAAAGGGTTAATAATACATTGTAAAATAGGTAACTTCCTATAATTTAATCATAATGGAATAATATAAGGCTAATATGGTTGTCACACAATTACCCATTTAGGGTAATTTTTGAGAACTTGAATTTCTTGATTACTTTACACTACAACCTGTCAACCAATTAACACAGAAATTGATAGAAGACAAATTCTATATCACGCGAAGAGCATTTCTTTTAGCATTAGAACATAAGATTTTAGATAGGAAACACAAAGACCGATTACAATCTTAAAATTGTTTTACAGTTTAAGCATAAAGTTGGCCTCGGACTTGTCCACATAGATGGTGGTAACTATAAATCATACACACAGTTTATACTACATATTTAGCCACAGCAGAATTATAGGTAACTTTTCAGGATTTAGTTGGAAATATGGCTTGATGCCATTCATTGGAAAACTCTCCCCGAGAGCTTTCCGATGAATGGCAACAAGCCATATTTCCGACTAAATCCTGAAAAGTTACCCATAATTCTGCTGTGGTTAAGAATTCGATTACTTAGAGCATTACTGTATGCAGCTGGTATGTCTGCAGAGAGTGCAAGACAGAGCGAAATGAGTGTGTATGTTTGCTAATACATTATCGTTATTTTTCCTGTCTTCTATATATAATATGTTCCATTATTATTAAAAATATATAATAAAAAAATTATCCTGAGGAATAATAAGTATAATATTTATCGATTAGCTTTAAGTAACTTTCATCTTTCCAACAGTATGCTGCACGATATCTAGCATTACAGCTTGAGGTAGATCCATGAAGCCTTTCGTTCTGCTAACTGCCGCCATGTTCTCAGACATAAACGTGATACATATTATCTTGACATCCTCTGCAACAATACAAATTGGATACGTTAGAAGGAAGTTTTCAAGTTTATGTGATTTCACTTGCCAATATGAAGTATATATGTGTAACTTCGGGCCTGGCATACTTGAACGAAAACAAAATCAATTGCAAAACATTTCCCCCAGATTAACAATGAAATCATCAAGTAAAACGAACATCACAGAGACATCTTTCACCGGTGCCGGAGCAGGTAAAATGAACATCACAGAGACGTCTTTCACTGGTGCCAGAGCAGGTAAAATGAACATCACAAAGATGTCTTTCACCGGTGCCGGAGCAGGTAAAATGAACATCACAGAGATATCTTTCACCGGTGCCAGAGCAGGTAAAATGAACATCACAAAGATGTCTTTCACCGGTGCCGGAGCAGGTAATATGAACATCACAGAGATGTCTTTCACCGGTGCCAGAGCAGGTAAAATGAACATCACAGAGATGTCTTTCACCGGTGCCAGTGCAGGTAAAATGAACATCACAGAGATGTCTTTCACCAGTGCCAGAGCAGGTAAAATGAACATCACAGAGATGTCTTTCACCGGTGCCGGAGCAGGTAAAATGAACATCCGGAGACGTCTTTCACTGGCACCAGAGCAAGTAAAATGAATATCACAGAGACGTCTTTCACTGGTGCCGGAGCAAGTAAAATCAACATCACAGAGACGTCGTTCACTGGTGCCGGAGCAGGTAAAATGAACATCACAGAGACGTCTTTCACTGGTGCCGGAGCAGGCGGATATTATGTTTAATATATGCTCAACTGTGATTTATCTAAAAAATCGCGGTTAAATAAATTTGTATATCCCCCGGAAGGGGATATAGTAGTTTTCACTTTCATACTAGCTCGCGAGTGCAACCGTTTCACATGCATTTACTAATGAGCTACCGAAATATTTCAAAATCATAGCGAAATCAGTAGAGTTATCATCTAATGTAATTATTATAGTTATAATAAAAATCTGTTTTATGTTGAAATTCGACACAATTTTTGGTGAAATAAATGGAAGAATATGGGAACTATATATCTCTATTCGGCGAATGTTGAAGTGAACATGCAGCGATATATCAATTGAAGGAGATTGTGAGAACATTTACCGGTAAATCATCATAAATAGTGAATTTCTTTGGAAATGCATATAGTAAAAAGAATATCTACTGTTTTTGAGTGGTTACTGAAAAGTATGTCATGAGTCAGTCTCTTTGAAAAGCCGACCAAAAACAATATTTTCCCAAATAAGTAAAATATATATCTCCTAGAAGTATCTTGCCCACTGAACTATATGGTATATTATCCCAAGTAGGAGGGGTTAACTCGGTACGAAATTCTATGGTACATATCCTCTGTCATGTTCATGACCCGTGTAATCATGTGATTTCTGACACGTAGTGAAGTATTCGCCATATATATATATTTTTTTATCCCCAGTAGGACATTCCTCGTGAGCGGGGTGGGTGCGAAACCCTGGGAGGGAGCTCAGCGTTCAGTGGGCAAGATACTTCTAGGAGATATATATTTTACTTATTTTGGAAAATATTGTATCTCCGTCAAAGGTATCTTGCCCACTGAACTATATGGTAAAGAATAGAATTTTCTAACAGGTGGAGGCCACGAGGAAACAAAAACACCGCTATGCATCTGAATCAAAGAACTGGATTGACCTGATAACCTACAATATACACATATACATGCACAGACATATAGATATATATGTATATACATATATATATATATATACACATGCACAATAGGACCATAAGCCAATGTAATATTACATCCTAAAACTAATACCTGTCAGCAAGCTTAAACGAACAAAAAGTGGCCACTTAAGAGTTTAAGACACCTGCAAGTAAAGTAAATAGCTTCAGAAGACATGGAGACTGAGACGACATTCGCATCAGAACTTAGGGCTAAAAATGTATCAGCCGAGTACTTGCCGGGAAAGGTTCGGGTAACACCCCCCCCCCCCCCCCAACAATAGAACCAACCCCCGAACCAAATCTTGAGTGGGTTGGGCCGTGTCCCAGTACCCTATGAGAGCCCGATGAAAAAAACAGCTGCAAGCTCACAAAAAAGGGCCCCGACACCAACTAATTGGTGACATGCCATTGTCGATAAGGAGGAGATATCATTGACCAATAGTCTGACCGGGAAGCGAATGGGTATTACACGGACATACGTTGCAAGGCTCAGGCCGTATGAAGAACAGGGCTCAGAATTGGAGTTTCACAGCAGAAAACTTAGTTTGAAGCCTGGAGTTCGAGATATCACCGACTAAGATGCAATAAGCCATGGCATTTTCCCCTGATGACGTTCCCAAATGTGGAAATGCCCACCACCACAGTTAAACCCAACTGACCAATCACAGGCTACTGAATCCACGACAGAAAGGCAGCCAGGAACCGAAATTCCAATGTCATTAAGGTGGAAATCCACAAAAACAAAAATTGTACTAACGATGCATCAGGATTGTGGCACAAGCCCAAAACCACCGGAAACCGACGGCAGGTAGGTAATGAAAAGCAGACCAAGGGCCACCGCGCCCCAACTGTTCGAGCTCTGCTGACCGGTCCCCGACGAGTCGATGGCGCAAGGTATCCCTTCTGGGACAGATGGCGTGCCCCTCCAATGGGACCCTGTTCCGGAGACAACCATCGCCCGAAGTGCGAATCGAGAGGGCGGATCATATGATCTGGCATCCGACACCCAATGCTAGTGAATCTCGCACACAGGAGAAGCATCTGGCAAGAATCTTCATCCGGCTTTATGAAGTGTGCCCAACACGATTCATATGCTGCCCCTTAGGTGCAACATTATCCTGCAATGGCAATCGCTAAGGTCAGCAAAGGACCTGGCTTAGTATATTAAATGAGCACTAGGCGAATCAAGCACTATCAGGGAAAACAAAACCATTATGTACCGACAACCGAGCCCATAAGAAGAATGACGTATTAGACGCAAAGGCCGATATCACAGAAGCCATTTCGTTCTTCTTTTCCACGCTAATACGCCGTGTTGCCCATTAAGCCCGAGCGGGGTGCTGAACTAGACCTCATGTCAACAGCGTTCTGAAATTGAGCATATGTCGAACCATGGATAATGGACTCATCTATGTATGACTGGACAACAAAAGTGAAATCCATGTTGAGTTAGAACTGAAAGCAACCTGAAGACAAAAGATATGCAAATGCACCCACCTAAAATATACAACCATATTGAGAGGATAAATCCTATATCTGGTTATTGGGCAACCATACCTGTAGGTGGTGTCCTTATTAAAGTGAGATGAAACGGATGAGCAAACAGAAACGAAGAATTAATCCGACTCAGTTAATCCACAGTTCCAACGCACCCAATGTCATTCGTATCTATTATGGAAACACAGCGAGGTCGGAGATAAAGCATGTATGCTTATTTATCTCTGATTCTTGCACCGAGATGTAAATATTTACCCTTTCGAGCACCCGAACCAGTCCAGAACACGTCTTAAAAGTCAGGAAAATGAAAGGGCGAGAGTCATATACTAATCTAGTGATATGAATGACTATAGACATTCTCCAGCAAAGCCTGTGACCACGAAAGAGCTGGATGGAACATGGAAAGAAGCAACAACTTATAAAGCAAGAAGTTGAACACATCCCAAACTGAGAACAGTAAAATGGTTGAATACTTCTCAGGATGGTCGAACCCAGGTCGCCAAGTGTGCAGTCCGATGGCATAACCACCCAGCTCTGACGACGTTAGGGCAGGGTACAAATTGACCGGCATCACAGGGCAAGTTGCTACCCAAATGCGAACAAAAGCCATGCAACTAATCAGCCCTCTTAATTCCGATTGTTCGGCTTCGGCAATCTGCTATCTATCTATCTATCTACTTGATACTCCATCGCCCTCAATGTGATGAGGATTATGTGGAGGTCCAGGTGCTACCACGGCCGAGTAACGTAGCGTTCTTTAACGTGCACACACCGAGGCGTGTACATGGGTCAGCCATTAACTGGTTCAGTGCTGAAAGCCCATATTTGGACCCTATGTAAGAGTGCTGGAAGCCCAGATATCGGGCTTTGGCAATGACACTGTCTTGTTTAGTCAACTCTTGTTTAGTTTAATCATTTAAATAGCGTTTGTCAGGTTATATTTCAGAAATATTGTTACATATATAATTAAATTGGGACATTGTGAAGTTTGAATGGATGCCGACCAATAAAATTGTCAGAAAAGGTACTTATATTGCGAAAAGTTTGAGAAAAATTACAAATGTTTTGCCCTAAGGGCGGCTGACAACCAAGCTCATAACCATAACCTAATCAGACATCCAGGCTCATATCGATAACCTACTTTGACAAACAGACAACAAGGCTCACAACCATAGCCTAATGAGACATCCAGGCCCGTATAAACCATTGCCTAATGAGACATCCAGACTCATAATCATTGCCTAATGAGACATCCAGACCCATAACCATAGTCCAATGAGACATCAAGGCTCATAACCATAGCCTAATGAGACATCCAGGCCCGTAGGCATAGCCATAGCCTAATGAGACATCCAGACTCACAACCATAGCCTATTGAGACATCCAAGCTCATAACCATAGCCTAGTGAGACATCCAGGCTCACAACATAATCACAAATGCATATATTTGGAGGTCAAATTTGAGAAAAGAGTGCAAATTATCAACTACGAGCATAAAATTCAATAATTTTCTGTTTGTTGAAATATATATACGCATTTTATTACGTGTATGTAGGATATTTAGCAGCGAACCAGTTAATGTCCGCGCCCGATCGGACAGCATACTGCACCCACGACAACATACCTGGACAAGGGTTGTAATGGGGGGGAAGTCGGCATTTTGCATTCGGATCTTGATTCAGTGATCTCGAATGAGACTTTTCAGCCTGATAAACTTGGTATCTGACCGATTTCTGATTTTTGTCAGAATACCCTGACCAGGTTGTGATCCCCAGTCCGATAGCACGAGAGACCAGTACGCTACCTCTCGGCTACCGACTTCCCTACGGCAACAGTATGCCGTGGCCCAGTTTGCTTCAGCAAATTGCTTCGGCAATGCTGATTGCCATAGCCCATTATGAAGGCTGCAACTTGGATCCTATTTCCTCATTTGACTGTCCCAGGGTACGCCAACCGTCGTCCCGAGTATCCGACTTGGAGTCCCTGTCGATAGTCCAGAAAGCCCACCAAATGCGGCCAATGGGTTCGATGGGTAGCCCCAACCCACGACCTGTTTGGTGGGACTATCATCCTGAGCACTAATTACGCCAATGAAGGGAACACTATACCTCAACAAGTGACAGTGTCCTGGTCGTAAAGGTTTCTATCTCTTCCTTGGAACCCTCGAAACAAGGGAAAGCACTCTGATGTTCTGTTAAATTGTAAATAATTGTAGAACAATGCTATCAAATCATGTCAATCTGAGGTTATTTGCTAATCAAAATTCGACATTAATTTTCTTCCTGCGCTTGGCTGCATCAGAGAACACTGAACAACTAACTGAGCTCCCTCGTAAGCGCATGTAAAGGTGACCCGAAAGGAATGTCGAAAGCCCTTTCACCTCGTGCTGGAGCGACTGCTCGATCTGATCCCGATCTCCATCGGTCGAAGCCGGCGATGGGGTGTTAACAGCACAATACACCACGACAAGCTTCATTTCTAATTGCGTGTGAGGTCTGGTCATTGGGGACCCCTGAGGAATGTCCAGAGCCTGTACATCTCGGGGATGGAGCAGCAGCTCGACCAATCCCGATATCCAACCGACCGAACTGGCGATGGGAGGTTAGTTGGTACCTGTTCCCAAGCAAGCTTCCTGCTATAATGGCGTCAGGGAATAAGATCTTTGGTTTTCAGTTAAAATCAAACCCGAAGTTACTGGCAGCTGTTGGCCAGAATGCGGCCAGTAACCTGTCTGCCAAGCCCCCGGAAGTGGTGGCTTATAATAAGGAGGAAACAAGCCTGTGAACTGTGATCCCATTCCAAGCCCAGCTGGGGCAGAATGCATGGAGGATAAACTTTCAGGTGCCAAATAATAGCGTAAACGTAATAATTTTTTAGAGAAAATGTCTCCTAATTTGAATTGAGACAAAGTAAAATGGCCATTCTACTAGTAATTTTAGCCCAAATTCCCACACGCTATTATCATAAGGCACCGGAGAGCATGGTCAGGGTGTATCCCTCAGCCGCGCTGACCCCGAGATGACAACTTGTAGTGATGGACGGCGTGTGTCGAGTGTTAGTAGAGCTGAATCACAGCCGTCCTGGGCACGCCAACCGCCAACGGTCGACCCGAGGAAGCAGATTGACGTCCCGTTCGATAGTCCAGGGAGCGCACCAACTGTGACTAATGGGTTTGATGGGTAGCCCCAACCTGCACCCTGTTTGGTGTGACTATCGCCCCGAGTGCTAATTACGCCAATTAGAGGAACACGATATATCGGCAAGCGTCAGTGTCCTAGGGGAAGCAACTCGTGGGAGCTACGGGTTCGATGGGTAGCCCCAACCCGCGTCCTGTGTGGTGTGACTATCGCTCCGAGTGCTAATTACGCCAATTTGAGGAACCCTATATATCGACTTTCGTTCTCTACTCTTGGGACCTCGAAACGAGGGAAGCGACTTCAAGGGGAGCTACGGGGAAGGCGATTCATGAACCTGGTCTTACCTCGATTAGCAGTCCTGTGAAAGTAATTAATTTGATTGCGAACAATCACAAATACACCTGTTGTGTTATGTTACCATGCCTGTGGCAACCAAGGCAGTAACGGCCCCATTGTTAATCATCCCGGGTGAAAAAGGTTCAAATTGATTTTACAATCCTATCAGCCTATTTCACAAGCGTTTAAACATTGCTTTTTCCGTCAGTTGTACACCAGACAATGATTGTCAACGTATAAAGAAAGCCGTCAAACGAAAAAATGAACTCGAAATATAATTTTTATATTAAAATTAGTTTTTCCTCAAGGGAAGCCCGAAACTGAACTATATGGATTATTATCCTCGGCCTTGTGTTATCAGGAGGGTTAAAATTTATTGTCCGTTTATTAGCCTACTCCGGTCAATCAGCGACTCCGGTCAATCAGTGCTCGGATTAGCTCACGCATGAATGCGTCCCGTGCAAATCTCGCGCTCTTAACAATTCATCTAGCCAGTTTTATTTCCGACTTTTAATAGTAAGATTTGCGAGTCGCGGGGTTGGGAATGGCACCGCCATGGGAGGGATCTATGATAGTTCAGTTTCGGGCTTCCCTTGAGGAAAAACTAATTTTAATATAAAATTATATTTTTCCGCCAAGGAGAAGCCCTTCAACTGAACTATATGGATTAGAATGCAAGCCCAGGAGGAGGCAACGAGCAATAAATTTAATATTCCAGTTTGACGGGAATGTACTCTTCCAAAACAGATTTCATGTAAATGTGATTTAGTCATGAATCAGCTTTGATATGTTATGTGAAAGAGCTCATAAATTCAGATTCCAGCATTGCTCAAGCTTGTACCTCCCCCCCCTGATCTTTTGGAATAAACATCCCAGGCAGTGCCATACCATACGTGCCAGCTACTAGTAGAAACCGAGCAGTAGAGACTTCTTCTTCTGCTGCTTTTTTCTCGTTTCATGCGATGAGAGTGATGGCGGTATTTACTATTTATATCTTCCCAAATAGAAAGCGCTATTGACGGTATGCGACAGCGAGTCTTCCGCACACAGAACAGCCTCCAAAGGCTCGGGTGCTATTGTCCCGGAGGATTGGTTGCCCGAATCTCAGAGAACGGCACTCTGCCTGCCACGGTCTGCTGATGCAGGACCAGGGGGCGCGAACTGGTACAGCCCGAGGACTGGTACAGTTGTGCAAAAGTTTGTGTAATTCATTGTAACAAGATTTGACACATATCCTGTGATGAAGAGATCGACCCGTGTCACATCCGTACGCAAAGCGAGTTCCCTAGGAACGACAGAATCCTTGACCGACAGTGGGAACCACCGTCGGCCCGAGATCCTTGCTCATCGTCGTCAAAGCCATCAGACGCCAGGAGAATTATAGAAACTAGAAAGCATGTCAGGATCGACGCCAGCAACAGAACAGCCTGCATCAGGTTGAGGTAAGGTACTAGAGGGAAGCCCACACTGGGAATGGCTCGAACGAGGAACAATTGCGCTCGCAGTTAGATTTTAAGGTGTTATTTCCCACCCCAAGGCCAAAATGGCGGAAAAAAGGGAAATTGAAAGGATCCATTTGACCAGGGAAAGCCCCCCACCGAATCTCCCAAATGTAGGTGGTCCTGACACGCTGACATAAACGTCGATGACATACCACTAGGATCCCCTGACAGCATAGGAGCAGGCCTGGACGTAACACTTGGGATGACGTTTCCAGGGGGACAAGACCGACCCTCGTAATGGAGTGGGCCACGGTGCCGTGGGGAAGTGTCAGAAGGCCAGTTGGCTGGTGCGCTTTGTGCGGCACGGGACAACGAGGCTTCCCCACCCAGAACAGTCGCCAAAGGCGCGGGTGCTTGTGTCCTGGAGGATTGGTTGCCCGAATCTCCGGAGGACGGTACCCTGCCTCCCACGGTCTGCAGAAGACGGGGCTTGCAGCATGACCAGGGGGACCGAATGGTTCCTGCCCGAGTTAAGACTGGTACGTTTGCTGGTACGCGCAAAATGTAAAACCATGGACCAATGGGCCCTCAACCAACTATGACAATATCGCGTATATTCATGAGCAACCCGTACGGCCATCAAAGTCGAATCCCGTTCGACTATAAGCAAGACAAGACATTCTGTTAGTTATTAGCAAGCATAATATACAAAACATTTGTTAGTTATTGCAAAACAAGGTTAATAAGGTAAATTCCGTTATTTACTATGGCCACGTGATCTTACCTGCTAGAAATTAAACCGCAGGTAAGATACTGTCTTTTCTCGGCGAAGAGGACGATGAGATCCGATTTCTCCTGTGCAAGAACATAGCGGTGTCCTTGCTTACGGTGAGGAGAACGTTTTATACACTTACGGAAAGTCCGCAGATGGTGGAGCAGGCCTGGAATATCCCGAGGGAGTATGATTCCAGGGGGACAAGACCCACTCTCGTAATGGAGTGGGCCACGGACCGTGGGGAAGAGTCAGAAGTCTCAGTCCTTCCCAGGAGACAGGAGCAATTGTTCACGCAGCCGTATGCAATTGTAATTTTCTAATTCACGAATATTAAACTGTGCACTGTTCCCTCTTGACAGAATGTGCATGGTCATAGTAATCATTGATTCAATATTAAGCTATTGGAAGGTATATATAAAATCGTTCCCATCGCAGTTAAATTATGGGAATGTGAAAGTGCCATGGAACATGCATGTTTTGAGGTCTATCCCACAATGACATTGAATTTGAGAAAATACAACTGATGATTATACAGGCGCAAGTACATCCGTCTTCTGAATTGCGAGAGCAAATGAGAGCTCGAGCTGCGGTTACATCTGGGAAGAACTGAAGTCTGGTTGGCTGGTGCGCTGTTAGTGGCACATGATGAGTCTTCCCCACCCTAAGGCTCAGGAGCTGTGGCATTCGCCCTTGAAGATTTGTTTTCCAAATCAACGATGGTAGCACCCCGCCAGTCACTGGTACTGGGCAGTGGTCATGCACAATATAAAGGCTTCTTTGGGAACGGCACTTTATATGTGTGATGATACAAATGCTTTCATTTGTGTTATTCATATAGGTTTTCTATTTACCAGATAATCATGGATATGTAGTAATAGAAAGAGAACAGCCATGTTTTGGACTCTTGAAATTGGCACTGGCAGGCCTGCCGAATGCAAAATAAATCGTAAGCCGTAACGTATTTGTCGGTTGTCTGGTTGTGCTTAGGTACCCATAGGTTACACAAACTGTTATATTCAGTATCACGAGAGCCACATACAACTTTGACGCGACCTAGATTTCACAACCTCCAGGTGAACCGAACCGTCGTTCGCCTCCAATACGCAGGCCTGCAGTGGTCGTGCGCAATATAAATAGAAACGCTGTTCATGTAACTGCACTTTATATGTGTGACAATACAAATGCTGTCCTTTCTGTTATTTGCCCGATAATCAATTGGATATGAGGCAATAGAAGGAAAAGAGCCATGTGTTGGTCTCTGATGGAAATTATAGTGGCAGTGGCCCTGCGCAATATAAATGCATTTCCTGTAACTGTGCTTAATACGTGAGTGAAGGCTATTTGACATTTGATCTTTTCTATATGTGGAAATAGAAGGTAGAGAGCCAAGTGATGGACTCTGTTGGAAAGGCTATTGACAGTGCATCGGGGGCACATGACAATATAAATGCATAGTAGTTCACCTCGACTATTCACAGATTGAAAGTGCAGAAGTATGTCGGTATCAGAGAAAATTGACGCCATATTGATATAGTCAGTTCGTATGTCATTGAGCCTTTGAGGCACTGATACCCTTGTACTAGTATGGAACAATTATGGCTGGCCATACATGTTTTTAAGCTCACCATTTTGTATCATTTAAATTCGTAATTTGAATGTATCTACAAACACTATATCTGAGGATAACAGTTCAGATGTTGTCTATTTGTTACAGTGAACACGTGGAAATGTCAAACATCAAAATCATCAAAAGTATAAACATTGATTGACTGAAAATTTATTGAGACACTGGCTAGCCAATGAATCATTTCAACACTGCGACCATGCTAGGTCACACGGATATGGTGACATGCCACAAGTAGGCCAGCCAAAGGCTCGCATCCAAAATTTCTCCAAAGAGATCTGACCCCGGACGGAAGTATCCTTGGATATTTAAGCAAACTATAGCTGAAGGTTCAGGCTACTGCATTTGCATATCTGTGCAGTCATGGAACAGGGAAGCCCATTCTGCAAAATACATTGAGTGATTGCAAAGAAACAGACACAATTGTCGCCGAAATAACGACAGAGTACCGATATGAATTGATGGAGATCGCCATTCGACAATGGGAACTCAGGCTTCAAGATTCGACGAGAATCACCGAATCGATTCCCGTAATGATTCTCACAAAACTTTACAATTTTCAGTGCCTCATGACTGACATGATTCAGCATTTGATTCTCCCAAAATGAAATGTATTTTGAGCCCTGGAACTTGAAATGAAAATCCAATCTTGTGTCAGATAATCCTAGTCCCCAATCAAACCAGTTGCACGATTCGTAGCAAGCGGACACTGTCAGTAATACTGGACAGACATGTAAAGAAAGAGACTATTCAAGAGACACAGCATTATTTGAACACAGGTCATATAATACTATATGTTATAACAAACATAATCTCATTGTTTCCAACGATTGTTCCGATAATACAATGAGGGAAAGGAAATGGAATCGCAAGAACAGAGTCAGAATTTCAAATAAATATCTTGAAGTCGATGTAACGTTTGCGACGTTCCAAGTATCCAAATACGAGCCCTCATGTTAATAGTAATACATTCGGGCTAGCTAAGATATGCAAAAATTAATCGGTAAGCACAATTAATTATAACGACATGTTGTATATGTACAATGATGTTCTGTGATAATCATTTACCAAATGTCGGTTAAGTTCCAGTCGCTCAACTTCAACTTACAATTAGTGGAGGCAAAAGAAATTTCATTGGATTACAAGTTCTATCTTGTTTATTAATACATGTAAATTATCGCCAAAGGAGACATTTCTGTCCTGGCCAACTTTCTGCGCACTAACAGAGCTGTTGCATATACGATTAGGTAGTGTACATGAAATGAACGTAGCAAGAAGTCGGCATCGTGAAATATAGTTAGCACAAAATTAGGAGACTTCGCATACCGTACCACGTGGACTCAGAAATCGGACGATTCATGCCACCGTATATGTTGCACAATAATGCAATATAGGTTCGCTACAAGTAAACGATGTGCGTCTGTAGTCATTGTCAAAATGGCCATCAATGGCGAAGTTCACAACGTGATTTTGTCGATTCCAATTCCAAATTTTTTCGAGATAAAATGGGTCGATAAAAACACGGAATATTTATAAATAGCGTTGCGCATACTATGAAACGAAGAGTTTCTGCGCGAACTTAAAAATATTAAACGACCGGGTAAGCAACGAATAAATTGCAAGTATGTTATCAACAATAAATATTGAGTTGATAAACTCGCAATAGAGAAATACTTCCTTTAGTTAAAACCACGTCTGATAGGTCCAAGGAGAGAAATAAAACTGGCTAGATGAATTGTTAAGAGCGCGAGATTTGCACGGGACGCATTCATGCGTGAGCTAATCCGAGCAGTGATTGACCGGAGTCGCTGATTGACCGGAGTAGGCTAATAAACGGACAATAAATTTTAACCCTCCTGATAACACAAGGCCGAGGATAATAATCCATATAGTTCAGTTGAAGGGCTTCTCCTTGGCGGAAAAAGTAAGTCACCTAATTTCGTGATACCTTTAACCACCGTCAACGCACGTGGTAACTTAAATAACACGTCACCTGTATGCCATAGATTTGTTATAAAGAAAACGATCAGCGTCTTTTGTCATATGCCTTGAATGTTCTGCCGTTAATAGGCCAGAAACTCTGATATTGTCGGCCTAAACAACGGATATTAAATCATTGACCGATTAAAATTATGGAAGACAAAGTCCGTTAAAACGAAACGAGTCATCCGATTCCGATATTATATTCGGAACAAACCGCGTAATCTTTATGTGAATTGTACATAATTTTCAACTATAAGCAAAGAAATAATGTTGTTTGTATAAAACAAAAACAAAACTGTTTTTGCTATACAAACTGCAACTTAGCTTCGTAGGAGAGATTCGTTTTGCGCCCGTCCAGCTTAGGTAGCAATACACGATTTCCAGCAATTTTGCCAACCTGGGAGGGGTTACTGTACTTCAAATCAATGCTAAGCCATTATCGTTGGCATATATCCAATCGAGCATGTTTTAATTTCGACAGAAATTTTAGGTGTAATCATATAAATGTACTTTTGGTTCTTCGTACAGTTTGTCATTGAGTTATGCCCCTTGGTTAGCACACACGAACCGCTCAATTTTACCCATTTTTTTACTCAAATTGGCCATTTTCAACCCAAAAACAGACCATGATAGAGCGAATGTCAGTAAATAAGATTCTTCCACCTGATAGAGCTATGCTAGAACTGAGAAATATTTGAAATAGAAAAAAAGTTATCGTATCAATTTGAAAAAAAAGTCTTGCGAGCCCAGATGACAGAATTCAGGGGAGAGAAATCGGGCTATTTTCCTGTAATCAATAACACAGAGTTGGCCTTCACTGAATACGAAAACCCTGTTGCGTATCCAAATTTTGCACTTTTTTGAGAACTTTCCCAGTTTTGTAAAATAAATAAACCTTCAAACCAGTAATGACACAGTTAACACAGGCTACACTGGCCGTTATGCCCCCCAGATACTTATATTTCTATTTTTCAGACGACCTACAACCCGTGAAATCGTGTACTGCTACCTTAAAGGAAAAATAGAGTTATCCCCCTTCAACGCGCAAATGTCCAGTTAAGTCTCTGACGTACACCGATAACTTTGATATATAACACATATGGTGTTTCTTCAGTGCGAATGGGAAATAAGGTCAATATAAGTAGTGTGGTTTCAATCAAAATGAACCAAATTCACCCAAATTAATGGTTATAGCGAGAGAAAAAAAACAGTTAAATTATAAATGTGACATCATGCCCACCACCTTAAAACTAAACATCCCAGTCAAAAAGGCAATCTGAACAGACATATTACATCTGTATTCTGCTGACCAAAGCATATGCACTGTGGTTATTTACTAGCCAGCCCCCCCCCCCCCCCCCCATCCCCCCCGCATATGTTAAGACAATGTTCTTGTCACCCCCCCCCCCCCCCCCCCCCCCCCCCCAAATATGTTATCAATCAATACGCCTATTCGTAGGTGGGTGGTATCCGAGGAGTTTCATTGTTGGGATGTTCCCTTAGCAACACATTTCGTTACATGCAAATCACTTTTATGTGGTCAGTCATAAACATGTAAGAACGCAACAAAATTCCAAACAAATCGTAAGGAATAACTAATGCATATATAATCACCCCCTCCCCCAAAATGTGAACCATGTTTATTTGGCCGGTCGGTGTACATTCAATGACTTAATTGTCAAGTTGAAATCACACTATTTAATTATTTATGGAATCTTATATACCATTTTTATGGTGCTGGTGCTCACGCGCTGTTCGTGATAACTCAGTAGCTGACTTTACCCCCTCTCCAATATACATATTGACATTACTCGGTCAATCGGAAACACGACCAAGACTAAATAACCAACATTAATATGGCTTTTCACACCAGGTATCCAAGGAAATCCATTGTTGAAATGTTTGCGTGGCAACACGTTTCATTAAATTAATGTCAATTTTATGTAATTACACATAACCGCACCACTCGAAAAGAATCGTACAGAGTAACTGATGCATATATAATCACATAACCAACCCCCCCCCCCAAATGTGAACCGGAATTTTTTTTTTTTATCGATAGCAGACATACGTTGAATTTGTTTTTTGCCCTGTCGGTGTGATCATTCAGTGACTTGTCAAGCTGGAATCCATACTATCAAAGTTTACAGCCTCTGATACAAATACTCTACAAGCAAATGCACCTAATTCCGAGAACAGTCATAAATAGAAACTGTCAATAGTAACTCAGACACGAAGATAGGAAAGATAAAATGTTTCAGTAGATTTTCATTAATTTATCCAATTTGATATGTCTCTTTAAGGTAGCAATACACGATTTCCAGCAATTTTGCCAACCTGGGAGGGGTTACTGTACTTCAAATCAATGCTAAGACCATTATCGTTGGCATATATCCAATCGAGCATGTTTTAATTTCGACAGAAATTTTAGGTGTAATCATATAAATGTACTTTTGGTTCTTCGTACAGTTTGTCATTGAGTTATGCCCCTTGGTTAGCACACACGAACCGCTCAATTTTACCCATTTTTTTTACTCAAATTGGCCATTTTCAACCCAAAAACAGACCATGATAGAGCGAATGTCAGTAAATAAGATTCTTCCACCTGATAGAGCTATGCTAGAACTGAGAAATATTTGAAATAGAAAAAAAGTTATCGTATCAATTTGAAAAAAAAGTCTTGCGAGCCCAGATGACAGAATTCAGGGGAGAGAAATCGGGCTATTTTCCTGTAATCAATAACACAGAGTTGGCCTTCACTGAATACGAAAACCCTGTTGCGTATCCAAATTTTGCACTTTTTTGAGAACTTTCCCAGTTTTGTAAAATAAATAAACCTTCAAACCAGTAATGACACAGTTAACACAGGCTACACTGGCCGTTATGCCCCCCAGATACTTATATTTCTATTTTTCAGACGACCTACAACCCGTGAAATCGTGTACTGCTACCTTAGGAGGGAAAAAAATATGGCGAATACTTCACTACGTGTCAGAAATCACGTGATTACACGGGTCATGAACATGACAGAGGATATGTGCCATAGAATTTCGTACCGTTTTTTTCAACTCGGAGAGTTAACCCCTCCTACTTGGGATAATATACCATATAGTTCAGTGGGCAAGATACCTTTGACGGAGATACCTATAATGGAATTACGTCTCTAGAAGTGTCTATAATATTTCATGTCTACGACGATGCGGCATTCCCAACATGATGTAATGAACCGTTTCCAAATATGGAGTGCTTTCCTGGCGAAGTAAATGTTTGTGAGTTTCGTAGTATTTAGGAATAGTTGTAACTACAACTAGATGCAAAAGAATAATCAGTCATGAATATCGTTGACTGATATAAATTTTCCATCAATAGTTGAGTTTGACAATGTGTGGGAAAATTGTCAACACATCGTTGACCTCTGATCTCTGACGTGATCTTCTATGATATAAACCAATGAATTCATGTGCAGTCTGTGCCATTCTCCAATGAAATGGAGGGAATCCCTTCAACATAGAACCTAATTTTAATAGAGAGTTCTAGACGTAATTCCGATATAGGATTTTCGTCGGCTTTTCAAAGAGACTGGTCATGAGTGAGCAAGACAAATGTTTATTTATACAAATATATTATGCTCACCAATGGATTATAGAAAATATTGTGCAGTTAACTATATAGAGAGTAATCAATTGGTTTCGATGATTACGTGACATAATTCACGAGGGGAGCCGGGCCTGGTAAAACCCGAGTGAGCGGAGCGAACGAGGGTTTTACCAATAGGACCGGCTACCCGAGTGAATTATGTCACGTTATCATCGAAACCAATTGATTATTCTGTTTATTACACACTTTCAACCACTAAAAGTTGCTAATTCTAAAGAGAAGATGTGACAAAATAAGCCCAGATCAGCTGATTCTCCCATTTTGAACCCCAACGTACAGTTGCGCATGCAGTTACGCGGACGGACACATAATTTAAATAATTGTGACGTAACGATACCGATTGACCTCAAAATTTGATGCGATTCATTTTTTAAAGTTTCGGAAATTCTCTGTAAAAATTGTGTTTATTCTGACCGAACAAGCATGGCACTTGGAACGGAATATTGTGAAGATGCTGATGGTGTGTGTAAATAATGTTGGTTCATACAGGAAATGTTTGGAAATCGTGCTAAAAGTAGAAAGATAAGTTTCGAAGTGACGATATTTTAATCATCGACGTAAACAAACTCTCGAAGTGCAACACGTGGAAATTCAGCTCGGAACTGGATAAATGTATTGTTCACATGGAATTGTTCGTAGTTCATTATACTGGAATATATATGACATCGTCCGAATCATCGGAGTCGATAATAGGTAAGATTCTTCTTCATTTTACCACTTTATGAACTGCTTCTGCATCATCGTTAGCAGTTCGTTTCTGTTCAACTTCAACCATGTTTGAGCCGCAGAAAGTGAAAATAGTTCCGGCTTAGACGGAACTGTCTAAAATCGCGTGCTCTCACCGGTGACGTAATTCACAGGTGTGACATTATCACTTTTAACTCACCAAGAAATCCTTATAAATCACGTCTAAGTGTGTAATAAATATCATTATTCCGCAGAAGGGGATATCAAAACTTTCATGTTGATACTTTCCGTGCATGAGCGACCTATTCACTTATTTTTACCAATGCACAGCAAGAATATTTCAAAACCCTCGTGATTCGTCGGTAGTGTTAACCTTACTTCTAGTATTATATATCACGATAAAGCTTGTTTTGTGTTAAAATTCAACATACTTATGGGAAATTCATGTATAAATATGGGAACTATATTTCTTTGGTGGCCAGTGAAGTAATTATATTAGACTGAGTAGGTGGACAGGGATCAGCTGCTGTATTTGGTGCACCGATTGATGGGGATTATGAGAAAATTTATTGCTTTCATTAGTGAATTTCTTTGGAAATGCAAAATTTAAATAAAAATAAAATCTATTGTGGATACCAAGAGCCTCACTCTTGATCAAGTCAAATGTTTATAAAATAAACAGTTGTCTCTGTCACGAATGAGATATTTTTCGTAATCCACTCAAAAACACTCGATATCATCTACAGTAATGCCCTAAATAATCGACTCCTTAATCACAGCAGAATTATGGGTAATTTTTCAGGATTTAGTCGGAAATATGGGTTGTTGCCATTCATTGGAAAGCTCTCAGTGAGAGCTTTCCGATGAATGGCAACAAGCCATATTTCCAACTAAATCCTGAAAAATTACCCATAATTCTGCTGTGGTTAAGGAGTCGATTACTTAGGGCATTACTGTATGTAATCACATTATAAGTTATCGTGGTTGATTGACCGTAACATGATATGACATTGACAGCTTGGAGTTAGGATGCAAGCTGTCATTCAAAGAAATCTGACATTTATTCCCGAAGAATGGTCAGCACATGTTGAAATCTTCTATCGGTCTCTCCATAATATTGTTCAAAGTAAATGATGTTATAAAAAAGCAGTTTAGCGAAAGACGATTGAACAGTTGTCTTGGTTCCATTATGATGGCTCTAGACAAAACATGGAATGTTGAAGGCTCTGGACGTACACATGAGATACATTGTGTGGCTCTCTCATATAAATTATTTGAGTTTTCCAGTTTGGCCATTGTATCTGCAAAATGGACAAAAGATTTTGAATTCCTGACCAGAGCAATCACTGAATATCAATCATGATATAAACAGGGTGGTCAAGACGGAGCACCAAACCATTTATTTATTATATATTTAACCCTTCCATGACTGTAGCTTCTTGGAATTTTACATAAAAACCCTGTGCCAATGAATTCTCTTATATATGCGAGTCTCACATATGGAGCCTTGCATATATAAGAGAAAACATTGGTCTAACAATATTTACCTTGACCTTGTAAGCCAGTGCATTCTCTTATATATGTGAGGCTCCCTATGAGAGACTCACATATATAAGAGAATGCACTGGCACACAATATATAATGCTGCAACAGTGCAGCACCAGTCATGAAAGGGCTAAAACTGGTTAAAACATTACCTATGACAGGGAGTTCAGTAGTTGCTTCTACATATAGCTCAACAACATTTTTAGTATCCACCTTGTAGCTTGTCTGTTGAGAAATGAGAGTTTTGAGACCATCCAGGCTGAATCTGTCTGACACTAGAAAAAAGAAAAACAGTCCAATTATTAGATAGAACACCAATAAGCATATTCTAGAACAAGTGATATAGTTACATGGCATGTGCATGTTTCAAAACACTTATAGGGGCTGAAATATAAATTATTATTATGTATAATCCAATGTTTATCCCTCTTCTGATGCAAGTAATAATTTTATTCAATTCCAAATACTAACCTCAAAGATGGCTTATCTCTTCATATAACAATTTTGAAATAGTTTCATGGGTATAAAATAATAAATATGAATTGACCCATGTCCGGAAACGCTACTATCAATTAATATTGAATTTTATACCGAATATTTTATTATAAAATGAGATCATTAAGTGGGACCGTTTATTGTTCTATTTTTATAACAGACCAGTCAGGCGATACCATATAGCGATAGAAATCATTAGGTTGTTCCCATAGCTATGCTCCGAAAGTCAAATGTCCCAGATTGATTGCTTGTATTGTTTTATTCCATAGTTATAAGCGATAATGAGTCTAATTAACATTTATTTGTGACAAAATTACACAATAAAAATTCTGGTCTCTGTTAACAATAACCACTATTGTTCATTAGCTAAACAACCACATGTTTTTTGACCAGAAAATATTAGAAATATAATGGCTGTTAATCGATAGACGCATTTCCAGACAGGGGTCTTCGAATCATATCTACAAAGAGATAGCCCATCATTAAAGCCTCATATGTGACCCGCCATATCAAATCCAGTCGTAAGTCGGGATTTTTTTACCCTGTGCCAATGCATTCTCTTCTATATGCGAGTCGACCATAGGTCGCCTCGCATATATAAGAGAATGCATTGGCCTCACAATTTTTTACAATTTTAATAATTTTTTCTTGTATTCTTTAACAATTTAATAATTTCACCCATACAGAGCCCCAGACAAACATGAGCAGACGACACTCTTCTATATGCTTCTATATATGTGTGGGGCTCCCTGCAGGGTAATGGATGTTTTTTATTTTATGTCCTAAAATTAAAAACGAGAGGCCGATCACGATCGGCAGATGTTTAACCCATACCTTGGCGATAGCGATTAGCTATTTTTATAAATTTTATAAATCCTTACATCAACCTTTTCATGAGTGCTAAAGTTTCAACAATTCACACTTAATATAGTGATCATGTGAAAAATATTTAGTTATCACATTGTGTCAACAGGATTGGCGGAGGATGTTAATATTTTTAAGCAAATAAACCAAATGACCCTCACTATGCAGGTTAGGGGTGTGTTCTTGTCAACTATGCCAAGAACTACATGTATAAACATAGTCAATGGAAATATTTGAGTTATCAAATCGGATAGAATAGGGTTAATCTTACCCAAACTAATGAACTGATAAACACAAAATAGTCTATACAAAGCATGTCATTGGATTTAGAAACCCATACAATAAGTCAGTCTCAAGAATACCAGCACCATTAATATTACCCTGGAGCCCAAATGCAACTGAGGGAATTTCAAAATAAGACATTTCCTCTCATGATGAATATATAATTGGTGATTTATTGAAACCCTTACTGAACCTGGATCAAAGTGAAAGGGATAATATTATATCTGTCAATCGCATATGTGTCTATGGAATGGTTTAATTTTAATCCCAAATCCATGCAAATCAAAAGTGGATCACCATCAACCTGGACATAATATAGGAGAATGATCAAACGAAAAGCTTCAAAACCATATGATGTGTGGAGAGGGTTAATCATTTGCAATGACATCACATCTAAAACATCCCTACAAATTAAGTAACAATGGACTATTCCAATTTAATATTTTAGAATAGGTGTCCTATAGTGTTTACATAAACTTTAGTAATGAACCTGTTTCAGCAAAGGGGTTAACTTAATATTGCACAGAAAACAGCACTCCACCAGATAGCCATCAATCAATTTGACATTAATATGATAACAAATCCTGCCAGCCAGGAGTACCACTATCAGGCTTTATAGCATGTCCATAGACATAGTGATAATTAAGGGTATATCCTGTCTACCCGGCAGGCAGAGATTAACGACTTGGCCGGCGGAGATTATAGTCCATATCAAAACACATGCGGTCCAGTGTTGTCACAGTCCATAACTGTTGGTGGTGAATAACGTTTAATAGCGTGAGCCACATTCAGTTTATTTATTTAACACGTTTTATTATTTGTTTGTAAAGATGTATTATGAATTATTATCAGTGTTTTAAGTAGAGTTCACTACTGAATATATATACTGTTAGATTCCCTGGTCTGACATAAACACGATGGCAAGCACACAAGTGAACGTAAATTATATTCCAAATACTAGAGGTGGAAAGTATCTGGTATATGATGACTACAAATTCTCCGTTAAATCAAGGAGAAATGATCGAATTCATTGGCGATGTTGTAAGAAAGACTGCCGTGCAACCACCAACACTGAGAACGATATGGTGATATCCAACAGCGGCAACCATAACCACGAACCTGATTTCAACCAAGTAGCAGCAGATTCCTGGATTGCAGACCTCAAAAAGCTTGTTAAGACAAGTAACAAGCCAGTAACAACGCTATACCAGGAAGAAATAGGAAGTATGTACTGAGTAAATTTAATTTCGCATTCTCATTAATCTGGCAACGCTCTTTATATTAGTATTCAGAAAGAAAACTAAGCAAGTAATAACTAAAGTAAAACTGGTGTAATCTTATATTATATATATTATTATTAAAGAATAGAGAATACTAAGCAAGTAATAACTCTATTAATGTTTATAATTTAACCATGCTATTTTTTCTCTACAACAGATCTTAGAGCAGACGAGACCGACCCTGAAATTATAGCGAAAGAGTTTTCGGCGCAGGCGAAATAGATATTCTCGAATACATGGATTCAGTATCAAACAGTATCAAACATTAATGTGCTATAATTCATGTTATGTTATATTGATAGTATTTTTTATATATATATCTTGAGTATTTAATAAATTTGTTGAAATATATCACATGTGCATTTCTTCGTTCATAATGCAACTTCCGGTGTCCGTTCAGTGGCGCGGTTAATATGTGTGGATAGGGCGAATATCGGCCTTTCGTTAGACACCAAATTGAGCCCTCTACGCGCTGTATTCCTCGAGTTTTGAATTTTCCAAAAACCCCAATTATCCTCATCGTCCGGCCGCTCATCGCCGTCGAAATTAGCCATCGCCACCAATTCCCAGTAACAATTATGATAAAAACTATAGTCGGCAGCTCTGTGATGTTGAGGATTATCACACCTGCCCCAACACCTACCCGAAACAATAGCCGCCGGGTGAACAGGACGACCCCATAATTAACTCATTTCAATAACACATGGTCTGCCAGATATGTTCTCCTAAAAATTCCCAGCCGTAATTATTTGAATTATAAAGGGTCATAACTCTGTTAAAATATATCGGATCAAACCCATATTCGAACTCGATCTGTATTTAGGGGTGATAAATTCATATACCAAATTTGGTGCTGATCAGATGAAAAATGTTTTGAGTCATAGCAGCTTGGGTGAATTCTAAGTAAACATAAGAGTGAAAAGGGTTAATTAAACAATACCAAAAACCATACAGACTAAGAACGTGCTAAGAAAAACCTAGGTAAGAAATATGAGGCAGATCAGAAGAAATATGTTCAACTTATTGCATTGGATAGCATGTGTGTAAAGGGTTAATTATTTTCTAAACCGATCAACCAATCAATACCAAAAACTATACAGATGAGGGGCATGTCATCATAAACCTACATATCAAATATGAACACAATCGGACAAAATATACTTTGGTTATAGCATCGGATTTTTGTTTTTTTAATTATATTTTCGAAAAAGGGTCATAACTCCTTTAAAATAAATCGGATCAAACCCATATTCGAACTCGATCTGTATTTTGGGCTCTGAAACTCGCATACCAAATTTGGTTCCAATCAGATACAAAATGTTTGAGTTATGGCAGAATGCGTTAATTCTAAGTTGAAAAAGGGCCATAACTCTGTAACAAAATCTCGGTCCAAAACCCAAATTCGAACTCGATCTGTATTTTAGGCTGAGAAACCTATATACAAAATTTGGTTTCGATCGGATAGAAAATGTTTGAGTTATCGCATTACTCGTAAAGTGTCTACGGACAGACAGACGGACAGACGGACAACGACGAGTGGTCAATCCGGGCAACGACACTATGTTTACCATACTATGGTATGGGTAAACATAAAAATGATAAAAAATTGTTAGGCCAATGCATTCTCTTATATATGCGAGGCGACCTATGGTCGACTCGCATATATAAGAGAATGCATTGGCACAGGGTAAAAAAAATCCCGACTTCCGACTGGATTTGATATGGCGGGTCACATATAGCATTTGATTTTCCAATTATAACAAATATTTTATTACACACATATTACTATATTTGAGTTGATGACGTTACTTCAATCTGTGTGCTAATTTCACCCAAATGCACTACAGTGATCCCAATAGTTAGCTTGACGTAAATAATGCCATGAACAAAAACACAACCGGTATACAACATAAATTCAAACCCACTTTGTGTTGAGTAGATGACTAACTAGCACGGAAACCAAATAGAATAAAAGGTCAGCTGACCACAGTGTCCCCCGAAAAAGTGGCAAGTCGATGCCGCTTTGTTAAAGAATTTTTTTTAAATGTTGAAATTTTCTAAGTCGAAAAGGGTTAATAACTCTGTAAAAAAAAAAAAATTCCGTCCTCTATATACATGTTGCACATCTCCAATATGTGGATAACAATACTCTGAAGTTTCAAATATCTACAATCAAAACTGTAGGAGGAGTTGATTACACCATGAAGGTACCGGGTGGGTGGGTGGTCAAAGCCACCAATAAGCAATTTTTTCCACAACTAAAAAATAAATTCCTGCTTGTTTTTTTAGTGTTTTGGCAATGAGTTGGGCTTCAAAATCACTTTGAATGAGAGAAATAATGTAATTCTAACTGGTAAACTGACTGCAGGCAGTTATCGTGTTGTATTTTGTTGCAAATTTTGAAATCCAAGATGGCCGCTGGCAGCCATGTTTTTTGGCCGAATGACCTCAAAATGACTCATTCCTATTTACATGTCCATGTTAACATCCATGATAAATAGTATGCACAGAAATTCATATACAGCTGTTTACAGTGAATTTCCCCCCGCAAATCTCTGTTTTAGTGTTAAAAGGGTGTCAAAAAATGGTCGGAAAAAACTGCCGAAAACGGAAAAAAAATTGGCGTTGGGGGTGGGTGGGTACAAAAAATGATCGAAAGGGAAAAAATGCCATACGTGCCTGAATTTTTTTTCCGACCCCCCCCCCCCTGGTTAGTGTGTAATATTTACATACTAAGTGTTGTCATCACTAAATCCAGCATTCTGATTGGTCGGCGCCCACGTGGCTAGTTGCAGTTATTTCTCGGTGAATGCGCAACGCCTCATAACACCAAGCTCATAACACCATCAATACGTCATTGGGTTTGGAAAGACGAACGCGTAATGTTTTGGGCGCATTTGGACTCGCGCAGGATTGACTTAATACATCATCGGGTTTCAATATGAAGAGAAATTGTTCCTATTAACTTTGCCAAGGGTGCTATTGGGTATTTTGGGCTGTTTTTGTCACGATACACTTTTCGATTTAAATACATTTACAAAAGTTACTTTTTCGCTTAATGTATATAAATATAAGGATTAACTGTCATGTGGACTATTTTTATGGAGATGTAACCGTGAGGTAAGTGGTCATAACTTGTATGTAAAACCCGTTTTACACAAGTTATGTCCACTTACCTCACGGTTACATCTCCATAAAAACAGTCCACATGACAGTTAATCCTTATATAAACACAGAATGATACAGGTGTGTGAAAGAGTTGAACTTTATCGCAACTGTTTGTTATACCGCATGTTATAACTCGAGTCTTGATGGTATATAGACAGAAGCACACAGACATGCGAATGTGGTGAATGTTATTGCACACGTTTGTTGTGGGGCAATGTTACAGGGAGAGCCAGCACCACATTCAAACGCCTGTGTGCCTCTGTCTATATATCACATTATATATGGTATTCTATGAACCATTGAAAAAGGGATGATCTAACACATGGATATAATATCCAGTTGAACAAGAGCATCGCTAGGGCATGACAAAATATGCCTGTGGCAATTTCAACAAAGGGCCATAACTCTTGCTAAAATTGGCGGGCAGAACCCAAATTTTAACTTGACCTGTATTGTGGGCTAGTAAACTCACATACCATATTTCATTTCATTCAGTTCAGACTTGCTAAAGTTATCACCCGGAAATGAAAAATTGAGTGCAAATTCCAACAAAAATGGGGGTAACTCTGGTGAAAATTGGTGGGTACAACCCAAATTCGAACATGACCTGTATTTTGGGCTAGTTTATTACTCACATGCCAAATTTCATTCCATAAAGTTCAGACATACTAAAGTTATCATTCGGAAGTGAAAAAAGCAGGACAGACCAATAACTAATATGTCCTGTTTTTTTTCAAACGGGAGTATAAAATTATAATTTAACAAAACACAATGTATTCATTTTCAAGATATGAAAATTGGTGGCTGTATAAGTGTGACCTACCTCTCCACAGCCTGATTAGTTGTAAGGAAGTGAGATTCTCAGGAGGACTGTTGGTATACAGGTAATTTAACATAGCGATGAACATATCATTAAGTGTGACCTACCTCTCCACAGTCTGATTAGCTGTAATGAGGTGAGATTCTCAGGTGGACTGTTGGTATACAGGTAATTTAACATAGCGATGAACATATCTCCATCAACATCCTCAATAACTATCGGCTCCTGTAAAATAGAGTGTTCAAATTACCACTCAGTGAGAGCTTTCCGATGAATGGCAACAAGCCATATTTCTGACTAAATTCTGAAAAGTTACCCATAATTCTGCTGTGGTTAAGGAGTCGATTATATAGGGCATTACTGTAGTCTTCCATACCAAACATTTATCTATTGCACACCCAATGGCTTATTTGTGAGAACAAATTGTGTATTGTTCTTGAACAATACAAACCAATAACAACAACTTCAATGGCGACGTCAAATTTAAAAGAAATTTTCTTCACTAAGTTAGAAGGTATCGCCTAAATTAAGCACATGTTTATTCAATTAAATAAAATATTGACCTAAATTTTAGTATATCACAAGCTACAATCTTTAGAGTGTTCAATAAACATAGAATAACACAGCTTTGTGAACACGTTAATTAACATTATTGAACTTGTTTGACAGCCCATGAGGTAAAACTTGAATCTCCTGTTCTTGTTTTACCATTGCGTCACAACAAACTCATGCAATAACATCAACCACTTCACACACTTCGTTCTATCTACATTCCGTTTCAAGTGGTATTTATGTGTTAGGATGTAGCCATTAACGACAATGATCAAGAAGCAAAAATGCTTCAAGTTGATAAATTAGGCCATTTAATATTAATCCTTTCTTTACTGAATGGATTCTCCCATTCAGTTATAAAAGTATACATTGGAATGGTCTATAATTCATCTGGAGGGATGTAAGGAAATAAGCAGACATCAGGCAGACGAAAGGATAATACAAGTGCTGAAGGATTCTATTCATTGGAGGGAAATGTTTAGATAATAAGTCCAACAAATAGCCTATGGATATATACTTTTATAATGATTAACCCTTTCAGTGCCAAGTCTGATTTTTGTATCAACCCATATATATTTCCTTGATCATTTTTCAAATTTATTGATTATAATAATGTGATACATTGATGGAAAGAGCTCTTAGAGCTCTTAGAGCTCTTTCCATTAATGTATCACATTATTATAATCAATAAATTTGAAAAATGATCAAGGATATATGGGTTGATACAAAAATCGGACTTGGCACTGAAAGGGTTAAAGTGCCGTTTAATTTCTGTGATTAAATTTAGAACTAGATTCTTCCTGGCATAGAACGGGCTGATAAATACATATTATGCCCATAACCATGCTTAATATACTAGAACTGATAATGAATTGATTAATATTTATTAACGCTCTTCAACTTTCTACAAAGAAAAGAGCCATTAAACTCAAGTAATTTCTATAAAATAAAAAGTCTCCATTGATGCCAGCTTGGATAAAATAATTTTCATTAGATGCCAAATTTTTAACATTTTTATTTTTGCTGAATTTAGGCAGTATTAATCTCACAAACAGTTAGCCACAGTTAAAAAAACCAACTACATGAAGGACGCACAATTTATAAACCCTTCCATGACTGAAGTTATGCATTGGTAAACAATGTTTGCCTTGACATTGGAACCCAGTGCATTCTCTTATATATGCGAGGCTGCCTACTCTCTCCTGCCAAATAAACGTGACGTCACGTTTATTTATTTAAAGAAAAATACGTCAGCATCACGATTATTAGGCGCCATCACGATTATTTAAAGTTCTTGCAAAGTCGCGGAATTTTCAGTCAAAAAGTTAGAAAAAACGTGCAGCTCACTAAAAAAAATAGAAGTGCACTTGACAAGTTGACAGGAATGTGGGAGAATCTCATTCCTAACAGGATTTAGGCCTCTAGATCATGATGTCCGTGTATAAACAGACGGATTATCGCAGTTAATTACAACTCATCAAAGCTTATAATCACACAGTGACAACTAATTATCGTTGGGACGGAACCGACTTCTACTATCAAAACGGGACTTAATGCTAAAATCACATCACCAGGCTTATATTATAAAATAATCAGTGAAACTAATCTGAGTGACAACTGATGAACTAATTTAACTTGACGTGGCCGACTTCTCCAAACAATACTGTTATCGTGACCCAATTATGCGCTATCATGAAGACACAGAAGCTGTGAGTCGTGTGCACACATGCGTGACTGGTTTTGGCTATAAATGGAAAGTTACGACACCGCAGTAGCTTCTGTGTGTACACAGGAACATGTATTTAAATCTATGCAATAAAGCAATACAATAACATGTCCGTGTATTCAAAGCACAGTTTAATTATGAATGCGATGACTTGGCAACAGTTCCACATTATTAACCACAACTTACGTTTTATGTCGGATTTAAGTTTTATGTCGGATTTTAAATAGCCGATGTGCGACATAAGAAAGATAACTCTAATTTACATCTCGAGCGAAATATTGATGGATGATGCAACCGATATGCCAACTAATTTCCCGCAAGTTCCACCTTTTACTCATTGTCACTGATCAAAATGCCGAACTTTATTTATCATAAATAATAATAGAAGTTTCCCCACTATATTTGTTTTTCGCATTATAGAACTGGTTGAATTAATGTGGTCCGTTTTATAAGCTCCATTACAGCTCATTTATAGTAGAAATATGGTAAAATGCCATCATTGTGCGCCATCACTATTATTTGGCACCATCACTATTATTAATAACACCCGAAAATGTGCACCATCACTATTATTTGGCCATCACTATTATTAGGCAGGGGAGAGTATGGGATACACACATATATAAGAAATACACTGACACAGGGTCTTTATTGAAGCACCAGCGCAGCTCCCTCATGAAATGGTTAAATAAATCACTACCTACTTGTGAGAACATCACTGGATGTATAATAATCAATTATGGGTATTATTTTTAATCACTTGAAATAGAATTATCCATCTTTGCACAATCATCATCTTTCTAAGAATTTCTACCTGACCAGCTTGATAACTATACTGGATACTAAATGATTTATTTCACTCACCGTCTGTCTGCTTTCCATGAGGTCATTGCAGAACATCGCACGGAAGTAATCTGATCGTACACTCAGAATATTTTTGTGTCCATGAATGATTCTCTTGCCAATTTGGAAACTGACATCACTAAACGATGGTGAATTAACAAGCTGTTTCAAATCAGAAGCCAATGATTCTAGTGTTGGAGGAAGGTCTGAAAACAAGATGAGGAACACTTGAAGTGAATTTCAGTTCTCACACAGGCCTGAGATTAGTGTGCCTGTCATTCGCAGAATGAGGTCCCCAGAGGGTGAATTTAGGGACGCTATCACACATAGCGGACTACCATCACTAAATTCACCCTCTGGGGACCTCATTCTACATGGCATCATCTGCTATGGGATTGAAGTTCCCAAATGGTGAATATTGTGATGTACACCCATTGAGAACCTTGATTATGCAATGTGTCGTCTGCCAATTTGGGATATGGAGAAACTAAACTACAAAAGAAATAGAATCTATGTGAAGAAGTTTCTCTAAGAAATTTGATAATAAAGAAACTTTACAGAGAAGATGAGGCCTAAGCAGAATGAGGTCCCTAGAGGGTGAATTTAGTGATGCTAGCCTGTTATGCGGTATAGCATCACTAAATTCACCCTCTGGGGACTTCATTCTGCAAATGACAGTCACACTAAACTCAGACTTGTTCTCACAACTATGTCTTAACCTCTTCTATACTAAATACTCATTGATGAGTAGTTACCTTAGGAAATGTTCAGATAATAAGTTCAACATTGAGACCATAATGGAAATAAATGGTTGTTAAACCAGTTAAACCATATTTTTATGCTATCCCCAATGGTTTTTGGTCACCTGATAGTACCGAACAACCTCTTTACAGAGCTAAATCTATCGTAAAAACCCATCATATATATAGATAAATTGCCATATGTACATGTAGTATACATATAACTCAACTTTACTATACTGCACATTATTCATGATACATAATGTTTTCTAAAAGCTATCTCTTGTAATTGTCATTTTATTTGTATTGTTGTTTGTTACTTGTTATGGTTAATCAAAGCATATATTAACCCTTTCAGTGCCAAGTCCGATTTTTGTATCAACCCATATTTCCTTGATCATTTTTCAAATTTATTGATACATTGATGGAAAGAGCTCTTAGGAAATATGGGTTGATACAAAAATCGGACTTGGCACTGAAAGGGTTAAAGCGTATATTATCTTAACAAATGACCATAGGTCTGAACATTTCCCTCCAATAGATAGGACTCCTTCTGTACTTGTATTATCTGTCGTCTGCTTATTTTTCTTGAAAACCCCTCCAGATCAATAATAAAAATGGACCATTCCAATATATACTTTATATAATCAAGTGGGAGAACCCATTTAATATAGAATGGGTTAAGATGTCATATGAGGAATGCCATTCAGAGTCTTAAGTGGACATTGTTAACAGGGACTATAAAAGCCTAATGAGTGATGAGTAACATAAATGCACTCACATGTTATGGCAGTTTATGGCATGAGCATGATGACACACACCAGTGAAAGCTTCCTCCATGTAACAATATTTGATTATTGAAATATGAGTTGTGTTGTCCAGTCAAACATCATTTTCAATGTCTTTTCGTTCTGCATACATACAGTGTATGTGTAGAATGGCTTAAATGGACATGACTGTTCGAACCCCAAAAATTATGAATACATAATTTGGTAAGAGCTGTCTCAAACATACAGTAATGCTCTAAATAATCGAGTCCTTAACCACAGAAGAATTATGGGTAATTTTTCAAGATTTAGTCGGAAATATGGCTTGTTGCCATTCATCGGAAAGCTCTCACTGAGAGTTTTCCGATGAATGGCAACAAGCCATATTCCCGACTAAATCCTGAAAAAATTACCCATAATTCTGCTGTGGTTAAGGAATCGATTATTTAGAGCATTACTGTACCTATGCGGATGATTTCCGAACAAATTAGTCGGTATAGCACTGAAAATACGAGTTTTGTTTCTTATATTTTTCATTAAATTTGTGATCACTTCATTTGTAACTGTCCAATTTTTTTAGTCAGAAGTCACATAAAAATCACAACTGTAGACCATGGGAAGAAAACATAAAACTGTCTTCTCTCTGATGTTTACAGTACAGTAATGCCCTAAATAATCGACTTCTTAACCACAGCAAAATTATGGGTAACTTTTCAGGATTTAGTTGGAAATATTGCTTGTTGCAACAAGCCATAGTTAGTATTCAGGTGCTATGCCAACTGGTGGAATGTAGCATTCTACTAACATCACCAAAATCGCAAGCAAATCGACCGTACCACTCCATCGAAAACATTGTCTGAACTACGTTAAATTGTAAATATTTACTACTCGAATCGGGACGCTTCTATCGGCGATAAACTAACGAAAATTATTTCGCCATCGACAGTCACTGCATTTAATTAATATATAAGAATGACGGTGTGTGTTGTCAATTAAGATATTATATTTATAAAAATAACTACTCTGAACAATATTATTCTCCATTTCTATTTGATCACCATACCGGAGTGTTTCACATCACTTTAATGACTAATACAAAGAGAAAGCAATGTGTGAAGTTTTTTAATAGTTTCATGTTAAGATAATGCAATATACCTTTTCGTTGTATGTTTTATGACTTCAATATGTCTTTCTGCGACATATAATGGTCGTAGAAAGGTAGTTCAGGTATTTATTTTATACCTATATTGAAACCGGGAACAATTTTGTAGTGCAAACCACCATGTGGCTTTAATAATTGTGGAATGATTAGGGGGTTTTAAGAAAAAAGTAGTGTAATATAATATATTTCGGTGACACTGCTGAATATACTAAAATTAAAAAAAATATATTAACATATACTTTTATAATGATTAAAGCGTCGTTTTATTTCCGTGATTAAATTTAGATTCTTCCTGGCATTGAACTGGCTGATAAATACATATTATGCCCATATCCATGATTAATATACTCTAAAAGTATTGCACAAATTGATCAATATTTAATAACTGGCTTCAACTTTCTACAAAGAAGAGAGCCAAAAACTCAATATTTTATTTTACATAGGTCCTGTAATGTCCAAAATAATCGACCCCTAAACCACAGCAGAATTATAGGAAATTTTTCAGGATTTAATCGGAAATATGGCTTGCTGCCATTCATCAGAAAGCTCTTAGTGAAATGAATGGTTAATGGGTCATATACTTTGGGTATTACTGTACCATATCAGAAAAAAGAAGTAAAGGATGCTTTGTTGTGATATGTTGCAGGCAACAGGGACTGTGATTTCTTTTCTATCACTTTTGACAAGGCCTTTCACAGCATATAAATTCCATACAATACGTTGCATCGGTGCTGGCATACCCCCACGGTGCCAAATTGAAACATGGGCAGCACGGAAACCAAATTTGAAAAAAAAAAAAATGATAACTCGAGAAGGGAAAATTCAAACGTCATTAACCCTTTACCCAACAGAAGGGCCCTGTGCCAATGCATTCTCTTATATATGCGAGTCGACCATAGGTCGCCTCGCATATATAAGAGAATGCATTGGCTTAACACATTAAAAATTATAAAATTGTTAAAGAATGTAAGAAAAAATGGTAAAAAGTGTTAAAAAAAGATTTTTTTTAGGCCAATGCATTCTCTTATATATGCGAGGCGACCTATGGTCGACTCGCATATATAAGAGAATGCATTGGCACAGGGCACAGGGCACAGGGCGTTTTTGGCCGGTTTGTTGGGTAAAGGGTTAAGCACTCATCTGAAAGCAGTGATGATGATGAATCTCCATACCAAATTTCATTCAGATCTGAAATCTTATGGCTAAGATATCAACACAGATGGACTAAAATCCCCAATGTTTTTCAGATAAACAAAGGAGGATAACTCTATAATGGAATACACAAACAATGTCGATTGCCCTGCTTTTGAAATCAGTCATGACGGCGAACTCCATGCCAAATTTCATTCATAACTCATGGCTGAGATATACAGTAATGCTCTAATTAATCGACTTCTTAACCACAGCAGAATTATGGGTAACTTTTCAGGATTTAGTCAGAAATATAGCTTGGCATTTTTCCGACCAAATCCTGAAAAGTTACCCATAATTCTGCTGTGGTTAAGAAGTCGATTAATTAGAGAATAACTGTATTCCTGGAGGGATCGATGGATGGATAGGATAGATGGACAGTCAATCCAGTGTGCCCCCCATTTTTCCTTTAAACACATATTATGGACTTGTTCGGGTGCATTAAACTGTTAAGTTAGTATTCAGGCAGTATGCCAACTGGAGAAATGTAGCATTCTACTACATCGCCGAAAATCTCAAGCAAATCGACCGTACCACTCCATAGAAAACATCATCTGAACTACGTTCTATTGTAAATATTTACTTCCAGATTCGGGACGCAACTATCGGCGATAAAGTAACGAAAACGATTTCGCCATCGAGAGTCGCTGAATTTAATTAATATATAATAATGGCAGTGTGTGTTGTCATTTTGGATTTAAGATTTGTAAAAATAACTACTTTGAGCAAGATTATCCCCCATTTCAATTTGATCACCCTACTGGAGTGTTTCACATCTCTTTGAATAGTGGGGGTATAATTAATAAGAGGGCTTTGTTACCACTATTCCATTTTTAACAGCATCAAAATAGCAGAATTTCATATAAGAGGGCTTTGTAACCAAATTCCTTTTTAAAAAGCATCAATCCACAAAAGTCCAATAACTACACTTAACCCTTTCGGTGCCAAGTCCGATTTTTGTATCAACCCATATTTCATTGATCATTTTTCAAATTTATTGATTATAATAATAAGAGCTCTTTCCATCAATGTATAACATTATAATAATCAATAAATTTGAAAAATGATCAAAGGAAATATGGGTCGATACAAAAATCGGACTTGGCACTGAAAGGGTTAAAATGGGACTGTGCACTAAATTTGGCCATTTATGGGACCATCTCCTTTTATACTCAAAAGTATATATGCAACAAATGAATGAATTTGAGCCATGGATTAGTGCAAAATACGGTTATGTGCTCTATGAAAAATGCAAACAACATGGTAATTATAATGATAATGAATTTATTTATAAAGGAAGCATCTACTATCCTATAACTGTCAATTAATTTAACGAGAATTTCTGAATGAAAGGTCAGAAAGTACAGCTGCATTAGAATTTCCAGCACAAAGGATGTTACATGTACCATAATGCCCTAAATAATCGACTCCTTAACCACAGCAGAATAATGGGTAATTTTTCAGGATTTAGTCGGAAATATGGCTTGTTGCCATTCATCGGAAAGCTCAAAGTAAGAGCTTTCCGATGAATGGCAACAAGCCATATTTCCGTGTGAGAGCTTCCCAATCAATGGCAACAAGCCATATTTCTGACTAAATCCTGAAAAGTCACCATAATTCTGCTGTGGTTAAGGAGTCCATTATTTAGAGAATTACTGTACATGTTTGTGGACCTCATCCAATAAAGGGACAGTCCGACATTATTTAAAGGCCAAACTAGCAATAGAAGGGCTTCGGAATCCTATAACAGAACGGGTAATGCTTTGCACATTCTAATGGAAATGGTTGGCTATGATCTTATAAGCTTTCACTAAATGGATAACAGATAGCACTAAACCAGTCTGGTATTTATTTTACGGATTCTTCACACTTCAAGTTCACCTTGGTTGCTCTATGTTTGTGAATATTTTTGCTTGCAGGTGACCAGGGAGTGAGATAAAAATAAGAGCGATGAACTTAGTAATGGAATAGATCACTTAAAGATGCTTGATCTTTTCCTTGCATCAATTCTATGACGACAAAACATTCTTGAATGCTTTTTGAAGAGACGTTTGCAATATTATAACGAAAACCAATCAGAAATATCAGGAGTCAGCAATTTTCACTTAAAAGTGTTTCTATGCTAAATACAGTAATGCCCTAAACAATCGACTTCTTAAAGATACGGGCGGCGTTGGCGGTGGGTATGCTGTTAAAATATTCGCCTCCGTCAAAAACCGCCATAAACAGAAATAATAGTAAAATATTGACAGACTTTGTTCTTATACCAATCAGAAATATGGCATAAACAGTATGTTATTATCAAATGTTTTTCCTTTGTTATGTAAACAAAAAACGTTACAGAACCTGGCTTTTGTTTAGATCCGGATATGGTAAACATAAAGAGCGTTATTTGTTACTGTCTTTCTGATATGGAAATAATAAAGAGCATTTATATCATTTGTGTGTGATTAACCAATAGAATTGCGCTGTGTTATGTAAACAGAAGCAAAACTTCTGTAACACGAGCAGGCTCTTGTTAACGTACACCAACGTACGTCTTGACGACATGTCACGACATTATACTATTTACGCGCTGATTATGTTTGGTCATATGAACAAAACTATATATATTTTAATATTCCTTCTGTTGATGGCGATTGGAACAAATATGAATATTTCTGCAACGAACGCCGCCCGTGCCTTTAACCACAGCAGAATCATGGGTAATTTTTCAGGATTTAGTCGGAAATATGGCAAGTTGCCATTCATCAAAAAGCTCACACTGAGAGCTTTCCAATGAATGGCAACAAGCCATATTTCCGACTAAATCCTGAAAAATTACCCATAATTCTACTGTGGTTAAGGAGTCGATTATTAATGGCATTACTGTACATGTACCCAATAAAGGTACTCAATCCGATTCAAAGGTCCCCATATAATCAGATTTCAACAACAACATTTTTAGAAATGCCGCTTCAGTTATCAGAATTGATTAATTGCCCAAATATAATGCTAACCACTGTCAACTAGTATAAAATTGCCCGAAACGTGTTACATGTATTTATCAACATGCTGTTCGACGAAATTTGGCCTTAATCTCAACAGAAAGCCTCTTGATTTTAGAATTATCCATCTTCATCCGCAATTAGGTCCAAGACCGTCGGCCCATAGACTGTTTACTGGGCCACTAATAATTCTCAATGGTGAAAAATAATAGATTTCAAAAATTGATATCTAATAACTCTAATATCTTTATGGGTAATTTTTCAGGATTTATTCGGAAATATGGCTTGTTACCATTCATCTGAAAGCTCTCAGTGAGAGCTTTCCGATGAATGGCAAAAAGCCATATTTCCGACTAAATCCTGAAAAATGACCCATAATTCTGTTGTGGTTAAGGATTCGATTATTTAGGGAATTACTGTACATGTAATAGTCTTTGAATGTGGAAACAAGTGCTTCTTTCTATAATATAATGCTATGCATTTTCGCTTCAGGTTAATATAGGTAGAATATCAGACAAATTGTTAACTACACAGCTGAGCTACATGTACATGTATAATATCAGACCTGGTGATGCAAATAGAGTTTGTTAGTCACTGACATAACCATACTATGGAATAATGCAGCAGTAAGCAAACTACTTAGTGATATAAAGTTATTTACCAAATAGAGTATAAATTCCCTAAATAATCGACTCCTTAACCACAGCAGAATTATGGGTAACTTTTCAGGATTATGTCGGAAATACGGCTTGTTGCCATTCATCAGAAAGCTCTCAGTGAGAGCTTTCCGATGAATGGCAACAAGCCATATTTCCGACTAAATCCTGATTTTTTTTTGCTGTGGTTAGGAGTTGATTATTTAGGGCATTACTGTACATTAATGTTCCCTGTTTAATGTTTGATAAATATGTTGATGGGGGGGGGGTGTTTTTAAATTAAATGTTTCTATTAGAGAGTTATTTCCACACATTTTGGCCCCAAACTAAACCCCAATCAACCCTGGAATCTCCATAAATAATATAAGGCCTATTGGTCCAGTAATTTGATGGAGAAGCCATTTAAATTCCCAAATCTTCTTTTTTGGCAATTTGATATAACTGATGTTGGTAGAACACACTGGAGGTGCTAATAGCGAGAGCTGCCAAATTGAAAGTTGCTAGGTTACTCCATTATCAAAAGTAGAACAGATATTAACTAGAGGTGTGACTGTCCCAATGTGACTAAGGATACCCCCCCCCCCCCCATTGTTTTTAAAATACTAAGATGTTTCACATGTCAGTAAACATTTAGTTAAAATAATAAAATAACAGTTCCAATTGTAGGTGCACAACCCTAACCCTAATCTTAAACCTATTGACCGAAAAATGTAGGAATAATAGTTCAGACAAATTTATGCATGTTGCGAAAAAGGGGACTAACTCCACACAAAACGTCGGACAGACGTCATAATCGCAGGTGCACAGGTTCCCATGGTACTATATATCAGTGCCAAGATTAAAAAACATTGACCTAAAAATGTAGGAATAAAAGCTTGACAAAATTATGCATGTTGCAAAAAAAATTCTAAGTCGAAAAAGGGGGATAACTCCACCAAAAAATGTCGGACAGACGTCATAATCGCAGGTTCACAGGTTCCCATGGTACTAAATATCTGTACCAAGTTTTTAAAAATTGACCTAAAAATGTAGGAATTAAAGCTCGGACAACATTATGCATGTTGCAAAAAAATTTCTAGGTAAGAAAAATGGGGATAACTCCACCAAAAAATGTCGGACAGACGTCATAATCGCAGGTGCACAGGTTCCCATAGTACTAAATATCTTTGCCAAGTTAAAAAAAAATTGACCTAAAAATGTAGGAATAAAAGCTCGGACAAAATTATACATGTTGCGAAAAATTTCTAAGTCGAAAAAGGGGGGATAATTCCACCAAAAAAGACGTCATAATCGCAGGTGCACAGGTTCCCATGGTGGTTGATGTCTGTGCCAAGTTTCACGGAAATTGATAATAAAACGACTGAGAAAAACTCCGGACAAATTTGTGTCCACGGCTCGACGGACGGACGGACGGCACAGCTGATTCCAGTATAGCCCCCCCCCCCCACAACTTCGTTGCGGGGGGTATAAATAGACAGAACACAACGCGCATCTTAATCGAGACTCTTTTATCGAATGAGTTGCGGATGGCACAAGGATATATTTCGGTAGAGCGTAGCGCAGTCCGCAACGAGTTCGATAAAAGATTCGAGATTATGATGCAAGTTGTGTTCTGTATTTATTCTACACCGTTCAGTCAGATAAGTTCAATCCATGAATGTCACCTTCATTGTTACTATAGCTACCTTTATTTTGATTTAAGTAAGACAAATAACCAGTAATTATGGAGGGATCACCGGAAGCGGATGATCGACGTAATGTACGTCATCTTTCTTGGCGACAACGTCAACAAGAATAGTTCCAGCTTGTATTCCACTATAGGTATACACTAATATGTATTCAATGGCTGGGATTCCGTTGAATACATGTGAATCACGTCAATGGGTGTGGAATAAAAACGAGTACTTATTAATTATAAAAAAATAATTAATTTTAAAATATCAAAATTACATTTTAGGCTGATATTATTGGAATCTTTTGCCAATACATTGTGACCAAAAAAAATTACCTCTATCTTTTAAGTTGATAATAAACACTCTTTATTGCTAATTATTAGTGCCTCCTTTAGTCATATGATGTCAACAGCACCTATCCAATTACACTCATGTGTCAAATTACCTCTGTGGGCCAATTTTTTCACATATCTTCTCATTGATCAACTATAATAATATATGTTATTAGCTCCCCCTTTAAGTCATCTTGGTCAAAGGTGGCTATCCCATGATATTCCCCTGGTCAGGTGACCCCTGTCTTTTTTTTTATACATATCATCTGAACTGATAATGAACGCTCTTTATTGCTCATATATGACATAATTTTTAATGGCAGTCCCTGGGGCAATTTACCCCCGCATACCAATTTTCAGCAACCAGGGTCCAACCATTTTGGGTATATGATTATTAAATTAAAATTGTTTACCAGTGCCCATTTAAGTTGTGTGAGGTCAACAGCACCTACCCTATGACTCTCCTTGGGTCAGTTTACCCATGCGAATAAATTTTCAACAACCAGATTCCAATATTAATTTTAAATTGTTTATTAATGCCCCTTTATGTCGTGTGAGGTCAATGTCACTTATCCCATGATATGACTCGGGTCAATGTACCCCTGTGTACAAATGTTCAGCTCCAAGGGTCCAGCCGTTTGGTCGCCCATAGCCAGACATACAAATGAATGAACAAAATTGAGTTTTATTGGTATAGACTAAAGATACTTTTTAATGCAGGTTACTAGATTGGTGTAATAAGACACAATAGGGCAATCCATAGTGGGGCCTAGTAGGAGAAAATTATAAATTTAGAACAAATAACTTGAAATCCTAGAATTTGAATTCCGAGAATGCATGATTCCAAGCAAGCCTGTAAATAGTGTGTCTGACAAATGCAGAATGAGGTCCCCCAGAGGGTGAATTTAGTGATGCTAGCCTCCACAGCAGTTAACAGAATATTCAAAAAGATTAAATCAAATACAGAAGTGAATACCGATTATCAAATGGAATAAATTATAGTAAAATGTGATCAATGGAAAATCTGGAGAAACAAAATTCCTGAAAAATAAGAGAAAAATTAGTTACCTTGACCTCAAGGTGAATCTCACCAGACATAACTATAGATAAAAGTTTGGTGGTCCAATGATCTCTAGTGTTCAGTTTATTGTGTTAGCAATTCAACACCATGATTTTGATGCATGTCGGTGGATTACTGTGTTTTCCAGTAATTTCTTTGTTTCCAGGTATTAGGCCAAAATAAAACGTCTTTGTTTCAATACCCTGCCTGGCTGAGATTTTCTTGCCTGCCTCAATTTTTTTTCAATTTTCTCCAGAAGGCTAGTCTATATTTACCTGTTAGAGTGTCAATGTGAATATTTATCATTTTTCCCAATCCCAAAATAAAAAATAAGTTGAATATTAAGCTCAACATAGGTAGATATCTTACTGCAGATGAATGAATTCAAGGGACAGCATATTTTTATGCAATGCTTTACTCATTTCAATACATATTGATCTACTATATTCCATGGGACCATGACTACACTCAGGGTTTCCGCTAAGGGGTAGGGGAATGGGGCCGGTAGCCGTCAAGGGGGGAAATCCAGGTAAAAGTAGCCTGTTTTAGCACTGGTTGAACTACTTTCGTTATATCGGCCAATAGAATCGTGTGAGAGTAGAAAGGCAGATTATTTTGTTCCATTTCTGCCCAAGTGCCAAGCTATCAAACCGTATACATGTACCTGTAACTTTAAAACTAGTAAATTTATTAGATATAAATTAAATTACGAAGTACAGAACACCAGTAATTTGGATCCCGAGTTAAACGTGCTCGTTAATGTTAAAAGACTCACTGTGGAAGACCAAGCAGATATTTCGGATGCATAACGTAATCGGAATATATTTTAGCAGCTGCAGTGTAAATATAGAAGGCTGATTACATATCTGGCCGATGAGTATTCTTTGTGGGCAGTGGTAAGATGCCTTGATGCCCGGTGCGGCTACTCCCACATTTTTCTCTCGCTCTATTACAAAGTGAACAGTATATTTTGCGGTATAAAACATGACAGGTACGATTAAAATACTGCTCTTTTGCATAACATAACCGGGTACTAACCGCAACGTAACTAACCAGCCTCAAAGGAATAGCTTCTAGCGATGTCAGTTCCGATCACTTCCTGTTTCAATTTTCTGTATAACAACGCGTTTAGAGTGTGTACACTCACAAGATATAAAATAAATTCACCTTTTAAAATTCCTTAGTACTATTCCAACAAAATTCAGAAGTTTTAAACATCTTTATACCTTTATAGACATGCAGTATGTCCTGGGGTATGGCAGGAGGGGAAAACTTGACGAGGGGAATGGGGCCGTCAAGGGGACCCCCTGCCGGTATAGCGGAAACACTGCTACACTATTATGTCACTTACGGCTGAAAAAATTATCCCGATGTTATCGGAAACAGAGAAGTTTTTTGTTTTGGCCTAAGTGACACAATAAAATCTCGAGCTATGTTCTGATGCAGCCAATCATATTGTAATTGCTGTGTTCGTGCCTGGCTGGGACATCTTCTCATTGACAGTAAGTCTTTCAGTTATTATACGGACGATTATTGCTTGCTGGATGAGAGAACATTTGCATAAAGGTGTGTGAATGTACAATTGTACACCATCCGTTCTTATGAAGTGCTTGTAAAATAATGGCACACATTAAATTCAGCTTTGCTGAACAACTGGGATAATAATTTGAATGTTCATTAACCACATATGGATTAAGCACCTGTAAAAATTATCAATTATTTATGATTACTAATACTATGTAACTTACCAAACAAATATCTTGTACCCTCGATCTGTATAGCATCGAGCTCACACCACGATTCGCTAATAGAGCAGTCAAGTTCTATCCTCAACTCACATGACTTAAAAGTTCTCTGAAAATATCACCATAGAAACCATATAATTATATTCTAACAGTCTGTCAAATTATTTTGATACCTGAAAAATACTCGCAATTGTACTTGAGTAATGCTGAGCATCAGTTTGCGCAACAAATACAGTGGCATATGGGTAGCATTCATACTTATTGAGGCTCGCCATGATGTCCTAACCATATCCTTAAAACAACAACTGGAGCAAGAATGTGAATGTTCGAAATGTGGTTAGGGCCTCTATTTACTAAGAGCTATATATAAACTATCCATTATTATATTATCACGCAATAGAAGTCACATGTTGCAAACCCATTTTTAAACAATTCAGTCTCTTAATATATCAATATCTACTGAAGATCAGTCAACATGGAAGTCAACATATTGTCAATGGATTTAGAAACAATTCAGTTTCTTATTATGTCAATATCTAAAGTGAATATCCTGCTGGACTTTATGCGTGACACCTGAGGTGTCTTAAACACCTTCTCCCAGATCCAGCACTCGTTCTTAATACTCTCACTTCACTGCTAAGCAGAGGCTTAACCAGCGACCCATCAATCCGTCATTAAATTTTGGACTGGCCCAATTCTATCTCAACAATGTTGGCAGAGAATGGGCACTGAAATTTGGATGTATATATTGAACAAGGAAAACATGGTAAATATGCTCTGGGGAACAACCTGTAACCAGAGGCCCCTGCTTCCCAAGGGAAGCCCCAGACATTGGTACAATGGACATGGTGACACCGACTCTAGAACAGTCCAATGGCATGTACCCTGTCACCCAATGTCAGGGATGAGAACAGGCACAGATGAAATCAGCTGGAATCCGAGCGCAGCGAGGCGAATAGCATCGCGCCGTATTGCGCGAACCACAGGCCGGGGGTCTGGGGGCCGCCTAGGCCCCCTGAAGCTCTAGGGGTAAGAGGGTCATTTCCTGCAATCGGAGGCCTCTCCTAAGAGGAAAATCTGATAATCTGAGAGTGCAATTTTTAGTGGATAATCTTAATTTTTCCATTTTTTTTTTTACAAGTCTCAAGAAATTTCTCACATGCAGAGAATGGATCCAGCATAGGGACATATATGTATCTACATGTATATGCAGTATGCTATTAAATACAAAACATTTTTGTCAATATGATTCTTAATGTCCATGTACTAGACTATTAGTGTAAATCTGAAATTATATTGAAATAAATGAATAGATAATTCTAATCTACACCTACCAATTTATCAAACAGGATTGGCTATTCAAAATGAATAGTCCACATCATACATCATAAATTTATATGTTATTCTGTATATTATGCCATTGCTCGAAGTTTTGTTGACACCAACGAATTGCTGGTCCATGGAATGCGTATTCATTTGCGAGAACATTCTTTTTTTGTGTCTTTCGCTTTTACAGTGATAATTTAATGCTGATATACCACGGCTGCCATACTTCACAGTTTGATTCAAACAAGAAACACAAACATCGAGTCCCGGTTCCTCTACTTTTCGAAAAAAATTCTCCAAGTTTTCTCTCGTTTGTTTGGTGACAAACTAGCGCAAGCGAAACGGTCTTTTCCAACCATTCCCAACGGAACTTTTCTTTCTTATTCTTGTCAAACTCACGCACACGGTGATCGTTTTTCGCTTCGATTAATTTCAAAGCCGACATTGTCACGATTGTATCTGTAGATATTTCAGTACAGGAACAAATTCTGGTTACAGACGCAAAACAAAGCAAATCTCGCGGGTTATCGATCGGAAAGCAGGTATTTTCCAAGAACTCTTGTAATTCTCGGTAATGATTGGTTAGTTCCAAGAACTTCTAAGTAGCTCGACCAATGAAATATCGCGACACGTATTACTGGGGGAATCCCATGACATCATTGTTTTACTCCTTGAAAGATGCCGCAATTTGACCAATCACAGCGCGCGGTACACTTACCTATGTGTCTCATTTATCAGTCTTTCCGAAATCGTATTCCGCTCGGTCTTTTAGAGCTAATTCATTCAATTGAACCTTCCCCCCCCCCCCCCCCCCCCCCAAATTATCTAAACGGATTTGTATCGATCTCAAAAATGGGTTTTTGTCTGTTAAAAAGCGGGAAACCGCGGATCCGCGGGAAATTCTCATCCCTGCAATGTTTTATGAAAAGGGTTTGGGCACCCGTGTTCCAATTCCTGGCTAACTCCCTGAAGCTCCGGCATTCATTGTCTCGTAAATAGTTATCTTAGATATATATTTATAAAGCCTGCCTAATAAATGTTACGTTTATTACGTCAATGTAGCTTTATTAGGTCAATGTAGCTTTATTAGGTTAGTACTACTTTTATGACGTAATTTGATATGCAAATTGCGCAGGTAACTAGGGACGCCAACCTGCCTTAATGACGTCATTGTGATTTCAGAACGTTTTTATCGTGTATAATTCACTAAAATAATTTTAAACATCTATAAATCCTCAGAACAAGGTCTGCTTATAATAAATGTAAAAATGCCAACAAGCTATTTCGCTCTAAGCTGCACTCCGGTTTTCCCACGTCATGAATGCTAATTGGTTTGCTTGACCTAATAAATGTAATGGCGTCATCGAAGTAACGAATGTAAAACTGAGGAAAATGACAGATTTACCTCACAAAAGGTAAGTTTTGTGCGATGGATAAATAAAATATGTAGCTAATGTCATCGCTTAAACTGTTTATGTCCGCTCGGGGGATTTGGCATCTATTGAACTCGGCATACCCTCGCCCAATAGATGCTCAAATCTCCCTCACGGACATAAACAATTTAAGCGACGACACTAGCTACATATTCTATATATAAAGACTTACTGAAGATGACCTAATAAAAGATAAACATTTTGTCAATCGATTTATAAACAATTCAGCTTCTTACCCTGTCAACATTTATGATGAATATCCTGCTTTCCTCTATATGCGACACCCGAGCTGTCTTATACACCTCCTCCCAGTTACCACACTCATTCTTAATACACACTCGCTTCACTGCTCCGGCATTCAATGTCTCATATATATTAATCTTAGATATATACAAAGACTCACAGTAGGCGACCTAAAAAAAAAGACAATGATGTATACTATATAATATTATACAGTAATGCCCTAAATAATCGACTTCTTAACCACATCAGAATTATGGGTAATTATTCAGGATTTAGTCGCAAATATGGCTTGTTGCCATTCATTGGAAAGCTCTCACTGAGATCTTTCCAATGAAGTTAACAAGCCATATTTCAGACTAAATCCTGAAAAATTACCCATAAAATCCTGTAGTTAAGGAGTTGATTATTTAGGGCATAACTGTATTTGAATGTCATATATAAGTTAATGGGGGCTCTTTATTCTGGACCACGAGTGACGTCAGGGTGCAATGAAAACTAGAGTTAAGCCAGTCATTCATAATGCAACAAAGGGCATTAACTACATAATTAAACAACTTTTAAACTGAGAATCTTGCTCAAAGTTAGATAAGGATAGGATATGAAAATGAATAATTATACATTTTCTATGAACAGAGCCGAAAATCTGATTATAAAAGCATGAGCAGAACTTCACTTGAGGAATGTACAGGTAAAAAGTGAAACAAAAAGGCTTCAACCATTCATTGAAATTACTATCTGAACAGAATTAATGGGAATCCTATGTTTTCTGCACTTGTATTAGAAAGGCTTAGATGGTAGAATGGCAAACTTCAAACTAAGTTTGCAATAGAAATACTCTGAGAGTGAATGCACTTTTCGGTCTATCTCCAGGAATGCTCGCGGTTTGCCGATAAGTCAAATGACCACCCACTTTACAGAAAACAGTTTTCTAACCACTCGAGACTGCATGTTTTGTCATGCAATTACTAATAGTGATGCTGTCTGCATCGTTTGAATGGCTAACTGTATACAATGTGTTTATTAACCCATTCTATATTAAATAGATACTCTCAGTCATTTAAAAAGTGTACATCGGAATGGCCTATTAATGATTTGGAGGGATGTTAAGGTGATAAAGCAGATGACAGATAAATAAAATTGCAGAAGGAGCCCTATTTATTGAAAGGATTGTTTATAAGTTTTTTTGCCTTAGGAAAGAGTGGATCTGTCGCAAATGAATTATTGGCGGCCATGTCTTTTTGTACGAATTTCAAGATAAAAAGGGAAGCTCCCATCTAGAGGTCACCTCAAAGATCCATATGTAGTTGATGGATGATGATTGGATGATGATTGGATGAGAAATGTGACCTGTAAAGTGTGCTAAATGATTTAGTCATACAATGAGTAAAATCCAAGATGGCCACTCTGGCAGCCATGTTTTTAATTGAATTCGGAAAATGTTCTGTATGGTGTGCTAAGGATTTAGTGATGCAAAAAGTAAAATCCTCCAAGATGGCTGCTGGCGGCCAGTTTTTCATCGAAAATTATTCAAATTCAATAGCTCCCATCTAGAGGTGATCCTAGACTCATATACTGCATATCGTTGAAATCGGTCAAAGTTTGTTTGTGTTATCGCGCTAACAGTCACGAACGATAAAAATTGCTAAAAATAGACAAACTAAGTCCCATAACTCCCATATAAAAGATTGGAAAATTCTGGTTTTCGATTTCATTCGAGATATTGTTGCAACAGACCCATATACCAAATAGGAATGAAATCGGTTGACGTTTTTTTTGAGACACCAGCCTCTCCCCCACCCCCCCCCCCCCCCCCCCCCCCCCCCAACTACCGACATCAACAACGCATAAGTCAAGTTTTTGAAAAAACTTACTCTCAGGTGCCTAATAATCGTGATGTCCTAATAATAATGATGGATGGTGATTTATGCTGAAAATAATAATAGTGATGGCAATTTCACTCTATGTCTCAATGCCAAATAATAGTGATCATTGGAAATATTCTCCAAAATTAATAATCGTGCTGACACTATTATTAGGCACCTGAGAGTAACAAAGAAGGTGGTATTTGCAGGGCCCCAAGCTGCGCTCGCACTTCATACCCGTTAGCATCCTTTATCCTGGAACAATGCCTACCTCAATGAATTGATTAGCATCACATTCTCCTTGTGCCCAGGCACCATGGATGTCACCGTACTGTGGGTATACCCTCGGTGTCCCAATAACACTCTGTGCAGACCACCTGAAATAATATATTTAGGGATAAACATACTCTGATTTCATGCTCGAATCCACAAATACCCAACGAAACGGGGGTATATTTTTCCCTATTGTAATTCAAACCACCAAAAAATTTAAAAGAAACTTCATGAAAAACACTTTTTATCGACATTATATGCTTTGAAGTGAGATATCCTTTCTGCTGTGATCAAATCTATGGGTACGTTCCATGCAGTTACTCATAGAAGGGCCAGAACAACTTCTTGTTAACCACGATTATAGAAAACGATGTTATAGTAATGCTCTAATTAAAAAATTGACTGCTTAACCACAGCAGAATTATGGGTAACTTTTCAGGATTTAGTCAGAAATATGGCTTGTTGCCATTCATCGGAAAGCTCTTCCCGAGAGCTTTCCGATGAATGGCAACAAGCCATATTTCTGACTAAATCCTGAAAAATTACCCATAATTATGCTGTGGTTATGGAGTCAATTAATTAGGGCATTACTGTATATTTGACTCGATTACGAACTCCTGGCAGTGCAGTGACATACGCAGGGTTCATACAGGTTCCCAAAAACTAAATTTAAGCACTTTTAAGCACCTTTTTTTAATGACCTTTGTGGAGACTGCAAGTACCAATGTCGACCAAAGTTTTGTCAGTATGTTCCGTAAAGACCTTGGTTTTAAAATCTTTGAGGAATTTCAGATTTACGTTAGGGCCGTCCATTGAAATTTGCAGGAGGTGGGACAGATTTAAGTTGTGTGTGATGAGTTCAAACTCTTTGAGGCAGTCATCCGCTCGCCTGTGTCCCATAAATGTGGAGTCGAAATAGCTACTAGACACTAGATTTGTAGAGGTATCCATGAATCTGATGTGTATGTCCATTTGTTTGTTTTGTAGGGTTGAATTTAAACTTTCTTCAAACAGGAGGACGTATGTATCGGCGTCCTTCAGACGTGAAGTCATTTGCTGTCTGAAATATGGCGCCAAACCATATTTGGTGAGATATGCCGTTTTGCGATCGACACATGAAAACGATTTTGCTATGTTGGAGTCGGGAAACATCTTCGCAAACAGTTCTGCGGTGTGTGTCGAACTGTTGTAGCTATAATGTGACTCAACAACTTTCATCGTCCACAAGATTTCAGATTTGACCACTTCCTCTGTTCTCACAAATGGTGTCACTGTTGGGCCTCTGGATGTGGATGAAACTGATGTCCATGTGGAGTTTGTGGACGTTGTGGGCGTAGCATTCGTCGCATTGTTCATAAACACCGAAATGTCATTCGACTTTTGACTCCGGTCGATGTGTCTTTTCGACAAAATGTGGCTTTTCAGGGCCGCCTCGCCCATACCGGCTATTGTGAACGTTTTCGCACATATTACGCATTTTGCCGAATGAATGTCTTGATCGGGCGACAACCACTGCTTATACTTTGTTTGTTTACACCATTCGACATTGAACTTGCACTTTCCCGGCATATTTATTTGTTCAGCCGGTTAAATTTTCTATTAACTTACATGATTGGCTGGTGTAAATTTTCCCTCCAATCAGAGTGAAGCTTACATATGCTTTGCGGAGAGCACACAGTTTCGTACTATTGAAAAATCGTACGTATCGGAAACGATGCTATTTTTAGCGATTACGCGATGTCTCCCTCACTTCCGCCGCAATGTTCCGTTCGATTTTTACGATCATATCCGGCGATGTTAACAGTTTTCTAGGTATAAGACCGCCCATGCCTTGTTGTTTATTCCCCAGGCCCGGTCTTATACCAGAATTTAAGCACTTTTAATGACCTGAGTGGTATTAGGGTGAGAATTTAAGCAGTTTTAAGGGCCTTGAAAATAGAAAATCAAATTCAAGCACTTTTAATGACTTTAAGCACCTGTGTGAACCCTGCATACGTATTTACTTACGTTGTCAATGAGACCGTGCTCCATTCAAAAAATTTGCACGCTTCAACGGCCGATGCTGGTGAATAAAAAACTGAAGTTAACAGATCTTGGCCAATCAGAATACATGTTTCAGTGACATATATTCAACTTGAACTTCAATTTATTATATTTTCAACAACATTTTATGTCAGCATATAAATTGTATCCCCACTCCCAGGAATACGAGAGTGTACTGTTAGCATGTTATTCCACTCTCAGAACTTCATCATGATTTCATTTGTTTCTGTTGTTTGGTATCCTTTCACATTACTTTAACCCTTTCAGGGCCAGGGGCCGATCTCATCGGCCCTAATTTACGTTTTTTTTTTTAGATTTTTAAAACATTATTAAAATTGTAAACAATTGTAAAAAAATAATAATAAATGATGAAAAATTGTTAGGCCAATGCATTCTCTTATATATGCATTGGCACAGGGTATATGGGTTGATACAAAAATAGGACCTGGCACTCAAAGGGTTAACGGAGAAGGTTGGCAAGTTGTACATGTAGTTTCAAGAAAGTGGTAGGCCTAATGGTGAGTTCCATTGTAGTTTGGGTCATAATAAATTGGTGTAGATTATATAATAAACACAACAACTAACTGTTCAGAGGAGTGTACAATGCTAATTTCTCTCATGAGATACAAAGGATCATTTTCACTTGGTTATAGGACCTCGAGAAAATAATCCTCTATATATCACTTGAGGCAAAACATACAAGCTACTAAGAACAGTTATGACTTGTCTATATATATACCGGTAGGTTATTATATAATTTATATTAACAGGGTTCATGATGGTAGTTACACTGGTACAGCATTAAAGATCCTGTGCCAGTGCATTTTCTTATAAGAGAATGCACTGGCTTACAAGGTCAAGGTAAATATTGTTAGGCCAATATTTCTCTTATATATCTCAGAATGCATATTTTTGAATTTTCGGTGATTGGGGTGGGGGGGGGGGGGGGGGTGTTGTGGGTGAATCTGAGAATCTCTATCACTTGGTGGATGTCCACTCCTATTGTAGGTCTATTCCTACTGGTGGAATAACAACTCTGTACAGAAATATTTGGGGACCTTTAACAGAATCGACTTACGTTGATGAGTTATACTCTGATGAGAAGCTTTTCACTCTATCTACCCATAATCCAACAGTCTGCGGTAGAGCATGTGTTTTCGTCACAGCTGGAACTGAGATAGCAGAAACTTCAAATACAATGACAAGGTTACAACAAACATATACGTGTGCACTGATAGGAAATACATGTCATTTAACCCTATCTATACTAAATACTCATTGACCAGTAGTTCGCTTAGGAAATGTTCATATAATAAGTTCAACAAATGCACAAATGCACCAATGCATATGAATTCTTCGGCGCTTTTTTTATTTATTTTTCTATCTCTCGTCTGCTTTTGTATCCTGCACTCCTCTCAAAATTAATAATAGACCATTCCAGTGTATACATGTACTTTTATAACTGAATTGGACAATCCATTATTTATCTAGTGAAACTTGTTTTAGTGGAAAGCAGGAAGACAGCCCAGCAGGGCAATGTAACCCCCATAAATATACAGAATTACCTTGTTATGTGTTAGTTTATATTATTCATGTGCCTATCGTAAATAAATTATCCTATCCTATAAAAGATTCAGTCATCCTCTATTTGCTAAATCAATTCTTCCAATTATTATAAAAGTATACATTGGAATGATTTATTCTTCATCTGAAGGGATGTTCAGAAAATATAGACAGACGACAGGCAGGGCAACAGATAATACAAGTGCAGAAGGATTTCTATCCATTGTGCGCCTGAGGTCATGATGTCACTCTTCCTCTACCCACAATTTTCGTGCAATAAAATTCCATGAGAGTACCTAGACCATGAGTTGATTGAAGTGGAACACGATCTAGTTTTAACAAGACTGAGAATCGTGTGGCTATAAGAATAAAGCAACCCATAATAATTAACAAATTGCATCAATAAATGCATCAAAAGTTAAATTGTAATTTTTCAGTAAAGGTGATGTTAACCTTTAATGACTGGAGTTTCCTGAAATGTTGCGAAAACCCTGTGTCAGTGTATTCTCTTATATATGCAAGTCTCCCATAGGGAGCCTCTCATATGAAAGAGAGTAGATTTGCCTGACAATATTTACCATGCATTCTCTTATATATGCAAGTGAGGCTCCGTATGGAAGACTCGCATATATAATAGAATGCACTGGCACAGGATCTTTAATGCTGCAGCAGCACAGCTCCAGTCATGAAAGCGTTAAACCCAATTGTGACAAATCTAGGGCAAATACACCAAAATCTAGTATATTTTGACCTGATAACAATGGTAGCACAAGTTTTGTAACTTTTGTAATATTTAATCTACATGCTCATAAATTTGTTGGAGAATTGCACTATCAGAACAATGTGATTTCAACCTATTTTCAGTCTGAAATTCATTACTATTGTAGGATTTGGGAACACCATCACAAATACACACCCAAAAATAAACCCATGGAATATGCACTACCCTTACTTGTACCAGTGAATTTGTAAAGGATGATTCACAATCAGTTTGGTAAAAAGATAACAGAGCCTATACAAACCTGATATGGCACCGTATCCCTCGATTTGTATGGCATCAATCTCAACCCAAGATTTGGAAATGGAACAATCAATAAAAATCTTCAATGTGTCGACTTGGAATGAAAGCTGCAATAAGAATACCATGCTGAATTCTTTCATAAATCTAAACCAATTTCTATATTTCAGTCAATGCATTATCATATATATGCGAGTCTCCCATGGGGAAATACATTGGCCTAATAATATATATCTTGAACTTGTAAGCCAGTGCATCCTCTTATATATGCCAGGCTCCCAGAGCAACTCAGCACTGATATCAAACAAGCGTGTTGAATCTTAGGCAGTTTGTTATGAATTAACACTTACTTCAAATTTTCAGGAATGGGAAAAATTAAATTAAATGAGACCAATAATGACTGTTGAAATGACAACAAGATTGAAAAATGCCGCAAATTACTTCAAAATAAGTTACGATGTGTACACCCATACCAAGTTGGAAATCCCAAAATAAATGATTTGTAAAGTCAGTTAACAGCTCTGAATTTTCATTATGAACTATATATATTAAAGGGACCCAAGGCACTCACAGTAGGTAAATGAGCCAAAAATATAAAAGTCTGTAAAAACATCACCACTAAGAAGAACATGGAGAAATAGATCAACTTTGTTCTTATATTCATTATTTACAATTCTCCAATAACGTGTGTTGAAACCATTTTTAGGTAAAAAAAAAAAAACTGTTAGAGTGATTTGTAAACAAGCATTGTGAATCATGTAGTAAGTTCAAATATTTAAGTCTGAATATGATTTTAACCCTTTCAGTGCCAAGTCCGATTTTTGTATCAACCCATATTGAAAAATGATCAAGGAAATATGGGTTGATACAAAAATCGGACTTGGCACTGAAAGGGTTAAGAATATTTTTTAATGGTTTGACCTTTTTCAATGTTTACTGTTCAGTTTTGATTAAACTTTGATATCTTATTGTACTAATTTGACTTTTATTGGTAATTCCACTGTAACAGTAACATAACAATGGTTTTGAGAATGTGAAATCTTATTATTGGAGAGTTATTAATAATGAAAATAAGAACTATGTCAATCTTTTTTTCATGTACTTGTTGATCAATGATGGTCCCTTTAACTTACTGTTATATTATTTCACTCCACTTTTATCATTTCAAAGTACACTTTAGTCATCATTATTATATATATTATATAATCTAATATCCAGTTCATAATCAGCACATCCAACCAGTTTTTATTTAATGATCACTATTTATTTATCGTATACAGCATTTAATTGGCGAGATTGTGATATTTCATATGTAATTATCAACTCGTTGTGCGACTGGGGCAATTATCTTAAGCTCCGCCCACCACTATCACCAGTTAGAACTGCACCGATCAGCTGATTGGTCATGTGACTGCACTATAGTCATGTGATCATGCTAATCAGTCATGTGACTAACCTCAGTAAAATCTTCGGAAACTTCCGCCATTTTTTTATATCAAAATAATAGATATATTCTTTGCTCGATTTTGAATTTTCTTTTAGACATATATAATTAGTATTATGAAGAGAATTATTATTTTTGGACAAAATAATTCCTTTAAGGGAAGAAAATAAATTGAATATCTGCTCAACAAATAACCTTCATTCATCTGACATCAAAATATTAAATATGTAATATTTGGTGTTTTAATAACAAAATTGTTTAGTAGTTGGCTGTCAAACTTAGATACTGGGTTCATGTTCAGAGATGTGTAATCTGAAAGACTTGAGATTCAAGGGATATTTTTAAACAGATGATCATACAGTAATGCTCTAATTAATCGACTCCTTAACCACAGCAGAATTATGGGTAACTTTTCAGGATTTAGTCGGAAATATGGCTTGTTGCCATTCATCGGAAAGCTCTCGGCGATTAATTAGAGCATTACTGTAACACAAGACCAGGAAGAATTTAAGATTACTAAATCAAATAAAAAGAACATTTCCCCAACTACATTTAAGTTTTAATGGATTTCTTTTCCATGAATGACACAAGATTCTCCCACTCAGGTGGAGCTGACAGGGAGGATGCGACACACATAATGGAAAACAAATTATAGTTCTTCAGATCAAGCTATCCAAGAATATTCAACTTCCTCATTGCAGATCATTAACTCATGCCACACAGCACCACAACTTTATGTCCCAGTGCCACGCATTCTGCACATGTATACACAGACTGTGGTGCATATCTTCAATGTGATGTATCTCAGGTATCATTTGGTATAATTGGTTTAAACTAGTCACAGGTGAGTGAACATATGGTTGTGCCACATGCAGCCATCTTGCATTTCTACTTCTATGCTTGTATTTCGGGTATTGTCAGGCATATACAGGCATATATCCATGATAAAATACTGTAACCACTAGTCTGTTGCATTGAATATTATTGTGTTATTTATCAGTTGATATTAACATTCTGCGACTGACTTCATTCTCAACTTTAATATTTTGAACGGAAATCAAAACTATATATCACTTTGTATAACATGTGACTTTTACCTCATATAACCACAGATCTTGTTATTTATCAGTTGATATTAACGTTCTGCGACTGACATCGTGGGGAATTCAAATGTATTAATATGCAACTAGCATAGTTATGACACAAAACACACTTGGCAAGTTAACATAGGTACGAATGTACGTTCATCGATTAGAAGAAACTAAAGCTATTAAACACTAACAATATAAAATTATATGGACCATAGATGTCTTGACTTTTGACCAGTATATAGTGATTATAGTTACTGATATACTATATTTTACCCCAACATTGTCCAAGAACCACCAGTGTTACACATACTGGCATCCGAGAAAGTCAATGGACTAAATGGATTAAATTCCTGTAGTCAAATGTCGCAGTTCAAGGGCGGACAGACTGCGGAAGTTGTCTGATGAAAAACATGATAACATATCATCATATGAATAATTGCTGAGGTTCATAACGTACACATGTAGTACTATGAGGATTGACTAAGCCTCCAGATATAGTGTTCCATTACCAAATATATTAATCAGTTACATTAACCTTTCTTGACATTATTGATGAGTATATACTTCAGTGGCAGAGGAATTTGTATTTACAAGAAAGTTATTATTCTGTGGAGCTGATGACAATGGCTTGCAGCTATAAGAAATTCATCATCCGCTTTAATAATTTATGTAGTGATTAATATGTATCAGATTTACTGAGGCACTGGTTTAGTATGTAAGTGATCACTATTTTAACATGCGTGAACAAATGCTCATTGCTTATTGAAATGGCTACAGTAATGCCCTAAATAATCAACACCTTAACCACAGCAGAATTATGGGTAACTTTTCAGGATTCAGTCGGAAATATGGCTTGTTGCCATTCATCGGAAAGCTTGTTGCCATTCATTGGAAAGCTCTCACATCAGTGAGAGCTTTCCGATTAATGGCAACAAGCCATATTTCCGACTAAATCCTGAAAAATTACCCATAATTCTGCTGTGGTTAAGGAGTCGATTATTTAGGGCATTACTGTATGTATCTATTGGAATAGCACGTTGAGATGATCAACTCAGACCAAGCTTGAGAATGACAATGCACTTCTTCTGAAATATGATTGCTGGCACAGGAATATATATGAATCAGATTTATGGAGGCACAGTTCTTCCCAGGAGACAGGAGCAATTGCTCTCGCACCCGTACGCACTCGCTATTTTTAATTCATGGGTGCTAAAATTTGCATCATCCCTTTTTGAAAACTATTATAAGTATTTGAAGGTTTATTTAGATCCTCTCTCATCTTACTCTCAGTTCAATTATGGGCATGTGAAAGTGTAACTGGACATAGGTGAAAACTACAATGGCATTTTGTTTGAGAAAAACCCGACTTACAATTATATTATGGGTGCAAATAAGCCCGTCTTTTGAATTGCTGGAGCAAATAAGTGCTCTTGCTGTGTTTTCCTCATGGGAAGGACTGGAGGCACTGACTATGTTCATTGCATCAATGTGTGTGAAGCCAGTTAGAAAAGTATACATTTGTATATTCTATAGTGAATATAAAGAAATTCTGCTGAATATTGCTCAAGTTAACATCCGGACAATTCGGACGGACGCAAGCACGCATGCAGACATGCTGATTATAACAATCCTCAGAAAAAAATGACATACTATTAAGTTATCCTCACCTCTATGACATCAATTTCGAAAATACGGGACTCTTCTAAACTCTGAACCTTTCCAATCGCATATAAAGTTTCCCAGTCTCCTTCTGGTGACAACGCATAAACACTTTTCACACCACCAGCATGGTACGTCTCATAAATGTTGATTTTTGAGAGAAAAAGTGGTTCATCAAACTTCACCTGTGAAAACAAATTACCAGAATAGCAGCAAACAGCATTTCATTATATAGAAACATTAATATCTGTTAATGAACACTCAAATGACAAAATTGATATGCCAACAATAGAGGGCCCCTTGTGCCTCAGTTAGTTAGGTCAATAGGCCAACATATGCTGACCAGCAATGGGAAGCTTTTTCAAATCCTGATAAGTATGGAATTATTATCCAGGGAGGAGTCTTATTTTCTTTAAAAGGACATAAGGCACTTGCAGTGGGAAAATTTATAAAAAAAATTAAAAAAAAGTGTGTACAGTTATGCCCTAAATAATCGACTCCTTAACCAGTGAGCTTTCCGATGAATGGCAACAAGCCATATTTCCGACTAAATCCTGAAAAATTACCCATAATTCTGCTGTGGTTAAGGAGTCGATTATTTAGGGCATTACTATACATCTTTATTAAAAAGTATTTTTTTCGTGTATTTTCTTAATGATGATTGCTTTACAAACTGTTTTGATTTTTCTAATTTACCCACTGCAAGTGCCTTTAGTCCCTTTAACAATCATGTACTTTTGGTGCTCCAGTAAACTCGGAGAAATTGGGCTATACTCACTATTAAGAACTGTGAGTTATCTTTGGTTCTCTGAGCCCATGCACCATGGATATCACCATACCTTGGGTAAACCTTTGGGGCCCCAACCACCTGCGCAGCAGACCACCTGAAACACAAATATGTTCAATTTTATGGCATCAAATAATTTAATAACAGCTGCTTAGAAATTTGTGGATAATTGTTACTTTTATCCATAAAATTTATCATAGTTTCGGATGAAAAGTCACTAAATGTTTGGAAAAAAACCCCAAATAAAACTAGACAAACATTTAGGGCCATCAACAAGGATAGAAACACTTACCAAGCCTCCCACACCCATTCCCTGCCCCCACCCACCCATAGAATATTATACTATGTATTAAAATGCTGAAACTGATAAATTTTATCAAAGCAGGAGTTACAGGTATGCTCTAATTAATTGACACCTTTAACAAGGTTATGGGCCGGAAATGACTGCGGTCATGACGTCACTAGCGGTAGCGCCATGACCATTCGCAGTGACACGCGGTATCTGACCGCGGTTGTGTTGGAAGTCCACCACGGTAATCTAGTCTGTTACCGGCGTACACCGCGGTAGTATTTTCAGCGACTCTTTACACAGCAGTCATTTCCCCATGTCAACCGCGATCAAATAAGAATAATTTTCGCTGTTGTTTTTGAAGACTCAAGGCTGTGTAAGATTTTCGATCTGTCTTGTTCAAGTTGGATTATAATATATATATAATATATTAAGAAACTGACCTTACATTCATTCCTCGTGTGAAACTAAATTTATTTTACTAACGCCTTCAATGGTTGACGTCATCACATTATTCCTTGTAGTCGCTGCTTTCCGGCTTTCAGTGCGTGCAAATAGGTGTTAATGTGCTCGGATCTATATTCAGACATACCTCCAAGGTCACCGCGGTCATGAATTGCATGACCGCGGGTCACAGCGGTCATGAATTGCATGACCGTCACATCGGTCATGAAACGCGTGACCGCGGTTCCCCAAAACCCAACAGCGACCATGCGGTATTTCGCGGTTTCAGTACCATGGTCGACTGCCTGACCGTGGTATTGCACCGCGGTCATACCGCATGTCAACCTCGTTAAGGAGGGTCAATTAATTAGAGCATAGCTGTATTTCTTAAAATTTAATAGCTAAAATTTCTCAATATATTTCCATAAAATTAGAATTATAAGTTCTTTGCGAGCACTCTGTTTGCAGAGAAACTTCATTTCCATTGAAATTATCAAGGCTGGCATTTTTCCAAACATGCGTGGGGCTTCTGTCAGGAAACAAGTATCTGATTAAATTATATCTAAATACCTTACCCATATTTAAATTTGCGCAGTACTATTTTAGAAACTGAGTAAAAAATAGTATGATTCAAAGAAGTTAGTGAAACTGTGGGATAAATAACATGATTTATGGGTAATGAACTTAAGCATCAAGTGCTGAACTACAGTAAATGCACTCCACAGCAGAATTATGGGTAACTTTTCAGGATCTCTCATTGAGAGCTTTCCAATGAATGGCAACAAGCAATTATTTAGGGCATTACTGTACAAACTATGTGATTACTTTTCTGGATTTAGAAGCCTATAAATTAATGGATGTTGCTGCAGCTTCACCTCTTTCAGTTTCATGTCAATGATGTCTGTGACTATTTATATACCATGAGCCCATGCTGATGACACCGACACTGCCATGCATACACATTGTCTCAATCAATCAATTGGTCACTGTTTTCTCAAAACACATTTAATACTGCTCACTTGAGTCAGTGTCAATGGAATTTCTATCACAACTGTCAACCAGCAAAAGGGATAACAGGTTCGCATGGTGGTAAAAATTGACCACAAAATGTTGGAATACAAGCTCGGAAATAAGATTTATAAGTTGCAAAAGGGGGATAACTCAAGCTCTTTAACCCATACCTTGTTGATAGTGATTAGCTATTTTCAGCTTGGACACTAAAATCCATAACATGACCCCCCCTAACTAGAAACAGATTACCACAGTTCATATAAAAGACATTAAGTAGCCCTCAATAAAAGACACATAACAATGTTTTACAAGAGGTATTAATCTGAGGTAGAAGTATCTATGCAGTGAACACTGTCAGAATAATTAATTATCTTGGCAGTAACATGACATTGTGTTAACAAGCTGGGTCTCCAAATTGTGCCTGTATAAAGGTACAGATAATTCATATTGGCTAGCCAATATTTAAGTTTGATATTGATAGCATGTGTTTACAGGGTGGGTGGGGAATTAAGAGTTAAAATCTGAATACCTACCGGTAGGCCCCTTCATACCATGTCAGATCAATCTTCCCGAGAATATGATTAAATGAGTCTCAGTAATTTCATGGAAGAAATATATTTTTTTAATTTATATTATTTTTTATTAAATTGAGCAAGGAGTTGAATATAATTTTTCTAAATTTTTTAGGAAAAAGGGCCATAACTCTGTTAAAAAAATGTTTTTATTAAATTGAGCAAGGAGTTGAATATAATTCTTCTAAAATTTTTAGGAAAAAGGGCCATAACTCTGTTAAAAAATTTTTTTTAGTCTTCATAGCATGCATGAATTCTAAGTTGAAAAAGGACCATAACTCCGTAAAAAAAACTTGGATCAAACCCAATTTCAAAACTCACATACAAAATTTGGTTCGGATCGGATAGAAAATGTTTGAGTTATCGCACCATGCATAATGTATGGGTACACATAAATATTTACTGCAAAATATAGGAATACAATCTCGGACAAAATTATGCATGTTGCCAAAGATTTCTAAGTTGCAAAAGGGGGGATAACTCCACTAAAAAAGTCGGACGGACCTTATAATCATAGGTACAAAAGATCTCACGGTACTAAATATCGGCGCCAAGTTTAAAAAAAAATTACCTACATGTATAAATGTAGGAATACAAACTCGGCTAATGTTGTGCACACAGACAAATGGCCAGATGGAAGGAAGGACAACTGATTCCTATATACCCCCATAACTTTGTTACAGGGTGTATAATAATCTAATAAAATTGAACAGAACCCTACAAGAAACAGAGGTAAGTTTCTGTTCATTGATCCATGAAATAATGTGATCGAACCTATTAGTCAAAAAGCAAAAATTTTGATACCAATTTTTACCAGGTTTTGAATTTTGATCGGGTGGATTATCTACGATAAGAAATGTTTGTGGTTTGTTGCACATCTGTGATGAATAAGAAAGAACGTTTTGATAACATGCTTTATGCTTATTCTCATCATTTAGCTGTGGAGGTGGTAAATTTTGACCCCCACAGAAATGAACACCAGGGACAGACAAAGGATTAGGTGGTTAAGAAATAACAAACAGGTGTTTTTCGGATCCAATTTAAATGTGTCTATGTCAACAGCAGTAAAAAGCTCACAGGGGAGTGAATTGTACATGGTGGGAATGGTGAGGGTGAATTGTACATGGTGGGAATGGTGAGGGTGAATTGTACATGGTGGGAATGATGAGGGTGAATTGTACATGGTGGGAATGATGAGGGTGAATTGTACATGGTGGGAATGGTGAGGGTGAATTGTACATGGTGGGAATGGTGAGGGTGAATTGTACATGGTGGGAATGGTGAGGGTGAATTGTACATGGTGGGAATGGTGAGGGTGAATTGTACATGGTGGGAATGGTGAGGGTGGATTGTACATGGTGGGAATGGTGAGGGTGAATTGTACATGGTGGGAATGGTGAGGGTGAATTGTACATGGTGGGAATGGTGAGGGTGAATTGTACATGCTGGGAATGGTGAGGGTGAATTGTACATGGTGGGAATGGTGAGGGTGGATTGTGCATGGTGGGAATGGTGAGGGTGAATTGTACATGGTGGGAATGGTGAGGGTGAATTGTACATGGTGGGAATGGTGAGGGTGAATTGTACATGGTGGGAATGGTGAGGGTGAATTGTACATGGTGGGAATGGTGAGGGTGAATTGTACATGGTGGGAATGGTGAGGGTGGATTGTACATGGTGGGAATGGTGAGGGTGAATTGTACATGGTGGGAATGGTGAGGGTGAATTGTACATGGTGGGAATGGTGAGGGTGAATTGTACATGGTGGGAATGGTGAGGGTGGATTGTACATGGTGGGAATGGTGAGGGTGAATTGTACATGGTGGGAATGGTGAGGGTGAATTGTACATGGTGGGAATGGTGAGGGTGAATTGTACATGGTGGGAATGATGAGGGTGAATTGTACATGGTGGGAATGATGAGGGTGAATTGTACATGGTGGGAATGGTGAGGGTGAATTGTACATGGTGGGAATGGTGAGGGTGAATTGTACATGGTGGGAATGGTGAGGGTGAATTGTACATGGTGGGAATGGTGAGGGTGAATTGTACATGGTGGGAATGATGAGGGTGAATTGTACATGGTGGGAATGATGAGGGTGAATTGTACATGGTGGGAATGGTGAGGGTGAATTGTACATGGTGGGAATGATGAGGGTGAATTGTACATGGTGGGAATGATGAGGGTGAATTGTACATGGTGGGAATGGTGAGGGTGAATTGTACATGGTGGGAATGATGAGGGTGAATTGTACATGGTGGGAATGATGAGGGTGAATTGTACATGGTGGGAATGGTGAGGGTGAATTGTACATGGTGGGAATGGTGAGGGTGAATTGTACATGGTGGGAATGGTGAGGGTGAATTGTACATGGTGAGAATGGTGAGGGTGAATTGTACATGGTGGGAATGGTGAGGGTGAATTGTACATGGTGGGAATGGTGAGGGTGAATTGTACATGGTGGGAATGGTGAGGGTGAATTGTACATGGTGGGAATGGTGAGGGTGAATTGTACATGGTGGGAATGGTGAGGGTGAATTGTACATGGTGGGAATGGTGAGGGTGAATTGTACATGGTGGGAATGGTGAGGGTGAATTGTACATGGTGGGAATGGTGAGGGTGAATTGTACATGGTGGGAATGGTGAGGGTGGATTGTACATGGTGGGAATGGTGAGGGTGAATTGTACATGGTGGGAATGGTGAGGGTGAATTGTACATGGTGGGAATGGTGAGGGTGGATTGTACATGGTGGGAATGGTGAGGGTGAATTATACATGGTGGGAATGGTGAGGGTGAATTGTACATGGTGAGAATGGTGAGGGTGAATTGTACATGGTGGGAATGGTGAGGGTGAATTGTACATGGTGGGAATGGTGAGGGTGAATTGTACATGGTGGGAATGGTGAGGGTGAATTGTACATGGTGGGAATGGTGAGGGTGAATTGTACATGGTGGGAATGGTGAGGGTGAATTGTACATGGTGGGAATGGTGAGGGTGAATTGTACATGGTGGGAATGGTGAGGGTGGATTGTACATGGTGGGAATGGTGAGGGTGAATTGTACATGGTGAGAATGGTGAGGGTGAATTGTACATGGTGGGAATGGTGAGGGTGAATTGTACATGGTGGGAATGGTGAGGGTGAATTGTACATGGTGGGAATGGTGAGGGTGAATTGTACATGGTGGGAATGGTGAGGGTGAATTGTACATGGTTGGAATGGTGAGGGTGAATTGTACATGGTGGGAATGGTGAGGGTGAATTGTACATGGTGGGAATGGTGAGGGTGAATTGTACATGGTGGGAATGGTGAGGGTGAATTGTACATGGTGGGAATGGTGAGGGTGAATTGTACATGGTGGGAATGGTGAGGGTGAATTGTACATGGTGGGAATGGTGAGGGTGAATTGTACATGGTGAGAATGGTGAGGGTGAATTGTACATGGTTGGAATGGTGAGGGTGAATTGTACATGGTGGGAATGGTGAGGGTGAATTGTACATGGTGGGAATGGTGAGGGTGAATTGTACATGGTGGAAATGGTGAGGGTGAATTGTACATGGTGGGAATGGTGAGGGTGAATTGTACATGGTGGGAATGGTGAGGGTGAATTGTACATGGTGGGAATGGTGAGGGTGAATTGTACATGGTGAGAATGGTGAGGGTGAATTGTACATGGTGGGAATGGTGAGGGTGAATTGTACATGGTGGGAATGGTGAGGGTGAATTGTACATGGTGGGAATGGTGAGGGTGAATTGTACATGGTGGGAATGGTGAGGGTGAATTGTACATGGTGGGAATGGTGAGGGTGAATTGTACATGGTGGGAATGGTGAGGGTGAATTGTACATGGTGGGAATGGTGAGGGTGAATTGTACATGGTGGGAATGGTGAGGGTGGAAGTGCATTCTTCTTAGGATTTTAAATTTGATTGCGGTATCTGCAAAAGTTCTTGTTGTCAGATCTGAGATTTTGTGAATAACGATATTCGTCCAGACAATGATTGAGAAGGAATCAAGGAATTAAATGCAGCCTCTGCATTAGGATCCTACTAATATTTGAATATGATCAATTCAAATACTGAATAGAATACTACAAAGTATTCACGAATCGAATCTAATATCAAATCCAAGATGTCAGTTCGTTGACAGGTAGTGATTAGCGAGAAACCACATGTTCTGAGTGCGGTAAATAACATATCATATGCAACCATGCATTCTTCATATACAAATCGGAAGTTTATAAATTTTATAGTTTGTGCTGAATAAATTGTGGTAATATTTCGTATTAGCTCCCTGAAAAGATATCAATGTTCTATGTCTGGAAATTATATACAACAATCAACCAGAGTACGGTAAGTATACTCTGAACGATAGTCATCGAGTTTAGGTACCATACATCGTAACATGTATATATATCTGCATTATTACAGAACTGGTGTTTATGCACCAATAATAATATTTCATAACCTGATTCCAGGTCGGATGTCAATGATAACCATAACAGTCCTATTTATTGAAATCTACATTTACATGTATCATAGTATGGCATATACCTGGTTCAGTACGGAGTTACATTAGGACTGTTAACACACAGAGAAAGAACTTGGAAATGACATCACTATATTTAGCTTTCCGTATTTAGAAACGGAATTGGAAATGGACAGTACGTGCTTGTTTAGTAATCAAAGTTCCTACTCTCCCCTGCCTAATAATAGTGATGGCCAAATAATAGTGATGGTGCACATTTTCGGGTGTTATTAATAATAGTGATGGTGCCAAATAATAGTGATGGCGCACAATGATGGCATTTTACCATATTTCTACTATAAATGAAGCAGAATGTAGGCCTTAATTAATTTGGCATTGTTGGGCAAGTTCCCATGCATGCAAGTTGTTCTCATTGGCTCCTTTAATAATGACAGTAAGTAATTTGGTAACAGTACCAGTCTGAGTAAGGTAAAGTACTGTGGTGATTGTAGCCAGCTATTTAAAATCCGACATAAAACTTAAATCCGACATAAAACGTAAGTTGTGGTTAATAATGTGGAACTGTTGCCAAGTCATCGCATTCATAATTAAACTGTGCTTTGAATACACGGACATGTTATTGTATTGCTTTATTGCATAGATTTAAATACATGTTCCTGTGTACACACAGAAGCTACTGCGGTGTCGTAACTTTCCATTTATAGCCAAAACCAGTCACGCATGTGTGCACACGACTCACAGCTTCTGTGTCTTCATGATAGCGCATAATTGGGTCACGATAACAGTATTGTTTGGAGAAGTCGGCCACGTCAAGTTAAATTAGTTCATCAGTTGTCACTCAGATTAGTTTCACTGATTATTTTATAATATAAGCCTGGTGATGTGATTTTAGCATTAAGTCCCGTTTTGATAGTAGAAGTCGGTTCCGTCCCAACGATAATTAGTTGTCACTGTGTGATTATAAGCTTTGATGAGTTGTAATTAACTGCGATAATCCGTCTGTTTATACACGGACATCATGATCTAGAGGCCTAAATCCTGTTAGGAATGAGATTCTCCCACATTCCTGTCAACTTGTCAAGTGCACTTCTATTTTTTTTAGTGAGCTGCACGTTTTTTCTAACTTTTTGACTGAAAATTCCGCGACTTTGCAAGAACTTTAAATAATCGTGATGGCGCCTAATAATCGTGATGCTGTCGTATTTTTCTTTAAATAAATAAACGTGACGTCACGTTTATTTGGCAGGAGAGAGTAGGCCCTGGATCCAGTGCAAGAAATATAAAAGTCATGAAATTCATGTTTGCCCATACCGGTACAAATCAATTCATAATTTAATATTTTGGAAGCAATGTTTACTGATTCAAGATGAGAATTTACCTCTAATAAATATACAACCTTCATGCTACTAGTATAAAATAGATGGTGACAGGTCAGTGTTACAAATGTAGGTAGAGGGCTGATAGTCTGGTCGATAAACTAAAATTTTAGGGTCAACCTAGAATAAATTTGGACTAAGTTGGTTTATATATCACAACTTATAAGCGGTTGCATGGCACAGAAAGGTGGCATTATGTCTTAGCTTCACAAAAATGTATACATGTGTATATATATATATATGAGAAGATTTTCTCACTATAATTGCATCAAACTAACTTAACAGAAATGGCAGCCATCTTGGACGCCATCTTGAATTACAAAAAATGCTCAAAGCGGATTTTAGCGGATTTTGGATATGTTATAGAGGATATATTCCTCTTCAATATGGTATACAAACAAACTTAGTCCAAATTTCTTCTAGGTCAAACCTTTTATTGACCAGACTATGAGTCATGGGTGGTGAGGGTTAGCAGAAAGCATGTTAAATAAAGAAATCTATTAGCCTTTCTGCAATCTCCAGCCCGTCTTAATTGAATTCAGAATGATTAATTTAGGCCCAGGTGCAGCAACAATTTTAGCTACATCTACTTTCTTGTGACATTATCTGGTTGCTGTCAATTAGAACCCGTTAGACCTCTCTTACCAAATACTCATTGGTGAGTAGTTACCTTAGGAAATGTTCAGATAATAAGTGCAACACAGCCATAGATCATAGATAAATAAATCCTTCTGCACTTGTATTAATCTGTTTAACCCTTTACCCAACAGAACGGCCTGTGCCAATGCATTCTCTTATATATGCGAGTCGACCATAGGTCGCCTCGCATATATAAGAGAATGCATTGGCTTAACACATTAAAAATTATAAAATTGTTAAAGAATGTAAGAAAAAATTGGTAAAAAGATGAGTGTTTAAGGAGTCGATTTATTTAGGGCCTTGCTGTATGATACAAAGTTGGTGAGCAGTAGGCCTTAAAATATGTGCCGGACATTTGAAGAATGAGGTCCTCAGAGGGTGAAATTTAAGTTCTCAGATGGTTAAAATGGTAATGTGCACCCATTGGGCACCTCGATTACGGTGTGCATTGTGTCGTCTGCCAATTTTAGGATATATAGAAACTAAACTTTCTGAAGCAGATTTCTAAAGAAACTAAAAAACTTGCAAATTTGATAATAAAGATACTTTCCAGAGAGGATGAGGCCTAAGCAGAGAGGTCCCTCAGAGGGTGAATTTAATGGTGTTAGCCCACTATGCAGGGTAGCGTCACTAAACTCGCCCTCTGGAGACCTCATTCCGCAAATGTCTGGCACCATATTTCCAGTCCTTGTGAGCAGATATAACTTACGATGTGCTGTTATATTGAGAAGAATACTCAGTGACGGAGCTAACCCAGAGTTCTTTATACTCTCCATCATGTTCAGCATTGCCCTCACCACCCTCTGCACCCAGCAATATTTCTATTTCTTCTAGATCTTCTGCCATTGCTGAAAGTAGCAACAATATACACATAAATTAGTATTGAAACAGGTAGTCGACAAATTGACGCCGATTCAATTATTAAACCGAGATTAATATTATATAAATTCACCATAAGATGTCTGACCAGTAATGCTCTAATTAATCGACTCCTGAAACACAGCATAATTATGGGTAACTTTTCAGGATTTAGTCGGAAATATGGCTTGTTGCCATTCATCTGAAAGCTCTCCCCGAGAGCTTTCAGATGAATGGCAACAAGCCATATTTCCGACTAAATCCTGATGAGTTACCCATAATTCTGCTGTATTTAAGGAGTCGATTAATTAGAGCATTCCTGTCGTGCCATCTGGATATAATGTCCTCAGTAAGAACATCCAGTTATATTCCGTGTTTCGCCGATGTCCAGTGTTGGCCTCGATATATGGGTCAGTATGTGAGACTTGTATGACACGGTATGAGAGGTCACAGATGAATTCTCCTTCATTTCTGGTGGCTTTGTATAAAGGTAATTTGTGATAATGACATTGCGTCTTCGGTGATGAATATTATATTAAATATCGTTTTCAAAGTATTACGCAATGCATAAGAGAGTTATTAAACCGTTATGACAATCGTTCATCATAGTGAGTTATCACACACAATCTACATCGCTGTGTTGACAAAATGCAACATTTTGTCCCAAAACGAGCAACAGTTTTGATCTGTTTGAAAGGGATTGGAGAATGGTGTAGCCTAGTTTTTATGTGAAAATTTGAGTTTCTAGTTAATTATCAAAAAACAGCCAGTTTGAGAGTAGATTATATAGATGAATTCAGTTATAGGTTAGCTGAATACATCTGATACATTTCTGATAAACCTGATAACATCCTCATCCACCAATGCACCTAAAGTTTGAAACGCCTCCTGCATTTTTACAAATGCAGATACATAGAGGATATCTACACTTTTTGGTTGGATATGGGAATTATCTATCTATCTCTGTATACTGGTTGACCCCAATTTGGGTATTATCACCAGGCGCGTCAGTGCAAGTGAGTAGGAAGTTGAGTGGATAGTAGTGACAAGTTTATCAGTTAAAAGAATATATACTGATAAAAGCATGTTAAAAACAAAGGTTCCTGTTGGGTTTTGGTTGAAGCTGATAAGCACTCCTCCTGAACTGGTCAGGACCAGATAGCTTGATCAGACCAGATGAGAATTGATTCCAAAGTATAGCTGTGCTTGGGAAGAATGAATGTCTAAAATAATTTGGCCCAACGTGAATTTGACGATAAGTGTTACTATATATGCTATGTCTGAGTGGTTTCTGGAGGTAATCTGGAATAGTGATATATACTTGTTTATGGACTATTGTTACTGAAGAGGGATAATTTTGAGATGGTTCTTCAGTCCTCAAGGGGTTTCAGTTTTAATTCTTTAATCCCTAATTTTTGACAGACTTGAGAATCTTGAATAGTCATTAAAAATCCAATGGATGGCCCGGTTTTGTACTCATTCAATTTTAATTATGTTTTCTAAAGTATGTGGGGACCAAATTGCAGCAGCATACTCTAACTTTTGTCTAACCATCGCCTGATAAGCTGCTTTCTTGAGTGCCTCATTTTGTGTTTTAACATTCCTTTTTAGAAATCCCAGAGACTGATTTGCACTTAAAGTTGTTTGTTGTATGTGAGCATTGAATGAAAGGTTGCTTGTGATGTTGATTCCCAAATATCGCACATTATTAACATGATCAAGTACTTTCAAGAGAGTGAAGGATGTAATACAAAATTATGGGTTTTGCTTTGAGGGTGATGTGAGGACTTGACATTTTGAAGGGTTAAAGGTCAAATCCCAATTTTGCTCCCATGTCTGTAGTTTGTTTAGGTTGTTTTTTAAATGTTCGCAATCTTTTGAGTTATTTATTGTCAAGCATATAGTGCAATGTCATCAGCAAATAGGCATGTTTGAGAGGTAATGTGGTTTGGTAAATCGCTGATGTAGAGCAGGATATATCAGGGGCCCCAGGACAGAACCCTGGGTTACCCCAGATGTGACTGAAACCTTTGAGTAGGCATCCCCCTCCCAGGACAACGACTTGGGTTATGTTGTTGAGAAAGCCTCTGATCCAGAATAATGAGTTCCACCAATGCCATAATGTTCAAGTTTATAGAGCAATTTGCCATGATTGACCTTGTCAAAGGCTTTACTGAAGTCTAGTAAAATAAGATCAGTCTGCTGACCTGCAACAAGGCATCTCAAGAGATCATCAGCCAATTGAACGAATTGTGTTTCACATGATTTTCTTTCACGGAAGCCGTGCTGCAGATCAGAGAGGATCTTATTCTTTTTCAGATGTTTCGTGATGTTGGATGTAATGATGTGCTCGATTAGTTTGCAGATGAAACAGGTAAGGGTGATCGGTCTATAATTTGCTGGGTTTGCTTATAACCCTTAGTGTATATAGGGGTGTCACGATTAATCATATAATCGATGAACCTTTGATAAAGCCGATAATCGATTACCATTTCCATCGTCGATTAATCTGCATTATTTATTTCAGACGTCTGAAAATGCCGGGTATTATTGAATACCGTGTTTGTTTTACACAGTTTAATATACAACCGAAGAGTTAACAACCTTTGATCGTGTATCAATGAGATCCGACAACATGAGTAGGCCTACATGCACAACTAACTTATGTTGCAAACAGTCGGCAGTTCATTTGATGACGCGACATGGTTACTCTTTGTGTCGTTGTATATTCTACAAATTTGCGGCACTGCAGCTTTGAACTTATGGCGACGTCATTGTATATTTATACTTGTCAGAAAGGCGGCACTATGTCTTGAAATGTGCCGACTGTCACCGTGTTCAATGAACTGAATGCACTCGCCCTTGAATCTGATTGGACCAGGGAACATACAGCATTTTAATCAGCGACGTCATTTGCGAGTAACTTTGTTTGCATAATTATACTTAGAGGTTACTAGTACACGCTATCGCGTATCATGTGGCGAATGCTGAATGAAACTCAATATTATCAAACACTTAACAATGTTCTGAGTCCTGCAATTTGCGGGTGGGGGCATGCCTTTGTGATTGTTATCCATGCTCTGGAAGTTTGATGAAACCGCCGGCCATCCATCGTGCATTCCTACTTTTATTGTTTGTATGTTTGGCTATTAATAACACTGAAATTAATCGCTGCGTTCGTTCTAATGAACTCACAAATATCATAACATCGCCGAGAACTGTGCTGGTATTGAATTCATTGGTCATTAACAGTGGTTTATCATGCACTTTATTAATGTAAAAATTACATCAGCCGATGCCTCAAACAACAAGCGACAGTGCAGTTAACCAGCACCCAGCCAATAGGCCATATTATGGAATACTTCCACTGATGTTATTAGGTACGATTAATTGATTATAGTCGATTATTGACGACCGATTATCGATTATCAAAATCAATAATCGTGGCACCTCTAAGTGTATACAGGAACCACATTATCCTTTGACCAGTCCTGTGGGAGGACACCTTCTTTTGAATAAGATTGGTAAGAAGGGGAGCAATTTCGTAGTGGAGTTGTTTCAGAATGATTGGTTTAATATTGTCTGGTCCAGCTGCTTTGTTTATTTTAAGATTTGATAGGAGTTTAAGGATTCCTTCCTCTGAGACTATGTTTTCCAAAGTATTCACTAAAATGGCCCCTGATGGAGGCAAGAGAGAATTGTGACAGAGTGAGAGGGTTTCTGTGTGAGTATACTGACTGAATTGATTATTTAGGGTATTTGCTTTATCCATGGTTGTTTGTTTGTATTGTACCTACTGGGTCTTTCATGGGTCCAACACTGCTCTGGGACTGTTAGGTATTCTTTATAAATGAGAACAGACTCTTAGATGTTGGTCGGTAGTTGTGGTTTTGTGAGCCGTCACGTGTATTTTCATTGGCAACTTCAAGGATGGCACTAAGATGTTTATCATATGCCAGATCAATTTCCTTCTAAGGTAGATGTTTCATGGCCCTGTGCTTTTGTTGTTTAATTACTGAGCTGTCTGATCTTTTTATCTGTTGGTATAGGTGGTCCCTCCTTTTGATAATGCGCTTGATACATTTGGTAATCCAAGGCAGTGATGTTTTGGTTTTAATGTTTTCCTTAGAGACAAATTTTGAGGTACCTATTTCAATGTGGTGTTTGAACTGGATTTGAATTTGAATTTCCTCGCTTTGGAATATAGATACACTGTTCTAGGTGATGTTTTGGTGATTGATGGTTTCAGATTTGCCGTTATGCATACAATATCGTGATCGGATACTCCTGAGTTTATATCAACTGTTTATATGTGTGCGGGATCTGATGTTGAGACCAGGTCTAGAGTGTTTTTGTCTCTGGTTTTCCCTCTGACTACTTGTGTTAGTGAAAAGTCATCAAGTTGATCGATAAATTTATTATAAAATTTTCTTGTTTTATGTATATTTTTCTTATACCAATCGAGATTAGGGAACTTGAAGTCTCCGGGTACCCAAATTGTCCATTTAATTTAGCAATTGATTCTAGATTAAGGTTCAATGCATCTATAGTCTCTTTGTATCAGGGTGGTAGAAAGCTCCAAGGTAAAGTGCTTCACATGAGTGAAGTTTGATTTTTACCCATAACCAATCGCGTTCTTGTGGTATTTTGGATGACAGAGAGCGTTCTGTTACTGTGAGACAGTTTTTGACAAACCCCTCCTCCCTATACTTTGAGTCTGTCCTTTCTAAATAATGAAGTGAGTGATGACAAAACAAATGAGTGATGACCAAAAAAAATTAATTTCCATGAGTGGCTTTGCCACGAGGATATAAAATTTTTTTTTATCACGAATGAGATAATTACCATATCCAACCAAAAAGTATAGATGTTCTGTTTATTGTATGCCCCGCTCAGTTGGCCAATGGCTCAACTCAAAGAAGAGCATAAAGTGCAAATTTGTATGCCCAAGAACAGCCATGGTAATGAGTTTGTGCACATAAAAATAGTTCCATTTTTCAGACAGATTGGTTGAGGGATAAGTGGGCTAACATCATAGTATGTTTAACAAAAAGAATGAATTGATCCTATATTACAATTTAATCAACCTGAACAGTAACTCTACTAGTTCAATGTTGCGAAGCGATGTTAACTAATCTAGTACCGGTACCGAATCACTTTTAATTTTAGCACAGATGGGTGAGTGAGATATCGATATCTTACTAGATGGATTACGATTTTCATCTGATGCAAAAATACTACTATTTGATGGCTTAGCATATAAAAAGATATATATTATACAGATCATATAGAACTTACCATCTTAGGTGTATCTCTGTACAGTGTAGCACAGTACGTCGAATAATAGGGGACATACCAAACAGAACTAGAGGTGTGACTGTCCCAATGGGACTACGGATACCCCCCTTTTTAAAATACTAAGATGTTTCACATGTCAGTAAACATTTAGTTAAAATAATAAAATAACAGTTCCCATTGCAGGTGTACAACCATAACCCTAATCTTAAACCTATTGACCGAAAAATGTAGGAATAAAAGCTTGGACAAAATTATGTATGTTGCGAAAAAGGGGAATAACTCCACACAAAAAATGTCGGACAGACGTCATAATCGCAGGTGCACAGGTTCCCATGGTACTAAATATCAGTGCCAAGATTAAAAAACATTGACCGAAAAATGTAGGAATAAAAGCTCGGACAAAGTATACATGTTGCGAAAATTTTCTAAGTCGAAAAAGGGGGGATAACTCCAAAAATAAAAGTCCGACAGACGTCATAATCGCAGGTGCACAGGTTCCCATGATGGTTGATGTCTGTGCCAAGTTTCACAGAAATTGATCAAAAAACGACTGAGAAAAACTCCGGACAAATTTGTGTCCACGGACGGACGGACGACGGACGGACGACGGACGGACGGACGGACAAGCTGACTCCAGTATACCCCCCCTAACTTCGTTGCGGGGGGTATAACAAGTTAAAATCAATACAAACAATAGGGAAGTTAGTAGCTGAGATGTAGCATAGTGATCTCTCATGCCAGCAGACCGGGGATCACAATATGGTCAGGGTATTCTGACAAAAATCAGAACTCGGTCAGATATCAAGTATGTCAGACTGAAAAGTCTCATTCGAGATCACTGAGTAAAGATCCGAATGCAAAATGCCGGCTTCCCCCCCCCCCCCCATTACAACAGTTGTCCAGGTATGTTGTCGTTGATGCAGTACGCTGTCCGATCGGGCAGACATTAATGGCTGACCCGTGTACACGCCTTGGTGTGTGTACGTTAAAGAACGCTACTGGATCGAGTTACCAGGTCTGGCAAATTTGAGAAGACAGCTACAATAGTTGTTTTCATGCAGCTAACTTAGCTGAATTTAGCTATATATTCTACTCTCAAACCGGCTGTTTTTCAATAATTAACTAGAATGCTAATTTGCACATCTAAACTAGGTTATGCCATTCACCAATCACTTTCAAACAAATAAAAGCTGTCACTTGTTTTGGGACAAAGTGTTGTGTTTTGTCGACACGGCGATGTCGATTATGTGTGAAAACTCACTATGGCAATCGATGTCGGTCATAACGGTTTAATAACCCTCTTATGCATCGCGGAATACCTTGAAAACTATATATAATACAATATTCAACACCGAAGATGCAATGTCTTTATCAGTTCTGGAAATAGTAATCCGGTGCTGCTCAAACTCATTTGATTGGTGCTCTAAAATTATTAACTAGTTGAAAAGGGGGACATGATCTCTAGCCCGAGATTAACCAAGCGAGCACAACTCACCACTTTACTGCACACTAGCTGTATAATACCATTATGAACAGTTATTGGTATCGCTCACAACCCGTTAGCGGTGTGTCAGTTTAAATGCTTGCGGTTATGTATACCATTCTAATGCTCCTTTTTGTTTTAGCAGCGGGAAGAAATACAGAAGTGTCTTTGATTGGGTATATCTTTGTTTTACAAGTGATTTAGTTCATGTTTTCACAGAAAATAGTCCCCAGGATATTTTCTAGTGATGTTCCGATAATGAAAAAGACCATCGGTCCGATTTCCGATTCCAGTGTTTAAATATATTGTGCATTTGCTGCCACAATGGACCTATATACACTCATTGCACTCCCTATCCCGTTATAGTTTCAAAGCCAAATACATCAAAGAAATATATACACACTGTCGCGAAAGCATTTCTGCCGACGTCAGTTGTGCGCTGCCTTTGATGTATACCGGTAGTTGTTTTGACAAAGAGATCAAAGGTGCCGACTCAGATTAACACTATGACAGTGTGTGGAACACTTGCACACAGTGTAAAAGTCTTGATTGAATACTTGTCAGTTGCGACAATGTATGGAATGGCGATGATTATTAACTAAATTTAGATTGATGGATAATAATTGCTGTCATATTTGTCTGAGATTTCCCATCTTCCCATTGGTCACACATTTTGTTTTTTAACAACTGGAGCTAAGCATATTTCATTGCGTACGCTGTTACTTGTAATGAGAGCATTACTATAACAATGGCTATTCGCGGAGCGAAAAAAACAAGTGCAATTTGGGACTACTTCACCATATTGTCCCCCACAGACGAAAAAGCTAATTATGCCCCTCCACACGTTGGTATTTATTGAAAACAGTTCTGATCATGACTACTAATTCATTCAGTGTGTGCTTCAAATTATTGACAAAGCTTGACAGGAAACTACACTGTAATGAGGTCAGCTGTTAAAGCTTTCTTTGAATCTATTTCGTGTCAACGCGATTGAACCAATAACTTCATATTACACGGGATATGTCGGGCAGGTGTTAGCCATGCTTATATATAATCATATCAGACTGTTCTGATGATGCCAATAGCAGCTTCTTTTTAGGCAGCCGTTACAACTGCGTTTTGCATTCAATACTATGGTTGTATTGCGTACGTTTATTAAAGCATGTGTATTGCGCTTAGATACTAGAACGTTTTTGTTTGTTTTGACAGTCGTTAAAAGTCGATGTTCAACTGCGAGGTACGATTAATATCCAATGGGCTATTATCGGAACATCACTAATATTTATGTTCACCTCCCATCGTAGTAAGTTTTCACACAAAATCTAAATCGCTGTGTCAATAAATTGCAACACTTTGTCATAAAAACAAGTGGACGACTGATGTTTTTGATTTGGTTGAAAGTGACCGGATAATTCGTGCTTCTAGTTTATTTTCTAAAAACAGACAGTTCGAGAGTAGAATTTATAGCTGGATTCTATGGGATGCCAAATTCACATTTATTAATAATTGCGCTGAATCCAATTGCACTGAAGCGCAGTCTAGCTTGATTCATATCAATTGCGCTATTACAAGCTTACACCCCTGAATAGATCTATAGGTTATTCCATTAATTAACAGGGGGTTCCCATATATTGGAAAATAATTGCGCTGAAGCGCAATTGAATTGTGCTGAAGTGCAATTAATTTTCTATTGGATTCATTCATTGATTAACTGGGGGGGTTTAGCCATATATGGAAAATTAATTGCGCTGAAGTGCAATTCAATTGCGCTGCGCAATTGATTGCGCTGAAGCGCAATTGATAGGGGTGAAGCGCAGGTAGGATGTGAGGGTAGGTAGGATTTTTTTTTTTTTGTATTCTAAATTCCATTGGGTCATTGACAGATCAATCTAGAAAGCTTCACAATTCAGATTAATTGAAAGGTTCAAAACTAAATATTGTTAATCTTGAATTAGTCAGAGCGCTAGACTAATAAAACTTCTAAATATTTTTAATAGGAGAGGTTTGAAAATGGGTAAGATACCTTTCGATGCTCTTCCCACTGAGCAAACAAAAATATGTGTGTCTGCAGTCCAATAAAAAGTTTTTGGTAAGCACATTTTTATGGAATACTACTTCCGCGCCGAAAGCAACAAAAAGTGCGCCATTAGTAACGCGCCGAAAGCGACAAAATGTGCGATATTAGCGTATGTTTTGCCACGCCTAAAGCGACAAAATGTTTCGGAGCGCGCCGAAAGCGCAAAATGTTTCGGCGCGCACCAAAATTATGGTGCACATTTTGTCGCTTTCGGCATGCCAAAACATGCACTAATATCGCACATTTAGTCACTTTCTGGCTCGCGCGCCGAAAGCGACAAAAAGTGCGCCGTAACGGCGCACATTATGACTTAGTCGCTTTCGGCCCATTACTAATTCAGTAATGAGTAATGGTGCACTTTTTGTCGCTTTGCGCCATTAGGAAGCGACCCTAATAGTATTCCATACCATTTTATAGGGTATGTAGGGAACCCTAAGCCTAAGGCTATACACAGGTTTTTTTTTTGCCTTAGTTACTCGGCCGTGGTAGCACCTACAGCTACACTACTACTACCTGACTACTAGTAGTAGTACTACCGGTACTAGTAGTAGTACTACTAGTAGTTCAATAGTACTAGTCTAGTCCAACAAATTAGACTTTCGGATTAATTGGAATTTTAATATTTGGACATTTATGGACCATTTAATCCTTCATATATAAGGAGTAATACAATCGTAAATGTCCAAATATTAAAATATGTATTAATCCGAATAGTCTAATTTGTTGGACTAGTACTAGTCCTAGCTCCAGGGAAGCTCTAAAGATTTACACTCTTTAGAGCTTCAGATTGGGTCAGTAGTGGCCAAATCTGATGCTCATACCTTTTCTAATTACAGGCGACAAAGGACTCCTGGTCGCAGATTCTGCTTGGTTCTCTTATTATGGTGACAATAAAGACAAGATTCCACCAAAAGTTCCGAAATCCGCGCCTTCATGAGCTAAAATAAAGACTTTTGTCATTTGTGCAAAAGAAATTGTTGTCTGTCTGTTTACGGAAGCGATATTTCACCACATGTTAATGCTGTTTGTCATGCGCAGTTCAATGTTTCATGATGGTCAATAAAACGTGTACTCCACCCCGAAGACGACTGTTGGAAATGTGTACTTGGAAGATATTATGGAAAAACTAAATTCTTTTGCTAAATGTTATGCTACTATGCCAATTTATTACATATGTAATAAAAATATTACCGAAAAATTATCAACATATACTTTTTAATAGAATTGTTGCTTCGAAAATATACTATTTAAAACGTGTACTCCAAGCCAGAATGAGAAAAAGTGTAGCCGAGTTAGATCATGCTTTATTACCCACTTCTACAAAATGTTGTATTATACTTTCAACAAGTTGTAGAAATATATTGGTGATATGAAGTAATTATTTTATTCAGTGAAACATAATCACTTCTCACATTTGTCATGGTGTCAAAAAATGACATACTCCGGCCCTGACGCCGACTCGGGGAAATTGTGTGTATACCGGTACCGATACTCGGAAGATATATGGTATAATTGCATCACTATACGGTATATATACTTATACCATTGTTAACTTCATTAAAAGTTGAACAAAACAATCATTCTCCTATTATAATAAAGTGTACATCGAAATAGCATTAAAAAGTGTAGGTCTACTGCCCTACTCCGGATCCGACTCATACATTTGGCCAATATCGGGTTTTTTTTTTCCATTCAGTGTCTATTTGTTCAGTTTAATTACGGTACCTACTCTCGTCCTGTATCTGGGATTGGGATAAGCAGACTTCATGGTAGCCGTTTTGTTATAGTTTTCTTTGTCCTGGTTTTCCCCCTGCACTAACAGCTACAAACTTGCACCATCATCTGGTCGTCCGTTGTTCGCACAGTAGTGAAACAAACGCTATTTATTTATACCATATCAGGAATAGACTCACACGGAATGCTCTTTTCCAAAAGCAAATATTTTTAGGTGTAACATGTTTTCATATTAGCGAAACAAACGCTAATTATAATAACCTATTTAGTGACACTTTAGTGATAATATATCGCCATTTTATTGTTCATAAATAGGCCTAACAAGTTTTGAGACTTTTTTTTACCATACAGTTTCAAGACTGGTTTATAGCATTAGTCTGTTGCAGTAAATCGATTCTGATAACTAAAGCTTATTTTGAACAAATGTTGTTATTGTATATATATACGCAATAGGCACACGAAAGCAAACCTTATGGGTGTTAGAATACAAACACAGTTCGCGCAGCTATCAATGCGCGACGATGTGATTATGTCATTTTTTTGACACCATGCATGACAAATGTGAGAAGTGATTATGTTTCACTGAATAAAATAATTACTTCATATCACCAATATATTTCTACAACTTGTTGAAAGTATAATACAACATTTTGTAGAAGTGGGTAATAAAGCATGATCTAACTCGGCTACACTTTTTCTCATTCTGGCTTGGAGTACACGTTTTAAATAGTATATTTTCGAAGCAACAATTCTATTAAAAAGTATATGTTGATAATTTTTCGGTAATATTTTTATTACATATGTAATAAATTGGCATAGTAGCATAACATTTAGCAAAAGAATTTAGTTTTTCCATAATATCTTCCAAGTACACATTTCCAACAGTCGTCTTCGGGGTGGAGTACACGTTTTATTGACCATCATGAAACATTGAACTGCGCATGACAAACAGCATTAACATGTGGTGAAATATCGCTTCCGTAAACAGACAGACAACAATTTCTTTTGCACAAATGACAAAAGTCTTTATTTTAGCTCATGAAGGCGCGGATTTCGGAACTTTTGGTGGAATCTTGTCTTTATTGTCACCATAATAAGAGAACCAAGCAGAATCTGCGACCAGGAGTCCTTTGTCGCCTGTAATTAGAAAAGGTATGAGCATCAGATTTGGCCACTACTGACCCAATCTGAAGCTCTAAAGAGTGTAAATCTTTAGAGCTTCCCTGGAGCTATACTAGTCCAACAACTTAGTCTTAGAGTTAGACCAGTGCGTCTATAACCATAATTAGTTCTTGCACTTAATTATCTACAGATACAGAATACCTACGAATAAAATTATATACTTTTAAGTCGAACGCGTTATTAGCTCACGGGAAACTTACTTTTTATTATTTGCAGAATGTTTCCGATTTGTTATGAATTACTTGTTCCAAAAATAATGATGACGGTTGAAAACAGGAAGTGACGGATAATGAGTACACTTTCCTGAGAATAAAATAACCGGTAATGGGATCCGGTAAAGACCGGTGGGTGCAAGCAATCGGAACTTTCTTCGTATGCGTGTCGAATGGGGTAGTGGGGGGGATAGTTGCAAAATCATTCACTTTGTGATAGAAGCGCCAAACTTTCAGAGTTTGTTAAGTGGTTGGTGAGTATCACTAAACTGGCTGGTTCCAGATTTTGGAGGTCACCTTCACCTTCAATTTGACCTTGACCTTTTTGAAAATCTCAGTTTTTGGGTTGGGTGGTTTATGCCATCCTTTTCTTGTGAAAATCGCATTTTCTCACAGTTTTCTCAATACAATTATAGTTGGGAGGTTACCACGGTTCATTTGGGCCAAAACATATCTAAATTTTCTTAAGATGGCCGCCAATATGGCCGCCGGAAGTTGAAAATATGCCATTTTTTCACAAATATCTTCTAGTTCAATTCATGCTGTTTGGAACTGGTTGAGTAATTCAACTTTATTTTGTGTTTTGTATATTAACCGATCATTGGATCAATTAAATATGCAATTATTGTGGTCTTAGCCCCTTCCGATCCCTCAAAACTTCGAACCAAAATTCCTACTTTGGCTCAAAATGGCTGCCAATATGGCCGCCAAAATATGGAAAATGGTAAATATTACACCAGCGTCTCCTGCAATCGTTTGCAAGTTGTGGTTGATGTATAAAATTGGCAATTCTGCATTCTATATATTGAATACTAACATGTTTGATGCACCATGGTTAATTGTTACTATTGTCACCACTGACATCGTCAAAAATATTTGACTTTTTTCTCAAAAACTTGACATAAATATTGGCAAAAATTCACTTTTCAGGTTTGGACCATTTTTTCAGGTAAAATGTAACTATCTTTTGATTGAAAGGTGTTTATTGTTTTGGTCTATCTTTAATGTGTCTCACTACGGTGTTTATAGACCAAATTGCTCAAGATGGCTTCCAAAATGGCAACCAAATTTGTAAAATGTTAATTTTTTACATATATCCCGAACATTCTCTGCATTATCCGAAAATGTAGCAAAATGTGACTCACTTGGTTATTATACGTGTTAGTTAATTAACTGACAACTAAATGTTCTATTCTGGTTGTCCCACTTTCGTTTGGGCAAAATAAATTAATTTTAAAGTACGTTATTTTGCCGAGCACCTCTTCTGTGATTTTGGCCATAGTTATTGAAAGGAAATGGGCAGAACTTTGAGACAGAATTGAGATGGACCATAATATTTGGCTATTCTGGTCCATTATGCTAAGAAAATGTCAACTGAATACAGTGCGGATGCCAAGATCGTAGCCAGGGAGTTACTCTATGATCATATGTGAGGTGAATAGTTATTGTATGTCATGACTTATGTGAATAGGTATACAATGAGTGACGATATGGTTATGAGTGGGTTGTCCATTGTAAGATTCATCTATGTATACAAGGAGATGCCATGGTCAGGTGTGAGGTGAATCAGTATGCATGGAGTGACTGTATAGTGTATGATTGTGTATATCCAGTACGGGTGCACCAGGTGTGCCTGTATGGGCATTGGTGTGGTGTATGGATATAGCTACATGGTCATCTATGTGTTGATTATGTATATATGGAGTGACTGTAAGGGCATGGGTGGGATGTACATGTGTTGTCTATATGATCATGGGTGGGTGTGTTGGTAAATAGGGTGTGATTTTATGGTTACGGGTAATGTGAATAGGTATACATGGAATGACTGAACGGTCATGATTGAATATGATTACCTGGAGTAAGCCGGGTGGACATTATCGAGTGTGTGGGTATATAGGGATCTCATATCTATATATCTCATGGATGTATTATCATTGGTGGGTGTATAGGGATTAGCTGTATTATCATGGATGGCATGTATGATTATACAGTGAATTGCTGAATTGTCATGTGTGAGGTGTATATGCAAGTATGGATTGTTTGAGTGGTTGTGTGTATATCTGGAAGGGCTGAATGGCCATTAGTGAGGTTTACTTGTATGCTTGGAGTGAATCTATGGTCTAGGGTGGGCTGTATATGTATATCGAGTGGTTATATGACTATGTGTGTCGATATAGGTATACAGGTAGTGAATGTATGGTCAATGGTGAGATGAGTACATGTAGGTATACAAGTAGTGACTGTATGATCATAAATATAATGGACATCTATACAGGGGGTGACTATTAAAATGGTCATGTGTCAGGCGTATTAGTATACCTGGTGTTCCTGTTTGGTGACTCGTGGCGGTATGGTCATGTGTAGGTTATACCAGTATACACATGTGTTGCTTTATTGGCATGGGCAAGGGATATGTGTATATAGCAAGTGGCTATATGGCCATGGATAAAGTGCATATACATACATGGAGTGACAATACTGACATGGCTGGGGTGTATTAGTATATCTTGAGTGACTATGCGACTATGGTGTGACAAATAGGGATACAGGGAATGACATGGCCAATGTTGAGGTGAATATGTATGCAAGGATTGACCATGGTCGTGTATGAATGTATTGAATAGGTACACACGGTTTGACTATATGGCCATAGGTCAGGTAACATCGGTAAAGGTATGTGTATGAAGCGAGTGGCTATATGACCATTGGTGAGGTGCATATGTATACCCGGAGTGACTTGGTCATTGTTGATGTATATATTGATTGTCTATTTGACCACGTGTTTGGAGAATAGGTATACAGGGGATGACCTTATGGTCAATGGTGAGCTGAATGGGTATACAAGGAATGACTATATGGTTATCGGTCATGTTTAGGAGTATCCCCGGTGTGCCTGTATCGTGACGCGTGACTGTAAGGTCACCCGTTGTCATGGATCAGGTGTACATGGATACAGTGGGTCACTATATTGTTATGTCTGTGGTGTTTATGTATATATGTAATGACTATGAGGTAATGGGTGGCCATCGTTTTCCGTGTTTAACGCCCCCCCCCCCATGTATATAAACACCATCAAGATAGAGAACTCTCTGACATGACCTCTCCATTGATTAACATATCCTTGAGCTATTTTGCCACCCAAGGAACACATGTACAACCCACCCATTACCTCAGTCACTCCATATGTATATAAACACAACACAAATGACAACATAGTCACCCAATTTATACACGTACACCTGGTCATACAGCCATACTTGGTTATACCCGTACATACCACAAATGACGATACAGCCACGAGTCACCATGTATGAACACCAGGTATACACATACACCCGGCACATGGCCATATAGTCACTCTATGTATACATATTCACTACATTCACGATCATACGGTCACGCTTTGTATACCTATTCACCTCACCATGGACTATACAGCCACGACATGTATACCTATTCGCCATATCAATTACTATAGAGTCAATCCAGGTATACATATGCACATCACCAATGGTGAGCCCTTCCAGATATACCAATACCCGCACACACGACCTCTCATAAGTTCCACACTTGCCATACTCATGATCATGCATCTACTCCACATACACCATCAATGATAACACATCCACAACATAAATAAATATACAACCCACCGTTGCCAACAGGGCACTCCCCATATACCCACACACCATACAATAACTCGCGGTATACCTATTATCCTCATCTACGATCATAGATTAACTCCCTGGCTGTCATCTTGGCTTCCACCCTGTATCCAGTTGATAAATTTTTATCATAATGGGCCAGACTACCCACATCTCATGGTTCATCTCAGTTCAGTCTCAAAGTTCTGCCCATTTCCTTTCAATAATATGGCCATAATCACAAAAGAGGTTATCCGCAAAATTCCATACTGCAACTTAACCAAGTGAGTCACAATTTGCTACCTTTTCGGATAACGCAGAGAATAATTATCTGGATATGTGTAAAAAATTTACTTTTTACAAATTTGGTTGCCATTTTGGAAGCCATCTTGAGCAATTTAGTCTATAAACACCATAGTGTGACACATTTAAGATAGGTCAAAACAATAAACACATTTGATACCAAAGGTAGTTGCATTTTATTTGAAAAAATGGTCGAACCCTGAAAAGTTATTTTTTGCCGATATTTATGTAAAGTTTGTGAGAGAAAAATCCACTATATCTGGTGATGTCAGTGGTGACAATAGTAACAATGACACATGGTGTATCAGACATGTTAGTATTCAATGTATAGAATACAGATTAGCCAATTTTATACATCAACCACAACTTGTAAGCAATTGCATGACACCCTGGTGCAATATTTACAATTTTCCATATTTTGGCGGCCATTTTGGCAGCCATTTTGAGCCAATGTAAGATTTTTGGTTCCAGAGAGTTGGAATATTCATAGGTAATGATATGCCTCACTTGCATTACAATGTTCTTTTCATTTCTAGTTGAAATATGACTAGAATCCCAATTGTGATTTTTTTGTAAAATTTGGTACCACGTTCTGTAAAATCGAATTGTTGAGGGATTGGAAGGGGTTAGGACCCCAATAATTGCATATTTAATTGCTCCAATGATCGTTTAATATACAAAACACAAAATAAAGTTGCATTACTCAACCAGTTCCAAACAGCATGAATTGAACTAGAAGATATTTGTGAAAACAATGTCATATTTTCAACTTCCGGCGGCCATATTGGTGGCCATCTTATGAAAATTTAGATAATTTTTGGCCCAAATGAACCGTGGTCACCTCCCAACTATAATTGTATTGAGAAAACTGTGAGAAGATGCGATTTTCACAAGAAAAGGATGGCATAAACCACCCAACCCAAAAACTGAGATTTTCAAAAAGGTCAAGGTCAAATTGAAGGTCAAGGTGACCTCCAAAATCTGGAACCAGCCAGTTTAGTGATACTCACCAACCACTTAACAAACTCTGAAAGTTTGGCGCTTCTATCACAAAGTGAACGATTTTTATGTTTTCCTGTAATTATCCCCCCCCCCCCCCCCCAGTTGCAAGTTGCAAGCAGAGTTATTACAAGAAAACCATAGTCAGAAATGGTGGTAGGTTAGAATTGTTCTTATAGATTGATTTTTCAACCAGTATGTTTTTAGACCAAAAGTCCATATATTCCCCCTAAGATATCCTACCCACTAAACTATATGGTATATCTCTCCTACATATTATTAGGCATATATAAAATATATTGGAGCTTTAATGTAGTGATTGTGAAAAATGTCTATATAGGTAATGTATATAGTGTTGATTATATGTAATTTTTGTGTATAGTATGTGCTTGGTGAGAAAGCATGAACCAATTTTTTTAATCGGATAATTATGAAATATGTACACACATACAAATGGCACATGTATAGGTTCCAGTTGGTGGGGTCACGATTTGACCCGTCCAAAACACTCCCTGGAAACAATTACTACCAAGTATCAAATTTCGTCAAAATCCGTCTGGCAGTTTACCAACACCAACACCCCAAAAATGGTGGAAATTGGCCCAGCGGATACCGGGAAATCGGCCCAGCGGATACCGAGATACCCTATGTATCAAATTTCGTCCGTAAAAATCCGCCAGTTTTACCCGATTTGATTTCCACTAAAGTATATAAACGCGCCTCATATACACACGCTCGTTAATTATTAAGCTTCAACGTAAAGATAAATTAGCATTGTGTAGTAAATTTTAACTAATTATTTTCTCGCCGTCAAAGTTGAACAATGTCGATGTTGTTGGCATTGACGGTTTGGGGCCACCGGTAGATTCCTACAGCGAAATAGCATTTCAGCTAAATGGATTCTTGGATGAGATTCCAGACCCGCGGGGTAAATGTAAACAACCATGCGTGGTGTAAATATACAAAAAATAAATCTATCGACAATAGACCTAAGAATATCAGCTGTAACAAAATTTATATATTAGAAATTGTAAATGATTTATTTTGGGATAGATACACGATTCTTAATAGCCTGCAAATTGACAATATATATTGTAAATGTTATAATTTTGGGGGAAATACACGATGCGTAATTGCTTACGTTCGTCAACGTATGAATATAGAGTTATCCTCCCTGCATCGCAGTGCTAAATTCCGGCGTGTTAGCACTGCCAGGGATCCCGAGATATGAGTTTTGAAGGTCAATGTGACGTCGCACGGACAAATTAATATGCCTATGTCACTCCCCGGCCGAAAATACCCCCACATACCAAGTTTCATCAAAATCGGGTCGGCCGTTTTCGAGTTCATCGATTACACACAAACAAACAAACAAACAAACAGATCTTCCAAAATATATAATAGACTAGAAGGTGACCCGACTTCGTCCGGGCTATTCAAAAACCAAATTTCAAGTCGATTGCTCCACCCGTTTGCGAGATCTGGTCTGCGCATGCGCGAAGCTGGCGTCGCACGGGCTCGGCGACCCGATAAAATTCGTATCCGGGGCAAGATACATTCACATACCAAATTTCAAGTCGATAGCTCCACCCGTTTCCGAGATATATAGCCCAATGTCATTTGCGGATACCTCGGCCGGTGATGAGTTAACGCGACATCGGCCGGTTAAGAGTTAACGCGATCACGTCACGATATGTTGATGGCGTAATATATTTACGCAATGATTTTCGATGAGCGAAGCATGGTCCTGCGTTCTTCCCGATAATTAAGGTAGAAACGTTAAACGTACACAGGCGTGTGATGCATCATTGGAAAGATGAAGCGCCACAGATTCTAACCGTGCAAATTATATGACTGGCAATTTATTATTCGCGCTATATCGAATCGATTTGTGAGCACCGAACTGAAATATATTAGCGCAAAACGGCGTAAAAACAGATTTGACCTCGGCACGTGAACAGTTGACCTCGGATCTGAAAATCAATAGGCCTATGTTACTCCTGACCCGAAAATACCCCCACGTACCAAGTTTCATCGAAATCGGCTGGGCCATTTTCGAGTCCATCGATTACACACAGACAGATACACACACACACACAGATCTTTCAAAATATATAATAGATATAGTATATATATGTGTACATCACTCACTTGCTATATATACCCCAAACATATACTATCTAGGCTTACGTTATATGCCTTAAATCAGCGCAGCAGGCATCTAGGCCTACTACCCCCCCCCCCCCCCCCCATCAGTGTAGGCCTAAATTGTGTGATATTGTAAATTTATATCATGTTATTTATTATATTATTCATTTCTTGTTTTCAGTGGGCAAATATTTCACTTAACACATTTTTCCGTTGTCAGTCCTTCATAAGCTCCCAAACGTGTAATTCCCCACGCATTGCACATATTCGTTCAAGATCTGGCATATTATGTAACGGTCATTGTCAAATATATCCGCATGGTTTAATATTGCGGCATTAATTACAGTCTTATTCAATTCAACCGTGTATATTGTTACACTAATCACGCAAATCGAGTTCAATCATGACTCTAGCATTGTTTGTAACATGGAAACTCTAACAAACAAATATATATATAAATTTTAATTTGTACACCATTGTCTACGCGAATTCAAAACTCATAAAACTATTTCTGTTAAACTATATATCGAATCATATCAGGCCTATGTCATATTTCAGCGATATATTAAAGTGGTCAAGCGTATATATACACGTATAAGCTAGCAAAATGTCGTATATATGTCGAGTGACAAACTGGACTATATCACCAACTATCACGCATATCCTCGATAATGTCTTGGAAGTTACATGAAGTAACCCCTGCAGGGATGGAGTAATGGTAATGCGTAATGGTATAAGCAATGGATTGGCAGAAAATAGACCATTATGCCCGGTTACAGATTGGCGTAAGTAGAGTCTGGCGTCAAAACTGACCCAAAAATGTTGCTAAATTCCCGATTGTGGGAGATCTATCTTATTGGTGGCCACTCTTGGGATGAATTCGTCTATAGCCACCCTATACAAAAAAGTACCCGGGTAGGCCATTACTCCCGCAGCCACAAATTGGGCGTGAAGTACAGAGTCTGGCGTTGAAACAGACCTAAAATGTGGCTAAATTCTCGAATGTGGGAGATCAATCCTATGTGTGGCTCATATGGGGTAAATTCGTCCATATACACCATAGGGGCAATTCACTGCAATAAGAGTATCAAGGTAGCCCATTTTACCCAGCCACAAATTGGGCGTAAGTAGTCTACCATTAAAACGGACCCTAAAAATGAAGTACAATAATAAACCGACACAATTTGTGTCGTTTTGGACTCGAAATGTTTCTAGTGGGTATTTGGGGCGGGCCACCCACCCATGACGTCAAATTGGGCGAAATCCTTACCGTTCTCGAAAATGGTCCATATCCCATTTTCATCCAGGGATGATGGGTGTCAGCGGGGGTAGAGGAGTTTCTATATGGGTATTTCATGGGACGGGCCACCCACCCTTCCCGTCAAATTGGCCGAAATCCTTACCGTTCTCGAAAATGGTCCATACCCAATTTTCACTCCTTCATGGTGGTACCCTCCGGATGTGATGGGTGGGGTGTTTCTAGTGGGTATTTGGGGCGGGCCACTCACCCATGCCGTCAAATTGGCCGAAATCCTTACCGTTCTCGAGAACATTGGTCCATACCCCATTTTCACTCCATCAGGATGGCACACTCCGGGATGATGGGTGGGGTGTTTATAGGGGTATTTGGGACGGGCCACCCACCCATGCCGTCAAATTGGCCGAAATCCTTACCGTTCTCGAAAATGGTCCATACCCCATTTCCACCCCCTCTGGGTGTTACCCCGCACGGGGTGATGGTGGGATAGGGGTGAGTCTATATATGGGATATTTGGGGCGGGCCACACACCCGAATTGGCCGAATTAAATCCTTACCTTTCTCGAAAAAGGTCCATACCCCATTTTCACCCCACCCCTCGGGTGGTACCCCCCCCCCCCCGGGGCGATGGGTGTGGTACCGGTGTTTCTAGTTTCTATTTGGAGCGGATCAGCCACCCATGCCATCAAATTGACCGAAAGAAACATTTTTGAGAATAAGGAATAGGGAATAAGTTCCAAATGTCATGTTCGTCCCAATGTTTCACACCGCTGGCCACTTACGAACTTGGGGTCATTTGCCATATTTTCCACAAAATAAAAAATTCGGACCGAGCAAAGGGTCGAGTCTTTCGGACCACTTTTTCAAACTCGAATTAAAAAATGTTCGGCCCAAAATGTTCCGCCAGTTGGACACTTTCGATTTCGGATTCATTAGGGCCAATTTCCCTTCATTTTTAGACTTTGTCTAATTTCGAGGCATTTCGGACTTTTCGACCCAAATAATTTTTGGCTATTTTTTACCAAGTACGTTCCCGTGGGTATAGTACTAACAGAATAAATGAACGTAAGCCGTACTATGGAAGACGGGATTTATTTTATTCCATTATAATGATGGTAACATTGGGTTTCTGAAGTTGTCATATCATGATGTTCGTTTTAGAAAACTGTTCTCCAGTACATGTAACATCCAAATCGCCTTCATGCTGTCCACGTTTCCTGTAAAAGAAAATTAAGGAATTACGTAATATGCCAAATTTGGTAATGAGAAAGGCAGACATAGGCAGTTGCGAAGTTTTAATGTCGGAAGGACAAATACATCCAGGAAGAATTGCGTCAGGTGAATAACACTTATCACTATAAGAAATTACCAAAACCCCATTGGCCGAGTAATGTTTCAAAGTACAACCTAATTTGGCGAGATCTTAAAGAACGAAAAATTATCAATAAGGACCAGCTTGATTATCTTGAAGCCAGCCCATCGGCCAAGAATAGATTATGTTTTATGCTTCCAAAAATCCATAAACCTATCGCAACCTGGCCGGACCCTTTAATGCCCAAAGGACGACCAGTAGTTTCAGATTGTGGACCCGAGAGTTATCATATATCGGAATACACTGATTCTGTTCTTAAACCTTTAGCATGCAGATCCGTCATACATGTATACCAAAGACACCGGTGATTTTTGTTATTACGTTTGAGTCCATTTTCAGTCCCCAAGGATGCAATTTTAGTCAATTGGGATACCGCTAGTATGTAAACATCCATACCAGTGGAAGCAGACATGCAATCAATTAAGGAAGCATTTGGTCCGGATCCGGACAGACCCACCTCGGAAGTATTGTAACTGTTGGAAATTTCGCTCAAAACCAATGATTTTGAATTTAATAATGAATTGTGGCTTCAAATCCACGGTGTCGCAATGGGCAAAAAGTTTGCTCCTAGCTTCGCGACAATTTTTGCAGCGAAATGAGAGTTTTTCCCAATGTGACAAAAAACCATTGATGTATTTCCGTTTTCTTGATGACATATCTTTATATATTCCCGAGCAGAATTAGATATTTTCTGTCAGATTTTCAACTCTTACGATGACAACATTAAATTAGAACATACAGTCTCAAATTCATCAGTCAATTTTCTCGATGTTACTATTTTTAAGGGCCACCGTTTCCATGAACAAGGTTTATTAGACACAACGGTCTTCTTCAAGGAAACTGATACTCATGCTTTATTACATAAAAAGCTCACTTCATCCTTCCAATGGCCTCATCAAAGCTCAAATCATCCGCTTTCTCAGAATGTGTTCAGATCAACATGATCTTAATGAAGATTGTAACATTCTCTTTCAATCTCTTATTCATCGAGGCTATTTAATACGAGAAGCTCGGAAAAATTAAATCTGAAACTATAATAATTATATGAATTTTGTCAATTTAAATCACCTTCACTTCCTTTCACACTGCATCAGAACGGCCGCTACTTCTCGAACGGAAAAGTCACTTACTATAAAAAGAAGGGTTGAGCCATGAACACCAGCAATATATTCAGATAGGAAATTTCTTTCAGAGTGAAACCACTCGCGTTCAATATCGGATCACTCATCAAATGGATTGCTACTCTGCAAATTCAAGCTATCTTATAACCTGTCAGTTTTGCAGATTCGAATATGTAGGCCAGACAAAAACTGAACTCATATTCCGCATGAGGTTACATCTCTCAATCATCAAACTGTCGTTGGACAAGTCAGTTGTCAACCATTTCTGTTCACCGGGACATAACGTTATCACTGAATTTCGTTCCATGCCCATATAGATAGTGTCTGTGAAACAGAAGAGGACACTAGATCTAGGAGACTGCAGAAAGAAGAAGTTTGGATATCCACACTTAAAACCACAACTCCTTATGGAATGAATGTGTATCAACCAGTCGCACCCAACAGCTTGATATGTCTTCCTCTTGTATATAGTCGCCGCGACACAGAAATTGCACGAATATAGATACTGAATGAACCAAGTTTAGCTCTGACTAGCTTATCTTTAAGATTCTGATTCTTCTTAAAGGCACGGGCGGCGTTCGTTGCAGAAATATTCATATTTGTTCAATTCGCCATCAACAGAAGGAATATTACAATATATATTGTTCATATGCCAAACATAATCAGCGCGTAAATAGTATATTTTCGTCAAGACGTACGATGGTGTATACGTAAACAAGAGCCTGCTCGTGTTACAGAAGTTTTGCTTCTGTTTACATAATACAGCGCAATTCTATTGGTTAATCACACACAAATGATATAAACGCTCTTTATTATTTCCATATCAGGAAAACAGTAACAAATAAAGTTCTTTATCTTTACCATATCCGCGGTATACAGTTTATGCCATATTTCTGATTGGTATGAGAACAAAGTCTGACTATATTTTACTATTATTTCTGTTTATGGCGGTTTTGACGGAGGTGAATATTTTAACTGCATACCCACCGCCAACGCCGGCCGTATCTTTCAATGCGATTATCTCTTTTTTGTTGAGTGGTTTGGCCAGTTTCCCTTCCAACTTGTTCGCCTTCTCCTTGATCGTGGTACTTACTATACTGGTTCTACTTCCAGCACACACCCACTCATTGAGGTACTGTCAGCGCTGCTGCTGCATTCACGTTTTACTCTGATCTAAAAGAGCAATATCATCACAAATTAATATTAGGGAGGATTAGAATCCTATAAGTGTCTGCGCGTGAAAACACCACCCGACAGAACGGCAGCTATGTTCTATTTCCGACGAAGTCCGTGCAATATTATAGTATTCTAATCCTCCCTATTATTAATTTGTGATTATATTGCTCTTTGTAGAACAAAGTAAAACGTGAATGCAGCAGCAGCGCTGACAGTAGCTCAATGAGTGGGTGTGTGCTGGAAGTAGAACCAGTATAGTAAGTACCACGATCAATGAGAGGGCGAACAAGTTGGACAGAACCACTCAACAAAAAAGTGATAATCCGCGTTTAAGAAGACTCAGAATATTAAAGATAAGCTAGTCAGAGCTAAACTTGGTAAATTCAGTATCTAAAGTTCATCTGTTTTTTTCTATCTCCAACATTTCCCACGATTGTTACGTCATCGTGTGGACATCTCGGTTTTCAGGGTGAATGCCCCATTAATTACATTTTGTGCGCACATATAACTATTCTCTTTAAATCAGTTTTTTATTTTAAACCTTTGGACGTCGACTCGGTTTAAGAGATATGTCTGATAACTAATTATCCTCATAGTATAACGTATAACTTTTACAAGGTGTTTGTGTTGGATAGTGTTTTTGACTCGGATTGTCTGTGATTTCAAAGCATTGTGCACGGAGTTATGGATCTACAATGGAGAGTAATAGTCCAGGAGATATTGGTCGACCTCTGCACCCCCCCCCCAGGACTTAACTTCACCCCACTAATTTTCTTCCTTAAGGTCTCCTCTAATATTTTTCACTCTTAACAAGAAAAAAAAGTGGCCGCAGAGACTCCAGACAAGATGGCGTCCATCATGGCGGCCATTTTTTAAAAATGCACCAGGTATCTTTGATCGCCATTATAGTAAAGATGATAGCACATGCGGTCTTGTTTTCCGCTCGATTCGTTATGCTAATATACAACCCTTACAAATTAGCCAAAAATCCGACACCAGAATCCAATATGGCGGCCAAGATGGCCGCCGAAATGTGAAAATATGCTATTTTTCTGACATGTTACCACCTTTCGTTTGTCTCTGTGGGAAAATGTTAGAATTTTTGCGTCATGTTATACATTTATCATATAGAGGAGTCATTGGCGAACACATAGGGACCATAATATGCATTCATTGCGGGATATTTTTGTCCGATATCACGTTTTCCCAAATGCCGGTATCATAGGTCAAAGCCGAATCTCCGTTAATAACGCGATGTTATGTTTCGAATCAATGAATGTTATTGCTATTATAACAACACCCATGCATATATATTTGCAGGAGATACTCGAGCTAGGATTCCTCTTATACCTGAGTTGAGGAATATTTACCCAAATCCAAGATGGCGGCCAAAATGGCCACCAGAAATAAAAAATCGCCGAAAATCGCTGATTTTAACATCAGTGAGCATTATTGTCATGACAACTCCACACCTGCTTACTATTGTAAGTTGGGAACACTTAGGCGAAGAACTTTCCTTGTACCATATCCAAATAAAAGTCCCCCAAATCCAAAATGGCGCCCACAATGGCGGACAGATTTTGAAATATCACCGAAATTCCCTCATATTCACATCATTGGACATTATTGTCGAGACAACTCCATCCATGCGTGCAGTTGAGTTGTAAATACTGAGGTGAAGTAATTACCTTACATCTCATGCAAGAAATGGTTTTCCAAATCAAAGATGGCGGCCAAAATGGCGACCGAAATTTGAAAACACGCCTACATTCCTTTACTTTCTTAAGATGGGCGTTATTTTTTCGCGATTTCTACCACCATTACATGTTGATATGTATGAATTATCCATTAGGGTTTGGCAAGTGATACCCACAGTCAATATGGCGGCCAAACTGGCCGGCAGAAATTGAAAAGAATCCGATATTATCACATACTAATTTCAACTTTTTGTCATTATATTGATTTGTATAAACGAAACGGTACATAATATAAGCCATATATTAGTTCCAATGTAAGTCGTAGCCTTTTGGAAGGATGAAAACCCACAATCGCAATGTGGCATTTCAAAATCCATTCTCCACTAATAGATCATACTGGCCGTAACCGTATATAGGTGCGCCGAATAGTCATATTATGACTTCCAAGAATCAAAACAACAGTACCTGAGCTTATTCTGAATTGCCACATTCAGCATTATCTGGACTCGTTTCCGTCTCTTCGTCAGATTAATCTATCTCACTCACAGCACAGTTCACTACTCTTCTGTGTAGGAGTGTGCCACTAATCGGAATGTTTCAAACAATACATATGCCGGTGTCCAACTCACGTGTTGGTTTCGAAAGCTTGGAATTCTCAGCGAGCTTCATTCGTGGTATAGCTTATGGTATAATCCAGATGCTACATATGGGGTATATGCGTCATCTTGTACGATACACCATAAAGGTATTCGGTCGATGCGTATACTAGCTTTCAGAAGGACCTATCTATCTGCGTATTGTCAGCTTTGGTGACCTAATGGGGATAACAACGTGTACACCTGGTGATCTTCCCAAACAGCCACTTCTCAATATATGGTTCATCAATTCACATACTCATCTAATGCACTGACGTACCCGGACAACTTCTGTATATGGCTTCGAATATTGAAAGCCCGACATTTGACGGATGCATTTCTGCTAAGGCGTAGAAGACCATAATGCATAATATACCCAAACTCCTTGAACATGATCATAAGAACAAGCTTGTTGGCGTCCAGCAATCGTCTCACCGAACAGATCCAAGCAGATGATAACAATACACACGGTGCTAGTTTGTGGGTATGTGTCATGATAGTGGAAATGAAATTGGACCATGACTGCACCGCCCCTTATTTTGTTATCTTTTAGATTCAGACAGGATCTCATGTGTGGCTTTGCTTTCCATGTATGCTAAGATTGTATGTTCCCATCCGTTTGGAAGCCGTTCTTAAACAACTGGACCAGGAGTATGCCATTGGCTACTGTTGTATAATCTCCACCAAGACTGGGTGTAGTCTTAAAGGCGATACCTTTGATAGTTGGTTGATATGTCATACTCACGCTGTGTGGTATGGTTCAAGAAAGTACAAATGCCATCAACAAAAGGGTGAAATGTTCAACGCGAAGAACATCCAGAGGAATGTTACGTTGATGAGCTCTTGCATTCAGTTCAACAAACGTTGGTACACCAAGTGATTTCTTGGTAACATCACCATTTTCCTGCATGAGACATTAACTACTATATTCTAAAGTTTTATATATAAAGCTATATGATCATAAAGGTCGCGTTCCCCAACGGCCACACCCATTGCCATCGAGACTTTTTAAATTGTTCTTTAAATACATAGTGAAATAAATGCACCACAGTTCCTGACATTTTCTTGAATAATACCGCCCACATACTGACACTAACCCCGAGAGAGGATAACAAGACACGCATACATTCATGCTATAAAGACATTATCCTTTAGTCCATCCGACTGTTTTGAGGGAGGCTAGCATATTATTATCCAGACAAAAGTGTACGAAGTTGAATCAGAAAGGCTTCGAAACGGATGGGGAAATACAATCTTACCACACCAAATAAAACCGACACGCATGACATTCGATATCTTAAACATGCACCAGGTGTAGGGGTGGTGTATACAGTGGCCCATTTCATTCCCACTATCATGGCGCATGTCCACAAACTAGCACCGCGAGCATTGTTCTTCTCTGCTGGGAGATATTTGACGAGACACTGCGGGGCGTCACACAGTTTGCTTCGGATAATGGTCAAGAAGTGTGGGTAGTCTGTACACTAGGGTCTTCTCCTTAGCAGATAGACATCTGTCCAAGGGAATGAGACAGCTAGCAACCTTCAAAACACTGTCGAAGTTGTCCACATATGCCAATGCGTTCGCTGAATTTGTGAGTTGACGAACCATCTATTGATAAGTGACTAGCTAACTGGTTCGCCAGGTGTACATGTCGTTATCCCATGGGGTATGAGACACATACATAGAGGTGACCTTATGTAAGCTAGACACCGGAATATGAATTATTTGAAACGTTATGATTAGAGGGACCCTACTCCCAGGAAGTGGTGAATACTTTGTCGGTGTGAGCGACCTAGATTTATGAGACAAAGAAATGGAAGCTGGTCCAGATAATTATGGACGTGACGTGGCAAATCAGAATCTGTCATCAGGTAATTGTTCTGATATAACTATTCGGAGCACCTACGCTTACGACCATTTTCGGCGCTAAGTGGAGACTGGATTTCGAAATGCCACATCGCGATATTAATTGTGGTGTTTCATCTTTCCAGAAGGATACGAGCTATGTTATGCGTTTTGATACCTTTAAGTTGAACTAGTAGATGGTTTATGTACAGTTTCGTCCATACATACCGATATTATGACAAAAAGTTGAAATTAATTAAATTTCTAGCCGCCAATTTAGCAGCGATCTTGGCTGTGAGTATCAATTGCCAAACCCTAATGAATACTTCATGTCACTATTATATATCAACATGTAATGGTGGATAGAAATCGCGAAACAATAACGCCCATCGTAAGAAAGTAAAGGAATGTAGATTTGTTTTCAAATTTCGGTCGCCATTTTGGCCGCCATTCTCGATTTGGAAAACAATTTCTTGCATGAGATGTAAGGTAATTACTTCACCTCAGTATTTCCAACTCAATTGTAAGCATGGGTGGAGTTGTCTCGACAATAATGCCCAATGATGTGAATATGAGGGAATTTCGGTGATTATTCAAAATCTGTCCGCCATTGTGGGCGCCATTTTGGATTTGGGGGACTTTTATTTGGATATGGTACAAGGAAAGTTCTTCGCCTAAGTGTTCCCAACTTACAATAGTAAGCAGGTGTGGAGTTGTCATGACAATAATGCTCACTGATGTTAAAATCAGCGATTTTCGGCGATTTTTTATTTCTGGTGGCCATTTTGGCCGCCATCTTGGATTTGGGTAAATATTCCTCAACTCAGGTATAAGATAAATCCTAGCTCGAGTATCTCCTGCAAATATATATGCATGGGTGTTGTTATAATAGCAATAACATTCATTGATTCGAAACATAACATCGCGTTATTAACGGAGATTCGGCTTTGACCTATGATACCGGCATTTGGGGGAAAACGTGATATCGGACAAAAATATCCCACAATGAATGCATATTATGGTCCCCATGTGTTCGCCAATGACTCCTCTATATGATAAATGTATAACATGACGCAAAAATTCTAACATTTTCCCACAGAGACAAACGAAAGGTGGTAACATGTCAGAAAAATAGCATATTTTCACATTTCGGCGGCCATCTTGGCCGCCATATTGGATTCTGGTGTTGGATTTTTGGCTAATTTGTAAGGGTTAAATATTAGCATAACGAATCGAGCGGAAAACAAGACCGCATGTGCTATCATCTTTACTATAATGGCGATCTAAGAGACCTGGCGCATTTTTTAAAAATGGCCGCCATGATGGACGCCATCTTGTCTGGAGTCTCTGCGGCCACTTTTTTTCTTGTTAACAAGTGAAAAAAATTAGAGGAGACCTTAAGGAAGAAAATTAGTGGGGTGAAGTTAAGTCCTGGGGGGGGGGGGGGTGCAGAGGTCGACCAATATCTCCTGGACTATAACTTCTGTACTGTGCATATAGCTTATACTGCCAATTAGACTCAAAACAGGAGAAACACTTACTATCTTTTTGAAAGAAATATGTTTGTTTAACCTTTGTTTATTTATTTAATGGCAATTTATTAATTTATTTACCAGCATCGGTATGCTTAAATGGCTTCTCGTGGTAGCATTTCAATCAACCATCAAGGCAAGCACGCAGGGGTGACTCGAATTTAATGTTCACCAACTTGAAGGACAGTGAAAGAAAGTTTTTATTTTAAACCTTTCGAACGTCGAATCGGTGTAAGAGAGATGTCTGACAACTAATTATCGGCATAATATAACGTATAACTTTTTACAAGGTGTTTGTGTTTTGTATTTCTTTTTGAAAGAAATATGTTTGTTTAACCCTTGTTTATTTATTTAATGGCAATTTCTTAATTTATTTACCAGCATCGGTATGCTTTAATGACTCCTCAACTTATGAAGTTCCGACATACCTATCGGCCATCTCCTCCCATCCCAACGTTGCATTTATAAATTCAACAATAATATTGAATCGTATATTAAACATCTCGAAATGACTACCATTATATATGTACAGTTAGAGGTATTGTTTCTAGAACTTTAATCAACGTGTTGATTAAATCCGCGAATCAGATATCATGGTTTGTCCTTGTTGAGTACTCGTTACTCAACCATTTTCATTCAGCTAAACAATTAAATTAAACTAAAATAGAGACCTAAATCACAAATTCTTCGTAAACGGTGAATACTTAGCAAATTCCATATTCATCACGTCGGTCCGTTCCTGATTCCTTGCTTTAGCAATATATTTGGGCGATCAATTGATCAAACAACCGATTTATTTTGCTCAACAGAAAACTGTTGTATATTTCAGCTGGTCTTTATTGACGTCACACGCGCCTAAACACGAAAAGTAACAACGTGTCCTGCTCGTTTCGCTCCGATAATTGAGGATTTGGGTATGATCAACGCACATAGGATGACATATCTTCAAGAATGTTTTGTAAAATCGTGTACACAAAATGGCGGTGTTTGCAATCGGGTTTAAAATATAACTAATATTAATATAGAATGATTTACTTTAGTTTTCCATTAGAGGTTGACCCTTGTATTGGTCGAATCATGATGTCGAATCTATGTATGATTGTACAGCCTAAATCAGTTCCTGTTTTGTGATTATCCCGGGTGCATGGATTTAGGAGCGGGAGGTTGATCGTGGTACTTACTAGCTTTGACCCAGCACACACCCACTCATTGAGCTGTCAGCGCCGCTGCTGCATTCACGTTTTACTCTGTTCCACAAAGAGCAACAAAATCACAAATTAATAATAGGGAGGTTTAGATTGAAAAACCTGTGCCCTTCAGAAATAGAATACTATAAGTGTCTGCGCGTGAAAATGGCAACCCGTAGAACGGCAGCTTTGTTCAAACGACGTCCGTGCAACTTGACACGGCGATTTCGTTAATTGTCAATGAGACACAACACATGACATAAAGAGTCAGCATTGACACTTTATATACTAAATTGATTCTCCCATTCAGTTATTAAAGTTCGGGACTATCGGCGATAAACTAGCGAAAATAATTTCGCCATCGATAGTCACTGCATTTAGTTAATATATAAGAATGATGATGCATGTGGTCAATTGAGATATAATAGTTGTAAAAATAACTATTTTGAGCAAGATTATTCTCTAGTTCTATTTGAATGCCCTATACCGGTGTGTTTCACACCACTTTAATACAAGACCGCTACTCGTTCGTAGGGATTCTCACCCGTGTTATGCGGAGTTTATTAACAGACTTTAGTCCTTTTACTAGTGGGCACGATTTCCCACCACACCGTGCTGAATAGTGTATAGTCTGATATTTGTTGACGGTGAAGTTAGAAGTTTTCAATATAACCCTCCCTATTATGACGGCTATGGTATATATAATTCCTTATTCCTGTGTACCATGGTAATGTTGTAAAACAGTGCAACTAGACCATGGAGCGATGTAGACTTCTCCGAGAGAAAATATACCTTGTGACAATTAGAATTGGGAGACGGATTTCGTGTGATATACTGAAATTCTCACGACATCCGTAAAATATACATAATATCTTACACGAATTCGAACAATATTCAGGACATATAGTCGGATTCCTTATGTCATTTTGCATTTTTTGTTTGTTAAAAGCGATCTGAAAACGGATTATGTATGCCTAGTAGGTGTGTTTTCAGGATTGACTTGTTTCCATTCTTGAATTTTGGCAGGTCGGCCTAAATCGGGGTCAGCATCATTTAGAGAGCGTTTCGTATTTACAGAAAACGATAGATGGTGCCATCTGGCGTATGATGATAGGTGCGATTTGAAACTTCTCCAAACTACTAGATATGACCATTACATGTATTTTGAACATTTTGATGTGATCGGTTCATTATTGTTGGCTACAGTTGTGATCAAAATTTAACACTGAGCCCTATGGGGATTCTAGTACTTTGGTAAAATGGCGCCATTTTGCGTATGATGATATGCACGTTCTGATATTCCTAAAAAATACTAAGTATGAAATACAGACGTAGTTTTAAAAAGAATGGATGTGATCAGCTGATTCTTGCTGGCTACAGTTGCGATCAAAATTTAACACTTAACCCTATGGAGAATTTCGTGTTATGCTCAAACGTTGATTGTAATATCACTTATTGGCAATCGTGCATATCTATATATGAAGTTTAACACTCGTGTTTTACCCACTGTAACTATCCGTGATTTAATAGTTGCAACATATGATATAGTTATGCCTCAAGATACAGTAATTGGCAAAAGTAAGTGTCGAATGGTTTTGTAGTTTCGATAATATGCAGCCTGTTGAATCAGAATCAAATAAAAATATTCACAACAAGACTGTTCACGATGTGATTACATATTATGCCATTGTTTTATTTGATACTTGTATGTCTTGTTGTCCACTGACTAGTTTTGAAACCACATCGTTGATCATAACGGGATGTAGTGTCACAAATACACAGGTGTAGATGGTAGTTGTTCGTTGTCATTATAACTCAATCGTTGTCATCGGAGTCTATCCCACATGCACTGAGATAATCTGCGTTTTCGCGGGATTTGTGCTACTGATAAACGGACATTTCGGTGCAGCTGAGATCTTTAGTATAGCGGCATAGGCTTTGCTTTCACGCTTCCCACGCCAGTTACATTTGACCAACTTCAGTGCAGCGACTGAAACCCAACATTCACCATCAATATTCTGACCACAGTTAATCTCCACGCTATAGCTGTGCAAATCAAGTAAATTCGAATATCTACTAAAATAGAGCTTAATGAGTAAAATAGGTATCAACCATAGTTGCATTTTCCTGCATTCCGAGTTGGTGCTTAGTAACCGTTAATAATGAGCTATGGGGATCGGTGGCAAAGTCTCCTGATCTTATACTGATCAGTGGCATATGCACAACATGGCTGCACATATATAGGCCTATAGTTTTAGACATGCGTGTGCCCAACTTTGAACAAAACCAGCACCATGTGGTTAGACACTGACTAAATTAAGTCAATACCAATGAATGATTAGTACACAATTGTGGTATTTGATTAGCAACCGTTGCTAACCTTAAATAAGACATCTGGTTCATTTTGACGACCAGGTATATCTCAAATTTCACATTTGGGTATTAACTGTATCGGAAACGCAAACGTTGAATTACGACCCTATAAGCTATAATTGCAATTTCCAGTGAATTCCTGGTATTCTCCTAGACTAAGTTTCTCGATCTTATAATGATCAATGGCCCATGGGCACAAACATGCACAGTTTCATATCTGTGTCACCATTTGAACATAACCAATACCATCTGACTATATACACTATCTAATTTACGGGAAAATACCATGGCCCATAGTATTGATCGGTTCAACGCCAAGTATATTATTGGGGGAGAACGACACATTAAGCCTAAGTCGATGGTTTGTTCGCAACAGATGGAGCCATGATACACTATGAAGGACGATGGAAGGTTCCCCTTAACTATGTTCTTCGACACAGTATTGTCCCCGCACTGTGTCACTTGTATCTTACTGTGTTGTACTATATATAAAACCAAGCACACCATGCGCATATATATCTTCTTATAAATAAATTATCTCTTAGAAAGTGTCCAGAGATGTCGTGCCTATTTATACTGACAATTTATTTTTGTGGCAAAGTATTTGAGGGAGAGATTTGTTATGTTGACTAAGGTGTTAATTTAGTATGTAAAACATGTATCCCGGGAGAGGTATCGAGTGGACGGAGAAAATGTTTTCTTTATCATCAGATGAACATAATTTAAACTCCCAATTTGGATAAACCCGACCAGGAATTATAGAACAACCATCTATATAAGCCCAGCAATATTTAGCAATATACATGGATGTGATATCATTGTTTAACATTTTTAAACAATACCACCCTATCCACATATATATGGCTAAACATATCATTGACATAGATGAGTTGTTGTAGTTGTTACATTTATGCTGGTCGGGTTTCTCCAAATTTAATACTAAAACAGAATGATCCATAAGCTACGGTGGCTGGTTTAGGACATGAAAATTTGTTTTTTATTTCGTGGCCACGAAATACTAATAACTAATTTGGTGGCCACAAAATACTAATTCGTGGCCAAGAAATAACTAATTCGTGGTCACGAAATACTAATTCGTGGCCACGAAATGACTGATTGACCTTTGCATATAGCCAGATGCCTTTACGGTATGGTTACACTAACTTGATGATGTTTTAGAAACAATGCGTACGATCGCAGAGAAGCTATTATAAACACCTTATGGCATGGGACCCGGGCTCTATGGGGATATGGACGTCCTATATATAAACTAGCCTCGAGAGAACGGGAAACACGGGTCAGGTGGCTCCAAGACACACTGGATATTCATTAGTTGTTACCAGAAGGGATCGAATGGGAATGCCATGCATTCCTCTCGGCATATTGACCGATTTAAGTCAAATAAGGGGTTTTGTAGGGTGGGCCCAAAAACAAGCTTATAAATATTCACCCCTTTCAACCATACCAGATCCAAAATGGTCGTTGCTCAGAAGGGGTAAAATGGGTTACACATTATTTCTCGGTCACTTGGCCGATATAGATCAAATAAAGGGTGTTGTACCGTGGCTAACAAAGCAAGCTAATTTTTCACACCTTCAGCCCACTCGAGCGAAAATGATAACTGGTCAGAGGGGTCCATATATGATAACATGCAACCCCCCCCCCCTTTTAGGTCGAATACAGTGTGTTGTAGGGTGACCCCTGAGACAAACTAAATGTTCACCCGCTATCACCACCCCGACCCAAAATGGCCAACCCATATGGGTTCAAATATGACACCTGTACAATTTCTCGACCCCTTAACCGTTTGATGTGGTATAATTGGTGATGTAGGGTGGCCCCAAGATATACTGAATGTCGTGGGTGCCTCTGTAACCCACCCCAGGACGGCGGCAACTTTGGATCGGGTTGGTGAAAGGGGCGATTACTTAATTTGTTTTACGGGCCACCCTACCACACCCTTTATCTCAAATCGCCGTGGCTCATTCCAAGATGGTGGACAGCTACAACCAGATCATCTACCATTACACAAATGGGCCTGACGATCGTATATCACAATTAGTTATTTCGTGGCCACGAATTATTTATTTCGTGACCACGAATTAGTTATTTCGTGGCCACGAATTAGTAAAAAAAAATATTCCCATGTCCTAAAAGGTTTTGAATGACACTTACATAAATATGACTCCCAGATTACTTAGCAAACAACTCCGTTTTATGCGGTACTTTGTCCTGGCAATACACATTAAATTTGTCAATTGATGAAAAAATACCATCAATCAATTTTACAATGACATCCTGAAACTTTAGTCTTGATAACCATTGCATTTGTATAATAGCTGGACATTATCACTGAATCACGTGATTGTGATGTATATGATTGATGTGAACCACATTTTTTATCAACTACTGTATCTGGTGGCCTGACTATATTGCATGTTAATTTTGTAAAATCACATGTAGTTACGATAGATCACATGTAAGAGCCATGCATATATGATAGCCATTAAGTTCCATCACTGTGAATATTTGAGTAAATTGTCAAACTCTCTATAGGGTCCAACGGTAGTTTTGTTCGCAACTGTAGTACTGTACCAGCGGAGACTTGTCTGACGACACCATTCTCAAAAATACATTTCAGAGTCATACTTGACATATGTGCACAATTTCAACATACACAATTCATGATAAGGATAATCTTGTTAGTTACTATTTGTATAATCAGGAAACGCTCTTTAAATTTTAAAAACCGTCCAAACAATTTGTTTCCACTAAAATGTCAGACTGGAAACAAATAGACTCTGAAAGTAGACCGCCATATTTGATACTTTTGTTAATTTCAACTCGCAGACTACACCAGAAGGTCAGTTATGAGGATTAATATGTGTATAATAAGCAAGTTAACGCTCTTTAAATTATTAAAACAGTCCAAAAACTCTTGTTTTCCAATAAATTTCAACTGGACACAGGTAAACTCTGAAAGTAGACATGCTATTGATAAATAAACCGTTCGCATGTCGTCTTAGACAATCCGAAACGGCGCGACCGTTGTTTTCGACCAAAGGAATCTGACTTGTGAAATCAGCGAGGGTGGGGGTAGGGTTAGCTTTTCTGCGATATCTTCACCAAAAATCGATGTATCGAAGTTTTGTTTGTGGCATATGATCAAGATATCCTTGTAGATTGTTCATGTTCGTCTATATGTGATATAGCTGAATCTAAGAATATACAATACCTTAATATTTGGGAAAGAAAATTGAAAATGCAGTCATAAATGCAATTCGTCTGATGAATTTTGATAAAAATTCCACACTAAGATATGTAATTAAGTAATTTTTGGCAAGATCTCCCCATGTTTTTCGATAGCCAAGAACAAAGAAAGTCACTTACCGAACTTGCTATGCGTAATAGCATGTTTTTATTACCAGGTGGAGGGGGGGGGGGGGGGAAATAGAGGGGTACTAAAACAAAAGCCTCACACAAACCTGTTTCCACTAAAATATCAAGCTGGAAACAGGTAGATTCTGAAAATAGACACATTGGTGCTATAGAAACTGTTCCCATATCGCTTTTAACATTCCGAAAACGCGGGACCATTTTTTTCGACATAAGGAATCCGACTAATAGTAGTCTTATAAATTACAATAAATAGGCGCCTGTCGAAAATGTTTGCGTGTGGTTGACATGCACAATATAAATAACATGCAGGTAAAACTAATAGTGTGATGATGAAATAAAACATGATATAATGTAAATCAGTGTCGCCAACTGCTACAAGCCTGCATATCCACGGTGGGGAATCACGTGGTTTCATAAATCCACCCAGTCTGTCTAACCATTATTTCTGATGCCAGAAACGGTTCAACAAACGGTCTATTGCTTATTACCAATACCCCATTACCAATATCCCATTTATGATATGACTTCAATTTTGAGAAATGCCATTCGCATGTGGCATAGCAAAAATGTTTATTATAACGGTAATTTCGCGTGTGACACAACACAATTAGCATGTCTGTAATTTTATTCAATTTTGCGTTATCACATGCAAATGATCATTTAATTGAAATACGATTTGCGTGTGACATAGCAATTGTGAAAAATTAATTAAGCCATAATTTCACAGTAATACCATTCACGTGTTAGATAGAAGTTGAGAAAATGTGAGTTTCAATATCCCATTTATGATAAGGCTGATGTTTCGTAGAAATGCCATTCGCATGTGAGATAGCAATTTTTTTTCATATATATATATCATTCGCGGCGTGTGACACAGCAAAAACAAAATAGCTTGTTAGTAAATTTGTGTTCAATTTTGCTTTATCATACGCACATGGTCATTTAAAAAATATACCATAATTTCATAGCAGTACTATTCTCGTATGAGAGAGTAGTTGGCAACATGTTGCTTTCAACACCCCATTTATGATATGGAGGAGGTTTAATTGAAACACGATTTGAACACGTAATAAAGTAATAATTTCATAGTAATACCATTCGCGTGTGAGATAGAAGACATGTGTATGTGGGTTTCAATATCCCATTTATGATATGGCTGAAGTTTTGTATAAATGACATTCACATGTGAGATAACAACAATGTTTCATATAAATGTCATTCAAGTAGCATGTAGCAAGCAGCATGTTAGTAACATATGTGTTCAATTTTTGCTTTATCACGCGCAGATGGTCATTTCATTGAAATACGATTCGAATGCGACAGCAATTATTGCGAACAAATCATTAAGCCATAATTAGAATAGTAATACCATTCGCGTGTGAGATTGAAGTTGGGAACATATGGGTTTCAATATCCCATTTATAATATGGCTGATATTTTGGTGTATTTTAAACCTTTCGAACGTCAAATCGGTTTAAGAGAGATGTCTGACAACTAATTATCAGCATAATATAACGTATGATGTATAAGGTGTTTGTGTTTGGTAGTGTTTTGGCTCGGATTTTCAATGGCTTCAAAGCACTGTGCATGGAGTTATGGATCTACAATGGAGAGTATCCTCTGTCTGTACTGTACAAATAGCTTAAATACTGTCAATTAGGCTCAAAACAGGAGAAAACACTTACCACCTTTTTGAAAGAAATATGTTTGTTTAACCTTTGTTTATTTATTTAATGGCAATTTTTAAATTTATTTACCATCATCGGTATGCTTAAATGACTCCTGTAATCACCCCGGGTGGGTTGAGCGTGGTAGGTTGAATATGTTACACGCCAATAGTGAGCAACCACCTGGGTAGGCAGGGGCGGGATATTGAGCCACCCCGGGTGGACTGAGAGCGGGATATTGAGCAACCCCGGGTGGATTGAGAACGGGAGGTTCATATCCGGGGGTGGGTGGTGTTTGTGGTTATTTGTCAATTCATTTAATTGTATTTGCAATCGGGTTTTAAATATAACTAATAGTAATATAGAATGATTTACTTCAGTTTTCCATCAGAGGTTGACCCTTGCATTGGTCGAATCATGATATCGAAGCTATGTATGATTGTACAGGCTGAAATAAGTTCCTGTTTTGTGACTACCCCGGGTGGATTTGGGAGGGGGAGGTGGATCGTGGGACTTACTAATCTGGCTACATCCGGCAAACACCCACTCATTGAGCTGTCAGCGCTGCTGCTGCATTCACGTTTTACTCTGTTCTACAAAGAGCAATATAATCACAAATTAATAATAGGGAGGTTTAGATAGAAAAACCTGTGCCCTTCAGAAATAGAATACTATAAGTGTCTGCGCGTGAAAATATCACCCCGTAGAACGGCAGCTTTGTTCTAACGACGTCCGTGCAACTTGACACGGCGATTTCGTTAATTGTCAATGAGACACAACACATGTCATAAAGAGTCAGCATTGACACTTTATATACTAAATTGATTCTCCCATTCAGTTATTAAAGTTCGGGACTATCGGCGATAAACTAGCGAAAAGAATTTCGCCATCGATAGTCACTGCATTTAGTTAAAGGTACTCAATCCGATCAGACGCTCCTAAATTACTATTTCTTTGGCTGCGGGGGTAAAAAATATTTTATTCGAGTCGAGGAACCCACACATCAAAGCTCAGGGTGATTAGATAGTTAAAGTTTGCTGTTTCTATTGTTTGTGGCTAAGAACTTGTCCAGAACCACGTGCTCAAACGGCCAAATTGCGGTTGTAAGATGGATAACTCTAAAATCAAGTGGTCATTATTGTTAATAGTGACCACTTGATTTTCGAGTTATCCATCTTACAACCGCAATTTGTCCGTTTGAGCACGTGGTTCTGGACAAGTTCTGGTCAACAAACAATAGAAACAGCAAACTTCAAACATCGATATCTAATCACTCTGAGCTTTGATGGGTGGGTTCCTCGACTCGAATAAAATATTTTTGACCCCCGAAGCCAAATAAATAGTAATTTGAGAGCGTCTGATCGGATTGAGTTCCCATACCGGAGTGTTTCACACCACTTTAATATAAGACCGCTATTCATTCGTAGGGATTCTCACCCGTGTTATGCGGAATTTATTAACAGACTATAGTCCTTTTACTATTGGACATGATCTCCCTCCACACCGTGCTGAATATTGTATAGTCTGATATTTGTTGACGGTGAAGATAGAAGTTTTCAATATAGCCCTCCCTATTATGACGGCTATGGTATATATAATTCCTTATTCCTGTGGACCATGATACTGTTGTAAAACATTGCAACTAGATCACGGAGCGATGTAGACTTCTCCGAGAGAAAATATACCTTGTGACAACTCGAATTGCGAGACGAATTTCGTGTGATATACTGAAATTCTCACGACATCCGTAAAATATACATCATATCTTACATGAATTCGAACAATATTAGTAGTCTTATGAATTACAATAAATAGGCGCCTGTCGAAAATGTTTGCGTGTGGTTGACATGCACAATATAAATGACATGCAGGTGAAACTAATAGTTTGATGCTGAAATAAAACAGGATATTAATCAGTGTCACCAACTGCTACAAGCCTGCATATCCACGGTGGGGAATCACGTGGTTTCATAAATCCACCCAGTCTGTCTAACCATTATTTCTGATGCCAGAAACGGTTCAACAAACGGTCTATTGCTTATTACCAATACCCCATTACCAATATCCCATTTATGATATGACTTCAATTTTGAGAAATGCCATTCGCATGTGAGATAGCAAAAACGTTTCTTATAACGGTCATTTCGCGTGACACAACAAAATTAGCATGTTTGTATTTTTATTCAATTTTGCGTTGTCACATGCAAATGATCATTTCATTGAAATACGATTTGCGTGTGACATAGCAATTGTGAAAAATTAATTAAGCCATAATTTCACAGTAATACCATTCACGTGTGAGATAGAAGTTGAGAAAATGTGAGTTTCAATATTCCATTTATGATGTATAAATGCCAATCACATGGGAGATAGCAAAAATGTTTCATATAAATGTCATTCAAGTAGCATGTAGCAAGCATCATGTTAGTAACATATGTGTAAAATTTTTGCTTTATCACGCGCAAATGGTCATTTCATTGAATTACGATTCGAATGCGACAGCAATTATTGCGAACAAATAATTAAGCCAGAATTAGAATAGTAATACCATTCGCGTGTGAGATTGAAGTTGGGAACATATGGGTTTCAATATCCCATTTATAATATGGCTCATATTTTGGTAAAATGTCATTCGCGTGTCATATAGCCAAAATAAACCATAATTTCAATATGTTATGATGGCTGACCCCCAGTCGACACAGAGAAATGCATGTTATCTTACGCGCCAAATGATAAAACGAAAAATATGGTCCATCCAGAATCTATGTAATAGTTATGCAAAAACGATTTGATGTGGCGATTTGATGATTCAAACTGGATCTTAATATTGTGCATCTTCTTTTCTGTGCACAGGCTGGTACATCCGTATTTACATGTACCACGGTCTACCAATTTTAGTAGTAGCACGTTTTTTGCTTGATTCCCTAACGTTGCGTTTTGACGTTCATATCCGCACGGACATGGCGGTTCTCAGAAACTACAGGGCGGATATCATTGAAATTTGTGTGGTAATGTATTTCGGCCCTCCGGGTAACATGGACCTGGGTATCGACTCTGCCCGATATCGCCCTTATTTTCTACGTTGTCAAAGTACCGTAACAATAAACCCTCTTTGATATTCCCGTGCAACGCCGGGTACATCCGATAGTATGCCATAGAAATATAATCGCCTATTGTGATACTGAATTTGTGGTTGCTCCATTACGTCTTACAGATGATCATATTATAATTGTATATTGCAACGTCTATTATTCATTTGGAGGGGTGTTCGGGAAATGAGCAGACGAATTGCAGATAATGGGTAATACAAGGGCAGAATGGTATATACCTATTCATTGGTGGAAATTGTTGAGATAATCGGTTCAACAAACGGTCTATGCTGGCTGTTTGTTGAACTTATTAGCTGAACATTCCTTTAGGAAACTACATTGTAAACCCACTTCGTAAATTGTTTATAACTGATAAATTTAAATGTAGTTATGACGAAACATCTCCATGCAAATGAATAGTATCAATAGTGTCGATTTAAAAGTATAAACTTTACTTACCAATGCTGGAGCCTTCCTACCTTTGAGTCCCTGCAATGACGAATGCATGAGACATTACACGAACGTATTATTACCTTTCTAATGCCGCGTCAAACTGTTAACACAGTGGCCTGATGTGTGCCTATACTTGTGTGTAGGTATATATAGCGATAAAGAAAGCTATACTGTGCAAGAAAATAAAAGTTAAAATGTTTATCAATTATCAAATGCACCTTTACCGCAGCGAACCACGTGCGGCGTGAACATTCTGTAGTTTCACCTGATGCATGTATAACAATGTTACCGAAATCATATCACAAGCATCACTCATACAGACACATGTCGCATGTTTGCAGCACCGTTTTTGTGGAACCACAGAAATGTAACTGCTCGTGTCTTTGCGTCTGGTATAGATGCATTTTATACGCATGTTTCGTTCATATTCTGGCACCGTGTAGTTTTCTGCGACGAAATACGTGCAAAGAAATACCACTCAAATTTGCGCCCAAAGGTTGATTTCACGCAGCTGGGAAAATAGCACGATAAATAGAGGATATCTACACTTTTTGGTTGGATATGGTAATTATCTCATTCGTGATGACAAAAACATTTTTTTTCGACGAGTTGCTATGCAGCGAGTAGAAATTAATTTCTTTTTGTCATCACGAGTGTGGTAGTTACCATATCCAACCAAAAAGTGTTTATATGAGTTAGCTGTTTAGTATATATATGCTCCGCTCAGTTGTCCAATACATGTAGCTCAACTCGTAAAAGTGCAAATATATTACTATTTGATAGCTTAGCATATAATAATAAATGTTCATATATAATTCGTTACTGATGAGTATCTATTGCGCGCGTTAGAGTGAAGTATTGCGAAAAATATGTATTCATTTGTCGGTTTAACAAATGTGAAGCATATAACCAGATATCAAGAATTGATGTATAAAATAGTGCTTAGGTTATCAACCGGACAACCCCTCCATTGTGATTTCAAAGTAAAAGGATATAATCCCGCCAACTATATATATGCGAACTGTGACCACATTTGAACTTGGTCTGCGTTTTCTGAATTACGAGCCATATATAGCAACTGTACAAACAATTTCGATCGAATATTGCTCTTTAGTTACCAAACTTGAGAGTTCTAACGCCGTCAACAACCATCGGACTGTGACCAAATTCGAACATGATCTGCGCGCTATCAATCATTAACTACATACGAAAATCCCACGGAATTCTAAGTATACGTTTTTTTTTTTATAGAAATGGGAATTTTTGGGACGGATTAAAAGTCGAACTGCGACCCGGAGGCCGAGTCCGGTAAATGGTGTAGTTGGGAATTCTGGTGAGATGCACGAGAAACCTTCAGTGATAAGCCGTATATAGTTATTGTAATAATTTGAAGGATTAGTTGTTTTAACGGCAGTATGAGTTGGTCATTCGTGAAACCAATATATTTTATATTCTATAATTACAATCATGCGTATATAATATATGATCTTTAGCGCGTTACCATTTCTGACATTGGTTTTCTTGTGTATACTAACCTTGATCAATTCCATTCTGCTATAGCTAGCATGGCTCTCATTCGAGCAAACGAGCTGCACCAATATCACGGCGACCAAGGCTAAAACTAAACACGTATTCATCTTTATTCTCAACCTAACAGAACTGAGTCGAGACTAATAATCATGCCGCGATTTCGCGTTGGAATATATAGGGGTTTTTATCGCTGAATCGTTATACGGTGGCTATTAACCCGGGGAAAAGATCAGAGATACACCAAAAAACAAATGAAAATTATGCAAATTTATCCCTGTTAATGATAAAGCTAAAGGTCGTTTCTGAATATTATTATTGATAAGTACTGAAATAGTAACCTGGTGATGAAAAAGTATGATTGAGCCAACTGAATAACCTCAAGCGTTATGATATCTGACTTCAGACCGAGAGCGCCGCTGCCAGCCATCACGAACTGACATAAACTTTACATATTTTAGTTAAAGATGCATAATCCGATTAAGCGCCACTCAATTACTATTTATTTTGATTCGGGGAAGGGGGGTGAGGGGGTAAAATATTTGATTCGAGTCGAGGAACCCACATATATAGATCAAAGCTCAAGAGTGATTAAATATCGATTTTTGAAATCTAATATTTGTCACCATCGATATTTATTAGTGGCCCAGTAAAAGTCGACGAGCCGACGGTCTCGGACCACATTACGGATGAAGATGGATAGCTCTAAAATCAAGAGGCTTTGTGTTGATAATGAGGCAAAATTTCGTCCAACAACATATTGATAAACAACACGTTTCGTGCAATTTTATACTATAGCTGACAGTGGTTAGCATTATTTTTGGGCAATTATTCCATTCTGATAACTGAAGCAGCATTTCTAAAAATGTTGTTGTTGTTGTTGTTGTTGGAATCTGATAATATGGGGACCACCGAATCGGATTGAGTACCTTTAATTTATACTATAGAGACTCCACTGTTCCGATAGGTTAAATTTGTCGTATGTCAAACAATACCGTGTGCATAAGAGAAGTGGGCATTGTAAATATATGTGTTAAAGTGATGTGAAACACTCCGGTAGGGTGATGAAATAGAAGTAGAGAATATTCTTGCTCAAAATTGTTATTTTTTACGACTATTAATCCAAATTGACCGCCACTCTTATATAATAATTAAATGCAATGGCTCTCGATGGCGAAATAATTTGTGCTAGTTTATCGCAGATAGTTGCGTCCCGAATCGAGATGTAAATATTTACAATTGAGCGTAGTTCAGAAGATGTTTTCTATGGAGTGGTATGGTCGATTTCTATGAAATTTTCGGCGACGTTAGTAGAATGCTATATATTTACCAGGTTGACATAGCATCTGGGTACTAACTTATCAGTTTCACACACTCAAACAAGTCCATAATATGTCTTTAAGTGTTTTTGATTTGTTCTTACCTAACTGTAATAAATAAATTCATTAATATTCCCACCGTGCTCATGCTTCCTCTTACTCAATAGCCTAAATTTAGTGGCCACTTTCGAAAAAAAAGTGGCCATTGGCAACGTTGGCCACCGACAGCGCGAACACTGTCAATAGTGTCTCCCACTTCCAACTGACCACTATATGTACACTGCTCTTTTCTGTGGAGATGGCTCTATATAAGCACATGATGCTTGTTGTCAAATCCCCTTCCTCCATTCTATTCATACATGAATCATGTTTCATACTTTTATGTTTTTTTGGGAAGCAATAAATATTGTTTAAACCAATATATACAATTTAAATTGTGATAAACGATTGTGTACTGTACACAGGTGCATGGTTATAGCACGTATGTCGGTGGTGGATGTTCCATCGGCGGGGACGGAAGATTTTGTTATACTCAAGGTGAATTGTTTTTACTCGAAGATAATCTATCACTTCCCGCTGCGGAAATTTGGCAACCGAATCGAATCTCGAATCGCATCGGGTATCGGATATCGACATCGGCATCGAATCCGAATGAAATCGGGACAAGCACTGGACGGAGAAAACCATAGCTGATCATCTAACATCCTTTTAATTATTGTTCACTTATTTGTCAATAAAAGCTGAGACTTTTTTTAATTGTGAAACAAAGAACCAAGACAGAGTCAATAATTTTATTTTTGAACGAAAATTGAAACTAGGTATTACTTAATATCACATGTGACATATACGTCATCTGAGCACAGACCTTGACCACTATAAAATGTTCCAGCTGTTTTAAATTGTAAGCGCATATTATTATCGGTCACAGATACGAAATACCGATCTAAGGCTTTACTAACAAGAGCATCGCTATGTGGCGTGGCAAAATATGCCCGTGTTAATTCCAACATAGGGCCATAACTCTGGTGAAAATTGGCGGGCGGGACTCAAATTCGAATTTGACCTGTCTTTTTGGCTAATTAACTCACATACCAAATTTCATTCCATTCAGTTTATTACACTTACTAAAGTTATCACCCAGAAACGAAACAAAAATCGAACGGATATGACGGGTGGTTGGACGGACGGACGGCTCGACCAATAACATAATACGTCTCGTTTTTTTTAAACGGGCAATCAAAAAATAGAAAGAAAAATGTTCATTGTGCCGCCCTTTTAAAGAGTTCATTGTGTCGCCATTTTAAAGCCCTAGCTCTTGGTGACAAATTTCCATATATCAAATTTCATTCAGATCCGATAACAGTATAAGTGACTGTTAAATATTTCTGGATAAACAAAGAACGAGAAACGCGAATATCATTGCAACCTATAGGCTACAGCTCTGTCAAAAGTACTCATAATGACAAACCTCCATACTTAATTCCTTTAAGATATGATAACCCGTGGATGCAGATGCCCATACGGACGGACATAGTCTGTCTGATGGACATATAAAGACGGACGATGTTAATTCAGTAAACCCTTTTTTTCTTCAAAAAGTACGTGGTATAAAAACTGAACAATCATAGAAACTGTCCAGCTGTTTTAATTTCGCGCTTGAAGCAAATGCTCTTTATTTTTTACCATATTAGAAATATATTAACAAGGAAGGTTCTTTATTGTGATGTAGAAAATAAATTACTTTATTGAAGTTCAACGAAGAATTACTTGGAGAGCAGGTTGTTAATGAAAAATATTAGATCAACGGGGGTTAAATCGATGGGCATATATATCTGGGTGATTGGCGATAGTAGTTCACGCGTGATAAGCGTTGATTGATATTGACTCGAATCATCACGAGTTTCTCGATTGTTCTAAAGTGTGCTTGAACACAAACAAGATTTTAGCGCTCATTCAACTTTTTGCTTCTTATGTGAACGGTTGGGCCCACCCTCCCACGTACATTTCGTAACGTAAATAATTATTCGATTATATTGGCTTTTGAAAAAGTTGATCATCAATACATACGAAAATATAGACTGAAAAAGTTTGTTTCATGGCATGATACATGTTTATAGTATGACAGGTCTGTTGTGATTATTTAATGATAACTATATATATATATGATGTGCACCAAATCGTTAACCTGAATTTCTAGATTAAAACATTCGTTTATATAATTCGTAGTTGTTATTCTATGAATCATTTATGTTTGTTCGAGGGAAACGAGTTAAAACATAATGGACAATATCTGTTTCATATGGCTCGAATAAGTCCTTGTTTCCCACCAATTGTTCACACTTTTTATTACCGCATTTCCAGTGCTCTTGTAGTATTTTTCTTAGTGCTTTGACAATTGTGAGAAGAGGTCATTGTAAGTGGAAGAACTTTTCCGCTCACCCATTGTACCTATATGTATTGACATTAAAATTGGGCCAAAATACAATGAATACGTGTTTATGGAAATGGGTTTACAATAAATTGGGGCGGTCGAGCGGATTTTCATTTGATTTTTCACCTTACTTTGCAAAATAAAATAACTTGCTAACTGCAGTAACGAACCCCATGAAACGTTGAACTCAGAAAATAAATAATGTATCCATTAAAATTATGTGAAACACTCCACTGAGGTGTCCAGAACAGAATAACAAATAATCATTAAAAAAAGAAGTTATTTTCATAAATTTGATATCCAGAAAACAATATCAGTGTTATAAACAAATAACATGGAGTGACTATATTTGGCGGAATCATTACCGTAATGTTTATATACCAAATCATTCGTCCCGAATAAAGTAGTAAATATTTGCATCCGTGCCCATAGTTCGGAAATGGTAGAGTCGATGTGGTTGGACTTTTCAACGATCTCAGTTGATTGCTACATTCTTCCAGTGGAGATACTGTTCAACAGATTTGTGCGCGGTGTTTGATATTGTGGTGGGCGGGTTACCATAACACGCATTATTTTGGCCTAAGTATACATTGAGTAAAAAAAAAACGTTTAAACTAAACCCGGTCTGTTTTCTTCGGGAATCATATCATGACAAGCGGAGTGAAAGTTTGTTTCAGCAAATAACTAAATAAAGGATTAGTTAAGTAAATTTACTGGATCGATGGGACAAACATACGGAGCCGTCACATCACGCCAACGTCTTGATTCCGTCTCGGACATTCTTGCGTTGGTGGTGACAGGCGAGTGGCACTTTGTAATTGTTGATATTCGAGGTCGTACATCCCTGTGTCTCTCTTTTATTGCTTCAGTTGACAGTTGATGATTTATTGGTGTGGGACATCTGTATACAGTCGTATATTATTCAGTCTGGGTTCCTGTAAGTTCGGCACGTTTACCATCGGCATTATCGATATGCAATGTCCGATGGTGATTGCAATCACGTCATACGAATACGAGTGGGAGTTGTTCCATGTCGAGAAGATCAACACCCTCCCATTAAATTGGCATGCTAATATTATTCACTGAATCCTGAATACCAGAAAACTGTTAATAGAGAGTCCCAATCCTGCCTACCAGCTATCACTATTAGAACAAAGAAAAAATATGTATAATTTCTACACAATGTGTTACATATTATCTTAAATCGAGAAATGACCGAATAACTCAGTTAGCCAATTTGTAGAACAAGCAATGTCATAATTTGTAAAAGAACAGTACCGATATATAGTTATTAATATATACTTATAAATAGGTATATGTATGCATATATAATAAATATGTTTATTTATATATACGTATATATATTTACAACCTTGATATACATGTTACATATATGTACCTATGAAGGTCATGCATGTATCCATGTAGTACATTTGTCATCCGAAAGTTCACATGCCAATGTACATATTGTATATATTTAACTATTATTATCGCCATACCTGTGTTATGTATATTATAGATGTATGAGAAATAAACTGATTGATTAAAGCAAATTGTGTAGAAATGACACATGGCATATGTGTCGGTAGAATTTTCTCAACACTGAATATGAGTGAATATGTGAGTATATTATAGTTGGTAGATGAGAGAGTTCTATTTGAGACACAAACCTCGTAAAAGCTACCATACGAACAATCTGCCAAAAGTTATACAACTATGTGCTACACAATTATTTGCTGTTCAGTTTTGACACAAACACAGTGTATAACACATTTTAATGCTGCTACCAATGTTTTGTTCTGTTGTAGCCTTAACGAGTTTCGTGTCTCCAATAGAACACATAATCTAATAACTATGATACACTCACATGTTCACTCATATTCAACGTTGAGGAAATTCCACCGCACATATGTCATTTCTACACTATTCACTGTTTTGTTTAAGATAAAAGGTAACACATATTGTGTAGACTGTATACACATGTGTTCTATAAGAGTATACTATAATCTGGTATACATACTTAGAAATTAGACACTAATATCATAGTTTTCACACATTTGCTGAAGTTGAATCCATCACTTTAGCATATCAAGAGCTCTTAGGCTCATTCCATCAAATTATGTCACATGGGCGGCACGGAAAACAAGAAAACCATAGTCAGAAATGGTAACACCACCAAGATCATATCATTAGCCACAAATATAAATTATAATATAAAATATATTGGTTACATGAATTCACCGCCTCAGAATTCCGTTAAAACAATTAATCCTTCAAATTATTACAAAAAACTACGGCTTATTACTGCAGGTTTCTCATTCACCACACCAGGAAGCTTCTAAAAGCGGATCAAAATCGGAGGTATTGTGTTCCCGCCAAGAGTGCATGGCCCAGCCATTGTTCATACATAAATATCGAAAGCAACGCGGTCATAATTATTACATACTGCAACTATAATACCATCACAACACAACCATCAGTGGGCTGCAGAACGAAAATATCTATAAAAGTTTGAAATATAAGACTTACAAATTATCTTTTAAATTTCTTTTATTGGTAATTGACATAGCTTGTCACAAACCAAAAATCAACATTATTGACATAATAATGTAAAGGACAATAAACGAAATTGAAATTCCCAACTACACCGTTTACCGGTGACCGGCCTCCTGATCGCGCAGTTCGACTTTTAAACTAATAAACCGGAAAAACCATAAACCCTACATGGGACCACGGAGTTTTATAATTTTGCCCACAGTATACACCTGGTGGTGTTAATACTAATAAATTATGTATCTTTGTGCTGTAAAAGCTGTTTTTGTTGATTCCTGAATACCGGTTATAAATTGGGCACACGAATCCAACATACTTGTCAACAGATTTCTTTATTGCTGTTCTAATTGCATGTGTAATATACGAACAAAATAGACCCCGAAGCCACGACAACCAGTTTTCACGGCTGGCTCAACCAATTTTCGTGGCTGGTTATCTAGCTAAGCCGGATTAGTCTTGACATTCGTGGCTGACGAATTATGGCGGCTCAGCCGACTGAGACGTTATCATTCAGCGTATTTCGTTTCCGAAAATTTCCTAATCCCCGGTTCTAGACACCGCTTGTTTTGGCGTTTGTTGTGAACCCTTAGAATTCCAGACCAAGTGTATTCTTTTGGTGTTGGGCTTTTCCATCATGGCGAAATACACGAAGGACTCAGTAAAGTCTGACATAGATGTACTATGTAGTTTTCCCCATCTATATAATCGGTAGAAGTTACATTGGGACTTCTGTCGACTTCAGACGGCTATCATCACTGGCATCTTGGGATATATGCATGCATCATTGAATGCTGAATCCGATAGTATTGCTATATAATATTTCAAACTATTTTCTATTCTCTTCTACTGGTTATGTGCATATATGGACAAATATCAGCGATGTCTGAGACTGAGTCGTGTCGAAATAAACCATTTTTCTTTAAACCCTTTCAATACTGAATGGATATTCCCACTCCGTTATACGAAATCAGACATTGGAATAGTCTATTCCACAATGAGAGGCCCCGGGTGTTTTGACAGTGTAACAACCATGCGGTGTCCACACGAGTATGCCAATATTAGGCAATGCGGTTTAGATATTTGCGATTCGCAGTACAGTTTTCCTTAACATATAAGTCCATGCACACGGCTCAGCCATTTTACAATTCCGGCGGCGGAGATTTTTTCACGAGTCTGGCGTTAGAGATAATATGGCTGGCGGCGGCTTTTGGCCAATATGGTTGGTGGCGGCGGCGTGCGATGGCGGCTTCGGGCTCTAGAACAAAACAATATATAATCAAGCAATGGTGTAAACAAATAAAATCAAAAGTATAACATTAAAATTTAATAAGGTCATCGTAAACATTTGCCGTAAGGTAAGGTAGTCCAGCGGTGATCCGAATGAATATGGTATAATATGCCAATGGTTGTAAAGTCCATTCCTGTGAGATATACCCTCGGCGAGGAGTGAACTACGCAACATTTTGGGCGTATCTTAAAAAACCACGTACAACTTGTTCATGTGCACAGTATCGGTTGTGTTTAGGATTAAACAGAAGTTATACACGTTTATTCGCTCAGTAAGGTGGCGGGGTAGAAATCTGTTTCTTAAAGAGCTAACTCTGGTGCATTTCATGATCAAATGGTATTCGTCCCCTATTGAAGAGCGAGATTCGCTCTCCAATAGCTTTCTTAGACTTAGCCCAAGACCCAGTTTCTATGGGAAGATTATTATTAGTGCACCTAAATTTTGACAGTAATCTAAGATTTCTATAGTTTAGCACTGAAAGATATTTTCCAATTCCAAAATTGTGCTTAATGATGCGGTATGTTCTACATCCCGAGTTAAAGACATATTATGGACATTTTTTTCGGGTGCGAGAAACTGATAAGTTAGTACTCAGGCGCTATGTCAACTGTGGGAATGTAGCATTCTACTAGCATCAACGAAAATCAATGAAATCGACCATACCACTCCATATATATAGATATCATCGTCTAACTACGCTTAATTGTAAATATTTACATCTCGATTCGGGACGCGACAATCATCGATAAACTAACGCAAATTATTTCGCCGTCGAGAGTCATTGCAATTAATTAATAGATAAGAATGACGGTGTGTGTACTGCGACTTTGTATTAATATTCGTAAATATAACTACTTTGAGCAAGAATATTCTCCATTTCTATTTGATCACTTAATCGGAGTGTTTCACATCACTTTAACAGCGGGTGTGAATCCCGCGTACCGCCTGAAAACGGCGTGAACCCCGAGTATACCACGTGACACACTCTATCATGGGTTGATGTTTTTGACCAAATCATCTTTTTATGATACAATATCACAACATAGAAACAAATGAAGATGCTTTGTATAAGGATTCGATCAAGTAGGGTGACCACGTTCTAAATGTTTATTTTACATAATTTACAATATATAGGACTACAAATGGCTGCATGTGACGTTGAGAATGCGCCCGTTTATTTGCCTATAAAATGTTATCAAGAAATCAGGTAATTCTAAGCCGAATTTTTTTGTACATAACTCGTGTAAAACTCATTGAACCATACCCAAATTCGATCTTGACTTGTATTTTTTGTTGAGAAACAACATACCAATTTTGCACCGGTCAAATGGCACATACTGCAGTTTGTCGGAAACCAAAATGTTATCGAATGAGGTAATTTCTAAGTCGAAAAAGAGCCATAGCATGCAAAATTAATTGGACCGAAACCCTACCGAGAAACACATAAACCAACTTTTGTTCCGATCAAGTGATCCAAACTGGGGTTGTCGGTCATGCAAGATGCTATCAAATCAGGTAATAATTCGCCAAAGGGACATATATTGCTCATGCATAAATCATTGCAACGAACCCATTGTCGAACTTGACCTATATCTTTGGCTGAGAAGCACATATACCGTATACCAACTTTGGTTGGACTGACTGATAACAAATACGACCGTTTTTGTTTTAAAAACGGGCGTTTGAAGAAATGACTCTTATTCAATATAATTAGCGTCTCCTCTGGTGTTGCACTTTTAAACGTGACATTTGTATAGATTCGAGCCATTTATTTTAAAATGTTCATTATTCCACAGTTGATGACAGTAAGGATATGGTTTCTTTTCTGCTGTCAATAGCTCGGACCAGGCGATAAGGACATCTCTCCAGAACGGATTCTGGATCCGGGCAGAATATTGTCTTAAGTATTGACCTCCGTATGTGAGAAATCGGGGATCTTCGTCTATACTGGTAACTCTACAAGGGGGTGCCATTTCGGTCGTTTCAGTATAATTCGGCGGATCCACTTATTTTCATAGATGAGTTGAAAGCTTCGACATCAACTATTTTCAGGCCCACTGCTTAGAAATTTTGGAAGAGTTTGGTTCTCTTAACTCTGTCTCGTTTTTCGCTCCAAACAAAATTAAAAGAATCGTTTTTAAATTAAAAAAAAATGATGGTGTCGTGTTGGGCAGAGACTGAAATAGGTGAGTTATTTTTGGCAATAAAAGAGATTTTATTACCACGATTCTACCCAAAGGAGTCAATAGCCTATGACCCTATAAATTTATAAGGGCCTTAATATCTGATAGCTTTGAGGCGTATAGTTATCTAAAGTTTTATCCAGGTTGGTATTAAATTTGATCCCTAACAGAGTAACGGAATTGGTGAATTGTACACGGTGTTCAGGGCATATTCTGTGTGTACGTCCCTTCAGAGCCCCAATCCACGATGCCTGACATTTGCTGTGGTTAATATGCAGTCCTGACACCGAGGCGAATTTGTCTGATGTGGTATAAGATACAAGAAGACTTTCCTGACTGCCATCGAGGATCAGCGTTGTGTCGTCTGCGTACTGTGTTATTTTATATTCTGAACCACCGAGGGTTATTCCTTTAATTTTAGTGTTTTGTCTCATTAGCCCGACATTAGGATACATAGAATTTCTGCACAAATTAAAAAAATATAAGGTTAAATAGAATCACCCTGCCGACAGCATCTGAATATATTGTAACTTTGGGAAATATGCCCGTTTATGAGAATTGAAGAGGATATATTATTGTAGAAAATGGATATGCAAGACTTGAATGATTCACCTAAATTAAAAAAAATCTAAGCACTCATGTATGAATGACCATGATACAGAGTCGAAAGTAGAGAGTAGGTTGCTTTTATAGTAGAGCTGTCAACAATTGGGGGGGGGGGGCATTCCTATGTATACGGTATACCGAGGTACCTGATATACGGCATTAACGTGGCTCCTGTATTAGCCCATTTAGATTTGGCGAGAAAATAGGTAGGTTTCGCCATATGTTGAAATAGGGAATTTTTTTTAGACGGTGGATTCCGGTCCCAATCATTCTTCTCATTCGAAAGAGGCAATACAAAAATCATCGCCGCTGGACTTCATTAGTCAGCGTGGTTTGAGCACTGAACTGACAACGATCAACACGACTGTGAAAACCAAATTCAGTTATCTGGAATGATACCGGAGAACAGTTGAGTTCAACCAATTAAGAGGTTAATTCTTCAGGGAAAGCGGGGACACGAATTTTGATGCCCGCGGTCAGTAGGTCATATCGAGGTGTGCATACGGTCCAATTATCGATACTCTGCTCCTCATAATTTCTGAGATGCTAAACAGAGATTTACAAGAAAACCATAGTCAGAAATGGTAACGCGCTCAAGGTCATATATTATATACACATGCTTGTAATTATAGAATATAAAATATATTGGTTTCGCGAATGACCAACTCAGAATTCCGTTAAAATAACAATAACAACCAGCACCTAATTAACGAACCGGCGGCCGACTCGGCCGTCTCCGACCACAACCATCAGTGGGCTGCGGAACGAAACATATCTATAAAAGTTGAAATATAAGACTTACAAATTATCTTTTAAATTTCTTTTATTGGTAATTGACATAGCTTGTCACAAACCAAAAATCAACATTATTGACTTAATAATGTAAAGGACAATAAACGAAATTGAAATTCCCAACTACACCTTATACCGGACTCGGCCTCCTGGTAGCGCAGTTCGACTTTTAAACCGGAAAAAACAATTATCTATAAATAAAATGCCCATCGGACCACAGCTTTCAAGAAATTGCAGAACAGTATACACGCGGCGCGCTAATAACTCCGCGAGGAAAACATGAACTATATGCGTTATATGACGATTAGTTAGAACTCTTCAGCCCCAACATACCTACATACTTTTAATGTGATACTCCTCATACTTTCCAAGAAATAGTTGTGGAAAAAATGTCCAGTATAATATTAATAATACTGAAAAATAACCGTAAGAGGGAGATAACCCCTTGACTAAACGCTGAGCCGAAATCCGGATACCTTTATTTTCAGTAAACCTAAGATGCCTACGTTCGCTAGAGATTTAGCGTTCCGACTGTCATTAGTTTCTGAGTATTTCCAATTAAACAGAAAACAGACACAATAGAAACTATACTTCCTTGGTTACAACATGTATGGAAGTATAATTACTTTACAAATTCAATGTAATTAATTCTTTTCAATTAAATTAGGGGTATTTTAAATCAGAAAATAGTTGTTTGTGTTTACTGATCGTTATTGATAGTAGCATAAACATGAATATAAACAACATAATAAGAATAACACTAAGCGCAAGCTGAGGTCTGAAAATCTTGCATGCAATACTGAAAAGTCGCTCCACTGGGGGATGAAGCAGGATTGTCAGATAAAGTGCTGCCATGTGACTCAGGTCAAGGTACACGTCATAGATAACCTGCCAGTATAGTCTGGTGGTTTGTTCTCGCTCAGGCTGGAGATGGGAGCCTCTTTTATGTAACGGTCTAGCTTTTCGAAGGTTCAGCTGCCCCTCCACGATCAACATGATTTGCAGGACCGGGGTCCTCGTGCATTATCATAGACATGCTAATTCTACGACCACGCGGTTGTTGTTGATAAAATATTATTGTCGCTAAAGGTACTCATTCCGATCAGACGGTCCCCATATCATCAAGTTACAACAACAACAAATACTCTTTAGTTATCAGAATCCATTAATTACAACAACAAAAAACTAAGCATGGTAAACTATGGTATAAAATTTCCCAGCACGTGTTATTGATCAACATGTTGTTCAACGAAATATGTCTGTTTTATCACTTGATTATCACGAAATGTGGCCATATTACCACTTGAGTGTTATCCATCTTCATCCGACAATTTTGTCCGAGACCGTCGGTTTGACAACTTTTTTCCAGGCCACAAATAAGTACACATCTCGAGTATAAAATAGCCACAAATAAGTACACATCTCGAGAATAAACTAAATTTCAAAAACCGATATCTCATCACCCTGAGCTTTGATGGGTGCACTCTTATAACTAATGTGTAGAAACGATTACACATCAAATGTGTAAAGCCGGTTAATACACATAGCAATGTGTAGTTTTACATACAAATACATTGACAAGTGCCGTTCTACACATAATGTGTATATTTTGTTACACATAATTGTGTAAGAACGTAGACATGCGCATTGCGGTGCCTTCAGTTTCATAGTCTGCTACGTGACGGCCATATTGTTTGAGTATATGTTTTAGAATACAGCGATCGTAGACAAGGACGTAAGTTCAGAATTCCAATTTGTGGGTTTAGTATTAATAGTAAATGAGGATTTATTTGTTAAAACTTTCATGGCGATTACTGCCCTTAGACTCTTGTTATGATTGTTGTAATAATACTAATATTATGCAATCACGCCTCGACTCTGGTTTGTTCATTCAAAGCAAAAACTCACAGTAAAGAACAAAATACTACATACCACTATGCGCCATGAAAGTTTTACCATATAAATCTGCATATATCTTTAATACTATACCCACAGGTCGGACTACTGAACTTGCATTTCTTGTCTACAAACTGTGTGTGTAAGAACCTACACAAAATGTGTAAGGGATATGTGTTGATTTTATACACACAGTTGTGTATAAATGTGTAAACAATTACCCATTTATGTGTAAAAATTGTTACACAATTTGTGTAAGAATATGAAACTACACATATACTACACAAATATGTTTAAGATCAAAATTGAATAATGATTGTGTAGCAGGGCTACACATTTTGTGTAGAAAACCTACACATTAGTCATAAGAGTGTGGGTTCCTCGATTCGAATCAAATATTGTTTACCCCCGAAGCCAAAGAAATAGTAATTTGGGAGCGTTAATTCGGATTATGCATCTTTAAGGCTTACTAGTTTCAGTGAATGACACTGATTTTTATAAGTTAGCACCCAAACACTATATATATATTGGAAGAATGTAGCAATCAACTAATATTGTCTAAAATTCCATCGATTGTTCCATTCCAGGGATCACAAGATCTGAATTACGCACATGCAGATGTAAACATAGAGCAATGGTTCCACAAACAAAAGTCAGGTTCAACCACAAGAACGTGCAACTTTTAACGTGTGCTGTCATAAACTGACATTGCTCATTCGAGCTTCCAAATTATGTCGACCTAATGTGGAAGGAGGTAGGTTGACAAATACTTGAACTGTTGATATACCGGCTTCATACACATGTATGCTCCGAAAAAATACTTAATATGATCACAGCCATTTTCCAGCTGTTTTAAAGTTTTCACACAGAAGTGAAACAAACGCTCTTTATTTCTACCATATCAGGAATAGACCAACACGGAACGCTCTTTTCTATACCATGCCGTGAAACAGGCTGGTTGTTTTTTTGGGACCCAAACATCGTGTTAAAAGTGGTATTTTTTATGACTTCAGTTCGTCTTGTTGAGACAGAGAATGCTCGTAGAAAGGTAGTTCAGATATTTATTGACCTATTTAGATGACGGAAAAAATTGCAAAGTGAATATTATTAGGTGCATTTTGGAGCGCAAACCGCCATGTGACGTTAAAACTTATTTGAAAGTCATTATCTGGACATCAAAACTACTGATTAATGGCCTAATGGATCCGATCGAATTATTTAGGGCACAGAAAACATACATATGGTGGTGTTATGGTGTGCAAGTCATCTCCAAAAATCAAGAGATTATTCAGGACAAAGCGTCCGTATATGGTTTCCTTGCCATTAACGGGATTATAATGTAGAAGGAAGTTCCTAAAATATGCGTTCTGATTATCTTTTGTAATGTTCTTTATGGGTCTTCGTGATGCATGCACGTATTGCACAAGACGTTGATTGAATAATTTCTGGATTTCTTCGCTGATCGATGTCAATTGTTTTATTCCAATATGTGTGCTTCTGTGTTCGTGAACAAAGACCCCCTAGACCGAATACCGCGAACAAATTAGTGACAATTCGAACATCAGATAACAAACCAGGAACATACCAAGAAGCCTGAGTTTAATGTGCCTGTCATAGCGGGCTAGCATAACTAAATTCACCCTCTAGGGACTTTATTCTGCTTAGGCCTCATCTTCTCTGGAAAGTTTCTTTATTATACAATTTCGATAGAAACTTCTTCACATATATGTTCTATTACTTTTTTAGTTTAGTTTCTCTATATCCCCAATTGGCAGACGACACATTGCATAATCGAGGTTCCCAATAGGTGTACATCACAATATTCACCATTTGGGAACTTCAATCTGAGTCTTGGTCTCCCATAGCAGATGAGAGCATGCAGAATGAGGTCACCAGAGGGTGAATTTGGTGATGCTATAGCCCGTTATGCGGGATAGCGTATCTAAATTCATCCTCTGGTGACCTCATTCTGTAAATGACAGACACACTATAAACTCAGGCTTGGTTCTCGTGTCTGGATTCTCAATCCCTGAATTCGGGAAGTGAAAATCCAAACCCGACCCAGTTCTCGACCGGTGTTCGAATCGTCAATTGGTAAGCGTTTGATCACGAACAATCTAAGAACGCGAATTTGAATACATCTGTAGTAGGCCTATGTGTAATTATAACCAGCTTGTTCTCGTGAAAATAAGCACACAACGGTCGCGTTTTAAAATAGTTCGATATGGGACTATTTCCACACGTACATGTAATACGCCCTTATTGGCTTTATTTAAGCTACCCTTTTCATTGACAAGACTTACCAGATTCACTGCGGCCCGCGCCATTCAACGGAGCAAGTGGTATACGCTCACTATGGGCTTATTTCGGAACCAAATCCATCCAATATGAACCTATATGTGACCCGCCATATCAAATCCAGTCGTAAGTCGGGATGTTTTTACCCTGTGCCAATGCATTCTCTTATATATGCGAGTCGACCATAGGTCGCCTCGCATATATAAGAGAATGCATTGGCCTAACAATTTTTTCTCATTTAAAAAAAAAAAATGTTTCTTACAATTTTTAGGACATAACATAAAAAAAACATCTATTACCCTGCAGTGAGCCCCACACATATATAGAAGCATATATAAGAGTGTCGTCTGCTCATGTTTGTCTGGGGCTCTGTATGGGTGAAATTATAAAATTGTTAAAGAATACAAGAACAAATTATTAAAATTGTAAAAAATGGTTAGGCCAATGCATTCTCTTATATATGCGAGGCGACCTATGGTCGACTCGCATATATAAGAGAATGCATTGGCACAGGGTAAAGAAATCCCGACTTACGACTGGATTTGATATGGCGGGTCACATATGTATAGTCTTCTTTGATTTGTGTAGCCAAAACCATGGGAAACAGTTCGGTTAGCTTGTGATGCAGGGATTTGACGATGAACTGACTCGAAGACGACTTGTAAAGAAGTTGGTCTTCCAAACTTCCAGCATTAATATAAATCATATCAGACGAGATTCTTCTTGATTGTAAGCACTGTAAACTTGACCATTGTGAATAATAAATCTTAAGGCTATTGGATATAAATAATATGGTTGTGATACAACATATCCTCGTGCAAATAGGTTCATATTGAACGTATTTCAAAAACCCAAATACGCCCATATTGGCGTTATTTGAATCTGAATTACGCTCTATATGAACGTAGTAAATGGGACACGAAAACAGTTGATTCTGAAATATGTCCATAATGGGCGTATACCCGTTATTCCGTTGAAAGGCGCGGGCCGCAGTGAAGGCACATTATAAAGAGCGCGAATCTGGTAAGTCGTGTCGATGAAAACAGTTAAGATTCAATAATGCATTGTCCCTTATTCTCCAATTTGGTCAGTCCCATATGTCATTGTGCGTTATAGAGGAGAAGTTTTTATTCCTTGACTCGCCAACAGTAATAAGAATAATAATTCGTATATAGCGCTTATTCCCGTATTGGGTCCTAAGCGCTTTACATGATAAATAGACATTAAAACAGGTATTACAAACAACAACCAATGAAATACATAAATGAGTCACTGTTTATCCTTTGCTTGATTCTTGTGATACCCCCGTTTAAATAGGTGAGTTTTTAATGCTGATTTGAATTCTCGCAATGAACTAGAGTCCCGAATAGTCTTCGACAGCGAATTCCAGACATTAGGACATGCAACTTTAAAGGCCCTGTCACCGACAGTAATACGGTTAGCACATTAAAGCTTGATGTGTAAGAAGGCATACTTAATTACATATATGTATACGACCAGGAGCGTATGGGTACATGTAATGAGCTTAGTCATGCATGCTGGAATGGTGGCCGAGCTCTGCATCCTTATTTGCGAATGTTGTGATTTTCAAAGGAATCTATAGACCGCCAATAACTCTGATCTCAAAGTAACTATGTTGTTTCCCTTTTCTGCCTTAACACAATTATGACCGCACAGTTTTTGTACTGTCGGTTGGGTGCTGATAACACATTTGCGTCCATGGGGAATTTTACATACTGTAGCAGAACGATGTGCGCCCATGCCCGAGTCACATCCCTGACTGCGCTATTGCATCAGAAATTATTTCATCATACGATGCACGAAAAATAGGCATGATTTGTTAGTCGGACAGTCGTACTTAGCATGCTGACGAGATCATTCGATGCTGGTTCTTGTGAGAACACGCAGTCAAACCAGTGCAGTGATATAAAGTTTATAGTTTGTTTTGGTACACTTCACTGGTCATGCTATATGAAAACTACCTTTATTGACGAGCCAATGACAACATAGCCAACAACATCGTCACATGATTTTGGAAAAGGAGGTCACCATTTTCTAATATAAGCGATGAGAATTTTTCTCTCATCTTCAGTCGACTTAGTTCCAATATGATTCCGCTCTTTCGATAACTTACTGATCCCAAAGAAAGAAGACATAAGAAGCCAGCACCGGCTATCTGGTACTGCCCAGCGAAGTTATCAACTAAAGAAATCAACAGATCTATGGTTCCATGAGTTGTCGTGACCCAAAAAAAAGGACACAGCGTGAAGTCCGGAGGACCTATCTCCAACCTAGGTTCTGCCACAATACTTTTGTTTCACAAACGCCTAGATTCTGGAACATAAACATCAAGCTTCCGGGATATAGATCATATAATGAAACATACATCGGGTTATCGACTGTAGCTGCACAATATACTAAACTGCTTCTGATACTGAAACAACGTTGATGTTCTAACGTAATATTTAGTGTGTCGAATTTTGAAAATTGTCGAATATTTATACTGAAGCCGAAAACTTGGCACTTGCTAAATAGACAGAAGCAGTGTCTTGTCCGATTAACCAAATTTAATTTGGAGCGATAATTAAGTGATCTGTCACAGCTTAGACAATGTGCACAGATGTTATCGTTATATACTATGAATTATAACAGGCATAGAAAACACTTTGATTACATAGACTGAAACGAACACATATAATGGTTTTTGACAATAATTTAGATATAAATCATATTTAATAACACCGAAATAACTTAAGGCAAAACTAAAAACTGATAAATAATAAATAATGTTAAACCTACATCACAATACATTCTTGGATGATTGTTATCCGTGCAACTTGACAATCGGGAACACGAAATAGTAGATAATTGCAGTAGTCTATCTTGGTGATGACAGCTATTTTTGCAACTTTAACTGTGAGGTAACGACGAATCCGACAAAGCCGCCGAAGCTCGGCGAAGATGTATTTGCAGAGATGATCAATATGTGTTGTCATAGAAAGTGTCTGGTCCAGATGTATACACCACGATTCCTAACACATTCGGCTAAGTAATGTCTGATCGGGTGGCAATGACACATGAAGCTTCCTTGTTTTTCTTTGAACTTTTCTTTGGCAAAGGCAATTGTTCTTCCACTGATTTTTAAAGGCACGTGCGGCCTTAATTGTCGAAAATATTCATATTTGTTCCAAACACCGTAAACAGAAAAACATTAAAACGCATACAGTTCCGTTCATATATACCATGACCATCGCGTAAACAGCATGTTATCATAAAGACCTACTATATTTTACCTAAGCAAGAGCCTGATTGTGATACAGAAGACAGCACAATGCTACTGGCTAATCACACACAAATGGAATAAACGCTCTTTATTAGTTCCATATAAGGTATTCACCAACAAAGAACGCTCTTTATTTTTACCATCATAATATAAACAAACACCAGAAAAGTTACTTTTTATGCTGTTGTTTACATAACAATGGTCAAACATATGACCATAACATACTGTTTATGCGATATTTCTTATTTGTATACGGACAAAGTCTATCTACATTTTGACGTTCTTTCTGTTTGTGGCGGTTTTTGACGGGTGGATATATTTTCACAGGATACCCACCGCCAAGGCCGCACGTGCCTTTAAATAGTGTTCGTTTGGCTTCAAATTGTAATTGCGGTTGAGGGAATTCTGGAATGGGCTATAGCCTTCGGCGATAGCACAATGGAGGAGCGATAACGCTTTCGCTTCCTTTCTTGAAGTTTCCACGCGGGAATAACAAACAACTATTGTACGCTTGAACATTTCTTCGAACTGAATATTCCCGCACCCTTAGCCATTGGCTGAATCAAATGTTAATGCTTATCATTTCTTGGGATTGCTAAAATTGGTTCGAATTGCATCAAATTGACAAATTCTTTAATTTGCTCATGAGTTGCCGACTTCGTGACGTCACATCGACGTTTGACATTCCAATTGAATTTCAAGCCATTGTTGTGTCCTCTCGCCCCCAAAGATTTCAGAAAAGTGAATTCGGGTTCGATGACAAGTACGACACATAAACTGACAGTGGTAATGCCAAATACATGTACTCTGCTAGTGCTAATGATTTTGATGAGTTTAACTAATCAAGATACCGCAATATTGTTAATAATACCGATATCTCACAACCCATGCACTGGCACTCACACATACCTGACTAATTTGGACGAGCATGTTGCCCAGCGTAAACGAAAAGTTAGACAGGCCGAGCAGAACCAGGAACGCGAACAAAAGTTACTTGAGATAAAGCAGTTGGAGCAGTAACATTCTAAAACCAGAGAGAGTACAACGAAAATTAAAGATGCGCAGGCTAGTAATTCTACAAAATATGTAGCCAATTCTTATATTTATTTAGATGTTGATAAATTGTGCAAACTTTTAGTCCTTAAATGTCCAAGTTACACAGACACTTGTTTCTCTTGACCTTGCAGTTAGTAATGATGTGTTAGCTCAAGAATATCAAGAATTGAATTTAAATGACGATAATGGTGGCTTGAACGACAATGAGTCACAAATCTGCAACACAGCCTGTTAAAAGCTCCCATTCTAGTTTCAATATAGACAGCACGGCCAAGCCATCAGATACGGCCATCAATCCACTCTATATCCCCTCATGCAACTCTAGAGTTCGAGGGCAGGTATTTCTGAAATAACAGGCAGATTGAACACGATTTCTTATTACCATTCTATATATGTGACCCGCCATATCAAATCCAGTCGTAAGTCGGGATTTTTTTTACCCTGTGCCAATGCATTCTCTTATATATGCGAGTCGACCATAGGTCGCCTCACATATATAAGAGAATGCATTGGCCTAACCATTTTTTACAATCAAAAATAATTTGTTCTTGTATTTTTTAACAATTTTATAATTTCACCTATACAGAGCCCCAGACAAACATGAGCAGACGACACTCTTCTATATGCTTCTATATATATGTGGGGCTCCCTGCAGGGTAATGGATGGTTTTTATTTTATGTCCTAAAAATTGTAAGAAACATTTATTTTTAAAAAATATGATAAAAAATTGTTAGGCCAATGCATTCTCTTATATATGCGAGGCGACCTATGGTCGATTCGCATATATAAGAGAATGCATTGGCACAGGGTAAAAATATCCCGACTTACGACTGGATTTGATATGGCGGGTCACATATATGATTGGAAGGCTCTGTTGACTTTCTATGCTGACTGTCTTCGACGCAGTGTTGGGAGATAATCAGTGGATTGATAATCCTAGACTTCTAGTATAACTGAATCGGGTATGTCCTTCGTGTATGAATACAATAACCCTAACTCTAACCCTAGTCATAACCCTAGCCCTAACCCTAACACATATGTAGAATGGAGGGTGGTGTGTGATTTCGTGTATTCTTACATGAAGGATATACCTTGAATTGTCTAAAGATATTCGCCCAAAAGGGTTATACCCATCTCCTTCTCGCGGCTTGGATGCTCAGTAATATGTCAAAATTGTAGGCGAATACACATAGTATTGTTCTCGTTATCAAAGAAATCATTGCGCTCAGTCTGCCCCGCACAGAGCACTGGTTCAGGTGCAGGCATAGAACAGTCGAGTAGACATGTCACATGTTGGCGACACCACGGGGAGAAGTTTCTCACACATAGTCTTCTTGTCGTGATCATGATAAATAATTTTCATCAAGTTTTCGGCCTCATTGGCATTAACCGACACTCACACATATTTTACATCAGTCATCTTCCTCGCGAGGAAGTGTCAAAGTCTGATGAGAAAACAAATGGTGTACTAGTAACCTCTTTCCGTGGGGAATTATTCGTGTACGATGACATTCTTGTCGATGGTGCTTTCGTGTTAAATGTTCCTTGGTTACGGACATAGAGGGTGAAAATAAATGTCTGATTTCAGAGTGTTCTTAATTTTCTGATTATCAGGGTATCATATAATGAGATTCAATATATCACAGACCAACACCCACTTTCGAATTAAAAATGTTATTTTTCAAAATGAGTCCTGATTTATTAGATAAATAAAAGGTGTCAAGAAACATGACCTCGATGTTGTATAAAATAATATTGGCAAGCCGTTATATAGATAAAACCAAAAATGTAACTAAAAACTTGTAGCATTTGTCGAAAATGTGAAACAATTTAGCCGGCATTTCAAAACTCTCCATTTTGTACTAAATACTACTAACCAAAGCCCATACCTTTAACAACAATAAAAATGGAAAATGTGGCATAGTCGTTGCTTGCAAAACATGAACACTTGAAATGTTTTGAAAAACTTGAAATTTGGTTTTTTAAATTCATGCTGGGCATTAAATCTTCGACACCGACACCATTTCTTTATGGTGAAACCGGTATTTTTCCAATAACAGTCAAAATTAAGACTCGCGCGCTCTCATATTGGGGCAGGTTACTAACGATGGAATGTCAACGTTTACCTTTAATACTATATTATATTTTATATACTAGGCATTCAAGAAATATTTGCAACAACCCATGGATAATTGATATAAAAGAAACCCTGAATAGATTAGGTATGGGATATATATTGAACGACCAATATATTCATAGCCTCAATATTTTTAATGCTTCCATTAAACAAAAACTAGAAGATATCTATATCCAAGAATGGAGGGGCTGTACCTCGACATCTAGTAAATATGCCTTCTACAGAATAATCAAACAAGATTTCGGCAAAGAAAAGTACCTTAGTAGTGTAGACAATAAACTCGTTTCGAGTATTCTGCGAATCAGAACAAGAAACCACCACCTCCCAATTGAAACTGGATCCTGGAATAAAATAGACTACTCCGAGAGAAAATGTACTTTATGTCTATCAGAACTGGGCGATGAATTTCATGTCATACTGAAATGCCCAGCTTTACATGATCTCCGACAGAAATATATTCCATCATATTTCTACCGAAATCCAAACACTATTAAAATGAGAGAACTTTTCAATTCGGGAAAAGGAAGACGAACCACAAATATGTCCATATTCATTAGAAGGGTTTTGCCGCTATTTAGGCTCTCCTGAGGCTTCCACTGACTAATTTTACCATATCCCTTCAAGGCACGTGCGGCCTTAATTGTCGAAAATATTCATATTTGTTCCAAACACCGTAAACAGAAAAACATTAAAACGCATACAGTTCCGTTCATATATACCATGACCATCGCGTAAACAGCATGTTATCATAAAGACCTACTATATTTTACCTAAGCAAGAGCCTGATTGTGATACAGAAGACAGCACAATGCTACTGGCTAATCACACACAAATGGAATAAACGCTCTTTATTAGTTCCATATAAGGTATTCACCAACAAAGAACGCTCTTTATGTTTACCATCATAATATAAACAAACACCAGAAAAGTTACTTTTTATGCTGTTGTTTACATAACAATGGTCAAACATATGACCATAACATACTGTTTATGCGATATTTCTTATTTGTATACGGACAAAGTCTATCTACATTTTGACGTTCTTTCTGTTTGTGGCGGTTTTTGACGGGTGGATATATTTTCACAGGATACCCACCGCCAAGGCCGCACGTGCCTTTCATGGGTTGTCGCACCATATATCTTACAACTAATTTATTGCATATATACATGTATATGTACTACACATAACTGACGTATTATTTTAAATGTATATGCTAGTACAATACAATCTGCAAGCATGCGCACATAATTTATCGTATTTATGTATTATGTATTCTCTGTATATCTATATGATGTTGAGCAAATAAATTGAATTGAATTGCAATAGTAGAGTATTGGACAGCAGAATATATGGTATCATCATGTAATTATTACTATGTCACTGCATCACTGGGATTTGGGTTGAGTGGTATTGACTATTCTGTTGATCAGTATTTTAGTTTGTTTTATTAAGTTTAATTAACTACTATTACATAGGTTTGGCTTTTGCTTTGGTTGTGATATTAGTTTATGGTATCAGCAGACACAATTCTGTGTTTTTATGTGGATGCCAGCTGTATATATTATGATATTGTTATATCATATTATGAAATAAAACCAATTAATCTGACATGTGTTTATATAAATGCCCATGTGGCATTCGGCCAATAGTGTGTCTTCGGCCAAGTTCTATAGAAACCTGGGTACCGACGTATTATTTGTCTTAATTTGATGCTTAAAGGCACGTGCGGCCTTGGCGGTGGGTATCCTGTGAAAATATATCCACCCGTCAAAAACCGCCACAAACAGAAAGAACGTCAAAATGTAGATAGACTTTGTCCGTATACAAATAAGAAATATCGCATAAACAGTATCTTATGGTCATATGTTTGACCATTGTTATGTAAACAACAGCATAAAAAGTAACTTTTCTGGTGTTTGTTTATATTATGATGGTAAACATAAAGAGCGTTCTTTGTTGGTGAATACCTTATATGGAACTAATAAAGAGCGTTTATTCCATTTGTGTGTGATTAGCCAGTAGCATTGTGCTGTCTTCTGTATCACAATCAGGCTATTGCTTAGGTAAAATATAGTAGGTCTTTATGATAACATGCTGTTTACGCGATGGTCATGGTATATATGAACGGAACTGTATGCGTTTTAATGTTTTTCTGTTTACGGTGTTTGGAACAAATATGAATATTTTCGACAATTAAGGCCGCACGTGCCTTTAATGTTCCGCATTATTTGGTTCGTTGTCGATCGTCGTTGTTTTAGTCGTAAGGCCAAATCGCGACGTTTTATGGATGGAAGGAGACCGCGAAGAATGTTAATTTCACCGATAAATTACTTCACTGCACGTAAAAAACACTGACCCCCCTGAAAAACTTTTCCAAATGCACAAATCAGGTTACCCCTCTGTGCGTGGACCACACCTCCGTGCGTATTAGGTTTAACAACATCCTCGGCTTATGCTGCTGGACTATTGCGCGCCATGCACATATCAACCGAGCCACGGAGAAGAAGTTGAGGGCGGTAATAAAGATAAGCTTTATTGTGGCACGATCGTTAGTTCCCTATCGACGAAGCTCGTATTTACTGATTAATGCGAGATATATTTGAGCTATGTTGACTGATGATTCTCCGGTTGTTTGTGTTCTCATTGTCCCAGCCTCTTGGGGGGTTCAGATATAATTAACCACTATTATTGAAGAAAATATTCTCAGATAGACCTTCCCTGTGTCACTGGTCGGGCCAAAAGATCTCCAATATACAAGTGGACTTAAGGTTGGGGGGGGGGGCAATATAAGCTGCGCAGTCTGTGAATAAAGGGACATGTTCTTTTTCAACGTTTGACTGGTGTCCAATGTCAAACTGGATTCATTGGTATGTCTAGGTCGATATATTCAGCATTTTGTCGAGTTTTAAGAAGAAAAAAATCAGATTTACCAATATGAAAAACAATTTTATCATATGCTTGCCTATAAAATAGCGAAAAATTACCAAAATATCGAACGTCGTATGTATCTCTTAGAAGTCACAGTGAAAACCGATTTCGTTATTTCACTGTAGAGGAACAAAAAGAAATAACCAATAGAATGAAGTCGAAAAAAGAAATTAAACACATTACGGAAAACCTAGACGTTCGGATTGATAAACGTATAACAAAACAGCAGAGCCAAACGGAAGAAGAAATTAAAGAATTAAAGAGTATCACAACTGGACTCCTTACCTTGTGTAACCTTATGTTGTTAGTGGACGCTGGCTTCTAAAGATGCTACTATATCCACATCTGATTCTTCTTCTATTTCGCCGAACTCTCCTGAATGTTTATTCAGGGTTTGACTGATCGGATCAGGGTCTGTCAGACTCAACTCAGCCTTGAAATTTAATTTAATTTCTTGGTCCTGCAAATGGTAATCTAGTTTATTTTTGAATGTGTTCATGTCTTCGGCATATACCACTTTTTCTGTTAGATGATTCCATTGCGCCACCACTCTTTGACTGAATGCGTATTTCCTCACATCGCTGTTTGCTCCTTCCAGAAATAGCTTGTAATTATGCCCTCTTGTTCTGAGTTCGGTGCTTCTTTTTAATGCGTCATTTACTTCCGGATCCTATGTGTTAAATATCTTGAAGCATTCTATCAGGTATCCTCTTATTCTTCTGTAGTTCAATGTTGGTATATTTAGCTTCTTTAGTCTTTCTTCATATGGTAGGCCCTTAATTTCTGGTATTAATTTTGTGAATCTTTTTTGGACTTTCTCCAGCATTTCAATGTTTTTCTTTAAATGTGGACTCCAAGCCTGTTGGGCATATTCTAGATGTGGACTCACCAGGCTTTTGTATAGTTTCAACATTGTTTTAGTGGCCATGTGTGTAAATGCTCTGCGTATAGCTCCAGTGACTGCATTTGCTTTCTGTATTTTCTATGTCATGTATTGGTCGAATTTCAGTTTATTATCAGTTGTGACTCCTATATCTTTCTCTTCATTTACCTCCTTCAGTTGTACATATAATCCCTCTTTGTTCTTCGTGTGGTAATTTAGTTCTTCTGTTTTCGTGCTTTCCGTGCTTTTTCAGTTACCGGAAGGAGGCAGCATTCCGGGCGGATGTAAAATGCGGACTTTAAGTTCGGCCGATACGGAACGGATCGTACCGAAAAACCGGAACGTCTGCCGGATGACAGGATCAAAGAACCACATAAATCACCCCGAACCTTATCGGCCCTGTGTGCATTATATAGATATGTGTAACCTGGTGACATGATGAAATCGATTGTGATACAAAGCTAAAGTACCGCCCCATAGGGCAGATACATAGCTAAAGTACCGCTCATAGAGCAGAAGCTAAAATACCGCTCTAACGTTGTCTGAATCTACAGCCCCTTCATTATTATATCCGTGTTTGGTCAGTTTGACCATTTTCTTCATGATCATGTTATGTATGGGTGATGTTTTCATTCGATGCTGGTATTCTATTAATCGTTCGTAACTTTTGAGAAAGAGGAACAACAACAACAACAACCGCCGCCGGCGTTGCGGCGGCGCAACAACAACAACAACCGCCGCCGGCGGTTGTTGTTGTTGTTGTTGTTCCTCTTTCTCAAAAGTTACGAACGATTAATAGAATACCAGCATCGAATGAAAACATCACCCATACATAACATGATCATGAAGAAAATGGTCAAACTGACCAAACACGGATATAATAATGAAGGTGCTGTAGATTCAGACAACGTTAGAGCGGCATTTTAGCTTCTGCTCTATGAGCGGTACTTTAGCTATGTATCTGCCCTATGGGGCGGTACTTTAGCTTTGTATCACAATCGATTTCATCATGTCACCAGGTTACACATATCTATATAATAGAGTGCTCATATTGAAATCACTCATAATTGCATTGACATTTGGATAGGTAGGTTATATTGTAGACACACGAATTAAATTTGTCTGGCCATGAATGCCAATGCACCATGATAGTTATCGATGTCAATAATGCGTTTCGTTGAGATCTTGATTGAGTTGATGACAATATTCTGAAAAAATTTCTTTTCGATCTATAAAATGCTGCTTTTTATTATCGACATGATCACTTGCTCACTTGCTCACCTCTTGCTCATTTGATCATTTGTATTGCTCATTTGCTTGCTCATTTTGCTCATTTTCTTGCTCATTTGCTCATTTTTTTGCTCATTTGCTCATTTTTTTGCTCATTTGCTCATTTTTATTGCTCATTTTCTTGCTCATTTGCTCATTTTCTTGCTCATTTGCTCATTTTTTTGCTCATTTGCTCATTTATTTGCTCATTTGCTCATTTTTATTGCTCATTTGCTCATTTTCTTGCTCATTTGCTCATTTTTTTTGCTCATTTTTATTGCTCATTTGCTCATTTTCTTGCTCATTTTCTTGCTCATTTGCTCATTTTTTTGCTCATTTGCTCATTTTTTTGCTCATTTGCTCATTTTCTTTTGCTCATTTGCTCTTTTTCTCACCCCCTTTGAATATACTTTGGGTGATATTCTGTGTCATTGTTAATTGATTGGTGCATACTCAATCAAGATCTCAACGAAACGCATTATTGACATCGATAACTATCATGGTGCACTGGCATTCATGGCCTGACAAATTTAATTCATGGATTTTAGAGTCCGATGTCGCCAGATATCAAAATTAATAAGAGTAAGTTGTACACGAGAACAATTACAATCATGGATAATAGAACAGGTACCTTGACGAATACGTTTCAAACAGAACGTGGTCGTCTACATATGAATCTCCTTAAATGGATAGGAATTACTATTATGGTAATCACTGTGTCACTACCATTTATTTTAGTTCCAAAGAAGATACCGCGTGAGTCGGTTGACTATGAATTACTTCATACTAATATGTCACACCCCAATGATTACGAACAACACCCGTGTGTTTTCGTGAAAAAGTGGACAATACGATCAAACATTACTGTTACATTATGTAATAATCAAGGACACATTTATACAGACATTAGGCGAGTTGTGAATAACACTCCGTCGATTATAGGTATTCCGTTAAATTTGAACCAGTGGTCAATCTTCAAGCATATATTCAGTGATATCAATAAAACTATAAGAGAAGAAGAATAATGATTCTCTTTTAATTGTTTTTTTTTAGAAACTATAGTCATATGGATAATTATTATCTGTACCTGACTAGCGACGATTCGATTAATAAATATCCAGATAATCGATTTTTATAAGCGGCGATAAACTTTCTAAAATAAAATGCAGAAAAAAGAGTGACTTGTACACTACATTTGAAGAAACATGTCGATCCCGTATATTCCAGCAGATATTGAAACGTGGAGACAACATTTCAGAGACATGCTTGATGGGAAGTTAACGCCAGATAATAAGGGTCGATACTTTATTGACAGAACTAAAAATAGTGATAGTGAAGAAGACGTTCTAAAACCACATATTAACGTAGTGACGCCCATCGCTCAAGCGATTGAAATGGCTAAGGCCGAAGTTGCAGCAAATAAGTTGACAAACACACGTAAATCGTCCAAACAAACCAACAAGAGAGTGTTAGCTGGAGGTTTGTCTAATAATAAGAAGAAAATGAAAAGAAAAGTGTCATACGATTAGCCAAATCATGAATGAATACATAGAGTACCATACTGATAAATTGGCATTAATTGAATCACCGGCGGTCAAAGATCTATACCCTAGACCCGGGACGAACGTACTCTTAACGCGACGGTTGTATGCCACACCATATTCTCTCTTTGTATCGCTACTTATAAGAGTGATCGTTCTTCCAATAATTCGCGATAATGCACAGGTGTCATTTATGCGGAAATATTTTATCGACGAACTACAATCTACAAAGACATAAACAGATTAAACACGGAGTTATGTCCGAGACAAAAACAGATTTCTTCGGAGAAGATACCGATGACCTAGAATCTGATATCCGATTCCCCGTTCATCTTCAACTGAATCTAGAACCGCTTCGTCAGATTCAGAAGATGATAATGTCGTCGGTAGTAGAACGGTATTCGGTCTTAAGAAAGCTGCGCGATGTGTCAACGAGATGGACACATTCAAAAGTATGATGAAACGCATCACCAATGATGCGAAAGGAGAAGAGAGCATGTCGGGAGATGAGAGCATGTCGGGAAAAGAGGCTACCATCGACACAGAGTTTGCTCTCTTTCTCAAAAGTTATAGACGATTAATAGAATACCAGTATCGATTGAAAACATCACCCATACATAACATGATCATGAAGAAAATGGTCAAACTGACCAAACACGGATATAATAATGAATGGGCTGCAGATGAAGCGATGAGAAAATTCAAGAAACTCTTAGAAATAACTCTAACGGTCGAAGATTCAGACAATGATTAAATTTCAATAAACTTCATCAACATGTTATTCTCGTCTTCGTTATATATCTATAAGTGGGGAGGGGAGATTGTAGAGTGAGAAACGATACATAAATGGTACATTAAGAGCCCTAAAATTTGAAGTTTAAATATTGTTCTGTGTCATTTTAACTTTCACCCACTGCGTGTGTATTGTGTTTCTTTAACATTCATTCAAAATGAGTGACGTGTGTCCCTTTAGAGCGCATTGTGCTCCTTTAATATTCACACACCAATATTACATAACGTCCCTTACATCGTGTCACTTTAACATTCCACACCATGCGTGCATTATCCCCCTTTAATTATGTCATAGCATTGGTACATAGAAGACTGTATAACACTATGCCTATGTCTGTATATGTTGTCACATCGTGAGTGTATTGTCCACCATTATATTGAAATTTTTGAAGTTTTTGAAAAAATTTGAAATTTTGGAAATTTTTGAAGTTTTTGAAATTTTGGAAGTTTTTGAAGTTTTTGAAATTTTTTAAGTTTTTTGAAATTTTGGAAGTTTTTGAAGTTTTTGAAATTTTTGAAAGTTTTTGAAATTTTTGAAATTTTTGATTCGGGTTGTAATTTCGCATCACACTCTTCGTCCGCTCGTGATTCAAAATAGTACAACATCTCAATAATTTATAATTCGCGATAATACACACCTGTCATATACTCAATAACTTCATCAGGATAGAGAAGTAAAGAATAAACGCTCTTTATTATTTTATGTAAGAGTAATGGTGTCAAATTATTTCAGGTATTGTGGAGACAATTATATGATGTATGGACTGCGTCTGATGATAAACACTGGAATGTATGCATTCATACCGATAGTGACAATGTCCAAAATTACAGCGACTCGGACCAGTCCATACACATATAATTGGTATAAAGCTATTTCTAAACATCGATTAATAAAATTAACAGAGTTTCATGAAAAATATTTAAAATTTGTTTGAACAAAAATAGTTGGCCAATAACAAAAGATATTACACGCAAATATTTAAAAAAACATTCGACATTTAATAGTCGGCCGATATTTGGGTAAGAGACCGAAAACTCGTTATAAATTTTTTGAGATTTAAAAAAAAAAAAATTGAAAATTTTGGAAAAAAATTGGGAATATTTTAGTACAAACAATTTTAACCCCCAAAAATCTATTTTTAGATGTGAGGCGAACAAGCCTCCTGTACTACTTGTAGACATGTCGTTACTCTACCATTTCCATGTATGTTGTCCATAATATAGGAACGCCCTTCTGATTAGGAAAGTGATAAATCCAATATCAGATTATATGTGGCGACTGACGGCATCAGGCACGCATGCTAGAAAAACCAACAACGGTTTGTCACTAGACAAGTCATCGATAGCAAAGAAGCAGTTTATTCCGAAGTAACTAAGGATGCAATACCACGTGTCATTCCTTATTACGGGCAGGTTGTTATTTGTGCAGTTAAGTATGACATGTTCGACTGTGGTATTAAAAGTTGTGTTGCACAATGGACACATTCCAGAATCCCATATCAGAGATTGTGTTATGAGATTTGCGATAGTGGCACACTCGTGATTCAGTTTCGGGAAAGATCGACATATATGCCAAAGTGGCGAGCCTTTGAGGATTGCATAACATGCCGCAAATGGCATGAGCTGTAATGCCATGTTCCATTCTGAATCTCCAGTCGCGTTCCTGGGTGATTTTGACATTTGCTTTTACTAGGCTTGTCCATGTCTCCTTTGTCGGGAACGTGCCCTCTTGTGCATAGACACGACAATAATCATGTAAATCATATTTGGTTAGAACATGACAAATATGGTATATAAATGATGACTCATCAAGATTCTACCCAAGTGTAAAGTGCATTTAACCTGGACCAGAATATATATTTCGAGTATTTTTCCTCGCGGGTGTTGCAAAGGTTGCCAAAGAAGGTAAGTTGGCGTTTTTCAATTATAGAGATAATTGTGCCTGTTCCGATGAGACCTAATACCACGTCTGTTCTGACACGGGCCGGGAGGCCTTGAATTTGCTTCAGACAAAATCGATGGGTCCTTTCTAGTTTGAGTTCATTGGCCGCAGATAATGAACACATGAGTTCTGATCCACAGAGGCGGACTGGGCCAAAAAACCGGCCCTGGAAATGAATATAATACCGGCCCATCTGCCCGATACCGGCACATCGGCCCATTACACATTATCCGAAGTAAAACATTTTACACAATATCCGAAGTAAAACATTTTACATGATGTGGAATAATTTCCGAATCAATATATCACCATTTCTTTCCGTGATAACATCTTTGCCAATATTATACATTGAATGAAACACCTAGAATTGCAAAATAACTGTTCGTGTGACTTCGGCCGACCTTCCGATTAATTGAGGAATAGTACAACATGACTGTACTTACGTAATTTGAAGATTTCAGCGTGTCGATAATAATGGGCCATTAATGGCAACAGTTTGAACCACGTGCGATTACAATTTACAGACTACGTATTTCAGGAAGTTCGGCGTTGTTAAAATATGGATCATCAGAAGCGGAACGAACCGAAGCTGATTGTAGGGCGCAGTATGAAAACCAATGTCATCATTAGTTACTGCGAACGCCATATTGTGATTGTGTATGCATCTGAGGGTACCCACGCCACATTATACTCACATGGGGAACCTGCAATCTTCCCAATTTAGGTAACGTCTGTCTTTCCTCGCCGGTTTCCGCTTCTCGGGTGATATATCTCATATATATTTTGAAGACCTCTGTTTGTTTGTCTGTCTGTATGCATGTTTGTCTGTATGTGTGTATGTCATTTATACAAATCTACGATTAACGACCGATCGGGACGAAACTTGGTACGTGTGTGTAGTTTGACCAGGCGGTCGTCGTTGTCGTATTGGCGAGCCCGTGCGACGCCCGTGCAGCGCATGCGCAGACGAGATCTCGGAAACGGGTGGAGCTATCGACTTGAAATTTGCTATGTGAATGTATCTTGCCCCGGATACGAATTTTATCGGGTCGCCGAGCCCGTGCGGCGCCCGCTTCGCGCATGCGCAGACGAGATCTCGGAAACGGGTGGAGCTATCGACTTGAAATTTGCAATGTGAATGTATCTTGCCCCGGATTCGAATTTTATCGGGTCGCCGAGCCCGTGTGACGCCAGCTTCGCGCATGCGCAGACCAGATCTCGGAAACGGGTGGAGCTATCGACTTGAAATTTGCTATGCGAATGTATCTTGCCCCATATACGAATTTTATCGTGTCGCCGAGCCCGTGTGACGCCAGCTTCGCGCAGACCAGATCTCGGAAACGGGTGGAGCTATCGACTTGAAATTTGGTTTTTGAATAGCCCGGACAACGTCGGGCTCATCGGCTAGTATTTATATATATTGGCAGTACACATTATCCGAAGTAAAAAAAATTACATGTGGAATAATTTCAAAAGCAATATATTCTTGTTTAGTGACGGTTCCAAATATGGTTACAATCGGGACAATCTCAGACGCCGTCGTAAAATGGAATTCACTTCATGAATTTATGTGAGAAGAGTGCCATCTTATTGGATACACGGCTGGTTAAACAACACATGTGGCGGCCCACGTCGGTTTCATTTGCGGCCCAACCACATATACCCTCCCCCACAAACCGTAAAAAAACCCTCGGATTCTCGCTTGATAGGAAATCACGTGGAATCAGAATTTTTCCGGCCTCCGGCCCATCGGGAATTTACCCGGTCTCCCGCGATCGGCCAGTCCGCCTCTGCTGATCCATATAGACTATTTGGCAATACTACTGACTCATATATAGTTTCCAACAAAATAAATGTTTTCCGGGGTTTCATATGTGGAATTTGGCCAATAAAATGCTGAAAAAAAAACTCCCAAAATTTTGTGATTATTATGTGATCGAGTTCATTATTTACTGAAAGAAAGTTCATGTTCTAATAAAATCTGTGTATAGCCCCAGAAACTGTCACATGGGAATCGCCACGGTTCAGGTCCGAAAACATGCTACTATCTCTGTTCGCTTGCGATAATTTCGCTACGGTTCTGTGTCGATATGAACTTCGAGTTTCGCTGTCTGAGACTGTTTTGAGCATGATTTTTCGATGACGAATATTGATTCTTCCCATCTTTAGCATATTGAATTAAAATAATACCTCATGCAGGTGGGGGTGGGGGAGAGGCTATAGCAATCGGAATTTATATCAAAAGTCTAAGTTGCTACTTCATGGAGTTATAGTGGTACAAATATGTCACCTCACCACCATTTCACATAATCAGCTGTGTCTATCTGAATAATCCACTGGAGATAAAAGAATCTGAGTTTCATCAGAATTCTTACCTCATTTTCCTTTTGAATTGATACTGCAATTTTGAGATCATGTTAATAGCAATTCAGTTTTCTCTAATACAATTCAGGCTCATAAATACAATTCAGGCTCTTCTATAATACAATTCGGGCTCTTCTAACACAATTCAGGCTCTTCTAATACAACTGATTGAATGAAGGAGAGTATTGTTCAGTAATTCCAAACAACCACTGAAGAGAGTAAAAGTGCAGGGTGATTGTGTTATAGCTGAATAGCCGGTTCAAAACTATTCTGTTGTGTGTGTTAGAACTCAATAACATATCGAGAGCAGGTGGGGACACTGAAGGTGCATTGAGTCCAGTCGGGACTCTGGTAGTTTGTCTGATTGCATCACAATTGACTATAATTAAGATTATTGGAACAACCCACCCTATATTAACAAACACATTATCAAAAAAAATTGAGAGTCGGGTATATTTGAATAATGAATAATTGTAGTTCTATCGTATATCATATCATATTTCATATTTCTTGTATAGCGCACATATCACCGAAGTTTCTTCAAGGCGCGTGACAATTAACATTAAAATAAATTCACAAATTTACACTTCAAGTATATGCGATAATTATGTAGCCCGCATTGAAAGCTGGTTCGTTAGTTTCACGCCCAAATGTTCAGAATAATATTCCGTGAACAATTGAGTTTTCAAAAGACCTTTGAATTCATCATATCCAGGACAGTTGCGGATGATCAACGATAGATCATTCCAGAGAGTCGGTCCGGTCCGGCTATAGAAAACGACTGGCACCGAAACTACTACCAACCTTTGGGTACCATAAGAGTATTAATTCCTCGGATCTGAGATACCTGGGTGGTACATATGCACATATCTTATCACTATTGAGTTACTGTGGTGCAGTTTTTGATGACTTGTAAGTCATTGTGAGCATCTTAAACTTAATCCGATCGGAAACGGGAAGCCAATGTAGCGTGAACAATGTCGACGTACTGCGATCTTTACGTGGTATCTTACATATCACTTTGTTTTGTATTCGATGCAGTCTCGAAATTTGTTTTTGGTTGACGCCATACATCAAAGAATTGCCATTGTCCAAACAGCTAGTGATGGAAGCACACAGTTGTGCTTCTATGCCAGATCTGGTCAGATACCGCCGTATTCGACTTGTATTACGAAGATGATAATTTGCTGACTGGCAGAGTTTGGTGATATGTATGTCCATTGTAAGATTATTATCGATGTGAACACCAAGGTTTCTGCCATGGGACAAAGCATGATTGATATTGAAACAGTATATTATTCATGATTTGAAAAATGGGCCGATAAGAATTTCAGGACAATTTTCTCCAGAATATGTTATGTACATGTATGTGAACTAACTCAGTTACTGCACTGTGTGTGCTTGGAGATATTCGTATTACAGCACCAGTCAGAAGAAGTGGTATATTGAGGCGCGCCTTTAATGCGATATTGAGCGCGCTTAATTTCGAAAAAGGCGCGATTATAGCGCAAAACCAAAAGTCTGTAGCGCTTATTATTGCGATATTGAACGCAAAATATTGCGATACTAAGCGCGCTAAATTTCATACAGACCCGATAGTGTTATATTTATATTAGACTAGAAGGTGACCCGACTTCGTCCGGGCTTTGACCTTGAATCGTCCATTTTGAATGTCAAGGTCAAGTGAGCTCACGATTTGACCAGTCCAAAACACTGCCCGGACAAAAGTACCCGACAAACGTGCCCGTCGAAATCCATCCAGTTTTACCCGATTTGACCTCGAATTGATCATTTTGAAGGTCGAGGTCAGGTCGGGGTCACGACTCGACCCGTCCAATACACTCAGTGGACAAAAGTAACCCTACGTATCAAATTTCGTCAAAATCCCATCAAAATTCGCGATTTGACCTTGAATTGACCAGATTTCAAGGTCAATGTCACGTCGCACGGGAAAATGAATAGGCTTTCGAGACTCCCCATACGAAAGTACCCCCACATACCAAGTTTCATCAAAATCCCGTGATATTCGTGCGCTGGACCTTGAAATGACCCAATTTCAAGGTCACGTCGCACGGACAAATTAATAGGCCTATGTCACTCCCCGGCCGAAAATACCCCCACATAGCAAGTTTCATCGAAATCGGCTCGGCCGTTTTTGAGTCCATTGGAAACAGACAGACACACGCACACACAGACACACAGACACACAGATCTTCCAAAATATATAGTATAGATAATTACTGTGCATGTAGTGTAGATATAGTGTAAATATAGTATTTACAACTATAATTATATACAATTCTAAAACAGTGTCTTTATTTATGCAATACACAATATAGAAGAAGCAATAATTTGATTTAAATGTCACAATTTTGAGCGCAATATTAAGCGCAAAATATTGCGATATTAACCGCAATATTGCAATAATATCACAAGCAGCGCGCTTATAAGCGTTTCCGCTTGCAATGTTATTGCGATATTGGGCACGGACATAGCGCACTTAATATACCACTTCTTTTGACTGTAGTCTTGTCTGATAACGTCAGGCGGGCGACAAAAACAAGGCCCACACCCCTGGTCACCGGGAGACAGTGTGAATTGTCACCAGACACATGCCAGGACTTGGTCCAATCAGAGGCCGGCAGTAAAGGGAGGAGGTAACAATATGTGTGGAGAGTTTCACTCATAAACATGTCAGACCAACTTGCATCCATACTCTATACGTTCTCTCACTACTCTTTGCAATTTGTGTCTACACTTGATATGAAAGCAAGTACGGGGTCTGATCGGGACGTCACGTGACGACCAACAGTCGTCCTGAACTCATGTTCCACATCGCGAATGCATGTGTGGATATAAAAATATGCCCCTTGACAGCATCGATGTTGGATGTGCATTTGCTCTTGATGGCCGGTGAGGCGACGGCGATAATTCTCCCGAGGTAGATAACCCTATCAGTGTTCCTCCGTGCCTAATAAATCAGACTCTCTCAGCTGTCGTAACCTATAACCTGTTTAAATAAGTTATGATTTTGCTTATCATCTGTCGACAAAAAACATTATCATCGTTGTCTCTCGGGTTATAAAAGAAAGCATAGAGTTGAATTGGTTGACACATCTGTGAAGTTTGTAATCGAGAGAACACTTTCATCGTTCTCCCGGGAACCATCTTATGAAGCCCGATTGTCGCTGCACTTGCGACCTCGACACAGATATGTTAAATACAATGATAATGTGTGAATTAGTAGGCGCGTCACGGAAACTGAAACAGTTGTACAAATGAGTAACCTATTAAGTATTATTTCTTAAATTCCGTTATGGAATAGTAATAGTGCGCTCACTTGGGCAACGTTGTGAGCATATCCGTCAATATAATGTGAACATAAGTTTCAATTGAAAACGGCAAACAGGATTCACAATGCTCATTTCTTCTACAATTGATGTTGTGAACATCGTGTATATCATCCCAACTTAGAATTTTGAAGATGTGAGCATAAATTATCAATGAACAAAGAATTAAACTTCAGGTATACATGTGTACAAAAGTCTGTTATTTTGACAGAAAGATTTAAAAGCTTGTCCAGTTTATTAAATTATGTCTTATGTTTTTAATGAGAGCACGGTAATTTTTAACTGACTTGTGACAGATAACCATCGATGTTGGTTCATGTAGAATTTAATTATTTTGTCACCTCGTGTGATTGATGGCCGAATCCGAATGGGAAAGAATAATCAAGACCACCAGTTAGATTCGCGTTTTAAAATAACTATATGCTCCCAATAATTTAACCATAACACGATTTTGTTATATGGGGTTGTTTAAGAGACAACATTATTATAGTCCAAGCACATTAGACGTAAAAGGGAAAAGTAAGAACAAATCGGAAAAAGCTAGTGTTATTTTTTAAATATTATTTAGGTCATAACATCTCGGATACGTCACGAAAAGTCGCCTAAAATCCGAGTTGAGCTTTCTGAATTACACCATTTTTTTCCATATAAGAAAACAAACTTTTTCTTTTCCACAATCATGGAAATAATCGGATGATGTGACAATTTTTCAGGCATTAAAAATATACAAAAGGCACTCAAAATTGTTCAATACGAATTTCTCCAACCAGAGGTACCCAGTGAAAGGCGAACTTCGAATTAATTTTGCAGATATTGATATGAAATAACATAATGACCCCCTAAAAATTACGATTCTTTAAGGCAAAATGTTGAATTCGATTCGGATTTTTCGGGCTTCTTAAAACACAGATGCGAGCAATCTGTTTTAAAATCTGCTCATAAATCACTCATTCACTATCATATACATATTTGGCGACTAAGTCTATCGTAAGTGGTTTTTAAAAGCTCTTTGAAAGCACATTTTCAAATATATCATTTAAAAGCATGCACTTTTTCAAACATCGTTATTTCGTCAATAATTATGGCCTCAATCCTAACATATATAGTGTTCCGTGCACGCGTTATTGAGATTTAATATCAATCACTATAACCCCGATTAAGTATATTTCGCTATTAATCGTGTGCGTATTGGCTGTAATTACACAGCTATACCAGTTTGTGGTGTGAACATTAGATTACGGGAGCGAATAGAGTGCCACGGATGTGAATAATACAATGGTGTATGTGTCTCTTTAAAAGCTCTATGAAAGCACTTCTTCAAACATCTCCTTTAATAGCTCTGTAGCTTTGAAAGCACTTCTTCAAACATCTCATTTAATAGCTCTGTAGCTTTGAAAGCACTTCTTCAAACATCTCATTTAATAGCTCTGTAGCTTTGAAAGCACTTCTTCAAACATCTCCTTTAATAGTTCTGTAGCTTTGAAAGCACTTCTTCAAACATCTCATTTAATAGCTCTGTAGCTTTGAAAGCACTTCTTCAAACATCTCCTTTAAAAGCACTTCTTCAAACATCTCTGTTATTCCGTCAATAGTCCTAGCCTCGATCCTAACCTCGCGTGCCACGTGTTATTGCGATTCAATATCAATCGCTATCTAATCGTGAATCCGATTAAGTATCTTTCGCTATCCAATCGTGTGCGTATTGGCGGGAATTACAAAAGTCCAGATTTACCGTTGTAGGAGACCCTGCTTTCTCTCGTGATATACAGAGAGAGAATTCGTACATATCTGATCAAACGGTTCTATTATATTCTTCCTCATGCACATAATTCGAACGTGTGATAACTCTTATAGGACTATAGCCATTCAATTCTGCTCAAAATGTAAAATTCATTCGATTTTGTCCATTTTGGTGGCCATGTTGGGACATAATTTCTATACAGATATGGTTCACGACTAAGAATTGTTTGTATATATTTCAATATATTACGAAATTGGCTTCAATTGGACTACATATGACTGCATTGGCATATGGTCTGATGGAATTGCATTAGAATTTTAACCATCCTGAAAAATCAAAAAGCTCAACTCGGATTTTCGGGGACTTTTGCCATGTTGTTCATAAACATGTTCTTATTAATCCCTGAATCTCAGATTTTTGTCCCAATGAACCCCAAGAGCATGTGATGAGAGTGTCGGTTTCTTTTAGGAATAGGGTTTGGGGTCAGCTTGATCGTGATGTCGAGAGAATATGCACCAGGAAATGGCCTTTCATGAAATTAATGTCACCTCATGGCCTTCTATGAAATTAATGTCACCGCATTCACCAATCATTTACTATTGTGGGATTTGACAGCATCGGTTAATGTTATTACTCCTTTTGATTCAATCAATCCAAAAGAAGTAAAATAACGAGGGGTGATTCCGTCAATCGAGAGCAGATTACGTCGTTCTTGTTCTGCCTGGTGTATATAGAGGTCAGGTGGCGCGCAAATGAATACCCCAATTAGGCTAAACAATTAATGCACGCAATGACGGGTGCTATATATGGTTATATATACGTCACTGGGGATCTATTATTCTAGGTTGATGTTGGTCCTCAAAATATACTGCAAAACTTAAATTTTTAATACTCGTCAATACCACACCTGGAAAATTAAGGCGAACGACCGTTCAGTTCGCCTGGAGGTTACATAAAATGAAAGTGTCTCGAACGAAAAACAGGTAACGCACACGAAAAACAGGTTGCATGCCTAGACATTTCGTGAAAGTGCACCAAAATCACGATATTCAAATAATAACAAAAGGAAAATATCGAATGATTGTAACGATTTGTATAAGCTTGTATATATAGATAACCTATGGGTTACCTGAATATATTCCAGGTATAACTTGTTGAGGTACCGACGTGGTTTATGTGCTTAAGTTTCATCTGAACTGTACTGCAAAGTGATTATTTTCAATGGGAGGGGAATAACTCAACTACTGGGAGCGAAACGGGGGAAATGTTTCTATGATTTCAGCTATTTTCTATTACTCTATGGGCACTTCCTGAGACAGACGTTCCAATTGGTGTTGAATTATAGTATTTTAATCATATTTTATGTAATAGATTTTATAACAAGACAGTCAATGACTGTGGGGTCGCTCACCAGACTGCAAAGACTGATAAGACTGGGACTCTGGAGACCACAACAGTCAGAACTTTTCATAATCACTTTAAAAGAAGTAGATATCTAAAGAGTTAAATCTAAAACAAAAAAATTGGAGTTATGTCCCTGGCCCCGCCCACATTTGACCCAGTGACATGATTTGAACAAATCTGAACCCCAGTCACCCAAGGATCCTTCATACCAAATATGAACCCATATAGCCTGATGGTATTTGAGAAGTCACTTTAAGAATACTATGGAGGGAAAGAGTTATGGCCCTGGCTTCGCAACTATTTCAAGTGAACTCATTTGAACAAATTTGAATGTGAGTCACCTAGGGAACATCCACACCAAATATGAAACCATTCGGTCTTATTGTTCTGAAGATGTTCAAATAATTGTTGTCGGACGGATGGACGGACAGACGATGGACGGACGAGGAGTGATGACTATAGCTCCGCCGGAGCACAGGTAGGGTGGCTGGTTGATAATTAAATCTCTTATCTCCGCCCCTATTTGAACAAACGTGAATCCCCATCTATGAGATCCATTCATTTGGTAATTTCAGACATTAGATTTTAAGAGTTGAACTGAACTGATTTTCCTAAAATGACCCCAAATCTGAAAAAATCTAAACCCCAGTCACCGAAGGACCCTCCATACCAAACATAATCTAAATAGTCTAGATGGTTCTTGAGAAGAAATTGTTTTAAGAATTACTGTGGAAGGAAAGAGTTATGGCCCTGACTTCTCACCTATTTGACCTGATGAACTCATTTGAACAAATCTGAATGTGAGTCACCTGGGGGACATCCACACCTAAATATATAAACCCATTTGGTCTTTAATATGTATCTGGAGAAGAAAACAATTGATGGAAGGATAGAGACATAATGACAGATGGATGGACGGGAGAACAGTCTGACATAGAGACTGACAAATTCAATCCAATATACCCCCCTCCCCCCAAGTTTTCTTTGCAAAATCAGGGTATAATGAGTTCAACTGGATACTGGTGGTTAAGAACATAATATTCGAACAGACAAGCCTGAACATAGTGTCTGACATTTGCAGAATGAGGTCCCCAAAGGGTGAATTTAATGACACAATCCTGCAATGCGGGCTAGCATCACCAAATTCACCCTCTGGGGACCTCATTCTGTGTAGGCCTCAACTGCTATGGGAGACATAGCATTAGATTGAAGTTCTCCAGTTAAAGTTGGTGATGTGCACCCATTGGGCACCTCAATTATGCATTTTATATTCACAAATTAGGGGATATAGAAACTAAACAGAAGGGCTAAAGTAAGTAAAAATGTCAATTTAAGTGCCTATATACTTCCCAGAAGATGAGGCCTAAGCAGAATGAGGACCCTGGCTAGTGTATTTGGTGATGCTAGACTGCTATGCAGGGTAGCATAACTAAATTCACCCTCTGGGGACCTCATTCTGCAAATGCCAGATAGAAGACAAATTTAATCCAATATATACCCCCCCCCCCCCATTTTTCTTTGAATATTAGTCGTATGATTTCATCTGGATAAGTGGTGATTAAAACAATAATATGAAATGGCCAAACCTGAATTTAGTATGTCTGACATTTGCAGAATTAGGTCCAAAAAATGTGGATTTAATGACAATATTCTGTAAGGCAGGCTAGCATCACCAAATTCATCCTCAATCTGATTAGGCCTCAATGGCCAATAAAACCAAGGAACAGATTGAAGTCCTACAGTTGAAGTTGGTGATACACACCCACTGAGCACCTCAATTATGCATTTTATCTTCTGCAAATTAGGGGGACATTGAAACTGAACAGGTGGAAAAAAGTGACTAAATCAATGAAGTCCTACAGTTGAAGTTGGTGATACACACCCATTGAGCACCTCAATTATGCATTTTATCTTCTGCAAATTAGGGGGACATTGAAACTAATCAGGTGGAAAAAGTGACTAAATCAAACTGTCAATTTGATACTTAGGATACTTCCCAGAATATGAGGACTAAGCAGAATTAGGTCCCTGGCGGATGTATTTGGTGATGCTAGCATGCTGTATGGGGTAGCAACACTAAATTCACCATCTGGGGACCTCACTATGTAAATGTCAGACACACTATTTCCAGACTTGAAGAAATCAAAGCCATTCACAGTATCATTGAATGTCAGTCATCACCTAACAATGGAAGCACCAGTTTGTTGTTAAATTGCTACAGATATGTTTAGATTAGAATAATACATGTCATCTGGCCAGTTTATATAATTAATGACCTGTACCTGTACATATATATATGCCTCTGTGGTGAGAAGAGGTATTAAATTGAGAGGTGATATGGCTTGGAAGGGATGTTGGTTGATGGCAGGGTTGGGCCTGGGCCATGTGTGAGGGGGTGGGTGGGGGAGGGTGGAATGTTTCCATAATTTCATTAAAGAGTAAAGTTTCATAACTCTGCAGATGTTATAATGGAGTCACTTTTTTCAAATTTTAAAACATGTTTAAACAAACATTGTCCCAGAAGATGAGGCCTAAGCAGAATAAGGTAATTGATGGTGTATTTGGTGATGCTAGCCTGCTGTATGGGGTAGCAATACTAAATTCGCCATCTGGGGACTTCATTCTGCAAATGTCAGACACACTATGTCCAGGCTTGAATAAATGAACAATGGACTATTCCTTGTAGACTCTGGTAGAATAGTTGTTTAGCTAATGTCATGTCTTGTAATGACAGATGGTAAACTGGTCTGAAGCAAGCAGTCTTCAGCAAGAGTATCAGGTGACCACACTATGATAAATTGGCTTTTTCAATAATACAGGCTTCAGTGTTCTCTTAAAAATTAATAGTGCATAGCAAAGAGGTGTGAATTATAAAGGGCCATAACTCTGTTAAAATATATCGGATCAAACCCATATTTTATCTTAATCTGTATATAAGTGTCAAAAATTCATATACCAAATTTGGTGTTGATCAGATGAAAAATGTTTGAGTAATCCTGTCTTGGATGAATTCTATATCAAAACAAGAGTGGAAGGGGTTAAATAAACAATACCAAAATCCATACAGATGAAGAACATGCTAAGAAAAATCTAGGTAAGAAATATGAGGCTGTGATGTGTCCTAAACAAAAATTAAAGGTCAAAATGCTAATTTTTTTTGTTTTTAAAGTTATGTCCCTGGCTCTGCCCCTATTTGAAACAGTGACCCCATTTGAACAAATCTGAACCCAATGTCTCTCTGTACCAAATATAAGCTAAATCGGCCAATTTTTTTTTTAGAAGAAGTCATTGTAAGAATTACTATGAGTTATGGCCCTGGTTTCTCAACTAATTGACCGGGTGACCTCATTTGAACAAATCTGAACACCTGTCACCCAAGGACCCTCCATGCCAAATATTAGCTAAATCGGCCCAATGTTTCTGAACAAGAAGTCGTTGTAAGAATTACTATGGAGGAATAGAGTTATGGCCCTGGATTCGCAACTATTTGACCCAGTGACCTCATTTGAACAAATATGAATGAGAGTCACCTAGGGAACATCCACACAAAATATGAACCAATTCGGTATGATGGTTTCAGAGGAGAAGATGTTTTTAAAAAGTTGACGGACGGACGGACGGCTCGACGGACGGACGACGGACGAGGATTGATGACTATAGCTCCACCGGAGACTTCGTCTCAGGTGAGCTAAAAACCATATATCAAGGCACTATACAAAAAATAATCGGTGACTCGAAAATTAAATGGGCCTTTAAACACGTGGGTATATAGCGGTACACGATTTCAATAGAAAGTAATTATTTGGGAACATAGATATCACTGCAGCCTGTGTTAAAGATGATTACTGGTTAGATGATATAATTATTTTTAGAAGCTGTTGAAAGTTCACAAAACTGTAAGAAATGTGGAAACTTAAAGGCACGTGCGGCCTTGGCGGTGGGTATCCTGTGAAAATATATCCACCCGTCAAAAACCGCCACAAACAGAAAGAACGTCAAAATGTAGATATACTTTGTCCGTATACAAATAAGAAATATCGCATAAACAGTATGTTATGGTCATATGTTTGACCATTGTTATGTAAACAACAGCATAAAAAGTAACTTTTCTGGTGTTTGTTTATATTATGATGGTAAACATAAAGAGCGTTCTTTGTTGGTGAATACCTTATATGGAACTAATAAAGAGCGTTTATGCCATTTGTGTGTGATTAGCCAGTAGCATTGTGCTGTCTTCTGTATCACAATCAGGCTCTTGCTTAGGTAAAATATAGTAGGTCTTTATGATAACATGCTGTTTACGCGATGGTCATGGTATATATGAACGGAACTGTATGCGTTTTAATGTTTTTCTGTTTACGGTGTTTGGAACAAATATGAATATTTTCGACAATTAAGGCCGCACGTGCCTTTAAAGATGCATAATCCGAATTAATGCTCCCAAATTACTATTTCTTTGGCTTTGGGGGGGGGGTGAAAAATATTTGGTTCTAGTCGAGGAACCCACCCATCAAAGCTCAGAGTGATCAGATATCGATTTTTTAAATTTGTTATTTCTCGAAATGTTTAATTATTTGTGGCCCAGAAACGAGTCGTCAAACCGATTGTATCGGACAACATTGCGGACGAAGATAGATAACACTAAAATCAAGTGATAATACGGCCATATTTCGTTGAACAACATGTTGATAAATATCATGTTTTTGGGAAATTTTATACCACAGTTGACAGCGGTCAACATTATTTTGTTGTAATTAATCGATTCTGATAACAAAAGCGTATTTTGAAGAAATTTTGTTGTTGGACAACATTGCGGACGAAGATAGATAACACTAAAATCAAGTGATAATACGGCCATATTTCGTTGAACAACATGTTGATAAATATCATGTTTTTGGGAAATTTTATACCACAGTTGACAGCGGTCAACATTATTTTGTTGTAATTAATCGATTCTGATAACAAAAGCGTATTTTGAAGAAATTTTGTTGTTGTAACTTGATGATATGGGGACCGTCTGGTCGGACTGAGTACCTTTAACAAGCGTTTCTTATTCTGCATAGGCCAACTCCGTGTGTTTACGTACCTTTACCTATGTGTAAAATGGCTGCTTTCCTCCCCCCCCCCCGAAGTTTGCTGTCTGCACTTGCAAGGCCTGCACCTAATGCGCATAAGATTGTCCACTTATAAATGGACAATCGGTACCTAAAATGGTCGTTAATAAATGGACAATCCGACCACGCGTGGCACGCGAGCTTGGGATTGTCCACTAAATCACGACATTTATAGATAATCGTGCATGTTAGCTTCATATTAAATATAATCGTGCATGTTAGCTTCATATTAAATATGAAGGGTAATAACTCTATAAAGAATGTACCTTTACTAAATGACGGAGATTTGTGTGAGAAATTTGCAACACCACAACAGATCAACTTTTGTGAAATATAAGTCAAATTCTTCCCTTGGGTGGGTGGGTTTGGGGGAGGATTTAAACATGCCGGATTAGCAAAACATGTCTTCATTTAGTGGACAATCCCAAGCTCGCGTGCCACGCGTGGTTGGATTGTCCATTCATTAATGACCATTTAAGGTACCGATTGTCCATTTATAAGTGGACAATCCTTGAAGAATTGCCTGCAAAAAAGACAATGACACTGGGTAACATGAGCAAGCGAATGGATAACATTACGAATTATTTAATTTTGGTCATTAAAAACTATATTTACAGAACAAAATTTACAACGGACCAACTATCTAAGAATGCTTTAATTGCAGAGCTCAACTTTAGGTATAATTGCGAATAATACAATGCATACTGCAGACTTGAACATAATATGTTCGATACAAATTGGCTTCTAATGAAACGAGCACTTGAAAACGAAACCCGATAGTATATAGATACAACACTTTAAAGGCCGGCCGAATATATGTCTCAATATTACAATATTATACTGGTAAAATAGAAAGTCGAAATGTCGTGAGTCATTGATTGTTTGTTGGTAAATAACGAAATATTTTGTCGGCAATGAATTACTTTCACACTAGAACAAAGGGTAACAACTCGATTAATATAGCTCCCTCCCCCGGCATCGAGGCTGTATCATCTGTTTGACATATCCTGACTGTTCGCAGCGTTGTGTCGTGGATCAGGCCCAATCTTCCATATTTAATATAAACATATTATATGTCCATGTCACCTTAGATGATGACACCAGGCGCGAATGAAGAGTGTGAGACTGCCGTGCGCTTGCGACTGTGAGATAGTTTTCCCCTCCCGCCCTTGAAATATCTTATGCTAATGTGTGATATTCCGTGTATGTTTTGTTATTTAATAAAAAAAAATGCAACCTACTTAACGGAGAGCGCGCGTGTGGATAGGTCGATGATTTTGGTAAATTCCACCGAAATTAGTGACGAGTGGGTGTGGTTAGTAATATCCACGCGCAATTTTAGTGTGATTTTCTAAGTTTTAGAGTGGACGGTTTTCTCCTGGTATAGCTTATAACATGTTAACATGTGATATTAATTGCTCTAACTAAACCCCTCTATTTCCCCGCCAAATCCAAAAGGGCTAACGGATAAGCAAAGCTAATGCACGAGCAGGTAGGCCCGCAAAGTGTTTCCGCTCTACTATAAAAGCAACTTGCCCAACGTTCGTAAATTGGAAAAATCGCAAATTGTTATTTTAAAATTTTTACCAGTGCACGTATAAGGTATCTTCGGGCAACATTTTCCAAGTTTTAAAGCGGGCAGGTAATATATCGGTCAAGCTCCAAATAATTGTTATTGGCTCTATCCAATGAGAAGAGAGTATGGGACCAGAATTCCCCATTTAAAAAAAAATTGTCCGATCCGCCGTCACAATACGGCGAATGAAAAAAAATTCAAGTCTATAAACCAGATCACGAAGCACGATTTTACCTTCACACGAAGATGAACACACATCTACATACAGTAAACCCATTGGATGTCGATACCATGGAATTATATATGATTTTGTGGAATCAGACCTCCAGTTGTAAATGTAATTATTGTAATTAATTACTTTGAGTTATCAAACTAATTGCCTATTGTGTTTGACAATATCCAAAGTAATTGTAATTAATTACAATGGGAATGTAATTTCCGCATCTCTGCTCTGAATGATCATCAAACACATTTGCCAAAGTAACCAACATAGTAACATACCGTAGGGCAGTTAACCACAAGGCATATACAGGTTCATGGTTAAAACCTCAATTCCACTACTAAAGTTTGGTACTCTTGGCTGCTATGGTCGTATTGCATATTAATGCGGACTATACAGTAATGCCCGAAGTATATGACCCTAAAACCACAGCAGAATTATGGGAAAATTTTCAGGATTTAGTCGGAAATATGGCTTGTTGCCATTCATCGGAAAGCTCTCACCGAAAGCTTTCCGATGAATGGCAGCAAGCCACATTTCCGACTAAATCCTGAAAATGTTCCTATAATTCTGCTGTGGTTTAAGAGTCGATTATTTAGGACATTACTGTATATATGCCGGATCATAGACGATGAAATACCCACTGAAGTAATATTACTTAGTAGTGACAATGACACTGTGCGTATAGCTCAAATTAGGAAGGGGATAATACACACTGTAATGATATCATGCACTATACAGTCCTTTTGTTTGATAGGATGTTTAAATAGCACTAGAGGTCAGCCATGAGAGCCATACGAAGTTTTGGATAAATCGGATTTAAAATGTTGAAAGTAGAGCTCCGTGAAATTTATGTCTCTTCGGAAAATCAATGTCGGTGATTTTTAAATAAATATTTCGGCGGGTCATCGGAGACTTATCGGAGAGGAAAGATAGGATAAGATGGATACAAACGAGGAATGCTTTATGGTGACGGACGAGCGGGATTACAAACTTGATGTGCAGAAAGTGGAAAAAAGAAGAATAACGGTATGAAGGACGAATATGAGAACATCGAAGTAAAAAAACAGAGGTAAATGTATTACTATTGAACTAGACATTGTGACATTCGAATGTTACCGGAAAGGTGTTACTGTTAAATATTGGGACAGTCGGAAATTAATAGAAAAATCTGGAGCTGTATGGCGATGTGTTAGCGATACTGGTAAGAATATTGTGGAGGACATTGTCAATGTACTAACGAAAACAAAATCGAGACGAGTCACAAGTCACAATTCATTTAATTAGGACCCAAAACAAAATAATGCAACAGGGTACAAAGGCCAATATTTCATGGTGGATTAAAAATGTTCTTCCAGCAGTTTATGAGACTGGATTCGGCTCTGTAGTTATACCTGGAACATTCAAGGATATAAATGATGCCATTGATTAGGAGAAAGCGGAAGAAACTGTGAATAAGGATACCAACGGTGAAGATGGTGAGGGAGAGAGCACTGATGACAAAGCTATACCTGGACACGACGAGAGCGTGGTGCAGTGTGATGAGGTGAATACGAAAGAGGTGTTATTGTGACTCCTCGGAGGAAGCGTGGTGTGTCCACAGCTCGAAAGGCAAATTTTGGAACATTGAATTTTCTGTCAACCGCATCTATCAAGCGGTCAGTGGATGAGGTGCAGCTCATGGTTGAGGAAACTAAACTGAAACAAAATGAAATGAAATGAATGACTATCTCCACGAAGCAATCGCGGGTATTTCACGGGAACTGAAAGAGGATATGGACAAAAAGACATCCGAAATGACAAGTAAAATACGGAATAATTTCGAAATTAAAACATCAGAGTTGGAGGATAAAATCGCAAAGTTAGAAAAAGAATGCAAGGAACTGAAGCGACATAATTGTCGGCTTGCTAATCAGGTTTCTTCGTTGAAGAAGTCTATAAAAGGACATGAATGTCCGGTCGCTGATATTGAAGAAACTGCTACTCCAAATTCGAAACCAGGAAATGTGAAATCTAAGGAATGCAAAGAAATCACATCCGGCGATTGTGATTCAGAGGAACTGATTCTAGATGACAGTGTGGTCGTCTCAAATAAATTCGACGCCTTATCATTTCTAAATGAAAGCTTGCAGTCGATTCCAGGAGAGAGTGACATTGATTATTCTGTTGCGAAGCATGAAAATGGGACATCGGAATCAGATAATTACAGCCACCAGAACTTGACTAAAACGTCTTCACTTCAAACACCAATTCATCTCATCCTTGGTGATTCTGTTTTAAGCAAGCTCGATCCAAATAGGATGGCGTTAGTATGTGAACGTGCGGAGATAGTGTTCCAACCAGGTCAGAGGATTGCCGGCTTAATGAGATGGCTGGACGATGACAATACTGTAATGTTCAATAACGTACATACAGTTACAGTACATATTGGCATCAACAGTTGTCGGTATGGTATTCAGACGTCGAGAGAGGAAATTTCGGACTTGATAGGGAAACTTCGAGAAAAATTACCTGCAGCAAAGATAAGTTATTCTTCAATTCTCCCTATACTCTGCATTCGGACCGCATCAATGAATTGGTTCTTGAAACAAATAACCTTATTCGTGAGGTGTGTCAAAATAATGGGTGTAAATTTATTGACAACTCGTCTGGATTTGTGAATTTGAACACATCTGAGATCTACAGAGACTTGTATTGGGACAATTGGCACCCAAGTTATTCGGGAGTCAGGGTCTTAGCTAAGAACATTAAGGTATGATTTCCCTAAATTATGCCATGAGAAAAAAATGACATATTGAAATAGGGGACCTGGAGAGTTCCCAAGCTCACATATTGTATAAATCGGTAATCTGAAGTCATAGCCGAGACTGAACAAAATTTTAACAGTGTTTTTGGTGGAGAAAATGCTATTTGAAATTTTTTATGACAAAATCACAAATCCGGTAATTTTCATTATTTTGGCCAAATCATCCAGCGGTATTGTCATCCCGACACCGTATATCAATTATACGATAGTATGGTCAATTTACTAGGTGCTATTATTGTAGAAATAAGATTTGCAAGTTGGAAGAAATCGTTACTATTGGGACGCCATTTTGATTGAATCATGGTCACGTGACAATGAACAACATTCAAAGAAAATTGCAGTCGGGCGGGAACGAATCATTGTAAATTTTCTGACTTCCTTCAGTTCTAATTGTTAATTGTGTATGTCACTTTAATTGTGAGATATTTTCTTGTTCATTCATGGGAGGGGAGGAATGTTTTTCGGGATCGCAATAATTGTTTAGTTATTAGCGCTTTGACATTTAGTAAACACGACGTGTTTACACTTAAATTACAGTTTACAGATAGCGATTTCACGTGCGGACTGATTTGTCACATGTACGTATAGTCTCATTGAATTGTTCGTGCATTCGAATCAATATTATATCGCAATAACTTAAATATCATTCGTATCATGGGCTGGCTATTGTATATGTGTCACTATATTTGTGAAATAACCAGAGCATTAGGATGTTTGGTTTTCAACATCGTATTATCGTTCTGTTTGGATTGGAATTAATCATCTATATTCGCATTCAGGTGAATTCAGTGTATTCTTAAACTGTTATCTAATAATTAGTATACTGATTTGTTGCCATATATTAGTTTGGGAGCGTTTTGTCAATGTTCTAGCCATCGCCAGAACAAACACAAAATTTTGACAGTTCAGAATTCCAATCGGCTGACATTTTGACCACGTGATCCATTCAATTCTGTCTGAGATGAGTGACCGAACTTGATTGCTAATTGGTCTAGGTACATTTCAAATGACCAATTGAAACCCTATTGTTTCCGCACTGAAAATGAAGCATTTGACCCCGCAGATCGATTGAGTATAAAAGGTAAATCAATGTCAAATTTTATCGATCTTTTTGATTGGCAAATTTCTGATCCAAATATTTCGTTTAGAAAGTAGTGTATGTTGCATGTGTTTATGTGTAGGCATGTATGGAACACATAATGCCAGTGTCTGGATCAACCAGCTATCGTTCGTCTGTCTGCCTGTCTGTCCGTCCGTAGACACTTGCTATCGACACGATAACTCAAGTATAATTTATCGGATCTTGTTCAAATTTTATGTACATGTTTATGACGACACACCCCTCAGCTGTATAGTTTTTGTATCGATCGGTTTAGAAATTATTAACACTTTACAGATTGCATTCACAAATGCCAATTTGGCATGTGCTATCTGATACCATATAAACCTATTTACTTTTTGTCCGATTGTTTTCCTATTTAATTCATGTGTGATGACATACCCCCAGTGATCCCCTCACCTGTGTATTTTTTGCTACCGCATCGATTCATTGATCTGTTTAGAAAATAATTAACCCTTCACGTACACACATGCTATCTGATGCCATACTAGTAAGTCAAACATATTTCTTCTGATCTGCCTCATATTTCTTACCTAGGTTTTTCTTATCACGTTCTGCATCTGCACATACATGTTTTTTATATTGTGTAATTAACCATTTTTGCTCTTGTTTTTACTTAAAGAGTTCACACATGCAGCTATGACTCGAACATTTTTCATCTGATCGACACCATATTTGGTATGTAAATTAATCACACCAAATTGCAGACCAAGTTCGAATATGGGTTTGATCAGATATATTTTATAGTACATCCATGCGAAACTTGGTATGGATGATAATTTTAAAATGTTTCTACAGTCAATTCATCAACTGGGCTTAGTCGGGTGACTACAATATGACGGGTCGCTCCTGTCCTCGGGCTGGAAGTGCCATTTTAATGGCATCGTTGTTCAATATGCGAAGGGGTAAACTGCTCGAGACCCCATTGTAGATCATTCCATTCTATGTTCCAGTTGTGATGAATTGAACGAATGCATTTTAATACTATTCTATACTTAAGACATATTGTGTGCATAAAATGACTCGACCTGAAGCATCCGATATCTGATCTCGAAACCAAACTAAGCAACTATCTGATGTTATATTGTTTATTTACATGTACTAAATTATAATGTTTTATTGGTCAAATACAATATTATTTTGATAAAAAACGTGTTTAGCGGCTGAAGGACCACGTGAAACCCCTCGCCTATACATTACATATACCGTACATGTATCAATAAATGATCCAGGGATTTTTGGGGACACTGTTATCGGGGAATGATCTGCCAAAAGCATATCCAAAAGGCCTGAGCGGGGAGGTTCTGGAGGGGGTGTCCCCCTGCTGATGGTCGGGTCTGGCGGTTATCCCCCTGAACTTTTTTGTTAAATCCATTGTATTGAGAGTTTAATTTGTCAAGCGTAACTTTGGAAATTTTTATATATGTATGGGATTGTAAATAATTATAAGTTATTGTCAGATATCTTTTGGTTCAATGGATTATGATTATCCTGCTTGAAATGAGATTTACCAGTACCGTTTAATATCACTCTAATTCATATATTAGGCTATTTTATAAAAATTCAAGTGAGAGACACTTACATGTACATATAATATACTACTAGTACATGTAGTAGTGCAGAAACAATGTACATTAAAGGTACTCAATCCGATCAGAGGGTCCTATATTACCATTTCTTTGGCTTTGGGGGTAAAACATATTTGATTCGAGTCAAGGAACCCATAAAACAAAGCTCAGAGTTATTAGATATTGATTTTTGAAAAAAATTATTTTCCCGAGATGAGTACTAATAATTTCCCATAACTTCGTAATTTGCTCGAGATGTGTACACCAGAAACACTATTCAAACAGACAAGGATGGATAACTCTAAAATCAAGTGGTAATAATAGCGCAATTTTGACCGAGAACATCCTTTTGACGCCATCTTCTGGGACAGAAAGAATAGAAATAACAAAACTTCAAATATCGATAATCACCCTGAGTGTGGATTGGTAGGTTCCTCGACTCGAATCAATTATTTTTTACCCCCAAAGCCAATGAAATAATAATATAGGACCCTCTGATCTGATTGAGTACCTTTAAGTTAGTAATTACTATTAGTACTAATCTCTATGTTAATTATTAATTTGGTATTATGAGATTCCACCTAATAACCATGTTGAATTGATCAAATTGTCACTGTTCCTGCACTGTATTGTGTAATTTCACTTGAATTTGATTGAAATACGGAAGTAGCTGAATGGTAACAAACCTGAACTCAAACTATTTGAAATTTTCACAGATGAAAGCCAAACATGCTTTACAATATGATTCCAACCATCTTTTTGTAAAATAAATGTCTTATGTCAATATACTGGTACCGGTATATAAATGTTTTGTTATGATATGAATTGGGACCTGAATTAAAAAAAATTGTTTTTTGTTTTGTTTTGTTTTGTTTTGTTGGCACCTGCAGTTTGGGTGCCCACATCGGTAAGCGGTATGAAAACTGGCTTTGATAGGTCCATGTGTATGTAAAAACAGACACACTCGCCTTGCATTAGAAGAAATTTAAATGATAATAATGGCAATTATTCGTAATGGGTTGATTTAAGAAATTTGCTAAATCAGCAAACAGCAATTTGGCAAATAAATTTGTGCCAAACACTGACAATGGGTGTTCTTACACAAATTGTATTCAGCGATATGTGTGCTGAAATATTCTTAAATATATATCTGAAAACTCTCTGGACCCGCACCGAGTACCAGATTGAACTACAAGTAGACGCATGTGATAACCACAAAATGGCACAAATTTACAGTTCTGAGTCTGATACTATACTAATCTAAAATATGCTAATAACAAATGGCCATATTTAAAGCATAATTGTACCACAAATATGCATTGCAATTACGCCTCTTGGTGTAATTATAATGTCACCTTTCTCAGGAGGTGTTCGTGCAGAATATATACCGGATATTCGTAGTATCGGACCTTCGGATTATGAGACCTTCGGATTATTGCGTATTCGGAATAAAAAGCTACATAACCATAGCCCGACAGACAAACAAAACAGAAATGAGTTTTATTTATTAGTATTATTATATTGTATTGTTTTGTAGCGTACTGCTCCTTTATTGATGTTTATGCAAATATATTGTGTCGTATAGTATTGGGTAATGGGTACACACAAAACTCATTTTTAGCTCAACTTACTTTTGTTTGAGCTATTGCCATGGTTTGTCGTCCGTGTGTGCGTGTGTCCGTCAACAATTTCCTTTGGCGCGGGCTACAGGTCGTACCTTTGGTCTGATCTTTATGAAATTTGTCATGAATGTTGACATTGACATGTAGATGGGAACGGGTCATTTTGGGGTCATTCGGCCAAAAAACATGGCCGCTGGCAGCCATCTTGGATTTCAAGATTCAATCCATTGGCGCGGGCTACAGGTCGTACTGTTCGTCTGATCATCATGAAATTTGTCATTGATGTTAATAACGACATGTAGATGGGAACGAGTGATTTTGGGGTCGTTCGGCCAAAAAATATGGCTGCCAGCAGCCATCTTGGATTTTACTCTTTGCATGACTAAATCCTTTGGCGCGGGCTACAGGTCGTTGCGTTGGTCGGAAGTTTATGAAATTTGTCATGGATGTTAACACTGACATGTAGATGGGAACGAGTAACGATATAATATAGTTATTACTGGAATCACGTTCAGAAAGGACGTCTTACTTGTCGCACATCCATTTGAGTAATTCATATAAGAAATGAACGGCGGTTTCAATGTGGTCATGGGATTTTGACCGCGAGAAAAATTCAGCAAACTGCATGAACCCCGAAGGGGTTCATGCGGAGTTTGCTGATTTTTTATCGCGGTCAAAACCCATGACCACGTTGAATCCGCCGTTTATTATTTATATTTATATACTTACGCTCTTTAAAACACTTCTCCAAATATATCCGTTTAGATGCCACTAGCCATCCAATAGTGAAACTCGATTACATATTGTTTGCTATCAAATCCTTGGCGTATTGGCTGACTAGATACTCAAGCAGTCGGTAATGTCCGACAATCCCCGGTGATTTCCGGGACCAATGTGTTCATAAACCTATGAACGACATTGAAAGTGACGTCACCTTACGTTCATAGGTTTATGAACGCATTGAATAAGGGGGCGTGTCTTCCGTAACGCTATGGGGAAATCGGAAGAGATAGCAGGTGTGTGTAAATATATTCTTATAACGCAAATCGCTTTTAAAAGTGATAATTATGGTCTTCCATATATATCGGTACCTGCACTCGCCGCAGTTGACCTTTGCACTTTGGTGCGGATAACGAATAAATCGATAAAATGGATTCCGACTCCACGTGTTTTGTGGGTTTGGTGAATTCGGTTGTATGGGTATTGCAGGTGGAAAACGTTAAATGTTTTCAAATGGAATGTAGTCGGGACACGTGGTCATCTGTCACTAAGTTATTTTTGGGGGTGAAATGTGGTTTCGCGTTGTTTGCGTACGAATGCCAAAGGCTATTTTCCAAGACATTTTTCTGCCACTTAGAATACATTCATACGGAAAGTGCCACTGGTTTCCGATACTCCAAACCTGTACCTACATTTTGATATATCACTTTAGTCTGTGCTCGCAGTTATCGTCAAAAACGAGCCTCCGAACCTAGCCCACCCTCATCGACAATGCATATTCCCAACATTTAGGGGAATCCTACCTTAAATATACGAAAAATACTCCACAACCAGGACAAATTCAAAGTAAATTCCAACAAGTTCGTGATAATCGACGGTACAACCGACAGAATCAGTACATAGGAGACGCTCACAGCGGGAGAGTTATACGACCAGAGATTTGGAGCAGCTTACGCCGGGCCGTTTAAGCCGCGACAGCCAAGCGTTTCAAATCCCAATGTGAGACAGAATAAGAGTGCACGTACTGACTCTTCTCTGAGAGATGACTTGAGGATAATTCACCAGTCAACTTATGAAATTTTCAGAAGCAATCAGTAGAACAGTCAATGCTTAGAAATTGGGATAAATTTAGTTCATATGCATGTGTATGTTATTTAATGTGTGTCATATAAGTTAATGCTGAAATCAGGGGCGCCGGAAGAGGGGGGCAGAGGGGGCAGCTGACACCCCTGCCCTTGACCAAGGGGGGCGAGCGGGGGCAGGACTTGCCCTTTTTCTGGAGACAGAAAATGCTTTTTGTGTGTTTAATCTCGTGTTTTTATAGCAAAATGTGACTTTTTTGGTCCAAATACCACCAATTTCACAAGGAATATTAATTTTTTGTCAATTTTATAACAAAACGGCCAAAAAAACCGACAAATACCATTAAAATAGGGATTTTTGCCACAATGAATTTATGGTTATTTTCCCGAGTTTGCGGAGAAAATGACCTTTTTTGCCGAAAAGTGCACTTTTTGTAGGCTCTAACCCCCCTGCCCTTGGATGCTTCCGGCGCCCCTGGCTGAAATCACACGAACAATTTAACTATCCGATGATCGTTAACAGGTCTCTTGTAAATTAACAAATATGAAAATTGTATATTAACTATAGATTTGAGTATTGAAAGACTCCGCTCTATCTTATATTTATATAATTCCTATGCTTAAAGTTCTCAATTCAGACACACACAGCGTGTGCTATTCATCGTGGAATGCACAAGGTCTTGTTAATAAAGTAAAAGATCCTGAATTCACTGCCCTTTTAAATCGTTATGACTTTATTACAATAACTGAAACGTGGCACAACGATGCTGCATTTATACAATTGCCTAACTATAGATGTATAGAACTATGTCGCGATACAAACAAGAATGCAAGAGGCGGCGTAGCCTTCTATTGCCGCTTGAAATATGAAAAGTTCATAACACGTACTGAATACATTAACGATGTGGCTTTATCAATAGAATTCGATGGTAAGATGTTCAATATTGACGAGAATATTTTATTTATATCCGTTTACATTCCACCAGAAAATTCTAGTTATTGGAAAACAAATGATAAGAAAGAACTTGTTTTCACTAACATTGAAGAGTATATCGCTAGTTTGGAGCCTAATCAGGGGTGTGTCTTTTTACCGGATTCCGGATTCCGGATCCCGGATTTCGACCCGGATTTAGGTGTCTTTTTACCGGATTTCGACCCGGATTCGGGTATGAATTTCATGCTTGTTTTATCACACATTTAACCCATTAAAAGCCGTTTCTGACACGATTAAACCAATATAGGGCTGTCGTGCTCATTCAATCCGATTAATCGTATTTAAAGGTACATATCGTGCCCGGATCAGCATACTTCTTATTTTTTCATATAGACACGGCGGTTGGATTGATTTTACGTGATCATGATGGCATTTAAGGGAACACACCATGTCCGGATCCGAATTAATTATCTCGTAATTATTGATCATATTTAAAGGTAGATATCATGTCCGGATCCGGTTTTTTTCTCTCTCCTTTTTTCCATATAAATTATCGTCTTTTTTATATATTAAATGTCACGTGGAACAAAGTTATAAGTTGATTTTGAGACGTTATATATACTAGGCTGTTGGATTGATTTCACAGAATGATTATCGCATTTAAAGGTACACACCATGTGCGGAACCGAATTAATTTCCACGTATTTACTGATAATATTTAAAGGTACAGATTATGCCCGGGCCCGGATCCGGATTTTCTTCTTATAAAGTAATGCTTATTTAAGACAATAAATGTAAGCTGAGTCGCGTGGAACTAGGTTATAGATGTTGATGTTTAGATCAGATCATTCCCGGATTCGGATACGAATAGTTCTTTTCTATTTCATATAAATAGTCAAGTATTTAATACATTAAATGGCAGCTGAGCCACGCGGAACTCAGTTTATTTGGAAACGGTGAACATGGCGCTTGGATTGATTTCACGCGAGAATGAGCCCATTTACAGACAAACTTTATGCCCGGATCTGGATCCGGATTTTATGTGTCTTTTTCTAATTTCGACCCGAACCCTGATCTCAATGTTATGTTTATTATAACCCATGTTTAACACATTAAAAGACATTTCAGACCCGCGAAAACATGGCACAGGTTGCGTTTAACAGTAATATCATTGGGATTGAAATAAATTGACTTGCTTTTGTGAAGATTTTTTGTTCTCCAGCCCACAAAAAAACCTGGTGCAGTTTAAATGGTTTATTGTTTTAGTTCGATTATAAACGATTATATTTGTGATACTAGTAGTATTACTATTGTAAATTCGATATTTAAGTCGGTTTAAGTGAGATAGATGTACGACTTGTATTAAGCGTTTTATGTCACGACGCCCGAATCGTTATAAAAACACGGATAGCATATTCATCCCGTTGCAGCCCGCACATGGTGTGTACCTTTAAATGCGATAATCATTCCGTGAAATCAATCCAACAGCCTAGTATAACGTCTCAAAATCAACTTATAACTTTGTTCCACGTGACATTTAATATATCAAAAAGACGATAATTTATATGTAAAAAAAAGAGAGAGAAAAAAACCGGATCCGGACATGATATTTACCTTTAAATATGATCAATAATTACGAGATAATTAATTCGGATCCGGACATGGTGTGTTCCCTTAAATGCCATCATGATCACGTAACATCAATCCAACCGCCGTGCCTATATGAAAAAATAATAAGTATGCTGATCCGGGCACGATATGTACCTTTAAATACGATTAATCGGGTTGAATGAGCACGACAGCCCTATATTGGTTTAATCGTGTCAGAAACGGCTTTTAATGGGTTAAATGTGTGATAAAACAAGCATGAAATTCATACCCGAATCCGGGTCGAAATCCGGTAAAAAGACACCTAGATCCGGGTCGAAATCCGGGATCCGGAATCCGGAATCCGGTAAAAAGACACACCCCCTAATCAGTTAGTTATTATGGGAGGTGATTTCAAAGCACGCACAGGTGAACGACCGTACTATGTTGCACAGGACGATGATTCTCATGTCACACTTTCTGAAAACTATATTTTAGATACAGTTAGAGATAGATTAAGCTTAGATAAACATTGTAACGGTTTCTGGAAAGCAGCTCCTATCGATGTGCCAATCGACCGGAATTCGAATATTGAATGGAAGGAAATTTGGTGATTTGCTTGGAAATTTCACGAGTTACCATTACAATGGAACTAGCGTCGTTGATTACATACTTATTAAAGAGCGCTATTTGTCTAATATAAGCTATTTTTGTGTCAAATCACCAACAGAATATTCAAATCATTGCCAGCCGGCAATGCACATGAAATTCAGTAAAAATTGTCCGACTAAAAAGCGACTAAAATATAAGTATAACGTGTGTTCAACACAGACCAAATGGTACAAAGAAAGTAGCGAAAGAGCAAATCAAGCTGTTTTTCGACCGCACGTGCGAAGTAAACTTATGAAATTCCAAATGTCTTCGTATGGGCTAGATCCTACAGATACGGAAATGGCGATTCGAGATTTAAATGAAATACTCCAGCAGGGTTGGGGCGATTACATGCAAATGTAATCGATTACAATTACTTTTGATTTACATGATTACGATTACTGATTACATTTTTCCCAATGTAATCGATTACGATTACAATTACTTTAGTAAATGTAATCGATTACTTTTTGATTACATCTGACTACAATTGTTAGTTTCCAACCATTTTAATCGCATAGGAATACATAATGAAATAATTAAAATTAACATATCAAATTTGATTGAATAAAGACATCACTGCATAACATGGAAACAAGAAACGACTGAAACAATAGAAAGAAGAAACCAATAAACATATAAACTTTTTACATTTACATGTATTGGAAAGGTTTCATCATCGTTGCTTTTCATTCGATATTTCCGTACGATTGATCCAGCCAATATTCTCGACATCTGCTTCTTCTCAGATTTGTTCGTAGATGATGTGTAACTATTTTTCAGTTGATCAACGAGTGCGTGGTGAAACACTAGTGTCTTTTTAACAGTTTTGTTTGATAAATGGCCAAGTAGTTTTCTTGTTTTTGTCCGTGGTGTGTCGTCTGTAGCATTCTGATTGTGTTTATTTTCTCTCGCGCGTAGCTGGGTCTCTAGACGAACATTATCCCGATAACATTTGGATCGTTCGCGAATTCTTTGCTTGCTGCTGTGTCTTTCCTGTCTAGACGGGCCCGGAAATTTTTCGTGATTTTGCAGTGGCGAATCTGGTGGTGTACATGCTATAATCTGCTTTATTTTCTTTAGTTTTTCTCTTTGTTTTCTCTGTTTTACTTTCCATTGTTTTCGTGCTGTCCTCAGTTCTCGTGATGTCATATCTTTCTTGCATTTCTTTTTCCCCAGTTCCTTATCTTCTTTATACTTTGATTTCTGTTTGTTCAAATAAGAGCATCGCCGTTCGGGACCCTTATCTCTATTCGCTCTGAATTTCCTCTGTCTCTCAGCATTTGACATAGCCATATCTGAAATTAATCAGGACGAGTTTACTAATATACGAATACCATATATGTTTGGCATTAGTATCACAAACAACGTACTTTTAACCAGCCCCAAACTCTTACAATCATGGCGGTATTTCGTGTAACGCATGAAGAGCTATCTCTGAGCATTACGGCTTTTCATATATATAGAAGATTTCCTCCATTGTGTGACATAATATAACGCAAAAGTAGAAATATAACTATAGCTTTACAAACAAATTGTATTTACCATATATTATAAATATATTTATTAAAAGCTGGAGTCTCCTGTTACGCAGAGTATATTTATTGTAACGAAAATATAATCTGAGCTGATACTGCTATTCAGTGTAAGCGGAGAGACAAACAGCTAATATTAAGCGTGCTTGTTCAAAAACGATATGTACACATATGAATGTATATTTACTCGTGAGCACGGACACACGCGACTTCCGGAATTTGTCGAGTTGTAAATCAATGGCATCTTGACATGTATTTCGTGTAACGTCTAATCAAGTATGTGTGCATGCGTGCGCCTAAGTTTGGTTTCCATTATAATTCACCAAAACAAAGTATTATACCATTAATTCGACACTTTTTATTGCTATTTTGGCGAGCGAATTTGAATTACCCCAACAAAGTAACCCTTCAGACACACTCTGGTCTTTCCTGTAGCGTGTTGTGTATTTAATGTAACGACCACGCGATCTGATCATGACTTTAAAAGGAACTATATAACGAACACATCTATGCTTACACACCATAGCACACTCACATACATATTTGTATGTGAGTTAAAAATGACACTTACCATTTGGTAATCCTTTCCCCTTACACCGAAACTAAAATAATGACAACTAATCGTATTTCCTGTAACGTATATTTGCTTATTTGTGCATATAACATGTAATTTCGATATTTTCAAATAATTTCACGCTACTCATCTAATTATCACATACCTAAACACAGTAAAAAAAACGTCAAACAAAATAACACACGATTCCTTGCTATTACTACAATAGTAAAATTCATGTAACACATGTCGTATATCGTGTTACTTGCAGTGTATTTCGTGTAACGAAATCACAATTTGAAGCGACTCAAATATAGAAGAGGTCGCGTTTATTATTATATGATGTTTCTTCACACCACAAGGAATGCGACAAAGGGGCTAAAAGTAGACTTTATTCAAAATTGACTACGTTGTTGGTCAAAACTGATTTCTCCCGTAACAATTATAGTATCTCCCGTAACATGATTTAACATTGTGACAAGGTCCCGACAAATGGTTTATCTTAAACACATAACTGTTTGGCTAAATACAAGTCTAATGAGTCACCTGACAGTTTACATAATAAATCCACATAATATTTTGACACATATTATACATAGACTAATCTCAAGGTGATATTTCTATTTCCAGTAACAAAACTGGTATTTCCTGTAATGCCTTTCTTCGTTACAGGAGTAGACCGTTACAGGAAATATGTATTGACTATCAAAAACAAAATATCTCAATGATTTCTCCCTTCAGCGGGGAGATAATGTGGCAATCGAAATGACTCACAAACATCTCTATGAAAATGAATTAGCGATACTGAGCTCCCTTGTTATATCGATTAAATTTGCGTTACATTTCAGACGCTTTTTAAATATACGGTTATGGGTGCACCTACCTGATGCGAATTTTTCCTCCACTGTATCTTCGTATTCCAAATCGGCGTCCACTTTCGAACATGCCACGTGCTCTCACTCTAATAAAATGAATTGACGTAACTGACGCTGACAGGGAGGTCCTATTCTGCTCGTATCCATCTTCGTTACAGTAGATACATCGAGTTGAGGGACAAGATGTAACGAGCAAAAAATATGTGGAAATCTCGGACATTGGTAGCCTATACGGTTAATTTTCATTTAGAGTAAGGACCATTATTCAACTACGCATGACAGTTTTCATAATTATTGTGAACAATGTCTATAGACAGACGAGCAAACTCGATATTTGAAATTGGGACACGAGTTTTAGTCGAAATTCATCTATAAAGCTGATGGGTAGGGGGTTAATATCCCGCTACACGACATGCGTACGGTGTGTATTTGATAGAACGCATTGCGGGCCATATATAAAATGATAATTTGTCAGCATATATCTTGTCTGAAAGACGCCAGTGTCAAAGGACAAGAATATGCGCCAAAATTGATGACTCATATATGCAGGGGGGGTCGTGCAAAAAAATTCCGACACAAGGCCGGGGGGTGGGTCGCCGCTCCTGAAAACACGTTTTTTCCGGTGTTTTCTGGTGCTTGCAAATTTTTTCCTTTTGCCCTTTTTTGACCTAATTACAAGCTGTTTAGCCTATATAATGATTGTTTTGATGTGTTATGATCTAAATAACACCTGTAGTGTACACACAAGATACTCGGTACAGTTATCTGTGGTCAGGTTGGCCTCATAATTTTTTGATTATTTGGTCCCTTCTAATACTAAGTAAACCTTTGTGAAATTTTTAACTGAGCTGGCCCACCTGGGTTGGATAACTCTCCAAGTCTGATATGAAACAGAAATAATGTGTAAAATAAATGTAGAACATGCCTGTTCTCTAATCTATAAACATGTTTCTGACACAAAGTTACTAATACTATAAAAGACAAAAGTTCTACAGTGTTACATACCCAATTATTAATGAACAGACATTCACATGGATCTCTATCAGTCTCAATAGCATTTTCTTAGTAAAACATGACTGTCTTTCACTTGTGAAATAATGAGATATTATTTATTTATATGCGCTATTCTACAACCATTTAGCTATTGCTAATATTAAAATGATCCATCTAACCAGATAGACTTCATATTGTAAAACATGCAAGAAACAGTTTTGTACCAGAAAATGTAACCAAAGTTTCTTGTTAAACTCATTCATGTCTTAATCCAGATTAGATACAAATTTTGTAAGTCACTTTGCACAACGATAATTGAAACTTCACCTGAGTTTAAATTAACTTAAATAATTCTTCAATCAGCTTCAACATTTTTCAAAATTCAATTTAGAAATGTCAGTTGAACGACATATCGATGATAAAATGAAAATGAATATATCTGATACATTTTGCATAGAAAGTCTGCTACATCTGACTCCATTAAATCCAATAAGATCGGAGTGGATCGTTCATAGGAAACTATATTAATACCACCAGTCAAAAAACTCATAATGACAAACTGAATGAACTCTCAGCACAAGCAATACACTCATATGAGATTTAAAACATTTATCTAGAAAACCCCATCTCAACCTGGGCAGCATATAATTTTCCGGTGTGTTGTGTGTTTACATCTTCACTTTAACTAGCAACTTTTAAAAATATATAAAGTAAACATGGATAAATGCACATTACACAAAGTCCAGTGCAAAGTCTGGAATAAATAATTATATAAAATATTTTTAAAAAGTTGTTTCACTGGTTGTGTCAGCTGGTTGTGTTGAGTTTTTCATGATAAATGTTGTTAATCTCATGAGTGCATTGCTTGTGCTCATAGTTATAATTTATTAGTATTTGAGTTTAACTGGTGGCGAAAGTACACCAAAGTTGGATGATGGTTGAAAAAACAGAATGGTCAAATTACGAATGACTGATAATTATTATATATGTTCAATTTAATTATTATATATAATTATTATATATGTTCTAATTTAACCATTCTGTTTCTCAACATCAGCCACCTTCACTGGACATTCTACACCCTGATATTTTTGCCTATAATGGCTCTCCAACTTGATAAATTTCATTCAAATGTGACTGGAAAGAGGGGGGGGGGGTCCCAAAATCATGAGTGGAAAAAAAAAATTGCACAAAGAGGGGGGGGGGGGTGGAGTCCAAAGTGCTGCAAAAAAAAATTCAGCGTTGTGTATGCAAATTTCCCCCCCCCCCCGCCTGATATATGCAGCTTTTGTTGATTTTCAGAAAGCATTTGATTCAGTTGATAGATCGTTGTTATTCGAAAAATTGCGACGTGTAGGAATTAATGGTCATATATATGACGCGTTATCTTCTCTTTACAAATCAAGCTACTATTCTGTTAAAACAGCGGCGGCAATTGGTCCCCCGATATTGTCTACAATAGGTGTCCGTCAAGGCTATTCTCTATCCCCTATCCCCTACGTTGTTTAAGATTTTCATTGATGATATAGCTAATATTTTTAACGAAACATGTGACCCCGTACACGTTCATGATCATAACCTCAATCATTTGCTTTTCGCAGACGATCTGGTGATGTTATCTGAATCACCGACATGTTTATAATCGGGAATTAAGAAGTTAGAGCAATACGCACTTGACAATGGACTATCTGTTAATGTAAAAAAAAAATGTATGATCTTTCGTTCAAGGAAAACAAAACATGGTCATGTATTTAATATTGATGATATGCCAATAGAAGTAGTGGATGAATATAAATATTTAGGACTAATTTTCGCATCTAATGGAAAAATGAAAAAAATACAGGATAATCTGAGCGCAAAAGCATCAAAAGCCATGTTCTTTTTAACAAATTTAACAAAAACAACACCGGTGTTACCTATCGCCATTAAATGCAAATTATTTGATAAACTAATTAAGCCTATTTTATTGTATGGATGTGAGATATGGTCCACTGACCTTAATTTGTCGTTCAAAGATACCATTTTTTTTTTAAACATATTTTATTGTAATATAATTCATTACAACGGGATTGGGGTACAAGTTTTAACAACTTACAATGTCCCCGCTCCCAGATACAATATATATATATGAATTTAACAAGATGACAGAGAAAATATACATGATGAGGTTGCAAATTTGGTCTACAAAAGAGAAGATAACTTGTGTAAAGAGTGTGTGATAGTCCGGTTCTGTGTTTGTATAATACTAGCGTTCTGTCCGTCCTCTCTCTCTCCATGGAAATAGAAACTGAGAAATAGTGGCCTTTGTTTTGAAGGGTATTATGTGCTATATGTTTGCATTTGTTGCATTTGTTTGGTCCGTAGCTTTAATGTAGTCAGACAATTATTTATTCAGTATCAGTATCAGTATTGTCCGGTTCAAAACGCTTTGTTGCAGCTATATATGCCTGAACAATGCGGAACATCTTTTCATTTCTTGGTGGAGTTTCACTTGAGTTTCCCCAAAGTAATTGCTTGTAATTGTTAATATTAAAGTTGAGGTCGTCCAGTTTACGGTATAGTTCTAACCTTTGTACATTATATAGGGGGCAATTTAGGAAAAAGTGCATATCACTTTCATATTCGTATCCACATTTACAGTTTGGGGTATCTGCTATATAATTTTCGAACATATCTAAGCGGAGATCACTGCAGGAGTTTCTTATCCTACAGTGGAAAATACTATATTTTCGGTTTCCTGATTCAAAATATTTAGGCGGCTTTCTGGTGGGCTCTATCATATTTAGGTTATCCTTAAAATCTAGAAGATTTTCAGCATCCGTTATATATGTGGGTAGTTTGTTCCATGAAGTTGCAACGAATGGGAAGAATGATTACTTAAAATGTTCAGTTCTACTATAATATGAATGGAATCTGCCTGGGTTTCGCATGTTATAGCTGGAGACATGTACCGAGCGTGGTGGGAGTAGGCAAGATAAATAATATGGAGTTTCGTTATTTATAATTTTGAACATAGTTTGTAATTGGTGCTTCTCTCTACGAATGTTCAGAGAAGGCCAGCCAGCTTCGCATATAGGACCGCATTATTGGGAACTGAGCGCGTGAGCCCTGTAACTATTCTAGCGGCATCAACGTGAATCCGGTCAAGTTTAGTTAGTAAATATGTCGGCGCGTTTTCCCAAATTACGTCCGCATAATCTAGGAGAGGCAAGATATAGGCCTTGTATATCTTATCGAGTGTTCTTCGATCTAGGTTGTACTTGTATCTTCTGAGTATCGATATTCGCGGGACAACTTTTTTGACTATAGATTCAATTTGGATATTCCAATTTAAATTGCTTTGTATTTCGAGACCAAGGTGTTTATGCGACTCAATTATGTCAATTCTCTTATTTTGGAAGGTTAAATCTAGAGGGACCTCTCCTGGGGTCAGGGAGAACAATATTGCCTTAGTTTTGGTTGGATTAAAGTTTACAAGCCATTTGTTGGCCCAATCTGATATTTTATTAAGGTCTTGGTTTACACTTCTTTCTAGCAGCTTTATGTCATAGTGTTTGGACGTGAGACATGTATCATCTGCATACATTCTTGTTTCGGAATTTAAATTATCTGGGAGATCATTTATATATACCAGGAAAAGGAAAGGTCCGAGTATAGATCCTTGGGGAACTCCGGCTGGAATGGGTTGGAAGTTGGAATATGAATTGTTTATTAAGACTCGTTGTTTTCGATTACTGAGGTAATCTTCCAGCCATTTCAATAACGGACCGGATATGCCGTATTGTTCTAGCTTATATATCAGTCCCCTATGCCAGACTCTTTCAAATGCCTTTGATATATCGCAAAAAACTGAACATGTGTATAAGTCATTATCGAGAGTCTGACAGAGGTTATGATATAGATCTGTTAATTGGAAGGTCGTGCTATGTCCGGGAATAAAACCAGATTGATGTTGGTACAGTAGTTTGTTATCTTGGAAAAATGACATAAGATGTTGGGTAATTATTTTTTCAAACACTTTGCCGAGGCTCGGAAGGAGGGAAATAGGACGGTAATTTATACAATCGGCAGGATCATCTTTTTTAAATATGGGGATAACATTTGCTTTTTTCCAGTCTGATGGGAATTGGCCGAGCTCTACTGACTTTTTAAAAATAATTTCTAATGGAACAACAATCGATTCAGCAGTAGCGTGAATCATTTTTCGGCTTATGCCATCAAATCCATGGGCTTTGTTAACTTTGAGTGATTTAATTGCAGTAATGATCTTATCTCGGGTGAAAATAATATTGGATAGCAATTTGAAGCATCTACGGAGAAGGATTGGAATTTCGTGACCACGATCATCGATATTTGAATTTAAAATGAAGGCCTCGTTTAAACACTTCGCTTTCTCGCGATCATCTGTCACATAGGTTTTTCCATCAATAGTGACATCTCCGTGTTGACTATATAATGGTGGGATGCATGTGGATTTCTTTTTGTTCAGCAAATAATTTATTGTTTGCCAAAAGTCGCGAGGGGATGGGGATTCATTTACTCGTTCTTCAAGTTTAGAGTGAAATTGTGCTTTCGCGTATTTCTTCATGTTGTTTACTTTATTTCTGATATCTTTATAATTTCTCCATGAGACATCTGAATTTCGTTTTATGGCTATTTTTCTCAATCTATCTCTGCGTCTGATCTCCCTTCTTATATCTGAGTTGAACCAAAACTTGTCATTTGTTCGTATCGTGACTGTTGATTTGGGTACTGTCTCTTCCATTACTGAGATGAATAAATTACAGAATCGGGAGACATCATGGTCTATATCTTCAACTGTATTTAATTCTTCTTGCCAGTTAATAGCATCTAACATACTGTTAGCCCTGGTATAATCTCCGTGTTTATATTTCCATATAGTTCTCTTAAATGATGTAGTTTCATATTTTTTGAATTTTAATATCGCATAAACACCATAATGATCTGATAAACCAAGATTTAGAGTGTCGGCGTCGTACACTTGTAAGTTATTGCTCACGATTATGGGGTCCAGGAGTGTTTGGGATGTGGGCGTGACTCTTGTTGGTTTTTTAATTACATCCTTGAATGTATAATTACCAACTATTTCACTGAGTTTCGAATGCGGATTTAGCAGATTAGAGTTAAAATCACCGAGTAGAATTAAATTTTCAGTTATTTTCAAGGCATTGTCTATTGATTCTTCAAAGAGGTCCCAATAGTTTATGTTACAGAATTGCTCCGATCTGTAGGTTAATGCGAGGAGGACTCGATTCGATTTATTCGCGATCTCAAACCAAAAGATAGAGGCGTCAAACTCGAGTTCGGTTCTCCGTTTGTAAACCAGATGCTTAGCGAAATATACACAAATTCCACCGCCATACGAGTTTCGGTCAGATCTAAACGGACGATGGAAGTTTTCAATTAACAAATTTTCCGTATGGTAGGTTGGGTCGAGGTGTGTTTCAGTGAAGCAAAGAATGTCATATTCGTTTATAGCTTCAGCTATTTTATGTAGCTTATTTCTAATACTGCGGATATTATATTGAAAAAACAGTTATGTTCCCTGTTATGTCAGTTTGTGAATTTGGTCCCGGATTACTATGAACGGATCCAGAACTTAGAAGCAGCATTGTTATTGCGACAAGGACAAGTGGCAGTCTTAGGTTACATCCCTTGGGGATTTTGTAAAATTTACTTTTTCGATATAAATCCATTTTCGGCCTGGTTTTATACTTTATGTTATTAAAGCTGCCATACCATGTGAACAAACACATCTAAAGTTTTGTAAACGGGCTCTATGTTTGAATAGAAAGGCCTCAAATTACGCTTCTAGAGCAGAGCTAGGCCGTTTCCCTATCGCGAATGATGCCATTTTACAACTCTTCAGGTACATGCTAAAACTATCAAAAGTAAATGACCATAATATCTTATGCGCATGCTACCAAGAATCTCTGAATTGTAAATTACCTTTAACATGGCTCACCCAATTGTCGCGTTATAACATTGTAATCAATAGCGCGGGCCAACTATCAGGGCAGCGTGAAGTTGCCGTGAACAGATGCTGACTAAGACATTGAAATCAGAACACATGGAAGTGTTTCGCAATGATATACTCAATGACGATAGACCGACAGGGAAAAATAAACTTCGAACCGATAGGATATTTAAAGATGAATACAAAATTGAGCCATATGTCATTCACGCACGATCACAAATTGCTCGCGAAATGTTTTCTAGATTACGCGTGAGCAAATGCAACCACATATTGGCAATAGAAAAAGGGAGGCACAGACAACCAGTAATACCATTAGAAAATCGGCTGTGATCCATGTGTGACAAACAATGTGTCGAATCTGAAATGCATTTTATCATTGAATGTAACGCATACGATGATTTAAGATCTAATTTATTTAGCGAAATTGAGAAACACGATAGTGAATTCAATAATTTGAACGACGCAGATAAATTTGCACTGATTATGAGAAATGATAATATTAAATTAATTAACAAGGTTGCAACATAGTCCGGCTATTCTTCCTTCGGCGGAATGATAAAACTTGAAGAAATGGTTGAGGGAATGTTGACAAGAACTGTGTTTGTTATAATAATTTTGTTATGTATTGCTTATTTATGTATATGATATTCATCAGTATCTTGCAACTGCCCATTGATGTGTTTGCAATAAATTCTTGTATCTTGTATCTCGCCGAAGCATTTAGTCATACAAAGAGTAAAATCCAAGTTGGCTGCCGGGTGGCTATGTTTTGAAATTGAAACGAAATTCTGGGGGTGGGGAATTTTGATAACTCTCATCTAGAGATCACTCCGAATATTCATTGGAAGTTTGGGATGAATCATATGGAAATAGAAGGTGGACTTGTCAAGTCACGGTCGAGTTCCTTTGGCGTTGCGAAATTATAGAGTATGCTGTTCGGCATCTTTCACTTTTATATACACCCATCAATGCATCTAAAACGACATCGGTTGTATATTTAAATCATCATCATCAGTCTACTGGACAAGTCTTTTGACTTTTCGTCCCGGTAACAATTACATAATATTTAGTGACAATTAGTGTAAACATATTTTTATTTCCAAATCCAAACAAATAACATAATATACAGATGACACATATATGCAAAATGGAAGAGTTAACGTATGGAAACGAGGATCAGACAACAAGCCCGAGGGCTTATTTGAAGTATTCTCATCTAAAGAGGAGTGGCAATTTAATAAATAGCAGCTCGTCTGATAATCGGACAATAAGAGTCTTCAAATTGATATTTATTGCTGTAGAAGAACGAAATCCAGATAAGTTTTAAATTCACGTCGATCGGCTTCCTCTACTGTCGTAGCTGACAGGGAGTTCCAATCGTTAAGCGCGCGTTGCTTGAATGAGAATTCTTAGTTTTGTTCACATTCTGTTTCTGTATTTTCAGTTAATGTCCTCGCGTTTTTATATACAACCCTCTTCGGAATAAACATTTTCTCCAATTTAAATGATTCCGAATAACCTAAATGTTGTAGGAGCACAGGTCCCATACTGGTACTTTTCTTCAAGCATATTTTAATGTATCAAAACTTCTGAAGAATATATAAAAACAAACATAGAATTGAGGCACACGTTTTTAAAACTTACATGGAGTCTAGTTCCTCATTCATTTGAAACAATTACATTAAAATTACAAGATAGCAGAAATTATTAGCAAGGGAATACAGAGTGTGTGAATTGCTGGTGTTTCATTCGTATTCCGAACTCGATATTTTAGAAGTCGCCGAGCAATGTGAATTTGATTGTCAGTAATGAGACATAAGTTTTTTCTTCTTCTTCTTGATTTGATTAGGGTTATTCAAATCGCTTTGTTTTATAGCTATGTGTAATCGGATTAATCTAAAAAGAATGTTAATTTGGTCGTTGGGCGTACCTTGTACTTCATAAAGGGAATCTTTCGTTTCGAGTGGACGAAAGCCGTGTATACTTTAAAGATACGGGCGGTGTTGGTGGTGGATATGCTGTTAAAATATTTACCTCCGTCAAAAACCGCCATAATGTTGTTCCTTTGTTATGTAAACAAAAGCAAAAACGTTACATAACCTGGCTTTTGTTTAGATCCGGATACGGTAAACATAAAGAGCGTTATCTGTTACTGTTTTCCTGATATGGAAATAATAAAGAGCGTTTATATCATTTGTTTGTGATTAAACAATATAATTGCGCTGTATTATGTAAACATAAGCAAAACTTCTGTAACACGAGTAGGTTCTTGTTGACGTACACCATCGTACGTCTTGACGACAATATACTATTTACGCGCTGATTATGTTTGGCATATGAACAAAACTATATATATTTTAATATTCCTTCCGTTGATGGCGATTTGAACAAATATGAATATTTCTGCAACGAACGCCTCCCGTGCCTTTAAATTTCGATAACGAGTAATCCTCTCTTCGATAACAAATGGGAATGCAAGGAAATAATGGCTGGCATCGTCAACAAATGAATCACAGCTAGGTACCATAGGTGTTTCAGAAATGCATATATAGAGGATATGAATGAGTGTTTCCCTCATATGATATTTATGAAACGAGTCTAAGAATTTTCAGTTTTCTCGAGCCTCCGGCGAGAGAAAACTGAAAATTCGTGACGAGTTTCATAAATATCATATGAGAGAAACACGAATTACATATTCTATTTATCATATGACACATATAAATTAATTATGATGTCCAAAACGCACACAAATCACTAAATAGCTATATGACATCGGCAGCAAAAGGTTAATGTGACGTCGCTTCATTGCACCGGAAGCCCAATTACACCTGGTGAACTAGCAGAAATAATATGCACGCGAAGATATAATGCGCTATTCTGTTCTCAGTTTGTGACATTATATCGTATGTTTATTAGATAAATACGAATTACATATTCTATTTATCGTATAACAATGTCCAAAACTATATATTTCAAGATTATAATTGCGAGAATTTCGGCATCGCGTTGATTGACGCGCAAGAATTTGACCTGCATTTAGTTAGAGATGCGACTCGGCCCAGGCTGCCATTCAGCCAATCAGAACACACTTTTTGTCAACAACCAATCAAATTATCGGAAGGTGATATGAACTAGTAGTTCATATGAAATTGATTTATGACATACTTTCCAACGTAAATAATGATTGAGTCATATGATAAATATGGTTTCGGAACATTTATGAACGGAGTTCGCTACCCATGTTTCGTATTTTCCAAAGTATCATATGTATTTCCCTTCTCCCATGCAGTATCAGAGTATGGTGGGGCTTCGCTAATGGATCTATCACCTTAAGGTTCGCTTTGAAGTCAGAATTATTGGTTCGATTACTATGTATTTTGGTGGTTTGTCCCATTCCAAGACGATTGAGATGAGAACAGAGTATCGATTGTCTAAAGTGTTCAGTGTCTGCGAAATAAGGATGGACCTTATCTTATCAGGAAGTCTTAGGTTATGTCCCGTGCGATCTGTTGGAAGCAGATTGGTGAGATATAATGGACAGTCCTCGTAGATAATTCTATGAATTGCTTGGATGTTACTATGTTGTTTGTGTCTCTCAAATGTACGCCACAAAAACCTCTTGTCTTAATCTAGTTAATGATATGGACTGTTTTAAACCAGTGACAATTCGAGCGGTACTTTCGGTACTCGATCGAGTTTAGCCAACACGCAGCCTGAGCAGACCCCCCAAATAACATCAGCATTGTCTAAAGTATAAAGTATATAAGCGTTATATAGTTTTTCAAGCGTCTTTATATCAATATTGTTGTTATATTCCGTAACTGTGATAGTCTGAATGCAGCATTGGTTGCCGTATTTCCTCAATGTGTTTGTTCCACTTTAATTAGATTGAAGCTCGAGACCGAGGTGTTTATGCGATTCTTCTTTTGTTATGCCTTCGTTCTGGAATATTGGGTTTAAAGGGTTGTCGCCGCTTTGGTTTTCTGTGGATTAAATGTGGCCAGCAATAGTTCCGCACATAATCTTACTCTTTCAGGGTCTTCGTTGACTTCTATAGTTATAAGCAATTTGGATCAAATTGAGACCATGTAAGGCAGTTGTCATCGGCGTATATCATGATTGTTGGTGTGAGATTATCAGGTAAGTAATGTTATGTACAATAGAACTAGGAAGGCGCCCATGAGGGGGCAAAACATCAGAATAAGTATCGTTAATTAGTTGCCTCCTATTGGTGAGATCAACAATTTTGAGAGCTGACCAGATATTCCGTACTGTTTAGTTCTGAAGATAAGCCCTCTATGCCAGACTCTATCGAAAGATTTAGAAATATCACATAATTCGAAACTGTATTTTAGCGTTTGTCGAGAGTCTGGCATAGTTGGAGATATAAGTCAATTAACTGGAAAGTTGTGCTATGTTTTTGGAAGAAAACCGGACTGATATTGGAATAGCAATTTATTTTCTTCGAAGAAGTTTGATATGCTATTTATATCTCGGACCATTTTGTTCGAATACTTTACCCAGATATGGCAGCTGAGATATGGGACGATAATAATAGCATTTATATAGCGCTTAATACTTGGTGTAGCTCGAAGCGCTTACATTATTACCCCAGCTGTTTTTGAGTAATGCCGAGTCTTGTGTCTGCTGCCATTTTACAGACGCTTCATTAGAGCGGCTTACGCTTACCCAACAACCAGGTCCCTTATTTCTCGTCTAGGTACGATGAAGCGAGCACAGTAGAAGTGACCTTGCCCAAGGATCACAACAGCGCATACACCGCTACACCGCCAAGTCACTGTTGCGGAGACGATCGTCCACCGGCTGGGCGCGAACTCATTACCGAACTCCGAATTGGCCCTGTCTGTAAGGTCTCCTTTTTGGGAAAATTATAATCACGTTAGCTTTCTTCCATTGAGAATGGAATTTTCTAGTTTTCAGGGATTCCGAGATAGTATTGATATGGGTGGCTATATAGTCGTGTCGTTTTGGGCTAACTCCATCATATAGCCGTATGCTTTATAAGTTTTAAGTTATTTTATCGCACTGGCAATGTCATCAACTGAGAATTTTAATGTCTGATAACTAATTTTTACATTTTACGGGGAAATCTGGCAAAGTTCGGTAATTTTGGTCACTCGCTGACTTTTAGACAAACTTTCTGTTAAGACACTCTGCTTTTCCGAGATCATCCGATACAAGAGTAGGTTCATTAATGTCGCTATCTGAGGAATAAATAGGGACACTTTAATGCAAGTCAGTAGCCAGCCACTAGAAAAGACATTTCGTCATATATAATGAGGTCATTTGACACGAGCTGCGAAGTGACGAGAGAGGGTGTCCCCGCATCGAATTGAGGGGGGGTCGGTTTTTAAATACGATGCAAAAGATCCGCTCTGACACAAATAGTTGAGCTATATATAATTTTTCCAAGTTTTCTATCACGGGCCTGTATTTGAATGGTACATGTATCTATATAGCCTAGCTATTCTGAGTGAACCAATTGTCTTGTGGGGGAGTAACACATCTATAGTAGTCTATCTGCAGGGAATTCCCTCCGATTTGTTTAAAAAAAAAAAAATTATAAGTTTTTAACTGACCATATGGGAGGGACCAGGACAAATATGCAAAAGATGGTCTAAAACAAAATATTCCCCACTAAAAGATTGTTGGAAAACGATTTCAACCTATTGTTTCGTGTGAAAATTCCAACTATTGTTGTGTCGGGCATGATAATTCGAACAGTTTTGACCAAGGTTGAAGGACATGGCTTAATTGACACTCTGTATAGTATTTACGTGTACGGGTCTCTGCTCCGGCTATAGGCTGATATGATATTCGATGGACGTTCGAATGGGTGTGCTTTACACAACACCCTTTCGCTGTATGCATGGGTCTTTATATTCAGTGATTCCGTCAGACTACTTTTATTAATGCCCCCGACTTGAAGTCGGCGGGTATATAGTCGACGTCTCCGTCCGTACGTCCGTACGTCCGTACAAACATTTTGCATTATTGTTCAGCGCTGGGCATTGGTATGGCGATAGAGCAGCATGGGGGAACAGCTACATGCATAGCGCGGGTTTCGTCCACCCATTTTCACCAGAGTTATGGCCCTTTTTTTACTTAGAAAATTCAATTTTTCTCTTGTTTTTTTTGGGGTTTCCAGATGACAGCGTGAGCTTTGGTGGTACGATTGCAAATCCCGTATTTTTGTGGATCAGTTATATGAAAATACATGTCAAGTGCGAATTTGGGTATGATCTGATTTTTGCCAGAGTTATGGCCCTTTTTTCAACTTAGAAAATTTTAATTTTCGCTTGTTTTTGGGTTTCCGGATCGCTTGTTTTGTGGGTTTTAGTCAACATTTCTGTACGAACTTCTTTTGGAATGGTCATATAGACCTCCTCGGATATCCGCAGTTTCGTCTATGCTTAATCCAAATTGCTACGGTCGGTGGCAAATGCCACGCGACAGCGTACCTCTTGTTTAGTTATATTGTTGAATTCCGGACCCTTAATCTGCTTTCACAGATATGCGGCTGACGCATGCGGCCAATGCATGCGGTTATCGGACGTTTCAAACCATACACATATATCACTGGGGTTGCGGCTGACGCAGTTAAACGCATCCGATTTCAAAAAGTTGCGCTTAGCTGCGTCAGCCGCAACCCCAGTGATATATGCATGGTTTGAAACGTTGCGCATATATAACCCGATAGCCGCATGCATCAGCCGCATGTCTGTGACCGCAGCTTTATACCGACATGGTTTGGCGGTCTATATATATGTATTGAATTTGTGTGCACCAGTCCTTATCCATGCAGACTAAGCCTGCGTGTAGTATATGACTATATTTATATACGTCGTTCGTTCGTTCGGGATCAGCAATTGCCGTTGGTCAACTGCTGCACATGACATGTACGTCCGAAGGGCGAACGGCAACTACCACCACCGGGCACATGCAGGAAAAAGGGCCGTTCGTTCGAAGGGTGCGAACCCCTGATTACGGACTTGTAATGGTATATTTCTGTGCTGTGTCAAGTTGCAACCAAGAAATGAATTAATAAAAGATTGGACAATATATTACGTATATCGCAATAAACTTCAATAAAGTCAAAAAGGGGATAACTCCACTAAACAAGTCCGATCGAGCTCATAATCTAAGATGCGCATGTCCGACGCATGGTGTTAATATCTGTTCCAAGTTAAAACAAAGTTTTGTTTTTAAATTGACCAGAAAATATAGGATAGCTCGGACAAGGCTGCATTCACAGACAAGTGGGCGGACAAGCTGATTCCAGTATACCCCCTCCCCCAACTTCGGTATAATAAGAAGAAAAATCTATGATTATCTGGCACGGAATCCACCGTGAAATCACGGGAATCATCTGGGGATCGGATAGCGGTACAGGATGGACATCGGCATCAATTTTACCAAATGTCTCGACGGAAAGCCAAAGTCAATGAATGGGCGGTGGTCACTAGCATAAGTCAGAAACGCGTGGGAACAATTAGCCTTATAGATAATGTGAGCGGAGATCACTCAGGAAAATATTTGCTTGATTCTGCTCCATTCATTGATTTTCGGCAGCAGAGAGCCTGTCGCGTGGCCTATGAATGGCACTGCTTCGTTTTGTTACCACCACAAAGATGTCCCTTCGCCTGCCCAACTTTCCACCTACGATCGTCGCCGCGTCGATATAAATGTCAGATAACTTGAAAACGGGCTTTCCATGTGGTCGAGTTACGAGTTTTCGATAGCGGCATTCACACGCGCCCAATGCTCGTGAAATAGGATAACAGAGGGAGTGCAATATTGGAGTTATTAAATTTGACTATGAGGTAGGTCTACGCGATTTTAATCTGCTATAAAAGTTTCAAACTTCGTTTAATTCCCCAACCGATTTAACTACTTAACAACAATAGCTAATTGATCGGAACAGATATGTGGCACTCCACCCCAACTTTGGTAAAAAATTGGAAAGTTCATGCCTGTCACTATATCATGCCATGAATCTCTACTCTATAGATAAAGCCGAGAGATCATATTCCACCAGTACAAAACCTGGGAACTTTTTGAAGTTTTGACAGGGAACCTTATAAAGTCGAAAAAATATCTGTTCCTTATTAATGTATTATCTGTTCCTTATTAATGTATTATTAATGTTCCTTGTTAATGTATTATCTGTTCCTTTAATGTAAGTGAAGGTCCAAACTAGAAATTGCTCCCTCCCCCCCTCTCTCTCTCTCTCTCTCTCTCTCTCACTCTCTCTCTTTCTCTACGCGCGTTAGCCAGAGTAGATATTCATGGCATGAGCAAGCCTGACACAACATTAGTTGTTGTTTCGCATCAATGATAGGTTGAAATTTTCTCGTAGTTTGCTTTCCCAAATTTATTAGTGGGGAATGTGTTGTTTTTAGAATAACATTTGCATTATATGTTAGGATTTTGCAAGTTTAAGTTTCAGATCTAAAATATTTCTCATACTGGGGTTGGCCTATTGGGTTCTGTTCCTCCCATTGGCTAGTGACCACTATATAGACTGCTAATCAATTTAGAATAGGCTCCCACCAGGGCTGTAAGGGACAGTTGGGAAAATCAAAGTCCAAGGGGTGGGGTGCAAATGGAATTAAGCCAATGTGTAAGTTTGCTGTGGTTCAAGGGCTGGGTGCAGTTGGAAATTCCAAAGTGGATATCCCCCATGGAGACGGTTTTTACTTTTAGAATTTCGCACTAAAAAGTTACGAACTTCATTGAATTCCCCAACTAATTTAACCCAAACATTTATTTCTATCTTCTAAATAGAAATTTTATTTATTTATTGATCGGATGACAGCGACAATAAATTTAATATTGGGAAGTTATTCGATCTGATTATGAGGTAGGTATACGCGATTTTGATCATCGAATTTTCCACCAAAATTTCAAAATTCATGGAAGATCCCCCAACTGATGGAATTTAACACCATTACTGTTTGGAAATGGCTAGATTGCTTAGACAAAATAGGGAAGCAATTTCGAAGTTATTAAATTGACTATGAAGTATATGTCTCAAGATCTTCGAATTAGCACAAACAGTTTCGAACTTCATTGAAGAAGGGATGGATACAAGGATTTTTTAGGGGACACCTGTTTTCTGACCATGATATGCCAAATGCATATCCCAAAGGGTACGACTTGAGTTGGGGATGAATCGCGGAGGATATGGGATGTGTCCCCCACTACCGCCAGGTATTTTAAAGGGGTGTGAGTTATCCCCCAAGAAATTTGTTGAAAATGATATGAATTGAGATAATCTAAGAATTGAGAGAATCAAAGAATTGAGATAATCTAAGGCTCTCTCAGGCTCACTATTTTGGAGGTGAATTAGAACAGTTAATCAATATTAACTTTTGAAATTCCAATAAATGTAGGCCGACATCTGTGTATTGTAATGTGGTTGATACTATCTATGCATGGGGACATGATGGGGTACGATGATATTGTGGCACTATTTTTTTCTTTTTGGGCCGCGTCTGTAGTTTGGGCTCCGAAACCGGTTATCGGTATGAAAAGGGCGTTGGATCCATCCCTGATTGAAGGCTACACATGTATTCTACTATTTAACACAATAACATTACTATAAGGACCTTTTGGTGTCCGAAATCGATATGAGATCACATCTAAATAGCATATATGACCCGCCATATCAAATCCAGTCGTAAGTCGGGATTTTTTTTTTACCCTGTGACAATGCATTCTCTTATATTTGCGAGTCGACCATAGGTCGCCTCGCATATATAAGAGAATGCATTGGCCTAACAATTTTTTATCATTTTTTTTTAAATAAATGTTTCTTACAATTTTTAGGACATAAAATAAAAAACATCTATTACCCTGCATGGAGCCCCACACATATATAGAAGCATATAGAAGAGTGTCGTCTGCTCATGTTTGTCTGGGGCTCTGTATGGGTGAAATTATAAAATTGTTAAAGAATACAAGAAAAAATTATTAAAATTGAAAAAAAATTGTTATGCCAATGCATTCTCTTATATATGCGAGGCGACCTATGGTCGACTCGCATATATAAGAGAATGCATTGGCGCAGGGTAAAAAAAATCCCGACTTACGACTGGATTTGATATGGCGGGTCACATATATCGACTTCAATAGCGTTTTGCTTCAATATATAGGTCTATAGCTCATAAATAGCGTTATTTCGTACGTTGCACGATATCTTTCACATTAAAGAGCGTTTGTACTTTATTTATGTGATTAAGATGACACTCCAGACAATGTGTGGCGATCAGTTGTGACTGGTGGGAGCTGAGATTTGCCTCACGGTATGAAGTTTTAGGTTGAAAGACCTTTTATTTAGCGTTTTCTTTTTGGAACAACTGGATTACATTCGACGTGCCTAACATCGCTGTACCAAAAGTCCCTGAATTATGTCTGAAACACTTAAGTCAGCGCGATGTCGTGTCGTTGTCCAAGCCCACGAATGCATTAACCTATAATGGATGATTTTTATATATTTATGAAGTAACAATAACGCTCATTCAAGTAGGGCTTTCAACCCATACCCGCCTTAGTGCTTTATTCAATATTGTTTACATTATTAAGCTTAATGTGTCGCATTTGAAAACATTCTGACAACGCAAGCTCTATTCAATGGTCAATGTACGGTATATTGTACGGTATATACTCCCCGTGAATACCAGTATAACAGAGGGGGTAAATAATGATCCAGACCTAATGGAGGGGGGTGAATTCTGAATACCAGTTAAGAAAATATGTGACGAAGGAAACAAGTTTAGCACTTCAATACTATGTATTATTAATATCAATGTTCTCAATAGTAATCTACCAAACTGTACCACATTAACCCTCTCATGTCTGGAGCTTTCTGGAATTTTACGAAAACCCTGTGCCAATGCATTCTCTTATATATGCGAGTCGCACATAGGGCGCCTCACACATATACGAGAATGCATTGACCTAACAATATTTACTTTGACCTTGTAAGCCAGTGCATTCTCTTATATATGTGAGGCTCACTAAGGGAGACTCGCATATATAAGAAGCGAATGTACTGGCACATGGTCTTTAATGCTGCACCAGCGCAGATCCCGTCATGAAAAGATTAAGTGAAAATTCATGATCATTACATATGTATTACTCTATTATCCGGTGGAGGGATGATCGGATGCGACGCGGTTGATGTGTGAATGCCTGTCACGGGCAACCTAGCGCGGATTAACCCTTTACCCAACAGAACGGCCATGTGCCAATGCATTCTCTTATATATGCGAGTCGACCATAGGTCGCCTCGCATATATAAGAGAATGCATTGGCTTAACACATTAAAAATTGTAAAATTGTTAAAGAATGGTAAAAACTTCTCTTTTTTAGGCCAATGCATTCTCTTATATATGCGAGGCGACCTATGGTCGACTCGCATATATAAGAGAATGCATTGGCACAGGGCATAACTGTAACTATCACAATGTGGTAAAGGAGCCGGTTCCAATGATATCCATATTTGTATGGTTCTATTGAGACAGACCGAAGATATTTTAGGCTGTTGAAGCTTTATTTGGCCGGTTTTGGCCGGTTTGTTGGGTAAAGGGTTAACAAAACGGGACCAGAAACAGATTTTAAATAAGAAAATAGAACCATTCTAGCCATCAAACACTATAATTTGTCGGAATCAAAAGTACAAGCCATTTATTTGAGTCTCGAATACAATTTAAAAGATACGGGCGGCGTTGGCGGTGGGTATGCTGTTAAAATATTCATCTCCGTCAAAAACCGCCATAACAGAAATAATAGTAAAATATAGACAGATTTTGTTCTTATACCAATCAGAAATATGGCATAAACAGTATGTTATTGTCAAATGTTTTTCCTTTGTTATGTAAACAAAAGCAAAAAACGTTACAGCACATGGCTTTTGTTTAGATCCGGATATGGTAAACATAAAGAGCGTTATTTGTTACTGTTTTCCTGATATGGAAATACTAAAGAGTGTTTATATATTGTGTGTGTGGTTAACCAATGGAATTGCGCTGTGATATGTAAACAGAAGCAAAACTTCTGTAACACGAGCAGGCTCTTGTTTACGTACGTCTTGGCGACAATATACTATTTACGCGCTGATTATGTTTGGCATATGAACAAAACTATATATTTTTAAATATTCCTTCTGTTGATGGCGATTTGAACAAATATGAATATTTCTGCAACGAACGCCGCCCGTGCCTTTAAGACGCGAATGTGAATTCCGAATACCCGCTAGCATGCAGCGGGGTATTAATCCCAACAGGCAATTCTTTAAGGATTGGCCATTTATAAATGGACAATCCGTACCTAAATTTTCATTAAGTAATGGTCAATCCGACCACGCGTGGCATGCGTGGTCGATTGTCCATTTAGAAAGAATCATTAACGCTAATCATTTAATTTAATTTGTATTAACTAAATAACGGAGATATTTGAAGATGTGTTTTTGACGATATAACGGAGATATTTGAAGTGTTTTTGACGAAATAACGGAAATATTTGAAGAAGTGTTTTTAAAGAGCATATGATATGCTATACTTATAATCGGAAATATTTGAAGAAGTGTTTTAAAGAGCGTTACCCAAACCTCACCCAAGCCCACCCACCAATAGAAGAATCTGACTTATATTTCACCAGAGTTGATCTATTGTGGTGTTGCAATTTCTCATACAAATCGCCGTTATTTAGTAAAGGTACATTCTTTATAGAGTTATTACCGTTCAGATTAAATACGAAGCTAACATGCAGGATTATCTATATATGTCGTGATTTAGTGGACAATCCCAAGCTCGCGTGCCACGCGTGCATGGTCGGATTGACGATTAATTAATGGAAATTTAGGTACGGATTGTCCATTTATTAATGGACAATCTTATACGCATTAGGTGCAATCCCATGTCCCGCCTGAGAATTGTCTTAATCCCGCGTACCAAAGGGCGATGACATCGAGAGCAAGCCACATTAATGAAAAGAAAGACGTACACAGTCAACGATGAAACCCGATAAGCGACATCACCGAGTCGCAGCCGTATTGGATTCATCCAGCTCCGTTCCGTGGTTTCAGATCTCCATTCATTCCCGGTTCCTTGGTTTTAGTGCTACTGGTCAAAGTTCTGGAGTATAGCATTTCCATATAATTATGGAATTCATGAATAATTCATTACTTCCATATATGGAATGCTACTCCAAAACTTCGACATGTAGCACTAAAACCACGGAACCTGGCCTGGTGGATCCAACATGACCGCGAGTCAGTGACACTGTCGCAGGACGTATTGAATGAAGCACAGAAGAAGGCATTGGGTATAAAGCTTTGTTGAAACGGACATGCATGCTCATTCGAGCTTCCAAATTATGGCAGTAATTTGGAAGGACTAAAAAGATAGCTTAACAAATGCACTAAACATCAATATACCGACCTGAAAATACTTTCCATGGGTACCACTGTGGGCACAGCCATTTTCTAGCGGTTTTCAGTTTCATAGAAGTGAAGAAAAAAACGCTCTTTATTTCTACCATATCAGGAATAGACTAACGCGGAACGCTCTTTTCTGTTCCACGCCCAAATGGCTGTTATGTGTTAGGCTCCCAAACATCGTGACGATATACGTTTTTTTTCTCTCCTGTAAAATCGTGAAACCGGTATACGACCTTTACGAATCAAACCGACGATATGGACTTTAGACGATATGTTTATCAGGTTCAGAATTTTGGTATAGTGCAAGAAAAATTCTAAACATAATATGTGATAAAGAACTTTTATTGTTTCCTTGCTCGCTAACAGGAATAGTTAATGCCCACTTAATATTCGATTCGCCGACTAATTCTTTTCCGAGACATCGATATACAGTTTTATTCATGTAATGTGTCATAAGATATGGGCAAGATATATTCAGCCAATACCCAAAACATATGTTACATAGAAGTCCCCATGTACTTAGTCAGACTGTATATATAATACTCTGAAACAATTTGCCGAAGTCATAGCAATTTTATATATTTTTTCAGTTTTCCCACAAGACTGAAACAAACGCTCCTTATTCATCACATATCAGGAATGAACTAACAATGAACGATCTCTATTGTATTGTTTAACCCTTTCAGTGCCAGGTCCGATTTTTTGTATCAACCCATATACCCTGTGCCAATGTATTCTCTAATATACGCGAGTCGACCATAGGTCGCCTCGCATATATAAGAGAATGCATTGGCCTAACAATTTTTCATCACTTGTTATTATTTTTTACATTTTTTTTTACAATTTTAATAATTTTTTCTTATATTCTTTAACAGACTTATATTGTAGGTTTAGTGCCAGGGAATCTTACGGTTTTCATGGGCATCAAAATTATTACTATGAATACTTGGCGATAGTTTTGAGTTATAACATGCCCCTAGGGTTTTATCCAGTTTGTTTTTAAATTCGCTATAGCATGCTTAAGCATACCCACAAAAAAAAAAAACATTTAAATTTGTTTTTCTTTATTTTTTTTAGGGCCGATTTTACAGACCGTAAATTAGGGCCGATGAGATCGGCCCCTGGCACTGAACGGGTTAATGTGCAAACTTATTACTCCAATTAGTCTTTCCGTAGCATATAATGTCCTTATAACAGTATTCCAGATAGTTGTCGACCTAGTTTTATCCCCGAACCGGACCTGAATGTAACACAAGGCGAGCGAACATTTCTAGGCATATATAGTTTGAGGCCCCAAACTGTAGTGTGGCGTCTTGTGATATATATATGGTTGGCATGCGAATGCATTTCTGAATCGGTAATCATGTATTATTCGTCCAAACTGACAAGTTATATCACCATCCTCATTACACGTAGACATATATGTTTGCTTACATTTGTGATGATACAATCATGTTGGGGATAACAGTTTGAACTAAGAATCACCGTACATGGAATTTTTAAACCATGCACACTCACTCTGTCGCTCACAATTCAAACTGCCAATAATTATTTGTATTATATGACTTGCTTGCATGGTATTGTTGCGAGTATTTATTGGTCATGAACTTATTTGGAACTAAATCTGCCTTTGGTGAAATTCCGTTTTTGTCCCCAGAAATTTTAAAAATAACCGTGTGTGCGTCCGGAAATGGTTTCCGAATGATAACTTTAGTTTCGATTATTAGATCAAAATCAAATTTCATAGGTGAGTTTATCAGACCAAAATACAGGTTAAGTTCGAATATGGGTTTGCTCCGCCCATTTTTGCTAGAGTTATGGCCCTTTTTCGACTTAGAACCTGTCAATTTCTGGTTTCCGGATAACTTCAGTTTGTGTGATCATATCTGAATCAAATTTAGTATGATAATTTATCAGCCCAAAATATAGGTCAGGTTCGAATATTAGTTTGCTCTGCCCATTTTTGTGAGAGTTATGGCCCTTTTACGACTTAGAATCCTGTCAATTTCTGGTTTCCGGATGATAACTTTAGTTTGTGTGATCATATCTGAATCAAATTTGGTATATGAGGTTATCAGCTCGAAATACAGATCAAGTTCGAATATGGGTACGATCCACCCATTTTTGTCTGGTTGCTTCGGATTTAGGGTCCTTGTTATTTTTTTCAGAAAAGCTGATGCCCCCAATGAAGCCACTTTTTCGGGGACACTGTGGCCGGATGGCCTTTTATTGTTGTTATAACTGAGTGATATGCGGACCCTTGAATCTATGGAAGCGTATTGGTGCCATTTTGAAAAAAAAATATTGGCCCAGTAAGTGCTGATTAGCACATACGTATCAGCTAATTAGCTGATAATAACAGCTAATTAGCACATAGTAAGTGCTAATTAGCACATAAATATCAGCTAATTAGCTGATAATAACAGCTAATTAGTTGATAATAACAGCTAATTAGCACATAATAAGTGCTAATTAGCACATACATATCAGCTAATTAGCTGATAATAACAGCTAATTAGCTGATAATATCAGCTAATTAGCACATACGTAACAGCTAATTAGATGATAATAACAGCTAATTAGCACATAGTAAGTGCTAATTAGCACATACATATCAGCTAATTAGCTGATACTATCAGCTAATTAGCTGATAATTTAATACTGTTATATAGGCCTGACAAGTTATCCAAACGTCACGTCTGTTTCAAATAGGGCACCTATGCCATTTCTCAGACCCTTAGGTCAAACAAACGGTGTTGTATGGTGGCTCCAAGCCAATCTAAATATTCACCCCACTCAACTGCATCCCGATCCAAAATGGCCACCATCCAGATGGGGTCCAATCGGGCATCTATGCCATTTCTGGCCCCTTGATCGATTTAGGCCAAACAAAGGGTGTTGTATGGTGGCACCGCTAGACACTCTTTCCAGATATCCCACCCAATCCAAAATGGCCACCGTCCAGATGGGTTCAAATATGTCACCAATGCCATTTCTCGCCCCGGTGACCGATTGGGGTCAAACACTGTCCATAAGGGTTCAAATAGGTTCACCCATGTCATTTCTCGGACCCCTGATTGATTTAGGTCACACAAAGGGTGTTGTAGGGTGGCTCCAAGCCAATATAAATATTTACACCATTCACCCCAGACCAAATAAATGGTGCGGTAGGGTGGCACACCAGAAAATAAAATATAATAACCGAAAAACGCAACCCTCTAGCCCGTGCGGTTGCCACAGGAGGTGGCCAAAGTGGCAACCATAGCCGTTTTAGTATTTATGAACTGATTTGGTCCAAATAAAGGATGCGGTGGGGTGGCCCACCTGAAAATAAAATATAATAACCGAAAAACGCAACCCTCTAGCCCGTGCGGTTGCCACAGGAGGTGGCCAAAGTGGTATTTATGAACTGATTTGGTCCAAATAAAGGATGCGGTGGGGTGGCCCACCCGAAAATAAAAAATATTAACCATCTAGCCCGTGCGGTTGCCACAGGATGTCACCAAAGTGGCAACCATAGTCGTCTGGGCATTTATGAACCGATTTGGACCACATAAAGGGTGTGGTGAGGTGGCCCATCCGAAAATAAAATATAATAACAGAAAACCGCAACCCTCTAGCCCGTGCGGTTGCCACAAGAGGTGGCCAAAGTGACAACCATAGCCGTTTGGGTATCTATGAACCGATTTGGACCAAATAAACGGTGCGGTACGGTGGCCCACCCGAAAATAAAATATAATAACCGAAAACCACAACCCTCTAGCCCGTGCGGTTGCCACAGGAGGTGGCCAAAGTGGCAACCATAGCTGTTTGGGTATTTATGAACCTATTTGGACCAAATAAACGGTGCGGTAGGGTGGCCCACCCGAAAATAAAATATAATAACAGAAACCCGAAGCTCTCTATCCCATGCGGTTGCCACAGGAGGTGGCCAAAGTGGCAACCATAGCCGTTAGGGTATTTATGAACCGATTTGGACCAAATAAACGGTGCGGTAGTGTGGCCCACTCGAAAATAAAATATATTAACAAAAAACCGCAACCCTCTAGCCCGTGTGGTTGCCACAGGAGGTGGCTAAAGTGGTAACCATTGCCGTTTGGGTATTTATGAACCGATTTGGACAAAATAAAGGGTGCGGTAGAGTGGCCCACTCGAAAATAAAATATATTAACAAAACACCACAACCCTCTAGCCCGTGTGGATACGTATGCGCTAATTAGCTGATAGTATCAGCTAATTAGCTGTTATTATCAGCTAATTAGCTGATGAGTATGTGCTAATTAGCACTTACTATGTGCTAATTAGCTGTTGTTATCAGCTAATTAGCTGTTGTTATCAGCTAATTAGCTGTTGTTATCAGCTAATTAGCTGATACGTATGTGCTAATTAGCTGATATACATGTGCTAATTAGTTGATACGTATGCGCTAATTAGCTGATAGTATCAGCTAATTAGCTGTTATTATGTATGTGCTAATTAGCACTTACTATGTGCTAATTAGCTGTTATTATCAGCTAATTAGGTGATACGTATGTGCTAATTAGCACTTACTGGGCCAATTTTTTTTCTTTTAAAATGGCACCAATACGCTTCCATACGAATCGGACAGTGAATCTTTCATGGAATGATGTGGGGGAGTTTACTATATTATTTATCCTTGTAGAAGTGCATCGACTGATTCTTTTGTTGGCGCATGTGCCTTTCTGAAAGGCTGTAAAAAAGTAAGTGGATGAGACTTAAAATCAGCGCCCACCACCACCCGTTTCACAAAAAAGAACCCGGGCATCAACCCATGTGACATCAATTCGGTCGAAGTCCTGCGTACATAAATATAGCTATGGCAAAGTTCAAGATGAGCGGGGGAGGCCGTAATTGGTTCCACGAAGTGTTTCTTGGTATATTCTTAGAATATCTGAAGAGACACATGGAGAGATTATTTTGAATTATTAATGTGAAATCGAACACCCTCTCTCGTTGTGTTTGCCAAATGGTCAAAGGACTGCGACAAACTTCGGGTCGATTGTTGCATTTGCAATGAGATTTCAGCTGGAATTTTCCATTCTTCTCATACGAACCACATGGGATCTAGCACATTTCGATAAAGCCATACATTTTCTCCTACCATGCACGTGCTCTTGTATTATGAGGAACTTAGGGAAGTGCATTATGCTGTCCCAATATAATGGTAGATTCGTTTTGTGTCAATATTCGAACCCATGTTCAGACTGATACGCTTCCCAACTCTCGGTGAAAGGGCTTCATTTTTAAGGATGTCCCCGTAGCTGATGTGGTTACTGGTTAGGTCGTGGATAAGATAATCGCCGTCTGGGGTAGACGTTATTTGGCATTGTATAATAATAGGTCTATGGTCGAAATAGGCATAGCCATGCATGGCAATTATTACTAGGAGTGACTGTTCTGAGTTAACATTTGCTTACAAGAGCCCGTCTATCTATACGTCGGCATTTTGACATAATTATGTGAATGTTCAAGCAGGGTTACATAAATAAATTAATCGGGTTTACATATACATCTCAGTCTAAGAGGTACTAAATCCGATCAGACGCTCCTAAATTACTATTTCTTTGGCTTCGGGGGTAACAAATATTTGATTCGAGTCGAGGAGCCTACTCATCAAAGATGGATAACTCTAAAATCAAGTGGTTATTATTACCACTTTATTTTAGAGTTATCCATCTTTATCTGCAAGACCGTCCGTTTGACCTCGTGCTTCTGGCCCACAAACAATTGAAATAACAAACTTCAAAAATCAATATCTGATCAATCTGAGCTTTGATGGGTAGGTTCCTCGACTCAAATCAAACATGTTTTACCCCCGAAACCAAAGAAATAGTAATTTAAGAGCGTCTGATCGGATTGAGTACCTTTAACTTGCAATGTTATTGCGTCTAGAGGGATTGTTGGTGACATTGTATACCTGAAATATGCAAATTTTAGCTTATATTTTGTTGTCGTAATGACTGGTGTATATACATATAGTGGAATAGTATTGTACTGCATGGGCGATGAGAGCCGGCCAATCAGAAATAGTCTTTCCCCTGCATGGGCGATGAGAGCCGGCCAATCATAAATAGTCTTTCCCGCCATATCAAATCCAGTCGTAAGTCGGGATTTTTTTTACCCTGTGCCAATGCATTCTCTTATATATGCGAGTCGACCATAGGTCGCCTCGCATATATAAGAGAATGCATTGGCCTAACAATTTTTTATAATTTTTTTTAAATAAATGTTTCTTACAATTTTTAGGACATAAAATAAGAAACATCCATTACCCTGCATGGAGCCCCACACATATATAGAAGCATATAGAAGAGTGTCGTCTGCTCATGTTTGTCTGGGGCTATGTATGTTGAAATTATAAAATTGTTAAAGAATACAAGAACAAATTATTAAAATTGTAAAAAATTGTTAGGCCAATGCATTCTCTTATATATGCGAGGCGACCTATGGTCGACTCGCATATATAAGAGAATGCATTGGCACAGGGTAAAAAAATCCCGACTTACGACTGATTTTGATATGGCGGGTCACATATGCGTTTTTATTACTGAAGGATTTTATTATATCTCATAATACATGATTCAAATATTTAACATAGTATCTTTTAATTGGAGAGAATTTCCAATCACAATAATCCTTTTTCTCGTGACCGGCAGCGTTCGGGGGCTGCACACAGTGCTTTCTTGTGTCGTCACGGTCCACCGATAGCTAGTCTGTACATGTATATTTAATCTCGATCTTCATCAGTCACTGCCTAAATTATTTTTATTTCTTCTCGACTCCTTTTTGCAATCTCATATCATCTCATATTATATTCAAAACTGTCATCGTATAAACTGCTGCTAAATTATTATGTGTCTATAGATTTATGCATGTATACTACATAAAATAAAAATCAACCAATGGCTGCGGACACACGTACCACAGTAGCTATGGCATAATAGGTGTGACAATTTATTATGGTGCAGTTTGGTGACAATTGGTCGTCACAATTAATATGCCATAGCTAGCCATGTCGCCCGCTGCATATTCGCACAATGAGTCTTCCAAAGTTCGTTATGATCAGCCTTTTTCTTGTTTTGGTCCTTGTATACATTGTTCGCTTTGTTTATTCTAGATACTGTCTCTCAGCTGCATTTCCCCCAAACAGTTCCGACACAGCTTCATTGGCCAACATGATAATGTTAGCGGAATTATGCCTAGAACTAAACTTCACAAAATTACAAACGCAATTGGGGAACTGTCTTAATACGCATGAAATTAATATAAGTAGATAAACATGCAGTGATATCATATCAATAAAATACTACGTGCATGATATGTGAGTGAATGAGGGATTGCCACGGTCAAACACAATTATGGACGATCGATCGTGCAATTATATATATATCGTAGAGAATACACTGTAGCAAAACGCAATGAGCAGAGATCAACCTTGGTGAAACGCAATGGGTTAACCGGTCAAGTCAACTCATTGTGCGGAAACTCAGCGGGGAGCATGACTAGCTATGGCACAGAATTATGACGACCAATTTTCACCAAACTCCACCATAATAAATTGTCACACCTACTATGCCATCGCTACCGTGGTACGTGTGTCCGCAGCCAATCAATGAACCCAGTCCCTTTGTTCTACCTTGCACATCATTTTTCCGAATGAGCACTTTATACTAGATTGTTTGACATGTGTCGCCTCAATTTATGCGCATGGATATCATTATGTGACCTCTTAGTCGTAGCTAGATAGTGCTCTTCTGGTGGATCTCTACTCCACCCCGAGAAAGATCATTTGCGTAAAGCTTATGTACTCTCCAAATTTCAAATTTTGTGTCGATAGCGGCGTGCATCTCATTTGTCCTTACTCTGATGATCAGTAGACACCACCTTTTTTTCTTTGTGAACACCGAGTTGCTAAGCAAATGAAAACCTCAAGATTTGAACGATCTAACTGGTGGGATTGAGAGAAACTCGTGGGAGCTACATTAAGCGTGTAGCTTATGTGAGTCGTTTCCGGGAATAAAAATTGTTATCAATCCCACCTAGCGGGAGAGTGATTGTCTGTTTTATATGTCGTATGATATACTATTTTAATTCAGACATGACATGACTGTCGTTTCGTGTAGCCGCTCATTGCTCTCGCGAGGTGGGATGGGACACTGTGCGTCAGGTAATGGAATTGTCTATATAATATTCGGTACAAATAGGTTGGCTCTATCTATATACAAGAAAACCATAGTCAGAAATGGTAACGCGCTCAAGATCATATATTATATACCCATGATTGTAATTTTAGAATCTTTTTCATTTCTGTTAATTGTAATTGGCATAGCTTATCACAAACCAAAAATCAACATTATTAACATATTGTAAACGCCAATAAACGAAATTGAAATTCTCAACTACACCTTTTACCGGGCTCGGCCTCAGGGGTCGCACTAAGGCTCGACCTCGGGGTCGCACTACAACTTTTAATGTGTCCCAATAATTAACATTCTAAAAATAGAACCCCCAGCGCTATGGCAGCGCCCATGCGAAACAAGAATTTGTACATTAGTATACACGCGGCACGCGTAATAAGATGTAGATAAGATGGTGTGTTTTCGAATCCGGGTTACCAGCACCGAGAACAGGTCAAGACAAACCAGGAACATTGCGGTGACATAATGTCGGTGTATATCCAATACCGGCATAGTATAGTATAGTATACCGCTTTAATTACAGGCTCGAAAACACTATGCACCTAACAGAGCCACCGTGACTAACTTTCCTGTTATTGTATTTTTTTTGGGGGGGGGGGTATGTTGTTTAGCAAATATAGCTAGTTATATTAAATAGCATTAATAGTGCCAACACTAAACTATCACAAGACAGACTTCTGCATAATAACGCAAATAACGCATGCAACGGATTTGGTGAGGTTTTTGGTTGGGGTGATCGGATTCATTGCTAGAGAGATAAAAACTTGCAAGTGAGTGTTGTATTCAAAAATAAATATGATTTGCATTTTCACAACCTCTCCCTAGCTGGGCGAGATTAATTTTAAACTGAATATATAATTGCTGCTCTCACGTATTCCGTGTTATCATAAGGACACCATGAAATCCTTCAGCGGTAGTTTGCATTTTAGTTTATGTTGCGTCTAAAATACCACTATTGTTGTGTGGTTTCTAACCAGCTATTCGGTTGTACGAAGAAGGCTCTATCTAAATTAAATTCTTCGAACATTAGTTAATTGGAGGTCAGTAATCATGCATGTCCATTTCAATGTTTGACGTTTCGGAGAAAACGTACCATATATATAATAGTATGTTTAGAAATTCATCAAAGTTTTAGATAGAATAGAATGTTGTGAAATTCAAAGCGATTATCTTCCCGGTAGATAATCCTCTCTGAATTAATTAGGCCCCAAACAAAATAATGGGCTTACACGTGGTATGCCATTGTGCGGGAATTCAACAACGTGATATACATCGTCGTCATACTGATGTGTAATGAAATGACTCCCATTTCGAGCGAATTATTTGCCTGTAATTGGGAGATAAATATTTCGATTAGCATTAGCAACAAATCAAGAGATTTGCAATTCGCCGTACATTAGATAAGTATCACTTTCTGTAATAATTTTAAGAAACAAACCCATGTTTGACGCTATATTATGCTATATTATGGACATTTTATGCGTAATTTGTTTCGCAATATTCAAACATAACGGGTTTTTAGTATAAGATACTCGGCATGTATCAGACCAAATAGCAGACGATCCGTGGAATTTCACAGAATAGCCGTGATTTCTCAGGATTTACTTTATCTCCAGGAGTTATGTACAGCATATTTTAGAAGTAGGCCCTGTAGTATACTCGTGAATTATTCCGAATGTTTTGAAGTTCATAACAGCTCCTTGTATTTAGATATAAAGAACAATATATGAAAAATAACAATATTTAATCTCATATATATTTTGAAGACCTCTGTCTGTTTGTCTGTCTGTCTGTCTGTCTGTCTGTCTGTCTGTCTGTCTGTCCTTAATACAAATCTACGATTCTCGACCGATCGGGACGAAACTTGGTACGTGTGTGTAGTTTGACCAGGCGGTGGTCGTTGTCGTATTGGCGAGCCCGTGCGACGCCCGTGCAGCGCATGCGCAGACGAGATCTCGGAAACGGGTGGAGCTATCGACTTGAAATTTGGTATGTAAATGTATCTTGCCCCGAGTACGAATTTTATCGGGTCGCCGAGCCCGTGCGACGTCAGCTTCGCGCATGCACAGACGAGATCTCGGAAACGGGTGGAGCTATCGACTTGAAATTTGCTATGTGAATGTATCTTGCCCCGGATACGAATTTTATCTGGTCGCCGAGCCCGTGCGATGCCAGTTTCGCGCATGCGCAGACCAGATATCGGAAACGGGTGGAGCTATCGACTTGGAAATTTGGTTTTTGAATAGCCCGGACAACGTCGGGCTCATAGGCTAGTCTATTATATATTTGTAACTTCTGTCTGTATTTGTCTAAGTGTGTGTATGTGTGTGTTATAGACTCGAAAACTGCTCGACCGATCCGACTCAAATTTGGTATTTAGGCCTAATTTGATCCCGGGAACAATATGGGCGGGTCCAATTTCACTTGCGGCCGTGTCCTTGACTTTGACCTCGCTCATATACCCTCATATAGGCCTGTTTCGGTCCGCCCGGACGAAGTGGGGCACATCAGGGTGATTCTCCATTAAATGAACAATTTCGTGCAGAAAATTCTGGGGGAAAAAAGTTTGTCACATGCCGATGAATTTTATGTGAGTATGTAGCACAGATATTGGTGACCACAAAAATGACATTTGGCAAAATTATAGGGCCAGGTCAATGTCAATCAATGTCGTTCATTACAGCATGTGCCAATGACGTTTTTTTGGGGTTGAATCAGGGCAACGTCATTGTCAAATTCGCTCTTTCTCCAAAACTTGTTGACATGTGCCCTTTAATAGTTGAATTATCGTTATGAGTATATATTGTTTGAGTAGCTGATGATGTATCCGACTATCCGTCCAAACGCCGTATTGCGTAGCTCCGCACGTTGAGACGTCTATGAGATATACGTGGTGGAAATTGATGGGCGTGACTTAGAGTTCAAACTCTCTAAGAGGTCAACGAATACAGCGTTCAGATATGATTATTGGAAACAGATTTTGATCGCATAAAAGGCGATTCCTATCAAGTCGGGCATGCCCTGGTCCCTCGTACACTTGGTTTGACTCCAAACGATCGAGGAACTCTGATGTAGACAACGTGAACATACGTCAATCAAAGTCTGTTCCCCAAGGGGTTCGCCAAATTGCAATGATAATTTAGAGTAGAAAACATTGTCGATGGATTTCTCTTACATGTTTCAAGATATTGAACTGAAATTTGGTATTTATGGGTTTCTCGGTGCGCTCAATCAGATATAATTGTCAGTGAGATATTCTGATGGTCCAAAATGTGTATTTTGACGCCGTTGCTATAACACACGAGCCGGAAACGCACCGCAGGCAGAACGATTGTTGAAAAGTACGGAAATAATTGACTTTCAAACTGTCATCTGCTTTTCACTGAGATTGTTTGATGTAAACGTCAATCCATTTAGAGAATTCGTTAGATTCCGTTGATCACCCCCCCCCCCCCCCAACCACTCATTCACTCACCTCCCCCCCCCGATTTTATATAAACGCACTAAAACTAATCCATATATGTCATATTTGTTCTTTTTATCTACACCCAGATCATCCCTTAACATGTTTTATTTCTTAGATCGTGTTTGCGTCTCTGGATATTTCAAAATTAAAATTGCGTCATTACCCAAACAGAAGGAGTGTTTGGGTAATGACGCGTTTGTGTAATGACGATTTTCGTTTCAGCGCGCTCTTATATTTTGAATATCCATCATCTATGAAAATGAACTAGTTTATGAACAAACAACCGCTGTGAGCTTTCGAAAAAAAAACTTTTAATCGTTCGCCTACAGCATGTAACATTCAAATGGTCTGCGTTTGTGTAATGACGCTGAATAAACATACGCTAGCGATTTATAGTTTCAAAGGTTGATTTTGAAAAATTATTCAAGGAAACATAACCTGGGTTTATTTTTTCTAGACATTAAAGGATATTTACTCCACGATGCAACCATGGATATGAACAAGCTATGTTTCTGGTGAAAATATCAGCCGTCTTTATCGTGCGTTTGGGTAATGATTCTATATAACGGGACATGCTTTTGGAAGACTTCACATGCTTTCCACTAACTAAATATTTAATTTCATAAAAATTATACGAATTGCATGGCGTTCAGTGCAAAATTCCGCACAGGAATATTAACTGGTTTAAAGATAAATCGTTCGGTGGCGAATGGGAACAATCAGGGAAGTTGAATGCCTTTGATTTGGGACATGCTGTTTCGGGGTACGTAGCCTGTAATATACACATGGCATATATGTTGTCACACGTCCATACTAAACCCGAAATGTCTCTAATAAATGCCTGTATCGTGAGCTACAAGATCATTACCATCACTTTTATGCATGGTGGCCATTGTTTTTCATAGGATGAACTAATAACGCAGGACATGCATGGGTTTGCTCGTTCGCGGGAGAATCACCCACCAGCTAGTGTAAAATATTTACACTCCTACATGCAATCGCGCTGTGGAACATGAATGCAGGACGTTGGTTGGTCGAAATCACGTCACATGACGTAGCACGCTGACCCCTATATATTTGCTTCCATTTTTGTGTAGACATAACTTGCAACGAGCTACGAGAATAACGTTGGAAATGGGCGCTTAATGCTATTTTAGTCTACCAGCTGACTCGGTTGAGTGTAAATATAACTAATGGTTGATTTTGTTGCATGATGTTCATGGTCTGTTCTGGTTTAGAATTGTCAAGTGTACGTCTTGGTGATCGATCCATCCATATACTGTTCGCAAACACTCAAGAATGCAGAATCAAATACATGCACACACCGAACGTTGGCCTGGCTATCACCAAATATCATTTTCAAGAAAGCCATGCATAGCGCACTGTTTTCACTTTCACCGACACTTTTCAGAATCGAATATTGTGTGTCAATGTCATGTTAAATACCAGAAACGAACAGCATTTACTTAACGTAAACCAAGATTCGTAGCTTAATATCACACACTGATATAATGTGTTTGTCGTCGCCATCGCGCGTGGTTATAGTTCCCAAAGGAATTAAGAAGTGAAACCAGAGATGGTTAGTGTATTATACCGCTCTTCTAGGGATTTGAAGAACGTGTTTTCTAAAACACGCGTATGTGGCAGAGTCACGGGATGATTTATTATGTGTTGGATCGTATTTCGGATCTGTCCTCCCGTGCCGGCAATTGACACTCTGTAGGAACGTCATCAGAAGGGATGACATTTCGAGATAAATGTCAAGTAGGGTTGATGACGCCACTGTCACCAAAAAGGTGCTGAAGGGTACACAGGGTTTGTGATCCGCAATAAACACTGTTACTTAAACTGTGTTTCTGAAAGTCTGGCGCCCATTAGCGGTTTGTTTTCAGTTCATTGGAACGTAAACAATTATTCTCTAACATAAATCATGGCAGATACGAAAACTAAACGTCATTTGGAACGAGATTTCAAAAACCTGTGTACCCTTCAGCACATTTTCAAAACATGTGTACCCATCAGCCCTTTTTGTTATGAGAGTGACTCCTTCAGCTCAAGTATAGGTGCTGTTTACGACGAAGTACATCGACCTTATTTGTTATGTTGATGTTGGAAAATTAAACCACTCATTGAAGCGTATTATTCCGCATTCAAAAAGATTAAGTGCATTCACACTTATAGGATAACAGGATAGCGTTATCCGATTTTCGCAGTTTTGGACCGGGAACCTGTCTATTTATCAAGTCCCATTGAGTACACGCGAATAAACAGACATTAGAGTCACACAATCATTGTTATACGACAATTATATGGCTTATAGATCGAAATGTTCATTCACTTACTATTTGTATATATCTACTTTGAGATGAAACACTATTATTAAAACTTCCGCGAATTAGAAACTTAAACAGTAATTTGTTGTTGTCGCATTTCGCGCATCAGACTGGTCCCAACAGTGAACCAGCCGTCCGATTTGTAGAAACATGGCCCTTTTTTTGCGCATTTGAAGTGCCATAGTTATTCGGTAAAATTGGGTTTCGTTTTCAATTGTGGGTGTCATGTAGTGTTACTTACATCAAGGAAATGTTTAAGTACAATGTAGAATGAAGTTATTGTCAAAACACAACATTTTATATACAATACATCTATATTTACCTTTGTACTCTCACTCGCAATTGCGAGCATTACGGGAAGGTATAGAGTCAGTTTTCGAAATATATCCAGGAATTTCGCCAAACCCGTGATTTCTTCGTCATGTTAGGGATGCACATTGTTGCACACATGCAGGACAGCAATTAGCGTCGGCCCCGACCCGACGGTGTACTTAGCATAGTGTTATCCTCGACATGGCACTACAAGAAAACCATAGTCAGAAATGGTAACGCCCTGAAGATCATAATAATTATTAGGCATATATAAATTATGATATAAAATATATTGGTTTCATGAATGCACCACCTCAGAATTCCGTTAAAACAAATAATTCTTCAAATGATCACAACTACGACTTATTACTAATAAAACATTCAATAAATGGGCTCATATGTTCGATATCATTATTTGTCAATAGAGTTGACGGTCTTATTAAAGATACGGGCGCCGTTGGCGGTGCGTATGCTGTTAAAATATTCACCTCCGTCAAAAACCGCCATAAACAGAAATAATAGTAAAATATAGACAGACTTTGTTCTTATACCAATCAAAAATATGGCATAAACAGTATGTTATTGTCAAATGTTTTTCCTTTGGTATGTAAACAAAAGCAAAAAACGTTACATAACATGGCCCTTGTTTAGATCCGGATATGGTAAACATAAAGAGCGTTATTTGTTACTGTTTTCCTGATATGGAAATAATGAAGAGCGTTTATATCATTTGTGTGTGATTAACCAATAGAATTGCGCCGTGTTATGTAAACAGAAGCAAAGCTTCTGTAACACGAGCAGGCTCTTGCTTACGTACACCATCGTACGTCTCCCTGTGGGAGACTCGCGTATATAAGTGACTGCGATGGCACATGACCTGTAATGCTGCACCAGCACAGCTCCAATCACGAAAGGGCAAAGCGCGGTGGACTTTGTTATTCTGAGCCATGATATGTCATTTAATCGAACTGCTCCTCGTATTGGATTGAAACTCTGATGCAATCTCTTAGAAACCTCAACGGTGTTACTGCACATGATGTATGCGAATTCGACCCACAATCGCAGCCGGCTGTCAGGCAAATATCAATTCCAAATCAATTGCATGGGTATATTACTGAATATTAAATAATTCTATCTTCATTCGAATATAGTCTGGTATGGTATATAGCATGCATGTTAAAGGTACTCAATCAGATCAGACGGTCCCAATATCATCAAGATACAACAACAACAACATTTCTTCAAAATACGCTTTAGTTATCCGAATCGATTTATTGCAAATTAATAATGCTAACCACTGTCAACTATGGTATAAAATTTCTCAAAACTTGTTATTTATCAACATTTTGTTCAACAAAATATGGCCGTATTATCACTAAAGCATCACGAAATTTGACCGTATTACCACTTGATTTTAGAGTTATCCATCTTCATCCGCAATTTTGTCCGAGACCTTCCGTTTGACCACGAGTTTCTGAGCCACATATTATTACACATCTCGAGATATAACAAACTTCAAAAATCGATATCTGATCACTCTCAGCTTTGATGGGTGGGTTCCTCGACTCGAATCAAATATTTTTACTCTCCCCCCCCCCCAAGCCAAAGAAATATTCATTTAGGAGCGTCTGATCGGATTGAGTATACTTTAACGACAGTATAGTTGAAGTGAAAGAAAAACGTACATCAACACGAGCAGCTCCCAAGCGATTTGCCACTTTTTCAATTGAATTGACAAATTTAAAGTGATGTGAAACACTCGGGTAGGTTGCCCAAATAGAAATGAAGAATAATCTTGCTTAAAGTAGTTATATTTACGAATATTAATCCAAATTGACAACACACACCGGCATTATGATATATTTATAATTTAGTTGAATGTAATGACTCTCGATGGCGAAATCATTTGTGTTTGTTTTATCACCGATAGTTGCGTACCGAATGGTCGATTTCTTTGAAATTTTCGGCGATGTTAGTAGAATGCTATATTCCCCAGGTTGGCATAACGCCTGAGTACTAACTAGTCAGTTTCAAGCAACCGCACAAGTCCATAATATGTCTTTAAATGACCCATGCCACTATAAGCTCATCATAAATTGCGGGAGTAGGTGAATGTATAGCACTTTGAGTTTGCATATTGCGCATTGTCATTCCGACCAACCAGGAACTTATATGTGAGGTCGGAATTGATACACATTCTATGGTGGTGGTTGTGAGAGCGAGCACTTCGGTGTCAGGAACAATGACCATTGTCGTCATATAAGTATCAGTTCCAGTATCATACATCTTCGCCAGACTCTTGTATGTCACATCTGAGGAAATGCATCGACTTGTTAACAAAAGATATGTGACAATGCCCCCATCTGTTTGTAAAGGATCATAGGGCAACGACTCCACTTTTTAACAAGAGATATCGTCGGACTCGGCAGGTAACCGGTTTATCAAATAGGACAACTATTAGATCTTGTCGCGAATTTCTACTCTGGCTGACGCCCACAGAGATCATATTCCACCAGTAAAAAACCTGGCAACTTTTTGAAATTTTATAAAGTTAATAATGTAGTTCACTGTACGTGAAGGTCCCAACTCGAAATTGCACGATTTAAGTGAGTTTCTGAGCGACTTTGCGTTGCGTTGCTTACAATTATGGAATTTCTCCTGGGTAATTAATTCAATATTTATTGCGACATCGACTCATAAAAGTCACATAAAAGTATGCAAGCTGGGACCACCCGCTAATGTGAAGTATATTATTGAGTAAGTATTGACAAAGGAATATTACACATGCCAGGTTTGTTCAGTGTTATAAAGTTCCCTGTCAAAACGGGTCAGAACATCAAATTACCTCCCATGTTTTGAACTGGTGGAATATGATCTCTACGGGCGTTACACAAAGTAGAGATTCTAGATGATGATCTAGAAAACTATGTGCTTGCTTCCACTCTTGGTTTTTGTGTCATTTTATTAATCGATCCATTTAGATAGCACATTATACAGTGAATCGAGGTGCCGAGCTTATATTTCTTCCGATAACAAGCAAAATGTCATATTTAGGCAACAATGATGTAAATATACAGGGAAGGAGTGCAACATGTGTGGGATGACATTATCAGCTAATGCGCATGAGATTGTCCATTAATACCTACTGCCCACATAAATAAGTAGTATGATGTGAGCCCACCCACCCCCCCCCCCATCCCGCCACCCATAGTATCTTATGCGCCACAGGCGCCCGTATAGAGGCTACTGCCCACATAAATAAGTAGTATGATGTGAGCCCACCCACCCCCCCCCATCCCGCCACCCATAGTATCTTATGCGCCACAGGCGCCCGTATAGAGGCTACTGCCCACATAAATAAGTAGTATGATGTGAGCCCACCCACCCCCATCCCGCCACCCATAGTATCTTATGCGCCACAGGCGCCCGTATAGAGGCTAGTGCCCACATAAATAAGTAGTATGATGTGAGCCCACCCACCCCCCCCCATCCCGCCACCCATATTATCTTATGCGCCACAGGCGCCCGTATAGAGACTACTGCCCACATAAATAAGTAGTATGATGTGAGCCCACCCACCCCCCCCCCCCTATCCCGCCACCCATAGTATCTTATGCGCCACAGGCGCCCGTATAGAGGCTACTGCCCACATAAATAAGTAGTATGATGTGAAACCAAAACCCACCCCCCCCCCATCCCGCCACCCATAGTATCTTATGCGCCACAGGCGCCCGTATAGAGGCTACTGCCCACATAAATAAGTAGTATGATGTGAGCCCACCCACCCCCCCCCCCCCATCCCGCCACCCATAGTATCTTATGCGCCACAGGCGCCCGTATAGAGGCTACTGCCCACATAAATAAGTAGTATGATGTGAGCCCACCCACCCCCCATCCCGCCACCCATAGTATCTTATGCGCCACAGGCGCCCGTATAGAGGCTACTGCCCACATAAATAAGTAGTATGATGTAAAATTTCATTAATTAATGGTCAACCCGACCACGCGTGGCACGCGAGCTTGGGATTGTCCACTAAATCACGACATATATAGATAATCCTGCATGTTAGCTTCATATTTAATCTGAAGGGTAATAACTCTATAAAGAATGTACCTTTACTAAATAACGGCGATTTGTATGAGAAATTGCAACACCACAATAGATCAACTCTGGTGAAATATAAGTCAAATTCTTCAATTGGTGGGTGGGCTTGGTGGAGGCTTGCGGTAACGCTCTTTAAAAACACTTCTTCAAATATTTCCGTTATCTCGTCAAAAACACTTCTTCAAATATCTCCGTTATTTCGTCAAAAACACTTCTTCAAATATCTCCGTTGTTTATTTAATACAAATTAAATTAAATGATTAGCGTTAATAGTTCTTTCTAAATGGAGCGTGCCACGCGTGGTCGGATTGACCATTAATTAATGAAAATTTAGGTACGGATTGTCCATTTATAAATGGCCAATCCTTAAAGAATTGCCTGACATTATAGGAGATAACAAAATAAGGTCATGCATGGGTCCTGGTTGCTCAATAGCTTTGTCTGTTTTGTCCTCTTAAAAATAAAGCATAAATGTTCATAGGTAAAATAGTGGCTCGTAAGTTAACCCTTGTATGTACGATTGCATGTTGTGGTGGTGTGTGAGACATTAATTTAGTGCGGCTCTAGCTATTGTTGCATAAAGAAGTTAACCAAATGTAAATCTTTCAGGTTTTAAGAAATTCGGGTGTTGGGCATTATACTGAAACAGTATAGTTCTACCGTAAACGTTTGCAATTGGGGCCTATGCATATATCTACACCATTGTAACCTTCAACTGAAGCTTAGAATTAACCGAAGTTGTTGAACACTGCTATCAGCCAGAACATAGCCAACTGTCGCTTTTGCAAGAAAATGTTCCAGGCCGATTTGCATCACCGTATCCATTCTGATCAACGCCATTTCGAAACTCTCCGCTTACTCTGTGTCAATAGATTTCATATGGGCATCGCGGTTTACCAACATGAGTAAATGTTAGCCAGAAATTACCATTGCTTTTCTTTGTTATCATAGGGAATCGTATTAAACCAGCCCCAAATAGCATAAAACCAGCCCAAATATATTGACAGGGTGCCAATTACCGATGTGACTATAAACACCGCCAGCCCAGAGCAGCTCGGGTCCGGATCAGACCGGACCGGCCCCATGGTTCATAGGCGTGATTTTAGAGACCATAACAGTGCCTGTTCGAGATAATAAAAACCCACACACGCACGGCTGGGGGCCGCGGTCACACAGAAGAGCCGTTATTAACCCCTAACTTGCTAGAATTTCAATATGTTGCATGCAATGAATGCCTTGCAGACGAGACCCCTATGTCGCCATAGTACTCCACACATATTATGCAGCGGAACTACCATAAAATACATTCGCATATACAGCCTGCATATTATCGCCTGATCTTGAATGTAATCATTTTAATCTATCGGCAAACGATATTGACCGCGTTTATGAGCAAATAATTTTCAAATTGGCCGTGCACGATGAAGCGTCATATCTGATGGTAATTTGGTCATGTGAGAATCATGTGTCGCGATTAAACCACACATCGCGTTCTGGTATCAATCATCAATCACGTTTGATTGAGGAATAATATTGTCAAAATATAGGTGATTAATTCTTGTAAATAGTTCATGGGCGATTTGATGCATGCATCTTTTTTATCTTGTTCGGTATGTCGTCGATTTAACAAAAGATATATACATGTGCACACTTCCCAATGCAGCGCCACATTTCTCTCAGTGTAAGTGGAGATCTCTTGGTGTTGTACATTGGCCTCTGTGGTTCCCGGGTTAACATGATGGCACATGTTTATATAGTCAAAGATTTTTGACATGTTCCAAAATGGAGCAAATAATAGGACCACGGTAGTCACTGCCTGAAGTAGAAGTCTTCTAAAAGTGGGAGGAGTAATAAATGAACACTGTAGTCTGAATTTATAGACATCTTATTCTTATGTCACGATATGACCATAGCTGTTGATGGTGACATTCACCACATTTAACTATAACTAACTCACTACATAAACCTCTCAGTGTCGTGGAACATAAGCCTCTCAGTGTTGTTGAACATAAGCCTCTCAGTGTTGTTGACCATAAGCCTCTCAGTGTTGTTGAACATAAGCCTCTCAGTGTTGTTGAACATAAACCTCTCAGTGTCGTGGAACATAAGCCTCTCAGTGTTGTTGAACATAAGCATCTCAGTGTTGTTGAACATAAGCATCTCAGTGTTGTTGAACATAAACCTCTCAGTGTCGTGGAACATAAGCCTCTCAGTGTTGTTGAACATAAGCATCTCAGTGTTGTTGAACATAAGCATCTCAGTGTTGTTGAACATAAGCATCTCAGTGTTGTTGAACATAAGCATCTCAGTGTTGTTGAACATAAGCATCTCAGTGTTGTTGAACATAAGCCTCTCAGTGTTGTTGAACTTAAACCTCTCAGTGTTGTTGAACATAAGCATCTCAGTGTTGTTGAACATAAGCATCTCAGTGTTGTTGAACATAAGCATATTAGTGTTGTTGAACTTAAACCTCTCAGTGTTGTTGAACATAAGCCTCTTAGTGTTGTTGAACATAAGCATCTCAGTGTTGTTGAACATAAGCATATCAGTGTTGTTGAACATAAACCTCTCAGTGTTGTTGAACATAAGCATCTCAGTGTTGTTTAACATAAGCCTCTCAGTGTTGTTGAACATAAGCCTATTAGTGTTGATGAACATAAGTAGCTCAGTGTTGTTGAACATAATCATCTTAGTGTTGTTGAACATAAGCAATTCAGTGTTGTTGAACATAAGCATATTAGTGTTGATGAACATAAGCATCTCAATGCTGTTGAACATAATCATCTCAGTGTTGTTGAACATAAGCATTTCAGTGTTGTTGAACATAAGCCTCTCAGTGTTGTTGAACATAAGCATCTCAGTGTTGTTGAACATAATCATCTCAGTGTTGATGAACATAAGCATCTCAGTGTTGTTGAACATAAGCATCTCAGTGTTGTTGAACATAAGCATATCAGTGTTGTTGAACATAAGCATCTCAGTGTTGTTGAACATAAGCATCTCAGTGTTGTTGAACATAAGCATCTCAGTGTTGTTGAACATAAGCATCTCAGTGTTGTTGAACATAAGCCTCGCAGTGTTGTTGAACTTAAACCTCTCAGTGTTGTTGAACATAAGCATCTCAGTGTTGTTGAACATAAGCATCTCAGTGTTGTTGAACATAAGCATATTGGTGTTGATGAACATAAGCCTTTCAGTGTTGTTGAACTTAAACCTCTCAGTGTTGTTGAACATAAGCCTCTTAGTGTTGTTGAACATAAGCATCTCAGTGTTGTTGAACATAAGCATATCAGTGTTGTTGAACATAAGCCTCTCAGTGTTGTTGAACATAAGCATCTCAGTGTTGTTTAACATAAGCCTCTCAGTGTTGTTGAACATAAGCCTATTAGTGTTGATGAACATAAGTAGCTCAGTGTTGTTGAACATAATCATCTTAGTGTTGTTGAACATAAGCATCTCAGTGTTGTTGAACATAAGCATATTAGTGTTGATGAACATAAGCATCTCAATGCTGTTGAACATAATCATCTCAGTGTTGTTGAACATAAGCATTTCAGTGTTGTTGAACATAAGCCTCTCAGTGTTGTTGAACATAAGCATCTCAGTGTTGTTGAACATAATCATCTCAGTGTTGTTGAACATAAGCATCTCAGTGTTGTTGAACATAAGCATCTCAGTGTAGTTGAACATAAGCCTCTCAGTGTTGTTGAACTTAAACCTCTCAGTGTTGTTGAACATAAGCATCTCAGTGTTGTTGAACATAAGCATCTCAGTGTTGTTTAACATAAGCCTATTAGTGTTGATGAACATAAGCATCTCAGTGTTGTTGAACATAAGCATATCAGTGTTGTTTAACATAAGCATCTCAGTGTTGTTGAACATAAGCATCTCATTGTTGTTGAACATAAGCATATTAGTGTTGATGAACATAAGCATCTCAGTGTTGTTGAACATAAGCATATCAGTGTTGTTGATCATAAGCATATTAGTGTTGTTGAACATAAGCATCTCAGTGTTGTTTAACATAAGCATCTCAGTGTTGTTGAACATAAGCATCTCAGTGTTGTTGAACATAAGCATCTCAGTGTTGTTTAACATAAGCCTCTCAGTGTTGTTGAACATAAGCATCTCAGTGTTGTTGAACATAAGCCGCTAAATGCTGTTGAACATAAGCCTCTCAGTGTAATTTTTTTTTTTCACCAAAGTTAAAAATCAACAGGTCCTTCCTGTTAAGCCCCTGTCACACTCAGGCCGGCGCTCTCATTGCGCTGCAAAAGTATCAAAGCGCCCACCTAAACGCACTAAGGTCTCCAAGAACCGATTGGTGACGCAGTTGACACTGGCTACAACGGGCGAGGATCTCCATGGTCGCCCATAGGTGCCAGAGCGCCGCGATTGTTTTATGCATGCACAAAACAAGCGCAGAGGCTCGCCGTTCTGACCAGGACGTAGTACTGTCGCCGTGACAGCGCAAAGCAAAGCGCCAAGCGAGCGACGTGAGCGTTATGTGGACGTAGCAAGAGCGCATATTAGCTTCTCGTGGTCCCAGCAAGAAATTAATCTTGTCTTTTGCGACTACAGTAAGCTTAATCAAATTCTCACTACGTGCCTTTCCCGTCCTTAATACGCTCAATGAGGCTCTGTCCAAAACTTATTGCGCTCTTTCTGCGCTGTCATGGGGTGTTATGGACTGGTTCCCGCTCATAGAACGTCCACATTGTGCTGCCACTGCGACTCTGGCGCTCGCTTTACGCCCAAGCGTTATACATGGCGTTCTTCTGGCGTTTACAGCAGGTTTACAGTACGATCCCACTTTGAAATGCGGTCTGCTCATACCACTGTTACACTCCGCTGCGATCAGGCTGGCGTTTGCTTTGAGTTGAAAAAGTTTCAAAATACGAGTAACGCACAGTGGAAGCGCGGAAAATTGTCAGAAATTTTCAATATGTTAAAACAAGAGAACCAATGTCAGAAATGGTACCGCGCTCAAGATCATATAATATAAACCCAAGAATGTAATTGTAGAATATAAAATATATTGGTTTTGCGAATGACCAACTCAGAATTCTGTTAAATAACAATATATTAATTATAACAACCAGCCCCTAATTAATGAACCGGTGGCCGACTCGACCGTCATCCGACCACAACCCCCAGTGGGCTGCAGAAATTTCTTTAATTTGTAATTGACATATAGTTTATCACAAACCAAAAATCAACATTAATCAACGTTGATTAACACAATAAACGAAATTGAATTTCCCCAACTACATGCACCTATCCCTCTTATCACGTTTTCATCGCCCTCATTGTACCACCCATTGCGTTCCTGCTTTGTCAAGTCTCACGCTTTCACTGCGTTTCCTCCACGCCGTAAACGCTCTTAATGCGTTCAAGTCGTTGTCATTGCGTTGTTAGTACGCTTTGCGCTGTCATGGCGACGGTACTACGTCTGGTCAGAACGCCGAACCTCCGCGCTTGTTTTGTGCATGCGGCGCTCTGGCGCTCTGGGGCGATCACGGAGACCGTCTCCCGTCCTAGCCAGTGACCAATACGTTCTTGGATACCTTACTGCGCTTTGCTTGGCGCTTTGATTATTTTTCAGCGCAATGCAAGCGCCGGCCTGATCGCAGCGGAGTGTGACAGTAGTTTTAGCAATAAAATCATCATGGGAATTTTTTTTGCATTTATCTATTATATTGGGCCTCTGGTGATTTCAAGTTCGTGAATACACCATATAGGACAATGTGATTTGTGCTTAAAGCAGAAAAAAAATACGTGCACCAAATCATATGTTGCAGGATATCAAATTACTTTAATTTTGCTGCATGTTGCAGCCAATCGACGTAACGTCATCCAATCACGTGATTGTCGCATGCTAATTGCAGCTCTGGGTTTTCCCTAAACTTGATCGAGGCGGACATTTTAAAAATAAAACATGTCTGAGAATACAAAACATCTTTTAATTCATGATTGAAAAAGCTTATGTTACTCAAACTCAAAATGTTAGTCATCATTTCGTTATATCGATCGCCTACCGCCTACATGTCGCCTTCCTGTACAATTCACCAACGATTTGTATCTGTATGAGTTGCCATACAACATCGGGCACGCCGAATCGACAAATTACATCATCAACCGCATACAGTGATAATGAGAGAATTAGGTTTTGTGTTATTTATTTATTACCGGAAAACTAAAACATAAACTCCCTGGTTGACATTAAACATTATGACTGTTGCTTATCGGTCTATCATTCACAACATCGCCGTTCAGAATCTATGGCCATAACGTTGCCCTGACTAATTGACATTGGTCCGTTCCGTGATGACATTAATTAGTGGGAGTTGTTGGATATTAAAAACCGCGATCAAAGAATGAGGTTTCCGCGGGGATGAATGGTGTTTCCCCATAACACTACGCCAATTTTCTACACACCCTTTATGCCTCCGCGATTACGTGGGTTATAGGTCATACGACATGAACGCATAGCTGGGATGTACACGCGATACAGGTCTACTCTTAATTCGCTGGGCAATTTCCATATTGTCGCATGTTTTGTTGTGACGTGAAATTTCAAAAGACCATCTTCGTATACCGTGCACACGAGTTACAGTTGTAACACAGCATCCAATTTGAAATAAAATATATACATCATCACCACGGTGACACCACCATATTTATTTGGGAAACGAAAGCTCTCAGTCCTATATACAGTAATGCCCTAAATAATCGACTCCTTAACCACAGCATAATTATGGGTAACTTTTCAGGATTTAGTCGGAAATATTGAGAGCTTTTCGATGAATGTCAACAAGCCATATTTCCGACTAAATCCTGAAAAGTTACCCATAATTCTGCTGTGGTTAAGGAGTCGATTATTTAGGGCATTACTGTAGCTCTCTCACAATACAAAGGTCAAAATCCACACTTGTGATTTGTTCTACGATTTTGTTTATGTGAAATACCGTTCCAATTTATTTTAATTTCTGTGCGACATTGATGTATCTTTGCCATTCATGTAGCTGTGCCAAATCTATTAGGCCAATATTACATCAATATATGTATTAATTTGGAGTCGTTTGATAATACTTGTATATCTTCACGCGGAATATATACACGGCCATTCCATGGGGTGTCTAATAGACTGTCGACACGGGGGGGGGCTGAAAAATTATTTTTCACTAAATATATGTTCTATTCAACCATGCAGCAATGTGGTGACTATGGATTATCGTTGACTAAATCCGTTGTGCGGTCGATTGTTTTAAATCAGGGTTTGGGGTCAGATAACACCCACCCCCTCATCCGAGACACAATATCTGCGTCCCTGTTCATGACAACTTCAGGGCCGAGATCATACGCCATAATTTGCAAAAAAATGCACAACCTCGCAAAATGGTGACATAAGTTACATGGACACTTAAATCTTCTTAAACAGTCATATTTATAATGGGACGGGATTCACAGTGAGCTAGTAAAATTGATACATAGCACATTCGCCACCCTTTTTGGGGGGGGGGGGGGTTGAGTTATTTATATGGGTGAAGAAAACGTTGAATATTCACTTCGATTTTTCCGCCATTGTCTATATAGCAAATTATGACGAATTTATCACGACTGGTGTACTGCAGTGAAATAAGGGGACTATAAGATAAGATAAGATCAGATTTATTTGCATAAACACCGATAAAGGCAGTATGCTGACACTAAAATGCATAATAAAACAATAATTAATAAATGATTCCATGTGAACATGGCATGTCTATAATAATTATAACTACATGTGTTTTATTGTGTGGTGGCATGCATAACATTCATTCTGAACGCTTATCAAAGAAGTCCCGATAGACACTTCTGCTTGGTATTCCTTGAAATGGTATCACGAATCCGTCTCACCTATAGATACGAACAAAAGGTTAGATACATACGGGGCATCGTCAGTACAGCTTACCCTTCAAGATGGCGTCGATGTGTAACTCACATGCAGGTATACGCTTGAAAGATACATGTAGATGGAACACAGCAGTCAGAGGGGCGCTTTTCTCAATGTAGATATGTACATGTAATGCACACAGACATTGAACGGGATCAAGAGGTCCCGTATACCCCTCCATCACATGTATCGTATTGAGGTATACATGCACGCCAGAAAACACAAAATGCACCATGACCGATAAGAACAATCAAGTCCGACTACAAGTATACGTTACAAGCACGGCGTTCGATTTATAAGTGAATTAAAGATCACAAGCGCCCGGAGGGCGCGCGCGTGGTGTTTATTTCGCTTATAAATCGGACACTGTTCTTATATAACATATTTATAACACCCAATCAGCCCGAGAAACTTACAATCAGTGATGAATTTTTCTTACCAATTAAATGTATGTGGTCAGTCTTACAAACCTGGTCCGGTGAATACAAATCAATACCCATGGTCGGTATTACACTCGGATAGTTCAACGCATTGTATTTGTGCCAAATCATGCCGAATTTTGTGTTAATCGTGGATTAATTAGAGAGCACACTACACTTCTATTCTTTTGTGCATTATTCCTACGTATCGGATTTATTTATTTCATACATTCCAAGTCGGAATTATAATATCACAGACAGCACTTTCAACCAATATAAGTTATCCAATGGTGTCCGGTTACCGACCTTTATTTACTTTAAATATCTGTTATAGTTGTTGTCTGTGCTGTAAAACGGTCTGTCGTTGATTACATGTGTTCATTGTGTTGGTGAGAGGAGGCTACTAAATTTGCCACTGTTCAGGACAGTAACTGCCGGATTTCGCCGACAAAGTAAATGCCCATGCAAATCGTCCGAATACCCCCCCCCCCCCCATTTGAAGTTTTAGTTTGGCGTATACTCGGTATTACTTTAATTAATTATCTAAGTATTAACGTTTATATATTTTGAATAACGTATCGCCCATGTCTTCCATGTCGCTACGTCCCTGTATTTGCTTGTTGTAACAAAACATGGTATCACTGTCACAGCCAATATTAATAATGCTCACCTCGGCTGAAAAATAATTTGTTTCAGTGAACGGGAGTGCTAAATTGGTCAATCAAGGTATCGCGAATAGAATGCACATGCTTGTTGTAATCACGACAGACCGTTTGATAGAACAGGAGAAGACTTAAAGGCACGTGCGGCCTTGGCGGTGGGTATCCTGTGAAAATATATCCACCCGTCAAAAACCGCCACAAACAGAAAGAACGTAAAAATGTAGATAGACTTTGTCCGTATACAAATAAGAAATATCGCATAAACAGTATGTTATGGTCATATGTTTGACCATTGTTATGTAAACAACAGCATAAAAAGTTACTTTTCTGGTGTTTGTTTATATTATGATGGTAAACATAAAGAGCGTTCTTTGTTGGTGAATACCTTATATGGAACTAATAAAGAGCGTTTATGCCATTTGTGTGTGATTAGCCAGTAGAATTGTGCTGTCTTCTGTAACACAATCAGGCTCTTGCTTAGGTAAAATATAGTAGGTCTTTATGATAACATGCTGTTTACGCGATGGTCATGGTATATATGAACGGAACTGTATGCGTTTTAATGTTTTTCTGTTTACGGTGTTTGGAACAAATATGAATATTTTCGACAATTAAGGCCGCACGTGCCTTTAAAGGAATCACGGAACTAAATGGTTTCCCATAGGCGACAGTGTTAACGTTTTGGCCAAATTCACTGAATTGAAGCCTGCAGGCCATATCAGTGATGTTTAGCCGGCTAGATTGACACCAGTTGGTCACGAAAATGGACGAAAAATCATAGGTCATGTGTTTACTTTTTAAAATAAATCCCCAAGTGTACGACAGGGCTATCCCACAGCCAAATTTGATCTGGACAAATCCAGAACTACAGCAGCTAGTTAAATAAATTTCCCGCTCACAAAAATCCATTCCCCCATTCATTCACCAGTTTAAATTATTTAGATATGATGTACAAATCAAATAAACGCGATGTCATCCTTTAATAACGTGTCGCATGTATCAGGTGAAGGTCATTCTTCAGTTACCTTCACATTTAGCATTCCACGGTGTACTCGTTCCCCGACTCTAGAACACATTTAGCTCCCTGATTCCTATAGATCTTTACAGTAAATAAAGGTCGGTCACCGGACTTCATTAGATAACTTCCATTGGTCTAGGGCTGACCGCTGATTGGCGTGTTAAATTAAGTATAATGTTCATTTCTCTCTGTTGCATTCTTGTTTTTGTTTTACAGATTCATGCTGATCGCCTCATTATGTTTCTTAGGATTCACATCTCTTATTCGAGGTAAGTCACGTTTAAAGACCCACTTAATTTTCGAAACCCCAGATCACATTAATAAAATAAATGCCACATTATATACCGTTTGAAAGATAAAGCTCCATGCAAAGCATTGTATAATCAACTTATCCGGTATCATAAACTGTTTACATGTTGAGTTACCAACGTGTTTTTGGCATCTCGATTGTAGTAAAAAGTTTGTTTTTTTTCAATGGAGGGGGAATAACTCTATATCTTAAGGATAGAGTTATTCCCCTTCCATTGAAAAATCATCTTTAGTTTGAATTCTGTGAGCCAAAACTGGGGTAATCATTCTATGATTTCAGCTGTTTTCTATTTCTCTATGGGCATCTTCTGAGACAGATGTTTCCAATTGTGATGAAATATAGTATTTTAATAATATGTTATGGCATAGATTGTTATTAAAACCGTATATCAAGGAACAATACAAAAATAATCTGTGACTCGAAAATTAAGAGAGCCTTTAAGTCCCCTCGATGTCATTGTTTATGCAGAATGTGTGCAATAAATCCTCGCAATTTACACGTCCCTACTCTTATTCATGTCATAGATTTTGAGAAATCGGGATCCGACTTTTCTTCAGCATATAACAAATAAAGAGCGTTCATTGTTAGTCTATTTCAGATTTAACATCAAGAGCACAGAGAGGCGTGGCATAATACGCCCGTTGGCTTGTTTCAAATTATTAATTTTAGAAAGATACTTGAAAAGTTAAGAGTTATCAGCCAAAAACAATAAAACTAAAAGATCTATATCGAAAAGGTCCATAACTCTCGTGAAACTCATTTGACAAGTTCAAGGCCAGCTTCTATTTTTATCCAATTCAGTCGCGTTACCAAGTCAGGTGGTGATCAAGCACCATAACGACAGTTATCAACAGCAAGCCAAAAAAAACAAAAAAACATTTCAGTCTAAAAAAAAACAATAAAACTAAAAGATCCAAGTCGACAAAGGTCAATTACTCTCGTGAAAATCATTGAACAAATCCCCGATTCAAGGACAGTCTGTATTTTGATCCAATTCCGACGCGTCATACAAAGTTTGGTGATGATAAAGCACCCTAACTACAGTTATCAACAGCAAGCCAAGAAAACCCAAATTATTTCAAAGTCTAAAAATCTGGTATGAATGGGCCATTGGAACCCAAAATATACATGTATTTTAAGGTTGTAAACCTGCATACAAAACTGCATCCATCATAAATCAGCATTAACTAAATTTATCATCCGGAAATGAAAATTCAACCCAAATTTCAACAAGGGTCGTAACATTGGCAAATCCCGATATTGAACTTGGCCTGTGGTTTGTGGTTGTGAACACAAATACCGAATTTCAGTTACAATACGTTCCGCTTTGAAAACGGATGTATAAATATAAAGATCGTTTGTCTCAGTTACTTGCGAAGACAATTGAAAACAGCTGGAAAAATTATATAACTTTGGAAAATTTGATTTTTTTCTTCTCCAGAATATATATAAAGCCGGTAGATATAGAGGATCTTGTATACCACATAAAAAATAGAGCATTATTCCTCAAAATCCTTAAAATAAGCTGCAATATTCATACATTTACAGCGTTGATTGAGACGTTTCACAGTCGTATTATCGTATACGACATTATTGTGCGCTCTGGGGCTGACGACGGAAAATTTTGTCCCCTTGTTTTTGTGTCTATTTTCGTAGTGCAACGAAGTTCAACAAGAATTTTACTTTAAGGAACAAATCAATCATTTTGCATTTTCTGGTGTTGGTGTCATGCGCGGCTTTTCGAAATAGTATTAATCCACCTGAATCAATGTAAAGACGCGCGGTGATTTTGTAGGCGCAATTTTTAATGATATACATATAATAGAGGTTTCATGTGATATATGTATATCGTGTATTTATTGGCTATGTTATCACTCTGTCTAAACCACGTAGACTTTGTGCTGCAAATGAGCCAAGTCCGCTTAACTAGATTTGGATTGCAGCAAACAAATGCCACATTTTATTACCAAATTGGTCGGTTGGAATATCTAAAAAAAAACAATGTTCGGAAAACCTCGAAAATTATAACTTAAAAAAACGATACTTATTCTCAACATCACCATTGGCATCTAGGTAATTGCGAAATCAGCAGGAAACAGCAACTTGCATTGACCCGTTGACCGAATTGAGACCACTCGTTATGGCTATACAGAATAAAGGGGGAGAATATTGACCAAATATTGTCTGATAAGAGACATGCTGTGATAATCGGATATTTTAATTGTATACAGGATCCAATTGTCTTGGACGCTAAACAATAAATTGACGCTCCACAAAATTAACTGCATCATTCTCGTCATGGGTCGATACGTTTCTCACAAACAGATACGATTTTACCCATACTCACGAAGTCCTAGACCAAGTCTGGGTTTAGTGTGCCTGTCATTTGCAGAATAAGGTCCCCAGAGGGTGAATTTAGTGACGCTACCCCGCATAGCGGGCTAGCATCACTAAATTCACCCTCTGGGGACCCCAATCTGTTTAGGCCTCAACTTCTCTGGAAAGTTTCTTTATTATCAAATTTCTGTAGAAACTTCTTCTTCACATGTATTCTATTTCTTTTTTAGTTTAGTTTCTCTATATCCCCAAATTGGCAGACGATACATTGCATAATCGAGGTTCCCAATGGGTGTACATCACAATATTCACCATTTGGGAACTTCAATCTTATTTCTATGTCTCTCATAGCAGATGAGGCCATGCATAATGGGGTCACCAGAGGGTGGATTTAGATATGCATGCATGCTAGCCCGCTATGCGGGATAGCTTTACTACATTCACCCACTGGGGACCTCATTCTGCAAATGATAGGCACACTAAACTCAGGCTTGTCATAGACGCAGTAGTCGTCGACATTGTGAGATATACGTCTTTACGATCTGGAGGAATTTGGATAGAGAGATTCTCCAATGGGGTGCTCAACCTGGAGTTTCTATAACTCCACCACCTCCTGTTGGAAATGTCTAATCTAACACCCACTATCAGCGGAAACGATCTCAAATTTATCGGAAAATATCAGAAGCAAAACACGTATATTCAGCGTTTAAATACAGGTTGGATGGAAAGTCAAACTATTAGAACAATTTCAATCAATTGTTTGCCTGAAATTTCCAACTAATGTTCTTGTCATATATGAATTGTCCAAGTGTTTAAATCTTTGTGATACACCCCCTGTTGCCAAGACCCCGATGATCGACCTTAGAAATTATTACTTGGCCAATGGTGATGAGTCGAGACTTAGTAGGTCATATGGTTCTAAACTAATTTTCTGACATTCAGTATAAAGCTGGTCCAGATCTTCCTATAACAAGTTTTATGTAGTTTTCTTGGTATAAAAATAACATGAATCGAAAACCCCTGTCTGGAAACACTTCTATCAATTAAAATATTGATATTATTTCGAACATTCTGGTATGATACACACACAATAAATTTGGGGTTATGCAGTTATAACCGAAAAGTTTGAAGATAACTTCTATAACGCGCGTAGATGATTATCAGAAATTACTTGCAGATCGATTGGTGTTATTGGTTTTGACCGGCAGAGAAATTAAACAAATTTCTTGTAAATCCAAAATCCAATGACCCCAATCGATCTGCATGTCATTTCTTATATATATCTCAACAAATCAAATCGTTTATGTAGCCTTGTTTTGTTGTTTCTTCTAGGAATCAGTTCGACAGATGCTATCAATTCAACAGTTCGATCCAACGACCATGATGGAATACAGAAACACACAGCTATTGTGACCGGCCTTAACACAAACCTTAAAACCGACGGGTCGCCTGTCGCTAACGCGAGTACTCTGGTTAACAATTCCCATAGTGTAGTAAACAATATTGGAGAAACGATCGAAACGGTGTTATATTCTGACAAGCTTCCAATTCTTCACGGTTCGGGAGAAATTTCAGTTTCGAAAACAGAAAATAAAGCGGGCGTCATTCCACAGGAAAACAGCAGCAAATATTCTGTTCATGATCGGATAAAACGAACAAAAAGAGACTGGAAAAAGTTGTTCGATGATCGCGACGAGTGGTCGTCGGACAAATCGTTCCCCGAAGGCGGAGACTTTAAGACCCACTGGAGCAACGTTAATAAAAGACAGCCTGAGGTTTTTAACAAACAAAATACGAAAAAAACTGACAAGAGAGGTTGGGAATTTTGGCTCAAAAGAAATGGTAATAGGGGAAAATCGGTTGATCAGGAACGAGGAAGCTCTGAACTCGACAAGAGAGGTTGGGATGATGTAGAGAAACGAGGCTGGGCTGATATAAAAAGAGCTTGGGAGGACATAGACAAACGCGGTTGGTCTGACCTTGACAAACGAGGCTGGTCTGACCTTGACAAACGCGGTTGGTCTGACCTTGATAAACGAGGGTGGTCTGACCTTGACAAACGCGGTTGGTCTGACCTTGACAAACGAGGGTGGTCTGACCTTGACAAAAGAGGCTGGTCGGGACTTGACAAACGAGGCTGGTCTGACCTGGACAAACGGGGCTGGTCTGACCTTGACAAACGCGGCTGGTCTGACATTGACAAACGAGGCTGGTCGGACCTTGACAAACGAGGCTGGTCTGACCTTGAGAAACGAGGCTGGTCTGACCTTGACAAACGCGGCTGGTCTGACCTGGACAAAAGAGGCTGGTCTGACCTGGACAAACGCGGTTGGTCTGACATTGACAAACGGGGCTGGTCTGACCTTGACAAACGAGGCTGGTCTGATCTGGACAAACGGGGTTGGTCTGACCTTGACAAACGTGGTTGGTCTGACCTTGACAAACGTGGTTGGTCTGACCTCGAGAAAAGAGCATGGGAAGATGCTAAAAGAGGTTGGGCCGACGTCAAAAGAGGATGGGAGCACATGAAGCGAGGATGGGAAGACATGAGCAAGAGGGGGCGGGACGATGCGAAAAAAATATTGCTAGGAAACACAGAAGACAGCAGTTCGCCTGTTGCTCAAAGAGTATTGGAAGACGTTGAGAATAAAATTCCAGGTTCTCTCAATGACATGTCATTTGATGATACAGACAAAAGCGACACATACGAAGGCAAAATGGGCGACTATTCTAGAGAACACGTGACAACGCCAGATATCATGGTGCAACTTCTCCAGCCGGAACTCATGGAATTGAGAAATGGGCGTATCATAGGAGGGGCCAAACTCAAAAAACGCGCGTGGGAGGTTCTAGAGAAACGGGACTGGACAAATATCGATAAAAAAGCTTGGGCGGAACTGCTTAAACGAGAGTGGGCCGATGTTAAGAGAACTCCTGATCCTTCTGCAGACCCTTCAAGATTGTCCCAAACGTATGGACTAGAGAAAGTCAAAAACCCAGGAACCAACGATAAATGGGATTCAGCATGGCCGAAAGTGAGATCTTTTGCTGGCTTCACAGAATTTGGTAACCCTCTTCTAGGGGAATCCGTTGGCACAGAACTCGAACCAGAAGCTCAAACGGTCGATGAATCATATAACACCGATATCCCAGAAAGAAAGATAACGGCAGCTGAACAACTTCTCGAATTGTTACGTGAACGCGCGAGAAAGAGTAGGGGTGGTGAGAAGGAACGCACTTCTTTCGATGTGAAACGTCGAGGTTGGGAACCGCTGGATGATTCTTGCCTGTCATGTCACGAACGACGATCTTGGACTCCGAAGGTGAACAGGGCGACGCTGTTTAAACGATCTCTCTGCTCTTGTTGTGACAAATTCCGGTTGCAAACATGTTGCGATTTGTGCGCAATGTTGTGACCTTCCTGTGTGTTTTGAGTCCGTCACTATTCAGTCGAGATAATTTGCAAAAAGCCATAGTTCATCCATTTGGTCAAGTCGCATATTCAATCCAAAACAACGCGATTTCTTATGGAAGTTATAAACATTATCAACAATATACACAGGGGTGACTTGAAATTGATCTGTAAAATATTTATGCTTTATATGGAGTCATTGCAATTTTTTCAGACACTAAATCTTCTGAAACAAATGTATTTTTACGTATTCAAAATTATATATACATTGGAAAGAGATAGGTCTCGACTACTTAGCATTATTAGGTTCTGGAGTAAACGACATCAGACCAAGCTACACCTTCTTATAAAATGACACTTTCTTGTTTTAAAAAAGAACTATACTCCCCCCCCCCAGAAAAGAATACATTTGAGTTATACTAACATGTCAATGTGTGTGCTAAAAGCAGTATTAACTTTAACTCTTTTTAATATTTATGAGGAATCAGCTGCAATTTTATTTTATTTAGTTTTTTGAAATATCTCTTTTCTGCTCAAATAACATTTCACATAGTTTTGACTTACGACTTACCTCCCTTTGAAACCCAGCTGTGGTTATGGAAAGCTGCAAAACAGAGTTCAGTCCCCTCGCTACGCTATGTCTGACCGCTACTGGCATGTGTATTTTCTTAATTAAATCTAACAAAAGTGTTTTGTCAGTTACAATTCATCTGGCTTGATCTGGACAATTTTCAGATGAATATGTACAGTTCAGTTTCTCAGAATAATGCAGAATGAGTTGTAACCTACAAAAGTCTCAAATAAATAAATGTGCGATTCCTTCACATTGTATTTAGGTGCTTGCAGCGGTAATTTATGTGTAGGGGACTGAACTCTGCATGGAGCTTGCGGTTGTGGTACAGAGACAAAATGCATATAATTCTAAATCACATTATGCTCTTTAACCCTTTACCCAACAAACCGGCCAAAACCGGCCAAATAAAGCTTCAACAGCCTAAATTATCTTGGGTCTGTCTCAATAAAACCATACAAATATGGATATCATTGGAACCGGCTCCTTGACCACATTGTGATAGTTACAGTTATGCCCTGTGCCAATGCATTCTCTTATATATGCGAGTCGACCATAGGTCGCCTCGCATATATAAGAGAATGCATTGGCCTAAAAAAAATCTGTTTTAAACACTTTTTACCATTTTTTCTTATATTTTTTAACAATTTTATAATTTTTAATGTGTTAAGCCAATGCATTCTCTTATATATGCGAGACGACCTATGGTCGACTCGCATATATAAGAGAATGCATTGGCACAGGGTCCTTCTGTTGGACAAAGGGTTAATCCTTTCTTTACTAAATGCACAGTGACGAGTAGTTCCCTGAGAGAATGTTCAGATGATAACATCAACATACAGGCGGTTATTGAACTTATTAGCTGATCATTCCTCGCACGTGAAGCGGAATCCTTCTTCACTTGTATTAACCCTTTCACGGTGGAAGCGGCGCTGGCGCAACATTAAAGACCCTGTGCCAACGCATTCTGTTATATACATGCGAGTCGACCATAGGTCGCCTCGCATATAAAGAGAATGCATTGGCCTAACAATTTTGTTTACCGTTTTTATCAATTTGTTTCATTTTGTCTTACATTTTTTAACTACAGAAAATAATATATAATTTGTTAGGCCAATGAATTCTCTTATATATGCGAGGCGACCTGTGGTCGACTCGCATATATAAGAGAATGCATTGGCACAGGGTTTTCGCCAAAATTCCGATAGCTCCCGCCATGAAAGGGTTAAGCTGCTTTCACAGACCTGTGGCTGACGCATGTGGCTATGGGGTTATAGGAGCACCGTTTCTAACCATACATATATCATTTTCGCCTCTTTGTCGGCTGCACACCCCTCCAAATGAATAATAGACCATTTCGGTGTATACTATTATAACTGATGGGATAATTGTTTGATAGAGAAAGGGTTAACATTGATAACCATGGTAACGGAGACAACTGCTTAATCCCAAGGCACTCACAGTAGGTAAAGGGTCAAACAAAAACAAAACATGAGCACGCCGTCGGGGCGTGGTATAATACGCCCGTTTCTGGAGTAGAGTGCGGCAAGGTTTAATTAATTTGTTTGAAACCTTTACTTTGACTTAAGACGAAATAATAAAAAAAATTAAATCTAAGTCGAAAAAGGGGCATAACTTAGTCAAAATCATGCGGACGAAACCCATATTCGAACTTGATCTGTATTTTGGGGTGGTAAACTAATATTCCAAATTTGGTTCAGTTCACTTGATTCAATCTAAAGTTATCATCCGGAAACGCAAATCAGGTAAAATCTAAGTCGAAAAAGGGGCATAACTCAGTCAAAATCATGCGGACGAAACCCATATTCGAACTTGATCTGTATTTTGTGGTGGGAAACTAACATACCAAATATGGTTCAGTTCAATTGATTCAATCTAAAGTTATCATCCGGAAACCAAAAGCGGACGGACGACGGACGGACGGACAACCCATTTACATAATACGACCGTTCTTTTCAAACGGGCGTATAAAACGTCTGTAAAACGACATTACCACAAGAAAAACACGAAAATTAGATAAACTTCTTATATTCATTATTGATAGTTCCCCAATAACCAAATTTCGCGTGTTGAAACCATTGTCATGTAAAAAAAAAAATGTTACAGTGATTTGTCAACAAACATTAATAATAGTGTAGTAAGTTCAAATATTTTCAATGCTTTGACCTTTTCCAATGTTCGCCGTCATATTTTGATTAAACGTCTTTTCGACGTTAATTGTGAAAATTATGACAAGTGTCATGCAAAATGAAAAAAAAAGTGATAAATATGGTGCAAATAGAAATTTCAGTACATAATGATTTGACAACAAAAAAGTTTTTGAATATAGCAAATTTAACACTGAATGTATGCATGGATATAAAAATTAGGGTGATGAAAGATGGCATCAGAATTTGCAATGCAGACAAATGCCGACTCAGTCGCTGATTGGTCGAAAATATCATCTAATAATTATTTGATTGACAGCTGTGGAAATGTCCATTGGACTTTTATCGGGAATTCCACTGTTTTGACATCTCATTATTGGAGAGTTATTAATAATGAAAGTAAGAACATAATCAACAAGCTTTGAAATAGTGTGTCTGTCATTTGCAGAATGGGGTCCCCAGAGGGTGAATTTAGTTATGCTACCCCGCATAGCGGGTTAGCGTCATCAAATTCACCCTCTGGGAGCCTCATTCTGCTGAGGTGTAAGCAGAATGAGGTCCCCATATGGTGAATTTGGTGATGCTAGCCCGTTATGCGGGGTAGCATCACTAAGTTCACCATCTGGGGAGACCTCATTCTGCAAATGACAGACACACTATTACAAGGCTTGTCAATAATGAAAGTAAGAACAAAGTCAATCGTTTTTCCTTGTAGTTGTTGATGGTTGTTTTACATAATATTATGCTCTTTCGCATGAACCCACTTCAAAGAGTCCCTTTAAAGTGTGTGATGAGGAAAACTATCACGAATTAATGAACAATTTATACAAAACTGAGGAGGAGGGATAACATATACCGATGTGTAATACGTTGGTGACGGGACAGGGAGTGCTAGATAAACGAACATTTCAACGCTCAAGTAACCGCAAGACAACAGTGCATAACACAAAGGGTGTGTTGGTACAGAAACTGCTGGACAATCGGAGCTGAAAATTTGCACATATGAGTAATTTGGCCCGGGGAATCTTATTAGAGAGCTCCCATTGCCAGTAGATGGCTTAAAAGGGCATTAATAATTAATTAAATTAAATTAATTATTTATATACACAAAATTGTTGTAATCTGGTCGGTGAAAATTGAAATACTTGGATAAATTTACCCGTAGAGTATAATGTGATAGATACCGTTGATCTAAGATGACATAAAGGGACAACTATGAGCAATAAAGAGCGTTCCTTATGTAGAAAAATTAGTACAGATAGGTCAACTGACCAGGGAATGTAATGGGATAGGCACATAATGGCTGAGATTAAAGCACTACTTACTTACATTTGACTTCCGATAATTTAAAATGGGATAATAAATTATATTATCAATAAAGAGCGTTTATTATCAGTCTAGAAGATATGTGGGAAATTTGTGGTAAAACCATTGTATGATAAGAAGAGTATTAGTCAGAGGTGTGTCGCGTCGTGTTTATACAGGTCGTAAATGAAATCAGGACTTATGAGTTAAACTGTTATTTAAAAATCAGACACCAATTTCCCCCACATATCTTCTGGAATGATAATAAACGATTTTTATCATATCTTACGACATCTGAGGTCAACGGTAAGTGAGTAATGTTTTATTCTCAGTTCAGCCATTATTCGTGGATGGATGGAACATGAGAAGATGCGCATATCCCATGCCATTTCCCTGGTCATGAGACCCACCAGTAACAGTTTTCCTACACAAGGAACGCTCTGTATTGTTCATATACGCCCCTTTAAGTCGGCTGATGTCAACGGCATCTATATCATGACACTCTAAGGGTCAATTTATCCACGTGTTTCAATTTTCATCGACCAGATTGCAACAATTTTGTGTCTATAATTAATTATTTAATTTAATTATTAGTTCCCTTTTAAGACATCTGATGTCAAATAGACCTATCTAATACGATTCCTCGGGTTAAATTACTCATATGTGCACCTTTTCAGCTCCGATGTATAAACTATCAGTAGATAAAAGCCAATTCTGGCAGCCTTTCGGGTTTGACACTGTGTGTCGCTGGTAGTCCCTCGTGTGACGTCTCATACAGGAAGATTAACGATTCAGACTGTATAATCCATAATGTAATATTCAATCGCATGAATCGCCATAACTTCAGTTACAGACGGCCTATCACACAAAGCATTTCGGCAACGTGCTCAGTGGATTAGCCGGCATCAATAATACACCGGTGCAATCCCTTAATATGGCCATTTATCAAAATTAGTATTCTATCACCCGGATTTTGTATGTACATCGCACCATATTTTTATGTCTGTCCAGTGTATATACATCATCCAATAAACATTCATTCATTCGAATCTCTCTGCGCTTGTTTCGGTGATTAATGTGGCTCGGGAGTACTTGATTCATTCACATGTATTTCTGTTCAGAACTTTACATAAAATAGGCCGTTAAATTCACTATTGGCTTATATAGGCTATGTGCGGACTCTATATACTCAAAAAGGTGTTACCAACTTTACAGAAAATCACCAGCAGTGTTAAACTTTCTGTACAAACGCTCTTTATTATTAACATAACATGAAGTATTAATGAAATAACGCTCTTTAATTGTACATGCTTGTTATACAGATAGAGGAAGAATTTGTTTCTTTCTTAATGATGCATATCTCATTTATCGCCCCTAAATTACTATTTATTCGGCTTCGGTGGTAAACAATATTAGATTTGAGTCGAGGAACCCACCCATCAATAGCCCAGAGTTATCAGATTTCGAGTTTTGAAATCTGTTAATTTTCACCACCTCGAATATTATCAAATAGTGTTGAACAAAATGTTGATATATAACACTTTTGGGGCAAATACAAGAAATACCTGTCTACAGGTTTTGTACATGTTTATATGTAAAAGTGATGGCGATTTTCTTAAAATGTTATCGTCGCCATCAACAATAAAACAAATTCAGCACCAAGAACCATCCGATCCATACAATCATGACAATGTTATATATATACCCTATCGGAGTTAACCGGCCTGCTTAAAAAGTTAGTCCATGTCAGCGCTAACAAGACCTCATCTTTGTAGATTGAGATCCGCTCTCCTTACATGCATTGATAGCGCTAACATTGTTAGTTCCAAGAGAAATAAGTATACGTATTAAATAAGGTGTGTGGCACTATATGTACATGAAACATTTTCTCACAGACATTCATGATTTCAGCTAGTACATTGAGCGCATACCCTACAGGTGGGTTCATACGGTAGATAATGCAGTGCGTTTGTTGTAAATATTTCCTGACTAGCCTTGAAAATTGTTGTTCTTATTTTGTCTAGACCACTTTTTTTTTTACATAATTAGAACGTATCTATCATTTTTTGGTTGAAACAATGGGTACCGGAAACGACACACTTTAATAAGTTTATCAACACCCGTTCAATGGACCAATACATTCAGAAATGGCGAGGTTATAACGACGCTTCTAGTAAGTGCCCATTATACCGTATTACCAAGCCAACTTTAGTCAAATCTGTTACCCCACCCCGCCATACCGTGATTTTAAAATGACCGCCCTCGAAATGTTCTAGCCAATACATGCTGACTCCAGCGAAGATCAGTACTCTGAATATTATAATTTGCATACAACGGTTATTGATCTCAATAAAAGTTATCTCGAATTTTACGCTTATAATTGTCGTTCAAGTGCAGATCGAACTCTGTGACTAACGCACCCCGACTCGATGTCGATGACATTAAATATTCAACGATATATGACTCTTAAAATGTGACGTCGCCATCAGCAACAACAAAATCAGCACCAAGAACCACCCAATCATGACAATGTATTATATACCCTATCTACGGAAGCATGGACCCGCCACATAAAAAAAAAAATTCACCCCTTAATCGGCGTATATACGCCGATCATCGGCGTAGTTACGTATACGCCGATCATCGGCGTAGTTACGCCGAACATCGGCGTATATATGCCGGTCATCGGCGTATTTACGCCGACTATCGGCGTAATGAACGGCGTATATACGCCGATGATATACGCCGATCATTAAGCCGATGATCGGCGTAACTACGCCGATGGCAATGGTCACATACCGGGTGAATAAAGGCAAGGGCACCAAGTTTCCTCTGCACTAACCCACTCATGACATACCTAAACATATGCATTTCTGGTCATTAGTGCACTGAGAATGGTGTTTCTCTTGGTCAATTGTGGACAAACTTATTTTTCAATATGATGATATACAAAGAATAAAATCAAAACAGGGGTTTGGAGACTGATCAATTCTTAACAAGGGGGAGGGGGTAAAAACTTGATTTTTTTTATAGATTTGGGAGCCGAGACCTGCCCTACCTTTTACATTACGGGCTATATGGGAAAAATGTAGAATCGTTTATTTAGTTAATCTTACCATACATGCTCTACCTCAAAATATACATATGCATGATCAGAAAATGCATATTTTGAGGTATAGGACAGGTGTATGTTAAGACATGGAAACTTGGTCTCCTTTCCTTTAGTCACTCGGTATGTTGCTCAAAACTTTTAATGAACAATACTGTCTGAGATGTGGTTTTAAACGAATATCAAATGACTGAGTTCCTACATGCTTTATATTATTCGCATAGTCCTTAATGTAAAAGCAGGTTTCGGCTCAAAAATCTCATCATATTGAAATAGGTTTGGTCACAGTTGACCAAGGTAGAGACGATACTCAGAAATTAATTATCAGAAATGCATATATTGAAATAGGGCAGGTGTGAGGTAAGGCGGGGAAACTTGGTCTCCTTGCCTTTTAGTCACTATGTGTGTGCCTCAAAACTTCTAAATAACTGTCTGGGATGTGGTTCTAAAAGAATATTAAAAGATAAACTACATAAATGACTCTATAGTATTCCCATGTGGACCTTAATGTAAAAGGTATAGGGCAGGTCTATATAAATCTATAAAACAAATCATGTTTACCCCCCCCCCCCCGATTAGAACTGATTAGTCTCCAAACCCCTGTTTTGATTTTATTCTTTTTATATCATCATATTGAAAAATAAGTTTGTCTACAATTTACCAAGGGAAACGTCATTCTCAGTTCACTAATGACCAGAAATGCATGTTTAGGTAGGGAAGGAGTGGGTTAATGCAGAGGAAACTTGGTCTCCTTGCCTTTATTCACCCTGTATGTGACCATCGCCATCGGCGTAGTTACCCCGATCATCGGCGTATATACGCTGATAGTCGGCGTAACTACGTATATACGCCGATCTAGGGGTGGATTTTTTTTTTGGCGGCTCCATGCTTCCTTGCCTATCGGAGTTAACCGGCCTGCTTACAAAGTTAGTCCATGTCAGCGCTAACAAGACCTCATCTTTGTAGATTGAGATCCGCTCTCCTTACATGCATTGATAGCGCTAACATTGTTAGTTCCAAGAGAAATAATTATAGATGTGTGGCAGTATATATGTACATCAAAACATTTTCTCACAGACATTCATGATTTCAGCTAGTACATTGAGCGCATACCCTATATATATCGTACTGATTCCATAAATCTGATATACATTGTATATATTACTACCATGCATGTTACGTATACATATCTTTGACGTTTAAATGAGTCATGTTCTTAGTACTTTTAAACAATTTTCTCCAATGTATGTTTCCCTGCTGGATGACTTAGTTCGTATATCGATTTGGGGCTAGACAACTACTTTCGAACTTCAATGAATATATGAATTTACACACGTCTCGTTTCGATTCACCCCATGAGACGTTCTCTGGAATAGGTTTTCACATTGAATGTGTGATTTGGATACAGTCCGGCGGCGATTCTTCTGTCTTACATTAAACATTGTTACGTCAGTCGACCTTATAAGTCATCACCGTCCCATGGTAGCTAGTCCGATTCTGACGTTTTCTCACAGAAACAAGGCCTCAGAAGTGTGTCTCGTTGAATGTCTGCGTGAATTTGTCGATATTCTCATTTCTTGCGCTGAGGTCGCCACGCAGGACATCGGGATACATCTATGGAAGCTGGCAACATATCCTCGTGGAATAGGTTCACATTGGCCTAACTATTTACACAGGCTCATATTGGACATATTTGGTTCTGAAATAAGCCCATAGTGGGTTTATACCAGTTATTTGATTGAATGGCGCGGGGCGCAGTAATAACGAGTATTATAACGAGCGTGAACCTGGTATGTCGTGTCGATGAGAAAAGATAGATTTTATAATGCCAACATTGGGTTATTTCGTATTGAAATAGTACGATATTGGACAGTTTTAAAAACAGCGTTTTATTTACATATTGAGCGTACATGGAGGTTAAATAATGCCAATATGAGCTTATTTCGCTCATTAAAATAAGCTCGTTATATGCTATTTTCACGAGAACAGGTTGAAGATGCATATAAATTTGATGTCGATATATGGACAAACGTAGTTTTAAGAAGGCACTTAAAATTGTGAATTCATTCAACATGAAATGTCATGCAAATTCGTGAATTTTCAAAAATCTAAATTTCGAACTATCAATTTGAAGGAAAAAACATTATCCTTTATACCTAATATTTAGTACTTTAGTAATATAACAACACCTATTCATCCTCACACTGTGAGAGATACGTTCCTATTATGCAAAAAAAAGTGGTTTAAACACAATAAAAACAACCATTTTCAAGGCTGGTCATTGGAGAGTTTTACAGGAAATATTTGCAACAAACGCCCTGCATTATGTAGCTTATGAACCCAGCGAGTGTTCATTGCTTCAAATGTATTTGCTTCATTCAGCGTGAACAAATTCTCAGTTCTTATCTAAATGTACATGTATCGATCAGAATGGCACATACATTGAGATGTCCATCAACTCAAATCAAGCTTGAAAATCGGTCTCGAGTTTCGCCCATGTCAGGGTTAGAACCCGCGCCAATTTCGTCCTGCCAAGATCGTGATACGTCGACAAATACACGAATACTGTCGTATATATACATTACATATGCTCTGCTGACGTCTTGGAAATTTAGCAGCTGCTTCAATTCTTCCCAGAGAAATGAGATAAACGCTCTTTATTCATACCATATCAGGAATCAACCAACAACTAACGCTCGTTATTATTTCATGCTGAAGAAAAATCGGTACCGATTTGTTCTAATTCTGTATGTCACCAATAAGTATTTCAGTGACATATAAAGTCCGTATAAAAGTACTTAACGTATTAATCGAATAAGTCGAGATTACCGGATGGTGTGTAAGAATTGCAAACGACAAATCCTTATATATTGCAAAAACTAAGAATTTATTGGACAATGTTTAAAATTCAATTGCAGTCGGCATTTAGTATGACCGGAAGGGGTCGTTCAGTTTTCAGAACATATTTTATGGCGCCCCCTTCTGTTAAAATAATGAATGCGCCATCCGCGTCACAATAATTCCAACTTCCAAGTTCTATAACTTCTATATTTCCATATAGCATTGTTTTTATAAGCCCGTTTGAAAAACGGCAGTATTATGTTATTGGTCCGTCCGTCCGTCCGTCCGTTAGCAGTTTTGGTTTCCGGATGATAACTTTAGTTTGGGTTATTTTATCGGAACTAAATTTGGTATGTATGTGAGTTTTCCAGACCAAATTACAGGTCAAGTTCGAATTATTTTTGTTTCCGGTTGATAACTTGTTTGGATTATTTGATCTCAACTAAACTTGGTATGTGGCTCAGTCATACTAAAATACAGGCCAAGTTCAAATTTGGTGCGGCCCGATGATTTTTGCCGGAGTTGTGCACGTTTTTCAACTTGGAAAATTCAATTTTTATAAGCCCGTTTCCGGGTTTGGTTTATTTTATCGGAACCAAAACGCACTCATTTAACTGGTCCAATAATCTGATATGTCTAAGTTGACCAGTATAGATATGTCAAGGATAGCCGCCATGCAATTCGAAAATTCATAAAGCGTGTTTAGTGATTGAGTATTTGGACCGACCGCTAATTTAGTCCAGGAGATATTGGTCGACCATTGTCCTTTTAGGGTATGTTCTGTGTTCGGATGTTAACAAGAACAATGTGACCACAGACTCCAGTACAAATGGCGTCCATCATGGTGGCCGGCCAGTTTTCTTGATATACACCAAGTCTCTTTGATCGCCATTGTAGTATAGCTATAGTATGATATGCGGTCTCTGTTTCCACTCGATTCGTTATGCTTATTATGTATCACCATAGACATGAGCCAAAAAATATGGCGGCCGAAATGTGAAAAATTACAAAAATTTCGACATTTCACAACATATCGTTTGTCTTCGTGGGCAACGTGTGCAACTTTGCGTGGTATCAATCAATTTACACATATATATGAGTCATTTATGCACACAATAAGATCATAACATTCATTCTTGGTCGAATATGTTTGCTCGATATCACACTTTTTTCCAAATACTGGTATAATCTACTTGTCACGTAGTGTTTGTTTCGAACCATGTAGTGGGTGTTAAAATTAGTTTACACTAAACACAAGCTTACAGTTTCGTTGATTCTACCACCCCCCCCCCACCCCCGCCCGCCACGAATTTTACTCCATGCATGTACTCCAACAAAACTGGAAGATGATAAAACATTGGTCATATATAGTCACGCTTTTAACGAAGCAACGAGCGAAAGAGTTAAACAGTCCTGCAATGTTTGTCCGACTTAAGTTATATACTGATGTCGGAATGGCATATTTCTTAATGTTATTGATATACAATCACCCCGACCCCACTCCCGCGTTTTAGCTCCATCATAATCAACTATTCGTTCAACAAACTGAGAGTTTATGTGGCACCATAGTAGTAAAGAGCAAAGCCTATGCTGCAGACTAGACTTATCGATTGACTATCATAATATTTTTAATATTATATCATAACTTCAGTGTTTACTATCCGATTTCTCCGGCTGATGGGTCAAACTGTAAAGAAATTGTAATATAAATCACAATTTGCTATTAATATGAAAGTATTGAGTCCAAATTTGTAAGATAAAAGTTTAACTACAGATTACATAGTCTATCACGCAATCTTACATAACACGATTGACAGCAGCCGCGCTGAGAACAATGGTATATACCGCAACGCGCAACATAATTACCAGTAATTCTGCTATACTAGCTGCTATATAGGATAATTGGTACCCGGGGGTATGAATGAGTCCAGATTGTAGAGGCACTGTCCACGTCATGCATGACGCGGTCGGCGCCTCTGCAACGCAGGCCCAGTCCAAACCAGCTGATTGTACACGGCAGTGCGGTTTGATACCCCCGGGTAATTATCGGCTGATAGAATGTGTGTTACATCACTAATTAGTTTATCACAAGGATGTATTAACGTGCTATTTGAAGCCACATGCCACCATGATGGTATCGTTGAATATCTATGCGTTGTCAATGAGTTACCACGTGGTCGATCATGTGACTATGCTTCTGTTTACACGTGACAATCATGTGATGTGGCCGATGATCACGTGACTCGTCTACAACACAAAATCTTCGGCTAACTTCGGAATTTTTTTTAATCGTTATAAAAATAACGATTAGCGGCCGAATATTAGATTACACGCGCATAATGGACATTTTATGTATATATTATCGGTATATTGAAAGAAAATACAAATTTTTTTTCAGGATCATATTCCTTTAATCTTACTACAACTCAACCAATGCTTATATATTTGTGTAGGCCTATGTAATACTCAGGTTAGCATTTGAGATTTGAGGTGAGGAATATTTATAAAAATCCAACAAGGCTACCCAAAATGGCAATTAAAAACAGTTAGAAATGGAAAACTATTACTCCTTACTCACTTGTGTCCGATTATGTTGAAATATTATATTTGGATAAAAACCTCCGGTATACTGCTATCGCTGCTGGAATCAAATTACAATGTTATTGGCAGATCGGACCCGACTGGCAAAGTGATCCGCCTTGCTACGGTCGATATGGACTATATAGGGTCATTCGAAATGCAACAAGGGTCTTGTTTGTGTGATATATCTCTCGCTGATAATTCAAGGGACAAATACATTGACAATGAATGAAAGAAAGTATGGAACTTTGAAATGGGAACCCATAGCCTTTGCGATCAAATTTAGACAAAATATATGTTGCCCCTAACCAACACGGCGATTCAGACGTCATGCATGTCACTGCATTCCGTTTGCCTGTTATCTTGAGTAACTATAGAATTTGACATCTCCCAGCAAAATATAACATCACATGTAACCAAGATGACGTATTTGCATGGTGATGAGTTCTGGAGTTTTGATATATATAATGTGTAGTGCCTTCCAGAGGTTATCAGACTAGAGGTTGTTTCGATTGGCGAGTACTAATATATATAACATATTATTATAGTCTGGTCGATAAACTAAAATTTTAGGGTCAACCTAGAAAAAATTTGGACTAAGTTGGTTTCTATTCCATTTTGAAGAGGAATATATCCTCTATAACATATCCAAAATCCGCTAAAATCCGCTTTGAGCATTTTCTGTAATACAAGATGGCGTCCATGATGGCAGTTGGTATAGAAAAATCCTGAATTTCGGTGGTAGGTGCGCCAAAAAATACCAAATTGGTAATAAAATAAAATCCACACAAACATTCCTTAGTCGTAAACCATATCGGTAGAATGTCTGTCCAAAATGACCGCTAAAATGGACAAAATCGCATGAAATTTACAATTTGCGGAAAATTGAATAGCTGGTTATACAAGAACGAACATGCCGTCGAATTATACGAGGGAGAATGATTTCAGAGTATAAGGGGAGCTATTAATAATAATATGTAAGAATTCGCTCTAATGTATCTCGCGAGGGAGCAACCGAAAGCCAGGTCTCATACAACGATTGAATGTGGACTTTTTGGGCGCCAAGAAATAGAAGAATAACGCAGTTTTATCTGTACTCTTTATCTTGAATCGTGTAATATATGTGTATTAAAACAGTTAAATGTGATATAATAGGGGTGTACTCATTGTGTGACCCTTTCTAGAAGCAGAAATATATGTAATGAAAACAGTCTCACGAATGTGACCGATAATCATTTATTTTTGAATTTACAACACTAAGTCTGTCAAAATTCACTACTATAGAACAGTATGAGAGCTATTCATGTGGTACTAGGTAAAATGATTAGATCCTATTGTCCGTGTCTTAAAATAGTAGTCATAGTTGCCTCCGGTCAAGTGATTAAACACGAATATTTCATTTTTATCACACAAATACATGGTAGTATACCATGAACGCAATTTATCAAAATACAAAGGATTACAATAGACTATCTTCAATAAATTCTCAACATAACCCAATTTGCCTACATACACTATGACAGAGACTGTCTTTATACCTGGAAATTATGTGCACTTAAATGCACTAAGGCCACATATACGCGAAACGTACGACCTTTTCTGCCACCGCATCGCAGCGTTTACCCATTCTCCCTAATGTTACACATATCTGCTGCATACAAAACCATAAATAGCAACATTGAGTGAGTGGTAAACGCAGAACTAATAACGGTAAACGCTGATGACCTGAAATTTAGCGCAAGTATGTGGGTGGCAATGGTAACATAATTTCAAACAACAAGATACTGACAACTAATAGTGTGTATTGCGTTGTACATATTCATGTTGTAAAGTGCCGATTGAAGTAATTTGAACATACTTGTCTACTAAGTAACCGGTTTGGGAGCACCATGAAAATTAGTACTAAATAAAATGTACGACGTACAGTCTCTTCGATCTAGTAAGATATGGTACTATTCTGTTGAAGAGATAAGTGTTTTTGACAGTATAATCAGCATTACGACATACGTGTATGGTTTATTGTCACGGAGATTGTTGAAAATTCTGGAAATATAACTAGTATTTACACAGATAGGGTGGGCACTTCAGTTTCTGCTTTAAATTCAATAATTAATCGTCATTCCAAAAGGAAACTACCACGCACTGTGTGACGAAATATTACTTCGTGTGTTGCATGCCCAAAATAACTGTTTTTGGTCCGACTGTTGGATGTATTCTAATAAGAAAACCCGAACGTAAATCATTGGGTTAACGTGCGTAGCAGTGATCGATAAATCATTCAGATAGATCTGTTTTCATTATATGTGTACCTTTAAAGATATATAACAACATTCTTGTAACTTACCAATGTGTATTTTCGCTTATAGGGGGTTATCCAATATGTTGCTTTCATCGTAGCATGGATTAATTGTAGTTGCGGCCATTTTGACAGCCATTTCATCGCCGCGATTTCATTGTTTTCTGTCCTTGTCACTCTATTCGCCCCCTATACTCTTTTACACAAACTGGTATATATCGGATGGAGGATTAATGCGTTCTGGTGTCGCCGATGAGGGATATATTGTAGAAAAACGTACTTCTCAAGGTCGAAAAATGAGCATTTTTTTAAATCTCTGTAAAAAAGTTTGCTCAAAGCGGATTTTAGCGGATTTTGGATATGTTGTAGAGGAAATATTCCTCTTCAAAATGGAATAAAAACCAACTTAGTCCAAATTTTTTCTAGGTCAAACCTTTTATCGACCAGACTATTAGTATGTATGTGTTACAGGAAACATATAATGATATATACACGTTGAAAACAACCACAAAAGCTCAAAAGTTGTGTATTGTCTATCGCTTTGGGTGACAGCAGTATAGCCATTATTTATGAGAGAAGATCGTTGGATTTTTGCTTGGCTGACAGCAATTCAAAACGTGTTAAAATTAACACTTGGCATATGGTCGCCAAAACCTCATAACAATCAGTAGTTCCACTTGTACTCAATTTTGGTTTTTGTTGTGCTCTGGAAGATTATACATATGATTGATCAGATCGAAATTTAAGTTCGAAACGTTTAGTCCCTGCAATATATTGCTTTGTGATGTAAACTAGTTTCACATTTGTTTGGGACGAAATATAACGTATACCACACATGCGTTCGGCAATACATGTGTATAGCTTATTTTTTATTTTTTTACGGGTTAGTTTCTCAGAAAATTCTGAGCGCTCTCTTTTGTACAACGGGCACATGAAGAATTAGTGATAAGCGTCTTGAGATCGGTGTCCACAAGAACATGCGGTGCTGTCAGCGATATAATTGTTGAACATCGAGTTCGCTGCACAAATTACGTATGCGACAAATGGAAAATGTTGTATTTTCTGCGACCAGCATAGAAATGTGGAGGGGGTGGACGTGGGATCTCTATGATACACGTTGGTTTTAAAGATACGGGCGGCTTTGGCGGTGGGTATGCTGTTAAAATATTCACCTCCACCAAACACTGCCATAAACAGAAGGAATAGTAAGATATAGACAGACTTTGTTCTTATGCCAATCAGAAATATGGAATAAACAGTATGTTATTGTCAATTGTTTCCCCTTTGTTATGTAAACAAAAGCAAAATACGTTACGTTTCCTGGCTCTTGAAAAAACACTTCTTCGAATATTTCCGTTATTTCGTCAAAAACTCTTCTTCAAATATCTCGTTATTTCGTCAAAAACACTTCTTCTCATACAAATCGCTGTTATTTAGTAAATTAACATTCTTTATAGAGTTTTTGTTTTGTTTTAATAATTTTTATTCAGATCTCAATATACATGTATAACATCTCAAGTACATGAAACAAATAAATTATATAATCAGTGATGTGTTAATTTGTTTATATAGTCCAGGGTGAGTTATATCTCTCTTTGTTAAATGTTGGGGGTAGAATCTTAAAAATGCTAATTTATGTCTGGGTATGTCTCATTTGGAGAGGACATATTTGGGATTCAGTAAATTCAGTAAATTTGGTCAGAAACATATCACAGTGTATTACACTGTGATATACAAATGTATGATGCAGAATTCATTTAATATATTTGCTATATAAATTACCATTTAGGATTTAACTTTTGAGGCATAAGCGCCTTTGTATAATCTATACATTTTAGAGTGTTGGTTGTTTAAGAAGGTTTTCTATCATATTCCATCTTTCACGAAAACAAATTTCTTTCTTCGAATCTGGATTGGCAGGAAAATAAGTTTCTATGGCTTTGTAATTCCGGATTCGATCCAAGAATCCTTGGAGGGAGGGATTAATAGGCTTCATTTTACATGAATATATATATCTCTTATATATATAAAAGAAGACATATATCAAGTATTGCTGTATTGCAGTTGCTGTCTTTCAGAAAACCTAAGATTACAAATTCTGGTGTAAATTGTGAAGAGATATCACAAGACTCTTTTAAACGGTCTTGAAATTCAAGCAGTATTGACTTTGAGACTGCGCATTCAAATAAAAGGTGTAAAATAGTCTCTTTCGTATTACCCCAAAATGTACACAATTCAGTTTCTGAAAGTTTACACTTAAATAGTTTTGAGTTGGTATACATTATATTTTGAATAATTTTATATTGAAAAGTTTGAAGACTTGTATCATCAGTTAATTGATAAGGCTTTAAGTAAATAGTTTTCCAATCTTCTTCACTGAAATATTTTTCTAAGCGATCCTTCCAATATTTCTCATTAGTTTCTGATCTCATTGAATTAATACATAGGAAGAGTGGATAAAATGTTTTACAAGTTTTATTTGATTTTTGCACAGTCTCAATTTTTTCAGTTGTTATAGAGTTCATTCTGTTATTATCTCTCACATATGCTTTCCAGGATAAGGGGAGTGCGTTCAGTACTCCATGATAGATGGTAAATGGAGTTTGTAGTCAATTGTAGATCATATAAATGACAGAATGTGTTATATTCCAGAAAGCCTGAATCGCCCATTAGATCATTTATAAAGTAAACTCCATGTTTTATCCACTTTTTATCAATAAAAGTTTTTTTTATTGATCTGTATATTCTTTTTCATATGTAATGGCTGGGATTGTATCTCTGCAGGGGCTGTGGTGTGATTTTGGTCTAATGCAGACCAGAATTGTAAAAGGCATCTCCAGAATGGGTTAAGTTTCTTGCTAATTAAGTCTAACCCCTCCTGTCGCAAGAACCAAATATTGTTCCCTCCAAATTGTTCAATCTCATCTAAAAATATGGTCTTCCATCCAGTTGTTAATGAATGGTCAATGACTTTTTAATCCATGACATTTTTAGTGCTTTTTCATACGAGTCTAGATGGGGGAAATTTAACACACCTTCCTTATTGTTGATCAAAACACTGCGCTTAATTTTGTCAGATTTTCCAGACCAAATAAATTCAAAAATATTTGTATTCTATTCTTGATGTTCTGCGATGGTGATGGAAGTACTGTTAAGCAGTGTGTGAGAATTGGGAGTGCCAATGTTTTTATAACCGTAGTTTTACCTACAAGACTGAGTTGTCTAAAAGACCAATCATTTAGTAATTTTTCTATACTATGAACTTTGTCCACATAGTTTTTTTCGACATAGCTTTCCCCAAAAAGATCAAACTTTATACCCAATATCGCTACTGAGCTATTATGGTTTCATTCCACTTGCACATCAGTATTCAGTTCCTCACCACAGCCCCGTTTCGATCCAATCCAAATAACCTGAGATTATTTCGAAGTTTACTTTCAAACCTGAAATTTTGGTGAACTCACTTATGAGTTTAAAGGCAGTATTAAGAGAGTGAATGTCATCCTGGGGGAAGAGGGTTAGGTCATCAGCATACTGGGTTAAGATAAATTCCGAATCGTTCAGTTTTATCCCTTTAATATCTGGGTTATACTTGAGTGCGGCGCTGAGAATTTCAACTGCTAATATGAATAAATATGGACATAATGGGTCACCCTGCCTCACTCCTCTAGAAATATTTATTCTGTCTGATAGATTTCCATTATTGATAACATAACTGAATATGTCTTTGTAGAATGTTTCAATCCATTTCACTATATCTGGCCCGAATTTAAGGCATTTGTCTATAAAATTCCATTCTAGGCAATAAAATGCTTTTTCAAAGTCCAGTATTGTGAGGGTTCCTGGAATATTGTCACGGTCACACCTATTTATCAAATCAAAAATGAGTCTAGTAGATTCTCCTATGTATCGCACAGAAAGGAAACCAAGTTGTGTATCGGATATTAAATTAGGTAGAGCTTTTTTTATTCGATTTGCGATTACTGAGGATCCTATTTTGGCATTCACATTTAATAATGAGATTGGTCTCCAATTTTTAATATAAATTCTAGGTTTATTTTGTTTTGGGATACATGTTATTATCCCACATCTCTGTGTCACTGAGAGCATTTGTGATCTAAAACCACAGTTCAATGAATTGATCACAAATTTTCTTAAGTTTTTCCAGAAGAATTTATAACGAAACCGGACGCTTTGGGTCGTATATAGGCTATATCTGATTTTGTGACGTCACCAATTATTAACTAATACGACGCTCCAATTTTTGAATTTGGGGAGCACGAATGTCGCACAGTAGATCGGTGGGCCTAAAGCATTATTGTCGTAATCGGCTGCCAAGAGGCCAACACAAAACAGTCGATGTGCAACATTCTCCTATTTATATAAACGTCCTAAAATCATTTATTTGTTTTTATTTATAAGGGAAAGTAAGTCCATAATGAATTTCTAACGGGTCTACTCCGGCACTCTACTGGATCAAATCATAAATAAACTAAAATCACCACAACTCGTGCACTCTCGACAACATATATAACTATTTATAATTACCCCACCAAACATAATCCTTATGCATGTGAATATTATTTGGTGGGAATCTATAAAGTGATTTTGACATTAGAATTGTTTTAAACGCGACATGCAGAAACCCCTATGTGATTGTTTTAGCTTTGGTTCGTTAATTACGCTTGCGTATGATCATATTAAAATTCAACTGTGTATCCATCTGATCCAGGGGATTTATTATTTTTCATATTTTTCAATGATGTATAACATTCCTGATCGGTCAGGCAGCCCTCCATAGATTCTGACTCTTCTTCTTCTAGTAATCTTAAGAATGGATTATTTTCATCCTAAAAAATGTCTTCATTTAGATTTTTATCTGGTTTTAATTTTGAGCTATATAAATCGTTGTAAAAGTGATTTTGTTCCTCTAGTATTTCGGCGAAGTTATCTGTTTCATCGCTTTTTATCAACTTTGGAATTGATTTTTCAGTGTAACTTCTCTTCTCCAAATTACAAAAATATTTTGTTGACTTTTCACCTTTAACTTTCCACCTAGCTTTTGTGCGAGTGATAATACCTTGCATTTTTTTTATTTCTGTGATTGCTTAGATCTGTTTTAACTTTTTCTATCTCTTGTTCTACTGAGTAGTCTCCTTTATCTAAGGTTTCATAAAGTTTAGTTAATCTGTTTTCTAAGCATTTTTCTATTTGGTTTTTATTTTTTTTTATTTCAAAGAATATGCTATAGTTTCCCCTCTTATCATTATTTTCAGGGTTTCCCAAAAAAGTTGGTCATGTATAATGAAAGAGTCAGAATCCTTGCTACCAGTTTCCGTGTGACTGCTATGCTGATCTACTACACTTGATATTGTTTGTTTTACTATACTATTGATCTCTTAAAAGACTATTATTGAATTTCCATGTGCCTCTTCCTCTTGGATGACAATGAAATTGGAGATTGAGGCTTACTGGACTATGATCTGAGTTGTAGCTTATTAATATATCAGATTTAACAATAAAAGGTTGCAAATCTGAGGAGACCAGGAAGTAGTCAAGACGTGCCGTCTTCCTTCCTGGACCCCTCCAAGTGTAACGCTGAGCATTGGGGTTTTCAAGCCTCCACACGTCATGCAAGTCCAATCTATTTTGCCAAAATTTAATTTTTTCATTTGATTGTGTTATTCCTCTGTTTGTAATTGACTATCTAATTCATAATTTTGTTGTACATTCCAGTCTCCGGCTATTAGTATTGAAGTATTTTCTATTTCTTCTAATTTTGAAAAAAATGCTCTCAAAGAATGATGGTTTATCATCGTTTGGACCATAGAGAGAACATATACTGAATCTCTGGTCTTGTACTGAAACGTCTAAAATAATGAAATTACCATGCTGGTCTGTAATTAGATTATGAATCTTGTGTTGTAGAGTATTTCGGATTAGTATGGCTACACCTCTCTTTGAACTAGAGAAAGAGGAGAAGAAGGCTTGATAACCCCACTCAGATTTCCACTTGTTTTCAGTTTCTTTGCAAGAATGTGTATCTACAAGTAGAGTTATATCAAATTTGTCTCTACATCGGTTAAATATATCCCTTCTTTTCAGCTGATTTGATGCTAACCCACGACAATTTAAAGCTCCAATATGAATATCAGGCATTTTTGATGATTCTTTCTCTGATATTATCTAGATTGGATACAACACTCTTTATAATAAAACATAAGTCATGCACATGATTAATATAGCTGAGATCAATTTTTTTTATAAACAATAACAAATGACATCCCACCGTACCCACATAAGCTTGTGCGCTCTTCATTTATTCGTTGAGAAACAAGGAGAGAGGGGATAATCATGCTTATGATTGTCAGCATATTTACTTGTATGAAAATATTTTCCTTTCCCTTAAATCCTTGGATGTCCATTTAAGGAAACTGAGCTCCAATTGGTTTACACTTGAATGTTCTAATTGTGTATTTCTCTCACAATTGATTAATAAATGCATCTGAGAGTTGAGGAGTATTTGTAATTGGTTGCAAAGATTGCTATAATTTTTCTCTCGTTTACTCATGAATGAATGAAGATGCATTAAGGTCTTTCCACTTTGAAGTTCAGAATGAATATGAAGTGGTACACTTATACATGTACATACATGTAGTATCAGAATTCAATGTACTGGATCCAGAGTTTGAGTTGAAACTTTTTATTGATGGCCAAAACGAGTGGCAGGGAGCATACATTTATGTGATGCGGTTTTGTCTGAGAACCAAACGTACCAATATATATATCGGATGATGTGTATTCGTGCATCATGTGTGCACTAGTGTTTATATAATCTTAGCGCCATATATATAGTATATATATGTGCATATGCTATATAACTGGAAAAGGGTGAATGATCATGCTCAATTGTGGGGATCTGTATGGGAGTGTGACAGCCCGCCCCACCAATTATCCATATATATGCTCATAATTCAAAATGTCTTCGGGAACAATTTGTACAGAAAGCCGCAGAGAACGCTTCCTATAGAGCTGGTACGTTTTCTTAAATTTTAAGTGACGTTTCAGTATCATTCCGCTGTATGTGGTTTTCAAATTCATATATATAGCTTATAATCTTTATCGGCGGAGGTATCCAAATTGGCAATATATATTTATTACATGATCCTATCCTTATTCAATTCAATCAACCCATTCTATAAATTGTGATATTAAACGTTCGTTTAAAACAGGAAATAGTGCCAGGCGACCTTTGACTTCGGGTTGTCGTCTGTTTACATTCTGTACGCTACGTCTCAAAATACTATGGCTTCCAATATATTTCGAACAAACTATAATGAATGAAGAAGTTATGCCATTAAATATGCGCCATTAAATACGCCAAATGGTCCTTATTTATCTGGGACTATTTCTTTACACGGACAAACAACGCATAGTTACACGAAATGTCATTGCATGCCTAAAAGAAGCCGACGTTAGTTTCGCGTCCCATTTGTTGATTTAAGTATGTTTTGTCGAGGTTTTGGATAATCTAATAAATATAATCTACAACTAGTCCCAGATTTATAGCGGAATTTACAAAACTCGTCCAGTAAATTAGGTTTGGACCTCGCCAAAGGCTCGATCCAGACCTAATTTGCTGGACTCGTTTGGTATATTCCGCTGTAAACTGGAGACTCGTTGAAGATCCGTGCTTCCAGAAATGTTATAGATATAAATGATGTGCAGCAGCTCTCGTTGTTGGAGTTATTTTCGTGCTCAATGGTAAGTAATACGGCCTGAATAGAGGACAATAACGTCATTATTTAAATGTTTGGGTTGTTTAGGTCTCATATCTCTGGATATGAATGGTATAACCAATACCGTTGTTTTTTGCATGCAACAATACTTGATTATTAAAATCTTCCAGCGAGCATGCTGGATAATGAAAAACTAAACCCAGAAACAGTTTTCAGCATATAATTCAGGATAATTATAGTGTGATCGGTTGGGATTTATACATTGTATAATGCTGTTTTAAAAAATCATCATGGCACGCACAATGTTACCATCTATATATGTTTAATTGACCATCGTATATGAACTGACCTACCATTACGTTATGTAGGTCTTAATTTTGGTACAATTTTATGCTAGCCACGAACCCACCATTAACTATAATCTATAATACGTTTATTCTCTTATCAAATAGATATTGAGATACAATTAGAAGATATATACAAAAGATTGAGAATGTTGCAGCATATGTACAATATATACACGAACTTCCCTCATCGTCATCATTATCAACATCATGGCAGTCGTCATCAGTATCACCGTCTTCTTTGTCATCACGTTAACGTCTTCGTCTACTCGTCGTCACAATCGCCAGTACCATTTTCATCGTTATATTCAACAACAACAACAACAACCACAACAACAAACTGCATATTAGTCAATATCATTTAACTTAAGATTTATCAGTCGGATGAATGAACATAGTCTGCGCAGACAAGCCACATCTTCCAAATTCAGAATGTCATCTAAAATATTAATAGTTGCATGTTCTATGCTGGTATATTTGCTAGGCAAGAGGCGATGTCTGGCCTCACATAAACATTTACATTCTAATAAGTAGTGCAGTTCGTCTCCAATATGTCTTTTAGTGCACAGCACAGCACAGCACTAGATATATAATACCTCAATTCCGACATTAACAGGAAATTAAAACACAAACAAACCAACACGAATACGCCCTCACGCGTTCACTCCCCCCTCCTAATACACACACCAATAACGAAATATATTCCAAGTGCAGGCCTATCCAAAAGGGATATTTTCAAACTTGTACTAGCTCACGTCCTGAATTGTGTGACATTCCGCAACTGTTCCTGTGTGACACACCAATAAAAACGGCGGAACTATGCAGCTGCACCATGATTTGTGGATCTGTTAGGCGAGCTGCATCCAATTGGACCACACCACCATTAAATACATGAGTGAATAACTGACACATTAGCTCTTAATTGAGTATGATTTATGATTATAATAAATGAAATTCGATTCATTGGAATACGTGACGCATATCCTTCATGTGTATAATTTCGCCTGAGAGTGAACATCTGAGTGAACATGCAGATGGTATCCTAGTACTGGTATAGAGTCCTTATCAGTGCTAATTCACCAACAGAGGCAGTCAACATGCGATATATACATGTATAATACGCATCTTTGACATCCCAACTGCGGTCTAGTGACATCTCATTGCAGCATCGATCCTCGGCTTTGACATCCCGAAATTCTGGTGGGTATACATATACTTGATCGCGGATGTTGTTTTTTTTTGGTTTTTTTTGCGAACGGAACTGTAGCGTAGAACATTTTAAGGTTACTCGAACAGATATGTTTCTATTGATACACGCATGCTTATAATTATGTCTCAAACGAATTACCTGACGTCAAAAAGTGTCTATTATTAATGACAGAATCGGAAATAGGCCGTCATTTCCATTAAACGAGGCAGCGTGAGAGCCAGCTATGGTCGCTGTCCCGTTGTGAGAACATCCTGCTTTATTAAAGTGTGTATTGAATAATGGATATCATCATTCAACTGGGCGATAAATACATTCATCTGAGGGAGGATATGTTCCTTTTTTTAAACCATTGATCCGGGCTGGTGATACCTTCCTGGTTGGTGATACCAGGTTTGGAAATAGAACATATCTGCCTGACTACCGTATAATATTTTCCCGTCTCGGGCACAGAAAAAATGATGGTCTGTTATGCGTGACCGGCGAAGTTAAAAACGGGGACGTATTATGTTATTTGTCCGTCCGTCCGTCGAGGCGTCCGTCCGTCCGCCTTTGGATTCCGGATGATAACTTTAGATAGTCTACAGGTCAAGTTAGAATTCTGGTTCCGCCCGCCAATTTTCACCGGAGTTATGGCCCATTTTGTTGGAATTTACGCTCAATTTTCGTTTCTGGATGATAACTTTAGTAAGTCTGAACTGAATGAAATAAAATTTGGTATGTGAGTTGATTAGCCACAAATACAGGTCAAATTCGAATTTGGGTTGCGCCCGCCAATTTTAACCAGAGTTATAGTCCTTTGTTGAAATTGCCACGGGCGTATTTTGCCACGCCCTATCGATGCTCTTGATAAAATCTAAATCTCCTATAATATTGTAATTTCGACTCTTCAAAGTTTTCTGTCATGGATCGTGAAATGATTTCCATGCCGCGTTACCCCATGCTGCGTAAAACACCGGGATCGATCAATGCTGCGTGGGAGTTCATACATCTTATAGAACACGCGCTAATCTATTAGTTTGTGTGGTCGATGCTTCAAACAAATCTCCATGTTAATATCACGTTCCAGATTACCACGTGTACATAAGATTCTCCCACAGCAACTATGTTTTCTTCCCCCAATATATACGGGCATTTAGATGTTCGATTGCGTCGTTGGTTCGTTGTTAAAGTGCATGATACACTATTCAAGCATTGAATCTAATAGTTGTACAACCTTGTGACGTTCTCTATACAAATTCCGATGTATAGGAGCCATCGTTTGTCCCAAACTCCATACAGCGCCCTCTACGCCATCGCTGCGATATAGCACTGCCACAATGATGGTGCTTTGCAGACGATAAATCTATTTTAACATATCGTCGCGGAACTGTATTTAGTCACCTATTATCTTGTTTTGACCACCAAATTTTTTTTAAAGTTTGCAATAATGGTAATTCTTTCGGTATTGATAATATTGTTTTCCCGCGTTACTTGAGTTTAGCGGGAAAATCTTGTCTTCTACCGGTCGATAGGATAGTTTCAATGCGCACCTCGCTTGATGGCACATATTGTGTTTGTTTTAATTGGGTTTATCCGTGGATAGGGAAGACGAACAATATGAACTGAGCCAGACATAGACAATTTTAATCCTAAAACATAAGAACTAAAAACACATAAGAATTTCTTACCAATTAATGTCATTGTGTCAGTGGTATCTCAGCGTAGCGATGGGAGATAACTCTGCCTGGAGTTTGCGTTTGCCCATGGAAATATCGTTGCTGGAGATCTCTCAATAATGAGTTAACATACGAACAATGTTTATCCATTTCTCCGTTTTCTTCTTGGTGGTGATGTTTGCATAGACTTTTATTTATTTATTTGCACAGTTATACACTGCGAGTGCATTGGGTCTCGTTAAAACCCTAGAGCTAAAACTGTTTCCACAGAGAGGCAATATTTGCGCTAAAAAATCAGCTGTTTCACCATATAGCTCCCCATTGTGCTGAGTAGTATAGCCATGACAATGTATCACTCAACGCAGGTAAAGTGACTCCCCGATGTGTCAAATTATACCAATTCGGTAGCTACACCATATAGCGGACACCTTTCGCATAATAAAGTACTACTGATAAGAATTACGAACACGGTATTACGTCACTAGAATTTATGTTCCAACTGTCGTTTTTAGTACGTAAGCCAATCCTGACAATTTAAAGTTTCGTTGCACCCCTCGCTCCTCGCACCCCTCGCACCCCTCGAAATTTATATTTCTATGAATCAAAACGGCTGACGTCATCTGCCGGTCACGATGATACCCATCTGCCGTTGTGAAATGTGTCCAAAGGTTATTAGAATCAAGAGAGACTTCCCTCCATCCTTATAGGTATATAATGGACCCTTGCACATGTTTTGTGAGATATTGATATTTGCTAGACTTATATTTAATGACACGGAAGTGTGTCAAAACCACCTAATACGCACAAGATTGTCCACTTATAAACGGACAATCCGTACCTAAAATTATCGTTAATTAATGGACAATCCAATCCGACCACGCGTGGCACCAGAACAGATCAACTCTTGTGAAATATAAGTCAAATTCTTTCCTTGGGTGGGTGGGCTTGGGGAGGTTTGTGGTACGCTCTTTAAAAACACTTCTTTGAATATTTCCGTTATTTCGTCAAAAACTCTTCTTCAAATATCTCCGTTATTTCGTCAAAAACACTTCTTCTCATACAAATCGCCGTTATTTAGTAAATTAACATTCTTTATAGAGTTATTGCCCTTCATATTAAATATGAAGCTAACATGCAGGATTGGCTATACATGTCGTCATTTAGTGGACAATCCCAAGCTCGCGTGCCACGCGTGGTCGGATTGTCCATTAATTAACGAACATTTTAGGTACGGATTGTCCGTTTATAAATGGCCAATCCTTGAAGAATTGCCTGGTCAAAACACGATAAAACGGCAACTGGTGTTTTATATTTGTCCATTTTCATATATTTTGGGAAAATATGTGGATGTGTCACCTATTTTCCATAACGTTTCGATATTATTACGTCCTTCTAGTTATCGCCGATCGGACAATTCTGTTTGGATCAACAATTTTATAGTTTTAAATACTTTGTCTGTGAACATGCGATAAATAGACGTCAAAACCATTGCCAACCGACGGAGCAGCAATAAAGTAACCTGGCGTTAAACATTAACCTTACCCCCTAAAATTAAATTTTGTCTGTACTTTTACGAAAATTATAATTTCTTGCGAATGAAGGCGTTTGCTATCTTTAAATGAAAATATTTGATGAACCCACGACGAACACTCATCAGCGAATTTCAATTAGCTTAAAACGAAAAAAAATTGCAATACATTCTCCAAATTTGATTCCACTTTTTTTCTTTTTTTTGTGTGTGTCGATTTTGTGCAAAAAATGGTGAGAAAAATGTCACAAAAACATATATAACTGAGATGCTAAGCAAAGCGGCCGCATATCATTTATCCCACGGGGGGGGGGGGGGGGGGGGGGGGCTACATTGTATATATATTGGAAGGGAAAACCACGACGGCTATAAATAGATATGACAGTACTGCATTCAATCACGTATACTACGTACAGTACATGCGGAGCGATATGGAAATCAGGTATTCAATTTGCCAGCTTCTATTCCGCACTTCACTAATTGTCAACTGAGATAATGCCTGTGTTTGTTCTAAAGCGACGAGTATATGCTAAGGTATTGGAACAATGCCAATCGAGATTGAGGGAGGAACTATTTCGTCTTGCGTTAGGTCACATGGGTAATCACATGGACAGCAAACAGCCTTTTGCGATAAAATTCGATACAGCTCGGTCGACAATTATTTAGCGTCACACCCTCCCACCCAGTATTCCTCCTTCCATTTTGGGAGGAGGCACCCCTTTTTGCTAACAGCTACGCTTAGTGTATTTCAGGACTAGATCAGTGATCATTGCCAGGACCCCATGGTTGGCGCTTGGTGGTACCAAAAAAGGTCCTTCAACAATGACAAGAAAGCTGGAGGTCCATAAACACGTTTCAGACTACCAGTTGCTTTAGTGATTAATAAATGGTAGTCATTAAGGCACACCTGTCTTGTTATTAATAACAACCATGTGGGATAAATGTAGACTTCTTCTGCGAAACACAGCTCTTGTGTTCATATGATCACACGAATGTCCAACTAAACTGCGAAGACTATGGAGCATCAATTTTACTGAGAACAGAAACTTATTTCAAAATCATCGTAGGATCAGTAAATTGAGTCAAAATTCCTTCATTTCCTATGGAATGCGAAGAAACTGCCTCTGGTTTCATCGCAGTCACTATATATGAGGTCTCTTGTACTGCCAGAGTAAAATCTCAAGAATTAAAGACAAACGTTTCTATTTCTTTCTTTTGTTCAGGACAATTTGCTAAACAATAATATATATTATTATCCATCCCTTAACTAACACTATTTCTGATTGGACAAAAGCCGCCACGTGATAATCCGGGAAAAAGTCATATTGGACTCCCGAATGTCATCTTGGACTCCCAATTGTTCAATATGACTTTTTTTATCGGGACTCTGTGTCGTCACGAATAAACTATTGCCAAATGAATCGGTGAAATTGTGATGCGCGTGCAACACTGGTGGACTTAGCAGACGTTTCACTTCCGCATTGATTTTTTGTTTTCATTTCTGATGATCAAATACAGGCTTTTATAGAGAATTAAGTGCCGACAAATACCAACAATAACCACTAAAGTTTTATTACCAAAATTTGAATGAACATTTAGATGGATAACAAAAATGCCATTATACAATGTTGTGTACAGCTGTGTCCAGTGTGAGTTTTTCTTGTACTCGTCCAGGTTGTGTTGAAAAGTCATACTGTACACAACATTGTATAATAATTTTATAAAATGTCCCACGTGGTGAAGGTATATATTTCCTCAACATTCCACGAGTATCTTCCAATCACCCGAAATACCAATAAATTTACTCAGGACTGTGTTCTATATATATCTACTATATTACTCAGAACTGTTATGACCAAATTATTGTACATGACATATATAGGCCGGATTCGTCATCTCCGGTTTTAAAAACATGATAAGCGTAAACATCTAGATTAAAAACCGTCGTTGATAGCTAAATGCGTGGTTTAAACACGAAACCGCGGGTCTAATTGATGCATTCGTCATCTCTGGTTTAAACCTGGTCCAGCCAGACCCATGGCTTTATCAGTAGTGTATGTGTATCGTCGAGCTAATTAATCGTACCTGCCTAATACGGACCGCCGCGTTCTATCGACAGCGAAAATCGATAATTACGACAACCATCATATTCTGATTGTAAATGTATAACCGAGAAGAACTCACACCTGTAAAGTGTGTGGGATAAATTTGTTTATTAATTGCGATAATATTTTGCGTTTTATAACTACTCTAGTAGCTGAGGGCGTTTTGTATGCACTTTTATGTCCAGAGCAAAACTCTTCACGAATCCACTAATTGAAGGTACACGAACAATATTTGGTTGGTGACACATTTCCCATTGAGGGCGAAATGGGTCAAATGGCCACGCCCCTTTTTGCGCGAAGTACTACCACCCGCCGTGACTATATCTCCAGAACCGTTGGCCAAAGGGGGTCGTGTGACCACTCAAAATGTGCGGAATGGCCACAATATGGGGGGTCAGTAATACATTTTCATATCCAAAAGTCAATGGTTTTTAAGATAATTGCCAAAAACCAAAAAAAATCCATTTTAAGGGCCCAATTTTGGGGTTCAGCACTTTTATCTCAAAGCTGAGACCCCAATTCGAATTTTATTGATCTATATCCATCGGTGCCACATATAGGTATAATTTCTGTACCATTATCGGATGGGATTGACCTCCAAGGAGCTCTTGACCCTGAAAATCCACATTATGGGGGGTCAGTAATACATTTTCATATCCAAAAGTCAATGGTTTTTAAGATAATTGCCAAAAACCGATTTCAGCATGTTACGCACCACAAGTATACAATACCACCAAGGCCACAGCATATGTATGACACTTTTTAAAGAACTATCCGAATTCTCTGATCGACTTAAGAGCACAATTGACCACACACAATGGGATTAGCTGGAAATTGCTGCTGAGGATGTGTTGATCCCGACACACAACATGAGCTCTTCATGACTGAACATGCCTTGGAAACTGGTGTGCTTTACCAAAAATCAGGTAACAATTGTGCTCTAATCAACAGAAATGTACAGATTGAACAAAACAGGTTTTCAAAATTTGTTATCAACATTTAACAGCTGATCTGATTTAAGTGACCAAGATATGAAACATGCTAAACACTTTTACTAAATGGAATGACCAGCTGTTTGCTTCATGCAGCAGCCACATGTTGCGATCCTAAAATGGGTATTGCACCTGGGCATAGTAAAAACATGTTGTAATCAGATGGGAGATGACCATATATACCAGTATATATTTCAGAAGTAATCAATTCTTACAAAAGGACACCTCATCTCACAAAAAGTTTTAGGAAATGATGGAATGATCACTATTCAATCAAAATAGTAGAATGAGTCTTTGTCAGTCCCACATTAGTTTTGATTGGCCATGATAGTTGCATCACTTGCAGGTTGGAGAAGATGAGGGTCTATAATTTCACTAACATAATTCTTCATAATAGCTAATAGCCCTCATAACTTACCATTTTAAAGATATTTTCATTTTCAATACCACCTCAGGTTAAGTGGTCCTGCTAATTTTATATTATGCTGATGGGTACTGCTGGATTGATATGTTTGTAGGTCAAAGCAATTCTGTCAAGTACCATCATTTTACCTAAAGTTGGTTATTTTTGCATTGTTTGGCTAACCCGAGCAATTTGTGCAAAAGTCAGTGTCTGTATGCAACATTCAAGAACATATATACTTCAAAATTTTATTGTGTACGCTGATGTTTGGTAAACAACAGGAATAGTCATCTCAATAATGGCCAGTTTGTAAAAACCAGCACCCATTATTAAAATATTTCACAATATACATGTTTTTTAATGTTTTCTACACATTGTGGCTTATCCTCGATTCGTTCAGATCGCTTTGCTCTACCTGAATATCATACCAAATGTATTAGCATCACCACTAAACTTGGGATGAATACTGCCAAATGAATATATTGTGATAAGGGCAGTGGAAAAATAATGGTTGAGTCTTTTCTAAATATAATTCTAGTAAAACCTACACAATACCGTCTTGGTCTGATAAGACTCAGAGTCATGTTTATTTAGGAGTATAGACATGAAGTCCACCAGTTTCATGAAAATTAAATGGGCTCTGCACTAGTAACATCTGGACTCCTGGGACCCATTAATATTGACAAATGCAACACAAATGAAAAATACATAGTAACTTTCCTCAAACATAGATTATAACCTGACAATCATTGTGTTTGAATCAGTGTACATATGTATATGTAGGCATGGCAATAGTATGTTTTTGAAATACTGCAGAGTGCAGACCATAAATTTCACTAGAATATACATGTAGTTACTGCATGTACATCACACACATAAGGCGACTGACACACATAAACGTACCTGCAGGGTTCACAATATTTGACATGTAAAGTATATATATATCTCCTGTGCCTATAACATCAAACCAAACGGTTTACAGTACTTTTACTGACATTTTTGGAGTGGCACATATACATACATTTTGGAGTGGCACATATACATACATGTTACGCACCACCTTTAAAGTCAATTTAAAGGGACGAAATGAAAAATAAATTTGTGCAAGTATAATGGAGATCTATATTGCATTACAACATCCACAAATCTACAAAATCTACAACATCCACAAATCTACAAAAACATCTGACTATCATAGACATTGGTAATGTGATCATTTTTCCTTGATAAGTTGAAACATGAGGGAGGATTGCATAGCATGGCTACATGCAGAATGTAGATTTGTATGTATTTATATCTGCATATCAACTGATGCTTGTATTTTTCTTCTAACTCACTCCAGGCTAGCCATTATTTGTTCTAGAATAATGTACTTGTTAGGGAAATTGTAGAACCTTTATACAAAATGGTGATGCAGCCAATCAAAATTGATGTGGGACTGATAAAGACACAACCTGCTCGACTACTGAATCATACTGATTGATCAAATTGTAGTAACTCAACATTTACTAAACCTACTTGTGGGCTGAGTATAATTCAAATCAACATTAGAATACCATAAAAACACCCTGTTCTCCCATAAGTTTAAAGAAAATAACACATTGAACTCATTTACAAGTATATTGCTAATGTGATATATATCATTCCATTTATAACCATTTTGGCAGCCATCTCACATCAAAGGCCATGAAATCTAGATAACAAAAGATGAACTACATTCAAATTATATCACTAGGTAACCTTTTTGTAGGAGTTTTAGGTTACTGATCAAATACCGTATAATTGATGATTTCCTCAACATCTTTGTTATTGGGAAAATGTCTGTTTTTTATTCTACGACCAATATATTCCATCCAAAAACCTTATTTTCAGGGTCAAGAGCTCCTTGGAGGTCAATCTCATCCAATAATGGTACAGAAATTATACCTATATGTGGCACCGATGGATATAGATCAATAAAATTTGAATTGGGGGCTCAGCTTTGAGATAAAAGTGCTGAACCCCAAAATTGGGCCCTTAAAAATGGATTTTTTTTGGTTTTTGGCAATTATCTTAAAAACCATTGACTTTTGGATATGAAAATGTATTACTGACCCCCCATAATGTGGCCATTCTGCACATTTTGAGTGGTCACACGACCCCCTATGTCCAACGGTTCTGGAGATATAGTCACGGCGGGTGGTAGTACTTCGCGCAAAAAGGGGCGTGGCCATTTGACCCATTTCGCCCTCAATGGGAAATGTGTCACCAACCAAATATTGTTCGTGTACCTTCAATTAGTGGATTCGTGAAGAGTTTTGCTCTGGACATAAAAGTGCATACAAAACGCCCTCAGCTACTAGAGTAAACTCAAGTTTTTATTATCCTATATAGCGTTCGAATTTAATATGTGGTTTAATCACGTGAAAATATGGGTCAAGTTCGAATTTAGGTCCAGTCCATGCAAGTTTGAGTTTAGGTGTGCCTTTCGTTTGCAGAATGAGGTCCCCAGAGGGTGAAATTACTGACGCTAGCTATCCCGCATTGTGGGCAGCATCACTAAATTCACCCTATGTGGACCTCATTTTGCTTCGGCCTCATCTAGCTTCTCTGGAAAGTTTCTTAGTTTATAAAATTTATATAGAAACTTCTTCACATGGATTATATTTCTTTTTTAGTTTAGTTTCTCTATATCCCCAAATTGTCAGACGACACATTGTATATCGAGGTTCTCAATGGGTGTACATCACAATATTCACCATTTGGGAACTTCAAACTTAGTCTATGTCTCCCATAGCAGATGAGGCCATAGAGAATGAGAGAGTCCCCAGAGGGTGAATTTGGTGATGCTAGCGCGCTATGCGGGATAGCATCACTAAATTCACCCTGTACATGGGGACCTCATTCTGCAAATGACAGGCACACTAAACTCAGACTTGGTCCAGTCCGTGCAGTCATTTCTGACGGAGGGCCCAGACCGTATTGGAAAGCCAGGATGCCTGCTTGTTATGGTGGCGCGCACGTGAGCTGTATAGTTATTTTCGTTTATTACCTGCATTACACGTATGGACACTTCTCTTTATAACTCAGGAAAATAATTGTATTTGGGGCTAACTATACAAACTAGGCTCATCGCGCTCTTGATACCGAATTATTCATGCGGCGTTAAATATGTTCGTTAGGACACCGGGCAGATTTGAAGCGAAAAATCACACGGTGTAATCAATATAAGAATCACCACATGAATTATATTAGTTTGGCGACATGAAGCAGTTGTCAAAATACGAATCACGTTCATCAGGTCTATTCAGTGAGCTCCTAATGATGATAGACACCTTATTTCTAAATTCATTAGACCTAATCAATTCAGTTTTACAGCTATCGTCATCCGAGTCGCCATGCAGTGCACGAGGTTCCCACAATACCATGCAGACAGAGCCTGGCATATACTAGCAACAGTTTATAAATAAAACAGTTTGTTTTTTAATTTAATTTTGGAATTTAGATTGAGCTCCTTGCTCAATTTAACAAAACATATTTTTTAAGTGAAATTTTTGAAAATCTAACGCAGTTATATAACATCCGCCATGGTACCCGCCGAGTCACACAAAAGTTGGTTTTTAATCGGTCCAGGTGTCTGGGAGAAAAATCGCGAACTGACAGACAGACACACAGACATACCTTACATTTTTTATATACATATATACATAGAGATTAGTTCAGATTGCACACATCGTCTTTAACAATTTCTTTACTAAAGTGATTATCCCATTCACTTATAAAAATATTCATCGCAATATTCTATAAATTATTCATCAAATCTAGTGGCTTTGGATGTTAGATATTTGACAACCGGGTCAAATTTCGTTGAACAAAATGTTGATAAATAACATAGTTTTGGGAAATTGTATACTATAGTTGACTGGTCGGCATTATTTTTGGGCAATTAATCGATTCTGATAACTGAAGCGGCATTTCAATAAATGTTGTTGTCGTTGTTGTTGGAATCTGATAATTCGAATCGGATTGAGTGCCTTTAACAATAATTTTTATATATCAGTTTTGAGTTTTACCTAAAGTTAGTTCGGTGTTATTCAATAAGATTTATATCTAATTTATTGTCAAAACTCAATCTATTTGTTGCTTCGGTCTGTGCATGTTTTAATTCACAGTGTATAGAGTGATAAAATCTTAGCACGTTGTCTAAGTTATAACACGTCATTTAACTATCGCTTCAAGTTGCAATTTGGTTAATCAGATAAAACACTGCTCTCGGTTATTTAACAAGAGTCAAGTTTCTTTGGTATAAATATTCGGAAATTTTCAAAATTCGAAAAACAAATTGTAAATAGTTTATTCTTAATTCGGGACGGAATTGTCATCGATAAACAAACGAAAATGATTCCGCCAATGAGATTAGATTTACACTGAAGCATATATAACTTTGCTGCCAATTTGAATATTAAAAATTTGTCAATAACTATTATGAGCAAGAATATTCTCTACCACTCTACCACTCAATGGGTATGTTCCACACCACATTAAAAGACAAGAAAATGGTAACGCCCTCAAGATCATTTTCTTTGCATATAATATAAATTATAATATGAAATATATTGGGTTCATGAATGCACCACATCAGAATTCCGTTAAAACCTTCAAATTATTACAACAAGTACGGCTTATTACAGCAGGTTTCTCATTCACCACACCAGAAAGCTTCTAAATGCGGACCAAACATTTACTAATCGGAATAAATACACGCCCGATACTTCGCAATACGACCTTTATTCTACATTCCAACCGAGACGTGCTTCATCAGCAAAGTTAGCTGTTATATTATGCATTGTGTTCCCGCAATAAAATATTCAAGAGTGGCCCAGCAATTGTTCATACCTAAATATCGAAAGCAATTACCGCAGTCATAAAAGTTACGTACTGCAACCATGAGACATCCGCACATATACATCCACAAAAACCATAAATTGTTGTCCTGTGAGATATCCCCATTGCTCCATTGACACGGCCATATCAGCCTTACTATAATTTCCTGAAATAACTCGCATCGCGTGAAACCCGAAATATGCTGTCCTGCGAAATACCCCCATCGCCCCATTGGTACGTCCAGATCAGCGTAGCAGTAAACACCCTTAGTATAGGGCGCAATGAGACAGTTTATCTGTCATCCTCACACGTGCATCATCTTTCATGGGGGAAATTATGGACAGAATAGTTTGGTTTATTTGACAATCTTGCCCTAATAACCCAAGGTTGCAAACAACTAATTATTTTCCATAGGCGACAGTGTTAACTATATAAGTCCCGCCGGCCATGGGTAAAGCCTAGTTGAAATTCAAGTGGTCAATTTTCCCTTAGAACGTCATCCGATACACCAGTCTGTGACAACAAACGCGCCCTTTTCGTGATTTTTTTTTCAAACGATAATCTTGCATTTCCACAACTACCCCATTTACTGCACAAAAATCAGCAGCATAAAAATACCCAGACCACTTCCGTAACTTAGGAACCCTACCAGACTCTTCATGGCCACCAAAACAAAAATGATCGCCATAGTTACGTAGGCTATGATTTTCTATTCCCGCTTAGGGACCTTTCCCTCAATGATAATCAACCAATCAGCAGCCAGATGTTTTGTTATGCTGACTCGAGTTTCCCCAAACACAAATTCAAGAAGCGTAACTCTATATAATTAGTTGCTTGTAACCTCAATCGGATGGCCGTCCCTTTGCGGGGTAACGGAACCGCGCTTATTTGGGATATTATAAGCTGCTTCATCTTTGACCTTCTATTTGCGGCATATGACGGCGTGATGCGCCATTTACGTAACCGTATGGTATACTATTAGGGCCACTTCCTAATCGCCGAAAGCGACAAAAAGTGCGCCATTAGTAACGCGCCGAAAGCGACAAAAAGTGCGTCGTAACAAATGTTGCGCCGTTACGGCGCAAAAGTGCGATATTAGCGCGTGTTTCGGCGCGCCGAAAGCGCCACAAGCGACAAAATGTGCGCCGTTACGAAACACGCACTTTTTGTCGCTTTCGGCGCGTTACTAATGGCGCACTTTTTGTCGCTTTCGGCGCGCGCCGAAAGCGCCATTAGGAAGTGGCCCTAAATTAAGCGTAATATGACCGTCATAGCCACCTGGGACCCCTTTCTGTGACGAGCATAGCCAATAATTTAAATAATGCGTTGGCATGCACGTGTTCTGAATGGAGTTGAATGAATGAACATTACATGCTGACTCCCATGGGTCAATCAAACGGCCGTTATTGTGGTTATTGGCATTTTACTTCGAATCGGGTATTCAACTATAGTTTCAATGACAGCATTAGTACAATATGAGACACATTGCAAGCGCAGAACTAGAATGCACTCAGAGAGATGCCAACGTGCGCAAAAATGTAATAAACAATAATTAAAAAAATAATTTCACTGTATTTTACTTAATTTATTTTATTTAATTTAATGTTAGCAAAAAAAGACAATTACCATTTCTCATTTCATCACAGATAAAAGGCAAATTACTATATTAATCATTTAAGTAATTAAAACCAATTCCATGTTGCCGAAATGATGAGACTTTAATATCGATTACATTTTTTTCAGCGGCATATTTTCATTTTCATTTTCCGATAGTCAAAGTTGACCAAAGGAGCAATTATAAGAAATAATTAATACTATTTGTGTAAATATTGATAACAGCCAATATGCAACAATAAATATCAATAATTAATCAATAATTAATCAATAACGATCATTTTATGTAATAATAAACTCTTCAAACGGTGTTTGTGTCAACAAATGCGTTTTGTTTTGTGTTACGTCATTCGTCGTATTTGACCCGGAACTCGGCTGAAGGTTAGGCTATTCAGCCTATTGCGTCGAATTACGAAATCGCGTTTTGAATGTCTCTCTTTTCCCGCACAATAATAAGAGGTCTTCGCACGAACCAAAAATGATAAAACTTCCCAATTATAAGTAAAAATACTCAAATGAATGAGTCTATGTAGGTCCCGAAGGAGTCTATAGACTCTTTGATGTAGCGTTCTGATGGAGAAAATGTAGGTCGATCTATTTTTGTCATAACTCTGACGTATTTTGACCTGGGAGAAAAAATCGAAATCGAGGCTCACTACGAGCATGCCAGTTTTAAATATAGAAACAGGGAATCCTGACAAATGGCGATATCGGCGACAAACAAATAATCAAAAACAACACATAAAAAAACATAGCAAAAACGCGGCACAGTTAAAATGTCAGAACGCCACGAGGTTTTACGTCGTTTTTGGTGACGTCATGGAGTGTGACACCAACCTACGAATCTGTCTGATCGCCATACTGTTGCGCGAGCGCACGTAACTATGATATACGATATTGAGTATATATGACCCAGAACTTCATTTATTTCCGTTGCGACTCGTACATATGTACCCCCCCCCCCCCACACACGCACACGCACCCCCCACACAAACACGCCTCGCACACTCTGAATGACACTACAAACACATGATTCTCGGCAATCAACATGTCCATGTATTATACCATATAGCGCCAATGCACCACCCAACCCCACCCCACGTTCTATCCTAAATCTTATTACTTAATAAGAAGAGATCCAATAGCTTAACTGTAGAGAGCACACTCGAAGTATACGAAAAATCAATTGTCCCGATTCTAACATACGGAGCAGAGATTTGGTCATTCGAAAACCAATCCTGCTTCCATAAAATAGAACTATATGGTTTCTAAAAAAATTTGCTTAATCTGAAAAAATCTACACCTTCAGCATTCGTTTATGGGGAACTAGGAATATTCCCCATCACTATGAAAATCAAATTAAGAAATTTAACGTACTGGGGAAAAATTATACAAATGAACTGCAATAGGCTACAATTTATACTGTATTATACATTACTCACTTATTACAACTCATCTAACGTTAACAACCCATGGATTGCAAATGTGCATAAACTGTTAAATGAACTTGGAATGGGGGGTATATATATCAATCACACATTATCTAGTCTCGACAGATTTAAGAAGTCGGTCAAGTGTAGGATGGAAGACCAATTCATTCAAGAATGGAGAGGTACAATATGTAATTCAAATAAGTATGCCTTTTACAGAATTATAAAACACGACTTCACAAAAGAAAAATTCCTCACTTCGTGAAAAACGACACCGTCCAAATACTTCTGAAATTTCGTACCCGCAACCACCACTTACCAATCGAATCTGGTTCATGGATTAACTCAGATTATTCCGATAGACTATGTACTCTATGCGGTACAAATATAGGGGACGAATTCCACGTAATATTGCAATGCCCGTGTTTAAAAGACCTGCGAGTCAAATACATACACAAATATTATTATTGTCGACCAATTACCATCAAATTAAGCGAACTTTTTAACTGTAAACGACGTAAAACCTTGAAAACCCTATCTCTTTTCATTAGAAGGGTCCTGATTTTATTCAAAAACTCCTGAAAATCCGATATTTGCACAACCATGGGCTGTTCTCACTCAACTGTATTATTATAATATGTGTAATTTTCACCGCGCACCACTTTTGTAATTTGCACATAAATTATATGCACTGTATTCCACCGAGCTCTATTGTGTCATATTTGACGATTTGAGTGAATAAATAATTGAATTGATTTGAATTGAATTCCCTTTGGTCCATGCCCCCCCCCCCCCCACAGACGCACCCAACTTTCTGCTATTAATAAGTATGTGCAAACCTTAATATGTATATGCGCACGCATGTGCAATATGATTATGCCAACATTCATGTTATATATATATATACTTCTCTATTATGTCTGCAATATGTATGACGACTTGAGATTAATTAAATTCTGATTCTGAGCATTATGAAAACAATTGGTATCCAATTGGCAACCAGACGTTTTATACCAGATGTGGTTCCATGCGAGGACATTAAATGACGAATATATTTTCGGGTGCATGGAGCGATACCTGTGTTGGTTTCTTCCTTGTGAGCTTCAATTCAGCCACCATGTCATATCACGACGTTGTCAGTTCAGTCGCGGAGGAAGGACCGCACACAACAATTGCATTGCACGTAGAAACCACAGGCCCTCGGTAGATGGCTGACAAATATATGATACACGTGCTGTGGCATGCATGCGTGAATGGTCTTTAACCACTTTATATACCAAATGGAGTCTCCCGCCAAGTTAAATGAAAATGTCAATGACAATGTATGACTAATGTTTTCCGTTAATGGAGCGATAAGGATCGAATTTTGTTGTATGTCCATGTGTGCAATACTTTCTCCATACTATAATGTCGTATCTCATTGACCAATTGCATCACACAAAATCGTCATGTGGAAAAACTTTGACGAATGGCGGATTCTGAAATTTGGAAGAAATGGTATCGGAAGAAAATAACGTTGTTTCATTATATTCTCACACTTGTTAATTAGTATAGTCTGCAATGTTGTCTTCGCAAATGTTTAGTCGACTGAATATGCTTGATTAAACGCGTGTTATGAGATATGAAGCATCTTAATATGTGTGATTCTGGAGATTCTACACTCTTGCCCTGACATGAATGCAAGCTATCGATGGCTCGTTGTGATGTTATCGAGATACGATATTAAAGCATAAAGCTATATTATAATGGGTTGATGGGTCATCCAAACGTCCATCTTCACATTCTTAATATCACCCAAAGTCACATTCCAATTTTTACTTTTAATGTGATTGATTATTGTTACATTTACGGTAGAAACGTTATCAGAAAACTATATTTAAAAATAATGGGACGTGTGTGATTTTTGTCGGAGAGGGGTGGTGGTTCCCCACCGAATAATTTCCAATTACACTCCCTTGAACCAGACCATACCAAAATGTTCTAACTCTGGGAAATTTGACCCCACAGATTTGGATTTTCTAACAGGCACCTCACAGACATGACAATTGGAACTTATTCCCTATTCCTTATTCCTTATTTTCAAAAATGTCGTTTTCGACCGATTTGACGGCATGGGTGGGTGGCCCGCCCCAAATACCACATAGAAACACCCCGACCCCCCACCCATCACCCCCGGGGGGTGCCACCCCGAGGGGGTGAAAATGGGGTATGGACCATTTTCGAGAACGGTAAGGATTTCGACCGATTTGACGGCATGGGTGGGTGGCCCGCCCCAAATACCACCTAGAAACACCCCGACCCCCCACCCATCACCTCGGGGGGTACCACCCCGAGGGGGTGAAAATGGGGTGTGGACCATTTTCGAGAACGGTAAGGATTTCGACCGATTTGACAGCATGGGTGGGTGGCCCGCCCCAAATACCATACCCCATTTTCACCCCCCTCGGGGTGGCACCCCCCGGGGGTGATGGGTGGGGGGTCGGGGTGTTTCTATGTGGTATTTGGGGCGGGCCACCCACCCATGCCGTCAAATCGGTCGAAATCCTTACCGTTCTCGAAAATGGTCCACACCCCATTTTCACCCCCTCGGGGTGGCACCCCCGGGGTTGATGGGTGGGGGGTCGGGGTGTTTCTAGGTGGTAATTGGGGCGGGCCACCCACCCATGCCGTCAAATCGGTCGAAATCCTTACCGTTCTCGAAAATGGTCCACACCCCATTTTCACCCCCTCGGGGTGGCACTCCCCGGGAGTGGTGGGTGGGGGGTCGGGGTGTTTCTAGGTGGTATTTGGGGCGGGCCACCCACCCATGCCGTCAAATCGGTCGAAACCCTTACCGTTCTCGAAAATGGTCCATACCCCATTTTCACCCCCTTGGGTGGCACCTCCCGGGGGTGATGGGTGGGGGGGTCGGGGTGTTTCTAGGTGGTAATTGAGGCGGGCCACCCACCCATTCCGTCAAATCGGTCGAAATCCTTACCGTTCTCGAAAATAGTCCATACCCCATTTTCACCCCCTCGGGGGTGGCACCCCCGGGGGTGATGGGTGGGGGGGGTCGGGGTGTTTCTAGGTGGTATTTGGGGCGGGCCACCCACCCATGCCGTCAAATCGGTCGAAATTCTTACCGTTCTCGAAAATGGTCCACACCCCATTTTCACCCCCTCGGGTGGCACCCCCCGGGGGTGATGGGTGGGGGTCGGGGTGTTTCTAGGTGGTATTTGGGGCGGGCCACCCACCCATGCCGTCAGATCGGTCGAAATCCTTACCGTTCTCGAAAATGGTCCACACCCCATTTTCACCCCCTCGGGGTGGCACCCCCCGGGGGTGATGGGTGGGGGGTCGGGGTGTTTCTAGGTGGTATTTGGGGCGGGCCACCCACCCATGCCGTCAAATCGGTCGAAATCCTTACCGTTCTCGAAAATGGTCCATACCCCATTTTCACCCCCTCGGGGTGGCACCCCCCCGGGGGTGATGGGTGGGGGTTCGGGGTGTTTCTATGTGGTATTTGGGGCGGGCCACCCACCCATGCCGTCAAATCGGTCGAAAACGACATTTTTGAAAATAAGGAATAAGGAATAGGGAATAAGTTCCAATTGTCATGTCTGTATAGGCACCTCACGCTTTCAAGGATTTCGCTACCAAAAGCAAACATATCTAACTTTTTCTTGCGAAAGGAAGTTGACAATATTTAACCTGATAGCGCATTGCTCTGTCAATAAAACTAATAATAATGCTATGTGGGACCAACATACTGCTGGTAGGGACGGCAACGCGATATCCAGGGGTGGACAATGTATGCTCGTCCATAATCAGAAAACATTCAATATCTCGGAAATCTTCAGCCCAGTTGTCCTAGTTTGCGCATTGAGTTTTGTCAGACCGTTGAATATACAGTTTTGCAGGTGAAGAAGTCTGACTTTAATTATTAAAAGGCGTCAGTTTCATTGTATTTTAGTTTAGTTCTTTTCACATAAGTGAAACATGTACTGATTTCAGGAAACGAACCAGTTACGTGTTCGTTAAAGGCATGTTTGTGTTGCTACATTTTCCATTGTATATCTGATCCCCGACACCAAACGGAGCAAGTTTACGTACACAGCAGTAACAGTTTGTCGGAAGCTACAGTGATGGAAAAACAGAATATTCTATCCAAGGAGAACATTGTCGACATACGAAGCATGATACACTGGGTGCCAGTGGTGGACAGACATTTTATGAAACAATATTCAGAAAATAGTTGTTCGTGTTTGATATGTTTGTTTTACGGTAATAGTTTTGTTCAACTATGATTTTTGGTCACAAATGAAACGAACGCTTTATGATTTGCACAATGACTGTCGTCTTTAATTGAAAGTTTCAGGTCTCTGTTGTTATTTTAAGTTTGATGTTCTAGAACATAATTCGCTTTGTGGTCCCTAAATTGCGAATATAATTGCAATTGTTACAGTCATTTATTTGCAATGTTTTTGATCGAGTTAGGCATACTTGTGCAGAATTAGCTCATCGGTTCAACTTTATGAGCCCAATGTTACAGGAGGTATATTAAACTGTTGCCGATTTCGAACCACATTTTAGTTAATATAACTGGGCTTCGAGTCCAAGTTAATAGGCTTGCCCCGATCTCATTGTTTATCGTGATTACCAGTTCAAATGTCCTTGTGTTTCTGTTTGATCCGGGCCCTGTTTCATGAAAGCAACTTATGACATAGTTGGGACTTAAGATGGTCATAAGTTCAAACTTCAGTCATAAGTGCGTTTCACGAACAAGGTCTTAACTTAAGCTGGTCTTAACTTTGGTCTTAACTTTAAGACTGCTGTGAGGTGTCATAAGATAATCTTAAAGTTAAGACCCACGTGATAAGTGGCATATCGATCACAAGTATGGCGGCCTATGTTATTTTGCAATTACGGAGATATCTGTACATTGTCTGGGTGGGCAATTCGTCGTCTGGTATACAGTGTCGTGGCTACAGAGTGAGAGGGGGTGTTCGCCTCGAAATGTCCAACTACACCCCCTTAAACAACACCAAATTATCTTTGGGTTTAAACATTCCAACTGGTACATCAAACATTCCAAAACCAAATTTTGGAGAGGGCAACTCCCCCCCCCCCCCCGTATAACCATAGGGTTAATTTGGTAAAAACAATTCAGAGTACAGACTTATCATCGGGGACGTGGCGAATAGGGTTTGTGTGTTGTCTACCCCCCCCCCCCCCCCCAACACACACACAGACACACACTTTGGTCAAAATGTTTAGCAATTGGAAATTTCATGCCTGACAAGAACATTAATATTACACTATATATAGGTTTCAATTGTTTGAATTTCTAACTAGTAAAGGAATGTGTTGTTTTAGACAAACAGCAGCAACCGAAAATCACAAACTTTAGGGGCGTCAGGTTAGAAATTTCGAACTGTTGGAATATTTGAGATACCAATTGGATAGTTTAAATCCAACGGGTGGGGTGGACATGGCATTTCGCAAACATGGAAGTTTGGCCCGGTTCAATTAAGGGGCGGGTGCAGTTGGAAATTGCACGATGTACCCCCCCCCCCCCCCCCACAGAGACAAACTAGCCACCCCGAGCCTCGTCGAATGTAGGATATAGTCAATTATCAGCTGTGTATGTGACCTATAGATAATATATATTATAAAATTGTATTACCCACGAATTAAACTTTTGATAAGAATCATGGCCTAGCTCAAAGCTCACAATCTCATATATGTTATTACATGTGTGTGTGTGTGTGAGATGGGGTAAAATGAGATCAATTAATGTATTGATTCTTTCCTCTTTCCAAATTTCCATCGGCTGTTTACAAAGCAGATATGTCATATAGGAAAGGTAACACAAACCCTCTTTATCAAAATATGTTTTAGAAATAGTGACAATTTTCTATAGAGAATATTATTTTTATTGAGTTTATGCCCACGGCCCATATGTCGTGATTTTCAAGGCTGTCCAAATTTTTGTCATGTTTTTTTTTATGACAACCGCATACAACATCTGCATACAAAATAATAAAAAAGTTACTCTAACAAATATTTTTCATTTCCCTTTGAATCGAAAAATGACCTATGTGTGTCCTGATGACATCGCCGATTTATTTTGATTATTGCTACACGTAGAGAGCGGTGGTCGATAATATACAGTTATGTCGGCTCACATAAAAAAAATCGCCGCCTGGTCATTCCTCTCAGTTGATTAACTCGGCGTGAATGCATGGTCGCAGTCATGCATCGATCCATATAATTATACTGTCTTATTTCTGACACCGCCACTCGTCAGTAAACGCAAAGCTCGTCATTTTAAGAGCCTGCGATGTACTCATGTTCGAATTCACATCGTGGAACTCATACAAGTCTAAGATCCATATGCGAATATAAGACCATGCATTGACTATAGACACTAAGATACATGCGCTGATTCGCCCACCCCACCCCAGCCGCTATCCAGCATCCCTGTCACACAATAATGTCAACTCGGACTCGGCTCTTTCTCGATAACCTCTCAATGCCGTACATAAAGATTGCACAAACCCACAATTTTTCGTTCCGGACTGTAGAAAATTGTCGATAACCAGTCTAAATGAGCGGGAACTTAACTTACTACTTAAGTAGGACTTAATCTTGTTTTGTGAAACGCGTTCTTGAAACGGAAAAGTTACATCATAAGATCCACCTTAGATCTTAGATTAAGTCCATCTTAAGATAATCTTATGACCTTGCTTCATGAAACAGGCCCCAGGTGTTTTTGAGAGTCAGAGTTTGATATATAATTGTGTTCTATTTTCCCTGCCTGTTTGGTGAAGTTATTATAACAGTATATCTGTTTTAAAATAATATTGTATTAATAATCCATTTTACTCATGCATTTCTTCGAGCAACTGTAACATCGATGTTATTGAGTTGCTGATTTTCAACTTTCTGGTCGGTGTTTTTGCTGAACTATGAACTTTTTATTCTCAGTCTGGGGTAAATTTTGTTCTTCCCCGTAGAAATAACCAATGCATTTGCACATTTCATGAGAGAGAAAAGAACACAGAGAACGGCACATACACATAGATACTGTATACAACGTTCAATGTATCTTTAGTCCGTTTGTTCATTTCAATCACAAACCAAAGCGACTTGAGGCCTTAATTCGCGATGGGTCTGAGGGTTAAAGTTTGTACTTACATGGACAGAACATGACGATATAGGCATACCTTGTTCTTAGATTGATTATTTGTATTGTTCAAGTTGCGATAATCTGATTCTGACATTTTATAATGATTTTTGTGAGTAAACGACATTCAATTTCATTAAATTCAGGGATTGTTATAAACAATGACTAGAATCGCAAACATTTTCAAATTGGGGCAAATAATATAAGAACAAAATATGTCTAGTTTTTTTTTCATTTTCTCTATGTGGATTGTCTGCGCCTTTAAAAAATTTAACCATCAGACCATCGCGAAGGTATACCAAGTCGGTTTAGGTTCACTAAATATTACATCTGTGATCACAACTATGACATGATTATATTGAATAATTTCACGATTGATTCTCCCAGATCGATACGTGGAAGCTATATAACTTCGAAAAATTTCCAGCTCTGCAATCATTGATGGAATTATAAAGCTCTACAGTTCACACGTCAAACAACACGCACTTATTATATTCTTACACAATTATATATTATGTATATACTCTATTTCCGGTGTGTTCACACCCTTGCGTGTGTGGACTATGATGCTCTTTAATGACATTTATTCATATACTTTTCTGATAGAAGAGATTGTTCCATCAAAGTTATTCGGTGAGCACAGAGGGCGGCGTTTTATTACATAAAACGGGTCTACATTTTATTGCAGAAATGAACGGAGTTCAATGCGGTCACATGATTTGGATAGCGAGCAAAATCAACAAACATCATGAATCCCGAGGGGATTAATACAAAGTCTTCTGAATTTATAGGCAGTCAAAACCCATAACCACATTGAATCCGTTGTGTATTACTTATACGTATATACTTTAACACAGTGTTGTCACCAACGTTGTTTTTCTTTATTTATAAATATAATCAGGCCATGCAAATTTTTGCGAAACCCGGTATTGTTTTTTTTATATGTTATATATAGTAAGGAAACCAAGACCCAAAAGACGCTTTTGGGCCTATATAGGTTTTCGTGAACGCTTATTTCATGTTTCGACGATTTAGTTAGATTGGCAGCATTAATTATCGCATTGTATCCGAACAAAATAGCATCGGTAAACATCGGCTCAGTGTTGAAATAGTTCGCATTTAGTGTTCTTTCATCGGAACAGAGCCAGTAGCTATTATAAATTACTTCTTGCATGTTTGTGTTGTAACCTGAGGTCTGGAAACCTGAGTGCAACATTAAAAGCCAAACACTTTTATAACATTAGACAGTATTTTATACAGAGGAGATATACTATGCAAAAGTGTCGTATCTCCTTCAATATTATGATCCAGAGGCCCGACGATGATTATGTACGCAAAATGTCGTATCTCCAAATATGTTTTCGTCATTTACTCGCAATCGCGTGAATAACTGATCATGTGATTCCCCATTAGATTGGATATCGATGTGATCCATTATATTGTCGCATTTTCCAATATGCAAGAACTGTTTATATGCGGAAACTGACTTACCAAAATTTCAAACTAAATTTTCTTGAAAAATTAAAAAAATGGACTTGCAACATTATAGTTCTCAGGTGACGAACAGGGGCCTGTATATAACGCGCTCCGCTGCCCCCCCCTTTGCACTGCCCATATACGCAGCCTCTATATACGCACCTGCGTCACGTTAATGGTAGTACACAGGGGCCTGTAACGCGCTCCGCTGCCCGCCCTCATTTTGCACTGCCCATATACGCCGCCTCCATACACGGTAGTATAATAAGGACTATACTACTATTAACGTGAAGCAGGCCGCGGCGTATATGGGCAGTGCAAAATGGGGCGGGCAGCGGAGCGCGTTACAGGCCCCTGTGAGGTGACGTGACTTCAACCCGAAGAGCCATATGAAGTTTGGAATCAATTCGATGAAAAATGTTGGCAGTACTGTAGGGCATGCCGAAGTATTTAGTGATACAAAGAGTAAAATCCAAGATGGCTGCCGGCAGTCATGATTTTGATTGATTATCGTTAAAATTCGATAGCTCCCATCTAAAAGTGATCCTGAATATGCCTGTAACTATTTTAGCCATTTATCCAACCGGGTGTGCCGGTTCAAATGTGAAATCCGAGATAGCACGCTCAGGCTAGCGGTCATGGTTTTATTTTTGCGAAATTTGGAAAAATTTGATGGCTTCCATCTAGTGATCACCCAGAAGATCTATATGAAGTAATTGATGACAATCGGATTAGGGATGTGGGCGGCAGGGTGTACCAAAAGAATTAGTCATGCAAAGAGTATACTCCGATTTGGCTACCGGCGGCCATGTTTTTAATCGAAAATCATTCAAATTCGATAGCTCCCATTTAGAGGTGATCGTAAACATACCAGTGAATTTTCAAAACACTTCTCCAATAAATGCTGCCTGCAGAGTGTGGCGGTGGATTAAAATTTGAAATCCAAGATTGCTGCTGGCGGCCATGTTTTCCCCCAACGAATTTCGGGGGGAAAATCAATGGCTCCATCTAGAGGTCACCCCGAAGATCCGTATGAAGTTTTGGTGACGATCGGATGAGAGCTGTGACATATAGGGTGTGATAAAGGAAATTGTTACGGACGCAAGCATAGACGCGCGGACGGACGGGCACCAGCCCATGACAATATAATTGTCTATTAATCATTTGGAGATACGACAGCAAGACGAAAAGATAATACAATTGCAGAAGAATTCACGTTTGAACTTATTATCTAAACATGGTTGGTAATTATTGAATTTGATATTGGATCCAAAAGATAACTATAATATTGTTATGCCTTTGAATGTTCTCTGGGAATTGTTTTTTCTTAATTTTTATTATTTAGGGCGTTGTGGCATTTCTATAAGAATGAATGCCGTCATATGCCGTGGCTCTGGAATCGTGGCCAATCCACGGATTTTTACACTGGAGCCACCGGTGGAGCAACACATGTATGTATGGTCGATCCTCTTGGTGGCCACATAATGGTTAAATGGTTTAGACATAGCAATACTGGTATTTGTGATATCAACGGTGTCTGCTGCCGCCCACTAACCGTTTGAAGAGATATTCGTTTAATTAGTGCATACCTATATAAATTGTTTGCGGAAATAATACGACAAGCACTGCGTCAATAGAAAATCTGAATTATAAATGAACCATCTCTGTTTTGGTCAGATCTCGACAAAATGTCTGCACGGGTGAGCTTATGTTATGAATTTGCATGAGACGACGTGCGTCCAATTAAATGTCGTATGGTCAGCATTGTTTCACTGGTTGAAACACAACCGTGCACAATGATAATAATATGGCGTCCATCGGTGAGTTGAGCATTTAGTTGAAACACGAAAGCGAGATGACCACTGGGTCGCGCGTATTGGATTCTTCCAGCTCCGTTCCTTGGTTTCAGTGATTCTTCCAGCCCCGGTTCCGTGGTTTGAGTGCAACAGGTCAAAGTTATGGAGTAGCATCTAATATATATTTTGGGACTTCTGTCTGTCTGTCTGTTTGTTAGCCGGGAAAACTGCCGGACGGATTTCGACGAAAGGTGACACCTAGGCGTACTTTTGTCCGGGAAGTGTTTTGGACGGGTCAAATCGTGACCCCGACCCGACCTTGACCTTCAAAATGGTCAATTCAAGGTCAAATCGCGCCTTTCGGACGGATTTCTACGAAATTTGATACATAGGGGTACTTTTGTCCGGCGAGTGTTTTGGTCTGGTCAAATCGTGACCCCGACCTGACATTGACCTTCAAACTGGTAAATTCAAGGTCAAATCGCGCTTTTCGGACGGATTTCGACGAAATTTGATACCTAGGGATACTTTTGTCCGGGGAGTGTTTTGGACGGGTCAAATCGTGACCCCGACCTAACCTTGACCTTCAAAATGGTCAACTCAAGGTCAAATCACTCCTTTCGGACGGATTTCGACGAAATTTTATACCTAGGGGTACTTTTGCCCGGGGAGTGTTTTGGACGGGTCAAATCGTTTTGTTGCTGAAAAAAGTTTGGCAACAAAATATGAAATGTAATTAAAAATAATTTTGTTATTGAAAAATTAACAAAGTATTTTTTATTGCCCTCTAAAACATCGAAACTGTATGAAATAAATGCATAAAAAATTAAATATCGAAGAAAATAGCATCTTTCTTGTAGCACTTCTTCTTCCATGTTATTTTATACAATATGGATCTAAATAAAATGTTAAATATGTTTCGTAAAGATTGGTCTAGAACCATGAATACATCTTTAATAATATTTCAAGTTTTCCATCGCAAGTCCAATTCATGCTAGGTATGAATAAAGAGCGTTTGTCTCACTTAGATCTGTGCGAAATAATTAACTATGACTGGGAAGTATTGACATACCAGTAGTTGCAGAAATATATCGAATGCTATATCAAATGGCACATGGGTACACTAATCTAAAAATTGATATTTCTGACTAACAATAATTTCTTTTTCTTGGAGATATCACTTTATGATTTACGATAACAGATATAACATAAAATCGCCCTTTAAACAGCACTTCTTGAAACATCTTCGTTATTTCGTCAATAATCCTAGCCTCGCGGGCCACGACGTGTTATTGCGATTTAAAGACATATTATGAACTTGTTCGGGTGCGCGAAACTGCTAAGCTAGTATTCAGGCCAATTGGAGGAATGCAACATTATACTAACACGGCCGAAAATCTGAAGCAAATCAACCGTACCACTCCATAGAAAACATCGTCTGAACTACGCTCAATTGTAAATATTTACTACTCGATTCGGGACGCATTTATTGGTAATAAACTAACGAAAACGATTTCACCATCGAGAGTCACTGCGTTTAATTAATACACTACCAGTATGAATGACGGTGTGTGTTGTAAACTTAGATATAGTATTTGTAAAAATAACTACTTTGAACAAGATTATTCTCCATTTCTATTTGGTCACCCTACTGGAGTGTTTCACATCACTTTAAGGGTCAGACGCACGTTTTGCCAAATTGTCCTGTTATTTCAAAATGGATTTTCTCAAAATCTGTCAGGAATTTCTTTGTGGAAATTGGTACAAGTGATTACTGTGACACAACATTTAAGAACCATCTACCTTTTGGGTATTATCTCATTTACTTTAGTTTTATGGCATGGACAATATTTAAAATTTCACTGTTCTCAGGTACCAAGAACTTCTGTAAAATAATTTGTTTTCAAAAGTGCAGTTCATATATCCATGATATCATATCTGAAGATCATGAGAGGAGACTTAATTATTCTTGATTTGTGAAATTTGATTTGTGAACTACCCATAAATAATTATATATATTTGAGAATGTTCATGTCATGTCAATGACAATTTGGGCTGAGATGAGTTATGGGTCATGGGTTCAGAACCAAGTTAAAGCTGACCACCATATCTCTTAACACTGCATGCATGTCGCCTAATTCCAGTTGATTTCTCCCTGCATGAGTGGACCACACTGCATATCTAAATTTGTTTCCATTGGGCTGGACTATTTGTGATTTGTTGTTCTTCATTATAATATATAGAGGATATCCACACCTTTTCAGTGGATATGGGTTATATCTCATGAGTGATGACAAAACATTGAATTTCCACGAGTGGCTTTAGCCACGAGTGGAAATTCAAATGTTTTGTCATCACGAATGAGATTTAACCCATATCCACTGAAAAAGTGTGGATATTCTGTTTATTATATACTTTAGTTACTTGCCTATGGCCCCCAATGAATGTCAATACATCAGAAATTTCAAACTGATATCACTCACTAGTGGGATATCACTTATATCTCACTGCTAAAACCTTATAATTCATCGTCAAGTATATAATAAATGGGGGTATGATGCTATATTATGTAATTAAAAATATAACACAACAATATGATACAAATGAAGCATCGCACCTAGTACAAACGCTATCGCATGCCAAATGGGGTGGGATGCTGAAAAATCGCAAGCCAATTTGCGCGCGATTTAGTTTGCCGTGTCCCGCGTGACTCAGCATCGCATGCGAATATGTTTCGATTGTAAAATTCAAAGAAATGTAACTCTAACATACCCGTTATTTAGTAAAAAATCATACCAAAAGAATGACACCACAAAGAGACCTGTTGGGAAACACAAAATTCAAATTAAGCAACGTCACCCCTTTTTCAAATTGATATCGAGGCAGTCAGGTCGCGCCAGCGACCGCTGCCGCGGGGGCCTGATGGCTCATAAAAACAACTCTGTCTAAGACCTGTTGGGAAACACAAAATTCAAATTAAGCAACGTCACCCCTTTTTCAAATTGATATCGAGGCAGTCAGGTCGCGCCAGCGACCGCTGCCGCGGGGGCCTGATGGCTCATAAAAACAACTCTATATATAAGCGCCCGCGGCTACCACTTTATAGCATCAAGGGTAGACTGAGCAAATCGAGACGGGATGCTGGTCCCGCCAAACTCTCCAGACGGCATCGACATATCAAAACGCATGCGATTCTCGCCTATCGTATCCGTATTTGGACGAGATTGTAAGACCATAGCCTGAGCATCGAGCCTCTCACGGGGCCAAGACAATAGGCTATTTGGTGATTGTACATAGTGTTGTGTGAAATTATTAATAATTCTAGCAGTTCTTGTTACCGAAAGGGACAAGAAAGAAAATAATAATTTCAACCTCTGAAATATATTAAAATCCATTGTTTTTATCGTCTCTTAACAACTGCTCAGATTTGTAGATACAATGAAAATGATGATTTGTGAAATTCAAGATATTTCGTCAGAAAGACCCACAGAAATTCTTTGTTGAAAATCTCTTGCCATTTTGGTTGGATTTATGCAAAATGTGCATTTCGCCGTAATATCAATCGCTATCTGATCGAGAACCCCGATTAAGTATCTTTCGCTAGCCAATCATGTGCATATTGGCTGACACAACACTCTTTTAACGCACTTGTTCGTGCTAAGGTGTCGAATAAAATCTCCTTAAATGCACTTCTCAAACATCTCGGTTATTTCGTTAATAATCCTAGCCTCGAGTGCCACGTGTTATTGCGATTGAATATCAATCGCTATCTAATCGATCGTGCACCCCAATTAAGTATCTTTCGCTATCCAATCGTGTGCGTATTGGCTAACCATGCAGCACACCCAAGTGTGGCTACAATGACCCTTCCGCGGTATTAGAAGTACCAGGAACATTTTGGAGCCAGTATCTGGGCGCTCAAAAACACTCTCGCGGGGAATCCATATCCGCTGGGAAGCCCCATGCATGCGTTCGGCGACTGGGGAACTAAAAGTCCGAAGAGAAATCCGTCACATGTTGTGTTTTGACATGACGTCACAGTCTCTGGATTTCTTTCAAGTATTTACTTGACCTTTGTTGGAAACAAATTATGGGTTCGCATCCTTATTTTTTTTCGACATTGACGTATAACATCAGAGAGTAGAAATCGATTATTTTAATTCACGTTGTTGGCTTCAACTCGGGTTACAGCGTTCGAAATCAGTCCTTTTGTAAATAGCAGGGAATCAGGATTTGTAATCTTTGTCATAAAGAATGTCACGTAGTTATAACATGTGAGACATTAATCCCACTCAGCAAGAAATTCATACCTGAATATTATTGTCCTATTCCCATTAGAAATAAGTTCTGTAAGTTGATAGCAGTTTAATAACATAAGCATCATTAAAAGATTGTCTTTGTTCTTGAAAAATGCATATTATGTACTTGTTCGGGTGCGTGAAACTGATAAGTTAGTATTCAGCTAGGCACTATGCCAATATGAGGAATGCAACATTCTACTAACACCGCCGAAAATCTGAAGCAGATTGACCTTACCACTCCATAGAAAACATCGTCTGAGCTGCGCTCAATTGTAAATATTTACTACTCGATTCGGGACGCCTCGGCAATAAACTAACGAAAACGATTTCACCATCGTGGGTCACCGCATTTAATTAATACATACGAATGACGGTGTGTGTTGTAAATTTATATATAATATTTGCAAAAATAACTACTTTGAACAAGATTATTCTCCAATTCTATTTGATTACCCTACCGGAGTGTTTCACATCACATAAAGAGTTTACATAATTATAACCAGTATATAAATGGACGTCACAGCTCCTGGTACCCCACTGACATCATGTCTCCTATGTACCACATAGAGACGCAAACACAAACTTATCCGCTCTCAATCACAGGTCCCCATAAAAAAATGACCCCCCCCCACCAATAGTACTTAATCCTATAGAATGGTATCTAACTTGGCCCGGCCTAATTTTTTTTTATCATTTTTACTAAGTCCACAATCAGGTTCAAAATACACAAAAAATAATTTTTGTTACATAAATTCCTCATATATAGTTAGAAAGATATGTTATTACTCTTCAATTTGTTGTATCCCATGCATGTAAAAACTGGTTAAGAAAAACTCCGGTTATGAGCACAGAACCGACGCAAACCGGCTGTAAAATTTCACTCGTTCAAGATGGTGTCGGGTAAACTGGATCAAAGAGTCCCGTTTTTGCACCGACTTTCGCTTTAAAAAACACGCTCAACGGTAAGTAGAATATATAAATTATACATCATTTGAAGCGGAATTGTTTACTGACCCACCCAACCAAATCATGCCACACCACGCCATTTTGTAAAATATTGTAAGCTAGCCGAAAGGACGTAACACTAATCTGTCATGGGCCAAATATAAATCAAATATATAACGAATCTATAGGATTAAGTACTATTGGGGTTGGGTCAATTTTTGTTTTGGGGACACGTGCTCTCATTGAGGGGCTGACGAACCATGGATATTACTGTACACAAGATGTCCCCGAGATATATAGACAAGATGGAAAAATGTATCGTATAAATATATATTTATTGTGCACATACCCATGTACATTTGTTATATTTGCATGTTGCGTGTATTATTGTCTGCACGTTTTTTTGCAATAAATGATTGATTAATTGAGGGTTTTATGCGCGCGCCATTTTTTCAAAAGTCATAAATCGTGGTCGCACTGGACATGTGAAAAATCCAATTTCTGATAATTCTTCTCTCTAAATGATTACTTTCAGCTAACAACATTCATTGAAGTATACACCATATCAAAAGTCGTGTTGGCTGAGGAGCTGATCAAGAGCATGAAGTGATCGACGACCTATGGGCGTTAGGCGGTTAGCTAGACGGGAAGCTAGAACTTGTTAAAGTGATGTGAAACACTCCGGTATAGAGTGATCAAATGATAATGAGAATAATCTTGCTCAAAGTAGTTATTTTTATTAAAGTAAATTGACAACACACACCGTCAGTCTTAAATGTACTCAACCCGTAAAGAGGGTCCCCCATCTCAACAGATTCCAACAACAACAATCCGATCGGAGGGTCCTATATTACTATTTCTTTGGCTTTGGGGGTAAAAAATATTTGATTCGAGTCGAGGAACCCATCAAACAAAGCTCAGAGTTATTAGATATTGATTTTTGAAATTTGTTATAAACTCGAGATGAGTACTGCTAACTGCCGTAATCTGCTCTGGATGTGTTCTCCAAATCTATTCAAACAGACAAGGATGGATAACTCTAAAATCAAGTGGTAATTTTAACGCAATTTTGACTGAGTTCTGGGCCAGATAGTATTCCCGATAATGAAAAATAATAGATTTCTAAAATCGATATCTAACAAATCTGAGCTTTGATGGGTGACTTCCTCGACTCGAATCAAATATTTTTGACCCCCGAAGCCATTGAAATAGTAATTGAGAGGAGTTTTATCGGGTTGAGTACCTTTAAATATTAATTAAACGCAATGACTCTCGATGGCGAAATCATTTTTGTTAGTTTATCGCCAATAGTTGCGTCACGAAACGAAATGTAAATATTTACAATTTAGCGTAGTTCAGACATGTTTTCTATGGAGTAGTATAGTCGATTTCTTTGAAATTTTCGGCGATGTTAGTTGAATGCTACATTCCCTATGTTGGCATACCGCCTGAATACTACCTTATCAATTACACGCACCGAACAAGTCCATAATATGTCTTTAACGAAGCCGTTTGGTCTCAAAATATGACGACTGGTTTGCAGAACGATATATACAAAATGCGCTTTGGGGAAAATTTCCAATTCAACATGGTGTCCAAAATAGCAGTTGGTATCGTAAACCGCAGAAGAGTAACCGTTCGATTTATACGAGGAAGAATGATTGTAAAGTATAAGAGAAACTTATGATCAGAGATGTACGAATTCAGTGGCAGAGACTGTGTTTATACCGGGAAATAATATTTGATTATATTCATCAAGGCCACATACGCGAAAGGTACTACGTTTTCTGTAACCGCGTCATAGTGTGTACCATTTATAATATTACATTTTTCTGTTGCATACAAATTCATATTAAATATCAACATTGAGTAAATGGTCAACACTGAAATAACAGCTTCAAACGCTGATCACCTGATATTTAGCACAAGTACGTGGGTAGTATTGGTAAGATAGTTTAAAACAAAAAGATACTGAAAACTAATTGTGCATTGCGTGGTAGCATATATATAGTTTTAAACTGACGTAATTTGAACAGAAATGTTTACTTAGAAACCGGTTTGGCACATAGCAGCATGAAAATTAGTCTTGCATAAAATGTGTGATGCACCGTCTCTTTGATCAGGTGAGATGGGGTGCTAAACTACTGAAGAGATGAGTGTTTCTTTACAGCATAATAAGCATTAATTTTGATGACCAATCAGTAAAAGGACTGTCAACTTGAATGAAAGTGTCAATGACACTGTAGCTCAACTCGGGGAAGGAGTTAATTTTTTGCTGAGCAATGAATAGAACGATAAAGAAAAAGGAAAGTCAAAAAGTTACAGTAAAGGGCTTGTATTGTGTAGATGAAATTATTTTCATTTCAAACATTACTCCAATAAATGGGGGCTGCAGGTTGTGCCGATGGATTCAAATTTGAAATCCAAGATGGCTGCTGGCACCCATGTTGTATAACGAATTTCGATGGCTCCCATTTAGAGGTCACTCAGAAGATCCATATGAAGTTTGGTGACAATTGGATGAGGGATGTGTCCTATAGGGTGAGCCAAAAGATTTAGCCATGCAAAGAGTAAAATCCAAGTTTTTCTACAAATTTCAGAAAAAAAATTGATGGCTCCCATCTAGAAGTCCACCTGAAGATCCTGTTAAAGTTTGGTGATGATCAGATGAAAGTGTCAATGACACTGTAGCTCAACTTGGAAAGGGAATAATTTAATGTATTACAGTCAATGGAGCGATTAGGAATGTGGAAAGTTGAATGTCTAATACTAGTTTATAGACATGAAGAGAAAAGTAAAATCCAAGATGGCTGCTGGCGGCCATGTTTTCGGCCGAATGACCCCAAAATGATTGTATCCCATCTACATGTCATCGTTAACATCCATGACAAATTTTATGACGATCAGACTAAAGGTACGACCTGTAGCCTATGCTAAAGGATTTAGTCATACAAAGAGTAAAATCCAAGATGGCTGCTGGCGGCCATGTTTTTTGGCCGAATGACACCAAAATGACTCGTTCCCATCTACATGTCATTATTAACATCTATGACAAATTTTATGACGATCAGACTAAAGGTACGACCTGTAGCCCATGCTAAAGAATTTAGTCATACAAAGAGTAAAATCCAATATTAACAACCATGACAAATTTCATGATGATCAGACGAACAGTACGACCTGTGGCCCATGCTAATGGATTAAATTTTGAAATCCAAGATGGCCACTGGCGGCCATGTTTTTTGTCCGAATGACCCCAAAATGACTCGTTCCCATTTACATTCCAATTTCAACAGCCATGACACAAATTTTATGATGATCAGACTAAATGTACGTTCCCATCTACATATCATTATTAACATTCACGACAAATTTTATGATGATCAGACTAAAGGTACAACCTGTAGCCCGTGCTAAAGGATTTAGTCATACAAAGAGTAAAATCCAAGATGGCTGCTGGCGACCATGTTTTTTGGCCGAATGACCCCAAAATTACTCGTTCCCATCTACATGTCATTGTTAACATCCATGACAAATTTTATGATGATCAGACGAACAGTACGACCTGTGGCCCGTGCTAATGGATTAAATTTTGAAATCAAAGATGGCCACTGGCGGCCATGTTTATTGGCCGAATGACCCCAAAATTACTCGTTCCCATCTACATTCCAATTTCAACAGCCATGACAAATTTTATGATGATCAGACTAAAGGTACGGCCTGTAGCCCGTGCTAAAGGATTTTATTCATACAAAGAGTAAAATCCAAGATGGCTGCTGGCGGCCATGTTTTTTGGCCGAATGACCCCAAAATGACTCGTTCCCATCTACATGTCATTATTAACATTCTTGACAAATTTTATGATGATCAGACTAAAAGTACGACCTGTAGCCCGTGCTAAAGGATTTAGTCATACAAAGAGTAAAATCCAAGATGGCTGCTGGCGGCCATGTTTTTTGGCCGAATGACCCCAAAATTACTCGTTCCCATCTACATGTCAATATTAACATCCATGACAAATTTGATGATGATCAGACTAAAGGTACGACCTGTAGCCCGTGCTAAAGAATTTAGTCATACAAAGAGTAAAATCCAAGAAGGCTTCTGGCCGCCATGTTTTTTGGCCGAATGACCCCAAAATTACTCGTTCCCATCTACATGTCAATATTAACATCCATGACAAATTTCATGATGATCAGACGAACAGTACGACCTGTGGCCCGTGCTAATGGATTGAATTTTGAAATCCAAGATGGCCGCTGGTGGCCATGTTTTTTGTCCGAATGACCCCAAAATGACTCGTTCCCATCTACATTCCAATTTCAACAGCCATGACAAATTTTATGATGATCGGACTAAAGGTACGACCTGTAGCCCGTGCTAAAGGATTTAGTCATACAAAGAGTGAAATCAAAGATGCCTGCTGGCGGCCATGTTTTTTGGCCGAATGACCCCAAAATGACTCGTTCCCATCTACATGTCATTATTAACATTCTTGACAAATTTTATGATGATCAGACTAAAAGTACGACCTGTAGCCCGTGCTAAAGAATTTAGTCATACAAAGAGTAAAATCCAAGATGGCTGCTGGCGGCCATGTTTTTGGGCCGAATGACCCCAAAATTACTCGTTCCCATCTACATGTCAATATTAACATCAATGACAAATTTCATGACGATCAGACAAACAGTACGCCCTGTAGCCCGTGCTAATGGATTGAATTTTGAAATGCAAGATGGCCACTGGCGGCCATGTTTTTTTACCGAATGACCCCAAAATTAATCATTCCGGTCTAAATGTTGATGTCAACAGCTATGACAAATTTCATAATGATCCGACCAAAGGTACGACCTGTAGACTGCATTGTTGACGCCTTACGTACACACGCACACACGTACGACGGACGACAAAGCCATGGCAATAGCTCAAACTTTACAAAGTAAAGTTGAGCTAATAAGGGATGTGGTCTGTAGGGTGTGCAAAAGGATTTAGTCATGCAAAGAGTAAAATCCAAGATGGCTGGTGACGGCCATGTTTTTCATCGAAACATTTTCAAATTTGATGGCTCCCATCTAGAGGCGATCCTAAACATTTTAACAAATATTCAAAACAATTCTCCAATAAATGCGGGCTGCAGGCTGTGCCAATGGATTCAAATTTAAAATCCAAGATGGCTACTGACAGCCATGTTTTTAACTAATAATTTCAGAAAAATTGATGACTCCCATCTGGAGGTTCCCAAAGGGTGAATTTGGTGATGCTAGCCCACTATGCGTGGTAGTATCACAAAATTCACCCTCTGGGGGGACCTCATTCTGCAAATGACAGGCACACTAAGCTCAGACTTGCTTGCAGATGAAAGTTAGCAACACACATAAGATGTAGTCGCATGGTGCAATATACTAACTCCCCCCTGCAAGATAGATCATGTCATGAATCTCTACTATGGCTATACATCATATTATATGTGTGATTCCAGAGTAGAGAATCATGAATGGAATAATCTATCTGCAACAAACTTGTTGATGCAAGAAAATAACATGCAAGATGCAGTTGCAAGTTAACAAAGTTTCATGGTGCTAAACAGACACTGCATGTAGAACTTCTTACTTGGGACAATTAAACAGTCCAATATTTCTTACCGAATGAATGGCAATTGAATTATGGCTGTTTTTCTTTTCTAATAGTATCAAGAGGGGATGGATACCGGCCTGTGCAGACAGATTTGGGTCAAAAAAGGATGCACTTGGTTGCTCCCAAGGATGTTCTCTTGAACTATAGCCAGCAGCTATCTATAGTGAATCATTCAAGAGGACAAGAAAGCAGACACAAGTTGTGTATATATTAACATGATATATTGCACAATAAATTAAATTAAGACAATAAAATGTTTTTTTTCTAACCGTGCAGGAAACACTAATCAGCCTGCTATCTGTAGTAAGATAGCACTATATATACAGTAATGTTCTAAGTAATCGACCTCTAAAAGACATATTATGTACTTGCTCGGGTGCGTGAAACTGACAAGTTAGTATCTAGGCGCTATGCCAACTGGAAGAATGTACCATTCTACTAACATCGCCGAAAATCTGAAGCAAATCGACCGTACCACTCCATAGAAAACATTGTCTGATCTACACTCAAATGTAAATATTTACTACTCGATTCGGGACGCATCTATCGGCGATAAACTAACGAAAACGATTTCGCCATCGAGAGTCACAATATTTAATTAATATAGAAAAATGACGGTGTGTGTTGTCAATTTGGATATATTATTTGTAAAAATTACTACTTTGAACACGATTATTATCCATTTATATTTGATCACCCTACCGGAGTGTTTCACATCACTTTAACCACAGCAGAATTATGGGTAACTTTTCAGGATTTAGTCGGAAATATGGCTTGTTGCCATTCATCGGAAAGCTCTCCCCTTTGAATGGCAACAAGCCATATTTCCGACTAAATCCTGAAAAGTTACCCATAATTCTGCTGTGTTTATGGTTAAGAGGTCGATTACTTAGAGCATTACTGCAGTTCCCACACCCCATTATTAATGAAACTCAAGACCAATCAAGGCCATGTCACAGCAATTGTTAAGGTTTTTCAAGGCCCTCTATTCTGAATTCGAGGCCATTTCTGGACAATATAAATTTTTTTTTTTTGGTAAAAAATCTTCAATTTTGTAAGTCACTTGTCATTCTTCAATGTTATGTTCAGCAAGCGGTGCATATATCTCCATAAATGAAGGATATTCAAGACCCCCTTTAAACACTTTCTATATCTTTGTCATATGCAAGACTTTTCCAGGATTTCAAGGCCCAGCAGTGTAATAAACCAACATTTTTCCCAGCTATAAACATTGATAATATTTGACAAAAATATGATGATCAGCATACAATGGTGTCACCCTGATTCAGATGAAGATTAGTTCTGTGAGGTGCTAGTCGAGTGAAAATAATCATCCTCATCTTAGTCGAGAAGCCAACACTTATGGCACTCAGGAGAGTAAGCATAATTTGTTATGTATTGTTTGTCCAGTGAAAACGTCTATGATGGTGATACTAGTGCAGCCTTTCCCACGGGCCTGAAAATATGGTGCCGGACATTTTCAGAATGAGGTCCACTGTCCACAGTGGGTGAATTTAGTGACGCTGGCCTACCTGATTCTGCATGATCTCATCAGCTATGGGAATATCTAGTCAGATTTAAGTTCCCTGATGGTGATGTGCACCCATTGGGCAGCTTGGTTATGCATTGTGTCGTCAGCCAATTTGGGGATATAGAGAAACTAAACTAAAAAAAAAAAAGGACGCTTTCTAAAGAAGTTTCTAAAAAAACTAAAAAAACTTGTTAATTTGATAATAAAGATACTTTCCAGAGAATATGAGGCCTAAAGAAGAATGAGGTCCCCAGTGGATGAATTTAGTGATGCTAGCCCGCTATGTGGGGTAGTGCCACTAAATTCAACCTCTGGGGGACCTCATTCTGCAAGTGTCCGGCACAACATTTTTCAGGCCTGCTTTCCCAACAAAACTAGTAATTATTATTATTCATATTCCGTGATCCGTGGAAGAATGCAGAATACATTAAGGAGAGAAGGGTGTGAACTCCAAAGAAGTGTGAGAATGACACATGAATTGTTGGGAGCTTTGTCTTTGTCAACATTTGTTTCCACTAAAGATGAAGGGAACTTGATCTATATATATACGTTATATAAGCACGGCGTCCGATTTATAAGTGAAATAAAGATCACAAGCACCCAGAGGGCGCGAGTGGTGTTTATTTCACTTATAAATCGGACACCGTGCTTATAACATATTTATGACACCCAATCAGCCTGAGAAACTTACAATCAGTGATGAGTTTCTGTTACCAATTAAATGTGTGGTCAGTCTTGCAAACATGGTCCGGTGAATACCAATCAATACCCCATGGTCGGTATTTCACCTAGATTGTTCAATGAATTGCATTTATGCCGATCATGACAATTCAATTTACTTTTGAGTTAATCGTGGATTAATTAGAGAGCACACTACACTTCTACTTTATTGCGCATTATTCCTACGTATCGGATTTATTTATTCCATACATTCCAAGCCAGATTTATAATATCACAAACAGCACTTTCGACAAATGTAAGTTATTCAATGGGGTTCGGTTACTGACCCCCCCCCATGTCTTCCAATCACTACGTCCCTACATCTAAACATGGTATCACAGCCCATATTAGTAATGCTCACCTCGGTGGAAAAATAACTTGTTTGAATGAACAGGAGTGCATAATTAGTCAATCAAGGTGTGCGCCGCGAATACAATGCATATGCTTGTTGTAATCACGACAGACTGTTTGACATAACAGGCGACGACTTAAAGATCTTTACAGTCACCGGACCTCATTCGATAACTTCCATTGGTCGAGGGCTGTTTGGCGTGTTATAAATATATTCAAAACCGCTGTTATCTAAACATTACCGTTACAGTGGAATACCAAAGTTTAACAAAAACACAATGGTAAACATTGGACAATGTCAAAGCATTGAAAAATATTCTGAAAATAATATTCAGATTAAAATAATTGGACAAACTGCATGATTAGGAATGTTTGTTGACAAATCACTGTAACAGTATTCAATGATTTCAACAGAACTATCAATAGTGAATAGGAACAATGTTTTATCAATTTCAACACATTCTTCTCAGTAGTGACATTATGTGTTTCCAATTATGATACCAATTATGATGCCGGATATTTGCAGAATGAGGTCCACAGAGGGTGAATTTAGTGACTTTACCCAGCAAATTGGGCTAGAGTAATCAAATTCATCCTCTGGTAACCTCATTCTTCTGCAGTGTGGCCTTATCTGCTATGGGAGACATAGACCCCTGCACATCAGAGTGATTCACTTCACTCTGATGATTCTTCAATCTCCTGAATATCAGTATTTAGTAACACTCTGAATTTGAAAGTGCATGAAAATGGAATGTGAATGTGTACGACACATCAAGAACAATCAACAATTTTCTTGAGCTCCGGATCCAAATTTGTCAACATTCTTTGATCATGCGTTCCAGCTAATGTCAGCATTATCAACCAGTCAGATATTTTCGACCGAAGAACTGTGCTTTTCTCTCAAATGCACTTGACTTTATTGGTGTGTTCATCTCATAGAATGGATTCATTGCATGCTGGAAAGAAAAATAGACTTCTTTTGTTATAGATAAATACTCCAACTCTCCTGACAACCATATTGACCCTTTCTATACTAAAGCATCATTGACGATTAGTTATCAAATAGGAAATGTACAGATAATAAGTTCAACAAACGACCATGTTGAACTTAATATCTGAACATTTCCCTCCAATAAATAGGACTCATTCTGTGAATGTATTAACTGCCGTCTGCTTATTTTTCCTGAATGAATAATAGACCATTCCAATGTAAACTTTTATAACTAACCTGCATTTTCTCACAGACAATATATCAGGATACTCTGTTGAATATTGCTCAAGTTATCATCAGTCAACCCAAATGAAAGTGTCAATGACACTGTAGCTCAACTTGGGGAAGGAGTTTATTTTTTTTCTGAGCAATGAATAGAATGATAAAGAAGAAGGAAAGCCAAAAGGTTACAATACATAAAGGTCTTGTATTGTGTAGATGAAATTATTTTCAGTTGAAACATTTCACCAATAAATGTTGGCTGCAGGCTGTGCCGATGGATTCAAATTTGAAATTCAAGATGGCTGCTGGCGGCCATGTTTTTTTTATCAAATTTTGGAAATAATCGATGACTCCCATCAAGAGGTCACCCCGAAGACCCATACAAAGTTTGGGGATGATCGGACAGTTCTCCAATAAATGCGGGCTCAGCTGATGGAATCAAATTTGAAATCAAAGATGGCTGGTGGTGGCCATGTTTTTTAATGAATTACTGAAAAAATTGATGGCTCCCATCTATAGGACACCCTGAATATCCATATGATGTTTGGTGATGATCGGATGAGGGATGCGGCCTGTAGGGTGAGCCAAAGGAAATTGTTGATGGACAGACGATGGACAATGACCCACGGCAATGGCTCAAACTTTACAAAGAAAAGCTGAACTAAAAATGTGATTTGTAAGTCAAAAATAAATCAAATAACCATAATATCAATTTTATCATCCAGACAACCCAAAAATGAATTATTTCTATGTTGAGAAATGGTCATAACCAAATTCAAACTTGACCTGCGTGTTCTCAAATATCAACTACAATTTACATACCAAATGCCATTAAAGGCATATTATGGACTTGATTATGGGTTAACATGCATTTCTTTGATGATTCAATTTTATGGGAAACTATTAGATTCTATTCATAACTTTTTGACTACATGACATGAAAATCCAAAATGGCCACCTGGAAATCAAAGATGGCGGCCAAATTGATGAATATACAAAAAATTGTGCTTCGATTTCACAAAGAGGTGTCAAATTGAAAGAATAATGTAAATCCAAAAAATTTAAGATCAACACATTTAATTGAGGGTAATTAAGCTACAGATTTAAATGGTACCTTGATATATGTTTCATACAATTCGGTGAAGAAGTTTTTGATGCCATCGTCATTCTTTAGATCGTGTAACATAACAAATCTCATTCCTAAAATAGCTGTTAAGGATTCAATAAACAGTCAACATGGAATATGGTTATAATGATAAAGCATGTTCCAGAATACATGAACAAAATGTGTTTTCACAATGTGTGCACTATTTAATCTGAAACATAAGCCCTTTTTTGTTAATAAAATGCTTTACAAATTTTTGTCCCCTTGGCTCACTTGGGTTGGATGGAAAAAGAAGAAGCAAGATTCAATTTAATTTTCATGTTCGTTAACGTGTATGTTAACATTTCTGATAGGGAGCTACCAGAATGAAGAAAATGACTTAAGCATGCAGAATACCACTACACTTGGTGCCGATTCTTTCAATATAATAAAAAATTAATGAAAATATATAAAATAATTTCGCATTTGATTATGCATCATTCCCCTGTGAAAGAAATTCAGATCAAAGGAACTTATTATCTTATTCCCTGAGTCCCTTAATGCATGCTTCATTCACATTTATTAACTAAATGAATGCGACCTGATTCATGTATAGGGAATTACTAACTGATGTAAATGGTCACATTGATAGTTAAAATCAACAGGAGTCATCTACTGCATCTTCAGTCTGTGATTTATGATATGTTAGGTATGTAGGACTGCTTAGATAAACAGATGTGACATTTTATTGTGAGTGCAGAGTGTAAAACACGATACTGGTTTTGTGGTATATACTGCTAACAGCACTGGCAGTTTTCAAACACTCATATGTTGTGACTAGTCAGTTTCTTTCATTCACCATGGGATTTTAATTTTTATTGACAAGAGTTTTATAGAAAATACCACTGGTCGGAGGTAGGTAGGTCGTGGGATCCGTAAACCATTAAATAAAACAAGACAGTCAATGACTGTGGGGTCGCTCACCAGACTGCAAAGACTGATAAGACTGGGACTCTGGAGACGACAACAGTCAGAACTTTTCATAATCACTTTAAAAGAAGTAGATATCTAAAGAGTTAAATCTAAAACAAAAAAATTGGAGTTATGTCCCTGGCCCCGCCCACATTTGACCCAGTGACCTGATTTGAACAAATCTGAACCCCAGTCACCCAAGGATCCTTCATACCAAATATGAACCCATATAGCCTGATGGTATTTGAGAAGAAGTCACTTTAAGAATACTATGGAGGGAAAGAGTTATGGCCCTGGCTTCGCAACTATTTCAAGTAAACTCATTTGAACAAATCTGAATGTGAGTCACCTAGGGAACAACCACACCAAATATGAAACCATTCGGTCTTATTGTTCTGAAGATGTTTAAAAGAATTACTATGGTGGGAAAGAGTTATGGCCCTGGCTTCGCAACTATTTGACCCAGTGACCGCATTTGAACAAATCTGAATGAGAATCACCTAGGGAACATCCACACCAAATATGAACCCATTTGGTCTTATGGTTCCAGAGGAGAAGATGTTCAAATAATTGTTGTCGGACGGATGGACGGACAGACGATGGACGGACGAGGAGTGATGACTATAGCTCCGCCGGAGCACAGGTAGGGTGGCTGGTTGATAATTAAATCTCTTATCTCCGCCCCTATTTGAACAAACGTGAATCCCCATCTATGAGATCCATTCATTTGGTAATTTCAGACATTAGATTTTAAGAGTTGAACTGAACTGATTTTCCTAAAATGACCCCAAATCTGAAAAAATCTAAACCCCAGTCACCGAAGGACCATCCATACCAAACATAATCTAAATAGTCCAGATGGTTCTTGAGAAGAAATTGTTTTAAGAATTACTATGGAAGGAAAGAGTTATGGCCCTGACTTCTCACATATTTGACCTGATGAACTCATTTGAACAAATCTGAATGTGAGTCACCTGGGGGACATCCACACCTAAATATATAAACCCATTTGGTCTTTAATATGTATCTGGAGAAGAAAACAATTGATGGACGGATAGAGACATAATGACAGATGGATGGATGGGAGAACAGTCTGACATAGAGACTGACAAATTCAATCCAATATACCCCCCAAGTTTTCTTTGCAAAATCAGGGTATAATGAGTTCAACTGGATACTGGTGGTTAAGAACATAATATTCGAACAGACAAGCCTGAACATAGTGTCTGACATTTTCAGAATGAGGTCCCCAAAGGGTGAATTTAATGACACAATCCTGCAATGCGGGCTAGCATCACCAAATTCACCCTCTGTGGACCTCATTCTGTGTAGGCCTCAACTGCTATGGGAGACATAGCATTAGATTGAAGTTCTCCAGTTAAAGTTGGTGATGTGCACCCATTGGGCACCTCAATTATGCATTTTATATTCACAAATTAGGGGATATAGAAACTAAACAGAAGGGCTAAAGTAAGTAAAAATGTCAATTTAAGTGCCTATATACTTCCCAGAAGACGAGGCCTAAGCAGAATGAGGACCCTGGCTAGTGTATTTGGTGATGCTAGACTGCTGTGCAGGGTAGCATAACTAAATTCACCCTCTGGGGACCTCATTCTGCAAATGCCAGATAGAAGACAAATTTAATCCAATATATACCCCCCCCATTTTTCTTTGAATATTAGTCGTATGATTTCATCTGGATAAGTGGTGATTAAAACAATAATATGAAATGGCCAAACCTGAATTTAGTATGTCTGACATTTGCAGAATTAGGTCCCAAAAATGTGGATTTAATGACAATATTCTGTAAGGCAGGCTAGCATCACCAAATTCATCCTCAATCTGATTAGGCCTCAATGGCCAATAAAACCAAGGAACAGATTGAAGTCCTACAGTTGAAGTTGGTGATACACACCCATTGAGCACCTCAATTATGCATTTTATCTTCTGCAAATTAGGGGGACATTGAAACTGAACAGGTGGAAAAAGTGACTAAATCAAACTGTCAATTTGATACTTAGGTTACTTCCAAGAAGATGAGGACTAAGCAGAATTAGGTCCCTGGCAGGTGTATTTGGTGGTGCTAGCATGCTGTATGGAATAGCAACACTAAATTCACCATCTGGGGACCTCACTATGTAAATGTCAGACACACTATTTCCAGACTTGAAGAAATCAAAGCCATTCACAGTATCATTGAATGTCAGTCATTAAATTGCTACAGATATGTTTAGATTAGAATAATACATGTCATCTGGCCAGTTTATATAATTAATGACCTGTACCTTCACAGATATATATGCCTCTGTGGTGAGAAGACATATTAAATTGAGAGGTGATATGGCTTGGAAGGGATCTTGGTTGATGGCAGGGTTGGGCCTGGGCCATATGGGAGGGGGTGGGTGGGGGAGGGTAGAATGTTTCCATAATTTCATTAAAGAGTAAAGTTTCATAACTCTGCAGATGTTATATATAATGGTGTCACTTTTTTTCAAATTTTAAAACATGTCCCAGAAGATGAGGCCTAAGCAGAATAAGGTAATTGAGGTGTATTTGGTGATGCTAGCCTGTTGTATGTGGTAGCAACACTAAATTCACCATCTGGGGACTTCATTCTGCAAATGTCAGACACACTATGTCCAGGCTTGGAGAAATGAACTATTCCTTGTAGACTCTGGTAGTTGTTTAGCTAATGTCATGTCTTGTAATGACAGATGGTAAACTGGTCTGAAGCAAGCAGTATTCAGCAAGAGGATCAGGTGACCACACTATGATAAATTGGCTTTTTCAATAATACAGGCTAGAGTGTCCTCTTAAAAATTAATAGTGCATAGCAAAGGGGTGTGAATTATAAAGGGCCATAACTCTGTTAAAATATATCGGATCAAACCCATATTTTAACTTGATCTGTATATAAGTGTCAAAAATTCATATACCAAATTTGGTGTTGATCAGATGAAAAATGTTTGAGTAATCCTGTCTTGGATGAATTCTATATTAAAACAAGAGTGGAAGGGGTTAAATAAACAATACCAAAATCCATACAGATGAAGAACATGCTAAGAAAAATCTAGGTAAGAAATATGAGGCTGTGATGTGTCCTAAACAAAAATTAAAGGTCAAAATGCAAAAATTAAATTTTTTGTTTTTAAAGTTATGTCCCTGGCTCTGCCCCTATTTGACCCAGTGACCCCATTTGAACAAATATGAACCCCAGTCACCCAAGGTATCTCTGTACCAAATATAAGCTAAATCGGCCAAATATTTTTTTAGAAGAAGTCATTGTAAGAATCACTATGAGTTATGGCCCTGGTTTCTTAACTAATTGACCGGGTGACCTCATTTGAACAAATCTGAACACCAGTCACCCAAGGACTCTCCATACCAAATATTAGCTAAATTGGCCCAATGGTTATGGACAAGAAGTTGTTGTAAGAATTACTATGGAGGAATAGAGTTATGGCCCTTGTTTCGCAACTATTTGACCCAGTGACCGCATTTGAACAAATCTGAATGAGAATCACCTAGGGAACATCCACACCAAATATGAACCCATTTGGTCTTATGGTTCCAGAGGAGAAGATGTTCAAATAATTGTTGTCGGACGGATGGACGGACAGACGATGGACGGACGAGGAGTGATGACTATAGCTCCGCCGGAGCACAGGTAGGGTGGCTGGTTGATAATTAAATCTCTTATCTCCGCCCCTATTTGAACAAACGTGAATCCCCATCTATGAGATCCATTCATTTGGTAATTTCAGACATTAGATTTTAAGAGTTGAACTGAACTGATTTTCCTAAAATGACCCCAAATCTGAAAAAATCTAAACCCCAGTCACCGAAGGACCATCCATACCAAACATAATCTAAATAGTCCAGATGGTTCTTGAGAAGAAATTGTTTTAAGAATTACTATGGAAGGAAAGAGTTATGGCCCTGACTTCTCACATATTTGACCTGATGAACTCATTTGAACAAATCTGAATGTGAGTCACCTGGGGGACATCCACACCTAAATATATAAACCCATTTGGTCTTTAATATGTATCTGGAGAAGAAAACAATTGATGGACGGATAGAGACATAATGACAGATGGATGGATGGGAGAACAGTCTGACATAGAGACTGACAAATTCAATCCAATATACCCCCCAAGTTTTCTTTGCAAAATCAGGGTATAATGAGTTCAACTGGATACTGGTGGTTAAGAACATAATATTCGAACAGACAAGCCTGAACATAGTGTCTGACATTTTCAGAATGAGGTCCCCAAAGGGTGAATTTAATGACACAATCCTGCAATGCGGGCTAGCATCACCAAATTCACCCTCTGTGGACCTCATTCTGTGTAGGCCTCAACTGCTATGGGAGACATAGCATTAGATTGAAGTTCTCCAGTTAAAGTTGGTGATGTGCACCCATTGGGCACCTCAATTATGCATTTTATATTCACAAATTAGGGGATATAGAAACTAAACAGAAGGGCTAAAGTAAGTAAAAATGTCAATTTAAGTGCCTATATACTTCCCAGAAGACGAGGCCTAAGCAGAATGAGGACCCTGGCTAGTGTATTTGGTGATGCTAGACTGCTGTGCAGGGTAGCATAACTAAATTCACCCTCTGGGGACCTCATTCTGCAAATGCCAGATAGAAGACAAATTTAATCCAATATATACCCCCCCCCCCCCCCCATTTTTCTTTGAATATTAGTCGTATGATTTCATCTGGATAAGTGGTGATTAAAACAATAATATGAAATGGCCAAACCTGAATTTAGTATGTCTGACATTTGCAGAATTAGGTCCCAAAAATGTGGATTTAATGACAATATTCTGTAAGGCAGGCTAGCATCACCAAATTCATCCTCAATCTGATTAGGCCTCAATGGCCAATAAAACCAAGGAACAGATTGAAGTCCTACAGTTGAAGTTGGTGATACACACCCATTGAGCACCTCAATTATGCATTTTATCTTCTGCAAATTAGGGGGACATTGAAACTGAACAGGTGGAAAAAGTGACTAAATCAAACTGTCAATTTGATACTTAGGTTACTTCCAAGAAGATGAGGACTAAGCAGAATTAGGTCCCTGGCAGGTGTATTTGGTGGTGCTAGCATGCTGTATGGAATAGCAACACTAAATTCACCATCTGGGGACCTCACTATGTAAATGTCAGACACACTATTTCCAGACTTGAAGAAATCAAAGCCATTCACAGTATCATTGAATGTCAGTCATTAAATTGCTACAGATATGTTTAGATTAGAATAATACATGTCATCTGGCCAGTTTATATAATTAATGACCTGTACCTTCACAGATATATATGCCTCTGTGGTGAGAAGACATATTAAATTGAGAGGTGATATGGCTTGGAAGGGATCTTGGTTGATGGCAGGGTTGGGCCTGGGCCATATGGGAGGGGGTGGGTGGGGGAGGGTGGAATGTTTCCATAATTTCATTAAAGAGTAAAGTTTCATAACTCTGCAGATGTTATATATAATGGTGTCACTTTTTTTCAAATTTTAAAACATGTCCCAGAAGATGAGGCCTAAGCAGAATAAGGTAATTGAGGTGTATTTGGTGATGCTAGCCTGTTGTATGGGGTAGCAACACTAAATTCACCATCTGGGGACTTCATTCTGCAAATGTCAGACACACTATGTCCAGGCTTGGAGAAATGAACTATTCCTTGTAGACTCTGGTAGTTGTTTAGCTAATGTCATGTCTTGTAATGACAGATGGTAAACTGGTCTGAAGCAAGCAGTATTCAGCAAGAGGATCGGGTGACCACACTATGATAAATTGGCTTTTTCAATAATACAGGCTAGAGTGTCCTCTTAAAAATTAATAGTGCATAGCAAAGGGGTGTGAATTATAAAGGGCCATAACTCTGTTAAAATATATCGGATCAAACCCATATTTTAACTTGATCTGTATATAAGTGTCAAAAATTCATATACCAAATTTGGTGTTGATCAGATGAAAAATGTTTGAGTAATCCTGTCTTGGATGAATTCTATATTAAAACAAGAGTGGAAGGGGTTAAATAAACAATACCAAAATCCATACAGATGAAGAACATGCTAAGAAAAATCTAGGTAAGAAATATGAGGCTGTGATGTGTCCTAAACAAAAATTAAAGGTCAAAATGCAAAAATTAAATTTTTTGTTTTTAAAGTTATGTCCCTGGCTCTGCCCCTATTTGACCCAGTGACCCCATTTGAACAAATATGAACCCCAGTCACCCAAGGTATCTCTGTACCAAATATAAGCTAAATCGGCCAAATATTTTTTTAGAAGAAGTCATTGTAAGAATCACTATGAGTTATGGCCCTGGTTTCTTAACTAATTGACCGGGTGACCTCATTTGAACAAATCTGAACACCAGTCACCCAAGGACTCTCCATACCAAATATTAGCTAAATTGGCCCAATGGTTATGGACAAGAAGTTGTTGTAAGAATTACTATGGAGGAATAGAGTTATGGCCCTTGTTTCGCAACTATTTGACCCAGTGACCTCATTTGAACAAATCTGAATGAGAGTCACCTAGGGAACATACACACCAAATATGAACCAATTCGGTATGATGGTTTAAGAGGAGAAGATGTTTTTTAAAAAGTTGACGGACAGACGGACAGACGGACAGACGGACGGATGGACGGACGACGGACGAGGAGTGATGACTATAGCTCCACCGGAGACTTTGTCTCAGGTGAGCTAAAAACAGGTGTCATGTAACGATGTATAATAGCAGAAACATTTCCTAAGAGCTGCAATGATGCATGTCTTTATATATACTCTTTAATATACCATGCACATTGCCATTTTATTTTCACAATACAATGTGCACCACAAAGGGACCAGAAAATTTCACATCCACTTTCACCTTATTTTGTCTGATGACCTGGAGCCTCCCAGTGATCGAAGCCAAACAAAATGCGTGGCTTTGATAAACTCAATGTTTTATATAGTCAGTAATTTACGCTGTCAATATACATGATACCAAGAGTTTGCCATTTTACATAGTCTTTTACAACCACTTTTTTCGCCAGACATACATGGTCATTCCTTATAGGAATATGATTGTTCTATCAATATTTCTATGTGTCTTATATTATTGCCATTCTAATCTCATTTTTGTGATTTTGTTTTTAATTTTTTTAAAACATCGATATTTGGAATATATTCATCCTTAATATTATGCCCCTAGAATTACAAATGATATAACATGACACAATGAGAACATTGCTCTAGGTTTTGGGAGGGATAATGATGCCCAATGACAGTATTTAAAAAAAATAATATTTTAAAACACTGGTTTAATGCAGATCAGCGACTAATCAGCACAGGTTTACTACAATTGGAGATCTATAAATGTGTGTTTTTGTTTTTTGCGCTTAATAAAATTCTATACTATAGGTTTGGACTAGGGGTGGGCGGTTTACCTGAAACTTCACTTATTTTTTTAGGCCTTACCACCACAAGACTTGTTTACAAAGGATACGCCCTGCTGTAATGAATGCAGAGACAAACCATTCATTGAATTTGTCGACAGTTTTCAGGTACATGCTGTCTGTCGACCACACCTGTTCATCAATTATGTCCAATGCTGCATGAGCCACAAACTGGTTAAGGTAACGATGGTCATCCTAGAATAGATGGAAGGTGAGTTCAGTTTATCCATTTCTATACCAAATACTCATTGACATATAAATCCCTTAGGAAATGTTCAGATAATAAGTTCATCAAACGACCATACCCTGCTGGACAAAACAAGTGTCCACTTAACCGCGGTGCGGTTAGCGTTGCCACCGCGGCTGAAATGCAACTACACCACGGCTCCACCGGCTAACTACAGTTGGGTCGCTGTGTACTTGCCATTTGGCCATGGTGTAGTTACCTCTGTGTACGTTCATTAAACTGAAAAAAGATGATACAAACCAGAAATCTAACCATGTTGTACATGCGGTCCGGCCGCGGTGTAGTTGCTGTTTGCCCATGGTGTACTTGCCGTTCGGCGCAGTGTACTTGCCGTTCGGCCGCGGTGCTCAACTGCAGTTCCAAACTCTGACACCGCGGCCGAACGGCAAATACACCGCGGTGACATTGGACACTTGTTTTGTCAAGCAGGGTAGGTCGTTTGATGAACTTATTATCTGAACATTTCCCTCCAATAAATAGGATTTCTTCTGTACTTGTATTATCTGTTGTCTGCTTACTTTTCCTGAAAACCCCTCCAGATAAACAATAGCGCATTCAATGAATAATTTTATAACTGAATGGGAGAATCCATTTAATATAGAACAGGTTACACGATGTGCACCAGTGAAATAAATATATCTAGATTTTTAAGTAACATAGGCCTACATGTAATTGTATGGAGTGTAATATAGTAATTCATTTTGGGAAATGATAAACAGCACTATCAAGCCTGCAAATAGTGTGTCTGTCGTTTGCAGAATGAGGTCCCCCGAGGGTGAATTTTGTAATGCGATCCCGCACAGCGGGCAAACATCACTAAATTTACCCTCTAGGGATCTCTTCTGCTTATGCCACATCTTCTGGTGACTAATGGGTGAACATCACCAACATCTAACTGGGGAACTTCAATCTGATCATAGGTCTCTCATAGCAGTTGAGGCCTAAGTCTAAGCAGAATGAGGTTCCCAGAGGGTGAGTTTGGTGAGGCTAGCCCACCGTGTGGGATAGTGTCACTAAATTCACCATCTGGGAACCTCATTATGCAAATGAGAAACACTACATGTATTTGCAGGCTTGAGCACTATTCTAGAATTGTTGGCATAGTATCATCAAATAACACAGAATGATGTCATTTAATGTCCAAGGCTATATTTATGGCAGCATAAACGGAGCTATAGCCATAATTTATAGATTTGCCACTTGGATTCATTGACCTATTAAGCAATTCTACATTTAGGTACATGTAAATGGGTTTGCTCAATGGTATAACTCTGTCACATTCTCACCTTTTGTTCACTTGCTTTGCTTGATGGTACGAATTCTAACTCAAATACAGGATTATCATGATGACCAACAATAACAAAGTAATATGTTCCTGACATTATTGCTTATCACATGAGCTTTTAACTTTTTTAGCAGCCTGGATTATGATCAACCTGTTACATGCCTGAAAAAGAAACATAAAAAAATAACTTTTCATCCAACTCACACTTATTCGTCTATTTTATAATCGAAATTGCAGGATAATTATGAAATATTTCAAATTTTTTCTCTCTCTCATTCATGACCTCATCTACATTTTAAAATACTAAACAACTACATGTAGCTGATGTGCCTGACTTCGTCTGGGCTATTTACGATTTTCTTTGTGATCGTCTCCATCTGGTCAAGGTCAAGGACATGGTCGCAGATGAAATAGGACCCACCCATATTGTTCTGACAGATACCAAGTTAGTCTGTGGACCCGACAATTGTAACCGAGCTAGTCGCTCTGCTCCGATTATAATCGTCAAGTTCACGGACTAATACCAAGTTTATCAGGCTGAACAGTCTCATTTAAGATCACTGAATAAAGATCTGAATGCAAAATGCTGACTCAACCACCCCACCCCCATTACAACATTTGTTGAGGTATGTTGTCATGGGTGCAGTATGCCAGGTCTTAAAATTAAATTAAATGTCTGAGTGCATCTATAACCAGAAATGGTTCCTGCACTGAAATATATATAGATACAGACAGACCTGTACGAGTCCGGAAACGATTCTAGACACTCCTCATATTGAGTCATACCTCGACAATACGTAACATAGTCAATACATATATAAATACAACTGCATTTAAGGAAATCAATAAACTATAGAATGATGCAGCTGTGAAATTAATGATGCAATGCACATATCTCCAATAATCTAGTTTCAATATTAATGGCAAACCTTGTTATTTTCGACATCACGTCAAACTGCTTCCCAAAAAATTATTCCAAAACTTTGGGCACAGTGTAAAGCGTGTAACTCGTGCCCAATGAGCGTCAACCTTTTTTCCACATATATAAGGATATCTATCAATTGTTTGTTGACGCCCATATTGTGCACCACGTGTTACTGAGCTAATTTGTTCATTAGGATTTCCTAACTTTATTTCGGGTGTTAACAAACGAAAATGCCAAAACGGTTAGACGTCGGGCAAAGATGGCGTCCAAGATGGTGGCCGTTTTAAGACGCACAAATATTACGATGATCAGTAACAACAGTATTTAATAAATATATCCATGTGAATCTTGGGTGATACCTCATATATCAACAATACCAAGGCATTCCACTGTCTGAAGAAATCAAATATGGTGATCCTAATCCTAGATGGCTGCCAAAACTGGCATCCATATTTCTTCTAAATAATTTCCTTTTGGATGATGCTGACAACCGATTATGAGAGGTTTCTCAATTCACCATCATTCAATCATTGAAATAAGCAAAAAATTGGATTACAGCCATAATAAGCTATCTTAAAGAAATTCAATTTGCAAAAATGCAGTATAAAATGGCTATGAATGTATGGTTGACGAACAATTTCCTGTTGGATGATGCTGACAACTGATTATGAGAGGTTTCTCAATTCGTCATCATTCAAACATTTAATAAGTAAAAAGTTTGATCATAGCCATAATAAACTCTCTTAAGAAATTCAATTTGCAAAAATGAAGTATAAAATGGCTGCGAATATATGGTGGACGAAATGAAAAAAGGCTGACCATGACTACGATGTTTCCATGAATAAGTTTGATAAGCACCCAACATGAATGGTATGTGTTGTTTGTATAGCACTTAGATAAAACAGCTTTGTGTATACAGGATGTTTGAACTGCAGTTAGTCAGTAGCGGTGAGCATTTTTTCAGGTAGAATATATATGGTTTGTAATTACATCATTGAATCAGACCCACCTCCACCAATCGAATAATCAAATGTTGAATATATATCTCTTCATCAATGCTGGTAATTTTGCATAAAGCTGAATGTAAAATGTGATGATTACATGTTGTCGCGGTAAATTAAGATTACTCTGATTCACTGCGGTGAAGTCAAAGAGAATGCATAAGATACAGATTGTCCATCCGATGATCAGTCAACAAATGTTTCCCATACTACATACGGACTGGCTAGAGTGCCGTAAATGGCACTTTAGCCGAACTACTAAAGTGCCTTTATGGTACTTTAGACATATGAATTGCTTGCATGATGTCATTCATCACGTCTACGTCAAATGTGTGCATTCGTCACAACAATGGCGACGCCCGAGTGCTGATTCAACGACGAATTAATGGGCACATGGAATTCGAGCACTTTCAGACAGTACAAGGTAATTGGGGATTTGGATCCAGTAGGATGATCCATTTCCAAATTCTAAATCACGTGCCTGGTTATAGGCTACTTAGTATGGTCTATATAGTCCCATGTCGGAATACTATTACCAAACGATTTGTGCATGGCTCCATGCAGGCCATCGGTCATCACGCAGACCTATAGTTTATATACGAATTAAAGAACACATTTTGGCCTATGTCTTTATAACCGGAATAATGTGGCATATGAATCAAATGTATAGATCTACAGTACTCTAGTCAAACTGCTAAAGTGCTGTATATGGTACTTTAGCAGTTCGGCTAAAGTGCCTTATGGGGTACTTTAGCAATTTGACTAGAGTTCGGCTAAATCACTGTATACTGTACTTTAGCAGTTCAGCTAGTGCCATATACAGTACTTTAGCAGCCTGGCTACTACATATGACTGGATGTAAGGATACCTGATAAAGGATGGTCCATTGATTCATGTCACAAATGTTGAGTCAATTGAAAAATGTCAATTAAAATGGCTCTATAACACAGCACAGTTGAAACCTCTGCCAGGTCATCATCACATTTTATTTGTTCTTGACCCATCCAAACCAATATTCATATTTTCTATAAATGGCAGGTTGTCACGACTCCCAAGAACAAACTGGGGAGGATCATTCAGTAGCTCCTTGCTGAAGTTATCCTTTATTACAAGCTGGACCAAATGGCATCTCTCGGGCACTCTGCCAGGTGTGATTAATTATTAGTCTAAGTGTCCGTAATGTGTGCCAATCTCCAGCAATTTCCAATATCTCAGTCAATATTGAAAAAGGCAGTCAAATTTCCTTACCAGGGTATTGAATCCATGGTCAACTTTTTCTTTAAATTAAAAGTGGAAGCAATAATCAGCATATGCAAATATTGTCATTTAAACGTCAGATTGCAATGCTCTCCTTCATTTAAGCGGATAATGCTCTGTAATGACAGCTGAGATATAGTAAGGAATTTACAACATTGAATATATTTAGTATTGGTTTTGTTCATTGGGAATGTTAATCCATATATATTATATATAATGTTATTATCCATGACATTTTGATAATTTTGGTGTGAAAACTCAAGATATTAAGAGAAACTTCAAACTTCTGACTGCAAATATAAGGTAAGATAAGTAAAATCATTATCTGAATCTTCATAGTCCAATGGCACCCTCATATATGAATGAAAGATCAACAACTAAAAGAATGACAGGCATCATTTATTCAACCTGCAGAATAATTTAACAGAATCAATAATTTAAATTCATTATAATCAAAATAGGGGATTGATTATAGCACATAATTCATGATGCAGAATTCTAAATAAATGAGGATATTCAAAGAAAGTAAGAGACCCCATACTGCCTGCAGGTAACCATAACCATTTTAGGTGCAAGTCTTCAAGAATATTCTGCAATGTTGAGAATTTAAATAAATTATGATAAAGTGTATCTGCACACAGTTTGAACGATAAATTCTGATGTATTTCCAGGGACATTAAGAATCCATAGCCACAGATTGTTTTCAAACTAAACAAAGGTTGCGCATCAAAGATGGCTCTGGTCGAGTTTTTGAGCCCATAAGTATGAATTTGTCCAACCGAGAATCACTCAAAATTCTAAAAACTAAAGATAACTCAGACCTAGGGGCCATAACTCAGTTAAAACAAAATCGACCAGACCTGGTTTTTTAACTCAATCAATATATTGTTGTGAAAGATCTGATCCATTCACCCAATATGGATGGAATCGGTAGAAGTTTATTCAAGTTATCAAGCTAACGGTCATAAAATTTCAAAAAATTGACAAACTAAGGCCGTATCTCAGGTAAAATAAACCAGACAAATCTGGTTTTCGAACTCGTTCGAGATATTGTTGTGAAAGATCCATATACCAAATATGAATGAAATTGGTTGACGTTTGTACAAGTTATCGCAATATCGGGCATACATTTTCCTAAAATTTCTAATAATAGACAAACTAAGGCTCTTAATTCAGGTAAAACAAATCAGACAAACTGGTTTTTGAACTCGATCAATATACTGTTGTGAAAGAACGATATACCAAATATGAATGAAATTGGTTGACGTTTATTCAAGTTATTTATATTTATATTGCTATAAATAGAAACAAGTGGCATAACTTTGGTTAGAAACTCACATACAAAAAATAATCAAATTCATCAATAAATGTCAATGTTATATAGGTTTGGGGCCACCTGCCCACCAACCGTCGCTAGCCAAACCATAAGTCAAGTTTTATTTATAAAAAAAAAACTGATAAAAAAAAACTCAACTAAAAATCCAATCCAACAACATTAGTTAGGTTAGTAATATTCACTGAACTGTGCTTGTCATCTAAATTTATGTTCAGGACAAGTCCTCATACTTGTCAACATAGGCTAGTTTTGTTGAAAAAGGTACAATTTGATGTAGACCTATACCCTGAAGGAAGTCAACTATAACTAACGGATGCTATATTGTCATGATTTAACATCATTCTATCTACATGAAATGATTTGAAATCATCTGTATGCTAGAGGAAGCTAATTATAAATAATGCCTGTTATGTATTAAATAGTACATAACATAGATAATTGCTCTTGGAAACCCACAAGGTAGCAATTACCTGTAAACTATTAAAAGAATATTGGATGAGTGATGATGGTAGTGTGATTTTGTAAACGAAGATGAATGTCACAAGCACTATGCAATTTCAAGTAAACAACCTGAATGAAAATATAACTGAGGACACAGATCATCATCATCATATACACACTCTTTTAATTTCAAAGCTTTTGGCCTTAGGCCTTCATCGGTGAAAGTCTCATACAGTTACATGACTTAGCTGTGCTATACCCATAATAAAGAACTTATCTCAGTAGGCCCGAAGTTCAACTTTAATGTACTTCTAGTTGTGGATATTATATATCAACGGAAAGGTCTCAAAGAGAAAATCACATTAATATGTCATGTCATGTGTAGCCGACACAAGGTGTAATGATAAAAATTTATTTGTCTGTTCCACTGAACAGTAGAATTGTAAACTACACTTATAGACAAGGAGGACATGGAATCCAACCCTGACACAGGCATAAATTCGGGACTGATTTTCAAGGTGATCTGAGTGAAGGGACATCTCAATATGACATTCCGATCATAGCATGGCCATATCGATAATGTTAATTTATTCAAGGACATACTGAGCCAGTGCCTCATACATCTGATATATCAGTAAAGAAAAATGATTGTCATTTATCACCATTATCAGGAAATAGTAACACATAATGAACTTTATTATTATCAATCAATTGGATGATCAGATGCAGTGGTTAATTACAGCAGAATCAAATATTCAAAAAGATTTCAAATTGAATCAAATTCTGAATCTCAAATGTCCGGTTATAGGGAGTACTGAAAATATGAGAAACATACGTCATCAAGCTTTGAAATAGTGTGTCTGTCATTTGCAGAATGAGGTTCCCAGAGGGTGAATTTAGTAATTCTACCCCACACATCCGGCTATCATCACCAAATATATATGGTATATAACACAAAGCAGGCTATTACGTAGTAATAATGTGACTTTTTAGCATTCTTAGATTTTGGTAGCCATGGCATGGAAGTAGGTCATCAGATTATAATGTGTGCCGTGTGGCAAAGGCGATCTTCATATTATGGAGCTCAAAGGTCGAGAAGTCTACAATGTATGCACATGTGTTTGATTAAAAAATGCATATTTCGTATAACCAATTTGGTAAGAAATTTAATGTTCCTGTAGAAATGCCATGTTATCAAGATACGTTCAACTGACATGTATGCACCAAGCCTTGAAATAAGGTGTCTGTCATTAGCAGAATGAGGTCCCCAGAGGGTGAATTTAGTGATGCTACCCCGCATAACGGGCTAGCATCACCAAATTCACCCTCTGGGAACCTCATTCTGCTGAGGTGTAACCAGAATGAGGTCCCCAGAGGGTGAATTTGGTGATGATAGCCCGCTATGCGGGGTAGCATCACTAAATTCACCCTCTGGTGACCTCATTCTGCAAATGACAGACACCTTATTTCAAGGCTTGGTATGCACATAAGTCAAATTAAGGAATGAACAACCAAATATTGATATAACTTAAATATAAATGAGAACCTCCCATTTTGCTCAAAATTCAGGATTGTGCAATCCAACACAAAAGAATAAATGTTCTGGTCCATTTTTAATATATTTTCTTCTTTTTATCTTCTGTGCATTGGAAATATTATGCTTGAGAATGAGAAATATGATCATAATGACTGAAAACAATTAGTTCACACATGCATCACCATATTATTATGCCACACAACCACGCTAATTAGAGACACGATAACTGAACTGAAAGGCTCATAGTTTTTGAACCAGGCATTAGTTATATACACATGTGATATGAAGCTACATTCAGGGCCCTGTGTTATCACCTCTTCTGATTGGTAATACCATAATAACAGATGTAGTTTCAATCTTGTGGCTGTTAGCAAGCTGTATATTATAGTATCATGACATTGCAGCTATGTAACTGTTAGAATGGAGATAACTGAAAGTTCATCGTTGCCCATGATTAAAAAAATTTAATCACATGCATTCAAATTGAAGCTTTATGATGATTTCAAATTGAAAGGAATACTTAAAACTTTGCAGGGCCCTACAATTAATATATAATATCATATCACATATTTCTTCGAATCGGCAATTGCAACATCAAATTGAATCTCAAATCCAATCTTTTGCTAACACTTTAGTAGATTTGCAGTACCTATCAGTAGGAGGTACGAGCAAAAATGGGGGCAAATATGTCCAATGATTTTATAATATCAGTGAGATTACTCAAAGTAATGAAGAAGGTTCATTAAACTTAATTTCTATGACATGATATCAACAACATTTAATCACAGTGTGAGAATGGCACATCAGTTCATATTTTTGTGCCACTGCCACTATGCCTGAAGTTCGAAAAGTAAGCAGTTTGGTTTCTGCACATTCACGCCCCACCCAGCAGGAAGGCGCAATATCAGAATTGCACATTGTGACTTGGGAATGCCGCATACGCAAACGGAATTACGGGAACTGTAGAATCCCAACTTGTGTCTGTCCGTCATATCAACTGAGTTTTCAAGAACCATTCACCAGAACCATTCGCAGAAGGAGATTCAGTATTGGGGATATAACGAACATTTTTAAAAGATAAAGCAGGCTATTCCTGGCGATAAAGGACTTCTATTCAATGATTTGATATATCCCGAATCACACGACCGCTTTCGAATCGATCCGAATTGGAACGTATATAGTGCACATATCACCATGGTGTCAAGGAGCTGGATGAACATTCAATGCCATGCACAATGAAATTGAACACAAATACATTAAAAATCACTGTGAATCTGGGATTGTCCTTTCAATGCAGGTATTTGAGAATTTCAGCTATGAAATACTGCACATTTCAAAGAACATATTAGTACATAACATCAGTCATCTTCTCAAAGGATTCAGCAGATATAATGCTGATCTTCTCTTGACCGAGGAGCTCTGACTTGGAGCCGAGCTTTTAGTTATCAACCATAGCTTTCATGGAGATGAGCTGTGTACATTTTCACTTTTTACCTGGAAAATAAGAATGAGCCATGTCAATCAATACTCTAAAATTAAAATGTTTCTCTACATATGAAAATCCATAAATGCAGGTATGTTTTCCAATATCCACTGATTTCTTTCCTTGTTCTCTTCTTTAACATTTTCATAATGGGAGCTGTGCTGTTGCAGCATTAAACATACTGTGCCAGTGCATTCTCTTATATATGAAACTCTCCCATATATAATAGAATGCACTGGCTTACAAGTTCAAGGTAAATATTGTTAGGCCAATGCATTAGGCTCCCTATGTGAGACTTGTATATTTATAAGAGAATACAATGGCACAGGATTTTCACAAAATTTCAGGAAGCTTCAGCCATGGTTAACTCTCTTTTCCTCCCTGACCATGCTATCATCTGCCTCTTCTCTAACATATCACAATTAAATCATGTTTTCACAATGAATATCCAATTATTGTTCATTTTCTTTGGTTCATACTAATTTTAATTTGATTTGTACATTCAAACTGAGTGGGGAAGCAATTAAACAAAGCAAGATTGCTGGTTATCTAATCCAAACATTCTGTATACCGTACAGTGAATACTAAATATAAATTCAATGTAAATTATCATTATATAGACAGCACATCATAATGAGCTGTGGATGGTGTGAGGATTTGTTTCTATATAAAATACTCAAGTTGTTCCTTTAGGAAATGTTCAGATAATATGTTCAACAAATGACCATAGGCCTTTTGTTGAACTTATTATCTGAACAATTCCCTCTAATGAATAGGAATCCTTCTGCACTTGTATTGTCTGTCTGATAACATGATGTCTGCTTATATTTACTGAACACCCCTTCATATGAATAATACACTTTTCCAATGTAAACTTTTATTACTGATTGGGAGAATCCATTTAGTAAATAGGGGGTTAATTTACAAACTGTGGATTAAAGGCCCATTTAATTTTTGAGTCACCAATTTTTTTTGTTATAGTGCCTTGATATATTTATTTAATGAAGTGCAACTACATTTGAGATTTGGCATGTTAGTGGTTAATAGAAGTACGCTCCGTCGGTCAGTTAGATCAGGTCAGATCAATCGGCGTACAGCGAGTATCAGCTCAGAATCTATTCATCGCATGATTCACGGATCTAATCAACCACTAGAATCCACATGCATGGCCAAGATAGCATAGTCTTGCCATTCTATGCTCAGGTTAAAGCCCCTCCCCTCCCACCCATGAAACGACAGATCTTTTCGGTCAGGGATGTTTCATTTCTCATCTAACCCTCAATCCTTTAAATAGTTGATCATTGCGACCACGGCTGAGAATGTTGCAGGGTAAATGGTACTGTTATTGTTATATTTTATAACCGTTATTTCGGGCCGGCTTTCGGCAGACCTGAGTTTCACCTAATAAACGTTATAAATCTCATTTGTCATTGTTATTCTTTAAATCATTTATGTTCGTTCGAGCTAAGCGAGTTAGAACATAAACGGTTCTAATAACAATCCATGACATAAAATATGATTAAATTACTATAATTCCCATACTATAAGTCTGTGTCTCAGAAGGTGCCCATAAGAGTATGTAATAGAAAATAGCTGAAATCATAGAAACATTTCCCCGTTTCGCTCCCAGAATGCAACTAAGATATAGAGTTATTCACCATTGAAAATAATAGACATTGCAGTACAGTCCAGATGAAACTTAAGCACAGAAAACACATTGGGAGCTCAACAAAAATAACATGTTCACAGTTTATTACAGCTGATAAGTTGATAATACAATGTTTTCGAGCTTCTCTTTCAAATGGTATATAATATGGCATATATTTTATATAATGTGATCTGGGGGTTCGAAAATTAAGTGGGCCTTTAAGCTTTCTATGAACTCACTTTGTTTGAACCAGCTTGGCACTTTTTTTGACGTTGAGGCTGTTTGCCGAGATGATGAGGCTGATGTTTGTACCCGCTTAGAATTCAGTGACGGGTCCTCCGATGAAGATGATGGTAGCGCTGATGAATCCTCCACCTTTGATAGCCTGTTGGCATAAAATTATTTCATATCAATGCAGAGAAAATTTATTTTAATTTAATTTAAGTACATGCATTATGACTCTAGGTAACATTACTAACAAGTGCAAAATAATCAGAAAGGAGAAAATGTATCAAGTTTGCACTAGTGTCAACTATACATCCCTTCACAGTAATGTGTAGACACTTTAAGAGGGAACATTCATTTACTAAAATTACAAATGATCTTTTTGTTGATAGATGAACAGAAGCGGATATCTGTTCGCTTCTAGGTCCTTTTCCCTCTTTTCTGTTATTATCATGTCTTCATCATTAAAATGTTGTATTCATCATTGGAAATCTTGGGGCAAATACATAGTGTTTAAACCAAATGATCTGTTACAACTTAAACAAGAGCATATCACGATGGCATAATTCGCCCTTTGACTTGTTTCAAATTGCATTTCAGAAAGACTCCATCACTTGGAGATATATCAGCCAAAAATAGTTTCAAATCTGCAAACCAATTTCATTCCATTCAGTCTACATTAATAAAAGTTGTCATCCGGAAACCAAAAGAAGTTCAAAGAACCCAAATTTCGAAGTAAAAATGTCCGCAACTCAGGTAAAAAAGGGTGGATGGAACCCAAAATTAAACATTACCCATATTTTATGGTTGTAAACCTGCTACCAATTTTGATTTCACTCAGTTAAAATTAAATAAAGTAATCATCCGGGAAAAAAATGTTCAGCCCAAATTTCAACAAAGGGCATTAACTCTGGTAAAAATAGACGACAGACCCCCTAAATCGAACTTGACCTTTATTTTATGGTAGTGAAACAACATACCGAATTTCGTTTTTTTAGTTTAGTAGAACTAAAGTTATCATCTGGAAACAAAACATGAACGGACAGATGGTACTACAGACGGGCGAACCAAAAACATAATACATCCTATTTTAAAAAATAAAGTTATCATCCGGGAAAAAAAAGTTGAGCCCAAATTTCAACTAAGGGCATTAACTCTGGTAAAAATGGGTGACTGACCCCCCCCCCCCCCCCCCCAAATCGAACTTGACATTTATTTTATGGCAATGAACCTACATAAATAAATAAAGTTATCAACCGGGGAAAAAAAGTTTAGCCTACATTTCAACAAAGGTAAATGTATGGATTGTTCAACAAATTGTTGAACAAAGGTAAAAATGGATGACAGACCCCCTAAATCAAACTTTACCTTTATTTTATGGTAGTGAACCTACAAACCGAACTTCATTCCATTTAGTTTAGTAGAACTAAAGTTAACATCTGGAAACAAAACATGAACAGACAAACAGACAGTCTGATGGATCAGAGGACCAAAAACATAATACGTCCCATTTAAAAAAATGTGCATGTTAAAATATTCTCACTACAGATTATGCTATATGAAGCTTGAAAGCCACCAAGTGGATATAATTGAATAACCTTTTACTCATCGCATTGCTGTGACAATGAGCAGATGTTATGGGACAAAACTCAAGCCAGTTAAAGGGACTAATTCCATAGACTGTACTTACACTCTATGTACAACTTCTTCAGCTTTGAGTCTCGGAGAAACACTTGCCAGATCTTCTACACATAAATAATGTTCTGAAACAGAGTATGAAGGTTGTGGATACCAATATTTATTCATTCGTAAACATGCCTGGATATAGTGTGTCTGACATTTGCAGAATGAGGTCCCCAGAGGGTGAATTTAGTGATGCTATTCTGCACAGAGATACGTATATGATTCTGGAAATAGTAACTATAACAATGTGATTTTGGTTAATTTAAGACTATAGATGCTTTCCAAAAGATGAGGCCTAAGCAATATAAGGTCCCCAGATGGTGAATTTGGTGAAGCTAGCCCAATGTGCGGGGTAGCATTACTAAATTCACCCTCTGGTAACCTCATTCTGCAGATGTCAGACACACTATATCCAGGCTTGGTCAGATACTTTGATGTTGGTTCTTGAATAGTGTTTGGCAGGATTTAAAATCGGCCGAGTAGCTTACAATGTTTGTTATATATTGGTTGTTTTTACCTATTATATGATACATCACCTCCCCATCACAGTAAAATTAAAGATTGTGAAACTTACGAAAAAACCCACAACAAAACATCATGAATATGCACTCACCTTGAGGTTCAGGAGCACCAAAGTAAACAACAGTTGCAGGCAAAAGCTTTGCCTAGAAAAAAGAAAATAAGATGAAAATTTGCAAATACCTTTGAAGAAGTTCAAATGAAGCACTCAGAAAACAAAAGTATTGGAATTATAAAATGCATATCTAAGCTGATCTAATTATAAAGAATCATTCACTTCTGTTACACAAATTGTCAGGTGAGCATGTGTTCATACTGAAACAAGAGCATTGTTAGGTCGCAGCAATATACACCCTTGTTGAAAAAGGACCGTAACTCATGTAAAAATAATAGGACGAAACCCATATTCGAACATGGCCTGTATCTTTAGCTGGGAAATACACATACCAACTCTGGTTCAAATAATATAATCCAAACTGGAGTTATCGATCGGAAACCAAAAATGTTAACAGATGGACGGACCAACAGATGGAAGGACCAACAGAGGACAGATAGACAGACTGATTATATAATACAACCTTTTTTTCAAAAGGCAAATAAAAAGAACAATAGCTTCCATGTCTCTAATCACGTCACGGAATAATATTTCATTAAGACCCGCGGATGAACCATAATATTTCCTGCTTTTTTTTACGATCTCAGGATGAAAATAGGAAGAACAATTTTATTCTTTGCTCCTGCATGTTTATTCGAAGACAAATTCATCCAAATAATAAGAGAAAAAGAAAACAGAATACCCCTCCGAACCTTTCGCTGCCAGAATAAACTCACCTGTATTAAGGTTTGTGAATTGTCTTTGAGGACATTTTTTGGTGGAGCAGTATCTGAAAGTACAAATATCTGAGTTAAACCCTCAAATGTGACCCGCCATATCAAATCCAGTCGGAAGTCGGGATTTTTTTACCCTGTGCCAATGCATTCTCTTATATATGCGAGTCGACCATAGGTCGCCTCGCATATATAAGAGAATGCATTGGCCTAACAATTTTTTTTAAATAAATGTTTCTGACAATTTTTAGGACATAAAATAAAAAACATCCATTACCCTGCAGGGAGCCCCACATAGAAGCATATAGAAGACTGTCATCTGCTCATGTTTGTCTGGGGCTCTGTATGGGTGAAATTATAAAATTGTTAAAAAATACAAGAAAAAATTATTAAAATTGTAAAAAATTGTTGTCATCCATTGATGCATATACGGTGAAATCTAATATCAATAAAGGGTTCATATTGAATCAACATGAGTGAATAGAATAATTAAATTCAATTTAAAAGTAGTTTTTTAATAGTTGATACAATGAAAGAATGAAATCTATAAAACATGTAAAAACTTAGGCCACATCACACGAAAGTTAAGAAATCAGACCATGCAAGTGATTCTTAGTCAAAATATAGCTGTCATGATAAGGTCATGATTTAAATTTATATAAGTTATACAATTCAATATGATTGCTGATTACCTAATAAAGATGACAAAAATGGCCAGACGCTAGTCTTGAGAAACTATAGTCTTCAAATGTGAATCCTAATCTCTTCCAAATCATACTAAGTCAACTCCTGACTAAACACCATCTCCTTTCAAGTCTGAGTTTATTGTGCCTGTCATTTGCAGAATGAGGTCCCCAGAGGGTGAATTTAGGCTATAGTGGGCTGGCATCACTAAACTCACCCTCTGGGGACCTCATTCTGCTTGGCCTCATCTTCTCTGGAAAGTTTCTTTATTATCAAATTTCTAGAATCTTCTAGAAGATTCTATTTCTTTTTTGGTTTAATTTCTCTATATCCCCAAATTGGCAGATGACACATAGCATAATCGAGGTTCCCAATGGGTGTACATCACAATATTCGCCATTACGAACTTCAATAAGAGAAAATAGATTGGTGGAAAAACTTGAGATTTAACAAGTTAACAAACTTGTCTATTTTTCTATACTTACATAGATGGAATTTCATATCTTTATTTCTCAAATGTTCTTTCACAAACTTCTGCATTGAGAACACTGAAATGAAAAGGAGATATATTGAGTGAGAGTAACATAGAAATAATTTTTTTTAATGAGTTAAGATCATTATAAGAGGAACCAGTTTGTTCCCATCCATTTTCCTGTTTTCTTGTCAAACTAACGATGTTTGAAATAGTTTATATCTCATAGCGTATTCTAGATCAAGGACGAATAAAGATTTTGGTAATTTAAAGATCCACGGTACATTTTGACATAAAATGAAGCAAAATTTAGGAAGATGTTTTTAGCTTAGGCCAATATAAATAAATTGCTAGATTTACATCCAACTTTTTTAGAAAAATGGGTTGGGAGGGCAAATTTTATTTTATATATTTTATTTTTCCTAACATAAATTGCCATGGACAGTTCTAGATATTGAAGCAGTATCCTATCTATATATTACAAGGTGATTTAGATTGTCCACTTTGATCAAAATTTGGCAAAATATACCTGTGGTATTTCCAACAAAGGGCCATAACTCTGGTGATAATTGGTAGGCTGTACCCAAATTCGAACTTGACCTGTGTTTTGCTGGGAGAAAGACACATACCAAAATTGGTTTAAATCTGATTAACTCTACTAAAGTTAACATCCGGACACCAACTTTTGGGGTTTTATATGTCGGGTCATTCCATTCAGTTCAGATTTACTAAAGTTATATCCGGAAATGAAAATAGCGAACGGACGGACCAATAACATAATACATCCAGTTTTTTTAAAACAGGCATATAAAAATGTTAAATAGAAATAGTAATGATTATTTTGCGTACCAGTTTCTCTCGGTCTGAACACAGCTTGTAGCACCATTTTATTTGGGAACTGAATTCTTATCACTCCTTTGTTGTATTGACTGTATTTGATCTCATTGTTATATTGTTTCATTGCCTGAGTCATCAGTGGCTGGTTTTCAAGTTGTTCCCTGTGAAGGAGAAGTAAACAAATATTAAAACAGGCATGGCTGAGTCCCACATAAATATCAAATATATGTCCCCAGAGGGTGAATTTAGTGACACTACCCCGCACAGTGGGATAGCACCATTAAATTCACCCACTGGGGACCTCATTCTGCGTAGCCCTCATCTTCTGGGAAGTATTTATAGTCTCAAAATAATATTGTTTCTAATTACCTTTTCCCCGTCTGCTCAGCTTCTATATCCCCTAATTTGCAGAAGATAAAATGCAAATATTATATATAAATCGAGGTGACTAATGGGTGAACATCACAAACTTCAACTGGGGAACTTCAATCTGATCCTAGGTCTCCCAATGCAGTTGAGGCTACAGCAGAATGAAGTTCTCAGAGTATGAATTTAGCCGACCATGCGGGATAAAGTCACTAAAAAGGCTTGCACTACATTCTCTCGGGGTGATAAATGGGTCAACTCCCTAATTTTTTACATCTGAGATATTTTCGTTTTCATGTTTCCATCTTTTCTATATTTGCCAATATCTGTCTGTCTGTAAACTAAAGGAATTAAGGCAGGACTATCCAGTGGTCACCAAATTGGGCTTGCATGGGTAACGTTTTAGGAGGAATGTTATGGTGGTGTTTAAAGTGGTGGCATTGGAGTCAGGGATGAAGCCTTTTCTCGCCGATTTCCAATCAACCTACATATAGGAATCTCCATGATATGAGCAATCTAATGGTGTGATTTATGTTTAAGTTGTGCTATCAAAATGGATGGGATGAGATAGTGATGTTTGCACCAAAATTAATTCCAACAAATTGTCGCAGATTTCCACCAACATGATACGGGAAATCTGATTTCATTGCGGGAGTTGCGCTAGTGCAGCATTAAAGATCCTGTGCCAGTTCATTCTCAAATATATTAGGGTCTGCCATAGGAAGCCTCACATATATAAGAGAATGCACTGGCTTACAAGGTCAAGGTAAATACTGTTAGGCCAATGAATTCTCTTATATATGTGAGGCTCCCTATGGGAGACTCGCATATATAAGAGAATGCATTGGCACAGGGTATTCCCAAAATTTCAGGAAGCTCCAGTCATGGAAGTGCTAATGTTGCTGAAGTGGCTCTGATGGAGCCAGGAATGGTGGTTGGGGAGTGCAACAAAAGCAGAATATGTCCAACTGTAAAATCCATTTTCATCAGCCTTAATAATTCTACAATTGAGCGAGTAAACAATATACTGGGTATGGACTTACATCTTTTGCTTTTGATCAGTCATCATTACTTTCAAGTCAGCCTCAGTCACATCGAAGAAATTGTCAGGGAGATCTGAAATATATGTAGATATCACTGATAACAAAATAGGAGAAACAGTGCAAAGGTTATTTTACAACTATTTCTATCTACTCACATTGAAAAGAATCCAGGTCATATGAAAATATTTACAGTAAACATTTCAGAACAACACTGATTTGACATAAAATCTTATGAAAATTCCAAACATTTGAAAACGCTTTCTAGAATTTCATGCAGTATTTAAAAGTCCTTCAATGAGAACTACTGCATTTCGAAAACTTGACTGAATGAATAATCCATAATACCATTATACCAGAGCTCAGGTAGAAAAAATGGATTCTGTAAATTTAAGGATTCCTGTGTTGTTAATTAGACATCCAAAACACAACTGGATCTCCAAAATCAAATAATATTTATACATAACAAAATATGAACATAACGCCAAGATATCTCTAGATAACATATCACAGTTCACATAATTTTCTTGTTGGTTCGAGTAAACTCCTGTTTGTTTGGTCATATAACATGGGTTTAAATGGGGTGATATCGGCGTGATCTCACTGCATATAGATCAGAATGAGAGTAAAACGACAAAAACTTGACCCAGTCTAAAACAACAGGAGTCTTTGAAATAAAATCATAAGAATGAGTGAACAGTAGACCCTCAATTAGGTCCGATTATAATATATCATGCAACTTACATGTATAAGCAAATTTGGCAAAAAAAATAATTTATTTGCCAAAACTAAATTTTTGGCCAGCACGAACCCTCTGGGAGATGTCGTCTGGCTGTGTAATAAACACAGAACTGCACCATGTGTGTAACAAGCTGATGATTTATGGCACTCTTGTGATCATGGATGGATGGCCTCTTGTGCTATCCTTACACCATTGCACTCGTGCCATAAACTGACAGCCAGGAAACAAAAAGCAGTTCTGTGTACAAAAACTTACCTTGAGAGGTAGACGAGACTAGTTCTTCCTCCATACTGAATATCACAGCTTCTCTATCACAGGGCTGAAACAATTAGCAAGATTTATAGTGCATCAATGCATTCTATAAGATCATGAGGATTAATACATCTGTTTGTCATTTTATCACAAGGAACAGACGGAAAACGTAAATTAAAGTGTCAATGACACTGGAGCTAAAATTGGAATTATTACAGTCAATGGTGGGATAAGGAAAGCAAAAATTTAAATGTTTATGTAATACCAGAGGTTAAACCCGAAGAGCCATATGAAGTTTGGAATCAATTGGATGAAACATATTGGCTGCAGAACATTTCTGAGATAAATGCAGGGTGTGCCGATGGATTCAAATTTGAAATCCAAGATGGCTGCTGTGGCCATTTTTTAAAAGAAATTTCGTAAAATATCATTGACTCCCATCTAGAGGTCACCCGAAGATCCATATGAGGTTTAGTGACGATCAGACAAGCATCTAGAGATGATTGTGAACATGACTGTAAATTTTCAAAACAATTCTCCATTAAATGCGGGCTGCAGGGTGTGCCGATAGATTTAAATTTGAAATCAAAGATTGCTGCAAAAATCAATGGCTCATCCAGCAGTCACCCTGAAGATCCCTATGAAGTTTGGTGATGACTGTATTAGAGATGTGACCTGTATTGTGTACTAAAGGAAATGGTTGACGGACAGATGCAAACCCCTGGCAATAGCTCAAACAAGACATTGAAGTCACAGTGATTATAAATATATCCCACATCTCCAGATTGTGGTAGTTTTGTGGGGAGTGTGAGGTGGGTGAGTGGAGGGGTGGGGGCACAATCGAGTGACAGGTTTCCAATAACATCTAATGAAATCTTATTGATAACTCAATGCGAAGATCTGTATTTTATGTAAGAAGATATTCATGATCAAATCAACACAGAAATTGTGTTCACATTAAGAACAGATGCGTCACAGATTTAATATTAAGTCTTGCTGCCATACATTAAATCAATAGCTATGTGCGTAAAAATGACAGAAATAAACTACTTTAAAGTACCTTAAAATCTCTCTCACAAACATCACTGCAAAACAAATAAAAGAAAATATTAATGGACACATGGAAATTATGCACGTTTCTAGTAGTAAAACACCACTTACTGTTCCCACAAATATGAATTTACATTGGACCTGCATAAAGTGTTTGGGTGATAAATTTCTACCAATTAGTTGACACATTCTAATACACTGCAAGATGCATGAAGCTTCGTGGTCCAGTGGTTAGCGTGTCGGACTTGTATTCGCTGTAAACGCATCGATATGGGTTTGCAGCACGTCGCCGGTCATTGAGTCTCAACATAGCAGTGGCTTGGCCGCTTTGATCGACGTGCAATTGTCGGATTGCTCGCCGTTTCAAAACCAGCGCCAAGTTGTGACCCTTGAGCAAGGTCGCTCGTACTGTGTCGGCTTCGCATCACTCATGCGTTAAAAGAGTACCAGTCAGCTTGTCATAATGATGAGTATCAGAGCATGTTCTGATCAAACTAGAGCAGCGCCTGCAATGGCTGCAGCCCGTTCATTGGTTGGCTTGTACAAATGACTGGGGTAATATTGTACCAAGCGTGTTAGAGCAAGTAATTGGTTAATCGATATATAAAACTGGTCATTATTTATTATTATTATACACTTGGGTATCCAGATGATATACACAAGCGAAGCATATATATTCTTTTGAAACAACAAGTCATTGCCAGTGTATCATGATGTCACGTTTTTTGTCAGTATCAGTTGATAACACAATTATCATCTTATAGGCCCACATGCTGTGACTGTGTGATTAGAGCACATTGCCAATCAAACAGCCGAGGTTAGAAATGATGATCCTATCAAACAATCACGACCCCCTCAGACCATGGCCAACTGAGGATACACAAAATGGAACAATACACAAGCAATACTTCCCTTGTGTGTTGCTTGAGTATATGTTGTGGATATATGCATGTGTATAATACAAAAGTACATGCATCTCGCCATAATTGATCTCTTATCCATGAAGTATAAATTTTTCATCCTATTTTCATCCCAAAATCCAAATAAATGATGAATTCTAGGATGGTATATACTCCGACACCTAAGTTTGTAGACATGTACAGCAGATTTGCTACATTTTGATTTGAAAGACATCTGCCAGTGGCAGTAGTTTTTGGATGGCAAATAATCTTACTTCTAAGTTTGTAGTTATGTAAAGCAGGATCGCCTCAGTTTGTTCAGAAAAAGATAGACAATATCTCATCTTCAGATAATATCCCAAACTGTAAAATTGGATCCTCCGACAATTCACTTGAATTCTCCACTTACCTATCCTCGTTCTTGTACAGCTGCTTGCCCTTTGTCTCTTCTGGGAACTGCAAGAGACAGTGTTTATATCCAAGTGAGGTATCTAATAATAGCTTTTATCTGGGACACGTTATGTGGATATAACTACAATTTCCTCATATTTTACCAATTCCACAAAGGGGCTAATTGTGTAAACATGAACAGATCAACATTTGATGAAATTAAGAAACAAAGAGTATAACTTTCTCTAATAAATATGAGAGGCTCCCTATGGGAGACTCGCATATATAAGAGAATGCACTGGTACAAATTCTTTAATGCTGCATCAGCGCAGCTCCAGTCTGACATGAAAGGATTAACAGTTTTGTCATAAGTCTACATAGGAAACTGCAATGATAGCCTAGTTTTTAGAATTCATACAGAATAGCACATAGCCTCAATGTAATGACCTAAGTTGGAGGCTATAGACATCTGATATTTCGACGTACCTTGAATTCAGTGAACTGATATGGGTTCTCTTGTATCTGGGGCCTGCGGATATCACTGGGTACACTCACTGCCGTTACTGTCTGTGGAGCAGCAGTCATCATGTTCTCCAGTAGTTTTCTTGCAGCCTAAAAATTTTTTATTTAACCCATTTATATTATTGAATGGATTCCCTGTTCAATTCTAAAAGTATACAATTTGTCCAAAAAAATTAGTGTTCCGTTTATAAGACACTTGGCTCCCTCATTAAAAAATGGCCCACTAGGTGCTTTTTATGGCCCACGTGCACTGAAAATAAAGATAATAAATTATCCCGCTGCTCAACAATGGGGAAAATTTGATGGCTCCCATCCCATTTTATGGCAGGGTGCGGCGATGGATTCAAATTTGTTTTGTGAAGAATTTGATGGCTCCAATCTAGAGGTCACCCGAAGATCCATAAGAAGTTTGGATGAGGGATGTGGTCTATAGGTTGCGGCAAAGAGTAAAATCCAAGATGGCTGCTGGCGGCCATAGCTCCTATCTTGAGGTGATCCAAAACATGCCTGTATATTTTCAAAATATTTCTTTGATAGGGTATGGCGATGGATTCAAATATGGCTGCTGGCGACCATGTTTTTTTAACGAATTCCCATCTAGAGGTGACCCCGAAGATCCATATGAAGTTTGGTGATGATTGGATGAAAGATGTGGTCTGCAGGGTATGGCAAAGGAAATTGTTGATGGACGCACGCAGACAGACGGATGCCAACTCATGCAATAGCTCCAACTTGACTTCATAAAGTTCAGCTAAAACATTTATCTGAGAAACAGATAATCAACTTTGTGTGGCGTCAAAATCATTGATTCTTCACTGGTAGGGTAGTTCAGATAACAACATAAGTCATAAGTGCATTCATTCCTTCCCATGAGGAAACAGAGTGAGAGTATTTATTTGCTCTCGCAATTCAGAAGACGGGTGTAATATTGAACCCGTAATATAATTGTAAGTTGGGCTTTTCTCAAACAAAATGTCATTGTGGGATAGACCTATGTCCAGTTACACTTTCATATGCCCATAATTGAACTGAGACTGGAAAGGATCTAAATAAAACTTATTGAATCAACGATTGCATTCAATATAAGTATTTTGACAAGAGAGACAAGTGCAAATTTTAGCACCTGTGAATTGAAAATTACAGGCGATTACAGGTGCGAGAGCAATTGTTCCTGGGAAGGACTGTGCATTCCAAAATACACTAAACAATATTTGCATTTGAATTTATGCCGTTATCGAAATAGGTTGATAAATACCTTAAATACCTTTCAACAAACATTATATGTTCAAGACGCAACCTCGAACACATGCACCCCCATATAAGCTACTGATGTTTACCTCCTGATATTCAGGTGGAATGCCTTGAAGTTGACTAGACGGAATAAATTCTGTTGTTAATGTGGGACCCTGATTCTGGATATGAGACGACGCGTGACATGTAGGCACCATGGATAATTCAGCGGTGCTGGTCCCTGGTTTGTCAGGGGGCTGGATATTAGAATGGCTGGGTTCATCTGTATCCATAGGTTCTGTTGTATCAGCAACTTGTAAAAGAAATAAAATAAAAATATTAACCCTTTCTTTACCAAATCGATTCTCCTATTCATTTATAACAGTATGCATTGGAATAGTCTATAATTCATTTGGATGGGTTTCAGGAAAAACAAACAGATGACAGACAGTTGACAAGATAAGTGCAGAAGGATTCTTTTTTCATTGGTGGGAAATGTTCAGATAATAAGTTCAACAAACGACCTATCATTTGTTGAACTTATTATCTGAACATTTCCTAAGGGAACTACTTGTCAATGAGTACATTTATTTAGTACAGAGTTCTAAGGGTTAATAAACCATTTAAATAAAGTAGTCTTCTCAAGCACTGGCAGCAACCCTAAAATTCTGCAGCATGAGCATTTTTCATCGCTCTTGCAAAGGGCCAATGCAATTTTTCAATTAATTTTCAAGACATCACAAATGTACTTTAGTTTGCGTACCAAAACAAGATAGCAGGATTTTATGCTATACATTAATATAATAAATATTTTAACACTATGCGTCTGTTTAAAATTGAAATATGTACCTTTTGCAAATGATTTGGTAATGTTTGACTCGGCAAATAACTCATCGATTTGCTTCTGTTTGGCTATTTCATCTAATCTCTCCTCCTTCATCTTTTCTCTTGTCACAGTATCAACGATCCTTGCCAGAGCCTCATCTTCTACAGCCTTTCTTATCAATCTACAGATGTCAGGAATATGAATGAACTTATGATACAACCTTCTCCCGATCTGGCTTTGCAGATAGTTGGTTGGTTTTGGTTTTAGCTCTAAGCAAGTCTTGAAATAGTGTGTCTGTCATTTGCAGAATGAGGTCCCCAGAGGGTGAATTTAGAGACACCATCCCGCAGGGTGGGCTAGCATGACCAAATTCACCCTCTGGGAACCTCATTTTGCTGAGGCCTGCAGAGGGTGAATTTAGTGACGCTGTGGGATAGTGTTACTAAATTCACCCTCTGGGGACCTCATTCTGCAAATGACAGACACACCATTTCAAGGCTTGGTTGCAAGCCATATTAGGGACCAGCCTAAAGGGCGACTTGGGAGATATCTTCTCCCTAAATTGTGTCATTTCTCCCTAATTTTGTTCTGGGGAGAAGTGACTTTGCTCTCATATACCAGAATGCATATGTCCCTACAAAATATATAAACTCTGTTATAATGGTGTCCTTATTCATTATAATCATTTAATAAATGGGCTATTTTATTGCATAATACTTATTGGATCATAGAATTGTGATGATGGGGTATAAATTGTACTTGAGCCATTGTGACTTTTCCTTGATATATTGATGGAGTGAATACCATGCAGGTGCTGATTTCGTTATATGAAAACACAACACTACTTGTAAAACCAATAGTATAGTCGGAGAAGACGAAAAAAATGGTGAACCTAGAAGAAATTGGTAGAGAAGCGGTTTTTATGTCATTGGACGCGGGAATATCTGATTTTCTAATGAGCGATTCATTGGCAAACATTGGGTACCAAGATAACATTGATATATTATTGTAACTGTGATATATATTACGTCCAGTATGTATTTAACTTTGTAAATAAGTCAATATTGGCCACAGTTTCCGCAAAATTTAAATTTTTTTTAACGAAAATATCATTCAGTTTCGCAAAAATGTGTCGCGTTTTCAAAAATATATCCGATTAAATTGTATATTGTTTGGAGATTTGTTCATCGAATGTGTCGCAAATGATATTTAAATGTGCACAAGCATGTCCTGAATACGTCAATATGAAACGTGGATAATTTAATTAAACATAGAGTACAAATATCTGAAAAATATTAACCCTACCCCCAAAACATGAAATTTCAGGTAAAAAAAATGGAAAAAATAAAATACTTAAAACTATAACACTACCTATTTATTGATCAACTATGGGGTATTTGTAATTCTTTTAAATCATTTTGGTAGCTTGTTTATAGAAAATTAGTGGTTATTTTATGAATATAACAGAGAACACCCGTATAGTATATGTACATTGACCCAATAAAAGGCGAGCAATTGTTAACTCAGCTGCTGAAGTTGAAAATATTTTCAGAACCGAGTTTGGGGCAGGTATGTGGTGGATATCTCATGAATATTCCAAAATCCACCTAAATCCGACTGGGAAATAATGAACCGGAGAACTGTGCAAGGGGTCACATTTAACCCATTTTGTTTTGATTCTCCCATGCAATCACAATGAATGGCTATTACACATGGAGTTAGTAAAGAGCGTCAAATATGATCTTCATGCGTCATATAGTATACTAATGCCACACCAAACAATGTAGCATTGTGTACGGAACTATGCGTATCCAAATGCCCTTTGTTAATTTGCCAGGCATCCGCCACCCACAAAGCATCGACACATTTTGTCACTTGTATGCAAGTCAAACTCTCGCTCACATCGCAATGCGACGCATAGCTACTTCCCAGTCCTATTATCATATCGATACACGTGTATTAATATTTCTATATTAAATTGGTTTGTCAAACTTCGTCTCCTGCTGAAACATAATGGTGTCAACGTACGCTAGAGACAATTTGATTGTAATTATCACTGGTGAGGCTATCTTGGTGAGAGTGTTGTAATTAATTGTTTTATTAGAATCACATTTTCTATCATTTGAGTTTAATCATAGTTTATTTGAGTGTCATATTAATAGGTGTATTATTATAGACATGTCTGAGGAATTAGCATCAGGGGACACTAGTCATTTATCGGCTGACTTATGTGTTATATGTAGTTTGATGAAGAGCAGTCAGTTGCTGTTTTGGAGAAAGGCATATTAACGCTCATTAGTTTCGGCGAGAAATGTGGTCGGCTAGACCTCGTGCGTTACTTAAATAGTCGCATTAGTGCAAGTCCTATTAGAAATGTGTTGGTACATAGAAAATGCAGACGTGATTTTACAGATTCTAAGAGAGGGTTGTGCAGTGCTAGTGGCAATGTTGAGATGTCATCGACAAAAAAACTCAGATCTAGCCTGTTACCTTTCAATTACAAAGATTACTGCTTGATATGTGGACAACATGCCCATTTCGATAAAAACAATCCTCTTAGAACACAAGTTCGAAGTGTCACCACACTTCCACTGCGCAACAAGTTATTAGAGTGTTGCGCGAAAAGGGGGGATTCGTTTATCTTTTTGTCCAAACAAAACATCATGGTTGTATTGATCTGGTTGCGACTGAATCTGTTTACCATGACAGTTGTCTCAATCGTTTCATGTTGAAAAAATATATCACAGTACCAACGGATCGAAAGCCACAGTCCAGTCGGAAAATATACTATGAAATGCAGCAATGGTTTCAAATTGTCTGTGAGTGGATTGAGTCAGAATCTGGTGCCGAATTATACACTCTATGAACTTCATAGTAAGATGGTAGAATTCTCTGGTGGGTCCGAAGTATATTCCATAAAATGGCTAAAGGATAAGTTACTTGACCTTTATGGTACCTACATAGTTTTTGCTGAGGTAGATGGTCGAATCAACGTTATTTGTTTCCGAAATATGGCCAATTTCATAATCAATGATAAGTGGTACGCCGAGAAAAAAATGACATTGAGGAAGAAGCCGAGAGGATAGTAATGGCAGCTGCCAAGATTATCAGAGCTCAATTGAGTGAGATGGAGTACAGTGTACATCCTTACCCTAGCATGGATGACATTTCTGATGTTGAGCGAGGTAAACGCTTGATACAGCCCATCTGCTAACTATGTTGAAAGTTCTGGTTCCTTTAGAATTGAAGCAAATCAGTATTGGTCAGTCTATTATTCAAGCAGCACGACCACGATCAGTGGTATTACCGATTTTAATCGGCCTTGGTGTCGAGCTGGACCATTTATTTGGGTCAAATTGGCTTGTAACGGAACTATCGCGATTAGGCTTCTCGATTAATTACTATGAAGTTGAGTTGTACAAGCAGTCAGTAATCCAGGCCGAAGATGACGACAGTGTTCTTGCTTCATATTTCCCAGGGACGTTTACACAGTGGATTGCAGATAACGTGGACCATAATGTTGCAACACTTGATGGTCACGGGACATTTCATGGAATGAAAATAATTGCTGTATGTACTCCACGCGATTATTCCCCACTACAGCCAAGACAACAGTTAGTCATAAGACAACAAAGATCCAAGGTTGATGATATTGTGAAAGGCACAGGAGTGCCTTATATTCACCAATACATGAGTTGTCCCGAAAAGTGACTTTCAATAGTCACATACAAGCCTCTGCTCCAACTACAGTTCGTACATACATTGCCCCACAGATATCAATTCAGATTTGCTCTTGCATGCAGGGCGGCTTTCCAGTAAGCGAGCACACCTATACCCAATTGGTCGGGTCTATATGGAACATATATTCTCCGAGTGCCCAAATGGCCCGTCCAATAAATCAGAAGTGTTTTTGCCTATCATTGATTTGAATCCGTCTGACGAGTCCTGCATTTATTCGACATTGCTTTTCATACAGAATCAGACTATCAAACAAAGCATTTCAAACCCATGCTTGACATTTGATCAGCCACTGTGATTAAAGTCAGTAGAATGTCGTTTGCCGACTCGGGGGATTCAACGTCATGATGTGCTGTCTTGGAAGCATTGGTTCCATGATGAAGGGATCTGGTTTGGAAGAGGCAATGGAAACAATATAATTTATTATGGTCCTAATGCAGTACAACATATAATAAGTGGAAAGGCAATCTCAACATCTATTCGTGGCCACATACTAGTAGAGGTAGCTCTTTATAACAAGTTAACATCGGCTGTCGTCGAATAACCCGATAGAGTACTGCCTGACATAACGGATACAGAATCAGCGGGCGAAATTGTCAACGCTGTAGATAACGAAACTGGTATTCTGTCTGACACTGACAACGTTTTGGAAACACTTGATCCACATGTAGGACAGATATCAAAACTGACAATATCAGACACCAGATGGGAAAGAGGTAATTGTGGCGGCCGATGGCACTGATTTGTTAGTCCTGCTCATGTACCATTGGATGGAGACATGGCAGATATATACTTCCTTTCAAATGCAGGGAAGACAGTCAAGGGTGGTGTAGCTATCTGGAAAATCCAAGATATTGTGCAGAAGGACGACCAACATTCTCTTTATTCATACCTGGACTGGATGCGGCACAACATCAGCGACATACGGGCAAGGTAAAACAAGCATGCTAAAGGAAATAGAGTCGCCCGAAATACAACAAATGGCGAGTGTCATAAGCAACATACAGCTGACGAAAACTCGTTGGCGATGTTGGTGAGAAATTGTTCAAGATGATTTATGCTGGCAAAAAGGATGACACTCGGAATGGTTTGAGGAAATTCTTGTAAATGATTTCCTTGGCCAGAGGATTATTGGATCCGCAGAACTTACCGACGGAACGGGCAGCATATTTCCATAGCATATTAACGAGTTCACATGCAGGTTATGATATGGAAATCTCTGTGGGACACACATATGGACCCAGCAGAGTGGGGGTGGAAAACCCAAGGGACACAATTAGTTCCAGTCATGACAGATCTAGAAGCTGCACCAGATTCATTGCTAAAATTTGTCCGTTGCAAGTGCAGGCTAGTGCATGAGTAGGACTTCTTGTGGGAATAACTCATGTGCATGTAGAAAAAGTGGACTCCATTGTGTTGTAGCCTGTGGTGACTATCGTGGTGATGGCTAAACAAATTCGGAGGAAATTCTCATTGATGAAGTCGAGACTGAGAGCTGAAAGTGGAACACCAATATGACAAAATATTACTTTCTTTAAATTTTGGTCCATATTATGACACCCATCTTGGAGTATGAAGGTCACGTTGTAACACATATGTGTGTATGAACTGTTGTTCTTTTTAGCAAAATACATCAGATATTATTCTATGAGTAGTTATACCAGGTTCAATGGTCGAGTTGATAATGTTTTGCCTTTTCCGACTATATACATTGTATATATTATAATATCGGGGTTTCTCTGTCATATTCACAACATAGCCAATACTTTTCTATAAACATGTCACTATAATGACTTAAAAGTATTACGCATACCTCATAGTTAAACAATAAATAGTTAGTGTTATATTTTAAGTGTTTTTATATTTTCCATTATTTTTACCTGAAATTTCATTTTTTGGGGGTAGGGTTAATATTTTTCAGATATTCTTGCTCTATTATTAATTAAATTATACATGTTTCATACTGTTGTATTGAGGATATGCATGTGCACATTTTAATACCATTTGCGATACATTTGATTATCCAATTTCCAAAAAATATGCAAATTACTCGGAGATAATTTTGAAAAAGAAACACTTTATTGCGCAAGTGAATGATAATTTCGTAAAAAAAAAAATTAAAAATAGGGCCGATATTTTCGTCAATATTGACTAATATAAAAAGGGTGAGATAGACTGGAGGTAATACTAGTAACAATTATAGTTATCTGTCAATGTCATCTTGGTACCCACTGTTTTACAATTTATTTCTAATTTGATAATCAACACAAATGTGACAATATTTCAAAGTGATGTAGAAAAAATTGCTCAAAGCGGATTTTAGCGGATTTTGGATATGTTGTTCTGGAGATGTTCCCGCGTGCAATGACATAAAAATCGCTTCTCTACCAATTTCTTCTAGGTCCAACCCTTCTCCGGCTATACTACAATGTCCCATGGAAATCAACTGACAAACATGCCTAGAGAACACAAATTTGGTTACATGTCCAAAACTGGCAATATTTCGTCACCTAACTTCATTGATCTATTCAGTGCTTATTGAATTAGATTTCTGTCACCATTTGTGGTGAAAAAAACTTTGTCGAAAAGTTTGGCCAAATGAAATTTTTTGTGGCCACTTTCGAAAAAAAGTGGCCATTGGCCACCGACAGCACGAACACTGCTCAGGCATGTGCAAATGAGAATAAAAAATGTCATCCTGGTCTTATAAAACAAGAAGAATTACATGCCACATTACAATGCAAAATTGACTCGAGTACTATGCCTCCTTGGACTTGAAAGCTCAGACTCGTACCAAAATGTACAATTTGATATAAATCCAGCATACAGTGGCTGAATTTCAATGAATAAAACATATCAAGACAGAACACAATGCACATGTTAATCGAGAATCATTTATTGAATTTTATCGAAAGTGGAGCTTGAGTGAAATGACTATGTCACTTCATGACTGTGACGACCATTGGTACTATAACTACCTTTATTGTGATTTAAGTCTGAGATAGCTGGTAATTATCTTTGCATCACACATGGTGGATCATTGCTCTTGGCAACAACGTCAACACAAAGTAGTTCCGGCTTGTATTCCTCTTGTGGTATACAACAGTATGTATTCAATGTCTGGAATTATGTGGAATACATGTGCCTCGCGTCACCGGATGTGGAATAAAGTAAAATATTGAGGTACCTGATAGCTGCTTTACCACTTGTCAACCCCAGTTTTCTTAGAGACATGTTCATCAGGGCTTCTTCCCCAACCACCTAAAACAAGCAAACAAATATAATAAAAAGCAACTATTAATAACATGGTGCATGGATTTTATTTCGCCTGCAACAATTTTTTTGGTTATTCATAAAAACCCACTTAATGGGGAGGTGAATTCATTGATCAGATGTCATAATTATCCACATTGATCAACAGGTTCTACAATATTAATAACAGGTTTATAACATCCTTGAGTAGTCACTATTGAGAAACTACCTCCAGGTATTCCAGCACTGAAAGGACATCACCCAACCAGTGCACTAAAAGCTACCGCTTCATATCATATGCTGGCGAGGTTGTTATATGTTTTGTGTAACCTGCATGTGGTGAAACCATTAGCCTTTATGGTTGATTGGTTGTTTATTAGATATAGGAATAAAACTGATATTATTTGGCTTTAACCCTTTACCCAACAAACCGGCCAAAACCGGCCAAATAAAGCTTCAACAGCCTAAAATATCTTCGGTCTGTCTCAATAGAACCATACAAATATGGATATCATTGGAACCGGCTCCTTGACCACATTGTGTTAGTTACAGTTATGCCCTGTGCCAATGCATTCTCTTATATATGCGAGTCGACCATAGGTCGCCTCGCATATATTAAGAGAATGCATTGGCCTAAAAAAAAGCTTTTTTAAACACTTTTTACCATTTTTTCTTACATTCTTTAACAATTTTATAATTTTTAATGTGTTAAGCCAATGCATTCTCTTATATATGCGAGGCGACCTATGGTCGACTCGCATATATAAGAGAATGCATTGGCACAGGGCCCTTCTGTTGGGTAAAGGGTTAACTGAGATATTTTAATAATTAAATTACCTCTTCTCGCATGTATATGCATGAGGAGTGTACTGGTGGTGACTGGGAATTGTCAACATTTGTCAGCGATCCTTCACCCAAACTGTTAGAATATAAAGAAATTCAAAGATATCATGATATGCATTTAACAATCTGTAGCAAACCAATAACACCAGCACTTAACCCTTTCATGATGGGAGCTGCGCTGGTGCATCAATAAAGATCCTGTGCCAATTCATTCTCTTATATACATGTATATGAGTCGACCATACCTGTAGGTCGTCTCTCACATATTTAAGAGAATACATTGACCTAACAATTTTTCTTTATCATTTTTTATAAATTTTTCTTACATTCTTTACCGGTAAACAAACTTTATCATTTTTTTTCTCCATTTTTTATCATTTTTCTTACATTCTTTAACAATTTGTCATTATTCTTTTAATTTTATTACATTTTCTAACAATTATAACAAAAAATATAAAATTTGTTAGGCCAATTCATTCTCTTATATATGTGAGGCGACCTATGGTTGACTCGCATATACAAGAGAATGCATTGGCATAGCCTTTTCGCAAAAATTCAGGAACCTCCTATCATGAAAGGGTTAAAGATATAATCATTGTTCAAGACCTCCCATTACAACAACATAAGTTTCTGATATATCACTACTGGCTCATTCCCACTTAAAGACTTAAACAAACGTTAGACATAGAGCTGATAGAGGATCTACAAGGAGTCCCCTTTGGCGAGGTTCAGACCTAATTTACTGGACAAGTAAAGCTATAAACTGGGAATGAGTTGTAGATTCTATTTATTACAAGATCCAAAACCTAGATAAAACATACTTAAATCAACAAATGGGACATGAAACTAACATCAGCTTCAAAAAGACCTGCGATGATGTTTCACGTAACTATGCATTGTTTGCCAATGTAAAGAAATAGTCCCAGATAAATAAATTCTCTTTGACGTATTTAAAGGCATCAATTTAATATCTTTAATAACTTTTCAAACTCTTCATTCATTAGACATTGTTATAAAAATATTGGAAGCCATAGCATTTTGAGACATAGCATACGGAATTTAAACAGATGACAAATCGGAAGTCAAAGGGGGCACTATTTCCTGTTATGCAACAAACGTTTAATATCACAATTTAAATAACATGTTTATTGAATGGAATAAATATGTGTACATGACATACATGAAATATTGAGTAGTCTTATAAATACCAAGCAAAAATTACCAAGCAAAATAAAGGTGATTTTACTGATTTATATTGCAGAAATTGTTACTTAATTTGAGTGACTGATGATGAACTATGTTCCTCTATCATGTTTATAACAAGACAATGAAGTGACAATATTCGCAACTTGAATTTGATTCAAGCTGGATGAGATCATTATTATAAGCGATTAAATGTTCCATACTTTCACAAATATATATTTCATTGCTTTTGAGTGACCTACCTTTCTTTGCTTTCAAAATGTTGAAGAAGCGTGTAGAGCGTGATCGTTGGGTTGAAATTATCTTGAAACCTTCGACCGTCTTCCAACTGGAGAGCAATAACAACATTTGTCTCAATTCGAGACTGCTCAGATTTAAACAACTCCAACTTTGCATTTTGTGGTAAATTAGAAAACCTGTAAGACTGTGTTAGGTCAAGAGTATTCCGTCCATGTCTAAAATGAAAGAACACATGTGTTACTTAATTTCTACAAGCCAATAGTTCTCGCTATTATGGTCAAGTTACTTTAATTTTTTATTTTGACAGTTTTGGACCAGGAACTGGTCTATTCAACAAGAGGCATTGAATGTGCACCAATCAAGACAGAAGACTCAAAAGAAAATGGCAGGCAACAGCTGAGGTACATGTAGCAATGCTCATTTACTAAGCATTTGTATCCAATTTGGGATGATAGTCTATATTATATTAATGTATTTTTTATTTCCATGAAGTACAAATTAAGAGAGTTATTGCCAGATTTCGTGCATTATATACTGGTGTTTGCTGCAGTTGAACCAGTGACCCAATTTGTAGTAACTTGACCCAATCTACTCTATTCTCCTACAGTGCCAAGAGGACACCGTAGAAAATTTTTGTCACATGAAAACAAATGTGGCCAATTATGTGAATAAAATACTGATATTTGGACAAATTACCCAAGCTATCTGAAACATTTTGGGAATATAGGATTATGTAGTAGTCGCTGTAAAAATACATTCACAAGAAATATGCTTCAATTTTGTACCAGGCATAATACAAAATGCACTAAATATTAATTAACCTATTTAAAATGGAATGTTCTAGTGGGAGGAGTTATTTACTAACTTGAGAATGAAGTCTTCTGGTGGGAGAAATCCTTGTTTTTTGCAGACATCTTCCAAGACCTGTGATAAAAGTTATTACAATTAGCAATTTGACTCACAGAATGCACTATCTGTTAAAAACAGTGGAAAGAATATGAGTGACAACATAAATGTAGAAAATAATTATCAATAAAAAAGGCACACAATAAAGTTTGAAACTATACTCAGAACAACGATGTGGAATGCACTATCACCAAAGACAGTGGAAGATTTTCAGAAGAAGATGCTCAATATAGGCTGAGAGATGGCAGAGTGAAGATTTTAAACTTGACGATTTTACTTGTAAATATTCACCATCCTGGCTTTTAAACTACATTTGCTTTAAACGACATCCTCATCCGCTTGTGTGCACAAGATCACAATACAAGTTAGTTCAGTCATGAAGATATGAACATAGTGCATACCTTTCTACTGGAAGCAACAATCTATGAAAGCAGTTATGTTGACCTGTATACAAGTATAGTATACAAGTTCTGCAGTTAAACTTCGTAAAACAAATTAGGGCCTATACAATGTAAATGGACCTGGGAATCGATCCATTGGAGCAATCACGAACACATTCATTTTGAAATGATCATTGCATCATGAAACATACAGTAGAAATAGCTTCACTTGGCTTAGTAACATTTTATTGCCAAACTACATGTTTACCCACATTCGACATTGTCCCATACAGTTTGGGGCTATCCCGGCCGAGAATTAGTGCGACAGATATCACATTATATGTACGGTAAATGTTCTGTGGTTAGCAATGGACACTACTAGTGTATAATATATAGTGTGACTTGTTGTTTGTACGGTTATAATGACCCAAAGCCACAAGTATATGCATCAGGTTCGAAATATACGAGTGAATAAAATAAATTTAGCTCAATAACTTGATGGCATTGTGAATAGTGGTAGGTTAAATTCGACAGACAATAAATAAAATAGAGTTCCGGGTGTTTCCTGTATGGTTACTTATTAATTGGACGAGCAAAGTTTAAGATTTTTCCTACAAACTGAGGTCATGACTCAGACCCAAAACAGATTAAACATCGTCCTTTGGTATGGAAGCTTACATTACATGGATAATTAAAAGACCATGGATAATTATAGACCGGCAGACCATAGATATGTTATAACTTGATTGTAAAAAGTACTTTGTATACCATAAAATGAAAGTGTCAATGACACTGTAGCTCAACTTTTGTAAAGAAGGTAATTTTTTTGTCATGAGCAATGAATAGAGATTAAAAAGGAGTGTAAAAAATGAGCAGTAAAGGATTTAGTCATACAGAGTAAAATCCAAGATGGCTGCTGGTGGCCATGTTTTTTGGCCTAATGACTCGTTCCCATCTATATATAATAATAATAATAATGCATATCATTTATATAGCGCTTAATCCCTGGTGTAGCTCTAAGCGCTTACATTATTACCCCAGCTGTTTTTTATGAGTAATGCCGAGTCTTGTGCCTGCTGCCATTTTACAGGCGCTTCACTAGAGCGGCTTACGGATACCCAACAACCAGGTACCTATTTCTCGTCTAGGTACGACGAAGCGAGCACAGTACAAGTGACCTTGCCCAAGGGTCAGAACCTGGCGCGAGATTTGAAACAGCATGCACATGGCTATATATAGCACACACACCGCTCAATTCGGCCAAGCCACTGTTGTGGAGACAATAGTCCACCGAGCGAGGCGCGAACTCACGCCGGTGCATTAACACCATTACAAGTCTGACACTCTACCCACTGGGCTACCACATCCATAATCCAATATGGCTGCTGGCGGCCATGTTTTTTAGCCGAATGACCCCCAAAATGACTGGTTCCCATCTATATGTCATTATTAACATCCATGACAAATTTTATGATGATCAAACTAAAGGTACGACCTGTAGCCCGTGCTAAAGGATTTAGTCATACAAAGAGTACAATCCAAGATGGCTGATGGTGGCCAAGTTTTTTGGGCGAATGACCCAAAAATGACTCTTTCCCATCTACATTCCAATTTCAACAGCCATGAAAAATTTCATGATGATCAGACTAAAGGTACGACCTGTAGCCCGTGCTAAAGGATTTAGTCATACAAAGAGTAAAATCAAAGATGGCTGCTGGTGGCCGTGTTTTTTGGCCGAATGACCCCAAAATGACTCGTTCCCATCTACTTCTCAATATTAACATCCATGACAAATTTCATGATGATCAGACGAACAGTACGATCTGTAGCCCGTGCTAATAGATTGAATTTTGAAATCAAAGATGGCCGCTGGTGGCCATGTTTTTTGTCTGAATGACCACAAAATGACTCGTTCCCATCTACATGTCATTATTAACATCCATGACAAATTTTATGATGATCAGACTAAAGGTACGACCTGTAGCCCGTGCTAAAGGATTTAGTCATACAAAGAGTAAAATCCAAGATGGCTGCTGGTGGCCATGTTTTTTGGCCGAATGACCCCAAAATGACTCGTTCCCATCTACATGTCATTATTAACATTCATGACAAATTTTATGATGATCAGACTAAAGGTATGACCTGTAGCCCGTGCTAAAGGATTTAGTCATACAAAGAGTAAAATACAAGATGGCTGCTGGCAGCCATGTTTTTCGGCCGAATGACTCCAAAATAACTCGTTCCCATCTACATGTCATTGTTAACATCCCCGACAAATTTTATGATGATCAGAATAAAAGTACGACCTGTAGCCCGTGCTAAAGAATTTAGTCATACAAAGAGTAAAATCCAAGATGGCTGCTGGCGGCCATGTTTTTGGGCCGAATGACCCCAAAATTACTCGTTCCCATCTACATGTCAATATTAACATCCATGACAAATTTCATGATGATCAGACAAACAGTACGGCCTGTAGCCCGTGCTAATGGATTGAATTTTGAAATCCAAGATGGCCACTGGCGGCCATGTTTTTTTTCCGAATGATCCCAATATATATCATTCTGGTCTAAATGTTGATGTCAACAGCTATGACAAATTTCATAATGATCCGACCAAGGTACGACCTGTAGCCTGCATTGTTGACGCCTTACGTACACACGTACGACGGACGACAAAGCCATGGCAATAGCTCAAACTTTACAAAGTAAAGTTGAGCTAAAAAATGGTAAGCACCCATCTGGAGGTCACCCCGAGGATTCTTATGAAGTTTGCTGATGATCAGAAGAGGGATATGCTCTATAGGGACCCATACATATACCAGATATGAATAAAATCGGTTGACGTTTGAGCTATCGCGCTAATGTTCTCGCGCCCATCCGCACATCACACCTTGATCCAACCTTCCAACATAAGTCATAGCAACACAGATTGCATGTCATAAAAATACCAACTTTAGGTGCAGTGGTGGAGGGGGATGTTATAGTGATAGTGTCGGCAGTGCTTCAGAATCAGTTCAGTGTCCAGTGGTTTTCCACAAAGCGCAGATAAACGTCATCAGTCACTAATTTGCATGACTGATTGTTCTAGGTGGTTCCACTCAATGGTTGTTTACACATAGAAGCAATTGTCATATTGGACACTGCTTCTACACAGGCATTTGAATGACTCCTTGTCAAGACATTCCTTCTTTTCCACTGGGTTCTGACTAATACAGTCCTGGAACTTTCTTGCTTTGATCTTCCTGGCATCTTCCTTTTTTGGTATTATATAGACAGGCTTAGTTAGGGTTGGAAGTTGGAACCAACCCCTTAACTAGTTTATTAAATTGGACCAATCTTGGTTCTTTCCTTCTTTCTTGGAAAGATTTAATTCAGTCAGCATGTATGTTACTGATCCATCGTCTCTCCTGTATTTGTTCTTGATGAATCGTGCTGCTCTTTGTTGCACCTTCTAAGCCGGGTGATATACGTCCTGTAATTGGGGTCCAACATGACAGCACCGTACACCATGATGAATCTCACTAAGTTGACACTAACGTGATGTACATGTACACATGTAGGCCTCCTTTTTACGGATAATTCGCCTCTGTACTTAGACTAAGCCAGGGTTTCAGCTAGGGGGTAAGGGAATGGGACCGGTAGCCGTCAAGGGAAAAAATCCAGGTAAAAGTAGCCTGTTTTAGCACTGGTTGAACTACTTTCGTTATATCAGCCAATAGAATCATGTGAGAGTAGAAATGGCAGATTGTTTTGTTCCATTTCTGCCTAAGTGCCAAGCTATCAAACCTTATACATGTACCTGTAACTTTAAAACTAGTAAATTTATTAGATATAAATTAATTTACGAAGTACAGAACACCAGTAATTTGGATCCCGAGTTAAACGTGCTCGTTAATGTTAAAAGACTCACTGTGGAAGACGCAGCAGATATTTCGGATGCATAACGTAATCGGAATATATTTTAGCAGCTGCAGTGTAAATATAGAAGGCTGATTACATATCTGGCCGATGAGTATTCTTTGTGGGCAGTGGTAAGATGCCTTGATGCCCAGTGCGGCTACTCCCACATTTCTCTCTCGCTCTATTACAAAGTGAACAGTATATTTTGCGGTATAACACATGACAGGTACGATTAAAATACTGTTCTTTTGCATAACATAACCGGGTACTAACCGCAACGTAACTAACCAGCCTCAAAGGCATAGCTTCTAGCGATGTCAGTTCCGATCACTTCCTGTTTCAATTTTCTGTATAACAACGCGTTTAGAGTGTGTACACTCACAAGATATAAAATAAATTCACCTTTTAAAATTCCTTAGTACTATTCCAACAAAATTCTGAAATTTTAAACACCTTTATACCTTTATAGACATGCAGTATGTCCTGGGGTAAGGCAGGAGGGGAAAACTTGGCGAGGGGAACGGGGCCGTCAAGGGGACCCCCTGCCGGTATAGCGGAAACCCTGACTAAGCGCACAGATTGCCTTACTTGCGGTCTTTTTATGTGGGTTGTCCAGGTCAAGTAGTTAGAAAATGTGCTGCTCAAATAAGGGTTTTTGGTGACTGTTTGGAAAATGTGGCCATCCAGTTGGTACATGTATGTTGCTTTCTGGCAGAAGTTAATCATATAGCACTTCTTTGTGTTCAATTTCATTCCCCATGTATCTGCCCATTCTTTAAGTGCACGTATGTCATTCTGTAGGGTGTTATGGTACTTCTGGTTTCTCACCATTCTGTACAACAAGCGGTAATCGGCAAACAATCGTACTTGGGAATGGATGCATTTTGGTAAGTCGTTGATGTGAGTGGACCAAGGACGGTTCCTTGGGGTACTCCTGATTCCACATGAGATATTTGGTGAGCAAGACCTTGAATGGCAACTCGCATCCTCCTTTCTAACAGGAAAGTCTTCACCCACAAGAATGGGACCTGTGATGCCATAGCTGGCGACTTTCTGCAGGAATTTGTTGTGAGGGACCGTGTCGAAGGCTTACGAGCGGTTTCAGTTTGAACTTTGCTGTTCAGCGACCAAAGCTGGTCCTGAGATGTTGTTAGGAGCTGGGTAGTGCAAGAGAATCCTGACTGGAAGCCATGGTTGAGGTTGGAGAGAGCCGAATGCTTATCCAGGTGGTTCAAGAGGTTTCTATATGATATGTTCGATAATTTTGCAGCACACTGATGGTCAATTCCACTTGTGACTGATGGGACAAGCTAGAAAATCTGCTTTTTGGACCCCTTGTTATTTAAATTTGAGTGATGCTTCATATAATTATATATGTGTTTCTTGAAGAGTGTTAACTGCTCTCTAACACTATTTAGTACTGCTTCAATGAGGAAGTATAAAATGGACAAATAGTTTGATTGTACGTCGTGTGACTGATGGGACACTGTTCGGACATGACTTTTGAGTACACTCAAGCAAAGGAGCACAACAAATAAGTTGAAATAACAAATAATGTTACACTCACGTCTAATTGACTCAATATATAACTATTGCATTTTTCTCCCCCCCCCCCTTATATTGTTTATGTTTCCATGACCATGCCCATTCAAAACCATGGAGTGGTATTTGGCGTGACTGATGGGACATTATTTTCGTGACTGATGGGACACGTATCAATTTCTGCATTTTTTTTGCAGTATTCTGGACAGGAAGTCATTGCTGACTTTTAAACACCATAGATTTGAATCTTGGCAACAATCACAATGAAATTTGTGTTTGGCTGGAGATAAGAACATACTTTAAGGTGATCATGTTGATTAGTATGTACATGTTGGTATATAGAAGAAAAACCCTCTATACACAATGATGGCATCGGTTGATACAGATGAATATTGGCGACAAATTGGTGCCGGTGTAACACGTCATCTTCCCCCCCCCCAGGATATCTCCCCCCCCAACCCTGGATATCTTCCCCCCCATGTACGACTAAAAAATAATTTCACTCATATGATATCGTTTGGTTCCGAAATGGCCAGAAAAATGTTTTTGGAGATTAAAAAAAAAAAATTATTAATTTTGTTTTTATTTAAAAAAAAAAAGTGACAAAATTAGTTTTTTCACGAATTTGATTGTCTGTTCATGAAATGACCAGAAAAATGTTTTTTTTTAATTCAAATTTTTTCTTTTCTTTCAAACGTCCAGGCTTGGATATTCCACCCCCCCCCCCACCCCGCACCTACATGACAAAAAAATCATCTTATGGTTTTATCGCTTATTTTGCTTTATATAGTAATGAAACAGCGAGAAATTAGCTTCTCCAAGAGAAAGTTGTTTGAGTCAGGGTTTGGGGTGGGGGGGGGGGGGGGAGATGTCCAGGTCAGGATATCCCCCCCCCCCCCCCACCCAGCACCTACATGACAAATAAATCATTGTATGGATTTATTGCTTGTTTTGCTTTATATATTCATGAAACAGCGAGAAATTAACTTCTTCTGAGAAAAAGTTTTTTGAGTCAGGGTTTGGCGGGGGGGGAGGGGAAGATGTCCAGGTCAGGATATCTTCCCCCCCCCCCCCCCACCCAGCACCTACATGACAAAAAAATAATCTTATGGTTTTATCGCTCGTTTTGCTTTTTATAGTCATGAAACAAGGAGAAATTAACTTCTTCTGAGAACAACTTTTTTGAGTCAGGGTTTGGGGTGGGGGGGGGGAAAGATGTCCAGGTCAGGATATCTCTCCCCCCCCCCCCCCCCCCACCTAGCACCTACATGACAAAAAAATAATCTTATGGTTTTATCGCTTGTTTTGCTTTATATATTCATGAAACAGCGAGAAATTAACTTCTTCTGAGAAAAAGTTTTTTGAGTCAGGGTTTGGGGTGGGGGGAGATGTCCAGGTCAGGATATTCCCCCCCCCCCCCCACCCAGCAACTACATGACAAAAAAATAATCTTATGGTTTTATCGCTCGTTTTGTTTCATATAGTCATGAAACAGCGAGAAATTAACTTCTTCTGAGAACAAGTTGTTTGAGTCAGGGTTTGGTGTGGGGGGGGAAGATGTCCAGGTCAGGATATCTCCCCCCCCCACCCCCCCCCCCCCCCCCCACCCAGCACCTACATGACAACAAAATAATCTTATGGTTTTATCGCTCGTTTTGCTTTATATAGTCATGAAACAGCGAGAAATTAACTTCTTCTGACAACAAGTTGTTTGAGTCAGGGTTTGGGGTGGGGGGGAAGATGTCCAGGTCAGGATATCTCCCCCCCCCCCCCCCCCCCCCCCCCACCCAGCACCTACATGACAAAAAAATAATCTTATGGTTTTATCGCTCGTTTTGCTTTATATAGTCATGAAACAGCGAGAAATTAACTTCTTCTGACAACAAGTTGTTTGAGTCAGGGTTTGGGTGGGGGGGGGGGGGAGATGTCCAGGTCAGGATATCTTCCCCCCCCCACCCAGCACCTACATGACAAAAAAATAATCTTATGGTTTTATCGTTCGTTTTGCTTTATATAGTCATGAAACAGCGAGAAATTAACTTCTTCTGAGAACAAGTTTTTTGAGTCAGGGTTTGGGGTGGGGGGGGGGGGGGGGGGAAATGTCCAGGTCAGGATATCTTCCCCCCCCCCCACCCAGCACCTACATGACAAAAAAATAATCATATGGTGTTATCGCTCGTTTTGCTTTAGTCATGAAACAGCGAGAAATTAACTTCTTCTGACAACAAGTTGTTTGAGTCAGGGTTTGGGGTGGGGGGAAGATGTCCAGGACAGGATATCTCCCCCCCCCCCCCCCCCACCCCCACCCAGCACCTACATGACAAAAAAATAATCTTATGGTTTTATCGCTTGTTTTGCTTTATATAGTCATGAAACAGCGAGAAAGATTATTTTTTTGTCATGTAGGCGCTGGGTGAGGGGGGAGATATCCTGACCTGGACATCTCCCCCCCCCCCCCAAACCCTGACTCAAACAACTTGTTCTCAGAATAAGTTAATTTCTCGCTGTTTCATGACTATATAAAGCAAAACAAGCGATAAAACCATAAGATTATTTTTTTGTCATGTAGGTGCTGGGTGGGGGGGAAGATATCCTGACCTGGACATCTTCCCCCCCACCCAAACCCTGACTCAAACAACTTGTTGTCAGAAGAAGTTAATTTCTCCCTGTTTCATGACTATATAAAGCAAAACGAGCGATAACACCATAAGATTATTTTTTTGTCATGTAGGTGCTGGGTGGGGGGGGGGGGGAAGATATCCTGACCTGGACATCTTCCCCCCCCCCACCCAAACCCTGACTCACACAACTTGTTCTCAGAAGAAGTTAATTTCTCGCTGTTTCATGACTATATAAAGCAAAACAAGCGATAAAACCATAAGATTATTTTTTTGCCATGTAGGTGCTGGGTGGGTGGGAAGATATCCTGACCTGGACATTTCCCCCCCCCCCACCCAAACCCTGACTCAAACAACTTGTTGTCAGAAGAAGTTAATTTCTCCCTGTTTCATGACTATATAAAGCAAAACGAGCGATAACACCATAAGATTATTTTTTTGTCATGTAGGTGCTGGGTGGGGGGGGGGGGGGGGAAATATCCTGACCTGGACATCTTCCCCCCCACCCAAACCCTGACTCAAAAAACTTGTTCTCAGAAGAAGTTAATTTCTCGCTGTTTCATGACTTATATAAAGCAAAACAAGCGATAAAACCATAAGATTATTTTTTTGTCATGTAGGTGCTGGGTGGGGGAAGATATCCTGACCTGGACATCTTCCCCCCCCCCACCCAAACCCTGACTCACACAACTTGTTCTCAGAAGAAGTTAATTTCTCGCTGTTTCATGACTATATAAAGCAAAACAAGCGATAAAACCATAAGATTATTTTTTTGTCATGTAGGTGCTGGGTGGGGGGGGGGGGGGAGATATCCTGACCTGGACATCTTCCCCCCCACCCAAACCCTGACTCAAACAACTTGTTCTCAGAAGAAGTTAATTTCTCGCTGTTTCACGACTATATAAAGCAAAACGAGCGATAACACCATAAGATTATTTTTTTGTCATGTAGGTGCTGGGTGGGGGGGGAAGATATCCTGACCTGGACATTTCCCCCCCCCCCCCCACCCCAAACCCTGACTCAAACAACTTGTTCTCAGAAGAAGTTAATTTCTCGCTGTTTCATGACTATATAAAGCAAAACAAGCGATAAAACCATAAGATTATTTTTTTGTCATGTAAGTGCTGGGTGGGGGGGGGGGGGGGGGGGGGGGGGAGGATATCCTGACCTGGACATCTTCCCCCCCCACACCAAACCCTGACTCAAACAACTTGTTCTCATTTGAAAGAAAAAAAAAAGACAATCAAATTCGTGAAAACAATAATTTTGTCACTTTTTTTTTTTAAATAAAAAAAAAGGGTTAATAATTTTTTTTTTTAATCTCAAAAAACATTTTTCTGGCCATTTCAGAACCAAACGATATCAAATGAGTTAAATTATTTTTTAGTCGTACATGGGGGGGAAGATATCCAGGGTGGGGGGAGATATCCAGGGGGGGGGAGATATCCTGTTACACCGGTACATAGCTAGTTAAGAGTCATATATAAATATTTGAAGAAATTCTCACCATCTTTGCGACTTCGCTGTTTGTTAGAATTTATATTGTTTTTATATTTCCTTTTGAAAAAAGGTCCTATTATGTAATCAGTATGGTATGTCCACCCGTCTGTCCATTGACATTTTTTGTTCTCAATCGATAACTCTAGTTTGGATTATTTTATCTGAACCAAAGTTGGTATGTGTATTTCCCAGCTAAAAATACAGGCCAAGTTCGAATATTGGTTCCATCCAATTATTTTTACATGAGTTACGGCCCTTTTTCGACTTAGAATTTGAAGGTCTGTTAAAAAATTTGGTTTCTACCAATAACTTCAGTTAGGATTATTGATCTGAACCAAAGTCAGTATGTGTATTTCCCAGCTAAGGATACAAGCCAAGTTCGAATATGGGTTCCGTCCAATTATTTCTACACAAGTTACGGCCATTTTAGACTTAGAATTTGACCGCATTTTGGCATTGAAATTATGGATATACCGGTATTAGACATTTTTTGTAAGCTCAAATTATTATTTTATTTTGCACTAGTACAATTCAAAATGGCTAAAGGGTGTATTTGCCACACCCTAGCGATGCACTTGTTAATAAACAGAAATGTCCATGTTTAACAGTAACATATCAGTGTTAGACAGCTTCACATGTAGCAAATAATTCTTGTTCCAGGCCATCACTAATTAACACTTGATCATGATATGCAATACTTAAATGTTAAACTGAATATTCAATCTGATTATTCTCTATCAGAGTGTTGGTTTTTGTCATTGTTCACAATGGAATTATACAATGATTATTTTATGACAAATTCAGACAGGCAATATAAACTGCAGGTACTCAATATGATACTGGCAGTCAATATTATGAAAAATAAAGTTTGTTTTTGATGTATATAACATGTAGGTGATTTCTAAAACAATTCAGGGTTTTGCTGTATCATGAATATTTTGTGACTGATGGGACATTTTTGCATGAGCCAATACATGAAAACCTAAGATATTATGGCAACTGTTGTTGGTTCAAACATGTTAAGGCAAGTATGTAGGGATATGAAAACATGATTTGGTTGGAGGAAGACGAAACATTTTTTATGTACAATGCTTTCATAACATAATTTGTGACTGATGGGACATAATTTTGGGCCAAAAACTAATCTTAGTCTTCTGACCATAAACATTAGCAGTGAATCTCCAAATAATAACATATCTGCAGAATTCGTCCCTCTTATTAAAATTCACATATTATTTTATATCATTCCCACCATTTGATAATATTGTGGCATAGGTAAGAATTACACTGAAAAAAAGAGTTTACCAATGAAAACATTATGTAACAATGGGAATTGTCATAACTCCAGATTGGAGTGAGCAATCCACAGGATATCAAAAGTTTCTGGAAATTGGGGATTCATTTTTCCAAATAAACAATATCACTGCATGAGTATTGAATTTTGTAAAATTGACCAAAATGGAACTTTTAAATGGAATTGACCTGATGTGAGGGAGCTTGGTCGATAGTTTTCTTCTTTATTATTTATACATGTACATGTAGATGTCTCCTTTCTTGAAAACTGGGGCTATATATTTGCATCAAGCCAGTCCCGTGGTAGCTGCCTGGTCTTCAATGACTGGATGAATTAAGATGTAGGTGAGACCAGATGCTATGGATTTGGCACATTTTTTCATGACATGGTTGGTTAGTCGGTCTGGGTCTGATGCTTCAAATGGTGTCTTTAAGTATAGTTTCTCCACTCCACCAACTGATAAGCTGAGCTCTCCAAAGTTGGTGTTTGAGGCTTCAACTGAGATCTTGAGTGAATTCTGGGGAGTTCAAGTGTGCAGATTTGTTTATTTCTTTCACTCTTATATTTCATCAGCTAGGTGCTGTCCTGACTGCCTTGTAATATGGTGGCACTTAAGTTACTGGAGTCTGGACTCTGAAGGTGGAAGCGTTATGTCATGGAGTTGCATGTAACAGTGAGCAGAGTGTCTGAGCCAGGGAACTGGTATCTCATGCTAGCAGACTGGGCATCGAAACTTGGTCAGGGTATTCTGATAAAGATCAAAACTCGGTCAGATACCAAGTTTGTCATGCCGAAAAGTCGCAACCGAGATCACTGAATACAGATCCGAATGCAAAATGCTGACCCCCCCCCCCCTTTCAGCCTGACAAACTTGGTATCTAACAGTTCTGATTTTTGTCAGAATACCCTGACCAGGTTGCTAGCACGGGAGACCAGTATGCTACCTCTTGGCTACCGACTTCCGACACCTGGATCATTAGTGCATCTAAACCGGAAGGTTCCTGACCTGAGGATGAACGGCAATATCTACAGAAACAGTTCGAGACTAAAATCAGATTGAAGGACTACAGGAAATTAGTGTGTGTGCGTCGCTTACGAACCGTAATTTTGCGTAAAATTTTGCGTTGTCACAGTTATGATTAAAAGTTATAACACGAAAATAGGATACATAACAGCAGTGGATCATTGGAAAGGTTAAATTCATTAGCAACGCATATCAAAAATAATGTTATGGGGAGATAATCAATTTATATCACCTGCAGGAGCTTTGTGTTAAGAGAAATCTTGACATTTTGCCTTCTGCCATTCGGGCAAAGCACCTGAACGGAAGTCGCCATTTTTTTTAAAAGACGGATCAGGATCCTGACGTGGTAAAATGCGGATCAACCGGATCGATTATTAATGAGACGAATCAGACGATGAAGTTGAGTTTGAAACGCATGAGTATACTAGTAACCTATACAAGCACAAAATTACATTTAAGTTTTCTAAGACGTCAATCAAATGTGATTTGGCCAAACACAATGCTCTACACGGAGCAGTGTGCCGAGCTGAGCTGAACAGGAATGTGACCATAGTCCGGGCAGTTACGGACGGATTTTAGTCACAAGTGACAGACTAATTCCACTTCCGTGTTCGCTGTCATGTGATCCAAAAACAGAAACTTTACAGAGTTTTTGCAGGTATATTTTTATATGACAACGTATAATGCTGTTCTCCTCACCCTTCAGTTTGTTTTACATTAAGCTAAACAATGTCGCAATGTATGAGATCAATCCTCGCAGTCTCAGCCTCAGTCTTTTTACTTTCAGTTTTAGTAAATTTTACTAATTTTACTTTTTAGGGGGGTGGTTGTACTTTAGAGGGGCGGAGTTGGGGTGTTGGGTGGTCACTGGCACTCATTGGGAAAACCAAATGGGGCCACTCACCGGGGTAACACTGAACAGGATGGGGGTATATTCAGTTGATATGCCAGTGGTGTCAGATTAAAACACTGAGAACATGAGGTAACATATACATAGTAGGGACATTACCGGTACCTTTCCAAGATGTTGCCTGCAATTGCAAACTAACTTCTGGAATTCTAAAAACTGACTCCACCATGGACCCGGAGTGGGATGGTTTATTCTATAGTATCACATGATTATAGAACTTTCGAGATGCGTTTGTATTTCATGCCATAAATAAAGCCGAATAAATAAACTCATTAAGGGGGAGGTCAAGTGAACAGTTTTGAATGGGGATTTCCATGCAAATCTGCGGAGCAAAAGTTACAGAGTTGCACATACTTCTGAGTGTGATTTGATGTGGTTTTGTAAACAACAGCTATTTATCTGGCGGGTCCGCTTGGTAAATTATAAAATTTTGCAATAAATATATTTTTGAGAATTTTTTTCTGGAATTACATCACTTGACCTACATTTGAAAAATCAATATAAATTATTATGGAACAAGTTCCAAGCAGACCCACCAGATAAATACCTGTTTCCAATACCACATCAAGTCACACTCAGAAGTATGTGCAACCCTGTAACTTTTGCTCCGCAGATTTGCATGCAAATCCCCATTCAAAATGTTTCACTTGAACTCCCCCTTATTTAATTGCTAAAATAATCCACCGTTATCAGTTAGAAACAAATCCGGTCAAAAGTTTTAAAATGGCTCATAAACGACCACTTCAGCCAAAATTTTGGGTCGAGTCCAAAAAAGAGGGTCCAATTTCAGTTTTCGCTCTGCTCGATCGGGAAAATTTCGGAAAATCTGGCGAAGTGTCCCATATCCATAAACAGTCTCCTGGGCCAAACTTTTTGAGGCAAAATTTGTTTGGGTCGAGTCGAAAAAGTGGGTCTAATAGAAATTCCGGCTCTGCTCTGTCAAGAAAATTTGGGGAAATGTGGCAAATGACCATGGCAATTTCTTTAGTAAGGTGAGACAAAATATTTCCTGTGAAAAAAAAAATCAAAAAGGCCTCGAAAATAGGCAAAGTCCGAAAATAAATGGAAATTGTTCGAAACAAGTTTGGAGTCATAAACGGCCACCTTGGTCAAAAATTTTGGGCCGAAAAAAATTTGGGTCGAGTCCAATAAAATGGGTCGAATTTAAGTTTTCACTCTGCTCTGTCGGGAAAATTTCAGAAAATCTGTGTCACATATTCATAAACGCCCACCTGGGCAGAACTTTTTGAGGCAAAATTTTGTTTGGGTCGAGTCATAATTTCATAAAATGTGGGTCTAATCGAAATTCCCACTCTGCTTGGTCAAGAAAATTTGGGAAAATGTGGCAAATGACCATGGCAACGTCTTTAGTAAGGTCTAGCAAGTCAAAATTTTGGGTGAAAATAAATCCATATTTACTGTACTTTTTTTAGCACTTCAGGTAGAAAATCCTCGCAAAACATGGTTTTTGCTTATCATGATATGTACCGTATGGTCATGTATCGTGATACGTATCGTATTGTGACAAAGTGTATCGTTGCAGCCCTATATGACTCACATTCAGATTTGTTCAAATGAGGTCACTGGGGGAATTAGTTGTGAAGCCAGGGCCATACTAGTACATGTAACTCTTTCCCTCCATAGTAATTCTTAAAAATACTTCTTTTCAAGTACCATCGGGCCGAATGGGTTCATATTTGGTATGAGGGGTCCTTGGGTGACTGGGGTTCAGAAATGAGGTCACTGGGTCAATTGTGGGTGGAGCTATGGACATAACTCCAAAAAAAATAAAAATTTAGATTTAACTCCTTGCTCAATTTAACAAAAAAAATAAAAAATAAAAAATAAAAAATAAAAAATTAAATGGAATTTTTTTTTTTATTCCTTGGTCAAATTTTTTGTTTTGTTTTAAGAGTTTAAAATTTTAATTTTAAATTTATATTTGGAAAAACTAACTACCTTGTAACATCTGCCAGGGTACACCGACTCACCCCACCAAATTTAGTTGAAACCGGTCCAGGGGTCTGGGAGAAAAATCATGAACAAACAGATTGTTACCCTTGCAAATTGAATGGTCAAGTAAGTACATGTCCCCATGTTAGAACTGTTATTTCACAATTCTATAAATGCCACAATATTATTTAAGAAGTCATATGTTTCACTAACAATTTAAAGCTTGTCTGTCTGCCATTCTCTCTAATATTTCTTGTGTATGAAATGAGATCTTATCTTACTGGCAGTGTTTGATAAACAAATAACAGAAATGGCTGAATATTGTTTATTTATGTCATTTATTTCAAATTAAATTAGATTAATTCTGTGTGTTCTATGCTGTTGTACAGGCAGGCATTACAATATTATGTTTATATAGGCTATTACCTCCTTTTCATATGTGATAATGATGTGTCTTATATATTATGCTGATGATTTCAAGGAACAATTATCAGAGGTGCCTTATTGTTAACCATTATCCTTAATTGAGTGTCTATATACTGATGATTTCAAGGAACAATTATTAGAGGTATCATGTTGATAACCCGGCCCTAAATTGTGTAACTTTAACTCACTTCAACTTCTATAATATACCCATTTAAATTACTAGATTAATGGTTCTCATAGATTGGGATTTACATTTGGTTCAAATAGGGGCAGAGATAGATTTAACATCCACGCACCCAACCTATCTATGCTATGAATTTATGTTTGGTACTTGTATATAGATTCCTATATTACATGTAATAATTTTTATATATACCAGTATTAGTTTGGTCCAGTTGGGAGGTAATGGCAATGATCTATTGCGGGAGGGGTTTGCAGTTAGAAATTTCAAAGTGGACACCCCCCCAATATCCTCTCCCACCGTTCTATGAAGACCCTCTACTTGTGTCTCTATTTGGAACAACTTGTTTTCAGAGTCCCAGTCTTCTCCATCTTTACAGTCTGGTGAGCGACCCCACAGTAATTGACTGTCTTATTTAAAAATAAGGCTTGTTATTTACGCTGAAGCACAAATGATTTACTCTCAGCCCTAAGTATTGATATTTTGCTGAAGGGCAAATGATTTGCACTCAAAACGCAAATGATCTGCATTGAAGTACAAATAATTATAAATGTGAAATTGGCTTCTGGTTATTATCATGTGCATTGTGCTGATTCAGGCTTTCATCTGTTTGTTTACATGTCCTTATAATAAAAGTTCATTGTCACTTTTATTTTCAGATTCTCTCTTTTACCTCCTGTAACCTGCTTTGAATTGATCACTTGAATATCCAGGATGACGTCGTACTTCCGTAGTGAAGAAATGACACAATGTCAGCTGTTCCTCCAATCAGAGGCTGCTTATGCTTGTGTTACAGAACTTGGTGAACTTGGGATGGTGCAATTCAAAGATGTAAGTTATATATCTTAGTACAGATGTGGGTAATGTACTGAATTGGACAAGTTGTGGAGTTCTGTTGATTAGTATACACAAAATCTTGAAATGATACTTTGGCTATGCAGGATCATTCAGAATGTTATAGATAAAATGAACTTTTCATTTTGCATTGGTTATGAATGTACTATAATATTATCTTAATAGTCAACTGCAGTGTACGTGCGGGACCGAAAAATCATGCGGCCAAAAGTTTGGCCAAATGAAAATTTTATTGGCCAAATTGAAAAAACTTTGGCCTAATGTTTTTTGGCCAAATTAAAAAAAAACTTTGGTCAAATTAAATCCTCATTTTCGGAGCGGTTCAGAATTGATGACTAAACATTTGTTTTTAAACTTTATTTGTTACTGAGAATAAAATCATAATTAAAACAACTTCAAAAAAACAAAATATTTTACGAACATGATTATAGGTCGCTAAGACGCTAACTAATGAAGTAATGAGCTGTGTTAGTTGTCATCGCTATTTTCGCCGAGATAAAATAAATGTTGCTTATTATCGTGAGGTGATAACTGGTGAATATCTATTGTATTCAAACCTTTTATGATGTGAAGCCAGGTTGTTATTAGACGGGAGGCAGTTTATGACACATTACGTAACCATTGAGTTAAGTACTGCTAGCCTGTACATCCAATTATGGGAAAATGCAATTAGGTGTATTATCTTACAGCCTGCCTAATCAACAAAAAAATACATAACCAGTGTACAGATTAAGCGTTTTGATGATTAGTGTTTTAAATCCAATATTATCAAGCCTTGAAATAGTGTGCCTGTCATTTGCAGAATGAGGTTCCCAGAGGGTGAATTTAGTGATGCTACCCCGCATAGCGGGCTAACATCACCAAATTCACCCTCTGGGGACCTCATTCTGCTTACACCTCAGCAGAATGAGGTTCCCAGAGGGTGAATTTGGTGATGCTAGCCCACTATGCGGGGGTAGCATCACTAAATTCACCCTCTGGGGACCTCATTCTGCAAATGACAGACACACTATTTCAAGGCTTGAATATTATTTGAAATGGCTGGTTAAATGTTAGAGCTGACATGTTGCTGTCTCATGAAGTTTGATTATATACAGTTTTAATGTTGTGCAGCCAGCCACGAAATGGTTACTCATGCCAACCTGAATGCACACACTAAAGAACATCACACCCTTCTTAATGCCATACGTCAGCCGAGGTATGTTCATCGTCCATTCAATCAACGCTCCCATCACAAAATCAGTTTTTGGTTTGCATGGTAAGATATACAAAATACTTTCGTTGCCTAACTTCATCGGGACTGTCGATCTGTTCAGAGTTTTTGAATTAGCTTCCCGTCTCTATTTGGGGTAAAAAAAAAGTTGGACCAAAAAAATTAATTTTTTTTCCCATTGGCCAATTTGGCCACCGAAGCGCAAACATTAGTCAACTGCTACATCATTTTGAATTATAAATGTATAGACTATACCTACTCTGAACCCTTTACACTACAATCACATATCATTATTGCAGCTTAACCCAGATGTCAACGCATTCCAGAGAAAGTTTGTTAACGAGATCAGAAGATGCGAAGAAATGGAGAGAAAGCTCAGTAAGCTTAGATGGTCTCTTTAACCCTTCCATGACTGGAGCTTCCTGAATTTTGTGAAGACCCTGTGCCAATGAATTCTCTTATATATGTGAGTCTTCCATAGGGATCCTCGCATATATAAGAGAATACATTGGCCTCACAATATTTACCTTGGCCTTGTATGCCAGTGCATTCTCTTATATATGCGAGGCTCCCTATGGGAGACTCGCTTATATAAGATAATGCACTGGCACAGGGCCTTTAATTCTGCACCAGTGCAGCTCCCATCATCAAAGGGTTAATATGTGATGCTATTCTTTACATGTATCTCCAATTCTTCCCTCCCCAAAAAATATCAGCTGTGTCCATTCGTGTATGTGTGTTGGTGCAGTTGTATCTGGATGTTTTTTCTGGTTGATAACTGTTATCCAAACAATTTTAAAAAAATTGTTTTGACTTCTAACATGAGACTGCAGGTCAAGGTTGAGCTGGGTTATTCCCAAAGAAATATTTCCCATATTGACCAATTTTACCTAGAATATCTTGATTATTTTAGTTTCCGGATGCCAAATTAAATAAAAATTTGGTATGTTACTACTTTGTATGAGCATACACTTAAATTTACTAGGTTGATACTATTTTTCTATAGCGAGAAAATAGTTTTTTATGTTTTCAGCTCAAATTTTAAATTTCAAACATCACTTGAAATCTCAAATGACCCATTTTTGTCCATAGTGAAATCTTCCCAATAAAGCAACACCATACATTAGGCCATATCATGTCAAATATTTTGTTATAAATTGTCACTTTAAGAGTACATGTACCATCGACCAATTCATTCAAATTCACAGTGTATATGTCATAGTTTATGCTGTAGGAAACCTTAAGTGACTGTTCTCTTTTCTTCAGGATATATGGAAAAAGATATGAAAAAAGACGGCATGCGATTACCAGATAGTGGTGAAATTCCAAAGGCTCCTGCTCCAAGGGAAATGATAGACTTGGAGGTAATATATGTTCATCTGAAAATATTTATGTCCTGTTCCCATGACAAAACCATCTATTAAGCCTAGGGCCCTGTGAATCGGAAATTTGCCAACCAAATTGAATTTCGAATCAAATCGGATGTCTGATGTCGACAGCAAATCCGAATCGAATTGGGACAAGCCCTGGATGGAGAAAAATCCTAGCTACCCATCGGATATCCTATTAATTATGGTTCACTTAATTGTTCTAAAAGTGAGACTTTATTCGAATATGATACAAATAACCATGACAGAGTTCTCAGACAAACGTTTTGCGATTGACATCGTTCTCAACTTTATTTTTGAAGGAAAATCGAACTATATATCTCTTAGTATAACATGTGACATACATGTATATGTTATCTAAGCATAGACTTTGATGCCGACTATAAAATGAATAATTAATACTGAAGATTCACTGCTCGACTATTCTAGTAGTTGTTATATATAACAGTGTTTATTAGTTTGATAGTCTCCAATGACTGACTGTATTGGAAGAATAATAATCCATTGAGCCTTAATTACACTTAATCTTTGGTCATATCTCATTATAGTGGTATTTTGCCTGCTCTTGGACTGCAATCCATCATTATCAACAATATTTTAACTCTTCCATCATGGGAGCTGCGGTGGTCACATGGTGCATCATTAAAGATCTTGTGCAAGTTCATTCTCTTATATATGCGAGTCTTCCATAGGGAGCCTCGCATATATAAGAAAATGCACTGCCTTACATGGCCAAGGTAAATATTGTTAGGCCAATGTATTCTCTTATATATGCAAGGCTCCCTTTGGAGACTCGCATATATTATAGGGTTATTATATCTCCATCTTATATATAGTATATATATTATCCTTGAAGAGCTCTTTGCCCCGGAATAAGGATCCCACCATTGATTAAAACACTGATTTCCTGCACAAATCGGCAGAGACTTATTAATATATAATAAGAGAATACATTGGCACAGGGTTTTTGCAAAATTTCAGGAAGCTCCAGTCATGGAAGTGTTAAGAAAAATCTAACTACCAGTAAGTAATAATGAAATCCAGAAGTCACGCTGTAGTCATGCTGTTTATTTTACAGGCTACGTTTGAGAAGATGGAGAGTGAGCTAAGGGAGGTTAACAATAATGCTGAAGCACTGAAGCGGAACAAACTGGAGCTGTCAGAATTAAGGGAAGTTCTTATGAAGACTCAGAATTTCTTTGCAGAAGTGAGTTTTAATCTGGTTATGATATAACTGCATTAACCCTATCTTTGCTAAATACTCATTGACGAGTAGTTTCTTTAGGAAGTGTTCATATAATATGAAAGTATTAAAGTTCATCAAACAGCCATAGGCTATTTGTTGAACTTATTATCTGAACATAGAAAGGGTTAAAATGAGATTTAGAGAGTTAGTCTCCTGCTGCGAACAAGCCTTAAAATAGTGTGTCTGTCATTTGCAGAATGAGGTCCCCAGAGGGTGAATTTAATAATCTTGCCTCCCATGTATCAAACAATCACCCAACAATAAACTTAAATTAAGTTTGCTCCTAATTGTTTTGTGCTCCTCTCCATTAAGTGAAGAGGGGTGGTACATACGAGAGAGAGATTGAGGGAGACAGTGCGAGAGAGAGAGAGAGAGAAAACGAGGGTAAGAGATAGAAATAGATAGAAAGAAAGATAGTGGGGAAAGAGAGGTGGGGAAAACACTAGAGTTGTAATACAGAATATCCATGCATCAGACGTTTTGGGAGGAGGGATTCTGCCTGAAATATATAAGCATTACATAAATTAGTGAGACTATTGGTGTAGAGGGTGATATTTGAATTGAGGATCAGGAGAAGACATGGAATGCATGCAGTACACTGCACCTCAGCCATGTATATGGTATATTAATGTTTCCTATAGCAGGGGAATCTTTTAGTTCTTTTGTTATGTGTCTGTAGCGTATCAAAAATTTGTTTTCTTTTCATAGAGATTGAGTTCTTGTGATTTCATGAATGTTGTAAATGTATGAAATATTATTTGTATTTGTTAATTTAATATGATCATACGCTAGCGTAATTAACAAACCAAAGCAAAACCACTCACACACGAGGGTAGCTGTGGCTTTTTCTTCTTTTTTTTTTTAGCAAAATCAGTTTATAAATTCCCTGGTATTCCCTCCAAATAAAATTCACATAAGCCTATATTTCCTGGGTTGATTATCAGTAAAAGTAATTAGAGTAAAATTATGCCAATCATACTTCCGGGTAGTCTTGATTGACAGCTAGACTATACATGGTATAAACTACCAAGACCAAAGTGAAAATAGTTATACCTTGTCGAGAGGGGAACAGGAACATTTTGAATGAATTCAACCTATATATTTTTTTACGCTGGGTGAGCGCTGGGGCTTTCATTCGTAAAGTGTCACCGTGTCGATTTCAACGAAAATCGACGAACAACATCATCGTGTAACTTTCCGCATTGACAGAGTTCGCCTGAACCGGCTGGGCGAATGTATCTTCTGCTTTGTTCACAGTTATATTATTCCTTTCGATTCCAGAAAATAGTATGATATTTATGGATTATCACTTGCATGTATGTACTATGTAGTCTTATGATAACAATGAATTCCATATTCAAATATATGTTATTTCGTTTCGCACAGTGCCGCACGGTACCAAGTGATTGACATTAAAGGCCCATGCACCTTCGCACAGTAGAAATGTAAATCATGGTGACATCCTTATTATATTTCACATCAGGAATTTCGATCACTTTTCACTCACCCCAACGGGTGTATAGACTGTAGTTACTATATTGTCATTATTTATTGTGTCTTATTTTCTCAATAAAAGGTAAACTGATGCTACGAATGAACTTACATTGTAATTCAATATTCATATAATTCTCATTTGCAATACCATTAATCGAAAGACACGGTAACAAGATTTTCCGATTACGACATTAATGCTTTAAGCCCACCGATCTACTGTGCGACAAAAGTGGTCTCAAAATTCAAAACATCATCGTTGTATTAGATAATAATTGGTGATGTCACAAAATCAGATATAGTCTATATACGACCCAAAGCGTCCGGCTTGGGTTCGTTATAAAGTTAAATCCAGATAGTCATTGCAATGAATTTTGTGTATTGTTTTCCAGCACGGAGCCACTCACCAAACATTAGTATCAGATGCTCAGCATGCGCTGGTTCATGAGGAGCCAGTGCATGCACAGTCCATACAGCTCGGGTATGTCAAACTTTTAATAGAAATGTGCATAGTTTTCAAGCACAGTCTATACAGCTCAGGCATATGACAGTCAAAATATAAAGTTAAAATAGAAAGCTTATATTAATTAATAACATGATTCGGGAAGGTGTTGTGGTGTATTAACGGCCTGATATTAATGATTAACAGCCCAACAGCTTATAAAGCCGTTATTAAGATGAAATATATTTATTTTAAAAATGTTTCGTACATATATTGCCTTTTTCTTGGATGAGCAAAACACAGCAAAAATTACAACTTTAGAAAAAATGACTTTTTCTTTACAGCATCAGTTTGTCATTTGAGCATCTTAGCAATTATTGCAGAACAAACCAACATCATAGCAAATTAGCAGTATCACTTAACCACGGGTGTTGTTAAACCTTTCAAGATGAGAGCTGCCCTGGTGCAGCATTAAAGATCCTGTGCCAGTGCATTCTCTTATATGTGAGTCTCCCATAGGCTTACAAGATCAACGTAAATATTGTTAGGCCAATGTATCCTCTTGTACATGCGAGGCTCCCTATGGGAGACTCACATGTATAAGAGAATACATTGGCACAGGATTTTCAAAAAATTCAGGAAGCTCAAGTCATGAAAGGGCTAATTTACATATCAGAATCAATACAGAAAGTTCAGAGGTACACATCTTTAATGCTTTGAACTGTGCGCTTCGTTGGATTTTGCATTGTTTTTATCTGCTTCCTAAATTGCTTGAGAATCACCCAATTAATCAATCATTATCTTATTTTCTTTTTCTGTTTAAACTTGCAGATTTGTTGCTGGTGTTATCTTGAGAGAGAAGGTGCCATCATTCGAAAGACTGCTGTGGTTTGCTTGCCGAGGAAATGTCTTCCTTAAGTTTGAGGAAATAGAGTCATCATTAACTGACCCAGTCACGGTGAGTTGATTAAAAGAGTCATCATTTACCGACCCCATCATGGTGAGCTGACTATCATCAACTAACCCTGTCACGGTAGGATAGGATAGGATAATTTGATTTACAATATACACATAAAAAGTACAAATACAAATAAAGTATAATAGAATATACATGTACATTGTTCGGGGTGATATGGTCATGACTGTCATCATTAACCGTTCCTCTGTCACGATGAGTTGACTAACCTGATTAACCCTTTCATGACGTGAGCTGCATTGGTGCAGCATTAAAGAATCTGTGCTAGTGCATTCCCTTATATATGCGAGTCTCCCATAAGGAGCTTCGCATATATAAAAAAATGCACTGGCTTACAAGGTCAAGTTAAATATTGTTAGGCCAATGTATTCTCTTTTATATGTGAGGCTCCCTATGGGAGACTCGCATATATAAGAGAATGCATTGGCACAGAATTTTCGCAAAATTTTAGGAAGCTCCCATCATGGAAGGGTTAACAAGTCTATTGATAAATTCATGAACATTTCTCATGAACAATTATGACAATAAAGAAATCTTATGTACCATAAAAGCAACCCAAGTGCAAGATAGTCAGAACATTCTGTCCCTTGATTAATTTAAGAATATCAGCTTATAAATCCAATTGAAATTAGAAAGGTCCTTTGATTTTTTGGGAAATTTATAGAGACATTGTCGTGACATCACATTGTAGTGTTCAGTGGATTTAACTAAAAAACGGAGGAGGTAAGGCCAATACAAAATAATTTGAGTCTCAAACAATTTTTTTTCTGAATCAATGAGGCAGGGAAGACTTTATTTTTATTATACCCCTTTTAAAAAAAAAAGGGGGGTATACTGTTTTGCACCTGTCCGTCCGTCCGTGCGTGGTTCCCTGCGGCCTTCCGTCCGATGTCTGTTCATGTCATAACTTTATCAGTAGTGATCGGATCTCAATAAAATAAGGTATGGATGTTCACTACTATGAGGACATTAAATAGAGGGTTCCATCGTTTTGTTCGGATTTTCCATTCTAGAGTTATTCATCTTTGTTTATCTGGAAATGTTGGCTTTTTGGTCAGTCTGGTGTCTGTTCATGTCATAACTTGAACAGTAGTGCTCGGATCTCAATAAAATTAGGTATGTATGTTCACTATTATGAGGACATTAAATAGAGGGTTCCATCGTTTTGTTTGGATTTTCCATTCTAGAGTTATTCATCTTTGTTTATCTGGAAATGTTGGCTTTTTGGTCAGTCTGGTGTCTGTTCATGTCATAACTTCAACAGTTGTGCTGGGATCTCAATGAAATTTGGTATGAATGTTCACTACTATGAGGACATTCAATAGAGGGTTCCATTGTTCTGTTCCGCTTTTCCATTCTAGAGTTATTCATCTTTGTTTATCTGGAAATGTTGGCTGTTTGGTCCATCCGATGTCTGTTCAGGTCATAACTTGAGCAGTAATGCTCGGATCTCAATGAAATTTTGTATGTATGTTCACCACTATGAGGACATTTAACGGCACATTGAAAACTGTTTTGTTTTGGTTTTTTGTTCTATAGTTATTCATCTTTGTTTATATGAAAATGCTGATTTTTGGGTCCATCTGTCTGAGTATAGCAGTCATAAGTTATAGATATGCCCACACCAGGCGGTATGCCACAAGGGGGTATGCACCGGATGACAGTCCATCTCTTGTTTTGTTATTTTTTGGTGCATCATACATGCATGTAATAGTCAGAAAATGTAGAGGGAACTTTGTTTTGCATATACTCTCATTTAATCTTATTTAAAAATTACATTGTGCTGCTAGTATACATGTACCTGTATGTAATATTGATTACCAATAATGTTCTAATATCCCTGACTATTCACAATTGTTATTGTTGTTAATAAATTGACACCTCTCCATTATAACAAATAATCCTAAATTTCCTCCAATGCTTTCAATTGTTCTGGAGTTCATGTATGTTGAAATTAATGCCCAATATGTATGGACATGTTGGTAAAAGCATACCATAATAACTTTTATTTTTTTATTTTTTGGTCATAATATCAAAAATAGAAATAAAACTACCAATGCAGACCATTTACTTCAATGCGGTGGTGTCTGAAACTCAAATAATATTTTTGATTTGGCCTAATTAGAATAACTTAACTCTTGTCTGTCTAACAAGGTTTTTGTAGCTTGGGGTTCCTGATTTATTACTGACTATATATTTGACTTCACTTACTAAATGCTTTTGTGGATGTAATTTTTTCAATTGTTTTTTATAAAATTTCAGGGTGATGAGGTGCATAAAACTGTGTTCATCGTCTTCTTCCAAGGAGAGCAGCTGAAAGCCAGAGTAAAAAAAATATGTGAAGGGTAAGTATGGGAGATTCCGAAATTTATCAGAATTAAAATATTTTTGAGTGATCAGTATGCGAGATTCAGAAATATACCGGACAAAAGTTGAAACCATTTGTGAGGTGTTGGTGTGGGAAATTTAGAAAGTCCAAGTTAAAGTTATATGTGGGAATCAGTATCGTAGATTTATAAATTCATCAGTTTTGGTGAAAATATTGCGAAGGGTTCCACCTGTTAGTGCAGGATATTTTGAAATTTATCAGCTAGAGTTATAACCATTTGTCAGTGGTAAGTGTTGTAAATTAGAAAAAAAATTAAGAAGATATATATGAAGGATCATTGATTTCGAAATTTATCATCTGGAGTACTTTAAGAATATTTTTGAGGGGGTCATAGCTCAGTAAGTAAGTATTGTACTTATAATCTGAACATTTCCTCAGGGAACTAATCGTCAATGAGTATTTAGTAAATAATGAGTTAACATTGAGTCTAACCTCATTCAAGCCTGAGTTTAGTGCGCCTGTCATTAGCAGAATTTGGTCCCCAGAGGGTGAATTTAGTGATGCTATCCCGCACAGTGGGCTAGCATCACCAAATTCACACTCTGGGGACCTCATTCTGCATGGCTTCATCTGCTATGGGAGACATAGACTCAGATTGAAGTTCCCAAATGTTGACTATTTTGATGTACACCCATTGGGAACCTCGATTATGCAATGTCTGCCAATTTGGGGATATAGAGAAACTAAACTAAAATAGAAATAGAATCTTTGTGAAGAAGTTTCTATAGAAATTTTATAATAAAGAAACTTTCCAGAGAAGATGAGGCCTAAGCAGAATGAGGTCTCCAGAGGGTGAATTTAGTGGTGCTAGTCCGCTATGCATGATAGCGTCACTAAATTCACCCTCTGGGGACCTCAATTTGCAAATGACAGGACACTAAATTCAGGCTTGTGGACAATTTCAGGGGTTCTCATGTGCTGCCGGGTTTCTTGTAGACATGATCCAAGTTTTTCTGATGTTGTTCAACTAGTGTAGGTTTTGGGCTGATATTGTCAGCCCTGGATTTGCTTTCAGGTAATAAAAGCAGACAACAGGCGGGAAAAATATAATTGAAGTGCAGTAGGATACATATTCATTGGAGGGAAATATTAAGATAATAAGTTAAATTGTGGTTTGTTGAACTTATTACCTGAACATTTTCTAAAGGAACTACTCATCAATGAGTATTTGGTATAGAAAGGGTTAAGATTTGCTTGATTCATCAGCAAATATTTCTCTGAGTATCTTTGATTAGACTCTGATATAAAATTGGTATCTCTTCAGTATTCCTATGTTAATCCATATGTATGCCTTGATTGTCATCAATAGAAAGGAAAATTGAATGTATGCACTATATATTAAAGATACCATGTCCAATTAAACACCCCTAAATTTCTATTTCTTCTGATTCGAAAAATATTTGATTTGATTTGAGGAACCCACCCAAGCTCAGAGATATTAGGTTCCTATTTTTTATATTTTATGTATTTATTTTCTGCAAAAATTCCACTGGAAATTTATACGGAATGCTCTGACGTCGTAATGAGAGTTGAGAGATCACATTTAGCAGTGATCAGAAATTATTCTCGCAATAAAAGATGACGATAATTATCGCCAGAAACAAAATTGACAATATTTTGTGTCAGTTGGCATGTGGATACATAGGTGTACTCAGGGTCCGCGCTGGGCCGAAATTAACTTTTGCCAAATGATTTGCCAAACGAAAATATTTTTTGCCAAATTATATTAGCATTTGCCAATTGCTATCCCTGATAGTATCATCTTCTGCAACGTTAATTATTATATTTCGACACTCGCTGAACGACTTTTGATATCGATAGAAAAGTTAATTAATTATACTTGCGTCTCTATTGTGGTTTATCATACAACAATAAGCCAATCACCGAACAATACAATGGCAGAAGGGTTGGTAAGTGGTGTTAACTTTTCCTCAACCTTATAAAACACCACTAATATAATTATGTTGTAAGAGTTTCCTGAAGAAAAAAAATGGTAATGATTAACCAATATTTTTCAAATTGCTTGAGGAATTAAAAAGTGACTTGCCAAAACTTTTGCCAAATGAAAATATTTGTTGTCAAATGTGAATTATTTTTGCCATTGGCAAATTTGGCAAGTGGCAGCGCGAACCCTAGGTATACTTATTCCCGATTCAGTAATAATGTTTTATGGATGAGCATAGACAAGTTATAATACCATGCCGATCACTTGTGAAAGGTGTTTATTTACATTTGTGATAACACATGCTCGGGAATTCCAGTTCAAACCAGGCATCACTGTATATGGAACTCGACGTGTAGAAAATAAGTGGAACTAAAAAATCTAATTCTATTAGCTCTGAGCTTTGAAGGATGTGTCCTCGACACAAATCAAATACTTGGGAGATATCTTCTTCCTAAATTGTGTCACTTCTCCCTAATTATTTCCTTAGGAGAAATGACTTTTCTCTCATATACCATATATGTGACCCGCCATATAAAATCCAGTCGGAAGTCGGTATTTTTTTTACCCTGTGCCAATGCATTCTCTTATATATGCGAGTCGACCATAGGTCGCCTCACATATATAAGAGAATACATTGGCCTAACAATTTTTAATCATTTTTTTTAAATAAATCTTTCTGACAATTTTTAGGACATAAAATAAAAAAACATCCATTACCCTGCAGGGAGCCCCACGCATATATAGAAGCATATAGAAGAGTGTGGTCTGCTCATGTTTGTCTGGGGCTCTGTATGGGTGAAATTATAAAATTGTTAAAGAATACAAGAAAAAATTATTAAAATTGTAAAAAATTGTTAGGCCAATGCATTCTCTTATATATGCGAGGCGACCTATGGTCGACTCGCATATATAAGAGAATGCATTGGCACAGGGTAAAAAAAATCCCGACTTCCGACTGGATTTGATATGGCGGGTCACATATGTCCCAACAGTATATTTGAACTATATTTTCTAAATGTAATGGTGTATTCACTCATTGTCATGGTATAAATGTGCTGTTCTATTGCATAATACATAGTGGATCATAGAATGATGTTGGTGTCTAAATTGAACTTCAGCCTTTATGACTTATCCCTGATTACAGTCGGACAGTCCACTTCTCCCTATTAATCAAATAGTGAGAAGTAACTTCTCCCAATTTGAAACCTCTATACTGGTTCCTTGGGTGTTAACCCTTTACCCAACAAACCGGCCAAAAACGCCCATATAAAGCTTCAACAGCCTAAAATATCTTCGGTCTGTCTCAATAACACCATACAAATATGGATATCATTGGAACCAGTTCATTGACCACATTGTGATGGTTACAGTTATGCCCCTGTGCCAATGCATTCTTTTATATATGCGAGTCGACCATAGGTCGCCTCGCATATATAAGAGAATGCATTGGCCTAAAAAAAATCTTTTTTTAACACTTTTTACCATTTTTTCATATAATATTTTCTACATTCTTTGACAATTTGATCATTTTTAATACGTTAAGCCAATGCATTCTCTTATATATGCGAGGCGACCTATGGTCGACTCGCATATATAAGAGAATGCATTGGCACAGGGCCGTTCTGTTGGGTAAAGGGTTAAATGAGACAGGGTACTGTATCTTTAAAATAGATATCTCTGGTAATAGTCAATATGAATAAACCTGCGGAGCAAGAGTCTTGAGACCCAAGATTTTCAAAATGTTCTTATGCCTCAATCTATTCATTCAATACCCTCCAGGTATAAGGCTACTCTCTACCCATGTCCGGAATCCATTCATGAGAGGCAGGAAATGCTTGTCGGAGTCAACACTCGCTTAGAGGATCTCAAGACAGTGAGTTTAATTATGATGCAACTAGCTGAAACAGGCTTCCTTTGGGAACCTTTATTCAGTGCCATAGGGGCTTTTGGCCCCTCTGTGCGGTTCACGTCCATTTTGATCTTTTAAAAAACTTTATTTAAAATTTTATTTTTATTTAATTTAAAAAAAAAATTTTTTTAGTACAACTTGACGAAGCTATTGCTATGGGTTTGTGTTCGTCCGTCAACAGTCTGCTTTAGTACACCCTACAGGTCACATCTCTAATCCGATCATCACCAAACTGTATATGGATCTTCGGGATGACATCTAGATGGGAGCCATCGATTTTGTACAAAATTAGTTAAAAAAACATGGCCACCAGCAGCCATCTTGGATTTCAGATTTCAATCCATCAGCACACCCTGTAGTCCACAGTTATTGGAGAATTGTTTTGAAAATGTACAGGCATGGTTAGGATCACCTCTAGATGGGAGTTATCAAACAAATTTGAAGGATCTTCAATGAAAAACATGGCCACCGGCAGCCATCTTGGATTTTACTCTTTGGCACATCCCTCATCCGATCGTCGTCACCACATTAACTTCATATGGATCGTTTGGGTGACCACTATTATGAAGTGGATATCTATTGATATCCACATTATTGAGCGAATCATTGAATTCCAAACTCAAAAGCATAAGGCCGATAAAATAAATTGCTAGATTTACATCCAACTTTTTCAGAAAAATGGGGTGGGAGGGCAAATTTTATTTTTTTATAATTTATTCATCCTAACATAAATGGTCATGGACAGTTCTAGACATCGAGCAGTATCCTATATTATATAATACAGTGTGATTTAGATTGTCCAATTTGATCAAAATAGACTGATTTAGGGTTATTGAAATATAATTTGACAGCTAAGGTATGAAAACAGGTTTACATAAAAGATATCCAAATAAAATAAGACTAAAAATAGGGTCGGGAGGGGATGTAAATTGAGCCATTTTTATCTTAATTTTACTTTGTACAGGTTGAGCTATTGCCATGGCTTGGTATCCGTCGTACGTGTGGGTGAGGGTGTGTGTATGTGTGTGGGATTCGTCAATAATTTCCTTTAGCAGGGGATACAGGTCGTACGTTTGGTCAGATCATAATGAAATTTGTCATGGATGTTAACAATTACATGTAGATGGGAATGAGTCATTTTGGGGTCATTCAGCCATAAAACATGGCGGCCGGCAGCCACCTTGGATTTTACTCTTTGCATGACTAAATCCTTTGGCATGGGCTACAGGTCATACCTTTGGTCGGATCAGCGGCCATCTTGGATTTCAAAATTCAATCCATTAACACAGGCTACAGGTCTTACTTTTTCCGCTAAAGGAAGCCTGAACACTGAACTATATGGATAGATGTCCTGCGTTTGTAAACCATAGTAGAAAAGGGGTTAACTTTTTGGTCGCCTACGATCACTCACGGTCTTCACTCTTCAGTGGCTTGCCTCGGAATCAGTCACGCATGCACAGTCCCACCCAATATAATTCACTGTACAGATTGAATTTATTTTCTGCTACCAAACCGAACGGAAGTCTAAGGGAGTATCTTTCCGAATTTGTCGTTTAACAATATCGACAAATTCAATTTATCAATACAATAATTACTGGTCGCCTACGCGTTCGTTTTTATAATTATCGTTTCGAATTCACGGACCGTTTCGTTTCAAACATATAATTGTTCGTGTTTTTCGAACAGGCGGCGAAAAAATTTATCGAATATGAAAATCAACATTTCGCCATAATTAGCCGCCATTTCAAGGCCTTACGAGGCGCACAGATTATTGTGAGAAATACATCTATGGAATTATTATAGCACCTATAAGGTATGATAGAATTTGTCAGATATCAAAAATGCCACGTGATTCGCCACCGGAAGTATCCTAATTTCGTGGGAATTATTTTGACGTTTTAATGCGTGGAAATTTATTTAGCAATAATTCCATCGCTACTGACGCTATCTCTCGTCATGTTATGAACAACGTGCTTTCACATAATACTATGTTGTTTTATGTTTCAATACAAATGATCCAGATGTGTTAATCACGTTTGACCTTGAAGTTGATTACAATCTACACAAGAATACTGACAGTTGATTAGATCTTGGTTTATCAATGTCACATGCATAACAATAACTTCATATGACAGTAGTACCGTAGTGCTACGAATAAATCTCATGTCATGTCATAGATGTATGTCGATTAATAGCTACCTTGTATATACCGCTATTCTCAGGGTGATTGGCCAGGAAAACGGGGTGATACCCCGGTCATGACCGCGGTGATACCGGTAATAAACGGTAGCGGTGTCGGGACGGTCATGGCGTGGAGATACGGTATTGGGCGATAATGATACCGTGGTCTTTTAGCGGGCACCGCATTAATTTTGTTGAATACCGCGGTGATTTTCATGGAACTCTTTTAGGGGAGGTATTTACTCACACATACTTGTTCGCGTTAACAAGCGGTATCAGTACCGCGGTATTGGAGGATACCGCGGTATAGTACCGCCATATTAACGGGGTGACACCACGTTATTGGTGGTCAATTACTTTAAGTATAGCGGTAGGTCTAATGAACAATAGCTGCGATTATACACCAGCCGGTTCAGCAAGCCGGTCTGAACCGGTGGGCTTGTAAATTTCTGAGAAGGATCCAGGGATGTTTTTCTACCTGTTACAGGTTTGGGCGCTCAAACTCTGGAGACCCTGGGGATAGTAATTATTCAAGTTGGTTCTCCATTATTTCAACGAATTTTTCTATAATTCAACAACTAAACATGAAAATCGGATGAGATAGTCTACTAGTATGATATAGAGCCTTTATTTGCACCATCTCTGGATCCTTCCCAGGTAGTATTTCTCGGTCGGATCTCTTCTCGGGCAGGAACAGTTCACGCTCCCCCGATTATGCCTCGGCATTCAATCAATTAGTGGGGAGGCGACCGGTGGCGATGCCGGGGTACTTGGGACCCCCAGGACATTTGGTCTCACACCGGCGCGAGTGGTTCTGTCTGCTGAAGTTGCCAAATCGCGTGCGAACGTAACGACACCGGCTGGGCAGCCTACGGCGACTTCGGCATAGGGCAGTGGCCCTACCCATTTGGTAGCAAGCCCGGTCCCCTTGGTCACGCTCTATATAAAGACACGGCCTTGCCTGCCTCTCAGCCGTCTTGGGGTTTCTGCTGCAATGGCCTCTACCCATCGTTCTGCTTGGACAGGACATTCACCTAGTCGGGACCACCTGCATTTGGGGGGGGGCTCACCCCGGTCCGATGGCTCCACCTCCTTCCGGTTATCAGAAGAAACCAGTTTTGGCTATGGGATTCTTCATTTCGACACTGGACTCCAAAATTGGAACTCAGTTTATCAGCCTTTTGCTCAAGCAGTTGGCCGTAGCTTAAAATTCCATGGGAGGTATTTACACCTCGATTGAGCCATCGCCGGAATGGGCCTCCCTCTAGTGTTTTGTCATCCATTATGGACATTGCAGGTCGTTCCGACGCTAGGGCAGGGAGCGACATGCTATCCTTACACCCCAAGGCGTCTGAGGCTTTCGATGACGACCCGTCTGCGCACAATACGTCAGACTGTGGGTCTTTTCAGTCGTCACAGTCTGGCATCGGTAAGGCAGAAGCTGCGGATCGTGATTTCCTATCCACGGATTATCTCATCTATAGGCTTCTTCCTACTGAACTATGAACTCTCAAGCCCTCCTGGCACGCCCTGCGCACTCGTGCCACCGTCTTCAAAATGCATCGAGAACTCGATCTATCTTACCTGTGATATACATTTCATAGGTAAGGTACACAACCCGCAACTGACACACTGGTCAATAGACTTCACACATGAATGAAGCACATTTACATGGAAAGCATTTCTCTTGTCACGTGCCACAACGACCATGCCAATGGCCTGGCCGACAGAGTACATCTCATGGCTCTTCATACTCCTATTACCAATATCAATTTGATTATCTGGCACATGGTAATAAAATTAACAGGGCACTGCACGCCTATAGACAATAACGCGGACAAAGACGTTTGCACTGTCCAGCTCAGCTTTCTAGGAAGCTCATTGACTAGCGTTATAGACCTTTCCTTGCAGGCAGGGGACCACCCAGTCCGAGTGGATCCCAACCCCATGGCACCAGACACCCGATCATAAATACCTGAAACCATGCTGCCAACTCTGCGCGCTTCGGTATATGCCGGATTTGTCCTATCAACATTTGACAATAAAACAGGCAGAGGCTCAGAACTGAATATTCCGTATGGTGACAATTTACCCGTGGTTATCATCTGATTACATTGTACATCATTTGAACTGATTTCAGTTGTCAAAGAGCCAAAGGGCCTTCTGAAATGATCTCATTGCTGACTTATAGATCACCTTGATATATATATTTTATATCATTTTATATATTTATATACGCGTAAGATTTGTATCACAGGGTTTCTGTCGGATATCTTGTGATGCATAGGTACCTCAGAGACATGTGATCAGTAGAAGAAAAACAAGGAAGCTGTTCTAAGAACGACAGGGGGCATGACCACCTTGCAAGATGCGGTGGTGGGGGCTCCCTCTGTTCAGATGGCTTGACTCCATTATCGTTGTACAACCTGTTTGGCCTAATGCGTTCTCAACTCAATCCCTGTGCCACAAATTTGGCATCAGGTTCTCTGGCTTTTTCTTTAGCGAATAGCAGTTAGTTAACTTTGGTTGTCTCGCCATCGTCGGAGTGGGCCTCCGTCTGTGCAGGTCGTTCTGTCGCTAAGGCGGAGAATGAGTTAGTCTCCTTCCTTCATGATCCTGCATCATGGGACCTTGACGGGTGGGACCTTAGAACAGACAGCTGAAGAAGACGACACAGAGAAGAACGAAGAGTTTCTTCTTCCGTTATACTTGCTCGGTTCGCTCGCAACTATGCATTGGATGGCACCTCATGGGATGTTTGTTTCAAAACAAGGGGGGCGGTACACATTTGAGCAATATAGCACTCTAACTATATGAGTTATTTCACGTAAATAATCCTAACAGATTCATTAAAGTGTTCATATATGGTACATTCTGTTTTAGAAGAGTACCTTTACTCAAAATTTGGCTATTAACTTTATTGCTCGTGCCTCCTCCTGGGCTTGCATTCTAATCCATATAGTTCAGTGTGAGGGCTTCCTTTAGCGGAAAAATATTATTTTTAAAATTATAATACATTTTTCCTTAAAGAAAGCCTGAACACTGAAGTATCATAGGGCCCTCCCATGGCGGTGCCATTCCCAACCCCGCGACTCGCCAATCTTCTGATTGAGTTGAAAATAAACTGGCTAATTCAATCTGTACAGTGAATTATATTGGGACTGCGCATGCGTGACTGATTCCGAGGCAAGCCACTGAAGAGTGAAGACCGTGAGTGATCGTAGGCGACCAAAAAGTTAACCCCTTTTCTACTATGGTTTACAAACGCAGGACATCTATCCATATAGTTCAGTGTTCAGGCTTTCTTTAAGGAAAAATGTATTATAATTTTAAAAATAATATGTTTGTCTGATCATCATGAAATTTGTCATTTATGTTAATATTGACATTTAGATGGGAACGAGTCATTTTGGGGTCATTTGGCAACAAAAAAATGGCAGCCATCTTGGATTTTACTCTTTGCATGACTAAATCCTTTGGCACAGGCTACAGGTCGTACCTTTGGTAGGATCATCATGAAATTTGTCATTGATGTTAATCTTGACATGTAGATGGGAACGAGTCATTTTAGGGTCATTTGGTAAAAAAAAAACATGGCTACCAGCGGCCATCTTGGATTTAAAAATTCAATCCATTAGCATGGGCTACAGACCGGAGTTTTCATCATGAATATTGTCATGGGAATTTTGTAGATGGGAACGAGTCATTTTGGGGTCAATCGGCCATAAAACATGGCCGCCAGCAGCCATCTTGGATTTTACTCTTTGCATGACTAAATCCTTTGGCATGAGCTACAAGTCGTACCTTTGGTCAGATCATTATGAAATTTATCATGGCTGTTGACATTGACATGTAGATGGGAACGAGTCATTTTGGGGTCATTCGGTCATAAAACATGTCCACTGGCAGCCATCTTGGATTATACTCTTTGCATGACTAAATCCTTTGGCACACCCAACATCCACTTCCCTCAGCCGATCATCACCAAACTTCATATTAATCTTGATATTGATCTAGTAGATGGAAGCTATCAAATGTTTTTGAATTTCATTCGAAAACATAGCCGCCAGCAACCATCTTGGATTTTACTTTATATATATCTCTTCATGTTGATCATCTTGTATTACTTAGACATTTCAACTTTCCGCATTCCTAATCGCTCCATTGATTGTAACACATGAAATTATTCCCTTTCCAAGTTGAGCTACAGTGTCATTGACACTTTCATTTATATTGGTTTAAGCCCATCACCTAACTTGCGTGTAGCTGCTTATTTAATTATTTGAATTGTGATTATGAACTAAAATGAGATGATTGAATTAAATGACAGCATGCCACCATTGCAACTAAATAAAAACAATAGACATCATAGTGATATGTCTATTGTGACGTCACGCCATAGATTCAAGTCTCATATGTATAATACGGTGCTGTATAGATGGAGACACTTTGTATTTATATTGGCTTATTTTGACAAATGATAGAAAATATGTGAACTTGATATATTAATTTATTTTGTCACTGAACTTATATATTATAATTTCACATTCCAGGTTTTAGCACAAACAGAAGAGCACAGAACAAGAGTACTGAAAAGTGCTCAGAAGGAAATGAGAATGTGGATTATCAAAGTTAGAAAAATCAAGGCCATATACCACACATTAAACATGTGTAACTTTGATGTGTCACACAATAGTTTGATTGCAGAATGCTGGTGCCCGGTGTTTGCTCTGGACCAAGTCACAATATCTCTTCAACATGGAACTGTGAGTGTTAATAAGAATGAATGATATCATGTCCCGTAACTATGGGATGTCTATTATCACATAAACAATAACAAGTCACTCTTCTTCATAAGCTTTCGGCCATCACGGTCTTTATCAACGGTATAATGATATAATATACTACATATAGTTGCAGATTTGTATATATAGGCAACAGTTTGTGCCTTTATTGACAATTCAATAATGTTACAGGAAGTGAGTAGCGTCAGCTTACGTCAAAATGGTGATGTATGCAATAGTAACACAACACGTCTGGATTGCTGACTCAAGAATTGACTCCATTTGACAGCCAAACCATGTTGTTCTCACCAACCTGTTCAGTATAAATTAAGATGACAATTATTTGAAAATTGTTGCAAAGGATTCAAATATGAAGATCAGTCATGGGTTTCTTCTCCCATATTGTCAATATCACTGATGTTCATGATTTATGTGTGTTTTATTTATTTAGTTTTTATTTGTTTGCATGTTTTTTGCTTGCTCAGTATTACTTATGATGTAAACAGGCCTGAAAATATGGTGCTAGACATTTACAGAATGAGGTCCCCAGAGGGTGAATTTAGTGATGCTACCCCGCACATTGGGCTAGTGTCAGCAAATTCACCCTCTGGGGACCTCATTATGCATGGCCTCATTGGCTATGAGAAACCTAGACTCAGAATTAAGTTCCAAGATGGTGAAGATGGTGATGGGCACCCTTTGTGCACCTCGATTATGCATTGTGTTGTCTGTCAATTTTGGGAGATAGAGAAAATAAACTTAAAAAAGAATCTTTCAAAAGAAGTTTTTAAAGAAACTAAAAACTAGTTAATTTGATAATAATGATACTTTCCAGAGATGATGAGGCCAAAATAGATTGAGGTCCCCAGAGGCTGAATTTAGTGATGCTAGCCCACTGTGCAGGGTAGCATCACTAAATTCACCCTCTGGAGACCTCATTCCACAAATGTCAGGCACCATATTTTCAGACCTGGATATGAATTTTTGTTATAGGATATCAGTGGGAGTACTGTGCCTAGTATACTGCATCGAATGAAGAGCAAAGAGACACCCCCAACATTTAATCAAACGAGTAAATTCACTCAAGCATGGCAGAACATAGTGGATTCATATGGAGTAGCTGATTACAGAGAATGTAACCCAGGTTAGTTAATGGGACCCAAGGCACTCTCAGTGGGTATATCTGCGAAAAATATAAACGTCTGTAAAAACAGCACCACTTAGAAGAACATGGAGAAATAGATAAAATTGGTTCTTATATCATTATTCATATTTCTCCAATAACTAAATTTTGCATGTTGAAACCATTCTTACGTAAACCAAAATTTGTCAACAAACATCGCTAATCTTTAGTAAGTTGAAATATTTTGGTCTGAATATGATCTTCAGAATATGTTCAATGGTTTGACATTTTCCAATGTTTATTGTCAAGGTTTGATTAAACTTTGGCCTCTTATTTGATTAATTGTACTTTTGTCGGTAATGCCATTGAAGAAATAATGCTTTCATAACAATGGTTTTAATATGTGAAATCTCGTTATTGGAGAGTTATTAATAATGGAGATAAGAACAAGGTCATTCATTTGTTTCATGTACTTATTGATGATACATGTAGCTGTTTTAGATTTGTATACGCCCGTTTGAAAAAACGGTCGTATTATGTAAATGGGTTGTCCGTCCGTCCATCGTCCATCCACTTTTGGTTTCCGGATGATAACTTTAGATTGAATCCAGTGAACTGAACCAAATTGGTATGTTAGTTTACCACCCCAAAATACAGATCAAGTTCAAATATGGTTCTCATCCGCATGATTTTGACTGAGTTATGCCCCTTTTTCGACTTTGATTTTACCTGATATGCGGTTTCCAGATGATAACTTTAGATTGAATCGAGTGAACTGAACTGGGTGTATTATGCCACGCCCCAACGGCATGCTCTTGTTTAGTTTGTTTCGCACTTTAACCCTTCCATGTCTGGAGCTTCCTGAAATTTTGCGAAAACCCTGTGCCAATGCATTCTCTTATATATGCGAGTCTCCCATAGGGATAGGAGATACAAGAGAATACATTGGCCTAACAATATTTTCTTTGACCATGGAGGCCAGTTCATTCTCTTATATATGCGAGGATCACTATATATAAAAGAATGCATTGGCACAGGATATATAATGCTGCACCCCCACTATTCCTGTCATGAAAAGGTTAAAGGCCTTGAATTCCTTTAATGATAGATTCTGATAGAGATAATAGTCGAAACAGTGTGAGAAGCACTGAACTTGTAATAGGTCCCCCCATTATACTCCTCTATTCCCTCGACCTTATAAAAAGGCAATATTAACATTTTAATCATATACTAATAGTATACTTCAACAAGTGTTATTGTTACTTGTTAGTATTTATTATCAAATAGTCAACTTCATCCAGTGCTTCATCACTAAGATTTATTTTAAACATAATATCAGAATGAACATTTGGCTTTTTGTTGAACTTATTATCTGAACATTTCATTAGGGAACAACTTGTCATGGATTATTTAATAATAATAAATGGGTTAATATTTGTTTTGATGATGTTTTGTTTTGATGTGTTTTCATTCACATTTCTTCCAAATATTTTAAGATGCTGAATATTTATTAATTATTATTATTTTATATGATCCTTATTCTTTTATTTAGCACCATTCAGTATCATATCTTTCCCATTCCTGTTTGCTGTGATGTTTGGCGATGCTGGTCATGGCTTTCTCATGTTCTGTTTTGGGTTATCTCTCCTGATATTTGAGAAGAGGCTGCAACCATTGACGAGAGATAATGAGGTCCGTACAGCAGATGTGGCATATTATTTTCTTGCTAACTATTTTTATACGCCAGTTTTGAAATAAAAACGAGACATATTATGTTATGTCCGTCTGTCCGTCTGTCCGTCTGTCCGTCCATTCGCTTTTTTTAGTATACTGATGATAACTTTAGTAAGTTTAAACTGAATGAAATGAAATTTGGTATGTGAGTTTATTAGTCAGAAATACAGGTCAAGTTTGAATTTGGGTTCCACCGACCAATTTTCACCAGAGTTATGGCTCCTCGTTGATATTACCACAGGCGTATTTTACCACATCCTAGATGCTCTTGTTGAATCATTTGTGTGGTATTATAGTTTGGATTATGCCTCTTGTATTTAATAAAACTGCAATATTCATATTGAACTATTATAGTTGAATACAGGATGTGACAGACCTGATTACTGGGTATTTTGGTGTAGATAATTGCACAGCAGATATATGTTTGGCTTAGACTGACATATAATCTGCGCTTTAGATTAGGGTGTAATTTGGGCACATTCGGCATTGTAGAATAATAAAATTTTAAAATATCATTGATAAGTAGTTATCTCGTAGGAAATGTTCAGATAATAAAGTCGTTTGCTGAACTTATTATCCCCAACATTTCCCCAATAAATAGGGCCTCTTCTGCACTTTTATTTATCTGTCGCCTGCTTTTATCACCTTAACACCATCCAAATTAATAATTGACCATTCCAATGTACACTTTTTAACTGACTTGGACTATCCATTTAGATGAGAAAGGGTTAGAGTTCTCTATCTAAACCTCGCTATTTTCTCTTTCAGATATTTTCTACATTCTTTGGGGGACGATATCTCATCACGATGATGGGCCTGTTCTCTGTGTATACGGGTCTCCTCTACAATGACGTGTTTGCCAAGTCTGTCAATATATTTGGTTCCGCTTGGACGCCAACTTACAAGTTAGTGTTTTGTACTCTCTACATTCTTCAAACAAAATATTATTATACTAGGTCAATAAAATGAAATATCTGTATTCTCAGGCAAATAGATTTAAATTTTTAGATGAGGGAAGTAGGCTATTTATTCTATTTTTCTGAAACAACCATAAATTCATCTTTGTTTTTTATATCCGATATTTCTAAGAGGGATATATTGAAAAAAAAAAATTTGACAAGGCTTTTTAAAGAAAATTTCAGTGATGAGCGAGGTGCATGAGAGGATTGTAGTTTTATTTATTTGGCCTTAACCCTTTACCCAACAAACCGGACAAAACCGGCCAAATAAAGCTTCAACAGCCTAAATTATCTTGGGTCTGTCTCAATAAAACCATACAAATATGGATATCATTGGAACCGGCTCCTTGGCCACATTGTGATAGTTACAGTTATGCCCTGTGCCAATGCATTCTCTTATATATGCGAGTCGACCTTAGGTCGCCTCGCATATATAAGAGAATGCATTGGCCAAAACAAAATCTTTTTTTACCATTTTTTCTTACATTCTTTAACAATTTTATAATTTTTAATGTGTTAAGCCAATGCATTCTTTTATATATGCGAGGCGACCTATGGTCGACTCGCATATATAAGAGAATGCATTGGCACAGGGCCCTTCTGTTGGGTAAAGGGTTAAAGAACATTTCAGTGATGAGCGAGGTGCATGAGAGGATTGTAGTTTTATTTATTTGGCCTTAATACTCTCGAGGAGCTTACTGAATTACATTTCCTAGTCATCCATTTATCCGTCTGTTGACCCATGTTGTTCAATCTACAAAGATATCTCAGTCATGCAAGCTTGATTATAGTGTGTCTGTCATTTGCAGAATGAGGCCCCCAGAGGGTGAATTTAGTAACGCTATCCCACACAGCGGGCTAGAATCGCCAAATTAACCCTCTGGGGACCTCATTCTGCTTAGGCCTCATCTTCTGGGATCTATCTATAGTCTAAAATTAACATTGTTTTCATTGTTTTTAATTAGTTTCTATATCCCTTTAATTTGCATTCTGCAAATGACAGACACACTATAATCATGTGTTGACTGCAGGGTTTGCCCCAGGAACCATCCAAGATGGAGACAACTTCTCCCTAAAATGTGCCACTTCTCCCTATTATTCTCCCAGGGAGATGTTACTTCTTTCTCATATACCAGTATGCATATTTCCCAACAGCATACTTAAAGTATATTTACTGATTATAATGGTGTTCTTACTCTCTATAATGGGCTCTCTATAAATGGGCTCTTGTGTGGCATAATACCTACTGGATCATATAATGGTGATGCTGTATTGACAAAATGAAGATGTGGTTATGGGCTAACCCTTTCTATACTAAATACTCGTTGATGTGAAATTCCCTTGGAAATGTTCTGACAATAAGTTCAACAAAACGACGATAGGTTGTTTGTTGAACTCAATATCTGAATATTTCCACCAGTGACTAGAAATCCTTCTGTATTTGTATTATTTTTCTGTATGTCTATTGGCTCATTTTTCTTGACACCCCTCCAAATGATTGATAAACTATTCCAATGTAAACTTTTATAACTGACTGGGAGAATCCATTTCGTATAGAAAGGGTAAAGTGACATATTAGAACACTTCAAACCCTCCTGTGACAAGTTGAAATTTCTGAACATTTCGAGATCTGGTGTGTATTAACTCTAAATTCATTTACAGTTTGACTGATGATGAAGCTTCCGACTTGACATTGAACCCTCAAACCATGTTCAACCATTTTGACAACAGTACAGGCATGGACCCTGTACATAAGGGCAGTCCCTATTTTTTTGGAACAGATCCAGTAAGTACTGTAACATCATGCTGAAGAGTCCAGTCCGCTTTTTAGAGGAATTGTGTATGTTTGTGGGTCAAAAGACCACCCCATAAAGAACAGTAATGCCCTAAGTAATCGACTTCTTAACCACAACAGAATTATGGGAAATATGGCTTGTTCCCATTCATCGGAAAGCTCTCAGTGAGAGCTTTCCGATGAATGGCAACAAGCCATATTTCGGACTAAATCCTGAAAAGTTACCCATAATTCTGCTGTGGTTAAGAAGTCGATTACTTAGGGCATTGCTGTAACTCAAATAAAGTAATTTCTAACAAATATCAACATAAATGTAGTTCTACTGTATATCTTGCATTGACAAACTGATATATTTTGCAGACCTTGCAAACAACCCTCAAACAATGATACCAATCCAGCCAATCGGCTCTCATCGTATTCTTTCAACGCACTGCTCTCGTGCGGTAATTTCTAATCTCAACATATTGACATGTAAGTGTAGTCACATAATACAGGGTTCCCGCTATGTGGCAGCTGGTGCTTCTCAGGGTCCTTTTCCCCTCACCCAAATTTTCCATCCGACATATTCCCCATACCTGATCCAGATTAATGCCTACATCCCCTGTGTACATGTCACTAAATAAAAACAAAAGAGAGTGATAAAAGGACATAATTTATTTTTCCCCTAACGCAGATCACTAATGAACCATTTTGCCTGAAAAAAATGCTTTTTCAGGACTACTCATATCGATAATTATTGCCTTATTCTGAAACATATCGAAGCGGAAATCGCTTTTAAAATGCTTAGAGCCATGTGGTTAATTCTGCCTGGTTATGTCGCATTATGTTCTGACTGGTACTGTTTTATGTTATGTACAGTATTGCCATAAATAATCTTCTGCTTAACCACAGTGAGAGCTTTCCGATGAATGGCAACAAGCCATATTTCTGACTAAATTCTGAAAAGTTACCCATAATTCTGTTGTGGTTAAGGAGTCGATTATTTAGGGCATTACTGTAGATGAGGTCCAGAGACCTATACAATATCAATGTTTACATGCAGTGCCAAATGACAACACCCTTTCATTACTTAACCCTTCAAATTGTTAAAAATATAACACAATTACGATTCCTTGACTTCTCTACTTATATTTCCATAGACATTCAGAACTTAGCTTATATTATCAACTGATTTACTAAATACTATTAGATATTCTCAGTTTGTTGATTGACTGAGATTTCCACCAGTGGCTACAGGGGTTCCATTCCCCCAACCTCTAGCAGAAGCCCTGCATTATACATACCCAAAATACTTATTATGTGAACCTTCCACCCATCCATCAAACAATGGGGTGTACAGCTTCTAACAAGATTGGAAGAATCTTAAGATAACTGATGTATCAGGGTTCGCGTTGCCGATTGCCAATTTAGCAATTGCTATAAAAAAATGTATTTGCACCAAAAAAATCCCGATTTGCTACAAAAATTGGTACCTAGCTTTTTGGCTTTTGGCAATTGACACCACCTAAACCTAGCAACATGCTAGGATTCTATGCCATGAGAACGCCACAAAAAGCTGCATGTTCGCCAAAAACGAATATTTTGAAATGCCTGGAAAATATCTTGTGAATGGCTATCATTGGTTGGTGACAAAAATGTTTATTTGGAAATACCCAATTCAAAATACCCAATTCAAAATACCCAATTCAAAATACCCAATTCAAAATACCCAATTCAAAAGTGGCACCAAAAATACCCAATTCAAAAGTGGCACCAAAAATACCCAATTCAAAAGTGGCACCAAAAATACCCAATTCAAAAGTGGCACCAAAAATACCCAATTCAAAAGTGGCACAAAAAAATATTGTTGGTAAAAAGTGGCAACTGGAAATATAAAGTGGCTCAAAAAATAATGCAATTGGCAACAGTGTTGGCACCTGGGAATTTTGGGCCAGTGCGTACCCTGTGATGTATACAATTAAAGCCCTCTGTTGTCCAGGATAGGCTGATTTTCACAGGTCTACCATGGGTCAGGGACAGGCAGAAGAGGTCTTGGTGGATGAGAGTGTCCTATCAAGTCCTAACTGCACCCTCCACCTTGATTGAGGTCGGAAAGTGTTTTAGGTGAAGTCACTCTCATATACATATCTAAATGCTTGTGATTGTCGGGTATGTATGTCGGGATGTTCAAATGAGAATCATGAAGGTAAAAAAATAGTCTGAGTGGTCGATCTACTACAGATAACAACTTTACTCTATGCTGCATTATTGCAAATTGACATATATCACATACAGACAATTCACAATTGCTCACTCACAGATATAAGTTCACTCACATACACAGTAATTCGCATGCATTGTCTGATTACAGTCACATGGTCTTTACCATGATTGACAATCCGATACGCATCACAGGGGCGTAACTAATCCCATACAGTGTATTGACTCATGCTTGCGATTTCTGTTGTGATTTATAAGGTAATGAGTTAGCTCATAGTAGCAGTGGCAGTCAAAGTGTTAATCACAAAAAAAACAGATCAGGTTCGAATATGGGGTCCGTCTGATAACTTTTGCAAGCTATAGCCCTTGCTGGACTTAGTATATGACAAATTCTCCATTTCTTGACAATAAATTTAGCATTCGTTTTTTGGATTGACTCAAAGCTTTGTATGTGGTTTAACCACAAGAAAACATAGGCAAAGTCTCTATGGAGTTGTTCCGACTAATTTTATAATGTATGTACAACTTAGTGGTATATGAATTGAATGTGCCACCCTTTTTCTGTAAACATCTGCCTGTCTTCTCATAATAGATCCCCGTTCCATGTTGATTTTTGATCCAGTCTGTGCCCAAACACTTCAAATATCAGTTTTTGTTTATTAAGCCACGCTCCAATCGTGCACTTTGTTATTATTATGTAATCAGTCTGGGTGTCTGTAACTCTGTATGTCCGTCCGTTGGGGTATCTGTCAATTGGGGCATCCGTCTGTTGGTATGGCCGTCCGCTCATCCGTTAAATTTTTGGTTTCCGACCAATAACTCTAGTTTGGATTCTTTTATCTTAACCAAAGTTGGTATATGTATTTCTCAGCTACAAATACAGGACAAGGTCGAATATTATTTTTACATGAGTTACAGCCCTTTTTCGATGTAGTATTTGACCAATTTACATAACATTTCAGTTTCCGACTGATAACTCCAGTTTGGATTATTTGATCTGAACCAATGTTGGCATGTGTATTTCCCAGCTATAAATACAGGCCAATTTTGAATATGGGTTCCATACAATTATTTCTACATGAGTTACGGCCATTTTTCGACTGACCGATAACTCCTGTTTGGATTATTTGGTCTGAACCAAAGATGGTTTGTGTGTTTACCAGCTAAAAAAAACAGGCCATGTTCAAATATGGGTTCTGTCCAATTATTTTCACATGAGTTACTGCCCTTTTTCGGCAGTACAATTTGAAATGACTAACGAGCATATTTTGCCACGTCCTAGCGATGCTCTTGTTTTATATCTTTTCAGATCTGGATGATGAGTAAGAATAAAATCACATACAGCAACTCATTTAAGATGAAGGTGTCGATCATCCTCGGGGTCTCTCAGATGTTCTTCGGTGTGATGATCAGCATTCTTAATCACATGTAAGCTACAGCTAAATTGACGGGCCAAACCTCGGGGGCCATTCTCAAAATATTTGAGCCATTTGAAAATTTCTTGGACCATTTATATTTCGGGAAATTAAAACAAAATAACACCAAAAACATTTGGGTGTAATAAAATATTGTGTATTAATAGAATATGACATGAATATAGATATCGGATATTGATTGAGGTCCATTAAATTATTTTTACTTTTTTCTGCTGCTCTATGTTATCAAAATCTATCTAAATGCTATATATTATAACTTATGCTACTCACACTTATTGAGACAACATGTACTTGTATTGTTTACTGATAGACAAAGCAGTCGAACTATTGAAATCCTAAACGCATTTATCGAGCAAATGACCAAGTCTGCAGTAAGTAATGCGCGATTTATTTTTGTTCCTACAGTTAATCTGGGTACTGTGTTTAACCCTTTCAGTGCCAAGTCCGATTTTTGTATCAACCCATATTTCCTTGATCATTTTTCAAATTTATTGATTATAATAATGTGATACATTGATGGAAAGAGCTCTATATATAAGGGTTAATTACTTAGGTGACCCCCGGCTGCTCTGTGTGTTTCAACGGTGCAATCTGATATGTAATCCATCGTCTGTAGAAAAATACCTTGGGCCATTGGCGATATGTTTCGGGTCCATTTCATATTTTTTTGGGCAAAATGGCCCCATTATGTTCCGGCAGCTCGAACACTGATTAGTCAACTGTTATCCCTCTCTTGGTGAGAGCTGCACTGCTGCAGCAGTAAAGATCTGTGCCATTGCATTCTCTTATATATATGAGTCTCTCATATAGAGCCTCACATATATAAGAGAATGCACTGGCTTACATGGTAAATATTGTGTTAGGCCAATTTGTTCTCTTCTATATGTTCTCCATATGGGAGACTCGCATATATAAGAGAATGCATTGGCACAGGGTTTTTGCAAAATTTCAGGAAGCTCCAGTCATGGAAGTGTCAAACCCTTTCTTTACTGAATGGATTCTCCCACCCATTTATAAATGGAATAATCGATAATCCATTTGTAGGGATGTTCAGGAAATATAACCAGACAACAGACAGAAAAACAGATAATACAAGTGCAGAAGGATTCCTATTTGTATTTTAAGTGGGAAATATTCTGAGAATAAGTTAAACAAATGGCATGGCCTCTGGATATTTAGGGATAACAGTTGTGTGACATTCATGCTTCCTACAGATTGCTGCAACCTGAAAAAGTCAAGTGGGGATAATAATATGGTGTTGCCTTATAAATTTTGAACATGGAAATTGGAATAAGATCTTTACTCAAGTTATAAATAAGCATTCAAGATTTATAAAATCATGCGGGGGCCTCAGTGCTCAATCGGTTAGGGGTACCACTCCAAGCCGTTTCGCCCTCCAGCACAGCTGGCCATAAGTGTTCAAATTCACATGTTTCGATCGTTGACTTTGTAACTCAAAATCGTTATCTGGTGGAGTTGCCAGTTACTCGCCGATGGCTGGTGGTTTACCGCACATGGTTGATGAGTTTATCAGCCATTGAAATCAATGTTAGATTAGCTGTAGGTGTGCAGATTTCCTCCACCACTAAAACTGGCAATGTCGTAATATGGCCTTAGTTGCTGAAAGTGACATTAAACCCCAATCAATCAATCATATAAACCCATGCAGCAGCACATTTTATATATACACTTGCGCATGCATGCACACAAACTGTGTTAACCCTTTGAGTGCCAGGGGCCGATCTCATCGGCCCTAAACCTACAAAATAAGTCTGTTAAAGAATATAAGAATAAATTATTAAAATTGTAAAAAATTGTAAAAAAAATAAAAAAATTGTTAGGCCAATGCATTCTCTTATATATGCGAGGCGACCTATGGTCGACTCGCATATATAAGAGAATGCATTGGCACAGGGTATATGGGTTGATACAAAAATCGACCATGCACACAAACTGTGTTAATGACTGGTTGTTATATGTACATCTCCACTGATTTCAGCCATTTTAAGAGCATACTGAACATACTGTGCCAATTCATCCCAGAGGCCATCTTCATGATGAGTATATTTGGTTATCTGTGTGCACTGGTCTTCTACAAATGGCTCACATATGATGTAACTGGACCTGGTGAACTTGACCAATCCGGATGCGCCCCATCACTACTCATCCGTAAGTTATCAAAATATATTTCGCACATATAAGTGATTAACCCTTCCATGCCCAACAGTGCATTCTCTTATATATGTGTGAGTCTGTATGGGAGACTCGCATATATAACAGAATGCATTGGCATAGGAACTTTAATGGTGCACCATTGCAGCTCCTGCCGTTAAAGGGTTAATAACGATTTCTCATTTAATTAAAATTGGCAATGTCACACCTGTGAATTATGTCCACGTTATTGCATGCAAAGTTTGACAGTTCCCAACTCAACCCCTTCTTGGAACTATTGTTCACATTCTCAAACATGAATCGCTTGGTTTGAACTGTCATAGAGCTGCAAATGTCAAATTTACTGACAACACAGATATAGATTGAATCTACAAGAGTTTTATCTCATCATAATTATAATACTTCAAATCCAAATAGACTGCTTTTAACTATAAATTCTGATACACAATATGTGCCTTTAACCCTTTACCCAACAGAAGGGCCCTGTGCCAATGCATTCTCTTATATATGCGAGTCGACCATAGGTCGCCTCGCATATATAAGAGAATGCATTGGCTTAACACATTAAAAATTATAAAATTGTTAAAGAATGCAAGAAAAAATTGTAAAAAGTGTTAAAAACAGATTTGTTTTAGGCCAATGCATTCTCTTATATATGCGAGGCGACCTATGGTCGACTCGCATATATAAGAGAATGCATTGGCACAGGGCATAACTGTAACTATCACAATGTGGTCAAGGAGCCGGTTCCAATGATATCCATATTTGTATGGTTCTATTGAGACAGACCGAAGATATTTTAGGCTGTTGAAGCTTTATTTGGCCGGTTTTGGCCGGTTTGTTGGGTAAAGGGTTAACTATTTTATAATTCCATGTCACTATTAAGAAAGTAGACCAGGGCATGGAAGAGTTACGCTCTTCTGTGTCCTGGATTAAGACAATGATTGTGTGCATGCACTTTGTCTCTTCATCCTTTGTTATTCTCAATAAAAAGAAATTTAAAATTAAGAAAAAAATTATAAATTCTGAATGTGAGAGATCCACATCGAAAGTTATACAAATGACGTATTCATGCATGCGGCTGAAAGTTGGGGCTCAGCACGGGATAATCAGCTGATCAGGGACTATTTTGGCACTTATTCTCTATAAAATTAACAAATTTTAATGGTGGAAAGTGTGCAATAAACAGAATAATTAAATTTTTTTATGATTACATGACATAATTCACGTATGGAGTCAGATGTTTTACCAAAAAGTCTGACAGGTCCGACTCCCCAAGTCAATTATGTCACGTATTCATCAAAACCAATTAATTACTCTCTATATGTAAGAATTGGTTCCAAGCCTTGGTATAGTGTGTCTGTTAATTACAGAATGAGGTCCCCAGCAAGCCTTGATATAGTGTGTCTGTTAATTACAGAATGAGGTTCCCAGAGGGTGGATTTAGTGATGCTACCCCGCATAGCGGTCTAGCATCACCAAATTCACCCTCTGGGAACCTCATTCTGCTGAGGTGTAAGCAGAATGATGTCCCCAGAGGATGAATTTGGTGATGCTAGCCCGCTATGCGGGGTAGCATCACTAAATTCACCCTCTGGGGACCTCATTCTGCAAATGACAGACACACTATTTCAAGGCTTGGTCCCCAGATGGTGAATTTAGTGATGTTATCCCGCACAGCGAAAATGAACTTGATTCTTTTGATGCCAACAATGTAGAACTTGGGGATGACATTTCAGTCACAGCACTCACAATGCTGTGAGAACCATTCAAAATTGATATCAGATTATGTTCAGGCCTGAGATCAGTGTGCCTGTCATTTGCAGAATGAGGTCCACAGAAGGTGAATTTAGTGATGTTATCCTTCATAGTGGGCTAGCATCACCAAATTCTTGGGACCTCATTCTGCATGGCCTCATCTGCTATGGGAGATATAGACTCGGATTGAAGTTCCCAATTGGTGAATATTGTGAACCTAAAATTATGCAATGTGTCGTCTGCCAATTTGAGGATATAGAGAAACTAAACTAAAAAAGAAATAGAATCTATGTGAAGAAGTTTCTATAGAAATTTGGTAATAAAGAAACTTTCCAGAGAAGATGAGGCCTAAGCAGAATGAGGTTCCCAGAGGGTGAATTTAGTGATGCTAGCCCACTGTTAGACCATTACATTCTAATAGTTTTACATGAATATATGTTGCAGATTTTATAAACATGTTCCTGATGAAATATCCAGAATTACCACCAGGTCAAACATGTGACTACCAACATGTCTTCTATGGAGGGCAGGTATGTCAAAGAGAACATTATTGTCAGTTTAACCCTTCTATGACAGGAGCTGCACTGGTGCAGCATTAATAACCCTGTGCAAGTGCATTCTCTTATATATATGCAAGTCTCCCATAGGGAGCCTCACATACATAATAGAATGTATTGGCTTACAAGGTCAAGGTAAATATTGTTAGGCCAATGTATTCTCTTGTATATGCAAAGCTCCCTATGGGGACTCACATATATGAGAGGATGCATTGGCACAGGGTTTTCACAAAATTTCAGAAAGCTCCAGTCATGATAGGTTAATCCTTTGTTTACTAATAATACATATTAGATTCGTTGTTTTCATGATTGACGACTGTGAGATTTTTTTCTAAAGTAGGTCAAGTGTTGGTAATTCCAGAAAGCAATTCAAAAATATAAATTTATAGCAAAAGTTAACAATTTACCTAGCTCACCCACCAGTTAGATGTCATGACTGATATACCTGCTTTAGCTCCCTGATATCTGCTCCACATACAACATGAAATTAAGAAGCTAAACATTTTCTGAACAAACCATCCTCATCTCAGGCCTACGGCCTTTGGCATATCATGCTATGATAATCACAAAGAATAAGGCCCTCCTGGACCATTTAAGGTGAACCATTTTTCCGCTAAAGGAAGCCCTCACACTGAACTATATGGATAGATGTCCTGCGTTTGTAAACCATAGTAGAAAAGGGGTTAACTTTTTGGTCGCCTACGATCACTCACGGTCTTCACTCTTCAGTGGCTTGCCTCGGAATCAGTCACGCATGTGCAGTCCCAATATAATTCACTGTACAGATTGAATTAGCCAGTTTATTTTCTGCTACCAAACCGAACGGAAGTCTAAGGGAGTATTTTTCCGAATTTGTCGTTTAACAATAGCGACAAATTCAATTTATCGATACAATAATTACTGGTCGCCTACGCGTTCGTTTTTATAATTATCGTTTCGAATTCACGGACCGTTTCGCTTCAAACATATAATTGTTCGTGTTTTCAAACAGGCGGCGAACTTAAAAAATTTATCGAATATGAAAATCAACATTTCGCCATAATTAGCCGCCATTTCAAGGCCTTACAAGGCGCACAGATTATTGTGAGAAATACATCTATGGAATTATTATAGCACCTATAAGGTATGATAGAATTTGTCAGATATCAAAAATGCCACGTGATTCGCCGCCGGAAGTATCCTAATTTCGTGGGAATTATTTTGATGTTTTAATGCGTGGAAATTTATTTAGCAATAATTCCATCGCTACTGACGCTATCTCTCGTCATGTTATGAACAACGTGCTTTCACATAATACTATGTTGTTTTATGTTTCAATACAAATGATCCAGATGTGTTAATCACGTTTGACCTTGAAGTTGATTACAATCTACACAGTTGATTAGATCTTGGTTTATCAATGTCACATGCATAACAATAACTTCATATGACAGTAGTACCGTAGTGCTACGAATAAATCTCAGCCATGTCCTAGATGTATGTCGATTAATAGCTACCTTGTATATAATGAACAATAGCTGCGATTATACACCAGCCGGTTCAGCAAGCCGGTCTGAACCGGTGGGCTTGTAAATTTCTGAGAAAAAGTCAGATATCAAAAATGCCATTATTTCAACGAATTTTTCTATAATTCAACAACTAAACATGAAAATCGGATGAGATAGTCTACTAGTATGATCTAGAGCCTTTATTTGCACCATCTCTGGATCCTTCCCAGGTAGTATTTCTCGGTCGGATCTCTTCTCGGGCAGGAACAGTTCACGCTCTCCCGATTATGCCTCGGCATTCAATCAATTAGTGGGGAGGCGACCGGTGGCGATGCCGGGGTACTTGGGACCCCCAGGACATTTGGTCCCACACCGGCGCGAGCGGTTCTGTGTGCTGAAGTTGCCAAATCGCGTGCGAACGTAACGACACCGGCTGGGCGGCCTACGGTGACTTCGGCATAGGGCAGTGGCCCTACCCATTTGGTAGCAAGCCCGGTCCCCTTGGTCACAATCTATATAAAGACACGGCCTTGCCTGCCTCTCAGCCGTCTTGGGGTTTCTGCTGCAATGGCCTCTACCCATCGTTCTGCTTGGACAGGACATTCAGCTTGGTCGGGACCACCTGCATTTGGGGGGGGCTCACCCCGGTCCGATGGCTCCACCTCCTTCCGGTTATCAGAAGAAACCAGTTTTGGCTATGGGATTCTTCATTTCGACACTGGACTCCAAAATTGGAACTCAGTTTATCAGCCTTTTGCTCAAGCAGTTGGCCGTAGCTTAAAATTCCATGGGAGGTATTTACATCTCGATTGAGCCATCGCCGGAATGGGCCTCCCTCTAGTGTTTTGTCGTCCATTATGGACATTGCAGGTCGTTCCGACGCTAGGGCAGGGAGCGACATGCTATCCTGCGCACAATACGTCAGACTGTGGGTCTTTTCGGTCGTCACAGTCTGGCATCGGTAAGGCAGAAGCTGCGGATCGTGATTTCCTATCCACGGATTATCTCATCTATAGGCTTCTTCCTACTGAACTATGAACTCTCAAGCCCTCCTGGCACGCCCTGCGCACTCGTACCACCGTCTTCAAAATGCATCGAGAACTCGATCTATCTTACCTGTGATATACATTTCATAGGTAAGGTACACGACCCGCGACTGACACACTGGTCAATAGACTTCACACATGAATGAAGCACATTTACATGGAAAGCATTTCTCTTGTCACGTGCCACAACGACCCTGCCAATGGCCTGGCCGACAGAGTACATCTCATGGCTCTTCATACTCCTATTACCAATATCAATTTGATTATCTGGCACATGGTAATAAAATTAACAGGGCACTGCACGCCTATAGACAATAGACAATAACGCGGGCAAAGACGTTTGCACTGTCCAGCTCAGCTTTCTAGGAAGCTCATTGACTAGCGTTATAGACCTTTCCTTGCAGGCAGGGGACCACCCAGTCCGAGTGGATCCCAACCCCATGGCACCAGACACCCGATCATAAGGGCCTGAAACCATGCTGCCAACTCTGCGCGCTTCGGTATATGCCGGATTTGTCCTATCAACATTCGACAATAAAACAGGCAAAGACGTTTGCGCTGTCCAGCTCAGCTTTCGAGGAAGCTCATTGACTAGCCATCAGACCTTTCCTTGCAGGCAGGGACCAACCCATATGAGGGGATCCCAACCACATGGCACCAGCCGCCCAATCATAAGGGCCTGAAACCATGCTGACAACTCTGCTCGCTTCGGTCTATGCTGGATTTGTCCTATTTTCCTTAAACATGCCTTCAACAGGACCACTTAGGTCGGGGGAGCTCCTCTCTATCATGGCTCTTAAAAATTCAATAAGTAACAACATTATAAAGCGATGTGTGTCCTTTACTAGGAGGATGATAATTTCATTTGTTTCCTTCATCAGCGAGCCATTTTAGAGGGGGTCTTCCCAGTGTTCGCGCTGTCGGTAGCCAAATTAGCCAATGGCTAATCTTTTTCGAATTTGGCTAATAAAAATTTCATTTGGCTAAACTTTTGGCTAAACTTTTTTTTAACCCAAATGGAGACTGAAAGCATGGAGCCAGAAAGCTAATTAATAAAAGCGCTCAATAGATCGTCATTCAAGACGAAGTTAGGTGACGAAAGTATTTCATTATTTTCGTACTTATGAAATATCGTACAAAGGGAAACCCGATCGACAACTCTATCAACCTAGCGATCACAAAGTGATATGCAATCATCTTTAGTTTTCACAAGACGGACATTCAAAGACGCATGGACATTAAACGACCGTGGTTGAATTATAACAATGTGAAGAAAGCAATGTTTTGTAAAGTGCATTGACGCCGGTATATAAGCAATTTGTTCGTAACAGGCTGTTTTAATCTGGAGAAATATTACGTCACTCTGCACGAAGCAGCAAAAGGTCATTATTAATTTTTACATGTAATCCCCTAATCCCCCATTCAGCCCATTGTCTGTCTGGTCACTCACGGCGCGCCTGCACAATGCATGTTTATGATGACATTGTATTTATGACGGTCGAGGTTTATGAGCACCACGTGTAAGACAATAGCTTAATCAGCCAAATGTGAATAACGACAGATATTTTGTGGCTATTTGTCGTCAATACCGATTCAGTCAAAATAATATGCATGCTTTTATGACAGATTGTAATTTGATAATCGCGTAACAATATTAAGTTATTAGTTTCCAGATGTCACTTAGATATTTTCGCAAGGATAAATATTTAATGATTTAAAAAAGATATTGATATTAAACAAAAAAAATAATGACATTAAGAAGGACAATCCCGGTTTACCCCCCCCCCCCCCCCCCCCCCCCCCCCCCCCCCCCCCCCCAATTCACTCTTTCACATAAAGATTAATAAATTTTTAATAAATGATATATATAAAAATACTTCTAGTTCATCAAAATTATTTAAATTATTGTGTATTTTACCTGTGTCTGTTAGATTTTACGTTTTAGTCATTAATTGTGAACCGACCAGAAAACGATGATTTAATTTGGCCAAAGTGTTTTTTAATTTGGCCAAAAAACATTTGGCTAAAGTTTTTTTCATTTGGCTAATAAAATTTTCATTTGGCTAAACTTTTGGCTAAACTTTTTTTCGGTCCAGCGCGAACACTGGGTCTTCCCCTAGTTTGCTGCATGCCTCACACTAACATACCTATCACACACCTAGGTCGTTCTGCTGCATGTTTGGGGGGGAAAGTGACATGATGTTCTGGGCAGAGGCTCAGAACTGAATATTCCGTATGGTGACAATTTACCCGTGGTTATCATCTGATTACATTGTACATCATTTGAACTGATTTCAGTTGTAAAAGAGCCAAAGGGCCTTCTGAAATGATCTCATTGCTGACTTATAGATCACCTTGATATATATATTTTATATCATTTTATATATTTATATACGCGTAAGATTTGTATCACAGGGTTTCTGTCGGATATCTTGTGATGCATAGGTACCTCAGAGACATGTGATCAGTAGAAGAAAAACAAGGAAGCTGTTCTAAGAACGACAGGGGGCATGACCACCTTGCAAGATGCGGTGGTGGGGGCTCCCTCTGTTCAGATGGCTTGACTCCATTATCGTTGTACAACCTGTTTGGCCTAATGGGTTCTCAACTCAATCCCTGTGCCACAAATTTGGCATCAGGTTCTCTGGCTTTTTCTTTGGCGAATAGCAGTTAGTTAACTTTGGTTGTCTCGCCATCGTCGGAGTGGGCCTCCGTCTGTGCAGGTCGTTCTGTCGCTAAGGCGGAGAGTGAGTTAGTCTCCTTCCTTCATGATCCTGCATCATGGGACCTTGACGGGTGGGACCTTAGAACAAACAGCTGAAGGAGACGACACAGAGAAGAACGAAGAGTTTCTTCTTCCGTTATACTTGCTCGGTTCGCTCGCAACTATGCATTGGATGGCACCTCATGGGATGTTTGTTTCAAAACAAGGGGGGGCGGTACACATTTGAGCAATATAGCACTCTAACTATATGAGTTATTTCACGTAAATAATCCTAACAGATTCATTAAAGTGTTCATATATGGTACAATCTGTTTTAGAAGAGTACCTTTACTCAAAATTTGGCTATTAACTTTATTGCTCGTGCCTCCTCCTGGGCTTGCATTCTAATCCATATAGTTCAGTGTGAGGGCTTCCTTTAGCGGAAAAATATTATTTTTAAAATTATAATACATTTTTCCTTAAAGAAAGCCTGAACACTGAACTATCATAGGGCCCTCCCATGGCGGTGCCATTCCCAACCCCGCGACTCGCCAATCTTCTGATTGAGTTGAAAATAAACTGGCTAATTCAATCTGTACAGTGAATTATATTGGGACTGCGCATGCGTGACTGATTCCGAGGCAAGCCACTGAAGAGTGAAGACCGTGAGTGATCATAGGCGACCAAAAAGTTAACCCCTTTTCTACTATGGTTTACAAACGCAGGACATCTATCCATATAGTTCAGTGTTCAGGCTTTCTTTAAGGAAAAATGTATTATAATTTTAAAAATAATATAATGGCCCTCCTGGAATTCTGATAATGACACCCCTGCTATCTATAATTTATTTATATTTCTACAGCAAATCGTACAGATTTCATTACTGCTGGGAGCTCTGTCTTGTATCCCAATACTGCTGTGTGTGAAGCCATTTGTCCTGAGATCACGCCACAATGCAAAGCTTCGGGTCAGTATTTATACCAACATCGCAGCATGGCATGTTTTGCATTTTGCTTGATGGGAGTTTGTAGTTTGTTTTCCAAATATTTCGAGATATTGTAGTAGAGACCAGCCTAGAAGTTTCAAATTGGGAGAAGTCACTTCTGCCTATCTGTTTAATATGAATCGTATGTGACACATAGTGGAGCAACCACACATGATGTGCCTCAAATTTGCCTTTTTTCGGCGACATAACGCTAAGAATAATTTATGTAACAACATACAGTGGTCACGACGGAGACGACATTCCAACTTGACAAGACATGTCGTGGATTGTAAAATCTTGTCTGGATTCTCGTCATGACTTCTTCATTTTTCGTTTTCATTAAGCGAACCAACGAAATTGGTCTAAATGAAATTAATAGACCTAAATCACATGTGAATTCTTCGTAAGTTGTGAAGTAGTTACTTTCATTTTTATCGAGATGCTTCATTTCCAATTCCCTGTTTTTTGCAATCTCCACACGATTGCTAACCGGAAGTCACGTGACAATTTCTCCAAAATCTATACTCGCGATCTTGAAAAATCACTGATGGACATAGAAAAAAATATATGACGTCATTGACCTACCTTAGGTATAAGCACCCTTGGTGGTTGCTATTAACGAGAAGTCATAGATGCTGAAGTAAAACCTTGAAATAGTGTGTCTGTCATTTGCTGAATGAGGTCCCCAGAGTGTGAATTTAGGGAAGCTATCTCGCATGGCGGGCTAGCATCAACAAATTCACCCTCTGGGAACCTCATGCTGCTGAGACCTCAACTGCTATGGGAGACCTACGATCAGATTAAGGTTCCCCAGTTGAAGTTGGTGATGTCCACCCATTAGTCACCTTGATTATGCATTTTATTTTGAACTGAAAATTAGGGGGTATAGAAACTGAACAGAAGAGAAAAAGAAACTAAAAAACAATGTTAATTTGAGACTATAGATATTTCCCAGAAGATGACGTCTAAGCAGAATGAGGTTCCCAGACGGTGATTTAGTGATGCTAGCCTGCTGTGCAGGGTACCATCACTAAATTCACCCTCTGGGGGACCTCATTCTGTAAATGTCAGACACTATTGCAAGGCTTGGATGAAATTGAATTAACATATCCACATCAGCCTTCAATATGATCCATTAAATATTTTGCATTACAAGAGCTAATTTAATTTATAACCACACTATAATCTGTAATTACACCATTTATAATCAGCACATACACCGGAGATATACATGCTGGTAACAAATGAGGGAGTAGTTACTTCTCCCTTGGACAATAATAGGCAGAAGTGAGACTTTTTAGGGAGAGGATATTTCCCATGTCTCCCTCTCGGCTGTCCCTACTTTGTAGAGAGTAGTGTTTTTATATTTGTTATGCCCCTTACAATAGTTAGCTTCACAAATCATAGTTCACAAATTATGTACAGAAATATTTTTTTGTTTATAAACAGATTTGAATATACGTCTACATTTTGTGTGAAGAAATTAGATAACTGAATAATAAAAAAATATTTCTAATCAGATATTTTAATAGTCAATATAACTTAGCTGGTAGCAAAAGTACACACAACAAATTGTTTGATTTTAGTTTTTTTTATGTCGTATTGAACATTACATTCTTGTTTGATGCATGCTTTGTTACTGTTGGTATTTTATCCAATGAGAGTGAAGTTCCAAGATTAAAACCAAAAAACAGACTTGTTTTCTGAAAATATGTTTCCCTAACTTTTTCTCTATAATCAGGATTTTCTGATGGTTTTTCCTGTACTACTGCACAGTATCGATAGGATGTTAGTTATCATATTGAAAGTGACTCTGTGTCAATTGAGTGCCTATTATTGTCAAGCTTTCTTTAACCCTTTCAGTGCCAAGTCCGATTTTTGTATCAACCCATATTTCCTTGATCATTTTTCAAATTTATTGATTATAATAATGTGATACATTGATGGAAAGAGCTGTTAGAGCTCTTTCCATCAATGTATCACATTGTTACATTGATGGAAAGAGCTGTTAGAGCTCTTTCCATCAATGTATCACATTATTATAATCAATAAATTTGAAAAATGATCAAGGAAATATGGGTTGATACAAAAATCGGACTTGGCACTGAAAGGGTTAAGGATTTAAAAAAAAATATCTATTTTATCTTATAGGATAAATAATGTGAAATTGTTATCAAGTTTGCGCTGACAATGGCATTCTGGTGTTATGATTATTGACCCCAATTGTTTTTATCAAGTTATGGTAAAAAAAACACCATTTCAATTAATATTGTCAACATGCAGTACTGTTTTACAAAGTGTGGTGATGATGCATTCGATATATGATTCAATGATGAAAACAATGTCACGTTTTAATTTCCTGATAATGTAATAATTTAATATAAAGAGCTTTGAGCTCTGCCATGATATGGTGACCTTGAGAATTAGTTAAATAGTACACGGGTTGAGTAAATACGCTCTTTTAATTCTGTATCTTTTGGCCTCATGGCCATATCAACAAATTGTAGAAAATTACAATATTACATCTTGCTTTAGGAAAGAATGACAGAATAAATATTTCCTGAAGCAAAATGTAATATTGTAATTTTCCACGATATGTTGATAAAGGCCATTGGGTCGAAAGCTACAGAATGGAAGAGTGTATACTTATTCAACCTGTGTGTTACGGATGTCCCTGGTATAAAATTGGAATGGACTGGACTCTGATTGCTTCTCATATTAGTCTGCTTAATACTTCAAAACATAATATATCGATATAACCCAACTCCATGAGATTATTATTTTGATACATATTGTCTTAACTCAATCACATGGTCATATACAATGTTCACAACAAGAAATGTCATAACCTTTTCTCATGACTGCCTTAATAGAACATGCTCATTGCATTAGTTTTATCTTATTGATCCACAAGCCTTGAAATAGGGTGTCTGTCATTTGCAGAATGAGGTCCCCAGAGGGTGAATTTAGTGATGCTACCCCGCATAGCGGGCTAGCATCACCAAATTCACCCTCTGGGGACCTCATTCTGCTTAAACCTCAGCAGAATGAGGTTCCCAGAGGGTGAATTTGGTGATGCTAGCCCGCTATGCAGGGTAGCATCACTAAATTTACCCTCTGGGGACCTCATACTGCAAATGACAGACACCCTATTTCATGGCTTGTTGATCCATTTAAACTTGTTTCCTTTACCTTTAATATGTTTGTCAGTTATTAATTTACAGTGATTTCATTTCATTATTATGTTAATCAGTTTGAGTTCACATTTTGCACGCCTCAGATTTTACGTTCACACCTGCTTTTGATTTTATGTTTTTCATTGTTTTTAATCTGTAGCTTCTCATTGGTTTATTGATTATGCTTTTAGCGGCAATTAGCGAGTGTAAGTGAGGTTTCTTGAATTTGTGTCTGATTGAGATTTTTAGAGGATATAACATGTTTTGGTGTCTAAAATGGTTCTGATTCCATGGTACTCTGTCTGTGACTATGAGAGGACAGGCTGTTAGTTTAGTGCCACCAGCTCAAACAAGCTGATAATATGAACTTATATATTTTTGAGAATTTCTCTCATTAAAGCCGGACAATGTGATTTTCGATTTTCCTGAAAATATTTCCTTTTGAGGCTGAATTTTTTTAACCCTTTCATGACAATAGCTACACTGGTGCAGCCTTAAAGATCCTGTGCCATTGCATTCTCTTATATATGCGAGTCTCCCATAGGGAGTCTCATTTACATAAGAGAATGAATTGACCTAACAATATTTACCTTGACCTTGTAAGCCATGCATTCTCTTATGTATGGGAGGCTCTCTGTGGGAATCTCGGAATTTTAGAGAATGTACTAGCACAGGATCTTTAATGCTGCATCAGCCCAGCTCCCATCATCAAAGGGTTAAGTAACCTAAAGTGATATATGAAGATATCCCCGATGTGGGAAATTGAGTTTAAAGAGTTGTCAAATCACATTATCTGACTTTAACAAGCCTTGAAATATTGAGCCTGTCATTTGCAGAATGAGGTTCCCAGAGGGTGAATTTAGTGATGCTATCCCGCACAGTGGGCTAGTATCACCAAATTCACCCTCTGGGAACCTCATTCTACTAAGACCTAAGCAGAATGAGGTCCCCAGAGGGTGAATTTGGTAATGCTAGCCCGCTGTGCGGGATAGCATAACTAAATTCGCCCTCTGGGGACCTCATTCTGCAAATGACAGGCTCACTATTTCAAGGCTTGGACTTTAATATGCTTAGTACCAGATAAAAATAATCATATGTCTATCTCCATCAGACACAGTTCATGGTTTGCTACGGTAGCTCAGATTATTCATTCAATTGTCATTTTAATGGTTTTACAACTCTGCTAGGAATTACTGTTCATTCTGTCTTTTCTTTTTCTTTTCTTCTTTTCCTTCATTTGGTTTCTGGTAAATCATCAGTGAAGCCCCCACACGATTAATGTTAAATAGATTTTTAATTTGTGTGTGCTGCTCACCTTTCATTGACACAGATATCAGTTTATTTTTATTGCCCTTGGAATATACTATTAGATTTATCTTAAGTGCATACGGTTATCATATAATTATAAAATCTGCACACTAAATATCATTAATGTTTGTCATTATTCTCTATATTACTTTGCTAAATTGTTTTCTATCACTGAGTGGTGATGTTTTATTTCAAGTTTCTTTTGCTAGCCCAGGATATTATTGCAACTTATATCTCTGCAATCAGCTTTAGTTATGTGTATATTATTGATATTGTGAGAAATTTATTTACTATATACATCACTGTAACATATACAATGTATATGATATTTACATCAGTTAAAAAACTGGACTCTGGACTCAGTCACTTCAGTCACATTCATACTATCAACAATTGTTTCAACTTAATGAAAATAGGGAGTTGTTCCATATCAAAGGGATGGTATCAAGTAATTATCACATCATTCATCGTTAAAAAATTGCTGCTGACTTCCATCCAGGATCAATCCACCATATCATACAACTAATCTGAAAAAGAAATATTCAATCGCAGAAAATCTGTTAAATAACTTGGTTCATACATAAATGTCACATATGCATATGTGCACATGTACAGTAATGCCCTAAATAATCAACTCCTTAACCACAGCAGAATTATGGGTAATTTTTCAGGATTTAGTCGGAAATATGGCTTGTTGCCATTCATCGGAGAGCTCTCAATGAGAGCTTTCCGATGAATGGAAACATGCCATATTTCCGACTAAATCCTGAAAAATTACCCATAATTCTGCTGTGGTTAAGGAGTCAATTATTTAGGGCATCATGTTATCTGATAGAATATCCTGAACCACTGATGTTGTAATTATTAGAAACAAGGCATTGTTTATTTTCTCTATTTCCTTGACTCTCTCATAATTAAATTTACTTGGGAAATCTGTTGAGTTCAGGTGTCATGGTAATTTTAAAGGTCGTGTGATAATATTTCTGTAGTATTAAAATAAACTATTGGTACAATTTCTAGATGTTTTATAACAATGAGTTTTACTAACACGGTTGCTGCTGTATGAGACATAATAATAATAATGATGGAGCTTATATAGCGCCTATCCCCGCGAGGGCCCTAAGCGCTTCACATTATTACCCCAGCTGTTAAGTAATGCCAAGTCTTCTGCATGCTGCCATAGTGGCACTTCACAAGATTGCTCTCGGCTTACACTTACCCAACAACCAGGTCCCTATTTCTCGTCTTGGTACGACGAAGCGAGCACAGTACAAGTGACCTTGCCCAAGGGTCAAAACCTGGCACGAGATTTGAAACAGCATGTGGCTATATATAGCACACACACCGCTTAATTCGACCAAGCCACTGTTGCGAACTCACGCCAGTGCATTAACACCATTACAAGTCCGACACTCTAACCACTGGGCTATTACTTCCATACGGAATGGTTTCAACTCATAGTAATTAATAGATAGTGTTTGTATTCCCCACAAACAAACTTTGATGGGGGATATAGAAATGGGTTACATCTGTCTGTCCGTCCATCCATAACAACTTTGGAGCTCTCTATCTCAGTCATCGTACGCTAGATTTGAATGAACATTTTAGTTCAAGCCTGTGTTTAGTTTGCTGTCTTTTGCAGAATGAGGTCCCCAGAGGGTAAATTTAGTGACGCTATCCCACATAGTGGGCTAGCATCACCAAATTCACCCTCTGTGGACCTCATTCTGCATGGCCTCATCTGCTATGGGAGACATAGACTCAGATTCAAGTTCCCAAATGGTGAATAATGTGATGTACACCCATTGGGAACCTCAATTATGCAATGTGTTGTCTGCCAATTTGGAGATACAGAGAAATTAAACTAAAAAAGAAATAGAATCTATGTGAAGAAGTTTCTATAGAAATTTGGTAATAAAGAAACTTTCCAGAGAAGATGAGGCCTAAGCAGAATGAGTTCCCCAGAGGGTGAATTTAGTGATGCTATAGCCCGCTGTTCAGGATAGCGCCACTAATTTCACCCTCTGGGGACCTCATTCTGCAAATGACAGGCACACTAAACTCAGACTTGAGTATACCTTATGAACCACCATGGGGTAACATATACAATTGGAACAGGTTTTGTCCATTCCTTTTTCGTTAGTTATGGCCCTTAGGCAGACCAATTTTATTGTTTGTTTTACAAACATTTCTGAAAAAAATATGGAGGGGAATAAATTAAAAAATAAAAATCAATCCGAAACAGTACATGGTATGGTGTCCATGTTTTCTTGATTGTTAAATATTGAGCAGTTTGAACAATTTACATAGCATTGTTCGCATTGCTCAATATTTTATTTCGTATGTGATTTTATTGCAACAAAACACCCAAATAATAATGGATATACTTTCCTTAAAATGAAAAATCAGTGTTTCTCAAGTCTGAATTTAGTGTGCTTGTCATTTGCAGAATGAGGTCTCCAGAGGGTGAATTTAGTGATGCTATCTCGCATAGCATTTTTTTATTTTTTGTATTGTTTTTATAAACTAAAGTTGTAGGAGGGTTCATAAAAAAGGTATAAAATTGGTAATGCCTTGTAAAGTTTGAGCTATTGCCATGCGTTGGTGTCCATCATCTGTGCATCCGTCCATCAACAATTTCCTTTGGCTCACCCTACAGGCTGCATCTCCTATGGTATTAATAGAGAATTCTCAATCTGACTTTAAGGTACTCTTTAGTAATATAATTGTTACACTGCTATATTGCACAGATATCCCACAGCGGTCACTACCAACATGTTACTTCACAGATATCCCACAGCAGTCACTACCAACATGTTACTTCACAGATATCCCACAGCGGTCACTACCAACATGTTACTTCACAGATATCCCACAGCGGTCACTACCAACATGTTACTTCACAGATATCCCACAGCAGTCACTACCAACATGTTACTTCACAGATATCCCACAGCGGTCACTACCAACATGTTACTTCACAGATATCCCACAGCGGTCACTACCAACATGTTACTTCACAGATATCCCACAGCGGTCACTACCAACATGTTACTTCACAGATATCCCACAGCGGTCACTACCAACATGTTACTTCACAGATATCCCACAGCAGTCACTACCAACATGTTACTTCATCCACTCCCTGTGAATATCCCACGTTGCTATTTATGTTTCAGTTGTTTTGCTTTCATTCATGTGCTAGTGTTATTTATCCATAGTGCCAATTTCAATCATGAAATTTGTTTACATTTATGATCTACAATTTAGTCACCTACAGTATTGCCCAAAATAATCGACTCCTTAACCACAGCAGAATTATGGGTAACTTTTCAGGATTTAGTCGGAAATATAGTTTGTTGCCATTCATTGGAAAGCTCTCAGTGAGAGCTTTCCGGTGAATGGCAACAAGCCATATTTCCGACTAAATCCTGAAAAGTTACCCATAATTCTGCTGTGGTTAAGGAGTCGATTATTTAGGGCATTACTGTATAGAATTGTCTCAAAGATTATTTCCTGCTCAGACTCAGTGGAATACAAGTTGGTTTTTATTGTTTTTTTCAATTTTGATTGATCAATGACAACTATGTAATTAAAATGAAATTATAGTTACTCTCAATTGTGATATTTCTAAATATTCTCATTGCACTCATTAGAAAAAGGAAATATAACTTTCATAGAATTTCAGCAGAAAAAGTGGAGAAAATCTGGATATATTCTGGTAAATGAATAACTGGATTAAAAATTATCAACAATGACCTAGTTTGACTATATAGTTTTATCAAATTATAATTTATTTTTGGTTAGCCTCAACATTAGCTTAAACCATAAAAACTCTTCCTGCTTGCAACATTTTGCCCAATAGCATTTTACTTTGAAATTGAGTCAAAGGAGCTGATATGGTAACGAAGTTACCAATGCACAGGTTTTGTATCTATAATCGAAATTCACTTCACTAATTATTTCTTCAGACAATTTGTAATTAGCCATTACTAGATAAATCCACAGCACGATGCTGCATATGAGACAGTTTCGATCCATGGATAGCTTTCCGTATATAGTCTACACTTCTCGTGGATAACATGATTTCATTTGTAAGCAGAGCCAGGGCTGATAAGATCAGTCAAAAACCTACACTAGTTGAACAACATCAGAAAAACTCAGATCATGTCTACAAGAAACCCAGCAGTACACAAGAACCCCTGAACATTGTCCACAAGCCTGAGTTTAGTGTGTCTGTCATTTGCAGAATGAGGTCCATAGAGGGTGAATTTAGTGACGCTATCCTGCATAGCAGGCTAGCATCACTAAATTCACCCTCTGGGGACCTCATTCTGCTTAGGCCTCATCTTCTCTGGAAAGTTTCTTTTTTGTCAAATTTCTATAGAAATTTCTTCACATAGATTCTATTTAATTTTTAGGTTTGTTTCTCTGTATCCCCAAATTGGCAGATGACACATTGCATAATCGAGGTTCCCAATGGGAGTACATCACAATATTCACCATCTGGGAACTTCAATCTGAGTCTTTGTCTCCCGTAGCAGATGAGACCATGCAGATTGATGTCCCAGAGTGTGAATTTGGTGATGCTAGCCCGATATGCATGATGGTGTCACTAAAGTCACCCTCTGGGGACCTCATTCTGCAAATGTTCTTGTGCTTCTTCTAGACATGATCTAGGTTTCTTGTAGACACGGTCTGCATTTCTTTTGAGTGATGTTTGCCCAGTGTGATACCATAAGCTGGAGTTTAATGCCAATGAGTTTAGTTAATAGACTTACTTTATGATGTTTAAATTTCTAATAACTATTGATATATTGACTCACTCAACAGATCTTTTAAGTTTCGCATAGTTAATCCCACTAATGTCTAGATGGGATTTGTCAATCAGATGCTGATCCACTGTTTTCAACTTTGTAATCTTAGGAACATGGATACATTTATGATTAAATTGCTCACTAAAGAACTTTTTTGGAAGTTTTAATCATATACTAAAGTGCACTTGCTGATTGAGTTAGTGTGTTTTTCAGAGGAGAGATTTGTTGCAGTCGACGTCAACTGAGGGTCTGGTGACGAGCGAGATGCTTCCTGAATCGGTAAGTATCATTCTTGTTTGTTCCACCATCATTAATGTACCACAAACTAATGAGGCAATTTAGTGCCCGAGTCTTCACACTCTATAATTATCCCTTGCTATACTAAATGGATTCTCCCATTCAGTTATAAAAGTATATATTGTGTTACATATTCATCCCTGCAAATCAATAATAGACCATTCCATTGTACACTTTTTAACTGACTGGGAGAATCCATTAAGTATAGAAAGGGTTCATTGAGATTTTTAAGTCTAATGTGGGCTGGAAAATTCACCAGCAGATTTTTAAAACTTATTTTCGACACATCCTTTTCCTTTAGGTATTATTAGTTGGTAGATTTAGCATAAATCCTCCACCATTTACTTCAGTTTGTAGTAATCATTAGTGTTCACTGTATAAAATATTATATTATTATATTGTCTATTGTATGACTATTGTATGAGTATACATGCTCAACCAATTAGCTGAATTCCTACAGCCTACAATTTCAAAGAGCTTTCCAACAAATAAATACCACTAATTTTGACTAACATCATATGTTCAAACCATGCTTACCTCTTACTTACCATGACAATTTGAATGTAAAATCACCCTTTATCATATCGCTAGGAGGACAGGTGCAATAACGTAAATAATGCCATCCCCAAATCATGATTATATTAACCCTTTCATGACAAGAGATGCACTGGTGCACCATTGAATATCCTGTGCCAGTGCATATATATGCGAGTCTCGTGCATATATATGCGAGTCTCTTGCATATATAAGAGAATGCACTGGCCTAACAGGTAAATATTGAGATCAAATTATTCTCTTATATATACAAGGCTCCCAATGGGAGACTTGCATATATAAGAGAATGCACTGGCACAGGTTTTTCGCAACATTTCAGGAAGCTCCAGTCATGAAAAGGTTAATAGGTACCAAAACCATAAATGCATGTTTGTTTTAAGTTATTTATGATTGAAATGAGAACCTTTAGCCATGTTTTAAGTTATTTATGATTGAAATGAGAACATCTAGCCATGTTTTAAGTTATTTATGATTGAAATGAGAACCTCTAGCCATGTTTTAAGTTATTTATGATTGAAATGAGAACATCTAGCCATGTTTTAAGTTATTTATGATTGTAATGAGAACATCTAGCCATGTTTTAAGTTACATAAGATTGTAATGAGAACCTCTAGCCATGTTTTAAGTTATTTATGATTGAAATGAGAACCTCTAGCCATTCTAAATTTCAGATGATGAGTGTGGTAAACTTTACTAAGTTACAGTCTATCTTATAATTTGCCAATCATTAAAGATGGTGCATCTCTTTCCTCAACTTTGTATAGATTCAGTGGTAAAAAACACATATTTCGAACCAGAGGGACCAGTCAACAGTCACTTGACAATAAATTATTTTCGCTACTTTTTCCCACAATATCAGACAGATATTGTTACTATTTTTTAAATATTACATTATTTTGTTTTTAAATTTTGATCATTTAAAACACTGTCATGTGAAATATTTGTAATACCAGATGTTTATCCCATGTATTGGGGAATAATAGTTCAAATGTGTCTTTAATAACACTTTCATATAATTATTGTTGTTGTTGTTGTTAGTGTTGCGAGGAAGAGATAGAGCATCTTTAATTGAATGCTTCTTAGTCATCTGCTTAAGATCATTGTATCACAGACTATTTCACATATTATGTACATGTACCTAATAACTAGCTACAGTAATGCTCTAATTAATCGACCTCTTAACCACAGCATAATTATGGGTAATTTTTCAGGATTTCGTCGGAAATATGGCTTGTTGCCATTCATCGGAAAGCTCACGGCGAGAGCTTTCCGATGAATGGCAACAAGCCATATTTCCGACTAAATCCTGAAAAGTTACCCATAATTATGCTGTGGCTAAGAGGTCGATTAATTAGAGCATTACTGTACCTTAGCTTCCAGTTTCAATAACTCCATTCCTATATGGATGGACTTTTGATTTCAGATTGGATTATCTAATTCAGTTCTAATAATATAATTTGGAATAGTCTCAATCCCATTCATTCCTTGTATGGGTTGTTCAGATAATAAGTTCAACAAACAGCCTAAAATTTGAGGTTTGATGAAATTATGATTGGATCTTTTCTACAAATGAATGAATGGGAATCAAGGAACAACCTGCCAGCGACTCACACCTGGTTAACTCTTCCATGACTGGAGCTTCCAGAAATTTTGTGAAAATACTGTGCCAGTGCATTCTTTTATATATGCGAGTCTCCCATAGAGAGCCTCGCATTTATAAGAGAATGCATTGGCCTAACAATATTTACATTTTACTAGGAAGCCAGTGCATTCTCTTATATATGCAAGTCTCCCATAGGGAGCCTTGCTTATATAAGAGAATGCACTGGCACAGGATCTTTAATGATGCACCAGCGCAGCTCCCATCATGAAAAGGATATGACTGTGCTTTTGATTTCAGATTGGATTATCCAATTTAGTTCTAATAATATAGATTGGAATAGTCTCAATCCCATTCGTTCTTTCCGTGGGATGTTCAGATAATAAGTTCAACAAACAGCCTAAAATTTGTGGCTGTTTGACGAAAATATGATCAGATATTTTCTACAAATGAATGAATGGGAATCAAGGAACAAACTGTCAGCGTTGAGTAACTGATTAATAAGTTATATGTTATAAAGGAAAATTGTCACAGAATATTGTTTATTAACACAAAATGTCTCTTTTTTTGTAAATAAGTATTCTTCACACATATCCTCTTGAATTGTGCGCACCATTTTTGCCATTCTAACATTATAAATGTGACATCACCGTCGGCTGTTGTTAAGTATATTATATGTCACATTACCGTCGGCTGTTGTTAATTATATAATATGTCACATTACCATCGGATGTTGTTAAGTATATAATATGTGACTTAGTCTTTCGTTGGGTTCTTTCTCTGAACTTTCTTTCCTCTTATGAATGCTCTTGTTTGTATCTCACAGTCATATCAAATGACTAACGATGACAATGCCAAACCTGGTGTGGAAATGGGGGTAAGTCCGCTTGCTTATCCCCTGCATATCCCAGGCTAGATAGAATGAGCTGTTAGGGGTTGATCAAGAATTAATTATAATGGAAACCTTCCATGCTACAATTTTTGAAAATCTGACAATGATGGCCATATTTTAACTGAAAACCACTGACAGCAATAAAAAATAAAACATTTTGAACAGTGATTTAGAAATTACATGTACATGTACATGTAGTTTAGCCACCATGCTTTGAATATATTAGGATGAGTTTTATGGTATTTTAAATATCATGGCTTCGTTTCTGTCAACTGAGAATTTAGTAGTTGATCTGATATGTCCCTATTTTGTTGATCAACCCTTATTAGCTATAGAATATATCCTATATATGTTTGGTACCTCTTATGGTTATTTCACTATTAGATGGTTTACTGGTTGTGGTGGTTTTAATGTGTTTATTCCCGTTAATCAAGCATGTTTTCTTCTCTTGCACTATTTTCCCTATTCCATTGAAAGATAACATATGGATTCTTCAGGTTTAGAAACAAAATGTGTTCAGTCCCAAACACATTTTTTTTCCACTAAGTGCTATTTTTGTTTACCTGAAAAGAAAACTATTTTATGTCTGATGATCCAAAGATTGTTACAATTTTATAGCCTTCAGGTTGGTTTGTTTAAAAACTTAATGCTGATCTACTTGGTTAATGGCCTCCAGAATCTGGAGTTATTTTTTAGGTTCCTTTGTTCACATCTACATGTGTCAATAATAATTTCACTTGATACTTCCCTCCTGGCTTGAAACAATTATTATAGTCCTATGACCAAAGGAAATGGTGGGTATACATTGTACTGGATTACATGTGTCTGATCCCCCAAATGTCCATCCGAGCAGATATCTCAACCACCGGTCATCGAATCTCACTGAAATTTGCTATGGACATTCAGTGTAGTGTTCAATCGTTTTGTTCAGGTTTTCCATTCTAGAGTTATTCATCTTTGTTTATCTGGAAATGTTTTTTTTTTTTTTCCGTTCAAGCAGATATCTCAACCATAGGTTGTCTGATCTAAATGAAATTTTGTGTGGATGTTCACGACTATGAGGATATTCAATGGAGTGTCAATCATTTTTCTCTGGTTTTCCATTCTAGAGTTATTCATCTTTGTTTATCTGAAAATATTGATTTATTTTCCATCTGCCTGAGTATCTCAGCCATGGGTTATAGGTATGCCCATACTAGGTAGTATACGACATGGGGATATGCACCGGGCGACAGCCCAGCTCTTGTTATTTTCACCTTTAAAATATGCCCCAATTGTGTGCAAACGTCGATGTGGCTCATGTTAAAAAGTAAATGCTGGCAGATAACCTGTGGTAAATATAGTGAGCTGAAAGTAGACCTCACGATAATAGCCATGTTTAGGCACACATATGTGACCAGCCATATCAAATCCAGTCGTAAGTCGGGATTTTTTTTACCCTTGTGCCAATGCATTCTCTTATATATGCGAGTCGACCATAGGTCGCCTCGCATATATAAGAGAATGCATTGGCCTAACAATTTTTTATCATTTTTTTTAAATAAACATCCATTACCCTGCAGGGAGCCCCACACATATATAGAAGCATATAGAAGAGTGTCGTCTGCTCATGTTTGTCTGGGGCTCTGTATGGGTGAAATTATAAAATTGTTAAAGAATACAAGAAAAAATTATTAAAATTGTAAAAAATTGTTAGGCCAATGCATTCTCTTATATTTGCGAGGCGACCTATGGTCGACTCGCTTATATAAGAGAATGCATTGGCACAGGGTAAAAAAATCCCGACTTACGACTGGATTTGATATGGTGGGTCACATATGGGTAATATGTAACATGTGTTACTATGGCATTGCTATGGAGATGCACTTGGCATGAAATGTCACGTGAGTTTACAGCGCCACACCTATATGTTTGTTGATATCGGCCCAACATGTAGAATAACATGTAAACAATAGTCGGGGGGTGAGCACAGGCCATGATATGCTGATATGCTTTAACCAAAATAAGCTACTTCTGCACAGGCAAATCCCATTCTCACATTGCATACACGGTGTTGGTTGTTCATTTGTTTAGTAGAAGATTGGATTATTCCTCTTGGCTACATGCAGTAATACCCTAAATAATCGATTCCTTAACCATAGCAGAATTATGGGTAACTTTTCAGGATTTAGTTGGAAATATGGCTTGTTGCCATTCATCGGAAAGCTCTCTCTCAGTGACTAAATCCTGTAAAGTTACCCATAATTCTGCTGTGGTTAAGGAGTCGATTATGGCATTACTGTATTTTGTATGCTACATATTAGGCACAAAATTTCTAAATGTTTTATCATTTATGTGTAGGCGATGTTTTTCATGAGTCAGGTGACTTTCATTGACAATGGCAACATTCATTACAAATTACATGTACGTGTAGCTAAACCTGGCTAATGTCTCTCACACATGATGACTAATTATGTTATTACATGGAAAACAATGCATAATGCCCAAAGTAATTGACCACTTAACCACAGCAGAATTACCCATAATTCTGCTATGGTTAAGTGGTCAATTACTTTGGGCATTACTGTATTTCTTCACAGAGAATGGTGCATTACATAGTGTCACCAAATTGTGACCCTCTTGACTTTGAGACTTTCATGACAGGATCTGCGCTGGTGCAGCATTAAAGATCCTGTGCCAGTGCATTCTCTTATATATGCGAGTCTCCATAGGGAACCTCGCATATATAAGAGCACCGGCTTACAAGGTCAAGGTAAATATTGTTAGGCCAAAGCATTCTCTTATATATGCAATGCTGAGACTCGCATATATAAGAGTTTTTGCACAATTTATGGAAGCTCTAGTCATGGAAGAGTTAAATATAGTGTTATGTATGTCAAATCAACGTACAACTCTCAATGTTGCCTTGGAAATTTATGACAAGTCACCAGCTCAATAAAAGATTCATCCTATGATATTTGTGACCCGCCATATCAAATCCAGTCGTAAGTCGGGATTTTTTTACCCTGTGCCAATGCATTCTCTTATATATGCGAGTCGACCATAGGTCGCCTCGCATATATAAGAGAATACATTGGCCTAACAATTTTTTACAATTTTAATAATTTTTTTTTGTATTCTTTAACAATTTTATAATTTTACCCATACAGAGCCCCAGACAAACATGAGCAGACGACACTCTTCTATATGCTTCTATATATGTGTGGGGCTCCCTGCAGGGTAATGGATGTTTTTTATTTTATGTCCTAAAAAATGTAAGAAACATTTATTTAAAAAAAATTGTTAGGCCAATGCATTCTCTTATATATGCGAGGCGACCTATGGTCGACTCACATTTATAAGAGAATGCATTGGCACAGGGTAAAAAACTCCCGACTTAAGACTGGATTTGATATGGCGGGTCACATTTACATAGCCTGAGTGTGTTGCACTAAATCCTGTTCGGTGATTGGTCAGCTGCCAATTGGGCCATGCATTTCATATACCACTAATACACACCATAACGTGAACCAATGTCAAATCTTGTTGACATTGATGACTAAATGTGGTAGATAAATAATTGGGCATGTTTTTTGTGTGCGCGGCCATAGACTAATTGATAACTCACAGGCAGAATATTGGGCTAACTGCATGATATAATATCCAAACTGCAGACAGATGTTAGGAAAAAAAATCCGGAGTTTGTTGAAATTAATAAAGAAAAAGCTAACCGTACATGCGGTTTATAAACATTTTGACGTGACATATAGGTCCTTCGGGCCGGGTGCGAATTGTTATTGATGTATAATATTTGTATAATTTGTAATCATGCACATGTCACGAAAATAAATGATACAACAACAACAACATCTCAATTAAAAAAATTACTGTAATTTGAGTGTGTTTTAATGAGGTATGTCACTGTAGCACATTTAATTCACTTTATGTTCACACATGGTGCCCAACGTCCACAGTGCTATACCCTTCAATAAAACACACTCAAACTACATTCATGTCTTAAATATATAAATGTACATGTGTTTGCATTCACTCCATTTGGGAGCGTTTATTCGGCATCGGAGGGATCTGTGGCCCCTGTGTGCGCTTGCACACATAACAGACATTAACTACTCTTTCATATATTTTGATCATATTATTATGCTACTTCAATATGTTCTCGGGCAAATAGGTTCATGTTGGACATAAATATTGACATTGGTTCATATTGGACTTATTTGGTTCTGATATAAGCCCATAGTGGATTTATACCCATTATTCTGTTAGATGGCGCTGGCCACAGTGAAAACACATCTATAAAAAGCATTCATCTGGTGCTGAAATAGGCCCATAGTGAGCCTATTTGTTTTTCTTTTTGTTATATATTTAATTAAATTTTTTTAAATCATAATTTTTAAAAAATAACGCTGTTATAATTTCTGCCAGGGTACCCCGAGTCACCATACCAAATCTGGTTGAAATCGGTTTAGGGGTCTGGGAGAAAAATTCAAACAGACAGATCCTACTCTTTTATATATACATGTATATATATATATATATATATATAGATATGCTAGTCCATGTATTAATTTATAGCTCTGAGAAATAATGTGTTTACACCGATTATTGTTCCCTGCATGAAACTTCACATGTTCTGCCCCAAACAAACAGACTCTCCTCTCTATATTTACCTATTCGCATCCTCATGAAGGGATGTCAGTTTGTTTGATTATGCCACAGAGACCAGCCAAGAGAGCGACTTGGTAGACATCTTCTCCTTAAAATGTCGCACTTCTCCCTATTTTTGTCCCAGAAATGAGTTATATCTCCAGTTTGTATTTCAAAACAGCATATTTGTATTTATTCATTATAATGGTGTACTTACCCATTATAATGGTATTATAAATGAGCTCTTGTATTACATATTGGATCACTGAAAGGTGAGAATGGAGAGTAAATTGAACTTCAGCCTTTATATGATTTCTCCTTGATAACACTCCATTTTTCCATAACAATCTAAAAGGGAGAAGTGACTTCTTGCTATTTGAATTCTCTTGGCTGATCTCTGGATTATGCATGGGAGAGCTGTTTGTTTGAATTAATGACCTATTCCTCCTCCATACTACACGATAGCCATCTATTGCATTACACTCTGGTGAATGAATTGGAATTGTTGTCGCTCTGTTTACAGTTCCATAGATTTAGCCAAACTCCAGGCAGAGTTATCTCCCATCGCTCCGCTGAGATACCACTGCCATAATGACATTAATTAGTAAGGAATTCTTACGTGTTTTTAGTTCTTATGTTTTAGGATTAAAATGGTCTATGTCTGGCTCAGTTCATATTGTTCTTATCAATACCGAAAGAATTACATGTACCATTATTGCAAACTTTAAAAAAAAATTTGGTGGTCAAAACAAGATAATAGGTGACTAAATAGTAGTAAATACAGTTTCGCGACGATATGTAAAAATAGATTTATCGTCTGCAAAGTACACCCATTGTGGCAGTGATATATCGTAGCAATAGCGTAGAGGGTGCTGTATGGAGTTTGAGATTTAGCTTGAAATCTTGCATTCGATGAATTATTTATTTCAGACAAAATTGTCTGTATTTAGGTATATGACATGTAATTTACATTCAGATGTTCAAAAAAATAACTTAGACCAACATCTGAATAGTTTTGATTTGTATATTATTTCAGAAGAACATACAGGTATACAGATATTATTGAATTTAGGTCCAAAAATATATATACCTGTGTTTCTGGTGACATGCAAGAAAAAAATAGGGGTGTCTTTTTATTTTATTTTTATTTTTTCATTTTATTTTCAACTTTGCTCAAAATAGATATGAATACCCCCCCAGACCGCTTCTCCTTGTTTTTAATGTACTATTTAAAAACAAAACAAAAACTAAGTACATTATTTCAGAATGTAGTGTAATTTATTGTTTTATTGAATAAGACATGATGAAAAAATAAGTTTGATTCGGCTGTGACCTAATTGAAGAGTGGTATAATTTCCGGTTTACATAAAATGAATCGGTTTAAACAGAAAATAAAATCGGATGTGCACTAACGGTCAGGGGCACCAGAATAGGGCGGGCGGGTCACTAGAAACACAGGTATATTTTGTTTTGGCCTTATCATTTTAGTGATTCTTTCTCTGAAACCACACACACACACACACACTCACACCCTCACACACACACACACACACACTTTCTTCTCAACATTTGAAACAAGTCGCAATCATTCACATACACCGCACTGGCGCAACAATATATTTTGCACCTCACTAGCATCCGATAAGCATTGTTACGTTATAACAAATATTTAATCTCAACCAAATTAACACTTTCTATACTACTAGTAAATGGAACTGTTTTATTCATCTTGAGGGGTGTTCAGGAAAAATTAGCAGACAACAGTGCAGAATGAGTGTTTATTGGAGGGAAATATTCAGATAATAAGTTCAACAAACGACCTGTATGTTGAACTTATTATCTGAACATTTCCCAAAGAACTACTCGTCAATGTGTATTTAGTATAGAAAAAGATAACCTTTCCATGACTGGAGCTTCCTGAAATTTTGCAAAAAACATGTGCCAATGCATTCTCTTATATATGCGAGTACCTTGCATATATAAGAGAATACATTGCAATTGGCCTAACAATATTTACCTTGACCTTGTAAGCCGGTGCATTCTCTAATATATGCGAGGCTCCCTGTGGTAGACTCACATATATAAGAGAAATGCACTGGCACAGGATATTTAATGCTGCACCAGCGTAGCTCCCATCATGAAATGGTTAACTATTATAACTAATGCTTGTTGTCAGCGAAAGTGCAATGCACAGGTTACTGGTAAGGTAGCTTTCACACTACTGTATTGTGTTGGTCCATTGCGATGACACGATCCATTGTCTGCATTAAACCGGGTGTGTTGCATTATAATTCAGAGTGTCCGATTGTATCTTATGAGTTTAGATAATGGAATAATTGCAATATTGCAAATAAATCTATCTGCTATAAATGAATTCTATGATAATGTCAAACCTTTCAAAGCCAAACAAATCTATCGTTATTGAAGTAAATACAAGTTGAATTCCCTTTCGATTGAAGAAAAAAAAAAAGGCATGACACACGTGGCTAATTACCATATAAGGTATGTGTTGCGTTGAAGATAGAATCTCATGTTACGTGCATTAATGGATACGATGTAATGGACCCATCACAAGACACATATGTATAAACACTTAATAGTGTTATTGTCTGTATTCCAATTTCAATGCAACGAACACGACAGATTCGTGTGAACCCTCCCGCGGGTTATATCTCCGGCACTGTAAATGTAGTCACTTCGAAGGCAATTTATTGTCCCCCGAAAAATGTATTAAGTACGTCCGTCCGTCCGTCCAGATTTATAACTCCAGTAATGATCATCCGATTGTATTGAAACTTGGTATGTAGGTGTCTCAACCAAGAACACAGGTGCTCTGCAATTCTGGGTTTGATCCGATGTTCTTTTATGGAGTTATTTCCCTTTTTCAACTTTATTTTTACTTAGAAAATTTATCACTTTTTCGGTTTCCGGATGATATCTCAAGTTTGGATTCTTTAATTGCAAATACAGTTTTTATGTGGATCAGTCATATCAAGATACAGGTTGAGTTCGAATTTGAGTTTGATCCAATGATTTTTTCTAGAGTTATGGACTTTTTCGACTTAGAAAATTCAATTTTCTTCTTTTTTCTTTGGTTTCCAGATGATAACTCAAGTTTGGACTTTTCAATTGAAAATTCTGTTTTTTTGTGGGTTGTTCATATCAAAATACAGGTCAAGTTCGAATTTGAGTTTGATCCAATGGTTTTTCCCAGAGTTATGGGCCTTTCGACTTTGAAAAACATTTTTTATAATTTTCTGTATGAGGGTACCTTCATGGTGTAATCAACTCCTCCTACAGTTTTGATCGTAGATATTTGAAACTTCAGAGTATCGTTACCCACATATTGGAGATGTGCAACATGTATATAGATGACGGAATTTATTTTTTTTTACGGAATTGTTAATCCTTTCAACATTTTTTTTAATTTCTTTAACAATGCGGCATCGACTTGCCATGTTTTCGGGGGACACTGTGGTCGGCCGACCTTTTTTTGTACAGGAATCAGACATCTTTTGGGAGAGGAACTTAGCATAACAGTGATATGCATGTCATGCCTTTAGATTTGTTTAATTTGGGAACATCAAAGCAAACCATATTTTTCGAAATTTAGTTGAAATTGGTATTCATTTTTGAGAAGACGTTTTCAGGATAATTCTCATTGATATCAATATTAAAATCGACATTTCAGTGTTTCTCAGTACTACAGGTACATAAATATGCATTGGCAAAAAAAAATTATTTTATTTTTATATGTGTACATTTTAATATTTTGGGCAAAGGGTTTTCCGATTTTAATTTGGGGGAAAGGCCTGATGCATATGTAATATCTTCAGACATGAGTATAATTAGAATATAGTATTCACCCTCTGGGAACCTCATTCTGCTGAGTTGTAAGCAGAATGAGGTCCCCAGAGGGTGAATTTGGTGATGCTAGCCCGCTATGCGGGGTAGCATCACTAAATTCACCCTCTGGGGACCTCATTCTGCAAATGACAGACACCCTATTTCAAGGCTTGTCTGGAGGGGTTTCAGAAAAAATAAGTCGACATATGATAATACAAGTATAGAAGGAGTCCTATTTATTGGAGAGAAATGTTTAGATAATAAGTTCAACAAACGACCATACAACAAACGACCATACAACAAACGACCATACAACAAACGACCATAGGTCGTTTGTTATCTGAACTTATTATCTGGATATTACCTAAGGAAACTAATCATCAATGAGTATTTAGTATAGAAATTGTTAAAGGTAACTAAAAAAAACTCTAAATGTTATTTCACTGAATACTTGACCAGACAAATTTATTTCAGTAGTTCTCCAAATATTCAGCTGTGGTATAAAAACAGTGTTGTTGATAAGATATCATAAATGGTTGAAGAAGTGATTGGCAACAGTTAGTCTCAGTAGAAGTACAAATGCTAGATTTTCTATTGGATCCAAACTTGATCCTGCAACCATAAAACAAAGCAGAATTACATGGTACGCTAAATATTTGGGTGTCCGGAGAAGTATATTGTAGGCCCCATGTTGAAGATGGCCCCATGGGAAGTCGACCCCAGATAATATATTGATATTTTAGATGGGAATTGAATGAAACCCTAATTTGATTGACGATATCGTTAGATACCAATGTCTAAGTAAAGCAAGGTAGTGTTTATGTCTAGGATAATTGTGAAGTTCGTGAATTGGATGACATACATGTAGCATGCAATGTTTTCGTTGCTCTAACAACATGATGAACTTCACTGATGTGCAGTCACTGATAGACCAGGCTGTGATTATCACATCAATTTACATAATATTTTGAGAAATATCTGTCAATCATTTTTATATTCTAGATTGTACGTTCTATAAGTTCTAACGAAAAACAGTTATGTTGATTTTAGATAAGAAAAAAAATAGTAAAAAAATCAATATTTATTTTAGAGAATATAGCGCACATTTCAAATTTTCATCTACACTGTCATTACACGTGATAACTTGTAAAAAGGATGGGCTAGCACTATGCAGTTGCATTCAATAACTGACCAAAGACTATACTATACTATGAACTAAGTATATTTTTTATTGTCGTATTTTATTGTATTGATATCCATAAATAAATGGGGTCAACTTCGCATGGCCATTAGGCCATCTTCGTAGGGGGCTGTCTTCGCATGGGGACCGATGTTTCTAGTATTAAATATCTGACAGTTGATATTGATCTTGAGTTTCTTGTTATTGGAATGTTTACTATTATGAATACTAGTTGTTTTCATCATTATTTGTGAAAATCCACAGATTATTGTCTACATTTTGGTTCCTGAATGTACAACCTACTTGTTAATTGACATACTTTCTCCATTGAACGCTTTTACATTATGCTTATATATGTTTATTATGTCAGAGTTATGGAGGCACGGACTCAGTATGAGTGTTCATTGCTTCATATTTGCGTGAACAAATTCTCATTTCTTATCGAAATGGCCATGTGTCGATCGGAATGGTACATCGAGATGTTCCTCGAACCATATCAAGCTTGAAAACCGGTCCCGATTTTCATCCATGCCGGGGTTCGAACCCGCGCCAACCTCGTCTAGCCCAGACTGTGATGATCTTATCCACGACCTAACCACCTCGGTTACGGGGACATCCTTAAAAAGGAAGCCCTTTCACCGAGAGTTAGGAAGCGTATCAGTCTGAACATGGGTTCGAACCCACTACCTTCGAAACTCTTGATATGCCATTCTGGAAACATGTCAATGCACTTCCTCCGAAATTGCATCATTCTGTGACCATACGATTACTGGTACTGGCGTATATATATTTATTATGTCAGAGTTATGGAGGCACGGACTCAGTATGAGTGTTCATTGCTTCATATTTGCGTGAACAAATTCTCATTTCTTATCGAAATGGCCATGTGTCGATCGGAATGGTACATCGAGATGTTCCTCGAACCATATCAAGCTTGAAAACCGGTCCCGATTTTCATCCATGCCGGGGTTCGAACCCGCGCCAACCTCGTCTAGCCCAGACTGTGATGATCTTATCCACGACCTAACCACCTCGGTTACGGGGACATCCTTAAAAAGGAAGCCCTTTCACCGAGAGTTAGGAAGCGTATCAGTCTGAACATGGGTTCGAACCCACTACCTTCGAAACTCTTGATATGCCATTCTGGAAACATGTCAATGCACTTCCTCCGAAATTGCATCATTCTGTGACCATACGATTACTGGTACTGGCGTATATATATATATATATATATATATATATATATATATATATATATATATATATTATGGTGCTTTCATAACCTCTTCAGAGACCTCTTTTCATGTTTCTTTATATAATTGTATCATTCCATAACTCTTTTTCTCTCCACAGAATGTGAGTGCTAGCGATGTACAGTTTGATGTTGATTTAGAAAAAGCAGAACAGGTTGGTTACCCAGTGATATTGATTGGTGATATCCACAATGACTGATATAGGGTGAAAGTGGAGCTTCATCCTTGTGACAGAGTTCACAAGGTGCAGCATAATGCAATCTGTCACTTGACGGAGGTGTTATGTCGCCATGTGGATAAATATATAACATAAGTCCTCAAAAAGTCCACTCTTCTACTTTTTCCATAACCATCATCAGCTACCATGAATTGAGACTTTTCCTGTTTGGTTAACTTTGCAAATAATTTGTTGCTACAGAAGTGAAGATGCTTTCTAAATATGATACCAAGTGATTAGGAATCCAGGGATGTGACCAGAGGGTCTCCTGGGGGTATGGGGCTGTCCACCTTGGATTTCAAATTGCTGACCCCTTGAAGCAACTGTTGGAAATTTCAAACCTAACACGCCCCCATGGTTGGAAGTTTTCAACTGATTATATTCTCTGTTAGTTTGTAAGTTGTTATACTGTTGTGCGATGATAAGAAGGCGGCTGTCTGTTAGTTTGTATTTTGTTCTGCTATTGTAGGATGATAAGAAGGCAGCTGCTAATGGTAAGAAGAGCAAGAAGTCTGGTGGCGATGATTTCGTTAAAGAGGAGGAAGAGGTGAGAATAACTTGGCTCTCATAGCATTATATTTATTGTACCAAATTATATAAGCATCCTTAACCCTGATAGCATTATGCTTGCTGTACCAAATGATAAAAATATAACCCTGATAGCATTATGTTTACTGTACCAAATGATAAAAACACCCTTAACTCTTTCATGATGGGAGCTGAGCTGGTGCAGCATTAAAGATCCTGTGCCAGTGCATTCTCTTATATATGCAAGTCTCCCATAGGGAGCCTCTCATATATAAGAGAATGCACTGGCTTACAAGGTCAAGGTAAATATTGTTAGGCAATCTATTCTCTCATATATTCGAGGCTCCCTAATGGGAGTCTCCCATATATAAGAGAATGCATTGTCACAGGGTTTTCACATAATTTCAAGAAGCTCCAGTCATGGAAGGGTTAAACCTTTCTTTACTAAATGGTTATTCCCAGTCAGATATAAAAGAATACTTTGGAATGATCTATTAATTATCTGGAGGTTCAGGACAGACAAATGAACGTACATCAGGGTTAATGGACAAGCTACTGGTCATTCGGAAACTAGATGGTCAAGTATTCATATCGTTGTAACTGAAAGAACAGTAACTCTATTACTGACATGTATCTTTCAATGTGATATATGCCCCCAGTATGCAAATGATTAGCACACCTCTACCGACAAATAAATGAATTACGTGGGATTCATAAGCACTGTGCAAATGTTTGGTTTTGTGCACATGTATAGAATCAAACTATTTCTCTGTTAGAGGTCTCTTTGGGAGCTCATTGTGTGACATGAACATTCTAGATTACGAATGTTGACTTGTGGTATAAAGCATGGTAAAAGTGCCCTTTCGGAAGATAGAAGATCAAGGTAGAACAAAGGAGCTGTGTTTTAAACATGCAGAAGGATTCCTATTGATTTGTGGGAAATATTCAGCTAATAAGTTCAACAAAGCGGCCTCAGTCATTTGTTGAACTTATTATCTGAATATCTCTTATGGGAACTACTTATCAATGAGTATTTAGTTAAACATGGTTAAATTCATGCAGAGTGTTTGGAATCAAGCCTTGAAATAGTGAGCCTGTCATTTGCAGAATGAGGTCCCCAGAGGGTGAATTTAGTGATGCTACCCCGCATAGCGGGCTAGCATCACCAAATTCACCCTCTGGGGACCTCATTCTACTTACACCTCAGCAGAATGAGGTTCCCAGAGGGTGAATTTGGTGTGGTGATGCTAGCCCGCTATGCGGGGTAGCATAACTAAATTCACCCTCTGGGGACCTCATTCTGCAAATGACAGACACCCTATTTCAAGGCCTGAGTATAAATATATATATCAATTTTACAAGTTGCTCTTATAAATTCCACTCACTCTTTATATTTTAGTACATTTTTCTAAATTTTAGTTTGACTTCAGTGAGATTTTCATCTACCAATCGATTCATACGATCGAGTACTGCCTCGGATGTGTCTCTCATACAGCATCCTACCTCCGACTCTGGGCACTCAGTTTGGCTCATGCTCGTAAGTACCATTGGTTTTATTATGCATCAAGTATCAAGTCTGCAAATAGAGAGTCTGTCATTTGCAAAATGGGGTCCCCAGAGGGTGAATTTAGCATCACCAAATTCACCCTCTGCGACCTCATTCTGCTTTGGCCTCATCTTCTGGGAAGTATGTATAGTCTCAAATTAACATTATTTTAGTTACTTTTTCCCTTTGGGGAAGTTTCTATATCCCCTAATTTGCAGAAGATAAAATGGATAATCGAGGTGACTAATGGGTGAATATCACCAACTTCAACTGGGGAACTTCAATCTGATCCAAGGTCTTCCATAGCAGTTGAAGCAGAATGAGGTCACCAGAGGGTGAAATTGATGATGCTAGTCTGCTGTGCGGGATAGCGTCACTTAATTTACCCTCTGGGGACCTCATTCTGCAAATGACAGACACACTATTTGCAGCCTTGTATATTGACGAGTAACATATTAGTGAGTAACATATTAACGAGTAACATATTAACGAGTAACATATTAACGAGTAACATATTAACGAGTAACATATTGACGAGTAACATATTGACGAGTAACATATTAAGGAGTAACATATTGACGAGTAACATATTAACGAGTAACATATTAAGGAGTAACATATTGACGAGTAACTTATTAACGAGTAACATATTAACGAGTAACATATTAACGAGTAACATATTAACGAGTAACATATTAACGAGTAACATATTAACGAGTAACATATTGACGAGTAACATATTAACGAGTAACATATTAACGAGTAACATATTGATGATTAACATATTGACGAGTATCATATTGACAAATATCATATTGACGAGCACCATATTGACGAGTATACTTATTTTATAATCATGTAAAATATATTTGAATTGAATTATATATGTTTCCTTTTGGGCACAGACCTAAACGTCGTCACGGACAATGTGTGTTGCATGCATCATAGACTGGTAGATTTATTCTGTATATTAACCCTTCCATGACTGGAGCTTCCTGAAATTTTGTGAAAACTGTGCCAATGCATTCTCTTATATATGTGAGTCTCCCATATGGAGCCTTGCATATATAAGAGAATACATTGGCCTAACAATATTTACCTTGACCTTGTAAGCCAGTGCATTCTCTTATATATGTGAATCTCCCATAGGGAGACTTGCATATATAAGAGAATGCACTGGCACAGGTCTTTAATGCTGCACCAGCGCAGCTCCCATCATGGAAGGGTTAATGAATATTCGACATGTTTTGAATGACATTTCTTCATATATTTTTCACAGAGTTATCGGAGGTATTGTGGACTATGGTATTCCACATTCCTCTCGCCATGGATATGCCTTATTTGGGTGGCGTTTTAATCTGGGCTATCTGGTATGCCTGGGCTGTCCTCACAATCTGTGTCCTCCTCGTAATGGAGGGACTATCTGCTTTCCTACACACACTCAGGCTTCATTGGTAAGTATCTCTGTGTAGGGACCTGTCCAGAGGTCTCAAATATCAGTTGTTAACCCTTTCTATAATAAAACATCATTGATTAGTATTTATCCCATAGGAAATGTTTCAGATAATAAGTTGAACACTTTCTATATTAAGCATCATTGATATATAGTTATCCCATAGGAAATGTTCAGATGATAAGTTTATCCCTTTCTATACTAAAGCATCATTGATATGTAGTTATCCCATAGGAAATGTTCAGATGATAAGTTTATCCCTTTCTATACTAAAGCATCATTGATATGTAGTTATCCTATAGGAAATTTTCAGATAATAAGTTAAACAAATGACCTATGATCGTTTGTTGAACTTATTATCTAAACATTTCCCACCAATGAATATGCATTCGTTGCACTTGTATTATTTTGTCTGGTTGACGTCTGCTCATATATCCTTAACAGCCCTCCAACTCAATAATAGACCAATCCAATGTATACATTTAACTCTTTCATGATGGGAGTTGCGCTGGTGCAGCATTAAAGATCCTGTGCCAGTGTATTCTCTTATATATGTGAGTCTCTGATAGGGAGCCTTGTATATATAAGAGATTCCACTGGCTTATAATGTAAAGGGTTTTCGCAAAATTTTCAGGAAGCTTCAGTAACCAGTCATGGAAGGGTTAAAACTAAATGGGAGAATCCATTTAGTAAGGGTTAAAGATGTTTTATCCCGTCTCTAAACTTTCGTATTGATTCAAAGGTATAAAAAATTATTTTGAGTATGACAGTTGAGTCAACATCAACTTCTGTCACTAGAAAATCACTTTTTTCCCCTAAAATATATCCATAAATTGGGACAGGAGTTGTTACTATTTTTAGATAATTTTATTCACAACAATTTGGCCATTCCAGCCCAGTATTATGAATGGAATCATCCCATATCATGCTGTCCATATTTCAAAGATAAACATCTTTTTACAGGGTTGAATTCCAGAGCAAATTTTACCATGGAACAGGTTATGCCTTCGCACCATTCACCTTCAAAGATATGGTTGATGTGACCTTGGATGAAGTCAAAGTATAGAAAGAAAGAAGGAAGTGTTATGTCTTCATGCTATCATTGATATAAATGGGACTTTGTCTCTTTAAAGGTACTCAATCCGATTGTCCCCATATAATACCGCTTCAGTTATCAGAATCGATTAATTGTCCAAAAATAATGCTACCCACTGTCAAGTATAGTATAAAATTGCCCGAAACAAGTTATTTATCAACAATTTGTTCTACGAAATTTGTCCTTATTATCAACACAAAGCCTCTTGAATTTAGAGTTATCCATCTTCATCCACAATTTGGTCCGAGACCGTCGGCTCGTCAACTTTTTCTGGGCCACTAATAAGTCTTGATGGTGAAAAATAATAGATTTCAAAAATTGATATCTAACAACTCTGAGATTTGATGGGTGGGTTCCTCGACTCGAATCAAATATTTTTGACCCCCCGAATCCAAATAAACAGTAATTGAGGGGCGCTTAATCGGATTATGTATCTTTAAATGAAGCTTCTTATTTCTATGTTTTACTCAAGAGTATTCTTAACCACGATGGGATTTGAACTTTTTTTTCACTCATTATTTTTTCTATTAATTAGCCCATTTTATTTTTATCAGCGACATATGCATCAATTATAAAGATGAGCTTGAGTTTGAAGTTTTAAAAACCATTCCATGTTTAATAACTTTAATATAGCAGTTGAGGCCTCAGCAGAATGAGGTTCCCAGAGGGTGAACTTGGTTATACTAGCCCATCATGCGGGATAGCGTCACTATATTCGGCGTATTGATCTTGTGATAAATAGCTGCGCCCGATTGATAAAAAATGTCGCCAAATTCGACCATATCACACAGACGCTAATACAAGAGCACATTATGACATTCGAATTCAGACTTAAGTTCAAATGTGCGGTGACTATATACAAATCATTGAGAAAGACAACGCCTGAGTACATATCTGATATGTTTGTCCTAAAATCCGGCAGAGTTACGCGTTCAACGACAAGCGGTTTAGACATTAGGACAATAGCGAAACCCAACGTGAATTACGGTACAAAATGTTTTCAGGAATTGGCTACGCAGGTATGGAACGGTCTGCCACAAACTGTTCGACGATGTTCTACATTGAAGGATTTCAAAACCGATCTCAAAACTCTACTTTTTAGACAATGTTTCCCGCAAGTTAATCGTTAAGTTTAAATCTAGTTCTTAGTCATCATCTTAACTTCCTTTACCTTATTACTATGCTTTTTAAATTTTACATTTCAATGTTATTTTTGTCGCGCTTTGTTGTAAAGCGCATTGAAACTTTATTGTATAATGCGTTTTTAAATGTATATAATAATAATAATAATAATAATAACTAACTTCACCATCTGGGGAACTCATTTTTCAAATGACAGACAACCTATTTCAAGGCTTCTATATCAATGCTGTTCCATGAAAAGATATGGTACCAAGCTTAAGCTTTTAATCAGAGAGGAAGGTGTTCAATAGAGGGAGAATATTTTGACTGAAACGGCATGTTCTATGTGACCTGTCACCAGATTATCATAAAGCTTATAAAGAGATCGTAGACATCAACCTAGATGACATTAAAACATAACGACAGAGGGAAAAGTATTATGTTCTGTCAACATGTTAACGAGATATCAACGTGATCATATCTTGTTATATGAATCAATTTCAAAAATAATATTTACTCAAGAGTATTCTGTATCAAGGCCAGATGAACAAAATAGTTAATTTCTCAGGGAATATTTTTTTCAAAGTAATGAGGGAGGTGGCAAATATTTGTATTTATTATTTATTTCAAATTATTTCTGTGAGGTGACTGGTATTTGTATATAAAATATTTATTTTAGTCCCGTACGAATCAAAGGAACTAATATGGGCACTACAACAATTCAGGACTGATACCCATCACATTTATCATTAACTTCAAACCCACAGATTTGTAATAAAAGTAATCCATATAATTTGATCTAACCTCAGTTAACAGTAAAGGTACTCAATCAGATTCAATGGTCCCCATATAATTAGATTCCAACAACAACAATTTTTTTAGAAATGATGCTTCAGTTATCAGAATTAGAAGATTAATTGCCCAAAAATAATGCTACCCACTGTCAAGCATAGTATAAAATTGCTCGAAACAAGTTATTTATCAACAATTTGTTCTACGAAATTTGTCCTTATTATCAACACAAAGCCTCTTGATTTTAGAGTTATCCGTCTTCATCTGCAATTTGGTCTGAGACCATCGGCTTGTCGACTGTTTACTGGGCCACTAATAATTCTTGATGTTGAAAAATAAAAGATTTCAAAAATCAATATCTAATAACTCTGAGCTTGATAGGTGGGTTCCTCGACTCGAATCAAATATTTTTAACCCCCGAATCCAAATAAATAGTAATTGAGGGGCGCTTAATCGGATTATGCATCTTTAAACTTGAATCGACAGAGTTGGTGCTTATATGTTGTACACTTGAATTGATATATAAAATGATGACTATTAGATGATATATCTCTAAAGAAATAAGGCATTGCTGCATTTTGTGTGTTGTCAAATTTTGTCATGAAGAATTCTGTCACATGAATACAGATGATCAGTATTTATATAGATCAGTATTTATATATTTACTTATTTACAGCAGGTCCTAAATATGCTTAAGGAACAGGTTTTTTTGAGTATATGGTTTTCCCTGAGAAATGAACTATTTTGTTTATCTGGCCCAAGTAAAAGGGTTCAGATTTTTTTTTTTTCCCTTCATATTTGTTTTTGTTTATGCTGCTCTATCATTGTATTGTGTCATGGCTTTGGGTCACTCATACTACAAGATTATCTGACTACCTGACTTTCAGTAAACAAATTTAAAATAACTTATCAAACTATGATGTATTGTGCTGCACAAGGATTTTGACATCATTTGTTAAATAATTGGTGTATTTCCACTGAAATCCATATATTATATAGCTTTCAAGTTGGGGATAGTTATAGAACTATTTTTTTTATTCTTTGTATTATTGTCATGAGAAGACACATACTTAAACATTACCCCCAGAATCGCATACAAACCCCGAAAGAGATGTTACCATATAGAGAACATTTAAAAGTACAGTGTTCATGTGTGATCTGTGGTTGTCCTTTGGTTCAAAATCTGTCCTTTTTTCACTATGAAATTTAAAAAGTGTGGCGTCAGATGTTTGTGTTTTTCGGGATATCAATACAAACTTGTCTTCAAAACGAGTTTTATAAAATAAAATTCCTACTGTTCGGGGAGAGAGACAATTAACCAGGTTCAGCCACACGTACGTGTAACTTGTGTTGTCATTGCTGACAGAGGTAACCTGACTCACATGATCATTACACATACACTGTCAAGTTGTCAACCCTTTTAGAAGTTTTGTGTCCAACGTGTAGCATATGAAACTTTTAGTAAACCATATAAGCGATCAACGCTGTGCAGCCAGAGATTTGCATGGAAAAATCTTACATTGATTGAAGCCTATTAAGTGTATAGCTTCTCAAAAACATGGACGCAGTGGCCATCTTTGATCTCAAAATTCAACCCAATGGCACTATATACAGCGAAATATTACATTGATTGAGGCCAATTAACTGCATATATAGCTTGTCACATTGTGGTCGCTTGTTCTTGCCACATGAGTATTATTTACATTGTTTAGCTTTACACTGGTCCATATCTATAAACAGGTAAGTTTTGTGCTGTAAAATCATCTGACTGTTCCCCAATTTGTATTTCCATATCAATACCATAGTAACACATGTTACAAGTTACAAGTTACACTGTATGTGTAGCTGAAACTGGCTAATGTATTTTAACCCTTTACCCAACAGAACGGCCCTGTGCCAATGCATTCTCTTATATATGCGAGTCGACCATAGGTCGCCTCGCATATATAAGAGAATGCATTGGCTTAACACATTAAAAATTATAAAATTGTTAAAGAATGTAAGAAAAAATGGTAAAAAGTGTTAAAAAAAGATTTTTTTTAGGCCAATGCATTCTCTTATATATGCGAGGCGACCTATGGTCGACTCGCATATATAAGAGAATGCATTGGCACAGGGCATAACTGTAACCATCACAATGTGGTCAAGGAGCCGGTTCCAATGATATCCATATTTGTATGGTTCTATTGAGACAGACCGAAGATATTTTAGGCTGTTGAAGCTTTATTTGGCCGGTTTTGGCCGGTTTGTTGGGTAAAGGGTTAAGATCCTAAATCACACAAGTTTTGACTCTTAGAGATGATTATTGTTCCTTGTTGCCTGGTGGGTATTATAATAGTATTTGTACGACCTTTATCCAATGCCATTAATTCATGCATGTTAAAAGGTCAGGTTCCATTCTACTATTGTGTGGTCTAGAGGTAATCTGTTTCCATGCCACTAGTTTGTAGTGCTGAGGTAATTCTTGCCGTACTGTGATACTGACTTCCTAAATTGATAGATTCTATTATATTTGAACAAATTGTTTCTTTGATATTTCACATATAGAAATATATATATATATATACATGGCAATCTTGACTTGTTTTCTTTTTATATATCTTCCCCGCATGTGGGTTACCGTCTCCCTCCCTCCCGTTCGACCAGCTAAGCTTATGATTGAGCAAAGTCCTGACATGTACCAGTCCACATGTCAAGCTGTTGCAGAACATATTTTATTCCACACCAATTGGTGTTAGGAACATATATTCAATGGAATCACGGACAAGTCTGAGTTTCATTTGTAGAATGAGGTCCCACATCCTTGTCAGGTAAGTTTAATCCTTTAACCCTTTACCCAACAAACCGGCCAAAATCGGCCAAATAAAGCTTCAACAGCCTAAAATATCTTCGGTCTGTCTCAATAGAACCATACAAATATGGATATCATTGAAACCGGCTCCTTGACCACATTGTGATAGTTACAGTTAGCCCTGTGCCAATGCATTCTCTTATATATGCGAGTCGACCATAGGTCGCCTCGCATATATAAGAGAATGCATTGGCCTAAAACAAAATCTTTTTTTAACACTTTTTACCATTTTTTCTTACATTCTTTAACAATTTTATAATTTTTAATTTGTTAAGCCAATGCATTCTCTTATATATGCGAGGCGACCTATGGTCGACTCGCATATATAAGAGAATGCATTGGCACAGGGCCCTTCTGTTGGGTAAAGGGTTAATGCCCTCTACTGATACTATAACTACCATAATTGTGATGAGTTTAGTGTGCCTGTCATTTGCAGAATGAGGTCCCCAGAGGGTCTATTTAGTGACACTATACTGCATAGCAGGCTAGCATCACTAAATTAACCATCTGGGGACCTCATTCTGCTTGGGCCTCACCTTTGGAAATTTCTTTATTATCAAATTTCTATAGAAACTTGTTCACATAGATTCTATTTCGTTTTTAGTTTAGTTTCTATATATCCACAAATTGGCAGACAACACATTGCATAATCGAAGTTGCCAATGGGTGTACATCACAACATTTGTGAAATTCAATATGAGTATGTCTCCCATAGCACATGAGGCCATGCAGAATGAGGTCCCAAGAGGGTGAACTTGGTGATGCTAGCCTGCTGCGTGGGATAGCATCACTAAATTCACCCTCTGGGGTAAAAAAATTTTAAACTTGGCACATAAATCAACCAGAATGGGAACCTGTGATTTTGAGTTTGGGCGGAATCATTTTGGCAGAGTTATTGCCATTTTTCGACATAGAATCGTACATCCTGGGATGCATCTTTGTCCATTCTTAAAATTTTTATGCTATTGTGCCAACTTAAGGCTATATTTCAACTTTTAAGAGTTTTTTTTCAGATTTATTTATCTGTATGCAGCTCAGTTATAAGACAATTCACAATTATTTATTCCATATAATATATTTCTATAAAGCCTTTCAGTGCCAAGTCCGATTTTTGTATCAACATATATACCCTGTGCCAATGCATTCTCTTATATATGCGAGTCGACCATAGGTCGCTCTCGCATATATAAGAGAATGCATTGGCTGAACAATTTTTCATCATTTGTTATTATTTTTACAATTTTTTACAATTTTAATAATTTTTTCTTATATTCTTTAACTCTTTCAGTGCCAGACTTATTTTGTAGGTTTAGTGCTAGGGAATCTTACGTTTTTCATGGGCATAAAAATTATTACTATGAATACTTGGTGATAGTTTTGAGTTATAATATGCCTCTAAGGTTTTATCCAGTTTGTTTTTAAATTCGATATAGCATGCTTAAGCATACCCAAAAAAATTCAACCCAAAAACAACAAAAATTCAACCTAAAAATAAATATTTTTATTTTTATTTTTTTAGGGCTGATTTTATCGGCCCTGGCACTCTACAGACCGTAAATTAGGCACTGAAAGAGTTAAACCTCCGTTCCAAATGAAGCCACCGTGTTGGGGGGGATTATGTGGCACAGCAGCCTTTTATTTATATAAATTTGGTGCCAGATTGAACGAACAAATGGTATGAGATCAATAAGCAATATAATTCTAAATATAGGTGTCGGTCAATGACATAGCATATGTCGGTCATGTATTACACTCCAATTACTGGTTAACCTGCAATTTGACAATGTTCTCAATTAGATATATTTGCCTGATAGCAATGCACAGCCTTTTTTTTATAACCGTGTAAAATTATGTTTTCTCTACATAGTGAAGAATTTTTTTGCCAGATAATAAGAAACTTGAACTCGCACATTAGTTTTCTATCTGGAGATGCTATTTGAATACCGGTGTAAAATGATGTTTTCTTTATATAACCAAGTATATTTTTGCCAGGTAATATGAAACCTTAACTCGCTGAATACAATTTCCTATCCGGGGTATACATTTTTATGTTTACCCATACCATAGTATGGTAAACATAGTGTCGTTGTCCGGATTGACCACTCGTCGTTAGTCTGTCCGTCTGTCTGTCTGTCTGTAGACACTTTACGCATGGTGCGATAACTCGAACATTTTATATCTGATCGGAATTTCTCAGCATAAAAGACAGATCGAGTTCGAATATGGGTTCGATCCGAGTTTTTTTTACGGAGTTATGGCCCTTTTTCGACTTAGAATTCATGCATGCTACCATAACTCCAAAGAATTTTCTCTGATCAGAATCAAATTTGGTATGCAAGTTTCTCGGACCAAAATACAGATCGAGTTCGAATATGGGTTTGATCCGATATTTTTTAAAGGAGTTATGGCCCTTTGATATAGAATTTCTGCATATTTTGATAAATCAACCATTTTTCAACTGATAAGAACCAAATTTGGTATGCGAGTTTATCAACTCAAAATACAGATCAAGTTTGAATATGGGTCGGATCCTGTTTTTTATACCAGAATTATGGCCCCTTTTAACTAAGAATTGAACAGATTTGAGATTTGCTTACAATATATAACTGTAGCAGCTTACAACTGGTATCAGTGAGAGAGACTAGAGATAATCTCTATTATTGATACCTGGTAATGAAATCTGATACTCACTGCTGCACTTTAATAGCTATCTGTTGTTTATTGCATTTCCATAGTGTGTGGACAGTGACTTCTCAGGATTTATCAACTCCAGCATAGCTCTCTGGTCTTGCATGGATTTTGGGATTAATATTAACCCATTCCATAGACACATGATATCTGATAGTTAGATATTAAATTATATCTTTCACTTTGAGCCAGGTTCAGTAAGGATTTCTAAAAACATTAGAGGAAATGTCTTATTTTGAAATTCCCTCTATTGCATTTGGGGTGCAGGATAATAATTATGTTGCTTGTATTCTTGAGACTGACTTATTGTGTGGGCTTCTAAATCCATATACATGCATTTATAGACTATTTTGATCAGTTCATTAGTGTGATTAAGAACAACCCCTTGCTATCTCATTTAATAACTCAAATATTTGTCATTGATATTATATTATATTTCAAGTCATAGTTTATGATAACACACCCCTAACCTGTACAGAGAGGGTCATTTGGTTTAATTGCTTTAAAATATTAACAAAATTAACCACCCATTCCATTGACATACAGTTTGCTATCGAATGTAATAAATCTAATATCTTCAATCTCATATCCCTGGTGACCTCTAGTTATCTCATAATTATGCATTAAAGTATGTTATATCCAATCATTATCAATCATATTTTACGAAATTTTTAAAATAGTTTATCTTTAACTGTTATGTATGGTTCTTCTGCCTGACTATGGACTGAGCTCTATAAGACTGTATATCTATTTTAAACTGACTTAATAGGTTGGAATCAAATGCCATATCCATGTTAATATGGAAGGTGCCCAATAAGTCTTATGCCACTTGTGAACTTAAAGGTACTCAATCCGATTTGATGGTCCCCATATCATCAGATTCCAACAACAGTTTTTTTGAAATTCCGCTTCTGTTATCAGAATCAATTAATTGCCCAAAAATAATGCTAACCACAGTCCACTATAGTATAAAATCGCCCAAAATCTGTTATTTATCAACATTTTGTACAATGAAATTTTGCTACTTTGTCATATATCTGACACAAAAAAAACACTTGATTTTAGAGTTATCCATCTTCATCAACTTTCATACGGCCACTAAATATTCCAGGTGGTTAAAGATAATAGATTTAAAAAATTGATATCTGCTTACTCTGAGCTTTGAGGAATGGGTTCCTCGATTTGAATAAAATATTTTTTACCCCCGAAGCCAATAAAAAGTAACTGAGGGGTGCTTAATCGGATCGAGTAGCTTTAATAGTAAGGTGTGAATTGTTGAAAAGGTTGATGTAAGGATTTATGAAAATAGCTAATCGTTATCGCCAAGGTATGGGTTAAACATCTGCCGATCGTGATCAGCCTCTCGTTATTATATATTTATACCCATGTAAAATGATGTTTCTCTTTAGCTTGGAGTATGTTTTGTTGAATAATAATGACACACATCTGGGGTGTACGCTTTTTAGCTCCGGTGGAGCTATAGTCATCACTCCTCGTCCGTCAAGAATGATCTTCTCCTCCCGAACCGTAAAACCGAATGGATTCATATTTGGTGTGGATGTTCCCTGGGTGAATCACATTCAGATTTGTTCAAATGAAGTCACCCGGTCAAATAGTTGCGAAGCTAGGACCATAACTCTTTCCCACCATAGTAATTCTTACAGCAACTTATTCTCAAATTTCATTGGGCCGAATGGGTTCATATTCGGTACAAAGGGTCCTTGGGGGACTGTGGTTCAGATTTGTTCAAATGAGGTCACTGTGTTGAATGTGGGCAGAGCCAGTGACATAACTATAAAAATAAAAATTCAGATTGAACTCAGATTGCTCAATTTAACACACAAATGTTTTTTTTTAGTTTTTTTTATAACATGTTATAAAATTTGAAAAACTCACATAATTATAACATCCTCTGCTTCAGAGAGACAGTCAGGTCATTAATTGAGATCAGAATGACAGATTAGAGATTAGAATGTTATTGGACAGGCTTGTGTAAACACTGCACTAGCAATGGTGCTTGTTATCAAATTAAAACAAAATTATTTTCTCAAGCCTGAATTTAGTGTGTCTGACATTTGCAGAATGAGGTCCCCAGAGGTTGAATTTAGTGTTGCTACCCTGTACAGCAGGCTAGAATCACCAAATACACCCTCCAGGGACCTCATTCTGCTTAGGCCTCATCTTCTGGGACGTATCTTGAGTGTCAAATTTAAATTTTGTTTTAGTTACTTTTTCCATTCTGTTCAGTTTCTATGTCCCCTAATTTACAAAAGATAAAATGCATAATTGAGGTGCTCAATGGGTGTGCATCACCAACTTCAACAGTAGAACTTCAATCTGTTTCTAGGTTTCCCATGGCAGTTGAGGCCTAATCAGACTGAGTGTGAATTCGGTGATGCTAGCCTGCCTTGTGGAATAGTGTCATTAAATTCACCTTTTGGGGACCTCATTCTGCAAATGTCAGACACTAAATTCAGGCTTGACCTATTTCATATTATTTTCTTAACCACCACTTATCCAGGTGAAGAAAAATTGGGGGGGTAAATTGGATTGATTTTGTCTTCTGTCTGTCATGCAGTCCTTCTATCCATCTATCTGTTGGGATGTCTATCCATCTGTCTTTCAACAATTGTTTTCTTCTCCATATTAAAGACCGAATGTGTTTATATATTTTGGTGTGCATGTTCCCTAGGTGACTCACAATCAGATTTGTTCAAATAAGTTCATCAGATCAAATAGGTGCAAAGCCAGGACCATAACTGTTTCCCTCCATAGTAATTCTTAAAACAATTTCTTCTCAAGAACCATTGGGCCTATATAGCTTATCCAGGTGAAATCATACCCTGATTTTTCAAAAAAAATGGGGGGGGGGGTATATTGAATATTGGGGGGAGTGATCAGTAGTGTACAGTTGGTAATTTCAAGGTTGATATTCACCGATCTACATACATGAAGCCTCTCTAGCCACATATCCTGTTCAGATCTACTTCTTTTAAAATGATTATGAAAAGTTCTGACGGTTGTGGTCTCCAGAGTTCCAGTCTTTGACTTTCTTGTTTTATACCCCGTGCAATACACTTTTGTTATGAAATTCGATAACTTAGAAAAAATGCACACCAAGAACAGTAGTGTATAACAGCAGAGAACTGGATTTAAGACTGAACCACTTTCAAGTGATTAGAGTGTGATAGTTTCTGCAAAAACAGGGAAATGGTGTATTTGGTAGTCAAATTTAACTAATAGTTGAATTAGGATATGCCAAACCTGGTCACTTGAATGTTCACAAATAGTCTTTTTATTATGGGCAAAGTAAGAGAAGGAAAAAGAAGTCATGTGAAACACAGATTGTTTATTCTGTTAAATTAGCACTGTTTTCAATCACTAGGAGATCTTAGATCATAATATTTTTCTGCAATGACAATGAATATAATTCCCAGCTGACATATTTTGGAGCTCAATTATCAAACAATTTCCCATATTATTCCAGAATCACACTCGGAGGTCCATCATGCCACCTATAAATAGCTATGTATTTTTTATTATAACTTAACCCTTTCATGACTGGAGCTGCGCTTGCACACCATTAAAGATCCTGTGCCAGTGCATTCTCTTATATATGCGAGTCTCCCAGGAGACTCGCATATATAAGAGAATGCACTGGCTTACAAGGTCAAGGTAAATATTATTAGGCCAACAGATTTTCTTATACCGGTATATGCGAGGCTCCTTCTGGGAGACTCATATATCAAAGAATGCATTGGCACAGGGTTTTCGCAAAATTTCAGGAAGCTCCAGTCATGGAAGGGTTAATGAAATGGAATGACCATCATAAGTAGGAGATCACTGAACACTGGATACAAACAAATAACACTAAACAAAGAACAGAATAAAAGTTAGTGATAGTTCACATACAGTAATGCCCTGAATAATCGACTCCTTAACCACAGCAGAATTATGGGTAATTTTTCAGGATTTAGTCGGAAATATGGCTTGTTGCCATTCATCTGAAAGTTCTGTGAGAAGCCATATTTCCGACTAAATCCTGAAAAATTACCCATAATTCTGCTGTGGTTAAGGAAACAATTATTTAGGGCATTACTAGATCACCATAAACTCATAATGGCCATTCCACATAGTTCTCATAGATTAAAATAAACTCATAATGGCCATTCCACATATTTCTCATAGATTAACATAAACTCATAATGGCCATTTCACATATTTCTCATAGATCATCATAAACTCATAATGGCCATTCTACATAGATCATCATAAACTCATAATGGCCATTCCACATAGATCATCATAAACTCATAAAGGCCATTCCACATAGATCATCATAAACTCATAATGGCCATTCCACATAGATCATCATAAACTCATAATGGCCATTCCACATAGATCATCATAAACTCATAATGGCCATTCCACATAGATCATCATAAACTCATAATGGCCATTCCACATAGATCATCATAAACTCATAATGGCCATTCCACATAGATCATCATAAACTCATAAAGGCCATTCCACATAGATCATCATAAACTCATAATGGCCATTCTACATAGATCATCATAAACTCATAACGGCCATTCTATTTATTTCTCATAGATCACCAGAAACTCATAATGGCCATTCTACATAGATCATCATAAACTCATAATGGCCATTCTACATAGATCATCATAAACTCATAATGGCCATTCTACATAGATCATCATAAACTCATAATGGCCATTCCACACAATCAGTTAGTTAAGTCTGCTTCTTCAACATACTTCCAAATTAAACTACTACACAATATTTTCAATTTCAACTAAAAGATATATTCAGGGCTGTTGACTCGATATCTTCTCCAGTATTTAACCCTTAACGACATATATGTCATTTCAGGAAGTGTTATTTTATGTAGACATAACTTCAATAAATCGTCTGATTTATAAATGAATTGTGTAGGAGTTATTTTAATTAATATAATGTCTCAAATGTATAAGTGCAATCGATTATGATAACACACGTTAACAAAAATGCACATAAATTAGAACGAATTATTGGACCCTTTTGACCCGAACTTGTTAATAATTATTGCGTTGACGTTAAATTTACTCATGACGTCATGTATATGACGTTATAGATACTCTCCAAAGGGTTAACCCTTTTTGTATTAAATGGATTCTCACATTCAGTTATGAAAGTATTCTTTGGAAACGTAAATTGTTTATTTGGAGGGATGTTCAGGTAAATTGTGCAAACAACAGCATGCAAAATAAAAGTGCAGAAGTTCTTTGGTGAGATATGTTCCGATAATAAGATCAACGAATGACCATATTTGAACATTTCCTAAGGGAACTACTCATCGAGTATAGAGTATAGAGTATAGAATGGGTTAAAATAAAAATATGGGGTCAGTATATGTCTTTGTTAGTACTTTTTCGGAAATAAATTGAGTCACCTTTTTTAACTTCATCTAACTGATGTAAATGGATTAAAAGTAAAACAAAATTTTCCAACTACCCATGATGAGTATCATTGTCCCAAAGAGGTATATTTGAAATTTACAAACATCTTGTCAAATCAACTCCCCCCCCCCCCCCCCCCCCCCCATCATGAAAGGGTTAATCCACGGATAATATTCTCGCATTTATAGTCAGTTTATTACCAAAGACTGAACATTCTCATGCCATTCGATGTTAGCATTATAAAATATAATCAAATCTCATCATTCAAATTTTGGGTGTATTGCTTTTTATACTGTAATGCTCTAATTAATCGACTCCTTAAACACAGTAGAATTATGGGTAACTTTTCAGGATTTAGTCGGAAATATGGCTTGTTGCCATTCATCGGAAAGCTCTCGGGGAGAGCTTTCCAATGAATGGCAACAATCCATATTTCTGACTAAATCCTGAAAAGTTACCCATAATTCTACTGTGTTTAAGGAGTCGATTAATTAGAGCATTACTGTATATTGTGCGGGTCTGGCACAATTTGAATTCAACTATTATATTTATACATGTATCCAACTATTACTGTTGACTTTTTACATAGCCCGTCTGTGTTACACTAATTCCTGTTCGGTGATTGGTGGACTGAGGGGCCTACGAAAATTCAAGTATTCGATTCGAAATCGTCGTGAAGCTTCGATTCAATTCGATTTGATATTGTATTTCGAATACTCGGGTTTGGTTTTCATACGAAATATGTGTGACAAAATGTTTCACGCTAACCAACACCGATGGCTACAAATCACGGCACTTTCGGTTCTCGCACGAAGTCTAAAACATACATAGTGAATGTTGAACCACATCAGGGGCACTTCTCATCCTCAACTTAACACCATCTAAACAGAAAGAATATTAAAATGTAGACCTATTTTGTTCCTTGTTATATACCAATAATATATATCGGGTAGATTGCATGCTATCGTCAAGAGCTGCACAGTGTTATGAAAACATGCTATTTACGCAATATGTATGATTTGTATAGGGCATAATAGGCATAAAATCTTTCTATATTTAACATTCTTTCTGCTTACGAGACACTAGTATCATGGTTTCAATGAATGTGCATATTTTTACAGCATTACCCACCGCAAACATTATACCGTTCTATTAAAATAAAAACATTTATTTTATTTTCATTTATGGTCGGTGATGGATGTTAATTCTTGAATGTTCATTTGTATTATCTATTATAGTTGAAGAGTTAGTGGAGACATATATTAAATATGATTTAACCCTTTACCCAACAAAACGGCCAAAAACGTCCAAATAAAGCTTCAACAGCCTAAAATATCTTCGGTCTGTCTCAATAACACCATACAAATATGGATATCATTGGAACCGGTTCATTGACCACATTGTGATGGTTACAGTTATGCCCTATGCCAATGCATTCTCTTATATATGCGAGTCGACCATAGGTCGCCTCGCATATATAAGAGAATGCATTGGTCTAAACAAATTCTTTTTTAACACTGTTCACCATTTTTTCTTACATTCTTTAACAATTTTATAATTTTTTCAAACATTTTTATAATATTTTTCTACATTCTTTGACAATTTTATCATTTTTAATATGTGTTAAGCCAATGCATTCTCTTATATATGCGAGGCGACCTATGGTCGATTCGCATATATAAGAGAATGCATTGGCACAGGGCCGTTCTGTTGGGTAAAGGGTTAAATGCCCTCATACGAGTTTTAATTCCATGTTACATCATGAATCCATATATACAAAACTCTCATGTGGCAACTATACTCAGGTATTGAATAACTAATCGCTTACGACTACAACTTAAGTTTTGGAACGCAAGTCTATGGTACATATTTGCCTCAAATCTCATAAAATCATGTGTCTTCATGTCTTGATGTCGATAAATCCCACAGGTGATTGTCATTTTTGATTGAATATTTCGCTAACTAGGGTATCAAATCAGTTAGACAAATGTCAAATTACTCAAGAATTGAGCTTTATACACGAACAATAATGACACAAGTAAATACGGTTTTGTCCTTACAAGTTTCTCATTTCTTTTGCGGGAAATTTTGACATAAATATTGATGATTTCAACAATTGGATTTTGGGGATTCGAGATTCGATACGATTCAAAAAATTTCAAATATTTGATCCGAGATTCGATTTGAACCAAAATCTAAGATTCGCTGGCCCCTATGTCGACTGCCAATAGGGGTCGCCCATTTCATACCCCAATAACACAGACCATAACATGAACACGACTCGCAAATTGTTGATCTATTCACTAAAAGAGGTCAGCAGAATAATTTGGCATGCTTTTCAAAGTTCAGCCGAATTACAACTGAAGCCAGTTATTCATATCAATCATGATATCATTGCTATTTGCTTGAAAATCTTCTATTGGGCTGACTTAGTCTGTTTGGGCTATTCTCAAATTCAGATTTTGTGAAAATAAATAAGAATACACTCAGCTTTTTTATGGGAATAAATCACCAAAAAGCTATATAAAATTATAAATATAAGAAATGAATGTAGTGGGTGTGTCTGTTACTGGAGCCAACGTCCACAGCGCTGTATCCCCCAATAACACACATACTACATTCATTTCTTAAATGTGGACACTGCTAGTATACCATGAATTTGATAGTGTAATCTAAAATTAGATATTACCAACATATTCTGAAATGATTGAAAAATATTATTACACAGTAGATCATTACCACTTAACCCTTTACCCAACAGAATGGCCCTGTGCCAATGCATTCTCTTATATATGCGAGTCGACCATAGGTCGCCTCGCATTTATAAGAGAATGCATTGGCTTAACATATTAAAAATGATAAAAATGTAAGAAAAAATTATAAAATTGTTGTAAGAAAAAATGGTAGGCCAATGCATTCTCTTATATATGCGAGGCGACCTATGGTCGACTCGCATATATAAGAGAATGCATTGGCACAGGGCATAACTGTAACCATCACAATGTGGTCAATGAACCGGTTCCAATGATATCCATATTTGTATGGTGTTATTGAGACAGACCGAAGATATTTTAGGCTGTTGAATCTTTATTTGGGCGTTTTTGGCCGGTTTGTTGGGTAAAGGGTTAATGAAAATGAAATGTAATGGAAACACTTAAAAGTGAAAGCTTAGACGCAAAAAATTCAAGACGACATTCAAGGGACTCTTTGTTGTATAAGTTTGGGCTAAAAGTTGTCACGAAGAATAAATGATCAGATGCCATCCTTCAGAAAGGCATAGTTTTGTGATTATGAAATATTTACATAGCTCATGATTTACACTAAATCCTGTTTGGTGATTGGTCAACTGCTAATTGGGTCATGCATTTTATATCCCAATAAAACACACCGTAACACAAACAAACGTCACATCTTGTTAACCTAGATGATTAATGGCGGTAGATAGAATAACTGGGTATATTTTTAATTGAGCGCCTAAGACTAATCAAGCTTTAATTCACAGGTAGAATATTGGGCTAACTTACATTGCTGCATGGTATAATATCCAAAATGCGGACAGATTTCAGAAAACAAATTCAGCTGAGTTTATAGAAATTAATGCCACACCCTGGAATAAAACACACTCAAACTACATTTATTTCTTAAATAGGACTGAAACTATTGAGCCTTACTTAAGCTTCTGTTTGGTAAAACAGTCTTATCATCAGTGGAAAGCGACAAGCCTGCAAATAGTGTCTGTCATCTGCAGAATGAGATCCCCAGATGGTGGATATAGCATCAGTCTCCAAATTGACCCTCTGGGGACCTCATTCTGCTTAGGCCTCATCTTCTGGAAAGTATATATAGTCTCCAATTAATATTGTGTTTAGTTACATTTTCCCTTCTGATCAGTTTCTAAATCCCCTAATTTGCAGAAGATAAAATGCATAATCGAGTTGACTAATGGGTTAACATCACAAACTTCAACTAGGGAACTTCAATCTGATCATAGGTCTCCCATAGCAATTTAGGCCTAAGCAGAATGGGGTTCCAAGATGGCGAATTTGGTGATGCTAGCCCACTGTGGGATAGCGTCACTAATTTCACTCTCTGGGGACCTCATTCTGCAAATGACAGACACACTATTTCAAGGCTTGACCAGAGGCCAGGTAAAGATATCAGATCAAATTTGTTGGTCAGTAGATAAACCGGAAGCCTTTTACTGCCTCTCATCACAAACTATTGTCTATTATATATATTTTGGAACTTCTGTCTGTGTGTATGTATGTGTTATAGACTCGAAAACTGCTAGACCAATCCGACTCATATTTGTGATGTAGGCCTACTTTGATCCCAGGAACAATATGGGTGGGTCCAATTTCATGTGCGACCGTGTCCTTGATCTCGCTCATATACGCTCATATATGCATGTTTCTGGACCTCGACCGATCCGACTCGAGATTGGTATGTAGGCCTACTTTGATCCCGGGAACAATATGGGTGGGTCCAATTTCACATGCGACCGTGTCCTAGACCTCGACCTCACTCATATATGCATGTTTCAGGACCGATCGAACATTAGTTTTTTTCTTTCTCCTAATATTCTACCCAGATGGAGAAATCCCTCAATAGCCCGGATGAAGTCGGCCAGATCTGAGAGCTAGTCTATAATTTTGGAACTTCTGTCTGTGTGAGTGTGTGTGTGTATGTATGTATATGACTTGAACAATATGACAGGTCCAATTTCATGTGCGACTAAGTCCTTGACCTTGACCTCCGTCATATACACTCATATAGGCATCTTTTCAATGTCGTTCACTCCGTATTGTTCAACATTGTCACTTTGAATTAGTAGATCAATATTCTGCCCAGACAGAGGCAATCACAAAGAAATAGCCCGGACGAAGTCGGGCACATCAGCTAGTGTAGTCATATAATGGATATGAGGTATTTTCACCAGTCATTTACAGGTCACACAGGTCAGTGTATCTGGATGACTTGTCAGTCACTTACATGTCACACCAGTCAGTGTATCTGGATGTCTTGTCAGTCACTTACATGTCACACCAGTCAGTGTATCTGGATGACTAGTCATTCACTTACAGGTCAGTGTATCTGTATGACTAGTCATTCACTTACAGGTCACACAGGTCAGTGTATCTGGATGACTTGTCAGTCACTTACATGTCACACCAGTCAGTGTATCTGGATGACTAGTCATTCACTTACAGGTCAGTGTATCTGGATGACTAGTCATTCACTTACAGGTCAGTGTATCTGTATGACTAGTCAGCCACTTACAGGTCACACCGGTCAGTGTATCTGGATGTCTTGTCAGACACGTACAGGTCAGTGTATCTGGATGACTTGTCAGTCACTTACAGGTCAGTGTATCTGGATGACTAGTCACACAGGTCAGTGTAACTGGGTGACTAGTCAGTCACTTACAGGTCAGTGTATCTGGATGACTTGTCAGACACTTACAGGTCACACAGGTCAGTGTATCTGGATGTCTTGTCAGTCACTTACAGGTCACACCAGTCAGTGTATCTGGATGACTTGTCAGACACTTACAGGTCACACAGGTCAGTGTATCTGGATGACTAGTACATTCTAATGCTAACTGTCGTAGGTTTGTGACCTATCTTAACCCTTTCTATACTAATTGGATTCTCCCATTCAGTTATAAATGTATAGATTGGAATTATCTATTATTCATTTGGAGGGATGTTAAGGTGATAAAAGCAGACGACAGATAAGTAAAAGTGCAGAAGGAGCCCCATTTATTGAGGGGAATGTTTAACAAATGAACATAGGTTGTTTGATGTACTTATTATGTGAACATTTGCTATGTGATAACTATTCATAATAATGCTTTAGTATAGAAAGTGTTAGTCTGAGTTTGTCATTTCCAGATCAAATTTGCTGTGACTTATCTAGACCCACCATCATCCCTGGAATTTATGAGAAGGTATTCAATCCAATTCGATGGTCCCCATATAATCAGATTCCAACAACAACATTTTTAGAATTTCCACTTCAGTTATCAGAATCGATTAATTGCTCAAAGATAATGCGAACCACTGTCAACTATAGTATAAAATTGCCCGAAATGTGTTATTCATAAACATGTTGTTCGACGAAATTTGGCCTTATTATCAACAGAATGCCGCTTTATTTTAGATTTATCCATCTTCCTCCGCAATTTGGTCCGAGACAATCGGCTCGTCGACTGTTTACTGGGCCACTAAGAATTCTCGATGTTGAAAAATAATAGATTCAAAAATTTATATCAAATAACTCTTGAGCTTTGATAGGTGGGTTCATTGACTCGAATCAAATATTTTTGTCCCCCGAATCCAAATAAATAGTAATTGAGGGGCGCTTAATAAATAGTAATTGAGAGGCGCTTAATAAATAGTAATTGAGGGGCGCTTAATCGGATTATGCATCTTTAACTGTTTTGGAGGATAAACTGAAAATTTCAAACTTCAAAATTCACAATGTGGTTAATATAAAGGTTGTATAGTGCTAAAGGTATGGAATGATATCATAAAATCATCAGATATTTCAACTCCTAAAAGACATGAATGTCATCATCCCACAGGCAACTTTCTGATGTGATCAGTAGAAATTTCAGAACATATCGAGCCCCAATAGAGTACAGCAGTAGTGAGCTGGTCTTGCATTCTATAAAATGTTAACTTATGTGTATGAGTTGTTGCCACCATCACGATAATGATGATACATTAAACACTACTAAAAGTAGTAATCTCACTGGGTGCAGTAAAGCCTGCAAACAGTATGTCTGTCATGTGCAGATGAGGTCACCTGGGTAGGGCCCTGCTACCCTTAAAATTTAGGTTGAACCGAACCTTGAAACCGAATCATCGTCTCGGTTTTTCGAATCGAACCGAACCTCGAAAGATCAAAGCGTGCTGACGTCGTGTTGTAGAAATTAAATGTTACAGTCACAAGACAAAGCACATCAGGTAACATAATCATGTCAATCATTTATGCTGATAAACAATGACCACACCCTCTCCTCACTGTGATTGGTTGAATCCAATTGTAGACACAGAAGTGCTGCCGGGAAATACTTATTTCAGCCAGTTTACGGAATTCAAAAAAGCTTGTTCGATCTGTATTTATGTATTCATCAATAATCATAACTTATTGTCTCATTAGTTATAGGTATAATAATGTCTATTAGTAAAATTATATGGAGAATAAAACAAACTTTGACGACAGACTGAGATAGAACACCAGAAATGTTATAGTTTTACTAATTAATTATCACAAATTTGACATGTCCGACCGGACCGTTTAGTGGGAACGGAATAAAGTTATTATGCCAAAAGACCTCTTCAATGAAATATCACCCAGTTACCCCACCCGACTAATGATAAAATTAATTATTTCCAATGTAAACATAAACATGTGGAAACCAATTAATTTACTGTATATAATCAATAAACAATTCCTAGTACGCAAAACTTGCCCATTTGGCGGGTCTAAAGAAAAGGCGGTTTCAAATCGAACCGAACCTCAAACGGTTCAAAGGGGACTAGGGTGAATTTATTGATGCTATCCCACTGTGATTAGGCCTCATCTTCTGCGAAGTATCTATTGTCTCAAATTAACATTGTTTTTAGTTACTTTTTCCTTTCTGGAAATTTCTATATCCCCTAATTTGCAGAAGATAAAATGCATAATCGAGGTGACTAATGGGTGAACATCACCAACTTCAACTGGGGAACTTTATCTGATCTTAGGTCTCCCATGGCAGTTAAGGCCTAAGCAGAATGAGGTTCCCAGAGGGTGAATTTGGTGATGCTAGTCTGCTGTGCTGGATAGCATCACTAAATACACCCTCTGGGGACCTCATTCTGAAAATAACAGACACACTATTTGCAGACTTGGGTGCAGTAACAGTAGACACAGCAGACGTCACAGATTAATCTCACTAACAATAGACCGGTAGACACAACGGACTTCATAGAGTAATCTCACTAACGATAGACCGGTAGACACAACGGACTTCATAGAGTAATCTCACTAACAATAGACCGGTAGACACAGCTTGGTGCAGCGTTCTTGTGAATGAGCAAGGCAGGAATATCCCAGCAAACTCTCAGCACTTATAGAAAAATATACACTCGTCACTTAGAGTGAAGTTGATCCTGAACACGCGAGAGCTTGTCTAGGTAAGAGTCATCTCATTAGTTTATCACAGACTAATCCGCCACTCCAATACATCCCTCCCTCAATGTCATGAGTGGGATACGAACGAGAGCACCGAACATTACAATTCTGGAGATCAGTTCCGCGCCCCTGATGCTGTACCGAGGTTCATTGACATATCAACACCTTGGCCTCCTTCTCTCTGTGGGCTCTGAAATGTAGCAATGTTATATGAGAATATTTCACCCAGAAATGGTGCCTTCTGTTTCCTATATGGTGTAGTGTTAGCATAGTGTAAGCATAATTTTATACCAAACTCGCAAGCAAAAACAATGAACAGAGAAAACGATCTCAACAAAATGTACACGGAAATGTATCCACCAATTTACTAAGGTGTGTCAAATTTAATTAACCCTTTTAATGCCTAATTTATGGTCTGTAAAATCGGCCCTAAAAAGGTTAAAAAATAAAAATAAATAAAAATTTGTTTTTTATTTTATTTTTTTAAGTTTCAAGTATTCATAGTAATAATTTTGATGCCCATGAAAAACGTAAGATTTTAAGAAAAAATTATTAAAATTGTAAAAATTTGTAAAAAATAATAACAAATGATGAAAAATTGTTAGGCCAATGCATTCTCTTATATATGCGAGGCGACCTATGGTCGACTCGCATATATAAGAGAATGCATTGGCACAGGGTATATGGGTTGATATAAAAATCGGACCTGGCACTGAAAGGATTAAAACATTACTGTGAACACTTCTTACACATGAACGACATCAACTTGCAAAGCGGCACCAGTTGGTTACATTCACCTTGCAGTACCGTTTTGGGATTTTGTGCATTCAAAATGAAACTTAAATGTACTCAATCCGATTAAGCACCCCTAAATTACTATTCTTTGGCTTCGGGGGTAAAAAATATTTGATTCGAGTCGAGGAACCCACCCATCAAAGCTGAGAGTGATCAGATATCAATTTTTGAAGTTTGTTAATTTTTGGAGATATGGACCAGAACCACATGCTCAAACAGACAAATTTCGAGTGCAAGATGGATAACTCTAAAATCAAGTGGTTATTATTGTTAATAGTAACCACTTGATTTTCAAGTTATCCATCTTACAATCGCAATTTGTCCGTTTGAGCACGTGGTTCTGGTCTACAAATATTTTTTACCACCAAAGCCAAAGAAATAGTAATTTAGGAGCATCTAATCGGATTGAGTACCTTTAAATACAGCGCATTTCGGTTTATTGAACTAGATTTCAAGACATTCTTGCGACAATTATGTTTGCCATAAACTGTTTATTGTTAAGTGGATAATATTTGTTCTCAGTGAAATGAATTGTACTTTATTTCTCTTAAATTCTTATGAAGGGACTTTGAACAGTCCAACAATTGATGTTGATAAGATACTGTTATGTAGTATGCATGCTGCAAGTTCATATAGTTCGGTGAAATATAATAAATAGAGCATGGCTTGGAGTTGACTACACAGGTATAGTGCCCAGTGTGGTGGGTATAATTCACTACACTTCAGATTTGTTTCATGAACTATACCTACCCAAATCGGCGCTATACCCGAGTTGTCAATGATAAGCGATGCTCTATCTTTACTGCTAATGACGTTATGACAACGTGTGCAGGGTCGTTGCCGTTATGGCCATTTTCCAGTAGAAAAATATAACAGGAATATCACAAAAGCCGTAAAACTGACTCAGTTGAAAGGCTATTATCCCTCAAAAACATGGAACATCAAACACTGTTTGAAACTTTGAGAAACACTTGTTCCAATACACCAATCTCTAAGTTCCATGACTGAATAATGGCCGACTGTTAGTGTGCTGAGTAGGATCGTGCCATTTTACATCCGTACTTAGTACTGATGTATAACACACAGCATGCCATTTTACGTCAGTACTCACGTATAGTAGCCAAGAGGTTAAATATTGTTATCCATTATCACCTGAAGTGTTAAAAACACTTAGCTGAGGAGTCACATAGTTGTCCCCCTATTGACTTTACCACCTTCTATACTGCATCTCCCCATATGTACAAATTCCTTTCGTAATCAACTTAGGGTAATTTGAGTTATCAAAAGCTATATTCCATAGACCATCAGTCCGTGAGAAAAAACTACATTTATATCCTAACAAATGCACTTGTTTACAGAAAATTTGGAAAAACCTTTATAGGCCTGAAAAAGTATGTTGATTTTACCCAATTTCACTTGGGCAATCATGATTTGAGCGTGTGACCTAATTACCAAACAACAACAAATTTTGTTAAGTGAAGTGTGATTTAGACAATAGGAAAGGGCACGGTAACTGTAATCTCATTTGGCTTATTGACCTCGCACCACATGACGTGTGTGAGGCACATAAACAAGCCTTGAAATAGTATGTCTGTCATTTGCAGAATGAGGTCCCCAGAGGGTGAATTTAGTGATGCTACCCCACATAGCGGGGTAGCATCACTAAATTCACCCTCTGGGGACCTCATTCTGCAAATGACAGACACACTATTTCAAGGCTTGCACATAAATCTGTCAGGTCAGGTCAATCTGCAGGGCTCCTTGTTATTCTTATTAGCAAATATGTGAAAAACAATCATACCTTAACATGAATTTGAGTCTTGATAACAGCTGACCGTAATATCAATGCCTGAAATAAAAAAATATGCCAATGAGGAACGGAGAGCATCAGTTAGCAAGCCTTGAAATAGGGTGTCTGTCATTAGTAGAATGAGGTCCCCAGAGGGTGAATTTAGTGATGCGGGCTAGCATCACCAAATTCACCCTCTGGGAACCTCATTCTGCTGAGATGTAAGCAGAATGAGGTCCCCAGAGGGTGAATTTGGTGATGCGGGGTAGCATAACTAAATTCACCCTCTGGGGACCTCATTCTGCAAATGACAGACACCCTATTTCAAGGCTTGTCAGTTAGATATGCAAAATAAAAATAATATCTATTTATCGAGTTAGAAGAAAGGAGGTCAACTCTCGGTATTAGGTCGATAAAAGAAGATGGTGTTCTCGGACATTGCTAGCATCTTTAACACATTCTACACTAATATGATTCGCCCACCCAGTTACAAAAGTAAATTTTGGAATGGTCTATTATTTATTTTGAGAGGTTTTTTTAATGAAAAAAGAGCAGACGACAGTATGACAAGAAGATGATACAAGGGCAGAAGTATTCATACTCTTTGGTGGGGAACGTTCAGATAATAAGTTCAACAAACTTATTATATGAACATTTCCTGAGGGAACTACTCGTCAATGATTATTTAGTATAGAAAAGGTTATATTCTACTCTGCTGCATAAATTTGTTTTATATCTCATTTGAAAAAATAGACAAACACTTTTTGATATATTGTTGATACAAGTCATTCTAAAATATTCAGAAAATATTTTAGACATCGTCTTCAGTTTCAGGCAACGTGTCTCTGATAAGACAATGTGTAAATAATATCAGCAGCACTTACAACCGAAACGGTGGCTAACTCCAAGATGGCTAACTCCGAGATTGGCAGTGTTATTAAAATCGGTTAATATTTGTTCGAGTTATTGCGCTTATGACAAACAAACTGGCAAGAAATCGTCAAAACTAACTCAGGTAAGAAAAATCGGACGAAACTGGTTTTAGAACTCGTCCAAGATATTGTGGCAATCAACTCATAATTTTGTTTTTATTGAAATCGGTTAATATTTGTTCGAGTTATTGCGCTTACGACAAAAAAAATGGTGAAAAATCATCAAACTAAGGGGCATAAGTCAGGTAGGTAAAATCGGACGAAACGGGTTTTCTAACTCGTCCGAGATATTGTGGCAACCAGGGTTCGCGCTGTCAGTAGCCAAATTAGCCAATGGCCAATCTTTTTCGAATTTGGCTATTAAAAATTTCATTTGGCTAAACTTTTGGCTAAACTTTTTTTTACCCCAAATGGAGACGGAAAGGAGTCGGAAAGCTAACTAAAAAAGCGCTGAATAGATCGACATTCAAGACAAAATTAGGTGACAAAGGATTTTGTACCATGGAAATATCGTACAATTTCTACAATGAGTAACAAACGCAAGCTGCACATAATCAAACTTCACGAGACAGTAAAAGGTAAGCTCTAACATTTAACCAGACTAATCGTCAAAACACTTAAGCTGTACACTGGTTATGTAATGTTTTGTTGATTAGGCAGTCTGTAAGATAAATTACCTAAATTATTTGTTCCTTACAGACGAGCCATTCTTAACTCAGTGGTAACGTAATTGTGTCATAAACTGCATCCCGTCTAATAACCTGGCTTCACACCATAAAAGGTTTGAATACAATAGATATTCAACAGTTATCACCTTACTATAATAAGCAATAGTTCGCGACAGTCATGGTGTCATCGACATAGAGTTATTACAATTGGTTTAGTGGATTTATGTGATAATAATTATATAGAATTTTCATCGGGCTTTTTGCGTATGGTCCGATGTGAAATCCCGCCGTATTATATATTAATGTGTTATGAATTGATCTGCCTGTGTGATACCTGTGTTCGTATAATATTGTTTTTAAAGTTGTTTTTGTGTTGTTTTAATTATGTTTTTATTCTGAGTAACAAATAAAGTTTAAAACAAATATTTTAGTCATTAATTGTGAACCGCCCAGAAAATGAGGATTTAATTTGGCCAAATTTTTTTTTTAATTTGGCCAAAAACCATTTGGCCAAAGTTGTTATCATTTGGCTAATAAAATTTTCATTTGGCTAAACTTTTGGCCAAACGATTTTTCGGTCCAGCGCGAACACTGGTGGCAACCAACCGAAATTAATTATCGGGGGACAATTACTTGAGAACACTGGGTGTTTATATTTCAGTGCTCATTATATCTCCCCGCGACTGGAGCACTCTACTGGTAACATTAATATTGAACAATCAGACCACTGATTTGAGCATGAACATTTATAAGGCACTGAACATATAATCGTAACGTACCTTCATTCGTCGTTGATAATCTTTCCCCATATTAATTGATTTCTCAAATGTGAAGCTTCTTTGATCTATATCTTTTGCATATAAAATCTGAAATAAAGTAAAAATTGCATGGACAACTATGAACATTTGCAAGCCTTGAAATAGTGTTTCTGTCATTTGCAGAATGAGGTCCCCAGAGGGTAAATTTAGTGGTGCTATCCCGCGTAGCAAGCTAGCATCACCAAATTCACCCTCTGCGAACCTCATTCTGCTAAGGCCTCAATTGCTATGGAATTTGAATTTTGAGTTGGGGGAAACTCGAAATTCGGAGAGATTCTCCCTTAGATATCCAGCGGCTACGTAGTAGGGAATAAAACTGAGGCATTCCAATCGAGTACAGCCAGTTATAATGGGAGCGTGACTAATCGGGCAGGTACATTATACATCGGGGAGGCGACCAAAAAGTTAACCCCTTTCCTACTGTGGTTTTACAAGGCAGGACATATATCCAAATATTTAGTTGAGGGCTTTATTTAGCATGCCTAAGGATCATGAATGGTACCTTGTTGTGAGAGTCTATCCTAGCATTGATCTGTCCGTCGAGGATAAGTTGCATCAATTCGTCCTCCAATGCCAGTACTGTGGTATTAAAGGCTTCTGCCATCCTATGCATGTCGGCAGACAGGTAGGGACTGAAGTACTGCAACAAATATAAACTCAAGTAAAAATAACTCAAAATATTAGAAATTAGGGCTGCACTAATATGAAACATCAGAAAGCAATTTGTATTGCAAAATAATTGTGATAATGCTATGTGCAATCACTGCAATGTAATGCATAATTGTCAATCACAACTGAGAATTATTCAATGTTTGCTGCGGAAATCAAGCTGCATGCAAGGTAATTTGATTCAAGTTTACCTGGTATTTGTATTGCGAATACTCTATGAATCAGTACTGAATTGGTATGTTTCTGTGGGAAATTATTATAGAGAGCATAAAATAACTAGTCTTTCTTAGACAATATGAGAGTTGCAATTGGAAGAAAAGTATGCATAACATTAATCAAATTGTTTTTGAATAAAGAAGGATAACTCAAGAAGAGAAAAGGCAAACAACTTTGTTGGACACTCTTTTCAAACCAGTCTCAATGGCAAACCTATATACCAAATTTCATTGAGATCTGATAACCCATGGCTGAGATTTATGCGTGGACAGACAGAAAACCATTATTTCCAAATTAACAAAGAAGGATAACACTAGATTGGAAATATGAATGTCATTCGCCCCTCTTTTGAAAGCAGTCATTATGATGAACATCCATACCAAATTTCATTCAGATCTGATAATCCATGGCTGAGACAAGCAAACAAAGTCCAAGTCAATCCAATATACCCCACATTTTTCTTCGAAAAGTGGGGAAACTTATAATTAATGACACAAACCATGCTGATTCTAGATAAAGAAACTTATATTGTTGCTCTGCATAACAAATTTCGGAAATATTTTTTGGGTCTCATCTAGTGGTCACTCCAAAGATCCATAAGAAGTTTGGTGATCGGTTGTGTTGAAGGAAATTATCAATGGATGTACTGACTTTGTCAAGTTGAGTTTCCTCTTAAAAAATGGCATATTCAAGATAAAAGAGGTAAATAATTTGAATTGATATTTCATGTCCCCTTGTCAGTGGAACATATTTTATAAATATTAAGACTGAATAGATATATATTTACCTGACATAGAGCTCTGTTTCTGATTTGTACATACAACGTGGAAATATGATTGGCTAAATACATGTCTAATAATAGATTATCCTGCAATGAGAAATTTGATTGGCTAAATACAAGTCTAATAATATATTATGGTTTCTAGATGATTCGTATGATAATCATTTCGTACAAGGACATAAGAAATTAATTGGTCATTTCGTACCAGGTTTCGTTTCCTATTGGAAATGTGAAAACATTTTATATTTCATACTTTATTAATAAAAAAGAATGAGACAAAAAAACTGCTTTGATTACCAACCATAAACTGTAATATACTATTGTCATAATGTATTTGTCTTTGTTCAAATAAAAAAAAAGAACATATTAGGCCAAAAAAAAAAAGGGTTTTGATTCTCGGGCAATTTTTTTTGAGAATCGATGAGGGAGCGAGGGTTTTATTTTTATTTTTTATTTTCGTTATGGGGATAATGCCCATAGTTTAAAGCATGAGTTATAATTTCCCAGGTTAAGAAAATGTAAGGAGAACATTGTTTTGATATAATTTTATAAACTAATGTTTTCCACTATAAAGAATGACCATAATAAGATCGTTCTCAACGTTGTAGATGGACCAGTCTACTAACGTTTTATCACCTGTTGTCACATTTAATGGGAAGATAATATTTGCGTTTCTAATATTGTTTCGTAACAAGCATATTTAATAACAACAAACAGAGCTAAATATCCGGTTCAATTACTCAAATAAAAATACGGAAATTGAATACAATCGAAACGAAAAGATATATATAGTGATCTTCATAGAAAGTCTAGAATGACTTATTCTGCCGTATCTGTATAAGTATTATGTACCTCAATACATGCCAGCCATAACAACTTCAAATATTAAACCATCGACGTATATTGTGTAGATCGATGATTAAATCAGCATACACATCGCCAATACGCACCATATTTCTTTCCGGTTTGCGTTCCCAAAAATGGTAAATCTCAGAATTGTTTCCCGTTTACCATTAACCTTTTCGAATTGATAAAATACCGAAATATTTGAACACATTTGACTCAATAAACTTGGGGTTTGGGCACCTTGTGGTGACAATATACCTGGTAGTTATCGTTGACTAGTGTCTGTTTTTGAATACCAACACATACACCATTGTATGTCTATCATATTCGGTGTTTGAAACATAACTAATTTCTGTTTTCTAGTTTCCTATTTTCGTGTTATCATTTGACAGCGTGGTCAAATTTGAAAATCGTAATAAAATGATTCAACGCGGGCCTTTTTTCGAGACGCGGCTATGCCCGAGAATCAAAACCCTTTTTTTTTTTGGCCTTAATAGTATTTTATAAAATAATGGGAATAAAAAATGAATATTAGTAGGTTATAAACATTATAAATATAATCAGAGATTACATGGGGAAATAATAAGTAATAATAAGTGATCCTATATTCTCTTGATCTAAGAATGGCAGAATGAATGTACTCAATATTATTGTCAACAATTTTTAGTAAATTTCGACTAACTTGAGTTACAATACTAAAAAGTTGCCACCCAAATGGTGTGAAAGTTCTATATAAGTGAATTATATAGGTAAAACGTTATTACATTTGGTGACCATTACTGATATTAAACAGATCTATTCCCTTATCGCTACAATAATATGGCAGTTTTATAGAAAAACGAGAGGCCGATCATGATCGGTAGATGTTTAACCCATACCTTGGCGATAGCGATGAGCTATTTTTATAAATTTTATAAATCTTTACATCAACCTTTTCATGAGTGCTAAAGTTTCAACAATTCACACTTAATATAGTGATCATGTGAAAAATATTTAGTTATCACATTGTGTCAACAGGATTGGTGGAGGATGTTAATATTTTTAAGCAAATAAACCAAATGACCCTCACTATGCAGGTTAGGGGTGTGTTCTTGTCAACTATGCCAAGAACTACATGTATAAACATAATCAATGGAAATATTTGAGTTATCAAATCGGATAGAATAGGGTTAATCTTACCCAAACTAATGAACTGATAAACACAAAATAGTCTATACAAAGCATGTCATTGGATTTAGAAACCCATACAATAAGTCAGTCTCAAGAATACCAGCACCATTAATATTACCCTGGAGCCCAAATGCAATTGAGGGAATTTCAAAATAAGACATTTCCTCTAATGATGAATATATAATTGGTGATTTATTGAAACCCTTACTGAACCTGGATCAAAGTGAAATGGATAATATTATATCTGTCTATTGCATAATATGTGTCTATGGAATGGTTTAATTTTAATCCCAAATCCATGCAAATCAAAAGTGGATCACCATCAACCTGGACATAATATAGGAGAATGATCAAATGAAAAGCATCAAAACCATATGATGTGTGGAGAGGGTTAATCATTTGCAATGACATCATATCATGGAACTGAGGAATGTGTGGATTAATTTTTGTCTAAGATAAGACAACAGTGTATGTAGACAACAGTGTCTGTAAAACATCCCTACAAAGTAACAATGGACTATTCCAATTTAATATTTTAGAATAGGTGTCCTATAGTGTTTACATAAACTTTAGTAATGAACCTGTTTCAGCAAAGGGGTTAACTTAATATTGCACAGAAAACAGAACTCCACAAGATAGCCATCAATCAATTTGACATTAATATGATAACAAATCCTGCCAGCCAACAGTACCACTATCAGGCTTTATAGCATGTCCATAGTGATAATTAACTCATTTCAATAACACACATGGTCTGCCAGATATGTTCTCTTAAAATTCCCAGCAGTAATTACTTGAATTATAAAGGGTCATAACTCTGTTAAAATATATCGGATAAAACCCATATTCGAACTCGATCTGTATTTAGGGGTGATAAATTCATATACCAAATTTGGTGCTGATCAGATGAAAAATGTTTTGAGTCATAGCAGCTTGGGTGAATTCTAAGTAAACATAAGAGTGAAAAGGGTTAATTAAACAATACCAAAAACCATACAGACGAAGAACATGCTTAGAAAAACCTAGGTAAGAAATATGAGGCAGATCAGAAGAAATATGTTCAACTTATTGCATTGGATAGCATGTGTGTAAAGGGTTAATTATTTTCTAAACCGATCAACCAATCAATACCAAAAACTATACAGATGAGGGGCATGTCATCATAAACCTACATATAAAATATGAACACAATCGGACAAAATATACTTCGGTTTTATCATCGGATTTTTGTTTTTTTAATTTTATTTTTGAAAAAAGGGTCATAACTCCTTTAAAATAAATCTGATCAAACCCATATTCGAACTCGATCTGTATTTTGGGCTCTGAAACTCGCATAATAAATTTGGTTCTGATCAGATAAAAATTGTTCGAGTTATGACAGCATGCGTGAATTCGAGGTCGAAAAAGGGCCATAACTCCGTAAAAAAAATCGGATCAAACCCATATTTGAACTCGATCTGTATTTTGGTCTGAGAAACTGATATACAAAATTTGGTTCCGATCGGATAGAAAATTTTTGAGTTATCGCACCATGTGTAAAGTGTCTACGGACAGACAGACGGACGGACGGACGGACGGACGACGAGTGGTTAATCCGGACGTCGACATTATGTTTACCATACTATGGTATGGGTAAACATAAAAATGCAGCTAAAAGTGTATAATCATTTTGTTTGGCTTTAAAATTAGAAGACTTACTTTTATCTCAGTTAGCAATTTCAAACAGGATGCATACTGTGATTCATAAAACTTGTGGATTATATCTCGTAGCTGTGGTTCTAATTCTAAAAACAATTTAAAAGAGCTGAAACAAGAAGAAATAGTTAGTTACTACAGTGATTGACACGGCCCATCAAAACGGCAATTTAAACTGAAGCTAAAGCCGACATTCACTAAGTATGGGTACTATAAAGCTGGCAACTATTGAAATACAAGTAAAATACAGGTAAGGATTGTGGTTAAATTATTATCTCAGTTTTGAATGTCAGATCAGTTAACAATGCGAAATGTTTCAGGAGTTAGACAATGAACGTGTCAATGACATTGTAGCTCAACTTGGAAAGAATTAAATTTTTTGCTGGGCAATGAGTAGAATGATAAAGAAGGAAAGTAAACTAGAGGTCACCCCGAAAATCCATATGATGTTTGGTGATGATCGGATGAGGGATGTGGTCTGAAGGGTGTGCCAAAGGATTTAGTCACACAAAGAGTAAATTCCAAGATGGATGGTGGTGGCCATGTTTTTCAACGAATTTCGGTCAAAATATGAGGCTCCCATCTAGAGGTCACCCAAAGATACATATGAAGTTTGTTGATCATCAGATGAAGAATTTGGTCTGTAGGGTATGCCAAAGGATTTAGTCATACAAAGAGTAATATCCAAGATCGCTGCCGGCGGTCATGTTTTATATCGAAAATTGTTCAAATTTGATAGCTCCTATCTATAGGTCACCCTGAAGCTACATATGAAGTTTGGATAAGGGATGCGGCGTGTAGGGATTGCCGAAGGAAATTGTTGATGCACGACCGACGCCAACCCATGGCAATAGCTCAAACTTTACATTGTAAAGATGAACTAATATGTAACAATTTGAACAATTAAAATGTAATGATCAATTTCTAATTTTCTTTTGTCATTATTGCCAGATTGAAAACAGAGCCTATAGCTCTCACCGAGGTGTCACCCTGAATTATCATTTTGATTTTTTGAGTTGTTTGAATCAGATATACAGGCTGCAGACCATGTCAAAGAAAATATGCATATATAGCATGACGGAACATGAGCATAGGCAGGTGATGTACAATATGCCTTATTGGCTATTTTAAATTCAGTGTGGACCACTTTATGTCCAGTGCTGAATTGAATTGAATACATACCTGCTAGATATAACATTTTTCTGTAGTTCTTGCCTATCGAAGGAAGCCAGGGCACAAAGAGCACCATATGTAGCTACATTACATGGCGATATCAACTGAAGAATGAAAACAATACATATGTAGCTACATTACATGGCGATATCAACTGATGAATGAAAACAATACATATATAGCTACATTACATGGCGATATCAACTGATGAATGAAAACAATACATATTATCCACCTTACATAGTGATAATAACAAATCAATTAAAACCATACACATGCACAGGCCCCTGGGGAAAAATACCAGATATACCATTATATACTATAGGCTACCAGTTACAAGGTTCACAAGTCCGATTTTGGCAAAAAACACACCATCTGTCACATTCCGCATCAATTCCCAAAACCGGTAATTTCAGTCACAATATATTTCATTGTGTTATATTGGCCAAGAAATTTTCATTTTTTGATGCATCATTTGATAGTATCAAACAAGGGAAGTCGAGATATCATATCATTAGCTAAACTTACCGACAAAAAGGCAGTCATAAGTTTGGGTGTCCGGTAAGTAGTGATTATACACGGATACCAATTCAATTATTATGATCACGAATGCCAAACTAGTGTATTCTCAGTACGATAGGTGGACCTCGCTGCAACTGACACCGCCAAGTTATGTATCATAAGAAAGGAAATTTGATGGTCTATACGATACACTGAGGGAATATCGGCAGAGTTGAGCATTTCTTAGAATTATTGAGGATATTAGTCGGACACAGACTGACGATCCATTTTACCCCCAAAATTTCCAGTAGAATTTGCAAGTTTTTGGTACGGTATCTCGAATTAGCTTCCTTTGATTTTTTCAAGTTATATGTTGCATTGTCACTGGTATACTAATGTGGGCCTTGTCACTGGTATACTAGATGTGGGCCTTGTCACTGATATACTATATGTGGGCCTTGTCACTGGTATACTAATGTGGGCCTTGTCACTGGTATACTATATGTGGGGCTTGTCACTGGTATACTATATGTGGGCCTTGTCACTGGTATACTATATGTGGGCATTGTCACTGGTATACTATATGTGGGCCTTGTCACTGGTATACTATATGTGGGCCTTGTCACTGGTATACTATATGTGGGCCTTGTCACTGGTATACTATATGTGGGCCTTGTCACTGGTATACTATATGTGGGCCTTGTCACTGGTATACCATATAATGGTATATCTGGTAATTTTCCACAAATTCTAAGTCGATAACTGTCAGAAATGGTCGGATCGCATCCAAATTTGAACTTGACTGGGACTCTCTCATACCACGTTTCATCAAATTCTAGTTAAACACTATTCAAGTTAACATCCAACATACAACAAAATAATCAGCAAATTATATTAATCAGAAAAAGAGAAATAACTCCATCAGAAATGGTCTGACTAAACCCAAATTCGACCTTGATATGTATTTTCATGTAATTAATCCACATAATAAATGTGAAAGCTATTGAATAATTTCGTTATAATCCGGACAACATCAGGGCATAACTCCACAAGAATTGATTGCACTGGATCCAAATTCGAAATTGATCGGGACATATACCAAGTTTCATCAAATTCTGTTGAATACTATTGAAGTTATCATTCAGATAACAAATGCGAAAACCTATCGGAGAGATATATAAGAGAATGCGCTGACACGGGATATTTAATGCTGCACCAGCACAGCTCCCATCATGAAAGGGTTAATTACAACGTTCTTTCCAAGCAAAATATCATAAACAAATCTCTTTTAAATTGAAATCAATCAGGTCACACTTAAGTTTACATGTTAATTCATGGCTGGTAAAACTAGCATACTTGAATGCAGTGAATTTGAACAGACAACATAGGGTACTTACTTCCGGAAAATCACAGTGGTCGATGCTGGCTTGGAGGAAATATTTTGCGGCGGATTTGTACTTTTTTGTTGCTAGATCTGCTAATCCGGCTGCACACTTCAATTTTGTTAAAACTGTCTGTCCGCAATCTTTACCAGACTGTAGAAAAAGAATATACAATTAACTGGTGATAACAGAGCCTGCAAATAGAGTGTCTGTCATTTGCAGAATGAGGTCTCCAACAGGGTGAATTTAGTGATGCTATCCCGTACAGCAGGATAGCATCACCAAATACACCCTCTGGTGACCTCATTCTACTTTGGCATCATCTTCTGGGAAGTATCTATAGTGTGTCAAATTAACATTGTTTTTAGTTACTTTTCCCCTTCTGTTCAGTTTCTATTTCCCCTAATTTACAGAAGATAAGATGCATAATCAAGGTGACTAATAAGTGAACATCACCAACTTGAACTGGTGAATTTAAATCTGATCCTAGGTCTTCAATAGCAGTTGAGGTCTGAGCAGAATGAGGTCTTCACAAGGTGAATTTGGTGACGCTATCCCACCGTGCAGGAAAGCATCACCAAATTCATCTTCTGGGGATCTCATTCTGAAAGTGACAGACATACTATTTCAAGGCTTGAAATTGACTTAGTGGGGCCTAATCCATTCAGAAACAAGTGCAACGCCAAGCCTGGCATATGCTCCTGATGCTCAGTTTAGAGAGTGGGCAATGGATGGATTTTTATTTTTATTTTCTAAATCCAAGAAGTGGCTATCCTTTCCCTTTAAACTGTGCTATCAATAATCCAAAGCACAACCAAATCCGATGATACATACCCAAGGAACAAGCTGAAATGTCCATACAGAGACAAAATTCAGAAATTCCCAATTCAAACAAGGGTTGTAACTCTGGTAAAATGAATGTAAGAAACCTGTAGTAAGTCGGATTTTTTTTTCACAGGAAATTTCGTCTCGCCTTAATTAAGACGTTACCATGGTCATTTGACACATTTTCCCACATTTTCATGACCGAGCAGAGCGGGAATTTCTATTTGACCCACTTTTTCTGACTCGACCCAAAACATTTTCGGCTCAAAAAGTTCGGCCCAGGTGGCCATTTATGAATATGGGACCTTTTGCCACATTTTCCGAAATTTTCCCGACCGAGCAGAGAAAAAAACTAAAATTCGACCCACTTTTTTCGGACTCGACCCAAACAAATTTCGGCCAAATTTTTTTGGCCATTTATGACCTCGCACTTGTTTCGGACTATTTTCTTTTATTTTCGGACTTAGCCTATTTTCGAGGTTTTTTTTCCCCGAGCTGTGCTGTCACCATACCAAAGTACAACTGAATCCGAAAATCCTTGCCCAAGTTACATGCTGAAATGTTCTTTCGAACACAAAATTCACAATTTCCAAGTCAACCAAGGTCTGTAACTCTGGTAAACATTAATGACAAAACCTGCAGTTTGTGGATATCCTTTCCCCCAACCTCTGCCAAAGGACAACGAAATCCAATAACAAAGACATCCACAGCATAATGTTTGTTATGGACACGTTGTACACTAAGTCCAGCAAAGGGCCATAACTGTGGAAAAAGTTGGGACAAAACCTGGAATATGTGGAGATACTTTCCACAATGCACTTTCCAAATTGGACTATCGATACTTAAGCTGTGTTGTGAATTGTTTCTTTTGGACGTACAGAAGGACAGATGGATGAAGATCTCCACTACATACCCCCGAATCCTCCTTAGGAGGGTCAGAGCATAATAAGAGAGTTACAAATGTCAAATTAACCCTTTCATGATGGGAGCTGCGCTGGTGCAGCATTAAAGATCCTGTACCTGTGCATTCTCTTATATATGCGAGTCTCTCATAGGGAGCCTCGCATATATAAGAAAATGCACTGGCTTAAAGTGAAGGTAAATATTGTTAGGCCAATGTATTCTCTTATATATGTGAGGCTCCCTATGGTAGAATCGCATATATAATAAGAGAATGCATTGGCACAGAGTTTTCACAATATTTCAGGAAGCTCCAATCATGGAAGGGTTAAGTCAGTTTACTAACCTCAGTTATTTCTGGTATACTATATGTGGGCCTTGTCACTGGTATACTATATGTGGGCATTGTCACTGGTATACTATATGTGGGCCTTGTCACTGGTATACTATATGTGGGCCTTGTCACTGGTATACTATATGTGGGCCTTGTCACTGGTATACTATATGTGGGCCTTGTCACTGGTATACTATATGTCAGTTAAGTCAGTTTACTAACCTCAGTTATTTCTGGAGTGCTTTCAGCCTTATTAACATAACTTAGAACATGTGACCAATTCTGTAGGTACACACTAACCTGAAGAGAACAATACAAATAACATGACTCAGGCAAGCCTTGAAATAGGGTGTCTGTCATTTGCAGAATGAGGTTCCCAGAGGGTGAATTTAGTGATGCTACCCTGCATAGCAGGCTAGCATCACCAAATTCACCCTCTGGGAACCTCATTCTGCTGAGATGTAAGCAGAATGAGGTCCCCAGAGGGTGAATTTGGTGATGCTAGCCTGCTATGTGGGGTAGCATCACTAAATTCACCCTCTGGGGACCTCATTCTGCAAATGACAGACACCCTATTTCAAGGCTTGGACTCAGGGACCAACCTGGAGGTGTCAAATTGGGAGAAGTCACTTCTCTGTTCAGTTATTAAGGAGAAGTTTACTGTTATCAGGGAGAAGTAACAAAATGGCTGAAGTTTTATTTACATCCAAACACCACCCTTCTATGATAAGTATCATGAAACACAAGAGCACATTTATAAAACCATTATAGTGAGTAAGAAAACCATTAAATTAGTAAATATGCTTTAAATATCTTGTTGATACATATGCATACTATCATGAGAGATAAGTCACTTCTCCCTTGGACAAAAATAGGGATCAGTGGCACATTTTAGGGAGAAAATGTCGGACGGTGATATAGAGCATTCCAAAGCTTCAGGATGGAGGGTGAATATAGAGCCCTACCAAGCTTTAGGATTTGACTCAATCTGCAACAGATATTCAATTTGATTCAAAATAGATTGTCTCGTTAGTTTTCTTTTGTGTCTTTCAAAAGAAACAATAGATGCATATCAGAATCCTATAGTTACTGAACCCTTTCAGTGCCAAGTCTGATTTTTGTATCAACCCATATTTCCTTGATCATTTTTTCAAATCTATTGATTACAATAATGTGATACATTGATGGAAAGAGCCCTCGTAGTGTGAACATCCATACCAAATTTCATTGAGATCCGACCTGTGGTTGAGATATATGCTTCGATGGACAGACGATTGAATGCATGTCATCCAATATACCCACCACATCCTTCTGTCATGGGGGCATAAAAATTACTATTTGGTTTGACAATCATTTCATTTTACATGCATGTTACCCAGTTTGATATGTAACTTCCTCATTCATAAATAGGGGCAGCTAATAGCCTCAATATATTGAACAATTGCTATAGCCGATACAGATAAAGAGAGCATTATAAGTTATTGTGGTGCATTTAAGGTACCATGGTGTAACATTGAAGGCTTGGAGTTTAAGTTCTAGGCTCAAAGCTGGAGTTTAATTTCATAGGTTCCAAGCCGTCAGTGTCACACCATGTTACTGTCCATCCACTACAATGATATGCCAACAGTCCTGGTCATTCATAGCAATTTGACATTTAATCCGAAGAATGATCAGCAGAAAATGTCAAAATCTCCTTTCGCTCTCTCCATAACGTTCTTTAACGCAAGACTAAATAAAATAATAAGTACTTGTGTTTAGGGTAAGCCACCTGCCCCTCCCAAAACGGGCTGCCTCCTCACCATTTAAATTTTGTTCTTCAAATTTTCCCACTTATTTTTTTTTTCACTTAAAATACGAAAATATGCGACCAGAAGGTAGCGACTGGAATAAGCAGTTGCTTTAAAAAATAATCATTATTTTGTCACTTTCTGCAGGTGAATTCCATAAATCACCTTAGGAAGTGACCCACCTCCCAGTCCCTGTACCCTCGAACACCCAGAACAAAAAGCTTGCATCTCCAATTCCCCCATAGAAAAGAATGGCAGGAATAATGTTGAGCAAGAAAAATAAATTATAAAATATAATAACTTTTTTGTTTTTTCAATTTTACCAAACTTTCTGAAAAATGGACAAAAATTCAGAAATGGCAAACAAAATTGGCCAAAGAATGGCCCAGCCAGAGTGAAACTGGCTCCTTGAAGAGAACTTTACCTTAATAACATTAAGACACATATTCACGACGTGTTTGGGACTGGTGCAATAATCTCGTGCTCTGGAATAACATTTCAAGGCATTACTCAGATCTCCACAATCCAAGTAATGGTCGCCTAAATCATCATGTCCCCGTCTGTCAAAAATAAAAATGAAGATTGTTTAAATCAAAAAGAGCGATGTTATTCAGTATTGATTCACTTTAGACATATTCCTGTCTGGTTCAGAAGATCATAATGGGTACAGACATATGAAAAAATACATTTTTTTATACAGACTACATTTTCCTCCGAAAGATTTATTGAAATCAAAGAAATTACCACTTCAGAGATAAAAAAGAACCCCTTTTTTGCTCCAATTATTTTTGCATGAATATCACATGAGAGATTATAACAAAGCATGTTTCAGCACTATATCGACAAGCTCAGTCAGATATATTATTTGATGTGGCTTCTCCTAAATAATGTATCCATATTTGAGGTTCAAAAGGAGCCATGTCCATTTAACTAAATGAAATAGGAACCATGTCCATTTAAAGTAATGTGCAACACTCCAGTAGGGTGATAAAATAGAAATGGTGAATAATCTTGCTCAAAGTTGTTATTTATACAAATAGTATATTCAAATTGACAACATACAACGTAATTCTTATGTATTAATTAAATACAATCACTTTCGGTGGCGAAATAATTTTTGTTAGTTTATCATCGATATTTGCGTCCCGAATCGAGAAGTAAATATTTACAATTGAGCGTAGTTCAGACAATGTTTTCTATGGAGTGATACGGTCGATTTGCTTGAGCTTTTCGCCGATGTTAGTAGAATGCTACATTCCTCCAGTTGGCATAGTACCTGGATACTAACTTATTAGTTTCACGCACCCGAATAATTCCATAATATGTCTTTAACTAAATGAAATGTAAGTATGAGTATGACCTATTACAGGTTATGATTACATCGTAGTTATGTTTCCATGGAAGACCAAAAAATAATTGATCATTATCTAACCTTATACTCTCCTTGATTGAGTTGCTTTTATAATTTTTTAAATCTGTGTCAAGTTTCTCGAGTTTTAGAGCAGCTTTTTTAGCTGTGATTTCCATCCACTGAGTGTCGAGAGAAGGAACGTTGTGAACAGCTCCTGCTATAGCATCCGGCAAGCTTGAAGACCTAGAATGTTTCAAAGATATCTCAATGTGGCAATCAAAATGACAGACCTAAGATACATCAATAAATGGGCAATGATGGTATCATGACATTAACCCTTTACCCAACAAAACGGCCAAAAACGCCCAAATAAAGCTTCAACAGCCTAAAATATCTTCGGTCTGTCTCAATAACACCATACAAATATGGATATCATTGGAACCGGTTCATTGACCACATTGTGATTGTTACAGTTATGCCCTGTGCCAATGCATTCTCTTATATATGCGAGTCGACCATAGGTCGCCTCGCATATATAAGAGAATGCATTGGCCTAAAAAAAATCTTTTATAATTATTTCTTACATTTTTTTACAATTTTTATAATATTTTTCTACATTCTTTGACAATTTTATCATTTTTAATATGTGTTAAGCCAATGCATTCTCTTATAAATGCGAGGCGACCTATGGTCGACTCGCATATATAAGAGAATGCATTGGCACAGGGCCGTTCTGCTGGGTAAAGGGTTAAAGGAACTAAAGGCCTCCAAAGTGGTTTCATGCCAAACAACAGAAGGCTTAAAAAAAATGGATTCTCAGGCACAGGCACATTGAATAAAATGGTCTGCGTTGAACATGTTTATTCCCTCCACTGAATAAGAATTTTAGAATTACCAAAACTAAAGTAATTTAAAGTATGATGTTTATTAATGTTTATTAATGGTGTGGTGTTAGCCAACCTTGCCTAAGGTTGAAATATGGACCTTCACTGGATGAAGAACAATAATTTTGAACAGTAAGTGTCAGAACGCATGTTGGGTTACCCAAGAGATATAAATACGATAACACAAAAATCAGAAACGAAAGCTAGAAAGATATGTGATGTCAATAATGCATTTTTTTATACTGTGTTCCGTGTTCCCGCATATCAAATTATCTGCAACAAATTATAACTTCAATCTATTATCCGAACAGAAATAAATGTTGTGCCATGTGTATAATAACACTTACTGTGAAATTGCATCAACAAGCTTTCTATGAAGTTGGGTATATAATGTAGTGTTATATGTCGTCATCACATAGGTTAGAGCCATTCTAAGTGCCTCCACACGCATCAATGGACAATGGTCAGCTATAAATTTCAGCCGACTCAGCTTTGCTAAACCAGAATACTGGCTTGCATACTGCTCTAAATCCTGAAACAAGAATAAATGCATTCTTAGTTAATCGCATATAATGTTACACAATGTAATCAAGATGTCTATATGTGCTACACTTGGTTATACTGATACAGGTAACTTTGCAGATATAATTTATTATATTTATGGCATCATTTTTATATGAAAATTGAAGGAGAAAATCCATGTGGTGGTGGTTGCGTTGACACAAAGTGCTGGGATTATATCACGATCATAGTGTTATAGAGTTAAAACCATTATTACAGCCCTTAAAATCCGACGAGAATCACAATCATGATTCTAATTTTGATTCTCGTAAAAAGTGTTGCTTCCTGTAGAAATACTATGTTTTGATTCTCGTAAAATTTGTTGGATTTTAAAGACATAATATGCACTTGCTCGGGTGCGCGAAACTGATAAGTCAGTAGTCAGGTGCTATGCCAACTGGTGGAATGTAGCATTCTACTAAACATTGCCGAAAATTTCAAGCAACTCGACTGTACCACTCCAAAGAAACATCGTCTGAACTTTACGCTCAATTGTAAATATTTACTTCTCGATTCGGGATGCAACTAGCGACGATAAACCAACGGAAATGATTTCGGCATCGAGAGTCACTGCACTCAATTAATAGATAAGGCCAAATAAAAAAGATAATATGTTTCCGTACATCGACCGACCCTAAAAATAACCCGCCGACCCTAATCTTTTTATTGATATTTTTTTTTTTTTAATGTTTTTACCGCCAATGCTCATAAATATTGATAATCATTAGGTGCAAAACACATGGTTTCTAACATAAGCCTGTGATAAGTGACATGAAGTGTGACAGTTGTCTCAAAAGCCACAGGTGTGTGATGGGTTGTGGATTGATAGGCATGAATCTTGCAATTTTAATTTCAAGAGAGTGGATCTCATGCCTGCTTTACCATTATGCATTGTTTGGGACTTATGGAACATATTCATGAGTTCCAAATAAACATGCATTCCCATTTATTATTTTCTTGACAGCATGAGAAATGTACATTTCCATTTCGTTTGACACTTAATATTCAAACAACATTTTACTGGTACACTTCATTGCTTCACCCACCATGTTTCTTTTGCACACATTTAAAAATGCTGGGTGCTATCTAAAGGGGTACTGAATCTGCCAATTATGGGACCATCTCCTTTTATACTCAAGAGAATATATGCAGCAAATTAATGCATTTGAGCCATGGATTAGTGCCAAATACACTGATGTGTTCTATGAGAACGATGCAAACAACATGGTAATTTATATGACTGGAGTCATAAATTCATTTTCAATATACTTACCATGTTGTTTGCACCATTCATAGAGCACATAAGTGTATTTGGCATTAATACATGCCTCAAATTCATTCATTTGTTGCATATATTCTGTTGAGTATACAAGGAGATAGTCCTACAAATAACCGGATTCAGGGTACAGTACCCCTTTAATATATTATTTTGTTCAAAATAAATGTTTTGTTTTGATAAACTTGCTTTTATAATTGACACCAACTAATGCTACACAGGTTTTGAAAATGTGCTGAACAGTATATTCGTGTCTTGTCATGATTTCTGTTAGAGGATCTTTGTATGTTGCAAGGAAATTTAAAATTAACTGAAGACGAACTGCTGGTGGCTGCCAGACTTTCGGGAACACACTTAAAGTAACTGCATTAGTGCTGATCACAAACCCTGTGTACCCTTCAGCAGATTTTCAAAACCTGTGTACCGTAAAATACCCTTCAACACTTTTATTTGGTGAGTGACCCCCTTCAGCCCAACTGACATCTTCAACAATCAGGCAGAATATCCCATATGAACAATTCAAATATATAGGTTCTATAATATTTTCGGACAGTCGGAGAATATGAAGCCCCATCCCTCTGAGTTCATGGCCAAAATCAGTATGTGAATACTGAAACACACTATTAAGAATAACAGCAAGTTTGATATCTTGTTCAATGTTAATGTATATTTCCACAAGTAATACTTTCCCTACAACACAAGTAGGCATTTTATGTCATTTCGGTCGAGGTAGTTCAATATTTCTGCAGCTGGAAAAAAATATCAAAAAATAATTAAAAAAAAACATTTCCCTACCTACCCTAATTTTTTCTCTCCGTTATCGGAAACATATTATCTTTTTTATTTGGCCTAACAATGATGGTGTGTTTTATCAATTTGGATATAATGTTTGTAAAAATAACTACTTTGAGCAAGATTATTCTCCATTTCTATTGTATCACCCTATCAGAGTGTTTCACGTCACTTTAAGGATTGTATGATAATCCTCGCCATTGTATAACAGTCTAGATCATTGACTCTATTCTGAAAATTTGAGATGACTATGTCCTTATCATACACCTGCATTATCACGTATGTCATCATTTGTTGAAAATTCTTATTCTCTATCTATATCATATAAAGTAAAGCAGGGTTTCTGCTTGGGGGCAGTGGGTCCCTTTTAGGGCCCCTTTCCCCTCGGGCAATTTCCCCCCCATCCATGCATGATACATCACTTTCATATATAATGTGAACTACCGGTAGACATCACGTATGCCCAGTGTTAAATCAAAGTACCAATGCATGACAGTAGTGTAATCTAATCCTGATTAGGCCTAAAAAGAATATACCTATGTTTCTACTAACCCGACCGACACATGTCCGAAACCTCAGACACATGTCCGAAACCTCAGACTCATAATTTTGTGCTGATTTTATAAAAAAAAAAATTTTTTAAATATAATGTCTATACATGTATATATGAAGATGGGTCGATGATTTGTAATACCTCTTGGTCTAGATTTCTATTTTGTTTAAACTGTTCACCCAGAATAAGTTGTGAACAGTTCAAATAGCATATAGATCTCATATTCTGAGGGCAAGAATGTTATTGAAAACTGGCCAAATTATCCACTTGACTATTTCTAATTCTGCTGTTTCAATAATGTATACATGTATCTAATTAATATACACCTCAAAAAGATCATTAGCCTCGGACCACAGGTACACCATACATGTTAACTAATCTATTATTTTAAATGTCAGTACTGGGAATTCAAATATCAAGGAAATCAGGAATACAATCAGTTAGGAGTCCTGTTACTCTAAATCATATTTTAATATGGCAGACATGATGTGCGAAAGAATCACCACAGTGGAAATAGGATTGATTACACAGTTCGCGATGGTGGAAAAAAGATAAAAATGATAAAAATTTATTCCCTACCTGCCTACTCTCCCCTGGAGAAACACTGATAATTTTTGTTTAAGCCTTACGTTGTCAGCATTGTGTTCTGTCAAAGACATCGATTGTATTTCCTTTGACATTAATAGATTCTCTTTTATCTTGATTGGTGTGTTTAGCGACATTGACAAAATGCAGCATGTGTGCCTGGCTTCAACAATGTGAATACAAGTGAACGGTCAAAGCCAAAACACATAGTCAATCAGGGTGATGTCGCATTTAAAAGCCAGTATGCTCAGGTATGCTAGAATATATCGTACACGTGCATCTTGAATCCGAGGGCGATTGGACTCAGCACTTGTAGGATTCAACAAGAATGACTGGGACAGATAATTGACAATTTCTGGGCAATGACAGAAAGAAAGTTTGACTTTTAAACAACCCAAAAATGCATAATGTTGTTTATTCATTAACGATGTGAATCACTAAGAACATGTCGAGTTATTGTTAAATTTGATGACTGGGAAATCATGATGTATATATGATTTTTCACATTCGTTTAGCTTTTAATTTTTGAGAAATAATCCCCGATATCGAAATCCCTGCTTGTCCCATATAGGCCTAGATGTCTATATTTGTAACCAAAATAAATTAAATGCTAGTATTGAATGACGCACAGTATGCACCATATTCCTAATTTTGAAACTACAGTGACATATGGGCAGCTCAAGTTTGTTTGTGTATAGGCCCCTACCCACCATTCCAAGTCTGCTCGTGCGAAAACCGGCTAAGATACAGTAATGCCCTAAGTAATCGACCCCTTAACCACAGCAGAATTATGGGTAACTTTTCAGGATTTAATCAGAAATATGGCTTGTTGCCATTCATCGGAAAGCTCTCGGGGAGAGCTTTCCGATGAATGGCAACAAGCCATATTTCCAACTAAATCCTGAAAAGTTACCCATAATTCTGCTGTGGTTAAGAGGTCGATTACTTAGGGCATTACTGTATTTGGATAGTGAAATGCTGTTTTTCGTCTGAGACTGCCCCATCTGTCTACATGTAATTTACTCCATATTACCCAACAAATCATTACCTGATGCAATATATATCGGAAAGAGTGACATCTTATGGTCATAATAATAATAATCTCTTTCATGTTAAATTACACATAGAATATTCCAGTTTATTAGGATTAACACATCCGTTTGTTAATGTTTTAACTAAAAAAACAGAAGTGTTCCGTAATATACTTGGCTAAGTTCAGCTTCTATGCCAACGAGTACACCCAAAATCCTTCATAAACAATCGAGTACGCCGACAATGTGCACTGTTATTTTATTCCAACATCCCACCAATATTATGTGTTATTTTAACTGTAAGTGATCCTATATTACTTATTAGTTTAACATTTCTTACACGGAAGGTCTCGCGATATATATGCAATTTTTAATTTACAAATTACCGGGTATAAGTGATAGAATTAACTAAATTTACGACCATGTGGTTGTGTTTACCTTACGATTACTAGAATATTTTCCCCGGAATATGCCAAAGTCACTTTGTGAGGTCAGTTGAGTTTGCATACTTTTATATGTAAACACTGCGAAAATGTCTTTATATCACATTAAATTACCACTTTCAATTTATAAGTGATGTGGTTTTCAGAATAAATATCATGTCTTCTATGGAATAAACCCATTTATTTTCGCAATTGTGATATTTGATTACATTTATTAGTGGTTTTATGTGAGCTGGTCAGTAACACGTAGCTCATGTCATAGACATGGCAATGTGGTGGTCTTGGACGAAAAACAGCATTTCACTATCCAAATATCTTAGCTGGTTTTCGTACGAGCAGACTTGGACTACCTATGCACTATATTTTATAACCAGTCACGTTTCAATACGCAAGAGACATTCTGGATTCCTCAACACTTGACCTTTGCATGCGCCCCCCTCGGTAGATGAATCGACTCAAACTCCATGCAGCACCCTCTCCGTTATCACGCCAGAGCGATGAGAGATAACTCTGCCTGGAATTTGGAATCGACTCGATCGTAGCAAGGGAGGGAACTCTATCCTGTAGTTTGTACCGTGTGTTAACAAAACCACTCGATGAACCTTGATAAATTCCGTACCGTACTTGGAGGTCAAGGAATGCAGAAAGCATGTGAAATCGTCAGCAGTTGCTGCTGATTGCTATCGTTTATCTGTCTATATGAGAATGGGCACATTGTTTGAACTATGAAATAACCAGAGTAGAATTACCAGAAGCCAGTTACATGTATATTGTATGTGTACCTTAATTCCTCATCAACATCGGCGGCGATGGCAATTGTGTTTTTCCCATAGCCACAAGAACAGGGGACCCAACATTGTATCCCTAGCGGAAACCCTGAGCAAAAACTAACAACAGACACAGGTAAAATAAGCTAGTAAAACAAGCTAGTATTATTAATAGAGAATATCCGCATAGTGCAGCTGAATAAAGAATTTATTTTTGCGAGTATGTGGGCATCTATATGGAAAGCCTCTAGGCGAGCCAAATAGATGCCCACATAGGAGCAAAAATAAATTCTCTATTCAGCTACATGTACACTATGCGGATGTTCTGTTTATCCACCTAACAAATTTAAATGTATTTTATCGCAGTTTTTGTCAAAAAACATTGTATAATTCACTGGCTCCTTATAGAGAAGTGATCACCAACTTAGCGACTTTATCTGTATAGTAGAGACTAATTAATTATGAAACAGTTTTGTATTCATGCGACTGCACCGCGAAATAGTCCGCTTTATAATTTATAAATTATGCCGGAAAAATAGCATAGCTTGGTGTATTTAAAATAAAATCTAAATGATTCGCGTAACGTTCATATCTAAAACTGAAATGTACGAGTATAGCAGTCATGTGAATTCGGATGTTTGTGCTTGAAACTTATTAATGAATTGAAACTAATGAAAGTCTGAACTTTAGCAGTAGCACTAGCACCAAGATCAGCAGTGCAAACTGCAAATGCACCAGCTCATGGAAGAATATCGTATACTTTATAGTAACAAACTGCCAATTGCTTAATCAAATTATAAACTTCACCAAATGAACACTAAACAATTCTATTTGAATGCATTTTGGGGCGCATCGTTTGATCTTGTTGTGGATGTTGACGTTTCTAAGGACACCGTCGCTACAACGGAAACCAGGATGGTCCGTTCTAATGATGCCCCATAACGTTGTTACGACCCTGTGATGTCACACCAGGTTAACTGGTCCAAGTTCTTGTAACCTTTCTACCTTGCATATTATTAAGTTTATCTGTCTAGTAGAGGATGCTTTATCTGTCTAGTAGAAGGATAGAGGCGTGGTTTATCTGATGGGCTTTATATGTATAGTAGACAGGGGTAGGAGGTGGATAAATAGATGTATATGTATAAAACAAATATTTTACAAAGTAGCAAAAATAACTAACTGCCACCCAACAAATATGCTTAATATTGCTATCAAATTACAAATATCTGTCATCAAAGCATACATATTATTTAGACTGTATCCACGTGGTAAACAATGAGCTACAAATTAAAGCCACATGGCGATTTGTGCTCAAAAATGCACTAAAATACATAATATTACAATTGTTGCCAAACAATTTTTTTTGGCCAAATGAAAGTGGAAATGCAAACCCTGATGGAGTGATGGTAAATAAAAACTCACCAGTGTAGTGTTCTCTACAGTGTAATGTTCTTCTTCGATAACATCACCTTCATCTGGACCATCAACCTGCATGGGTTCTACTGATACAGGAACCTGTTCCAAATAGCAAACAGAATATCTATAGCCTTATAAATAATTGTAAATGCACCCTGACAAGAAATGTTTTCCAATAATATCTCAAAACATAACTTTTCAGCAAACCTTATCATTTTATCTGTATCTATGTTTGTACATTGTAGTAACCAGTTCTGGGGTGTTACGATGGGTGTGGAGGTGCTAGATGTTGTCCTGTAGATACTCCTGGAATGCGGTTGTAGAGTCCAGGCTATCTAAGAATTACCAGTCCAGCTGGTTCCAATCTGTCTTCGCTCTTATAAACACTGAATGTTTGTATTCTTCTGTATTTATTGCAAGCGGAAGTTCGAAGCATCTTTCATGATTTCGTATGAAATGCTAAGGGAATTTAGATGTTTCATGTCCCTCCAGATGTTTGTTTTTCTTCCGAACTTGTTTTAGAGAGTAATTAGCATATTTTTGGGGGGAATGGCTGGGAAGGCCCTGTCAACTACTTTGTGCAAGAATGTCAGCGTGTTGGTTTTCCTCCTGATCTTGAGTGGTTGGAATTGTAGGTCAGTTAGCATGTTGGATGCACATGTGACTGCACCCTCAAATCTGCTTCTAATAATAATGTTTTTTGATGAAACGGGCTGTTCTGCTTTAGATTTTCTCAAGTTTGTCGATGTTTCGTTTTTCATATGGGTCCCATATTATATCAGCATATTCCATGGTTGATCGTACAAGCGATATATAGCTTAGTTTGTGTAGATCATATGAGCAATGCTTGAGATTTCATTGGAGGAAGCTGACTGTGTATGATGCTTTCCTCAAATTGTTGTTAATCTGGGAGCTCCAATCCATATTATTTGTGAGTGTCACTCCCGAGTTTTGGATGTTCGTTGACCTCTGCGAGTACGTCTTTGTTTAGTGTATAGTAATAATTGGATTTTTTCTTGATTGATAGGATGTGGCATTTCTTTGTATTAAATTTCATCCCCCAGGTGTTGGCCCATACGTTGAGTGTGTTTAAGACTTTCTGCATTTTGAGATGATCCTTGAATGATATTTCTTAATATAATAGGTAGTCGTCTGCCAAGAGGCAGATTTTGGAGGCGATGTCATTCGGTAAGTCATTCTTGTGGTATAAGAATAGCAATGGGCCCAGTACTGATCCTTGAGGTACTCCAGATGCTACATGTGTTTCCCCCATCAATCACCACTCTCATTTTCCGATCCAGTATGAAGGAGCTCATCCAACTGTGTAGTTGTCCTCTGGTGCCATAATATTGCAGTTTGTAAAACAATTTATGGTGTGGCACCATATCAAAGGCCTTAGAAAAGTCCAAGATGGCAACATCAACTTGTTTGCCATTGTCGAGTGACTGTAGTATGTCGTCGGTTGTTACTGCTAGATGAGTTACACAAGAGTACTTTGACCGGAAGCCATGATTGAGTGAAGTTAGAATATTGTGCTCTTCTACATGTAGATGGTTTATGATGTGGCTGTATATGATGTGTTCTAACAGCATGCACAGGATGGAGGTCAGCGGGGCGATAGTTTCTGCATAATGTTTATCACCTTTCTTACATATGTTGGCTGATCTCCAATCCATGGGTAGTGTGCCTGTTTTCAATGAGTGGTTGAAAATAATGGTACATTTTTTACATTCTGTTTATTGAGTTTTACAAAATTCAGGGCCAAATTTGGTAGATCTACCTGATACAGGTATATATAATAGTCAGTAAATGACTGCAAGCCATACCAACGAAGAAGTCTTAAATCAAAAAGTCATCCTGTGGTAGACTAACTATTGTCTGGCATTCAAAGGAAACAAATATTTACTGGGGAAGGTTGTCCGGACTGCCATGGAGTGAATTGATACGGTGACTGATCATCCTGTTTCTAAATGTTGGGATATGATGAGCCAGACCTGCTCACTGGTTCAACTCAAGCGGAAAATCCAGACTACTTATAAGTAGTTATAAGTCTATTATTGAAGGACATTACCATTGTGATTGTAAGCCTTTTTTTATAAGAAATGAAAATTTGTTCATGCACATATGAAGCAATGAACACATCATACTGAGCCAATTCAGTAATTCTAGAAAATTCTGGTTCATGCTGGTTCATGGGAGAATATCCTCAACTTCACAATTAAAATCACCGACCGTGATCAACTGGGCATTGTTAAGAAGAAACAAATTTTTTAAGGTTTTATTGGGAGTTTTGTTACAAGGAGAATGTCTGTCTATTATTCATTCAATTCAAATCTGATATTTAACGTTCGGTCACTGACCTGCACAAATATTGGAATGACCATCTAGATAGAATCTGTGTCGAACAAAGTGACCAACACATTTTTTTTCATCTGAACTAAAGTAGATTTGGTATTATAATTATATTAATGAAAGGATTATGATACAATAATGCTAGTTTTGTGGGTAAACAAGTTTGGCAGCGTATTGTATAATGCATTGTTTGAATGTCAACAGGTTAATGGAATAACAGAGTACATAGGATCGAAATTCGACCTCCAGGGTTTTTCCCAAAGTTATAAATAGACCAGTCAGATGTCTAGGCGGAAAAGCAGTAGTAAATCCAGAACACCACGGACGGTTCATATGATTTACACCATGCGAAGAGTCTGAAAACAAACATCAGAATCATGTCAGTCAACTGCAGAAGTGTAAAGAGCAATAAAGCCCAACTAGAAACCGCGATTAAGTACATCAAGGATGATATCATACTAGGCTCAGAGTCGTGGCTACGAGGGGTCAAACCTGGTCAACCCACCACCCAAGATTAAAGTTTAGCAAGGGAAGCCTAACTGCCTTAGTATAGCGTTTGTCGAGTTGAGTTCTCGTAAGTAAATTGCTTGTTAAGTATGAAAACTTAGGTAATAAGTATTTGGTATACTTCACTTCACCACCCAAGATGCTATAAAATCCTCAGAAGTTTTTCCTGAAGGCATCAAGGTCCTAAGAAATGACCGCACCACCCTGGGAGGAGGCGTATTCATTGGCACAGAACACGACATAGTTGCCACGGAGAAGATAAACCTAATCACAAACTGTGAGATAGAATGGCCCTCCATACAGATGAACAACAAAGAACTGTATGTGGCTATATTTTACATGCCAAAACGAAATCTTGAGGACATCAAGGAACTCCGAAAATGAGAGAAGAAAACTGTCAAGAAAAATGCACCAGATAAACCAGTACAAGAGGCCCTCCTGGACCTCACCACAGATTTTGAAATAACCCCAAGTACAGGAAACACCGACTAGAGGAAACAACATGCTGGACCTAATACTGACGAATAATACTTCTCTAATTAAATCAACATCATGCGCGCCTGGCATCTCAGATCATGACATCATAATTACTGACTGCTACACCACTCCATACGTACAGAATGATACCCCGAGAACAACGTACTCCTTCAAAAAAGCACCATGGGACAAAATTGTCAAAGACATTGACAAAGTGTGCCACACTATCACCAACAGCAAGTTGGACACACCAGTAAATTGCCTATCCATGGGATGACCTGAAAAACGGAATAATGGCTTCCATCAATAAACATGTACCAAAAAGCCAAACCAAAAAGAAACAAAGAGCTCCATGGATCACCAAAATAACAAAGAGGATGCTTAGAAAGAAAGCTAGACTATACAAGAAAGCTAAAACATCAGAAGAGGCCTGGGAAAAATATCGGAAACATCAGAAGGCCTGTAAAATGGAGCTAAAAAGAGCAGAATGGGACTACATCAATTGAATCGTGCTGGATGGTATGTCCAAGAAGAGCTCAAAACCATTCAGGGCTTACATGAAAGCCAAACGCCAAGATAACATCGGAGTACCTCCACTTAAAAGAAAAGGCCAATTACTAAACAGCAGCCGAGACAAAGCAGAGATATTAGTGGAACAATTTCGATCAGTCTTCACAAAAGACAAAGACTCTATCAGAGCAAGCCATGCATCAGCTGCAAAAACACCATGGATTGAACCACTTAACATATCACTCGATCGCGTTACCAAACTACTTCTAGATTTGAAACAATCTAAGGCTCCAGAACCCGATGCCATCCCAAATATAGTGCTCCATACCTGCGCTTACCACATCGCTCCAGGCCTGAAAAACATATTTGAAAATTCCATAGCCACAGAAAGCCTCCCAAATGACTGGCTCGATTTTAACATCACACCTGTTTACAAGAAAGGTGATATACATGTAGCAGAGAATTATAGAACCGTCCCCCTTACATCAGCTGCAAAATATTGGAACATATCATCTATCGACACATCATGAATCATCTAGAAAAACATAAAATCTTAACCGGCTTAAACCATGGATTCCGAAAGGGCCATTCATGCGTGACTCAACTGATCAACACCACTCAAGACCTATTCACCTCCTTCGACAAGAAAATCCAGACTGACATGATAGTCCTCGATTTTAGCAAAGCATTTGATACCGTTCCACACAAAAAGCTACTATCCAAACTCGAGAACTACGGCATAAACGGAAACATCCATAAATGGCTAACCACCTTCCTCACAAAATGTCACATGAGGGTCATCGTCGAAGGATCATGCTCCCAAAAAGAACCAGTAGAGTCTGGGGTTCCTCAGGGTACTGTCCTCGGCCCGCTACTCTTCCTGTGCCAATTAAATGACATACCGGAATGCGTATCTTCACAAACATGTCTCTTTGCAGACGACTGCCTCCTCTATCGACAGATAACATCACAAAGGGATCATGAAGTACTCCAGCAAGATCTTAAACATCTAGAACAATGGGCAGACGACTGTGGTATGCGCTTCAATGCCAAAAAAATGCTTCGTGATGTCAATAAAATCGAAGACCATCCACATGTACAAGCTTTGCAATCACATCCTGCAAACAGTCAATGATACTCTTTATCTGGGCGTCTCACTATCCAACGATCTATCTTGGACAAACCACATAAATAAAATGACGAGCAAGGCAAGCAGCACACTCGGCTTCCTCAGAAGAAACCTCCATCGGGCACCACCAAAGAGTAAGCAAATAGCATACGAGACGTTGGTAAGATCTAAACTCGACTATGCTGCTGAGGTATGGGATCCGTTCATGCAAAAAGACATCGATGCAATTGAACGGATCCAGAAAAGAGCCGCCAGATTCATCACAAATGACTGGAGATCCAGAGAAGAAGGAGCTGTCACAGCCATGAAAAAACATCTAGGACTCCACCCACTCCAAGATAGAAGACGCACCCAGAGGTTGACACCCGGAATTGTCCTTAATGTCATTAATATTTTTATATCAATATGTTTTATATCAATATCTTTTTTTAAATCATTAAACATTAATTATCCTTGCGAAAATATTTAAGTGACATCTGGAAACTAATAACTTAAAGGTACTCAACCCGTAAAGAGGGTCCCCATCTCAACAGATTCCAACAACAACAATCCGATCAGAGGGTCCTATATTACTATTTCTTTGGCTTTGGGGGTAAAAAATATTTGATTCGAGTCGAGGAACCCATCAAACAAAGCTCAGAATTATTAGATATTGATTTTTCAAATTTGTTATGTTCTCGAGATGAGTACTAATAACTGCCGTAATCTGCTCTGGATGTGTACTCCAAATCTATTCAAACAGACAAGGATGAATAACTCTAATATCAAGTGGTAATTTTAACGCAAATTTGACTGAGTTCTGGGCAAGATAGTATTCCCGATAATGAAAAATAATAGATTTCTAAAATCGATATCTAACAAATCTGAGCTTTGATGGGTGACTTCCTCGACTCGAATCAAATATTTTGGACCCCCGAAGCCATTGAAATAGTAATTGAGAGGAGTTTTATCGGGTTGAGTACCTTTAATATTGTTACGCCATTATCACATTACAATCTGTCATAAAAGCATGCATATTATTTTGAATGCATCGGTATTGCCGACAAATAGCCATAAAATATCTGTCGTGATTCACATTTGGCTGATTAAGCTATTGTCTTACACTTGGTGCTCATAAACCTTGACAGTCATAAATACAATGTCATCATAAACATGCATTGTGCAGGAGTCCCGTGAGTGACCAGACAGACAATGGGGGATTAGCGGATTAAATGTAAAATAATGATTTTTTGCTGTTTTGTCCCTTTGTACTGTCCGCGATCTGGTTTCCCTTTGTACAGTCGGCGATATAATCCCACTATCGGACTAGATCGTTCACATCACAGAATTGAAAATCCACTTGAAAAATTCATGCTTTCAGTCTCAATTTGGGGTCAAAATTTTTTTAGCCAAATGAAATTTTTAATAGCCAAATTCGAAAAAGATTAGCCATTGGCTAATTTGGCTACCGACAGCGCGAACACTGGTCTCCTGACCGATATCGTCAACCGATACATGTTGCGTCCTTCGTGAACGTTGTGACACCAATTCCTACTTTAATATTAAATAAATGACGGGAATTTCCAGAACAAAATGTGACTATTTTACGCACGGGTCAGCCCCCCATCACATACGGTGATACATTGATGACAACATAGACATGAGACTGTTGGTACACTCATGAGTCATGACCCAAATAAACATTTCAATAGGTACCGTAGTTCCGTACGCAGGGAAGAATCCAGGGATTTTTTGGGGACACCTGTTTTGGGACCATGATATACCGAAGGCATATCCCGAGGGCCGTAGGCCCGAGATGGGGGTACATGTAGGTACGGGAGGGGGTCGCCCCCTCCTAAAGGTGCAGCATTAAAGATACTGCATAAGAAAATGCACTGACTTACAAGGTCAAGATAAAGGCCAATGTATTATCTTATATATGCGAGGCTCCTTAGATGGGAGACTCTCATTTATATAAGAGAATGCATTGGCACAGGATTTTTGCAAAATTTCAAGAAGCCCCAGTCATGAAAGGGTTAAAATATTTCTCGCTGGACACTTGATTAAGCAAATAAAGGCTCTATATCAACTGTATATTGATGAATTGCATGTTGTTGAATTATAATAGAAGATTTCCTTCAAAATATAGAACAGCTTTAATAAAACTATCCACTTGCAATTTGGGGACATTTAGGCCACCAGAGTTTGGGCGCCCAAACCTGTAACAGGTATCAAAAGAGCCCTGGATCCTTCCCTGTCCGTACGCTTAATAATTAAAAGTTAAAACATAAACTGTATACAATTAAAGTGACTTGCGAGTGCCAAGTAGCACATGTTGAAAGCGAATAACTGACACCCCAGGCATTAGCGTGATAATGGAATTTTCCTATCACTGAATCAGACTGATGTATCATTTAGTGATGTATTCATGTGGTGTGGAATTAATTCCGCAACACGTGCGACAGTAAGTTGTCACATTGTTATTATCTTCCCAAGGTGGGTGCCGGGCGGCAAGATCAAACATTTATTTGCTTGCATTTGATGTCATCGAGTAGGAATCACTAATAAGCCACGTGTTGACAGATGACACAGTAAACTAAAAATCACAGTGTTTATAAATAGACGAGTCACACTGGTAGACGATGACTGAAGATGGAGGAGGTGACTAACTTGTTTGATGGAACTATCCGAACCAATCAGAGTGCTCTATGGGCGGGATTTGTATCTGCTGTCATGGGCAGAGAAAATGTCAACAATTTATGCGGGGGATTGCACGTGCTATTAAACGCAAGTTCAACTTCTGAAAAAGATAGAGTTTGCTAAATTGAGTCATTGACTCAAATGGATTATGGACTGATTCCTTAAGGCACAGTAACGGAATAAAACAAATATTGAGGAAATCTTTTGAATGCAACGAAATATTAAATCGTTTTGCCAGTGTTATTGGGGAACGTAAACTAAACTTTTTTTGCGACCAGGTTTATATCAGTTCTTTGTCGACAATACTTTGCAATTTAAAAGACAAATTGATATGGAAATTTGTTCTGTTTCTTCCAAACTTTGTTTACATACAAGACTTATCGGTATCTGTATCGGATCGGCCGATAATTCCACGGAAAATATCAGCTATCGGCTTTTACCGATAACCCCCGTATCGTTACATCACTAATCCAGCAGTCCAACACCATCATATTAATCCAGCCCCAGCGTACTTATATCCGGGAGGATCCTATGCTGAACCAAATACAGGGTTGTAAGTATAATTGGAAATGCTAAACAGAACTCCGGCGAGGGAGACACTTATTTTTATAAGATGTCTACTCCTGACACCAGATCCAACAATTTGTATGCCTAGCATCTAGTCAACCCTGGATATGACACTAAGTCACTATGAGATGCTGAGCGTGGCATGTTATATTCTACATGTTGCCATGGCATTTCCGACAGCATTGCTTATTGCTGTGGCTAATTTTGAGGACTGTCTGAGATTCTTTTGGTTCTGCAATCATTCTCAGAATACTGATCGTGGCATAAATTGCTGATTTGTGCTGGGCATTTGGATAGCATTACAAAGTCTGACCGATAACCTCAAACGCAGTCAAAGGCGGGCCAACTGTCCCAGGGCAAAGAGAGGTCAGCCAACTCCGCCCACAAACCTGAGCTATTTACACCTGTCAATAATTGTCACTGTCATTCAGTGAAGTTCCCAGTGTGCTCTCCTCACAGTTCTTTCAGATGTCTTCTAATCACTGTGTTTTATACTTTAGTACAAATAGCCTGGTGCCTCAATTGTGGGCACTAAGTTCTGCTAGTTTATTTTTTATTATTATTTTTACCAAATTTGTGTGTCTTGTCTCTTGACTCTTGTCCAGACCAATCATGATCGCGAATTTACACCAACAATCTAGTGATTTTCTTCGCGAGTACGGTTGTAACGGGGCCAAAATAACTTGTATTGTGTGTATATGTATCGTATAATATGCTTTGAGTAGTAGGATCCATATAATCGTAATTTTATACACTGAACAAACCTGAAAAATGACTTGTTGTAAGGGAAGCGGCATATTTTCCGGATTATTCTATAAGCCGGAAGTTGCTGAACGCATGCGCGATATGTGCCGCTTCGTCATTTATATATTTTCGTACTCATTGACTTTCGTGCCGCTCAAAAGCTCTTATAAATGTGTTAATATACACATGTATACACATGATCTCTTAATTCATTACCACCACAGTTTTATCAACCCTTCTATCATTACGACAGTTTTATTACTATTATTTCATATACCCAATATAATGGGGTGCTCAGGACTTAGTCCTCACCTATACAGGAGGGATTTCCAAAACAAGCAAGCAAGATATGAATTGCCAGCATATATTCTATAGGCTACGGATGATTCGATGTGATGCCTACGAGGGTTCGAGCATTTGAGGTGCATTTTTTTTATTAACAAAAAGTGGTAACTCATACAAGAGGTTCACTGCTTGATAATAAACATGTATAATTGCTAACATTTGGACGTTTTCCCAGTGGACAGATCCTTAAGTACCACACATGCATGGGCCATCGAATGGGTGTAGATGGCACCGGGTATGTAGATATCCTGTTCGCTATTTAGTCAGGTACTTTCAACGGGGAAAAAAACCCGTGCACTTAATAAAATTAACTCTCGGTGACTCACAACAAATGCTCCGATCGATTACGCCGTGTGTGCGATTGTGTGTCGGCGCTATAATATGATCCTATATGCTGTACGCGACTTCTATACAGCTTGGTAGGCTTCACAAGAACTTGGGGCAGAGGGTCCGTATATATAAGAGACCCCACCCCCTTTTCGTACGCCGTATTCCATTCCCTTATATGAGGTAGGGTAATATGGGGCATAATGCGACACATAAGCACATTAGACCACATCATATGCCACTAAAAACGATGGAAGGGCACACATTATTAAACTAAAAGTTAGATAAATATTTCCACTATATATATTAATACTCACACTTGCCTGGGAAGCACCAATTTCTGAACAGCATTACTCCCCGTCGACATACCCAATCCGTCGCATTATGCCCCATACACGGGGTACAATGCGACACATTTGACATTACAACATCAGCATATACCGAACCTAATAAATGCAAGACGGTCTGCAGTTTCTTTTCTTTTGTGGATTGAAAGAATGTATAATCGTTATTTAAAGTCATAGCAGCAGACCAATGAGACATTTCATTGATTTATATGGCGGGTAAAATAGCACTACAGTTTTGATTTCACGAAAATGGCCGGGGTAAGGTTAACAATAATTATTTATCTATATCATGTTTTAATGTTTGGGAATGATCGAATATGTTTTTTTATTTCTTTTCTTTTGAACTAAGGTTACGATAAGATTTATTTTTCCAGGTTTGATTTGCGATATGCCTAATCATATTGTTTTCTCGTACTGGTTGTACCCGAGCGTCGCATTATGCCCCACAACGAGACAACCTGCCTCTCCCCAATATGAGTGAATTGTGAATAACCGGTGTACATAGAACTGATAAACTTACTATATAATTCGTCTTACTTTACCAAAATACGCATGTAGCTTTGGTGTTAGTGGTAAGATGTTCTCGTTTTAACATGTACAAGACAAAATGAAGTTTTCATATCTGTTTTATGTATTCCATATGGCTGTTAACTGGTATTCCGTATTCCACCCTCTGTGGTATTCCGTATTCCATGGGGGCTGGGGTGGGGGCCTCATTGGTTTTATATTTGTATTTTCCTGCAGTGCACTCTGCGTAGGACTGTTGTATTGACTTGTATATCGTCAGGAGCTTCCAAAAGGACGTATACCCGGTTTTGGCGGGGAAAACTTTTTTGCATAATAAGATTCTCGGTGTCAAAGTACACAATATTATTTAGAGTTTGTGCCCCTTAATCATCTGGAAAATACTTTTTCGCTCATTATTGAGTTGTTATTTCCAAAATATCGTATAATCTCATTTTTTGTTGGGTGACTGAAATTTTTGTTTTCCAAAATATCGTACAACTATTTTATTATTTGGAGACACATCCTTGGTGGTCAGAGTACTCAGAGTATTTGATATCAAACACACAACAAATGGAAAGAGCAGGAACCTCAGGCCCGTTCTGATACACACAATGGAAGTGGGATAATCCAGCTTTAATGTTTAGCATACGACATTCTGGAATTTGAAAAAAACACATTTGAGATTTATTAAGTTTTTTGCTTCTCCTGTAAATTTGCAAAAAGTAGTATGCGTCCTTTTGTTAGCCCACCGACGATATTACATGCGGAGTAGTTGTTATATCCATATTGGGTTTGAATTATCGCATCCTACATGTATATATATGTAATTAGTGATATATCGATTACAATTTGGGATATCTTTTAATTTATCTCTTTGAACACACTGGTATCCTTGCCGGGTTTAACACATAATCCGTTTACCAGCTACCATGACTAGTTTATAGCGATTCTATGAGGAAAATCTATCAAACAGGAAGGAAACTGGAATGCCCCTAGAGGGTAGACGGAGTTCTGACATAGGGCCCTGCGAATATATCCTCGATTTTAGACACATATTCGTTCAACAAATTCGCGTAGGATTGCTGCACAATATATGTGAAATCTCTCAAGCCAAACTGAGGTTTCAATCAGAATTAATTGCTACTGCACTATATAATTTTATTCAGATCATTGAATATATGATACAAGTATATGTACTGGGCCTCTTCTTGCCGTTACGTAAAGCCGCGCCATTTTAAAACAGTTCATATACGAATACCTATAGGTCAAAATATGTTCTTATATTCAGCGAAGACTGCAATGCAGAGATTGGTGATACAAATAAGCACACTAAGCACAGTCGAGGTATTATTCCAGAAATGAAGTTTCTCTGACTTATGGCCCTTCTCTGGCTTCGGGTTCGTTCCTTGCTTCGAGCCCTTCGCTGGCTTCTCTTTCGTATCTGAGAGTGTTTTCACCACATTGAGTCCTCCTAAATATATCAGAATCACGACCAACACAATCTGCAATACCAATGAAAAAATAACACAGCTCAACTCAGGGTAATAAAACTCGTTGCTTGATGGCGCCGTTGTTGAGAGCGTTTCCAGTAGCTTAACATTAGCGAGAAGAAGCGACGTGTTTAACAACCCCTTTGCGATGGTTTTCCTGGTTGCGTACATGTCCCATTCGAATGGTTCTTTCTTAGTTTTCTTCTCTTTTGACTTCTCCTTATTCTGGAAAAGAATTATCATGTCCGTGAGATGTTTTAGAGGCAAACAGAGGAGGGTGACTATGTTCGAACCAAACCTAATCATTATAGAGTCAGCGATTGTCTATTCAGACAATTAAGTATCCCATTAGTATATGGTACATATAGTGTCGACGTCCGGATTTACCACTCGTCGTCCGTCCGTTCATCTATATAACTGTCCGTCCTCAGACACTTTACGCATAATCCGATAACTCAAACATTTTCTATCCGATCGGATTATATTTTATTATATGAGTTTCTCAGCCCAATATACAGATCGAGTTCGAATATGGGTTTGATCCAAGTATTTTTGACGGATTTATGGCCCCTTTTTTTAGAAACATGCTCACTCTTAATAAAAAACAAATATTTTTTTTAGATTGAATTCCTTGCTCAATTTAAGCAAAGCAAAACAAAAAACAAACAAACAAAACAAAAAACAAAAATATAATTTTTGTTTTTACTTTTTAAATCATTAACAAACAAATTTGTTTTTAATTTAATTTAGATTGAACTCCTTGCTCAATTTATTATTATTTTTGTAAGTTAACAAAATTTGAAAAACTAACACCATTTATAACTCCGTCAGGGTACCCCGAGTCACCACACCAAATTTGGTTTAAATCGGTCAAAAATCTTGTGTTATGTACTGGTGAATTTGTTTGGAGCGATATTAAACCCAATACACCAATTTCATCCCTTGGATGCCTTTGGACTACTGAGCTTTTAATATGCCTATATCATTTTATGACGTCTGTTATGCCAATGTGCAGATAAATAAAGCTATGGTATCTAAATTTTAAAAACTGTTTCAACAATACACATGACAAGCTATTAACAGCAGACTACAACATATGAGTACTATAGTATATCATAGATGAGCAGTGAGATGGCTTATCCTGATGGCTGTGTTGTTGGTAGAATTTGATACATTATCTTTGTAAATTTAAATTGGACTCTATTAACCCAAGTATTCCATGTCTGGGTCACATTTTATCAAAGGCTGCGCTGGTGCAGCATTACAAATTATGTGCCAGTGTATTATCTTATATATGTGAGTCTCCCTAATTGACCCATAAATTCCAATAATTTGTGTCATTGTGTACACTTGTCTACAATAATACATAACAGTATACTCTATAATTCAACATCAGAACTCTAATTTATGATTCCGAATATAGTAATTTACTATCGCCAAGGGATGGGTCAAACATCTGCCGTTTAATTTACCTCAGCTCTCATTCAGTAACGAATCTGAATACAATTTCGTATTCACATATACATACATTCTATAGTATAGTTTAAAATCATATTTGAGAGCTATATATCTCCAAGATTGTCAATTTGTGTATTTTATTTGAGATGTTGTTTTGTAATTACAATAACATCAACAAAAATGAAGGGTGTTTTCCAGCAAATCTAAAACTATTATTACTCAACAGTTTCTGTTAATCTCATATATACCACAGTGTATGAAAAACTATAAGATAACATAATTATATATTATGCCAATTTATGGGGATTTTTGTCGTGTACTAATTTTCCCACTTGGATGGAATTTCTGGTGCACAAACATACCAGAATGTAGAAACAAATCTTATTTGTCACCTCTATTTCCCTGGCGACCAGGCGCTTCAGATGGTAAGATGTATGACACATTAAACAACATATATAAGCCGTCCAGCGATGGATAAACAAGTTCTAATCCCAAGTGCAGTATATGTGTAATCCACGTAACGGGAATGTAATCTGATTCGTGTATCTGGACAAGTTTGTCAGTTGCTTTCCGGGGGTCGGTGATTTCTACGGACAGTAAAGTGAGGTTAATTTGACGACGTCGTGATATGTCATAGTGGCCGAAATGACGAGAAACCTCAAATAAACAAACCGCACATTAGCTACAAAGTTGCATCTGGTCAACAAAAGTCCATCCGTGTATATTGAAATCACATGGTTGTTCCTATACCTTAGTTATCCTGGGGTCGATCTAATATAGAATAATACTCACACCAGACCGTGCTCTCTTCGTCGTTTGCTCCATATTTCACTCGCAGTGGCACAAACCACAATCAAATGATAAGTAAAAGTTAAACAATTCCCCCAGTTCTCATTCTGGGCATACAGTACAGAGGAGCCACAAATGCGATCAATATGCAAAACCTATGTATTGCGCGCAAGTGCACCCAGAGTTACGTTAATTGCGCAGGTAAACAAACGATGGCGACCATGCAATGGCTGACAATATGCCATTTATTGCAGCATGATATTGCTTTTATATAATATGGGCGCAGGAGTATACGATGATACGAATGTCTTATAACAATTTAACAATTGAACAATTTAAGCCGATGTCATGAAATGTGAAATGGTGTCAAAATGGCACAAGAAAGATTGATTTTCATACTGAAGTATATCGATCGCATTTTAATATGTATATATAGTGCAGCAAGACAGTCAACAAACTAATCGAATACCGGTACATATATAGAGCAGCAATACAGTCAACAAACTAATCGAATACCGGTATACAGTGGTACCCGGGTAAACAAAATCACTGTCCATGCGGAGCGGAGGGTCATATGTAGTTTGGTGACACTCGGGTGAAAGATGTGTCCTGAAAATAGGGTGTGCTATCAAGGAAATATAGTTGACGGATGACGGACTCCTGGACGGATGACAATCCGTGCATGGAAATAGCTCAAACTTTACTTTGCAAGTTGCAAAAGTTGCCCCAATTTTTTAAAGAAATGTGCCCAAAAAATAGGGTAATTAGTTAGGGTTGATATATAAGCTTTTAACTTTATTAAAATACCACCCCCCCCCGGTTTTTGAAGAAAAATGGCGGTATGTATACACGATTTACTGTCCGTCGATCGATCGATCCCGGCATATATCTCAGCCATATGACTTAATTATGGGATCTTAATTAAATTTGGTATGGAGGTTCATCGTTACTGCTTTCAATTGGCGTTCTTCAAGTTGGCGTTTTTCTTTCTTGAGTTATCCTTCTGTGTTCAAGTTTATATGGAAATCTTGGTGGTTTTGTCCCTACGCATATATCTCAGCCATGGGTTATCGTATCGGAATGTAATGTGGTATGGAGGTTATATCATGACTGCTTTCAAAACAGTGCCAAAATTTAAATTTTGCTTTATAGAATGACCCTTCTTTGTTTATTTTAAATTTGGATTTCGTCGTGCCCATGTTTCAGTTTGGCAACACCCGATGTGCATGCAACTTCTTGTTTTATTAAAATTTGTATTTTGACATATTCTTATGGCTTTTCATGTCTTTGAATAAGCTGTAAAAAAACGCAAGGCTTTGACTGATATAACAAAAAAATTTGAGGCCTTGAAAAGTATTTTTATTTTTTTTTCATGAAAAACAAATTACAAAATTTTAAAGTATTCCAAACAACGGTCTATTTCTATTTGGCCTTATATGAGCTCGCTGTATACTTTCATAAACGTTTATAGAGGTTTACACATGCATATCTATATATATAAAAGAGTAGGATCTGTCCGTCTGTCTGTCCAGAGTTTTCTCCCAGACTGCTGGTCCAATTTCAACCAAATTTGGTGTGGTGACTCGGGGAACCCTGGCGGAGGTTATAATGGTTATAGTTTAACAATTTGTTTTAATTAAATAAATAAATAAAACCCACACAAATGGGCCTATTTCAGAACCAATTAAATGTGAATATTTAGGTTCAATATGAACCTACTTGCAGACCAGACGTACCTCTTTATATCATGTGTTTTCACTGTGGCCCACGCCATCCAACAGAATAACAGGTATAAGTCCACTGTTATGTGAGCTTAATCCAAAATCAAATAAGTCCAATATGAACCAATGTCAATGATTATGTCCAATATGAACCTATTTGCATGATGATATGTGACATATAAGCACACAGAAATAACCTTGCCAGGCTATATATAGGTACCTGCGACCTAACAGGTCTATAGACGGATCCGACCGCGCACATGCAATCCACCTATATGCATATAGATACCATCACAGACAAACATATATATACTAGCAGGTGACCCGACTTCGTCCGGGCTTTGACCTTGAATTGACCATTTTGAAGGTCAGGTCGGAGTCACGATTTGACCCATCCAAAAACACTCCCCGGAAAAAATTACCCGTAGGTATCAAATTTCGTCGAAATCCGTCCAGCAGTTTTTCCCGGCCATATAGCTAACAGACAAACAAACAGACAGAAGTCCCAAAATATATATTAGATCATTTGTGGGTACCCGTTTCAAGGTGAATGTCACCTATGAATGATATTATATAACAGAATAATTTAATATCTGCCAACTGACCGTTATCAGATACTATCGGTAATTTCATTAATTTCCCGATATTTCCAATTCTGATCCGGTCGCTGATTCTGGATATATCCAAGCCTTGAAATAGCGTGCCTGTCATTTGCAGAATGAGGTCCCCAGATGGTGAATTTAGTGATGCTACCCCGCACAACGGGTTAGCATCACCAAATTCACCCTCTGGGAACCTCATTCTGCTGAGTTGTAAGCAGAATGAGGTCCCCAGAGGGTGAATTTGGTGATGCTAGCCCGCTATGCGGGGTAGCATCACTAAATTCACCCTCTGGGGACCTCAATCTGCAAATAACAGACACGCTATTTCAAGGCTTGGATATATCATCCATGCAGCTCAGTTTCGAGAATACTCCTAACAAATGTTCAAAGTCAACTCCATTTCTTTACTAAGAAAACTGATTATTTCTCAACGTTAGCTACATTTTTCAGTCAAAGTTGACTAAATATTCGCACAACTGTTGAATATTCTAACTGGTACCAAGCCTGAGTTTATTGCCGGTGTCAGTCATTACAGAATGAGGTCTCCATGCAGAGGGTGAATTTAGTGACGCTAGCCCACCATCTAAATTCACCCTTTGCATTGGGACCAGTCACCTCATTCAGCAAATGACAGGCACATTAAACTCAGACTTAGCTGGTACCTCGATTAAGCTTTCCAAACTTGATCGATACCACTCTAACTGAGGTTAGAACATTCCTATAGCTGATGGCCATTTCAGTTCAAAATATGTTGTTCTAAAACAAGAAATCCCCTGCTAATATTACTGACCGAAACATTAAAATATGAGAAAGATTTCAACCTATTTTTGTTGTGAAATTCCGATTGCCCGATCAGACCAGCTGGCGTTTAGCGAGGGGACTGAACTCTGCCTTACAGTTTGATCAGCGGTCTTTCAAATACGGCGTAAAATAGAGTTATTCTGCCTCTGTCGTAACCCGTCGCCACTTTTGTGATAACTTCAAAACAGAGAGAAAGAAAGAGTGGCCGAGAAATGGCATGGTACCCATTTGAATCCCTCTGGACGGCGGCCATTTTAAATCGAGGTGTGGTCAAATGGGTGAATATTTTGATTGGCTTGGGGGAAACCCTACAGCACCCTTTATTTGACCTAAATCGCCATGTAGGGGTCGAGAAATGCAAGGGTGCCCTATTTGAACCCCTCTGGGCGGCGGCCATTTTTGGTCGGGTGGGGTGAAAGCGGTGAATATTTAGATTGGCTTGGTGCCACCCTACAGCACCCTTTATTTTATCTAGATCGCTCAAGCTAGAAATGGCATGGATGCCCTATGTGAACCCATCTGGACGGTAGTCATTTTGGATCCGGTGGGTGAAAATGGTGAATATTTGGATTGGCTTGGGGAGCCACCGTACAACACTCTTTATTTTACCTAAATCGGTTAAGGGTCCGATAAATGGCATGGGTGACTTATTTGAACCCCTCTTGACGCAGCTTGACGGCGCAAATTTTGGATCGGGGTGGGGGTATCGAAAGGGGTGAATATTTAGATTGGCTTGTGAGCCACCCTACAACACCCTCTATTTAACTAAATCGGTAAAGGGGCCGAGAAATGACATGGTTGCCCTATTTGAAGCCATCTGGACTGTGGAAAGAGTACCTTGGGGCCACCCTATACAACACGCTTTATATTACCTAAATCGGTCAAGCTTAGGGCCAAGAAATGGCAGGGTGCCCTATCTGAACCCCTCTGGTGGCGGCCATTTTAGATCGGGTGGGGTAAAAGGGGTGAATAGTTAGATTGGCTTGAGGGCCACACTGCAACACCATTTATTTTACCTAAATCGGTAAAGGAGCTGAGAAATGGCATGGCATGCGTGCCCTATTTGAGCCCCTATGAACAGCGGCCATTTTGGATCGGGTGGGGTGAGTGGAGTGTGGAAAGAGTACATTGGGGGGGGGGGGGCAATATACACCACCCTTTGTTTGACCTAAATATATTTTTTTCGAATAAGGAATGGAAGTCACCTTCGTATACCATGCCAAAGATATATAGGTTGATGTTGTTCAGTTCTGATAGTTTATTTTTTCAACCTATGTCTGGTGTAAATATGTCAGCAGTGGGCTATATATATATATGTACGGTGTGCATAACTCCCGAAAAGACCAATTTGAATTAGACATAATCAATAAATTTTATATACACATATAGGTAATCCGTATGTCACGTGTTCCAGCATCATAGGATATAGTCCGCACAGTACATCTATACACGCATATAAACTGTATGGACACGGTCCTATAGTTCACGGGTATACGTGTCGATTCTGATCTTATCTCCGTTAGCGTGATAGTATGTGTCAAAAATGTACATGTGATTTCCTTTTGATCGACGTTAGCATCTGGTGGCTCGGCCCTAATTGCGACCATCAACCTTGTTTCGTGCACGAAACGTGTGCTGGTCACGCAATATATATTGGGGCCAAATATATGTGGAGTGATTGACGTAAAAAAATTACCTTGTTACATATGAGGTAACAATCCTCAAAGCATCGAATTGGGTAGATCGAAATGATCAAACACATATATACGGGGAACCGACCACGATCATATTCTGATCTCAGTGGGGGTTCCGCCGGATGCCGAATGTCTTCGTTTGTTCAAACCTGAGACAAACACCGCCGGTTTTGTTGTGGGAAAGTGGGTCCGGTTTCGATAAATGACTCGGCGGTAATGTAAACAGCAAACAAACTAATTAGGAGTCGGACATCTACGTTCGCACGGGGACAAATAATGACTTTGTCGGTAAAATGAGAATTGCAGAACAGCAGGAAGTCGACAACATGTCTTAGGAGTCGACAGTCTCGAATACTTTACAGAGAATGATCGAGAATGGTACTTGAAAATATATTTGTTGCATGGTCCTCTAAAACATGAATGGCGTCTGGTTAGCTGTCGGCAATTTAACCCGTTATCCTTTCATGACGGGAACTGCGCTGGTGCAGCATTAAAGAGCTATCCTATTATATACGAGTATCCCATATGGAGCCTCGCATAATATATTATATAAGAGAATGCACTGGCTTACGAGGTTGATGTAAATATTGTTAAATTAGGCCAATGCATTATGTTATATATGCGAGTCGCCCTATGGGAGACTCGTATATATAAGATAATGCATTGGCAAAGGGTTTCCGCAACATTTAAGGAAACTCCAGTCATAAAAGGGTTATTTACCACATGCTCATTGACGAGTACTTGCCTTAGGAAATATTTAGATACGAAGTTCAACAAACGAGGCCATTTTGTTGAACTTTTTATGAAAATTTCTCAAAATGAATAAATGAATCCTTCGATCTAGGTCGATCTGCACTTGTAAAATCTTTTCGCCTCTCTGCAAGCTTTTACTACCTGAATATCTCATCCAAATGAATAATAGACGATTCAAATGTATAATTTCATACCTGAACAGATAATACACACTTTAAACACTATTTGGAATAAACTGGTTCTCCGTAAAAAAATTTGGCTGTAGAACCGATTTGTAACCAATATGAAGGATATTTGGTTCTAGTCCCCAATGATTATAGAGGCCAAGAACCGTAAATTGGACACCAAGAACCAAAACATCGGCACCAGTTGGTACAACGAACTGCCACACGTTGTTCCAGATGGTCATTTTTATTTTAAACGAAGCGGCAAACGTTCATCTGAACACTGGACAAGCTGAAGAACCAATGAAAAACCAGTTAGTTGCAAATAATTTTAAGAGTGTATAGCTATATAAAAAAAAGCCTGTTATCCACCCCTATCTGTGATTAAAAGGAAGGGAGCACTAACAGATACTATTCGTTCATATTAATATAGGTCATGGCCGCTCATTATGGGCCATGCAAGAATGCCTTTACCGTTGTAACAAGATGCGTCGATGAACTTCAAATTAACCCTGAACTTGGGGTTCTGGCTAAAAACTCAGTACATGGGAAAAGCAATTTGGACAGAACTTTAGCAATATGCTGAGAGCACAAACAGTCTTGACCTGTCTTCTACAAGTTATATAACCGCTATCATATCGTTTAGTTAATATTGTATGTATACTCCTCCGGCTCCTCCCGCTAAATAAGAACACAATTAGTCGTGATGTATCAATCTCCGCCGAACATCCGCATTATATTTTGTCACGAAATTGGCCATGAACGCTGGCTGATGTGCACTTTATACGTGGTCGTCGATCAGCAAATGCGTCCTTTGATTCCGCCCACGCAACTCGGTGCAACTTCAAAGACGCATATATTGTCATTATTCAAACGTAAGCCAGTCAGCACGGTGTAACTCTATATATATACACATGACACTGGTTCGAACTCCGATACTGGCGAAAATCGGGACCAATTTCAAGCTTGATCTGAGTTGAGGGACATATATGCATCTCAATGTGCCACTCCGATAGATATACATGGCCATTTCGATAAGAAATGAGAGTTTGTTCACGCTAACTGAAAAGCACATATGAAGCACTGAACACTCATACTGAGTCCGTACCTCGATAACACTGACATATTTTCGCCAGTATACCAGTAATATTATAGATATGATCACATGCAGAATTTGTTCACGCTCATGAACTGAGTTAAGCACATATAACAATGAACACGCATACTGAGAGACATTCATCTTTAAGGGGTGGCAGTAAGACAGTCTAGCCTGACTATGCCACCCCCTCGAATATACAATACAATATTTGTCAAATGTATTATGTATTAATATGTGTATATTGAAATAAAAATCCTATCCTATCCTATCCTATCCTGAGTCCGTGCCTCCATAACTCTGATATGTATGGTCACAGATTAAATTTCGGAGGAAGTGCATTGTGCTGTTCCATGCAGAATGGCAGATTAAGAATTTCGAAGGAAGTGGATTCGAGCACATGTTCAGACTGATACGCTTCCCAAGTCACGGCGAAAGGGCTTCCGTTATAGGAAGTCACGCGTAGCCAAGGTGGTTAGGTCGTCGATAAGGTCATCGCAGTCTGGGCTATATATTGACGAGGTTGGCGCGGGTTCGATTTTCAAGCTTGATATGATTTGAGGGACATCTCAACGTGCCATTCCGATCGACACATGGCCGCATGATATATATTGCGATGCGTATTTTTGTTAAAGTGGCGCTCTCGTTTTAAATTTATTTATTTATTATTTTATTTACTTGTTTGAAATATCTGTTATTAATTTGCACTAGCTCGTTAGCTGGCATATTATAACAACCACAGACATGAACATTAAAGACATATTATGTACTTATTCGGGTACGTGAAAATAATAAGTTGGTATTCAGGCGCTATATGTCAACTGCATGGAGGAATGTATAGCATTCTATAGTAAAATCGCCGAAACTTTCAAACAAATCGACCTTACCACTTCACAGAAAACATCGTCTGAACTACGCACAATTGTAACTATTTACTTCTCGATTCGGGAGGCAACTATCTGCGATAAACTAACGAAAACGATTTCGCCATCGAGAGTCACTTTATTTAACTAATATATAAGAATGGCGGTGTTTGTTGTCAATTTGGTTATAATGTTATAAAATTTACTACTTTGAGCAAGATTATTCTCCATATCTATTTGATCACCCTATACCGGAGTGTTCACGTCACTTTAATTGAATTTTTTTTTTTGGCAGTTTAGAATGATGTCATGCAGGTATTTAGACAGAAACGGCGCCAGCTAGGTTGATTTTCCACATGCCCGCAATGATCCACAGGCAGCTATTTTACGCATGTGTCCCGCTAACATCTGTGCCGAGAGGAAACACGAAATAACAAACTGAATTGTTTACCTCCAAATTATGTACCTTTCTTGAGTAAATTCTTCTAATTTGCCGGACAAACAGGCGTGCATGCTCGTGTAGGGGACAGGTAACATGCAATTTCTGACGGACCTGTGCTGTACTTGTTTTCTGCATTCTGCGGATGTTGACTATGTCGTGACATCTATGTTGAACAAATATCTTTCTTGTCGGAGCCACACGAGGAGGAAACAACCATTTGTGAAAGGCGACAGTCTTCGACTTCCGACATCACCAAATCGTTTACAAACAACCAAACGGCGGGACCAAATAGTCACACTTTTTTATTCATTTCCTTTTACTATATATTCTCCGCGATGTTTTCATACTTCGTGGTCGATAAACTGGAGATAGGATTCCGTTCGTCTTTAGACTCTCGAGAAGATAGAAGTAATGCATCCAATGTGAGGTTGAACCTAGATATGTATATATAACATATACTATACCATGACTCCCTAAATGCTATATCAAGTTGTGGACGCAAATCTTGATCAGGGACGCGGCTATATGGTTTTCAGGTGTGGGGTGGGGTCCACCTTGAAATTTCCAACCGCACCACCCTGACCCAGACTCCCACGTTAAATACCCATTTGCCCCCCCCCCCCCCTGGGTTGGATCAGGACTTTCCAACACGACACCCCCAACTGGTGGCCATTTCAGACCAAAAGCAGAAAACTATGCTGCAGTTCATCTAAAAACAGCATACCCCTCACTGTATTCCTAACTAATTACTGGTTGGAATTTCAAACGATGGGAAATATTAATTTCAACCTATATGCATGTGGTGTTCACTTTCCTACTAATGTTGTGTCAGGCATGAAATGTCTAACTGTTGAAAAAATTGACCAAAGTTATGGAGTTTGACCCCCCCCCCCCCCACATGCTATTTGTCTATAAACCACATTCTTCTCACAAAATATTGCATGGTTTCATTTCATATCAGAACCTCAACATATTTATTTCCCAGTCTGATATTTCCAACTGCTTATATTTGTTCAGAAAGTTTGCAACTGAAGATTTTTTTTCCCAAGATGAGGAGGGGACTAAAAATATGGTCAGAGGGGATGTAAATCTAGCAATTTCTTTATATTGGCATAAGGAGTACTCTGGTCAGACAAATTACAAGATCTCAATTGAAATTTCAAAGCATACGCATACTTTATGTACATCCTCACTGTTGACTTGTTTTAAGGTATGACTCAGGCATTCCTATTTCTAAAGGTATAAAGAAGTATATGGTGCTCAGACATTATTTGACATTGAAATTTGGAAACTATATCTTTTTGAAGTTATGTACCTTCGAGCAATTATGGCACTGGGGGATTTGTTCATTGTCTGCATGCAGGAACATTTTGACAGGGGTGGGGGTTTTTTTGGGGGGGGGGATGGGAATTGCAAACCAAATATAGGTTGAAATGGTTCTGATAATTTGATTTTCTAATTAATATATAGTGTGAAATCACTTACTCCTTAGGCCAATATAAATAAATTGCTAAATTTACATCCCCTCTGACCCTATTTTTAGTCCCCTCCTCATTTTTTTTTTCATTTGAAAATCTTTTATGTTAATTTTTCTCATGCCTTAACCGTCAAATTACATTTCAATGACCCATTAATAAGTCTATTTTGATCTGAGTTGGACAATCTAAATCACCTTGTATTACATAAGATAGGATACTGCTTCAATATCTAGAACTGTCCATGACCATTTATGTTAGGAAGAATAAAATATCAAAAATAAAATTTGCCCTTCTGCCCCATTTAAAAAAAACAGAAGTTTGATGTAAATCTAGAAATTTAGTTATATCAGCCTTGGACTAAAATGGCCATCATTTGGAAAACTTCCAAACTAAGATGGTATTAGGTTGGAAATTTGCACCAGTTGGCAAGTTTGCACCACCAGTTGAAAAGTTTCAACTCTGGACTTGTTTTTGTTGAAGGTTGGGGGGAAGGGCCATATAGAAATTAAATGGTGAACACCCCCCAAATGTAGACCCTCTAACAATGTCCCTGTCTGCATGATCGGTAACAATTAGAACACAAGGTTCAACAATTTCTGTATTAACCATTTCGGGAGATGATGTTGATGGGAGATGCGCTAATGCAGCTTAAAGATCCTGTGCCAGGGCATTCTCTTATATATGCGAGTCTCCCAATGGGAACCTCGCATATATTAAAAAGAGATTGCACTGGCTTACAATGTCAAGATAAATATTGTTAGGCCAATGTGTTCTCTTATATATGCGAGGCTCCCTATGGGAGACTCACATATATAAGAGAATGCATTGGCACAGAGTTTAGCAAAATTTCAGGAAGCTCCAGTAAAGAAAGTAACATAGCAGCAAGGATACATAACATATTTCAGTTTTTTTAAATACATTTTAGCTTCATTTCTATGAATTGCGATTTCCTGCATGCTAACAGTGGTCATTTAACCCTTTCATGACAGGAGCTGCGCTGGTGCAGATTTAAAGATACTGTGCCAGTGCATTCTCTTATATTTTTTGCTAAATTTCAGGAAGCTCCAATAAAGTTCTCACCAAAGTATAAAGCTTTTCAGACAAACTGGAATATCAAATGTTAACTCAGTGTATACATTAAGACAGCTCGATCATCAATATTGGTCCAGAACATGCCATATATGGTTTGATGAGTACCAATATTTTGGCGCTGGCATATAGGAAAATCCGCAGTTTTTAACTTTTCATTGTATAATAAAAGAATAACTAGGTACTAAATGGATTCTCCCAGTCAGTGAACAATGGAATGATCGATTATTGATCTGGATTAGGGTAATAACAGCAGATGACAGATAATAAAAGTGCAGAAGGAGCCCTATTTATTGAGGGAAATGTTTAGATAATAAATTGAACAAAAGGACATGTGGTTGTTTGTTGAACTTATTATCTGAACATTTCCTATGGAATAACTACTCCCCATGATTTAAGCCTTTCATGACGGGAGCTGCGCTGGCACATTAAAAACCCTGTGCCAATGCATTTTCTTATATATGCGAGACGACCATAGGTTGCCTCGCATATATAAGAGAATGTATTGGCCTAACAATTTTTTCTCAATTTTTCTTACATTCTTTATATTTTTTCTTACGTTCTTTAACATTTTTTATAATTTTTTCTTACGTTCTATAACAATTTTTATAATTTTTTCTTATATTCTTTAACAACTTTATAACTTTTTGTAATTTTTTCATTACATTATATCAATTTTTATAATTTTTTCTTACATTCTTTAACAATTTAAAAAAAAATTATAATTTTTTCTTACATTCTTTAACAATTTAAAAAAAAATTATAATTATTTCTTGAATTCTTTAAAAAAGATTTATCATTGTTTTTATTTTTTATTACATTTTTTAACAATTATAAAAAATAATATAAAATTTGTTAGGCCAATGCATTCTCTTATATATGCAAGGCGACCTATGGTTGACTCGCATATATAAGAGATAGCATTGGTACATGGTTTTCGCAAAAAATCAGGAAGCTCCCGTCATAAAAGGGTTAAAAGTTGGTAGCATGACCTTTACGTAACTCACAGATGGAAATGTAAGAAGAAGCTAAACAAAGTGTTGATTCATTCATTTTTATCAATAATAATAATACTGTGGGTAGAAAATAGAAGTTTGTAGCACTAAACAATGAGGTCCTTGACGAATTCATGCTCCTTGAACTGAACAACCGGAGGAGGAGCTGTGAAGTTTGGATCGCAGTCCGTGAGATATGTCATGTGACCCAGCGGTTGCTCTGGAACAGAGTCTAACGAATACTGCTTCAATAATGCTGGTTTTGGAGCAGTCCTTTGAAAATCACTATCGAAACTTGACCTGATATTACTATCAGGTGTAATTGTCCTCAGAATGTCATTAGGTGTCCTTGACCTCACAATGTCATCATTTGACCTTGACCTGAGCGCACCAGTGTCAGGTGTTCGAGCACGCCTCTGCTCGAACTGTGCTCTGGGTTTCAAACCATTTTGACTAGAAGTGGAAGGTTTATTTTTTCTAAGAGGAGGATGTTTGTCTGAAAACTTCCTAGTTGGAGAATTACTATGAGTCCTGAGAACTTCGTTTTGCTGGAAATCGTCGACTAGTGGCTGTCTTCGGTAGCTGGATGCGTTACTGCTCACTCCACTGTCATTTGGGAGAATCGAAGGTGTAAACCCTTGAGGAAAACTCAGATCCAGTTGTCCGTTGAGAGGATATATTGGTGACCGACATCGTGAAGCCATGTGTAATTTATCATCTGAAAGGATAAAATAAATGATTAATATATAATAATTAAATTCCTTCTATAAATATTAAATGATTAATATATAATAATTAAATTCCTTCTATAAATACTATAGTGAACCATGTACATGTTAAAGGTACAAAATCCAATTTGACGGTCCCCGTATCATCAGATTCCAACAACAACAACATTTCTTCAACAGACACTTCAGTTATCAGAATCAATTCATTACCAAAAATAATGCCAACCACTGTAAACTCTAGCATAAAATTTTCCAAAACATGTTATGTATCAACACAATTTGGTATCGGTTGCCATTCAACGGAAAGCTCGCACTGAGCAGAGAGCTTTCCGATAAATGGCAACAAGCCATATTTCCAACTAAATCCTGAAAACTAACCCATAATTCTGCTGTGGTTAAGGAGTCAATTATTTATGGCACTACTGTATCATTGTAATCGTAAGCTGACAAGCTTTCATACCATGGAAAACCCACCCCAGTTACAAGTTATGTTGAGCATAATATTTATTAATATTGTCGACTTGTTGAAAGAGAGTTCTAAATTTTAGTACATGCACAGGCCAGTTATGGATCTCACATTTAAAACTTTAATAGAAATGGTTATGTTGGATGTCACAAAAACAATTGAAAAGGTAATTTTAATTTTTGCCATTTTGCATTTATTCTCAAGCATTGTCATAGACTATTTTCAGATACCTATCCACTCAAATTCTACTGCAGAAAATAGCTTGTCGTGAACTTTTGGATTTTCTGACAACTTTACAGATCACAGCATAGAAAAAAATATTTGCACTTTTTCTTACAGCATCACTCTGTTCTACCAAAATTATAGATAACTCAGTTCGACCCACCATACCATAAAATGATAGATAACTTAGTTTGACCCACCATACCATAAAATGATAGATAACTCAGTTTGACCCACCATACCATAAAATTATAGATAACTCAGTTCGACCCACCATACCATAAAATTATAGAGGGGCTGGTTGACGTTTATTGACAACATTTTTCATCTACATACCTTTTTGGTTGATCTGCATATCATCTTCGCTTCCTCCTCTCCCACTGTCACTGGTTGAGTCATCCATCGACATATCACAGCAAGCGTTGGTCAACGGCAATCTGGATGATGTCTGCAATTAAATAGTTGATTTATTAAATAGAGGATAATTATAATTTTTATGCATTTCATACACAAAATTAAACTGATAAGTTATAAGTATATTTGCCATTTCTTTGGAAAATATTACTGAAGCTGAAAATTTGCAGAATGAGTAACATTTATTGACAAATGAAGTTTTAAACATAAGTCCTTGAATATTCATTTTTATTTTAAATACCAGAGATGAAAGAATCTGAAGCCCAGAATACATTTATATCTTGTTTAGAGCCATAACAAGCATATTGGTCCGAAAATGGTCTAATTTTCAGGCTGATATGGTTAGTCACAACCAGAGAAGGATCCAGGGCTGTTTTGATACCTGTTACAGATTTGGGTGCCCAAATTCTAGAGGCCCAACTGTCCCCAAATTCCAAGTATATAGTAGTTATTCAAGTTGGATTTTCCATATTTTCAAGGAATTTTTCTATAATTCAACAACATGTAATGCAAATCATCAATCTGCAGATGATATAGTCTATTATACAGAGCCTTTATTTGCACAATCAACTGTCCAGTACGGAATATTTCAACATCAAAATGTATGTAGGGACATCCTCAAATACAGAACAGGTGTCCCAAAAAAATATCTGGATTCTTCCCTGGTCACAACACTGAAAGAATTAAAACAAATTACACCCATCCCTATAGTTCAGATACCTATTGAATATCATCCAAAAAGATTATAAAAGAGAGAGCCAAAAAGACTGCGACAAAAAGGTTTTTAATATAGATAAGCTCTTTCCAGACATGGTCATTTTACAATCCAGTGTCCACAAAAATGAGTTGTTAATAGTTTTACTTTATTGTCGGTTATTGAGGATGCTAGTAAATATGATAGTCAAATATTTTCACATGATTTTCTCTGTCTGAGTGGATTGTTAACAGTAGATGAGATCAGATATCCGTCACATCAAAGGCCAAGGGTCGGGTGAAAAAGCAAGTTTCATTTTTCAACATTTCAAAGAATATTTCAAATGACAGGCCATATCACTTTCAAGAGCATAGAAACCCTCTGATGCATTTAGATTACACAGACCATCGTCTAAAGACATGTTTTATCTGATGCCTAATCACTTTACGATCCCCACCAACAATACAGGGGTAGGAGATTCAAACTTAACATATCCTATAAGCCTGCAGCAGTTTTTCGATATCATAGAGTATATCACCTAAACTGGTGAATAGCTTTACAGTTGATTTGATGGATAAGCATATATCTCAATACTTAGCATATAATTATACAAAACACACACTTCATATAACATTTAAGGTTTGAAAACATATATATTGCTTTCTCAAATTTCATGTGTTGATTTATGTCAGTCAAAGAAATTCTGACATATACAAGAGCATGAGTACTAATGCATACAATAATGCCCTAAATAATCGACTCCTTAACCACAGCAGATTTATGGGTAACTTTTTAGGATTTAGATAATATGGCTTGTTGCCATTCATCAGAAAGCTCTCATTACTGTACTCCAAACAGTATATTGATGACATTCCAATTTGAGCTTAGCAAAATAACCAAATTAACCCTTTTTATACTAAAGCATCATTGATGAGTAGTTATTCCATAGGAAATGTTCAGATAATAAGTTCAACATAGGTCGTTTGTTGAACTTATTATCTAAACATTTCCCTCAATAAATAGGGCTCATTCGGCACTTTTATTTATCTGTCGTCTGTTTTTATCACATTAACATCCCTCCAAATCAATAATAGACCATTCTGATGTGCACTTTTTAACTGACTGGGAGAATCTATTTAGTATAGAAAGGGTTAAAGATGTAATTCAGTATTCCATGCCTTTATTACAGAAACGTTTTTATTTTTATGAGAGATTCTAGTGTTAAATGAGATGTGCCGACCATGATGATGCCACCTGAAAGATTTCATCTTGTTTGATATAAAATTTTATATCCATGCGTTTGACATATTTTGAATGACTTAGAGGGACAGCAATAATTATAATTTTTTAATAAGTGACATTGCTAATTACACGCCTCGCAATGCATATTTGTCAGTAAAATACACGAGACAGAATTTTTCAACAGAGGGAGGATATATTTTAATATTCCAATATATAAGAAATCATAATTAAAAGTTTTTAATATTTTCATCCGCATGATTTCTGTTTGAGTGCATTAGCTATCCACGAATGCTTGTCAAATGGTGTCTCTACCAGGTAATGAAATATTCTCAATTATGCAAGAACTGATACTTTAGATAGAACATAGTTTTAGCTGCACTGCACTGCAACAGAACTTCACATTTTAGTGGAACGCTGAGACTCTCCAGAAAATAAAATATTTAGGCACAAAGATTAAACAGATTAACCCTTTCATGATGGGAGCTGTGCTGGTGCAGCATTAAATATCCTGTGCCAATGTATTCTCTTATACTAGTATATGTATATATGTAAGTCTCCCATAGCGAGCCTCGCATATATAAGAGAATGCAGTGGCTAACAAGGTCAAAGCCAATGTATTCTCCTATGTGAGGCTCCCTATTAGAGAATGCATTGGCACAGGGTTTTCGCAAAATTTCAGGAAGCTCCAGTCATGGAAGGGTTAAGACACTATTAATGCAACTTACTGTGAGATGAGGTTTCATGGGAGCAGGCAGTATATGGCCGGTAGTGAGGTTGTCGTATTGTGGTGGGTTGAACATCTTCCCCTGTGTTCCGAGAACTGTGTCGATACTGAAGCTGACTTTTCGCTCTTTTTTCTTGTCCAAAACGCTATCAGAACTGCCATGGAATGCCATGTTCTCTTTACCATCAACAGTAAGAACGCCCGGCTTCCCATTCTCCGCATGGTTTTGTTTCCGTAATCTATCTCCTCGTCTCACAAAACATATTATGGTCACTATGGCAACAGCAATGATTATGGTTACTATGGAAACCACCAGAATTACAATCAGATTCTTGTTCGTCACTTCAACTTTCTCCTCGGTTGTCTTATCTCCCTCAGAGTTCTCACCTTGACCTATCCCAGTCAGGTTTGGAACGGTAATGTTTTTGTACAGCATCTGAACGACCAATGAACATTGAGTTTCATGCGCATGATCGCCCATATCGGTGACAGAAACAGTCAGCTCGAAAGTAACGTCTTCTCGAATATTGATATGTCTGACAAGAGATATATCACCAGTGTCAGAGTTAATCCTGAACATATTCTGGTTTCCGTTCAGAATAGAGTATGTTAGAACCGAATTCTGTCCATCATCAATATCGAAAGCTTCTATTTTCGTAAACGGTGAGTTGAGTGTATGAAGATATTCCACAGTTACAGTTCTGTTGGTCTGATTTGGGAATAAGATTACTGGTGGGTTGTCATTCTCATCAACAACAATTACTGTAATCGTCGTTATAGAGTACTTTGGCGGTTGACCCATGTCTTTAGCTTGAACATTGAAGTCATACCTATTCTGTTGCTCTCGGTCTAGCTCCCGATTGGTTTTGAGAACACCGTTTTTGAACAGAACGAATGGTAAATCAGTAGGAACTGTACTCGGAAGAAACAATTCAACAGTCCCGTTAGTCCCAGCATCACGATCAATGGCATGAATCGTTCCAACAATGAAATCAGACAGTTCGTTCTCATTTATTTGGAAGACGTGAACAGTTCCATTGAATTCTGGCGGAGAGTCATTCTGATCGAGGATATCCACGGTTACGGTTGCCGAGGCAGTCAGTGATGAAGGGACGCAGCTGGAATCACATGCTAAGATGGTCAGACGGACATGTCCAACAGTTTCTCTATCAAAGACATCATTGGCAGTGATGATACCATCTGATGAAATTGTAAACATGTCAGAATACTGGCTTCCACTGATTTTGTATGTTACGTCACCATTGCTTCCCAAATCCCTATCAGAGGCAGAAACTAGGGCGATTATGTGTCCAATGTCATTATTTTCTTCTAAAGATGTCGAATATAGATTCTGAGAAAATTGTGGTGGATTATCGTTGATGTCTGTGAGTTGTACTCGAAATGATGCGATGGCTTGAAGGGGAGGCGATCCCTGATCCTGACAGGTCACAGTGACGTTATATGAGTCCTTGGTTTCTCGATCTAGTTGGCCATTGACGACAACTTTATAACCTCGCCCTCCAGGAACATCACTTAGAGCGAATATGTTGTCATTGAGATCACAAGCTACAATTCCATTGGAGCCAGTGTCGCTATCCTCAACCCTCACATGGGCAACAAACGCATCCACATGTGAGTTTTCCGGAATGTTAACGACGTTCGTGAGTCCAGGTGACAGTAGGTTTATGTGAGCGACGGGTGCATTATTTGTAGTGTCAAGAACATTGATATTGACAACTGCTTGTGAAGATAATGGTGTTACACCACCATCTCTAACTTCGACAGGAATCCGATATCCAGCACCAGATCTGTAGGACAAAGGTGAGACAACAGAGATTTCTCCACTTCGTTCATTCATTGTGAAGGTCTGTTTGACGTCATCTGAAGCTTTTGAACCGATACTGAAGAAAAGCTGAGCATTATCACCAATATCTGCATCAGTAGCTTTGACTATGGCAACGATGGAATTACTTGTATTTTCAGTCACTGTTATGTTATATGTTTCCTTTGTGAATGTTGGTTTATTGTCATTAATATCCAGAATGCTGATGTTAACTGCGATGGTGCCAACATTCTGAGGATCGCCACCATCTTTTGCGGAAATAAATACCCGATATGAGTCCTCAAGTTCTCTGTTCAGAATTTCTGCAACAACAATCTTCACGTCGAATGAGCCGTCAGAAGACTGAGCTACTCTTATGCTGAATGCTCCACTTTCTGGAATAATGCTATATGACCTTACACCATTCCCGACTCCAGTGTCAGGATCGTATGCTACAGGAACAGGATATTCACTTCCAATGGAAACTCCTTCCGGGATCCTGATAAGCACCTCATTTTCAGGAAATGTTGGAGAATTGTCATTGGTGTCTATAATATCAACGTTAATTGTCACGATTCCGAAATACGAGCCAGAAGATTGTACTGCAACATCGAAAGAAATGATACACGTTGTCTGAAACTCACACACAGTTTCTCTATCAATGACTTGATTCGTGTAGATAGATCCAGAGCTCTCGGAAATACGGAATAATCTCTTCGTTAGCACATCACTCTGATCGAGAAATCTGTATTGAACAGAAGCTTGATCTGCTAATGGTATCGACTGTAGAATGTTGCTGCTATCTGGGATATTTCCAACAAGGCTGCCGCTATCTCGCTGTTCAGTGGCACGAAAGTTGACGGGTGGAATTTCTTGAGTCTGGGCGAGTGTAATTACCAGTGAAGATATGATGAACGTTGAGAGAGCCATCTCTGGTGATCTGGTGATCTTATTTCTGTACTATATTTTTTTCTCTAGAATCCCATGAAGTGGTCATTCCTGAAAATAGAAGAGAACATTTATTAGGTTTCATGAATAATTTGATTATGTATATCGCTGTACATGTATATGCCTGTTCTGATATCTGAAGAACTAGTGGATATACCCGGAGTTGCATGGGTAAAGTGTGGCAAAATTAAAATTGAAACAGTTCATTAATAAATAAATTAGGAATTGTTGTTTGCTAAAGCTCCCCTCACATGCCAAATTTCATCGTAATCGGTGCAGAAATGTGGATGCCTATATGGAACATACATAGAGAAAGACACACACACACATTCTCTGTCCTGAAACTTTCAAGATAAAGAGCGTTTATGTTCGGTAATGCGGATATGATGTCACAACGTCAAAAGGCAACATCGGGCAGAGTCTGGACCCAGCCCATGTTACCCGGAGAGCTGAAATACATATGCAGAAATATGGACACCTATAAAGATTATACATAGAGACACAAACACACACATTTATATATTAAGATATTGGAGATACACCTTGAGACTTTTTGTATCAACCCATATACCCTGTGCCAATGCATTCTCTTATATATGCGAGTCGACCATAGGTCGCCTCGCATATATAAGAGAATGCATTGGCCTAACAATTTTTTTTTTTTTTTTTTTTTACTATTTTTTACAATTTTAATAATTTATTCTTATATTCTTTAACAGACTTATTTTGTAGGTTTAGGGCCGATGAAATCGGCCCCTGGCACTCAAAGGGTTAATTATCATTAACTTAAATTGTCATTAAATTATAACAAATCTCAAGTTGTTTCTATATATTTTGATGGATATTAGATTAATTGGACCCAAGCACTAAGGTTATAATCTGGGCCATACCGACAATGCTGGAGCCAGTGGACTCAGTGGAGAGGGCTGTCCTATATGTCTCACCAACCAGTGGTGGCTAAATAATCATTGGTAAGTAGTACATTTAAGAAATGTTCAGATAATATAGTTTGTTTGTTTAACTTATTACCTGAACATTTCTCACTAATTAATAGTAATCCTTCCACACTTGTATTATTTTTTTGTAAGTCAGTTGTTGCTAATTTTTTCCTGGACACCCCTCCAAATGAATGATAATAATGAAGACCTGAGAAATTGGTCTCAAAATTATCATTCTCAAATAACAATTAATGAAAATTTTGTGATTATCGAGTAATAAAAAATTCAAGTAGTGTTTCAGTGTTCATCTCTGACATTAAATAATTTATATGTTACCCTTTAGAGATTAAAAAATATTATATTAACATTACAATGGGTGTCATAATGGGTAAAAACGGTACATAGTTTGAAATTTAATCTTGACAAACATGTAACAAGAATTAAGCAGCTTGATATATATCTCCAAGAAAATGCACTTGAAGAAAGTCAGTTTCTATTTTTGAAGTAAATTTCACTACATTATCTAGGTACACCAGTGAGCTCTTTTTACCCTTTCTATACTCTATACTCATTGACGAGAAGTTCCCTCAGGAAATATTCAAATAATAAGCTCAACAAACGACCATAAGTCGCTTGTTGAATTTATTATATGGAAATTTTCCCTCCAATAAATAGGAATCCTTCTGTACTTGTATTTATGTGCTGTCAACTTATTTTTCCTGAACATCCCTCCAAATGAACAATACACCATTCCAATGTATATTTTTATAACTGAATGGGAGAATCTATTTAGTATAGAAAGGGTTAATAAAAGCACTTACGGATTCACCTTTATAAGAATATAACAAAAACACATGAATAATCAGTACATAAACTTATCCAGCATGAATCAGTGAAAAAAAACACTTTTTTGAAGAAATGGACAGGTGTTGAGTCTTGTTTCCCCCTTACCCAGGTGGGTCGGTTGGTGAGATTGAGGAAGATGCATTGATAGCAATGATGTGCTTGACGTAGTTTCCTGGTCAGGGCTCGCAATTAGAGATCACCAACTTATAACCCAGGGGCCAGGATAAAGCAAGAAAACAAAGGGTCCTCCGCGCCCCGTCATCGCGTGATTGAAGGGTCCAAAGCCACATATTGCTGTTGCAGGCACACTTTTGCCTGGAGACCAATATGCATCAGTGATTTGAAATTATCAGAAATTGAATCTTGACATATTCAGTGAATAGTGGTAAGCTGCAAACCACTAATTCATCTTGAAATAACTGTTATTACTTTGTGGCTAGGCCACATTGGAGACCAAAGTCCATTTTAAAATGTGTCCTGGTGACTATCAGGTGTCGCTAAGCCTAAGTATATATTAAATGGAGAGAATCTAATTCTATTCTGGTGTTAGCTATCAAATCCTATTATAGTTTATAGATAAAACCCTGGTTTACAACCAAGGTGATTGAGGCATCTTGTAATGTACTCGCAATGACACCTTCATTGTGAGGAAAGTATTTTAAAGATACATAATCTGAATTAACGCTCCTAAATTACTATTTCTTTGGCTTCAGGGGTAAAACATTTTATTTGAGTTGAGGGACCCACCATCAAAGCAGGGTTATCAGATATCGATTTTTGAAATGGTTATTTTTCACCACCTGGAATATTTGGCGGCTTGGTAAATATTAGATGAGCCCACCCACATAATCTTGATACCAAATTGCGTTGAACAAAATGTTGATATATAACACGTTTTATAGCAATTTTTTTTTTAATTAATCGATTCCGATAACTTTAATCTTCAGATGAACTTTTTTTGTTGTTGGAATCTGATAATACGGAGACCATCGAATCGGATTGTGTATTTTTAAGGAAAGTAACAAGTAAAAAAACTGAAGTAATTTGAAGATATTTTCTAGCATCTTGAGCAGAAGTTAAATGGATATATTTTCATATATTCTTGACAACATATCCATAAACAGACGTTGTTCACATTAGTTAATTTGAAATATTTTTCTGCATCCAACTTTGATATTGATTGTTTTAATAATAGACTTGAAAATTTTCCATGAAATTTTGTCACTTGTTTAATAGACCAAATAATTATTCTTTTTGCCAGAGTTTTCGTAATGATTTATTTTATAAATGATTTTTACTTTGGAAACGAACTTCATACAGCAAAGAACAGGTATAAAATATGTGGGATAATTCTTTAACCAAAATTCACTAAAAATATGTCCCCTGCTCCATAACCCTTTCTTTACTAAATACTCAATTGACGAGTAGTTCCCACACGAAATGTTCAGATAATGAGTTTAACAAATATCTGAACATTTCCCAGTAATGAAAAGAAATCCTACTGCATTTGTATTATCATTTGGTCTGTCTGTCCTCTGCTTATATTTCATGAACATCCTTCCAAATGAATAATAGGCTATTCTGATGAATACTTTTATGACTGAATGGGATAATCCATTTATTAAAGAAAGGTTTAAAACAAAAACAGTGATAAAGCTCCATCCAATTAGATCCAATGAAGAAAATATCAAACTCAAACTTAGTCCGATTTCCAAATAGAAAACTAGCAAAAGATAAGCAATCCTGTAGGATCTGGCAGAAAACTAGGAAGATCCAGAAACAGAGTATGTTGATACTGTAGAATTTCTACACAGGTAGCACACAGTAGTAAGTACCTGAGAGTGATTATATGACTGAGGTACAGTAGTGGTCTGTGCCAACATAGTGATGTGATGTGACCAAGGTACAGTAGTGGACTGTGCTGACAGAGTGATGTGACCAAGGTACAGTAGTGGGTCTGTCTTATCACGGACAAGTAGTAAATAAAAATACAATGGGTAATATCTGATGTTACTGACAGAGCGAGTGATGGATGTGTCCAGCCAGACTCTGACGCATGCAGAAACATTAACAGCATATAAGTAGCTAAATTTGCATAAATCAGCGCAGGAGAGCAGAGATAGACAATGCACAGTGGACATTCACGTAGCGATGATTTCACTTGATGAATAAGGGAGCATCTAAGGTATGACCTCCGGAATGCACTCAAATCTCAGAGAATAGCAGGGTCAATTATCTTATGCAAATTACTACATGTAATCAATTATCTGTTGTCTCTATAATTGCTGAACTTATCTGAAAGTTCAGTCAATTTGTACTGAGATAGAATAATGCAACTATTCGAGTTGCATAATTTCTGTGATGGATTATAATGGTAAAGATAAATTTTGAGAGTGGTATCCCTCACCGGTCATCGTGACTAATATTACAGACTAAGTCACATTCTATGATGAATGAATAAAGTTAACTAACGAGATTTTTCCATGAAGTATGGTCATGATTTTGTACCCTTGGTGAGAGAGGTCAAGTGTCCGGTTAATAGTTTACATTTATTATCCCAGTTGCAAGATTGTTGTTCCTTTGCTCATACTTGGGGAATTAGAGAAAGCAGAAATTTGTGTCATTTAGATTCTAAGTGATGCATGTAAACTGCACTATAGAAGTGTTGAATGATAATATATTGAACTATTATAGAAATTAACGAAAAATATAAATGACATATATTAATGGCACCAATTAGTTATGTGGAACTGTTATTGACAAATAATAATAAATTCCCAATTTCCAAAATTAAAAAAATTGTATGCCTAAAACACAATTTAAAAAACAAAACAAACCAAAATAAATAACCTAAAAATTCTATATGCATATTTCAGAATTTTGCTTTTATTAAAGAGAAATCAGGTATGATATTTGACATGCTAAAACATTTAATTGCTATTAATTTTAATGGCAGAGCTATTCCTATATGCACAACCCAACAAATTGAGGGAAATACATTTAGAATGTATCTACAAATTATGCATTATTTTACACCCCAGCCTATATATAGCTAAAGAAGGAATAAATTTCATTTAATATCCTCACAATGATACATTTGCTGTAATTTATGAAATATTACACATTATACTTTAAGCTTGTGAACAAATTAAGTGTACCTCAGTAGTTAGTAAAATCCTCCTTATAGCATAACACTAAAGTATTCCTTAAGAGATCACACTCAGCACACACACACAACTCGTCGCGATGAAGCTTTCCAATTAAATGAGACTCGAGCCTTTATCCTCATCCTTTTTTACTGAGCTTTGTCACCGATAAATAGAAAGAGCCAGGTAACACAAGATTTCATTTTATTGGACGGTGGCCTTTAACTGTGGGAGATAAACCCATTGGCTAGTTAATTGTCGGAGCTTAAAGCTACAAAACGCGACAAAGGGATGACAATCGTGTGACAAAATTTGTGGATTTAGATACAGGGCCAAGAAATGCACTGAGCAATCATAACCGTGTAAAGTCAACGTCGCACACAAAGTAACCCTTACTAACGTGATTATAGGGAATAAAAACTAACGTGATTAGGGAATAAGTTTGACTGGCAGCTGCTTATGAAATAGTCAAAATAATGAGATTTAAAGATATATTCTAAACTGTACATGGCATCAATTACCAGGAAAAATTTAATTTAGGCTGATATTAAATTTTCTGATTTTAAGTATAACATTTATATATAAAATACTCATTGACGAGTAGTTATCCCGCAGGAAATGTTCAGATAGTAAATTCAACAAAAGACCATAGGTCATTTGTTGAACTTTGTCTGAACAATTCCCTCCATAATGAGATTGAAAAGGATGGCTTTTTAAATAACCTTTCCAGGATTCCAGATTAGTATGCACCCTGGAATATTAAAATGTAATCTTCCAAGCCTAAAATTAATTCCCAGTAAATTGTTCACTTTTGGAATTCGTTTGAGAATCAACATAGGTTTACGATTGCTTGTCAAATTTATATACAAACTATAATATGCCTTGGAAAGACTTAATGAAATAATAAGTGTTTTCTAACCAGGACCTGCATAAACAGATAAAATAAAATAAAAAACTTACATTGAAAATGTCACAGGTGATCCAATATAATGAATTTTAACAAGAAATTCTCTCTTAATAATTTGATATACAAAATGCATTTTAAAGTAGGTTTTACTTACATTTTACTTAATAGTCCATTTAAGGCAAGAGTCACGTTCTAACTGACAATCATCAACATATCCACACAAGCATGCATGAAGCTTTACTTAGCTTTAAGGAAGTGAGATTGTTTCTGATGATGTGATAATTATATAAGCCAAGACCACAGCATATAATATATAGCCTCAAGCTAAGTTTGTGGTGAAAGTGTAATAAACAAATAAATAAAACTAATCTGATAATAGGCATGTGCCGTAAAATGATTATGGTGGATTTCTGCTGAAGAGAACCAATAATCTAATTAATCACGATTTTAATTACCTACCCACTGCTGGGTTAACAATGGAGAGTGAGGCAGTGAAAGATTGAAGGATAAAACAGTATGTATCATTAGGAAGTTTGGCACACAATAATTGAGTGGTAATAAAACCTTCATAAAACAGAAATTACTGTAGTTTAAAGGCAATTTCACTCAACAACTTATGTTTTGCACAAAATATTACTGTATTTTTATCCTTAAATGAATCCTGGGAACAAATGTCAGTTCAACCACGGCCTTATTTTTTTCTGAGTAAAATTGTAGGCTAAAACATTTCTAATGACATAGGGTGTGGAATGGTAGGGTATCTTTTCTAAAACTCATCAAGGTTCACCTTCCAAGTGGGTGTCAAAATTATTAGATACTATGGCTTCTGACCAACAAAATGTAATTAGATATTAAAGTGTCACATTTTTATAGCATTGCATCGAACAGTAATGTTCACATCAAGAACGATTCGAATGAGTCAAATAATGAGAGAAAAACTATATCAAGGAATCATCTCATGTAGGATGACAAATAATTACGCGTGTAATGAAAATATGTTAGACGAATCACTAAACATTTATCTACCTTTTTTGGAGGTATTTCACATGCGACTGATCCATTATCAAAGATTAGGGAAATCAGAGTTATCCCTTTCTATACTAAATGCTCACTGATGAGTAGTTATCCATTAGGAAATGTTCAGATATTATGAATGATGAATAGGAATCCTTCTGAACTTTCTATTGTCTGCTCATAATTCCTGAACATCCATGCAGATGAATAATAGACCCATCCAATGTATACTTTTATGACTGAGTGGGAGAATCAATTTAGTGTAGAAAGGGTTAAATTGTGACAAAAATCAGCAGCTTGAAAATTCCACCTTTTCATGTATTTCCGCTGTAATTAATTTTTATATTGATTCATCTAAAATTGACAAATTTGAAGCCATGTGGGGAAAAGTTTCAAATTTCAAATAACAGGGCCAAAATTTTGGTTTATACATTGTACCAAATGATTGAGTTTCTACTAGATTTTAAATGATCAACAATTAGATAGATTATTAGGAAACTCTGGCTTCAGGTTTACTCATCTCCAGCATGAAACGGTCTTCTGATCAAAATCAACTGCAGGGAAGGGTGTAAAGCTTATCCATGAGACAGGAATAACCAATTCCAGATTCGGGAAATACCCACTTCCAGATTCAGAAGTTACTATTAAAAAAATTCTAAATTCATCTAGAAAATTTTGCAATTATATCCAATTGGACTTGAAAATGCAATATATATTGACAATGGAATTTTAACTTCTATAAATTAGCCTTATTTATTTCCAACTTATCAGATGACTGAAAATCAATGACGAAATGAAACACAAAATACTATTGTTAAAAAAAACAACACAATGTAATTAATGAAGATTAGTGAAATCAAATCCATTTAATTAATCTACATGCTTAACAAATCCACCAGTGTTTCATGAGATTTTATCTCATAAGGAGTTATCACCAGATTAAGTAATAATGTAGACCAATGATTACTTTCTTACAACATCAAAGGGACGAGGAGGAAAGTTTAAAGAGATTAGACAGATAATGTAATACTGATCATCATCCTAGCCTTTGAACTTTGGTTTTATTTGATGAGGGACTGACTGTCCCCTGTGACTGTGAGGTACAAGATAGTCATCTCTTTCCGAGTTTGTTTTTATGCTGATTACCGACCACATGTTTGTTTTTATATACTGATTGATAGGGGTATAGGGCTCATGAATCATATTTGCATCGTATTAAAAAAAAAAAAACTTAGATTCTTACGCAACAAAAATACAATAAGCAAATAAACATGGCATTATTTGTCATACTTGGGAGACATGTTTTTGACAAACAAGTAGCTAAAACCACTTGGATCTGTGACACATATTTGCATAGTAGTAAACAAAGAGATTTACTCGGCATCAATCTGGATGTATATATTGAGTGTCTATGATAAGGCATGAAAGCACTTTGATTTTTGTCAAATTACGGTGGCTTTAACCCTTTCATGACGGGAGCCACGCTGGTGCAGCATTGAAGATCCTGTGCCAGCAGGATATAATACCAAAGGGAGCCTAGCATATATAAGAGAATGCAGTGGCTTACAAGGTGATGGTAAATATTGTTACGTATATATAAGAGAATGTATTGGCACAGCGTTTTCGCAAAATTTCAGGAAGATCCAGTCATGAAAGGGTTATGGATTTATAACATATATATTTGTTATCTTTAATAATTTCTGTGTTTTTCCTGTAAAAATGATATGGTTCAGCTAGGAAGCTCTTAACTAATATAAGTGGCAATTAGAAATGTATAAATGCATGTTGCATCAAAACCCACATCCCGACACCTGAATACTATTTTGACACAGATAAAAATAACAGCTGACAGACCATTCTTATGAGACCTGATTGCATTTCATAACGTTTTCACACAAAAGGCAAGACGATTTGGGAGTATATTCCCATTGTGTTGATGTAAACTTAGTTTGAGGGTTATTGAATCAGATAGTTTAATTCCAAAAAGGCTAAAAAGCTTCATAAATGAGAATGAAAGAAACTGAAAAATATAATGGCATAATATAAGATATTCATCATTGGTGGTTCTAAAAGGTCATCCCTGAGGAAAATCAAATTGGGAGACACAAACAAATATTTATCTCTGGAACTAGAGTTGCATGGTACCTGCCAAAAACTTTGCACAATGACATTTTATATTACAAATGTTATAATAGATACATCTTCATATTCAATTATCTTCTAGTTGATGAGAAAACATGGTTTTATACTTTAGAAGTTAAAAGTAGAAATCATGTCTATACCGGTACAACATTTTAGTTTTGACGATTTCCGCGGCTTCGTTAGTCTCTGTCAATAAGGACATGCTACTAGTTCTAAAGAAACACATGTTTTTTTTTAAATTAGGATGTCCCGTAAAATGAGTTAATTTTTTGAAGGGAAGAAACGGCTTCCTTTCATTTTCTTAGAGAAGCAGTAATTAAATTTTATATCTGTTGGCTCTAATAATTTTATTAAATCACAAATTATGTTGAACCCAGATTGGCTTAAATTAAGAATAAAATCTGACTAACTAAAATGTGGCATTGCTAATTCCCTGACTCCATTTAAGGAACATGCATTAATGCCTTCGGACCAAATTTACATTGAAAATCTAGATAATTGAAATAAAACTAAATTTGAAGGTGATTACATATACTTACAGTTGCAGGTGTATTTAAGGGCTTTCCAAAAATTGAAGTGGAGATCAAGTGCTGCTAAATGAAAAACTTAGTTCCTTTGTGACATCACATGTGTCTATATCCATAGAAAATCATCCTTTTGTATGAGATGTACATCAGAAACCTCCTGGGACCTTCCTATGAGAAAGCTACCTTATTAACTAAACCAAGACACTAAGACAGGCACTTATAAACCATTCAGGTAGCAGAATGATCTACATCAATGCCAAATATAGGCACTTATACTGCAGAAAATTCATTGAGAAAAATCACCCCAAGGTCAATATTGTTGCAACAGTATTTGGTGGCAGAAGTGGGATGAACAATAGAAGATTGTGGTAGATGTGAGATGAACAATAGAAATTAACAGTTATCTACAGGGGCATCTCCCCTTCATTTAAGTTTAATCCTTGATTTATTGTAGTATAGTAAATGCCAGTTAACTGACACTCATTGGCTAGATTAGATCTATGGTGTGACCTATACCATGTTCTTAGATCAACATTGTAGCATTTTCTATGGAACAGTTTGCGTGGTCACCAATAACATTTAATCTAGCAGCAGGTGGAGATGTCTAACTATACATCCGATTGTCTATTGATAGTTTGTCTTGTCACCTATACATTCTATGCACGAGTTTGTCTTCCTACTGTGTGGTTACTATACATGAATGCATGTTTTCTGTGTACAGCTGTTTAGCTTTTCAAATGTTCCCAAATAAAGTTTCTTTTGAAATATTGTATCAGAACCTGCATGAGGCTAATTTGAGGTGTGAAGATCTGATTTTTTTTATTTTCTGAACAAACTGACACATAAAGAAGGAAGAAAGGCAGAAGGTGTTTGGTTAGTTTGCAGGACAAATTATGTTTGAACGGTTCGCTGTTCCCGAGAGAACAGTTCCTATGTTAGCAAAAGCTTTAGCTACAGTTAACACCACAATCAAGGCTTTTTTCAACACAGTCCAATAGCATATAGGGCCAGTTCAAGATCCATTTATGTGTTTTGACATGTCCCACACCCCTTCTGAAAAAGTCCCTCAAGGTTGTTTACCACCTTTTGTCACCATGGTGTGTATCAGTACTGTGGTGAGTCGCTTGGTTTGGTATCCTGTCAAACTCCTGTGCTTGATCAAGAAGTTGGCAGATTGTGCAAGTGAAGGGAGCTTGAGGAAGTATATAATATGCCCCTCAATTGTCCTTGACCTATAATGTAAGCATAAGTCTCTAGAATATCTATACCGCTACAATCAATATGATAGAGAGATTGCCAGGAATGCCGGAAGCACCCAAGGACAAGGGGGGGGGGGCAAACCAATCAGGTGGGGACTTTCGGGTGCACACTGGTCTTCCCTGGGCCAGGGCGCAAGTGCCCTGCATGCCCCCCTTCTCTGGCGTCCCTGGAGATGGCCATGTTTTTGGAAAACAACAAGATGTGTGTTCCTTTACTTCTCAGTGTATCACATATTAAAAGCTGCATGGGCTTCAAATGACTGAACCTTGGAAAAGTTAAACTTCAAGATTGAACTTATGTCTTTACAGATTTATAAGATATCAAATTTAGTTTTAAGTAATGTCCAAAGGGCTAATTTAGTAGGATCCACCATTGGGAATGCCCCCTCTGCCCCGACACACCTGTCCAAAGGGCTAATTTAGTAGGATCCACCATTGGGAATGCCCCCTCTGCCCCGACACACCTGTCCAAAGGGCTAATTTAGTAGGATCCACCATTGGGAATGCCCCCTCTGCCCCGACACACCTGTCCAAAGGGCTAATTTAGTAGGATCCACCATTGGGAATGCCCCCTCTGCCCCGACACACCTGTCCAAAGGGCTAATTTAGTAGGATCCACCATTGGGAATGCCCCCTCTGCCCCGACACACCTGTCCAAAGGGCTAATTTAGTAGGATCCACCATTGGGAATGCCCCCTCTGCCCAGACACACCTGTCCAACTGGCTAATTTAGCAGGACCCACCACTAGAATGCTCCTCTGCCCTGCCACACCTGTCCAAAGGGCTAGTTTAGCAAGACCCAATATTGGGCAGATCAGTTGGCCAAGCTTTGAAAATTAAGTTGATAGATTTAATGTCACAGAAGAAGTTATATATGAAAATATGGGTGCAAAGCTTTAAATTAAAATACAGCAATAAATATAACCAAATGTTTCAAAGTTGTGGTCTCTAACACTATAAATAAACCTCTAATTTAACAATTTCATCCATTGCAAAGGTCAGTTTTCATTACTCAACAATCTTTCATCTCTATAGTATTAACCTTTTCATGCATTAAAGCCAATGAACTGTTTATTTTTATAATTGATAGCCTACTATAGATTTCATGTAACATGAATTTTAAAAGCTCCTATATCACACAATTGTGATATTTTAAAGGACTACATACTACCTGATTTGAGGGTTCATTAATTTGGTGATAATAAGGGTCCCCTGATAAATCCCTATCATCAGTAGACATCACATACATTAACACCTAATCTCACTCAGCCATCTCGCCTTGTGCTCCTTGTTCAATGATGTAACAATCGCCATTATTATTGACAGTTATTACAAGATGGTGATGGATAGTGTATTTTGATTTTTTTCTTTGATTTGTTCAGCTGATTTGCTACATTATTGTATGTTCTTCGTATTGTTTGTTTCTTGCAGCTAGTGGATACATATTTCACAATTTAGATTTATATATTTGTATGGATCTTATCTTTGTCTGTCTGGTGTGTCGTTTTTAGGTCTGGTGGAAAAGAGAAGTCATGAACATAGTAAGAAATTTTGTGAAATATACATGTACTTAACTTTCTAAATAGAAATTTAACAGAAATTTTGTGAATTTAAAATATTTAAAAAGTTTGAAATCAATATCGTAGAAAAATATAGAGTGATTTTATATGAAATGGATGGTCAAGTTTGACATATTTTAATAGTTTGAGATCTTGGATCTACAATAGTAAATTTTCATGTCAAGGGTTTGCAAATGAAATGAACTAAAGGTGGAAATTTGGATGGCTTCCATGAACGGTGGGGTGATGTTGTTGGAAATTCAGACATGGACAACCCCCACCAATTTGAAGATTCCATGACTACAGTACTGTTGCTGCCCTTGGGCAAAGGGACCAATTTATTATTAAAAGCTAGTCTACAGCCTAGAAATCCATTCCATCATTAGAAAACAGCAGAAAATAACAGAATAATAAATTTGAATTTGCTGATTTCTCTGACAAAGGCCACTGATAGATGCCAAATATCAGTTGGAAGACTCAGGGAAGATAATGTGAAGATATATATCAACCCTTTCATTACTAGATACTCATTGATGAATAGTTCCCTTAGGAAATGTTCAGAAAATAAGTTCAACAAATGGCCATAGGCTGTTTGTTGAACTTATTATCTGAACATTTTCCACCATTTAATAGAAATCCTTCTGCACTTGTATTATCTCCAGATGAATAATAGACTATTCCAATGTATACTTTCATAACTGGGTGGGAGAATTCATTTAGTAAAGAAAGGGTTAATGATGAGCATTTGTGTTTCTCTACACGAGCAATTTGAAGGAATTTTTATCCAAATGTTTGATTGATAAGGCAACTGGTGTCTCAATGATTCAATGCAATATTCAAGGTTGAAATCATCCACAATAAAGAAATGTGGTTGGCAAAGCTGAACTCCAATAACAATTTGTCCAGCTATTTGAGACCAAAAGAAATAACCGTCAAATAATCCTTTAAAAATTAGAAATCACTTATACGTCACTTCCACTGTACAATATTGCATACCAGGAGCCTTGAACAAAACAAAAACCTCAACAGATAGATGAGAAATTCATTGAACAATGATTTATAGCATTATTAGGGGAATCATTCCCTAAACCACTTCACAGGAGGAGTTACCTATTTATTAATTAATTAAAGTCCGCTAACAACCACTAAAATTTGTCTTCCAAAACTCAAAGGGAATTTAATAGTGTCACAATAGGATGAGAATAAAAAAGGATTGTCCGATTTCCTTCGGCTAACAAATTATTTTCACATTCCTCCTACAATTCCTACTTTTTAATTAAACGGGTGAATGAGGGTCATTAATTTTTGGAAGAAAGGCCCTGAAGGTATCACTGGAGAGGGGCGACAGATTGTTGTGAAATTAAATGGGTTGTAAAGATTAATTGTCCGGGTTCATTAGGTGGGTTCAATGGGGTCAAAGATAGGATGTGTGCCTGGATTAGGGTAGAAAGTCGCAACATAGTGACATCAGTGTAATAAGATGTGTTGGGAGGAATTTCTAAACAATCCCGTGGTGCATAGCCCGAAGCTTGAAAACTGAGCCTAGTAGAGAAACGGTCTCGAATGCTTCGGGCATGTGGCTTTGAAAAGCCTTTGTTTCAGGGTCAAATTTGACGTGTGTTGAATTTCTATAGAAAAGACATAGGAATGAAAGTTTATACTAAGATCTGTAATTTAGTCAAGAATGACCATAACAATGCAAGAGATTTATCAAAGTCTCAGAAGTTTTCAGGGGAATATCAATAAATTGAATATCTTTTCCATCCCCAACTCAAACTTAGTTACTTCTCCTTTAAAAAACATTATTTATATCCTTTCCCGTCTGATCGATACCCCTCCCTCACTTATTGAGGAAGGGGCATGTCGCCAAAGAGGAGAAGACTTCATATAAGCCCTCGGGCTTGTTGTCTGATCCTCATTTCCATACATTTGTCTCTTATATGTTATATATTTATGTCACTTGTGTATTATGTGTATTATGTTTGGATTTGGAAATAAAAATATGTTTACACTAATATCTTTTTCAAGATAACAGTAACCAAAAAAAAACCTTTTCCGGAAAATGTGAAAAGACATGTGAGTCATTGTGAGATATGCTGAAACATGAACATAACAGAAACTCTGCCGCCTATAAATACAAAGTTTAAAAAAAATTCTAGTTTTGCCACATAAAGTCTTCAAAACTAAATAAAATAAATAGATGTAAAAATAATTTTTCAACATAAATTGGATTTTCCTTTTAAAATTAGATTTTAAAATGGATGGTTGTGAATCAGACTTGAGCCTGTTATCATTTAGGCTTTAAAAGTGAGTTCATCTTCTACAATGCTTGAATAATTTTGAGACTATCTGATTTCAGGTAATACACACTGAATGTGTGTATTATATGAGGGAACCAGAAATTGGCCACAACAATAAACAATTATACTCCTTGTGAACAGTCAGTTCAGCAGGTTCATTTGGAAAATTAAAAAAAACTTTACGTGTAATTATGGGCTCTGATGTGTCAAAATGGTATCGTTTCAGAAGAATATGATTGGTATTAACATGATATTCTAAACCTCCATCTGACATATACAAACATACCCTTGTTATAAATCATTTGAGCTGGACACAAAAATGTGCAGGACATCAACTTAATCAGGAAGCGATAACAAGATCACACAAGCCTATCAACATTACAAGCTTAGTCGAGCTGATAAGAGAAGGGTGGTCCAGAATATGACTGAAATTTATCACTGAACAAGTATTTATCAAATATTGGTCAGACAGGTGATTATTAATACAACAAAACAAACATAATAATCAGGAGAATTCTATATTACCTATAGAAACAACATGTGGCGCTGATAATCCAGTTCTATTGCAACAAGGTACGAGATGTCGATAACATTCAATTCACAGACAACGCACCAAATTATCACCTTACACCTCCGGTCTACCTGTCAAACTTGGAAGTGTTAGTAAACCTGGCTCTATGAAGCTACTGTATACAAAAAGGTGGTGTACAATGGTGCGATGTTTGCTTAACTTCTTATTTAAGTAGCAATGCTCATAGAATGAACACAACTCACCAGAGAAGATGCCTTATGAAAATACGGAACTACTCAAAGACGCTGATCCCCTTGAAGGCCGGCCTGAAATCATGAGAATGTTTGAAGTGTAGATTACACTCAAAGAATGTGTCAATTGTCAAAGTGAAAAAACAATGCAAGGTAAAACCAACACTAGAGTCAGAGGGCTGTTTGATCAGGGACACAGTTAATTGAGTCTTAATTGGCAGTACTAATTACTGTGTATTATGAGTGTTAATTAAACACTGCAAGCCATTAGGTTAAGACTTAGGGAGCTAGGGAAAGGATGTTGGACAGGTATGGTCATGCAGGAGATTAATATGAAGAGCACGATCAAAGGTATTTTATTTTTCTCTAACAAATTAATTTTGTGAGTTTGCATTTGCAAATGTGTCTCAAGATGGGAAAAGTTTATTTTTATAAGGGGAACCAGAACTATATATATATACTCCCATTGGGTTTCATCTCCAGGTACTATTCATTTAATCTAGAAATACATACCAGTTCTGAAAATATTTTTTGCAACAAAATATATTCAAATCGTTAATCAGAAGTTAATAATATAGCGAAATAGATATTTGCTATTAATTGTTTGGAGCCAAAATTTTTGCAAGTTAAGAGAACATTTGGTAAATAGATTTAAATAATTTATTAATTTAATATGGGGGCTTTCCTTTAATTTTAACAAAAATAAATTTGACAATTTTAAGTTGTTATTCACAAAGCATAAGAAATCAAGCCCCAAACCTGCCCAAACTATAGCTGGTAATGCTCGTTCATGCCACATTTCGCTTGGTTCCGGCAATCCAAATAGGTCGACAAATACATGAAATTCTTTATATTCAAGTACATGTAATAGAATTTCGAAAACTCAGCATCCGATTAGTCTATTCCTGATATGGTATTAATAAAGAGCGTTTGTTCGCTGGAAAATTGTGATGAATTTGATGTTTTTCACAGTATATAAGGTTTATATAACGGTATTTCAATTATTTATCAACCTATATTGTCCCTACTACCAAATTGAATGTACACACTTTTTAAGGTTCAAATGCGTTTAATTTCCACATGACCACCTTTTATACCTTTAACTCTCCGACAGAAAAATGTCCAACTTTCAATTTTGTTTATCAAATTGGGCAACTTAATTCCCAGGGAAATATCCAATGAAAAAAAAATACAATTGATTTTATACGACTTGGTTGTTCTATTTAACTTAATAATATGAGTGTTGAAGGTTATGCATTTGAAGTGCTTCTGTAAAATGGAAGCATGTCCGTGTTTTGTCGTCGCACATTAAAATTTGTCCAGTACCCGTGACGGGGTGCCTCATACAGAATGCATAACAATGGTGTCACAAAACACAACATGCACACACCCCATTATGTAGGAGCCTCACTTGATGACTTAATAACTATTAAAGCCACCATGAGAAAATTGAGTTTTCTTCTCAATCAGGATATATCATTATAAACAGTCAATTAGAGACGTATTAAGAGTGTTTATCCCAAGCACTTCTTGTGAGAGTCAAAACTCGTGTATTGAGGCGATACTCGTGGGCTCCGCATGTCTACCATTGAGCAGATGAGTGCACCCTACAGCTATTGTATATTAATTTTGAAAATTTTCGTGAGATCATGAGTGCTTTTTGTGGCGCAAGTTGAGACCTATCATTGAGAATGATAGTTTATCAAGATAAGATCAAGATAAGATCTCTAGTATTTATAATACAAAGTGAGGAAAAGTCCTTGTAAGTTTTGGAGCAATGAAAGAAAAATTGTTGAAAGAGATGAAAAAACATCTATTATGAGTCAGAAAAGCTCCGTTTGAAAGAATATGATAAATTTCATAAAAAGCCAGCCTTTTGAGTACTGTAATATCACACTTCACTCAAGTTGATGATGCGACGTGGAAAACATTAAAATAATGAGTATTTTACTATTTTTTTCTGCAAAACCTGTTATGCACCAAGATTAAAAAAATGACAGGAAGTTATCCAACAAGAGATGGATGTCAGGAGGCCTGAATGACCAGCTTAGTGCTCGTTTATAAACTACAGTAATGCCCTAAATAATCGACTCCTTAACCACAGCAGAATTATGGGAATTTTTCAGATTTAGTCAGAAATATGGCTTGTTGCCATTCATTGGAAAGCTCTGTGAGAGCTTTCCGGCCACAAGCCATATTTCCGACTAAATCCTGAAAAATTACCCATAATTCTGCTGTGGATAAGGAGTCGATTATTTAGGGCATTACTGTATAAAGTAGAAGGAAATCAAGAACTTGGAGAACGAGAATATATGAATAAATTATTCGTAAGGCACTTTTACCGATTTCGTCAACTTGTCAGTGAGATTCTGGTTTGAAGTGTGATGAGCAAACAATGAGTATCCTTTATATATTGTTGCTATGTGGCCGGTAGCCATTATTTTTAGCCGGTTTCGTAGCCTGCAGCCTGTTTTTAGGCCGGTATAAACTGATAGCCGGTTTTTGTAGCCGTAACAAAAGTTAAACCAAGGCAAGGCTTTATGTCTCTTCTGATATCAACAAAGAACATACTCCTTATTACAAATAATACAGGAACCAGAGTACTAAAGTACCAAATCCGTATCATCCAGATCATAAATTGTGATCATATGATGAGGAGTATATGACACCTTTCGGTAAAAAAAATGGGAAAAACATGGGACAATAGTCTGGACTTTTTGTCATATTTAGTACTTGTTTAGACTGGAATTAGTTCCTGCCATGACAATCAGTGTGACAATCATCATTTATATACAAGAAAAGCATTTTTGAAGATGGCAAACTAGTCTACTGAAGCAAAACTTAAAAGCCTGAATAACCCTTCCATGACTGGAGCGTCCTCAAATTTGGCGAAAACTGTGCGCCAATGCTTTCTCTTATATATGTGAGTCTCCAATAGGGAGCCTCACATATATTAGAGAATACACTGGCCTAACAATTTTACCTGATGCACTGGCACATTGTCTTTAATGCTGCACCAGCACAGCTCCTGTCATGAAAAGGGATAGAGAGCTTCAAGTACAGACTAGAGGTGATAAGCTCTAAATGGGATTATATATAAGGATACACTCCACAGTGCACATGGGCAGGTTATCGTTGTTCATCGTTCGCAGTCGGACCTCCAGAGAGCTTGGATCGCCACCTCTCAGGATGAACTCGCCACCGCTAATCCCAATTAGTGTCACCAGCATGCTGGAAGCCCTGCATGTCATGCCTTGTTTGAGCTGGTCATTCCACGCTCACAAAGGCGGATACCAGCTGATTCTGGACATCCAGTCCGGCCCGGCAAAGCTCTTTTCAGGGCTCCCTACCGGGAAGGGCTCGGATATTACCGAATCAGCTCGGAAGCCTCGACAGAAGATGAGAAAGAAGAAAAAGAAAACACCATCGATGAAAAAGAGAGATGCCGAAAGACTCGCTGCATGGAAAGCGAAGAAATCGACCGGAACTTCACCAGTCGACCTCGCCCATCCAGCTGAGAACCCGGCCCAGTCTGTCGTCCAGGAGATGGAACCACCATCACCACCACCACGACCAGACGAGGATACCGATACTGAAGACGAAGACCCCTCCGACTTCGTTCCGAAGACACCAGAGTACCAAGAGAAAGAGCCAGAGACTTCACCCTCAACCGAAGACTCGGCCGCCCAACTCATGAGGCACATCGACCTAAGTACCATCAACGTAGACGACATCCTGAAGAAAATGTATGATGACGAGTACGTCGGACCTTCTCTGCCGATCTCACCTCTTCCTTCATCATCATCATCATCAAGATCTTCCACTTCACCACCACCGAAGAAGAAGAAAAAGAAGGAAGACAAGAAAAAGAACAAAAGCTAAGAACCCAACCTCACCTGACCCTCCTGAGCCTAGGCCTAGACTGGTTCCCAATACCAAGAAAACTCAAGACAGGGCGTAAGGGCGACCTCCGGGTGAGCCCACACCGTCCTCGTGCCACCCTTCGGGCGGGCACGCAAATCCTGTTCCTGCTGCACATGGGCATCATTATCAGTCGGACCTCCAGAGAGCTTGGATCGCCACCTCTGAAGATGAACTGGCCACCCCTAATACCAATTAGTGTCACTAATATGCTGGACGCCATGCATGTCATGCCTTGTCTGAGCTGGTCACTCCACGCTCACAAAGGCGGATACCAGCTGATTCTGGATTTCCAGTCCGGCCCGGCAAAGCCCTTTTCAGGGCTCCCTACCGGGAGTGGATCGGATAATACCAGATCAGCACGGAAGCCTCGACAGAAGATGAAAAATAAGAAGAAGAAAACACCATCGAGAAAAAAGAGAGATGCCGAGAGACTCGCAGCATGGAAAGCGAAAAAGTCTATGGAAACTTCACCAGTCGACTCCGCCCATACAGCTGAGATCCCGGTTCAGTCTGCCAAGGGGATGGAATCACCACCACCATCACCACCACTATCACGGCCAGACGAGCATACTAAAAACGAAGACGAGGACCCCTCTGACTTCGTTCCGAAGACTCCGGAATATACCGAGCCGGAGACTTCGCCCTCAACCAAAGCAAAAGCCACCGGATCCATGAGAGGAAGCGACACAGACTGGGAAGACGAAGATGAGCAAGAAAAAATCCCTTAACAGCTACATGTAGAATCCCACTTCACCTGACCTGACCCTCCTGAGCCACGGCCTAGATAGATGGTACCTACAAGTCCAAAGAAAATTCAAGTCAGGGCGTAAGGGCGATCTTCGGATGAGCCCACCACCGTCCTCGTGCAGCCCTTCGGGCGGGCAAGCAAATCCTTTCACTGCTGCTGCACATGGGCAACAAAAAGGGTAGTTGTATTACAAAATAATTGCCAAGTCAAAAAAGATGATAACTCAACAAAAATACGTCCAACCAATCTTGCAATCTCACAGGTCATCATGGTGCTAACTATCTGTGCTAAGTATCATATAAAGTGACCAGGAAATACAGGAGTACACATTTGCACATATTTAAGTACATTACAAAATAAGTCGAAAAGGGGGATGACTCTAGTAAAAAAAAAGATTGGATGGATTTCATAATTGTAGTTGTACAGGGTCTGATGATGGCCAATAATTGGACCAAGTTTCTATAATATTCACCAATAAATGAAGTAATACAAGCTGGAAAAAAATACAGGATTACAAACAAATTTCTAAGATGAAAAAGTGGAATAACTCTACTAAAAATTGGATGGACCTCATAATCGCAGGTTCAGAGGTTAAATTCATATAATAGTGGCTAATAAAAACGGGCACCGAAGCAGAGTGCAAATGAGAGCGGCTGACTAATAGTTGATCCAATTGCATGCAGACTGAACTACAGATAAAAAAAATTCTAAGTTAAAAGTGGCCATAACTCTGGTAGAAATCAAAGAACCATAACTATGTTGGAAATTTATTTCTGCCATTTCTGATAATTCATGTCAAGGAAAAACATTGAGAGAAAAAATTTCTAAATTCTATTCATTTCAATGTTTTATAACACTTTCATTGCCTAAGATTCTCATATTAAGGTTAACCCTTTCATGACGGGAGCTGTGCTGGTACAGCATTAAAAGTCCTGTGCCAGTGCATGCTCTCCCTATGGGAGACTCATATATAAAAGAGAATGTGCTGGCTAACAGGGTTATGATAAATGTTTTTAGGTCAGTGTATATAAGAGAATGCATTAGCAAATGGTTTCGCAAAATTTGCATTCTTATTAATTAATTTGCAAGGAATGTTCGGATAATAAGTAAAAGTAAAACAACGGCCTAAAATTTGTCTTAATTATAAGCCACATGTTGAACTTAGTATCTAAACATTCCGCAAGTGAACTACTCATCAGAGAGTACGTATCCAACCATCAAAGAATTAAAAGACAAGGATAACGGAAACCAAACGAAAAATGGCAATGAATATTGTAACAATGAAAAACTTATGAGTGTGACTTAAACTTCAGAAGTGAAGTCACGATCAAGTCTGAGTTTAGTGTGCCTGTCATTTGCAGAATGAGGTCCCCATAGCAGGCTAGCATCACTAAATTCACCCTATGTGGACCTCATTCTGCTCAGGCCTAATTTTCTATTGAAAGTTTATTTATTATGAAATTTCTATAGAAACTTGTTTACAAAGATTCTATTTCTTTTTTTTAGTTCAGTTTCTCTATATCCCCAAATTGGCAGATGACACATTGCATAATCGAGGTTCCCAAATGGGTGTACATCACAATATGCACCATTTGGGAACTTCAATCTGAGTCTATGTCTCCCATAGCAGATGAGGCCATACAGAACAAGGTCCCCAGAGGGTGAATTTGGTGATAGTGGGCTAGTACCACTAAATTCACCCACTGGGGACCTCATTCTGCAAATGACAGGCACACTATACTCAGGCTTGGTCACGATGCCATTTTACTTTCCCACATAGGGAGAGAGAGATCATTGGTTTGGAACTAAGCTGTTTGTCTCTGCCCTGAAGAAAAACGACATGCCGCATGCCTGGATTGTTTCCAATACATGCACCCCACAGATACGTTGAATCCCGACAGACAGCATATGGTGAAGAGGACACTGGGATACATGAAGCAGGATGCACAGACAATAGGTCAGCGATTGGAAAAACATCAAAATAAATCAGTCGCGTCATTCCACTCGACACGAGTTAGCGTCTTCCGATGATAACGATTATAAAGCTAATTTTCAAAGCTATAAAAATTTAATCAATTCAACAAATTGTGGACACGTCTTGCTATGATTGGCCAGCCTGGTCATGAATAACCTGCCCATTGTTGATAGAGTTATTGTGGTTTCAATCCAGTTGGTAATTGTTTGTAGTCGGCATGTGGATTGAGAACACTTTTCCGCTTTGTCTGCGAGAAGCAAATAATTATTTTGGACAATAAATTCACACTTGGTGACGACTTCGGAGAGGCACTTGAAGCTCTCTCATTGGCTCTTGAATAAACATGATGGTTTGCGGCCTCACTCGTGTCCAAGCTGTCTCCAGGTCTGGCGGCCGAGCCAAGCCTATTGCTGCCATCATGAGAGGTTGGTCGGTATTCACATGTGCCAAATGTTGGCCTCTCTGTCACAGCATGTCCTATTAATTGGCCCTTGATGTCACTAGGGTGCCAGGAATGATGATCTAGTATCTCACCAACTATAATTTGTGATAAATAATAATTCACCAATACACGTGTTGATCATTTAAAAGAATTTCTGCCAGTCTATCCAGGTCTATCAGGCATGCATGTGTGCTTGCTACATCTGGCTCAGCCGTTGAACGGCCACCTAAATTCTTACAAAGTTAGAAATTCATGCTGCGAGAAAAAAAGAAATTTAGGTTCCAGGAGGCAGGCAGCCTACGCCATTTTATCTGAATTGAGCCAGCCATAATGAATAGCACAGAAGATAGGATTATTCCTCTATGAGGCCCCCCACCCCACCCCCCTGGAATACGGAATACCACTTAACACAGAGGGTGGAATACGGAATACCAGTTAACAGCCATATGGAATTTTCCGGATAAATTTTCTATTGCCGTACAAACGCCGGTCACCCTGCAGTGTCCACGTCTAAAATGACGATGATCGAAGATCTGTATGTCAAACCGTGAATTTATTGTGACAAAAATCGCATTTATATTATTATTATGATCATTTTTTGGAAGGTGTCGAAGGTCGGCGTACGAATACCGGTATTTTTGGAATACCGAATACCTCCTAACAGAGGGGCCGGAATACGGCGTACCTCATAACAGGGCATGGAATACGGCGTACGAAAAGGGGGGTGGGGGCCTCCTCTACACGTTTTGTATTATTATATGTTTGACACAAAACTTCCATCAAATCAGTTTGACCATGTATATGTAGGTGGAATGCTTGGTCACGTGAGTCAGGTGACTTTTGTTGGCAATGGCAACACATGTTACAAGTTACAAGTACATGTGGCTGAACCTGGCTATTATCTGTTGAAAACACAAAATGTAATGATTTCAATTATTTTATAGTCTGACAGTTTTTGGGAAGTCTTTCTTTTCGTTTTGTAAATTTTGATATTGAAATTAAAGATTATGTTAGTATTTTGTGGTAATTTATTCCTCACTTACCTCAAACAATGTTAAAATTTGTTTTCTTACCAAAGTTTTGGAGTTGTTGACCATTTCTATACTATAGCATCATTGACAAGTAGGCATCCCATAGGAAATGTTCAGATAATAAGTTCAACAAACAACCATAGGCCATTTGTTGAACTTATTATCTAAACATTTCCCTCAATACTTGAAATAGGACTCCTTCTGTACTTTTTCCAATGTATATTTTTTTAACTTGGTGGGAGAATCCATTTTGTATAGAAAGGGTTATCTCAGACTCATGTCTTTGACAAATTATACTAAATCAGGGCAGACTGAATTGGAATTTTAGAATAAGCTATCGAAGCATACAGTAATGCCCTAAATAATTGACTCCTTAACCACAGCAGAATTATGGGTAATTTTTCAGGATTTAGTCGAAAATATGGCTTATTGCCATTCATCAGAAAGCTCTCACTGAGAGCTTTCCGATGAATGGCAACAAGCCATATTTTCGACTAAATCCTGAAAAATTACCCATAATTCTGCTGTGGTTAAGGAGTCGATTATTTAGGGCATTACTGTAATTGTTCAGTCTTCACATACATACCTTGACTGCCATTCGCAGCACAGCTCTGAGGGGAAGACTTCGAAAAGAGTGGAGCGTTACAAATGACCGGCCCAGATCTAACATTCTGGAATGAGACAACGAAAATGTCATAACGTTGAAGAATGGGCTGTCACGTTGAGTAAGCGGATGATGGAGGACATCCATATATGTACGTAAATAAGTGAATATCTTTATTTGGGACGCACATGTACTAAAACGATGGATACTCATGCAGTCACGATGGTGGTAATCCACAAGGAAATGCTTATTGTTCATAAAGGAAGAATGTGTCACGGTTTCAGACAGTGGAGCATATATTATCAAATGTATTTACATTAATTAGAAGTTTCGCCCAACAACTTTCTCGATTTAAAATTTTGACATTTAATGTTTCCCAGTTTGAAACACAATTGTCAAAGTTTAACCCTTCCTTGAATTTTGCAAAAAAAATGCTGTGCCAATGCATTCTCATAGGGAGTCTCACATATATAGTAATGCCCTAAGTAATCGACCTCTTAACCACAGCAGAATTATGGGTAACTTTTCAGGATTTAGTCGGAAATATGGCTTGTTGCCATTCATCGGAAAGCACTCGGGGACGAGTAGTTCCCATAAGAAATGTTCAGATAATAAGTTCAACAAATGACCATATCTGAACATTTCCCTTCAAGAAATTGGACTCCTTCTGCACTTTTATTATCGGTTGTCTGCTTATTTTCCCCCGAAAACCCCTCCAGATGAACAATAGACCATTCCAATGTATACTTTTAATGCTGAGTGGGAGAGTCCATTTAGTATAGAAAGGAGTAATAAAATAGCAGAAGAGCAACAGTTAGTCCTGCTGATGTTACCTGATGAGTGCTATGCATTCCTTGTGCCTTTTCTTAAATATATATTATACATACAGTATGTGTACTTTCAATGAGTTCAGCAGCGTCTGAGCAATATTTTGCTGATAGTATTGAAGAAAATAGATCATACAGCCAATAGTACCTTTCAAGATTTCCTATCATATATGTCACTATATTGTTTACAGTTTCATATTGAATTGTTGCGATCACAATATTTACTAGCTATAGGTGGGATAAAAACAGGTCAATAAATGAGGCCAATTTTCCTGGTAGGAATTGTCTTGGTGTAAAGCCTCTGTAGGTGTTGGATCAACAACTCTGGCATGCATGGTAATAAGCCGAGAAGCCTAGATGGTATTCTCATTGACTTCAGTTTTGATTGACAATATACTAGCTCAATACAGTTCTAAAACAAGATGGAGTTAGTGGAGTGATAACTAAGATAAGTTTAGATAGAGAACTTTCAACTTCAACTTCGGCAGTCTCATCATGGGGAACTATACTGCCTTGTGAGTCTGAGTTTTGTGTGCCTGTCATTTGCAGAATGAGGTCCCCAGAGGGTGAATTTAGGACCAGGGGAATATCATGGGATAGATTGGTAAGCAGGGCTCACCTACCGGGGGGGGGGGGGAATATCATGGGATAGATTGGTAAGCAGGGCTCACCTGACCGGGGGAATATCATGTGATAGATTGGTAAGCAGGGCTCACCTACCGGGGGAATATCATGGGATAGATTGGTAAGTAGTGACGCTATCCCACACAGCGGGCTAGCATCAGCAAATTCACCATCTGGGCCGGGACTTCATTCTGCATGGCCTCATCTGCTATGGGAGATGTAGACTCAGATTGAAGTTCCCAAATGGTGACTTTTGTGATGTAAACCCATTGGGAACCTCAATTATGCAATGTGTCATCTGCCAATTTGGGGGAATAGAGAAACTAAACTAAAAAAGAAATAGAATCTATGTGAAGAAGTTTCTATAGAAATTTGATAATAAAGGAACTTTCCAGAGAAGATGAGGCCTAAGCAGAATAAGGTCCCCAGCTTGTGACACTATTTGCTATTAATTGTGCTGATTCATATCATGTGATCTCTGTCATTTGTTGTATCATTGAGCGCTTTGGGTCTCATGGGATAAGGCACTTTAAAAATGCTATACATTATTATTATTCTGCTGTGGTTCATTTCTAATAAATAATTACCATTGTTATAGTTCTGGACATTGCAGATGAAGGAAGAGCAATTGTTGTAACATTTCTCCAATTTCAGAACGTAAAAAAAAAAAAAAAATATCTATCAATAGAATGGGCGATCGAGTGCAAAGCTATTTATTATTCAAGATCTAAGATAGTGTCCAGAGTCCATTGATGAATACAGTTAGAACATTACAAAGCAAACGACTGCTGGACCAGGCGATCACTCCACCTGTGATCGTAGTGATCATCGTACTAATTATATATAAGCCAGTATTCATGTTACAATATCAAAAAACCTCAGATCAAATCTGGTCTCTCTATTGATGTCTACAAAACATTATTTGCAGGTAAATTATTTCTGTAAACCCATAAAATGTTATCTGATTCAAAACAACAGATAGAATAGACAGAATTTTGTATTATATTTCCCTGACACGTGTCGGTTACATTGGGTTTGTGGAAGTGATTGAGCCATTTTGATGAACAAACAATGCAATATCTGGACATATGTCCACCTGCATGTGACAAGAGTGACATATATGGGGTATGGCTAAAACCACTTCTACGTTTGAAAAGATACTAGCTTGATACAGTTCTAAAACAAGACGGAGTTTAAGTGGGGTGATAATAGACATATTTAGATTGAGAACTTCCAACTTCAGGTTTGATCAGTTTCCAAAGATCGGATAATGCATGTGATCACCAAATGTTCTCACATATCGATAAACATTGATCAGATTTATTTGTATATGAAAAAGTCTAGTGATGGAGTCAATAAGGTGACAGTAGGTAGCTAACAGTTACTGACGTTATAAGATCTAAACTTGTATATAAACGTACCCAGCCAAAAAAAGTTGAACCTCACAGATTTTAAAACTAGAATAAGGTCAAAGATGCATTGACCGAGAGCTTTCTGATGAATAGTAACAAGTCATATTTCCGACTAAATCCTGAAAAGTTACCCATAATTCTGTTGTGGTTAAGGAGTCGATTATTTAGAGCATTACTGTAGTTATAACCTCTTGGCTGCTTTTCGTCCATACTGAGTACGGACGTAAAATGTCATTCTGTGTGCTATACGTCAGTACTGAGTATGGACATAAAATGTCATTCTGTGTGCTATATGTCCAAATGAGTATTGGCCTACTTTACCACACTAGCAGTCAGCTACAATTTATAACTGGAACTCAGAGATTGGTGCATTGAAAACCATTGTATCTCAAAGTTTGAAACAGTGTATGATGTTTCAGCATTGTGAATGATAATACCCTTTCAACAAAGTTTTAGAATTTTCGTGATAATCCTGTTAAATTTATCCACTGGAAAATAAAGCCAGGGCCAGCAGCAACATCATGATGTCATTTAGCAGAAAAGATGTCCATGTTTGTCGATATGGATATGGCCATAACTCTCAGCAGAAAGGAGCCATTTCATACCCTATGCTACCTAAAATAAAATCTTTTTACAATCCATTTCAAAATTTTCAAAAATCACATAAAGATGTCACACCTAAATTGTAGCCACACAGCAACAAGCTAGAGCTTGAGTGGTTTGAGATATTTGCCTTGAAAATGTCAGCAGGATTTTTCCAGGACTATTTTCCCAGATTTCCAACATAATATGTCTTTCGAATTTACACACAAAAGTTAGAAGCACCATCACATTATTCAGGAGAGTGTACAGTCAGATGGTTTCCAATATGTTCGACACAATTTATTTTTCTTTATTATTTAAACATGTATTCAGGATTATAATCAGCAGCATATGTATAATTTTGCATTACATATAGAGTCGATTTATACCACTTAAAAATTCATAAACAACCACTATATATCGGCATTAGTTTATAACAATTTTGATTCCAAAAAAAATAATTAAATAATTTACAAAAATTCAAATACGCTCACTATGGCCCTATATTTCAGCACCAGATGTATGCACTGATGTGTTTCAACTGTAGCCCACGCCATCGAACAGAATAACAGTCCACTGTGGGCTTATATCAGAACCAGGTAAGTACAATATGAACCAATGTCAATATATATATATAAGTGCCAGTCATTTTTGTTGCAATTAATCATGCCCTCAATCATTGAAAATATATAAAATAAATGAATAAAGCAATCATTGCAAAGTCAATTTCATGTTTCTCAGACTCGCATGCATGGTACTGAAACGCGATGTGGGCAACCTTTTTATTCTCGCTTGGTTTCTCGGGGTAAATTATTATCTGTACAAAATAATAGCTGCCTATTTTTATACAAACTTGCGTGGAACTGAGATCGAACAAACTCGTTTTCCAGTTCAGATTTCCAATTCATTATTGTTATTGTTAACTATGTTCAAGCATGTGTTAGAAATGTGACTTAAATCTGTCAAAAATGTGTCAGTGATACTAACTTGATTGAATGATTTTGGGTAAAACAAATCACACATAATCTATCAGTAATCTTTTTATGTATATCTGTTGGGGAAAATATTGACAAAGAGCAACTGTAATTAGACCCTGAGATAGCTGATACCGAGATAGAATACTTTGTTGCCATGTGGCACAGTAATAAAAAATTAAATTAAACTAGAGGTATGAGTGTCCCAATGGGACTAAGGATACCCCCCCCCCCCCCCATGTTTTTAAAACACTAAGATGTTTCACACGTCAGTAAACATTTAGTTAAAATAACAGACTCCCATTGCAGGTGCACAACCCTAACCCTAATCCTAAACCTATTGACCGAAAAATGTAGGAATAATAGCTCAGACAAAAGTATGCATGTTGCGAAAATTTTGAAAAGGGGAATAACTCCACACAAATAGATGGACAGACATCATAATCGCAGGTGCACATGTTCCTATGGTACTAAATATCTGTGCCAAGTTTCATGGAAAATGATCAAAAACGATTGAGAAAAACTCCGGACAAATTTGTGTCCATGGATGATGGATGGAAGACAGAAGGGTGGACGAGCTGATTCAAGTATACCACCCCCACAACTTCGTTGCATTTGAAAAACTTCGTTGTGGGGGGGGGGGGGGGGGGGGGTATAAAAAACACACATTCAAAATTTATTGGTCTCAGAAAAAGTTAAATGATTTTACATGGCTGAATTAATTCTGTATACAAAAAATATTGTCTTCCATGTGACACATCTCAGCTCAAGAATGTTATTTTATATGATAAAATCTAAATAAGGTAAAGAGATTGAAAAAAATTGTCATAAACTATGCATGAATACATCTTTAATATAGAAAATCATATATACCCACCAATATAAGCTCCTTATCAAGATTCTTCAAATATGTATGTCCATAATTCGGTTAGGTTAAAAAAGTCCATATGATATTACATTGCAACATAGGCATGACTCAGCTATCATGAATACGATATTAAACTGAAACAATAAATGTCCGGATAATTTTCCTGGGTCGTATCCCTCCCGAGGACAACTGACAAGTTATTCACCTCCATACTATAACGGAGATAATGGAGCATGAACGTGGATATCATCTAACAGGGTTATAATACCGATTGACACTTCATCTGTAAGCAGTGATTCCCCGGGTGATTAAATGCTAATCAAACTACGATACACATCGAACAGCAATAAGAGCAAATATTTATTCATATTATGCTACACTACAGTCCATAAGTTTAGGACACCATGTTTCAGTTACAAGCATAAGCATTTACTGAATACACTTTAGACTCTAATCTACTGGTAATTTAGTGAAAGTCATCCGGTTACAAGCCCAAATAAAAGATCGCTGAGCAAAAATCCCAATCAGGCTGAATCACGAAGCAATTTTGAACGAGTTGAAAGGTACAAATTTTTAACAATTTGAAGGCCGAAACAAATCTGACAAAAATTGCTCATTTTACCATCTTTCGCATATATGCTGAAAATACTCAATATGTTCTAAAGTTTGAATTCTCTACATTAGAAACTGTAGGTGCAGTAACAGGAAGATACCTGTAGCAAATTCATATACTCCAGTGGTGACTGAACTAATTATTGAAATCACTCGACATGTATCTGAAAATGAAATATTTTGAACTTGTGGTTTAACCCTTTGGAGAGTATATATAACGTCATATACATGACGTCATGCGTGAGTTTATTGTCAATGTCATAGAAATAATTATTTACAAATTTGGGTCAAAAGAGTCCATAATTTGTTTTAATTGATGTGTATATATTTTAAGTTTACATGTGCTATCATAATCTATTGCACTTATACATTGGGACATTATATTAATCAAAATATCTCCTATACAATTCATTTATAAATCGGATGATTAATTGATGTTATGTCTATATAAAAATGACACTTCCTGAAACGATATATATGTCATTCCACTTGCGAACCGTATGGCGACATATGTGTCGTTCTACTCGCCATAGGGTTAACCCTTCGATGGCAAGAGCTTCCTGAAATTTTGCGAAAATATTTTGCCAATGCATTCTCTGATATATGGGAGTCTCCCATAGGGAGCCTCACATATATAAGAGAATATATTGGCCTAAAAATATTTACCATGACCTTGCAAGCCAGTGCATTATCTTACTAGTATATATCTGAGGCTCCCTATGGGAGACTCACATATATAAGAGAATGCATTGGCACAAGATCTTTATTGCTGAACCAACGCAGCAACGTTATGAAAGTGTTAAGAGAACAATTACAGAAGTGGAAACATCTACATGATCAACCATTGCTCATTATTGTTAATAGGGTTAACTATTTTATGTCCGGTAGTTATGGGAAAGAGCAGTATTGTTCAATATTAGCTTCAAAGGGGATAAGAGGAAAATTAAAATCCTTGACTTTCACGATTTGAAAACTGAGAGCTATCGGACAATCCACCAGCAGGAAGTTCCATGGAACACTCAATTTATGACAAACAATACCCGAGTGGACGATTCTCAAATACCAGGGCCTGAGGCGACCACCAATCACAGCTCTGAGTGGCGGAGGGGTCAGTCTAATCACCCCCATTCACAGCAGGTGTAGCTAGTAAGTGGACCCCCTGATGACTACGAAATTACAGCTTAGGGCCAAGTCAGGCTAACTAAGGACATTTTTTCTAAATGGGATACTGTTTTCTTTTAATTAATGGCAATTGTGTTTGAGGCTCCATGTTTAAATTTTATAATGACTTTTCAGGTGTGTTATTATTTTTTCTGTCAACGCTAGTCATATCTGTCACTTGAGTTTTAAAATAAAATAACATACTGTAAGATTAAAGTCTGCAGTATCGCAATGTGAAACATCTAGAGGTTTAAATTGGTGGACGGAATTTTAATGTGACGCAGACAAATGATGAGACTTTCTATCTTTTTAGAAAATATGTTAGATATGGCAAGAAACGGGGTCCAAATATTTTAGTACTCATATTTTTAGTTGCTATGTTCTACATACATTATTCAGAATTAAGAACAGATAGTTTCAAATGCAACAGCAGCAGTGCTATACATATCGCTAAGCTGCTACTAAATGAAAGAATTAAGAAAGGAGAGTTTCAAACTCAATTCTGCTAAACTACTATTAAATGAAAGAATTATGAAAAGGGAGTTTCAAACTCAAATCTAACAGAGCTATATATGCTGCAAAACTGCTACTAAACGAAAGAAATAAGAAAAGGGAGTTTCAAACTTAAACCTAGCAGTGCTCTCATGCTCTGGTGCTATTTAACAAGCAATTTGGTAGCAGAGCATTCCTAGATTTGAGTTTTAAAACTCTTTTTTCTTAATTCTTTCATTATTCTTTCATTTGAACATGTTAATCAACACCACAGGAAATATATAAACAGATTAAAGACAAACAAACATATAATAAAAGTGCAAAAGGATTCCTATTCATTGGTTGTAAATGTTCAGATAATAAGTTTAAATTTTTTACAATTTATTGTCTGAACATTTCCTAAGGGAACTACTCATTAATGAGTATATGTTACAGAAAGGTATAAGCAATGCATGGACTGCATATACTGTTCGCAGAGTATGATCATTTAAAAACATTATTTAAGATGAAATTGTTGAACATGCAAAAAAAAAACCTAAACTTTGGATTCAAACTCGTTACGATATTTTAAATCATAATACATCATTTGATGCTATTCATTGAAATTAAAGCTGTAAGCACATCGTAGAACTTACTATTTGATCATCTCAGTAAATAAATGAATGGGAATTTCTCTACTATTTTTCTGCATTATCATTGGAAAATCAGAGCAAATGAAGAATATACATGTCCGGTTTACGCTTTTAGTAGTAAATATAAAATCTGTTCAGGAACCAAAGAGTTGAATTTTTTTTGACCATGTATGACAACTAATCCAACTTGTTATTCCTGATCGGATAATGTGTTTCATGATATATACAACATCCATTATTTCCAATCTATCTAACTCCCCCTATATCATAGAGAAAGTATGTAAATCAGATTATTGTGCTTTCAGAACAGTCGAAAGTCAACAATAAAGACTAAAAATTAAGTCCCTTTTTCAAAATCACTCAACGCCACATGAGATAATATGAGTTTTAAGTGGAACTCATCATGGATTCTCATATTATATATATTTCAATAGCACAAAAACATCAATCGTTTTTATGAGAAATGCTAGACAGAACTATCAATTCATTGATTAAAGCCAAACTTGAAAAAGCGGGAGTAAAAATTGCCCTGTACCAGCCTTGAGGCAGATAATTTGAGAAAATGACTATACTGAGTAAAGTGGAGCCAGCAAACTGAATTATTAAGTTGACTGTCAAATCTATCATGGCGATGTGCTTTGTGCAGTGATTTCAATGCAATTCCCCCAAGCTATGGACATCAAGTCTCCCGAAATGTCAATACACCAACACAACATTAACATCTCAGTCGTATATCATTTTTAGGATTACTGATTGAACACTTTTAGTATTAACTACACACGTTATCCACTGACCTGAAAAAGTAGTTGATTTAACCCTTTTATTTTTCAAATTTTCATATATGACTAGTTCTCATAGGGAAATGTTCAGATAATAAGTTCAACAAATGACCATAGGTCGTTTGTTGAACATATTATCGGAACATTTCCCACCATCGAATATGAATCCTTCTGCACTTGTATTATCTTTTCGCCTGTCTTATTACCTGAACATCCCTCCATATGAATAATAGACCATTCCAATGTATACATTATAACATAATGGACGAATCCATTCAGAAAAGAAAGGGTTTAGAGGCTTATAGGTGCCAGTTGACTGTTTTTGGTTTGATTATATGAATTTCGTAATAATTTAGTATGTTGTAGCAGCTCACTAGTGATGCGGACCGGACCGCTATGGACCGGTCCGGTCCGCGGTCCAGGGGTGGACCGCGTTCCGGTCCGGACTGGGTGTCACTGGACCGGACCGCTTTTTGCCGCCGGTCCGGTACTCTCTGGTCCGGTCCACTATATATTTTACTTCAGTTATAATAAACTATCGCGAATATTATTGCGTATTTGCCGTCATATCAATTAGCAACAATGTATTGACGCATTCAAGTGATTATTAATATCTATTAAACGTTTGATGCCACAAAAACAATGTATAGATGAACTTTGTACATGTCACTTTCCTTATAATGTATTAATGTAACACTGGCCAACACTATGTAGCACCCTATCAATGTGACAAACATGCAACTGAATGAGTATGGAACTATTTGTCATAAACAGTGTAACATGGCATCAACTAATCAATTTGGATGGATATCGAATCGAGTATTATATTGTTTTTCACAGTTATACTTATCGAAGAAACATGCAAACCACATTACATGGTACATACACAAGACAGTCACATTAATCCAATAGTAGTTGTACTTATATATAACTGTAATTGTCAGGAATATACAATCAGCCATCACAATCTCCAAGACTCCAATATTAATGTATAGTAGTCATATTAGTACACATTTGTATAATTGTCATAAGTATAGTTATTTCGTTTAAATTACAATTTAATGAAAATAAGTATGATACGAATCATGCATATGATCAGTTGAGTGCCACGTTAGATTGGTTATAACACATTCTGGCCCTAGCTATATATCTGTCCAATACATTTAATTAGTGCATGTTCGCATTACTAGAAATACTATTATCGTGCATCGTTCCCAGTATATCCCACCAGAGACAGACAATGATGCATACAATCGGCAAACAATGTAAGTTTTAACATATATGGACTCATTGCAATGCACTGAACGCAGTAACCTTATAGTTTGTACTATACAGAGTAAAAACTTTGTGAAAACAGATAATTCATTAACATATAGCCTATTATAGGTGGACCAGACCGTTTTGGACCGGTCCAGGCATGTGTACCGGACCGGAATGGCCTGGACCGGACCGGACTGGACCGCCGCATCACTACAGCTCACTCACACATGGTTAATAATAAAGATGATCAAAGTATTGTTTTGTCCTAGCGATCACTGCATCATTAAGAAAATACTCATCGCTCGCACAGATACATGCTTGAATTATGATGAAAATATATTAACGACAATGGTCATGTGGACAGAAAGTTTAAAGATATGTTGATATTAAACATTGATATCATGAGAAGTTCACAATATACTATCATTGGAGATTTTTAAATTATTGATGTAGAATGAAGTTATTTGACCTGTCCCTTAATTCCTCATACGATGTTTGTTGTTTCACCAACTTGCTACCCTGGGTGTACAAAATAATAACCTCGAAAAACTCCTTCTTGGAGATACTACTCTGAATAGTACACAAAACCGGAACATATTTAGGGCTGTCCAATTATACATAACCTCGACATCACGGTTTAAAATTTAATTAAACACCTTATATGATGTACTATCACTACATAGAACGCGAAAATTCACCTGAACCACCAACCCACGAGACGAACCCCCCCCATAAAGTGAAATATCCACCGTTATGGTCACACTCAAGATTATATCATATCTCGTTATAAGTGAAACGATGTTATACATATGATAATAGCTGGTTTAAGCCACACAGACGTGTAACTTGTAACACATGTCACAATGGTATTACTATGGAGATGCAAATGGTGGGAACAGTCAGATGATTTTACGGTGCTGAACCTACACATATAGATATTGGCCAACGTCTAGCGAAACTTGTAAATAATACTAATGCAATAACAAGCGACCAAAATGCGACCACCCTGCACAGCGTTGAGCGCTCACGTGGCTATCAGAAGATTGGATTATTCCTCTGTGCTACAAGTTTCATATGCTACATGTTGGACACAAAACTTCTAACTGGTTTAATGTGTATGGTTGAGTCAGGTGACCTCCGTTGGCAACATCCATTACAAGTTATATGTACGTGTGGCTGAACCTTGCTATTATGATCCCCATTTATAAGGGAATTAACAGGCAAAATTATGAAGTGACCGGTAGTACTTCCAGATCTATATCCTAAATTTCAATAGAGTTGTGAGGAAGGGCCATGATGCAGAAAGTTCACAAGATATACAATCCTAGAATCCAACAATAACTCATCATATTACATTTTTACATATTTTTATATCCATTTTAAGAGGGACAGCGACTCAGATGTTTATGGATACCAGTCACTTGATCAGTTAGTAAGATGCATTAGGTTGTCATAACCTGCCCATTAATGGCCAAGCAGGTGTGATATCTGGCCAGTGTGAATGTGTGGTCTATGCAGCATGGGAGGGTAATAGGACTTGTGTATCTGGCTAGTTGGCTAGAGGGGGAGGTCAGTTGTTTCTATGTGCATTGAAGTGATTTCCCATTAATCAACCATCCACATAGTTTTTCCACTACCAATAAAACTGGCGTCATGGTTATATCACCGAACAACTGAAACCACACGAGAAGCCCCAATACAAACCAAATAAAATCAAATATAAGAATATAAGATTACAATTGTGCAAGAATTGCCAACAGCGTGATGCTCATATTAACCCGAAACCCAACAATAAACTCATCACATTTCCATCATACGCTTTTTTATATCCAGGTGTATGTATATAAGATTACAACAGTGCAGGCCCTATTAATCTGCTATTACTGTCATTTCCATCATATCAAATTCAGTTAGTCGCCGCAGAAGCGGTGTTTATTTGCATGATCTAGTCGCAACATATATCATATAAACGTGGCGAATCATAATAGGAGAGGCTTCCCCTGTCTGCTCTCAAAAACATAACTGTCTCAGATGATGAATCACGGGGGGATCTGAACAAGTCTATTTGCCTGCATAAGGCTATAAAATTATAGGTGATAAATTGATATGGGTAGATGCCTGGGGCAAAGCACGATGAAGTCATACAACAACAAGTACTGTTACTGTAATGAAATTACAAACTAGAGAAGCTTAGGCAATCAACAAGCTTCAAACTTAATGGGGTTGTCTTATTTAGAGCGCTATGAACCATTCTGCTGGGTCAGCTGGGATGTTCTCATACATTGAAATGATTTATTTCAAGAGGTGTTTAACTATTATTTCAACCGCCAGCCATTATCATTTTTATATATTTACATAGCCCGTCTGAGCTACACTAAATCCTGTTCGGTGATTGGTCAACTGCCAATTGGGTTACCTGTTTCATACCCCAATAACTCAGACCGTAACATGAACACGACGTCACAAATTATTGACCTAATCACTAAAAGACAAGTGGTCAGCAGAATAATTGGGCGTTCAGCAGAATTGTATCTGAAGCCAGTTATTTATATCGATCACATTATTGTTGCTAAGTGTTTGTAAATTGTATATTGGGCTGACTTAATGTGCTAGTCTCAAATTCTCGGCAGATATCATGAAAAGAAATAAGAATACATTCAGCTTTTTTATGGGAATAAATATAAAAAAGCTATATAAATATAAGAAATTAATGTAGTGGGCATCTGTGTTATTGGGGTATATGGCACAGTGTTCGTTTGGGGCAATGACCAGTGTCCTATCTCCCATTAAACACACACACCCACTACACTCATTTCTTAATTGTGGAGGGAAGACCACACAGGCTTAATTTCTCTATGAAACCATGCCTCTGCATGTCTGAACAACCAACGGAACACCAATTTGTGCTTTAATTGAGAATAGCAACATTGCTGGGATGATTAACCCTTGTTACTCATTCGCGCAAAATATAGAAGCACTATTCTAGTTAATTTGGGCTTTGATCGCGAAATTTCTAACGAAATACTTCCCCTTTTCCGACGATAAAAAGCGGGGTTTTTTCTCTCGGAATAGGCCTCTGCGAATGCGCGAAGAAACAAACCCTCTGTCGTCAGTTTGTCGATCAAAGTTACGTGGGAATACATGTGACACGTGTGTGCAAAGTAGAAGTACAACTCTTGTTGATATGTGCGTTTATTGAGCTGTAATTTCGTGTCAAATATCGTCTGATTTCCGGACCGGTATTCCGGTCTCCCGGGATATAGGAATATAAGGATTGGACTGGTATTCCGGTCTCTCGGGTTCAAAGGGTTAAAGATGGTGATCTTGTCCCTACTCTTTTTATTAATTTGGCAGTATAAAGTAATAATTTTGTGTCAGAAAGACCAGTTAACAGGAGCCTCTCTCACAAGGAAATTACTTATTTTCTATGAATTGGGACAGAAAATGCAGCTATTTGTAGAAAATTGTTTGATAAATTTATCTTTTTAAAACACTTTTAAATGAAACATGTGCAACAACAGACGTTTCTATGTATGTTTGGTAATAATAATTGAATTGAAACTTGTCTGGAAAAGTAATTTCATAAAAATTCAATTTTGTTGTTGAAAGTGCTGCTGGGAAGAGATAGAGCATATTTAATGATGGCAGTCTGATGCACATTTAATATATGTACCACTTTGCAGACATTTGTTAAGCCAATGAAACTTATGGGTAAAGTATATACAGTAATGCCCTAAATAATCGACTCATTAACTTGTTGCAACAAGCCATATTTCCAACTAAATCCTGAAAAATTACCCATAATTCTGCTGTGGAGTCGATTATATAAGGCATTATTGTATCTTTTCTTACTAATTTTAGCCCCATGATCAAGTTAAATCAAGTTTTAAATATAGCTTTAGACTCCGACTCCAGATACATTGCCTGGAACACAGCATGGAAGAACTTACCTGATCAGATCGAGTGATAAGTTCAGTCCATTACAGAATTTCATTAGAATGAAAACCTTATTAAAAAACATCAATGCTCACTCAAGAAAAATCGGAAAATGTTTTATAAATCATAGATCTACTGCCTCCTAACTATGATATATGGGATGTAATATATTTCTTAGGTTCCTATGAATACAGATACATAAGGTAGCAACAGAGGGTCCTATCCTGTTTACAATCGATGACTTGAGTTTTGCCCTCAGCATGAAACACTTTATGAGGTCAATTTATGGATCGAGGTGACCAGGGCCCTGTAATAACTGGTTGTTCAACAACCAAAAAGTGTTCTAATCAATGTTAAATTCTCACAACAATCGATAATCTCTCCCACTCCCTGCAGTTAATGGCAAATGTTACAGTCATCAAGCATCTCATCAGCACAGAAAATGTGTACACTCACCAATATTCCACAGTATGATAACGATCACTATTTCATTAAATTTCAAATTTTGTTTCTAATATGATATGAAATCCAGCTATTGGTTTATCTAAAGAACAAACTGACAGGATCACATGACCATTTGTGTGGTACATATTGTGTTGAAAATCTGAGAGATTCTATTACATAGTTGAACATTTCATGCTTGAAATTAAGAATTATATTTGAAATATTTTAAATTATTCAATTGAAATTAAAATTAAATTAATAATCTTTTAATGAAAATATGAAGTTTCGAATTTTATCAACAATTTTCAACTTTGAGAACCACCATTTAATTGCAGATATCGAAGGAGAAGGATGCAGTAAAATTTCTCCATCGTTTTATTTATTTTAGCATTATGGAAGTTGTAATATGGAATGGAGGTGGACACATTAACCCTTTCTTTACAAAATAGATTCTCCCACCAAGTTAAAAAAGTATACATTGGAATGATCTATTACTCATTTGGAGGGGTGTTTAGAAAAAATGAGCAGGTGACAGACAGATGGAACTAGAATGGAAAAGCAGAAAAAAAAAATGATTGAACACTCAATAAAACGATTGAACACTCAATTGATTGCCCTCATAGTAGTGAACATCCATACAATTTCATTGAGATTCTTCAATTGGTAGTGGAGATATCTGCTCGGACAGACAAAAAAACAATTTCCAGAGAAACAAAGATGGATAACTCTAGAATGGAAAATCCGGAAAGAATGATTGAATGTGCTCAGTAATGAATATCCATACCAAATTTCATTCAGATCCAACAATTTGTGTTTGAGATATCTGCCATGACGGAAGGGCGGACGGAAAAATGGAGGAATATATGTTCTGACAAATGGCCGGATGACGGATGAGGTCAATCCAGTATATACCCCCCCCATTCTCTTCGAGAGTAGGTATAAAAATAATACATGTGCAGGAGGATTCTTATGGAAAATGTTTCAACAATAAGTTCAACAAACGACCTCGGTTGTTGAACTTATTTATCTGAACATTTCCTAAGGGAACAGATAGGGTCAAAATCAAGACTACTGAAGGTGGATGACCAGTTATGCATTGGGCTTTTTTGCAAAGTTTTCAAAACCAGCATGGAGTATGAACATTTATAACATTTAAATGCTATTAGATTTCCAATATGGTATAGAATAGCAAGGACTCACAAATTAAGTGTAAAATCCAGCTGAATCCACCATGACAGATGATACAGAACACTGACTAACATTCGGTGTGAGTGACTCCTTTTATAGGGGGACGGACATAGCATGTAGAGGGTAGCATCTGAAAATAAAAGATCAAGGTGATCTTACATTTGATGTCCAAACGTAATATTGATTCTGGCTGGGGTTCAAGCTAGCAGCAGTTTAATTGTAGGGCAAGTTGAAGTGACCTGCAGATGTTACATTTCTTACGATCATGATTGCGATTTATAGTATGATTTCTATTTGTAAAGAAGCCAAGTCTCAGATACAGGGACATAGTTAGAGAGTCTTTTGTTGGGGGTATCCAACTGAACTTCCAACTGTTGGTCTAAAACAAGATGAGATGAGGGGGGATTGTGTATCACATAGAACAATATGATTGTCACATATAATTTAGATTTTGGTTTGGCTTCAACAGGAAAACTATTAGTATTAAGGAGATGGAGCATGTTCACAGACGTTATCTCCATTTGTGAATTGTTTCAAATTCTTGGTCATACACCTCAAAACTGGTGATGCTAGTAATGAAGTGGTGGGTCAGCGAAAACTATTTTATTTCTCAATGTTTTAAAAACTAATCATTCTTCATAACCATCTCAGTTGAGATTTTTGAATATCACAAAGGATGGCGCGTCGATGCTAAACCTTAAATTTTGTACAATAGGGTTCCTAAATTACCGAATTTTTCAACACTTTTTGTCATGGGCAACATGATGCAAACTAATGACAAGAGATGTGATTCACATAAGCAAAAAAAAGGGTTCAGATTTCTTAATCCCACCAAAATTAAAATAAATTTCACTGCACTACAATATGAATTTCACTGGAATGAAATATTTTCTTCAGCAAAATAAATTTTGTTGTATTAAGTGCATTTAACACATAATATATTCACAATTTTGCACATGGGACTGCCATTAGGGTCAGTTCACAATCAAGTATGTCTAGCATAGTGTCGTTCTTTAAAAAGCTCTGTGATAGGATTGGAAGCACGAATATCATCAACATTCTTTGAGTCATTATGACAGTGTCACTCCCCCCTTTTGGTATGCGGAATTCAGGCCATTTTCCTGAATTGTACAAGGGATCATACCCTTCTTTTAGCCGGTATTCAGAAATCATACCCGTCTTAAATGGTATTTGGGATTCAAATAAAAAGCTGGTGCGCATTTTTTGATGGCTACAAATTGTGGTATTTGATGGCTAGAATGGGTCTTTTAGCCTTTTTAGTTCTTTTTCGGGTGTCGTTCAGTTGATCGGGTGCTAGTTTGCCCATGACAGGCATTCACAGGTTAACTGCGACATGTCCGATCATCACTCTGCCGGATAATAGAGTAATATGTAGTGATCAGGACTTTTTCTCTTAATGTGGTACAATTTGACAGATCATTATTGAGAAAAGTAATGAAAATAGATGGTATTGTCTATGTCATTGACCACATATTTTCTTAACTGGCAATTAGTATTCACCCACCTCTGTTAACTGGCATTCAGTATTCACCCACCTCTGTTAACTGGCAATTAGTATTCACCCACCTCTGTTAACTGGCATTCAGTATTCACCCGCCTCTGTTAACTGGCATTCAGTATTCACCCGCCTCTGCTAACTGGCATTCAGTATTCACCCGCCTCTGTTAACTGGCATTCAGTATTCAGCCACCTCCGTTAACTGACATTCGGTATTCACCCACCTCTGTTAACTGACATTCAGTATTTATCCACCTCTGTTAACTGGCATTCAGTATTCACCCGCCTCTGTTAACTGGCAATTAGTATCCACCCACCTCTGTTAACTGACATTCAGTATTTACCCACCTCTGTTAACTGGCAATTAGTATCCACCCCCCTCTGTTAACTGACATTCAGTATTTACCCACCTCTGTTAACTGGCAATTAGTATCCACCCACCTCTGTTAACTGACATTCAGTATTTACCCACCTCTGTTAACTGGCAATTAGTATCCACCCACCTCTGTTAACTGGCATTCAGTATTTACCCACCTCTGTTAACTGATATTCCGTATTCACCACCCCCTCTGTTAACTGGTATTCAGTATTCACCCCCTCTGTTAACTGGTATTCAGTATTCACCCCCTCTGTTAACTGGTATTCAGTATTCACCCCCTCTGTTAACTGGTATTCAGGATTCAAGGGGTTGGTACAACACCCTCCATTATAGCATTGCTGTGTGCTCACCATGTGTGGTTGCATATCTAGAACAAAAGTATTTGATCAGGATTATTTTCAATGAAGTCCTGGGAATGTTTGATATAATTACATCAGTTGCATTTGATCAAATTTTCTTAACTGACATTCACTATTCACCCGCCTCTGTTAACTGGTATTCAGTATTGACCCCCCTCATGTGTTAATGGGTATTAAAGGATTTACAGGGTGGGGTGACACCCTCTATTATAGCATTGCTGTTGCTCACCATGTGTGGTTGCATATCTAAAACAAAAGTATTTCATCAGGATTATTTTCAATGAAGTCCCGGGAATGTTTGATATGATTACATCAGTTGCATTTGATCAAAGTTTAGGTCAAATCTAAAAGACATTCAATTCATCTGTTAATAAGAATGAAAAGTATGCCACTTCTGTTTTACAACATTGAGTGTCTCGTCCAATGGCAAGGTATAACTCAGATAACAAGGTCAGATGTCAAACAAGTTGTTACCTCAAACAAGAACCAGTCATTGTCCACGGAAGCTGGCCTGTTGACTTGAACAAATGTACAACACACAGAAATATGTGTGCGAAATGTAGATATTGATACAAGAGTTAGTTTTTCTTTGCTGTTCAAATTAAGGCGAGTCACGAAAAGACAGCAGTCCGGAGAAGTGACATGCGAAAGTCTCGACAAACTGAGATGCTGAATTGTGTTGTTTGTGCGAGTAACCCGTCCATTGTGGTGTTGCCGCCAGTGATTCTATATAAACAGAAATATCTGCCCCGTTATAGAACCCGCACAAGGTGACTTGTGCCGATGTGTGAACAATGACGAAAGTATTTTGATTGAACGAAAAAGATCTGCGGTTCATGCTCGAACATAAACAATGGGTTGCTTTGAAGGTAGACCTTCTGTTTAGAAGTTTCTATGGTAAATAAGATTCAGTAGAAAAACCAACTGCATGGAATAATTGGCAAGGAGGTGTGAAAATTCCACCGGACCTAAGATAACTGACTACTTAAGCCATGGCAATAAAGTAAAATTTCCAGTCAATCTTGACAGAAAGTGAGAAAGCCACAGGTTTATGCCTATTGAGAGGTGGTGTGAAACAGGCATCAAGGAACCTTATACAGTGATAGAGTATGAAGAAGAGATGATGCTTCTCTTCTGCACTGACAGCATCTTACATAGCCTTAAGTTAGAAGCATGTAGCTAAAGAGACATGAAACAAATGCTAATATGAAAAACTTTCAAGTAACAAAGATAATCCAGATAATCTGAATTTACTTCTGTTCTGTATGCATATGATGTGGTCTATTTGGTTGTAAGTGGCATGTCGCTGCCGTGCCTTTACACGATTAAGCTTGCTTAATTCAGCCAGCTCAAGAGCCGAGCTGCATCCTGTAATGTCTTGCCATTTCATACAGCACAGCATTTTTTATTATCTATTAAGCAAGCTTAATCCAAAGGGACTCTGCTGTTTTCCCTACAACACATAATGGCCCATTAATGTCAAGTAGCAGTTAAATAACAGAATGCCTCCTATATATGATAAAAGACACATGTGTAGTCCACGATATTGGAGTCTAGTTAGTAAATATAACCACAGACCTGTTAATTATGATGGACAGTTGTAAAAGATTTCCCAATAAAACAATGCTTTTAAAAGATTGCTGTGTTTTCAGCATAACCCACCGTGGTTACCATTTGAAGCTGAATTAAGCAAGCTTAATCATGTAATGGCAACATTCAGCATAACCCCCTGTGGTTACCATTTGAAGCTGAATTAAGCAAGCTTAATCCTCTAAAGGCACCTTAATGTAAGTCGGTATGTCACTACCTAAATATAAACAGATTTCTGGGTCATCCCATCGTGTTCATTATTCCACTGGTGCAGCGCAGGCAATATGTTGTTCCAATTCATCATCATCATCATCTTTATTTGAGAACGAGTCTGTTTGACTCTTAGTCCCCGTTAATAATATAATCGTTTACAATTTCGACATCACAATAAATTGAGTAATACTGCTTACACTGGCGTGCACTATTTCAAAGTATAATGTTCCACTATCCGATTACCTTCCAAGCGGAAATTCCCAGAAGGGTAAACTTTCTGTTTCCTTTTCAGTTCTATGCGGAGTTCATAGAGCTGTTCCATTTGCGTTTTTGTGAGATCTAAATGAAAGTATATTTTTTCACTGCCTGTTGTTTTACTGTCCTTTTTATTGTATCCGATAGCATCACGAATCATTTTATCTCGAGTTTGTTTATTCTTCAGGACTATCTTGACTGGTCGATTTTTGTTCGAAGACCTGTTGCCAAGTCTGTAAAAGGACAAGACATCGCTGTCGCTAAATGTTGACCTTTCTTGTAATTCATTGCTTATGATGTGCCAGTCCTGTTCTCTTGAATATTCTTCCGTTTGTGGCAATTCGGGTATATTTGCTATCACGATGTTGTGGTTCTTTGATTCTGAAATTCCAGTTGGTTCTTAATATGCGTTTATGATGGGTATTTTAAGTTTTCTTCTATAATAGTTTCTAGCATAGTCTGTTTTTCTTGTATTTCTGTTCGCTGCTGTTCAAATAATCGTTTGTTTTTCTCTTCGAATTCTTTGATTAGTTTTTCTGATTTTCATATAGCATACCACAGTGAGTGCTCCAGTTGGATGAGTAACACTGATGAACACCCTGAACAGTATATACATGGTGCCAATTGAAACATGGGCAGGGCGGAAACCAGATTAAAAATGAGTGGATGGACAAAAATTAAACATTTTTAGATGAACAAAGAGGGATAACTCTTGAACGGAAAATGCAAACAACAACACTGTACCGCTTATGAAAGCCCTGCTGATGCCAAACCTCAAAACAGAATCCAATAACCCATGGTTCAGATATATGAGCAGAAGGATGGAAATCCAACATTTTCAGATAAACAAAGAGGGATAATTCCTGAACAGAAAATGTGAATGCCAATGAACCCTTTTTTGAAAGCCCTCCTGATGCCAAACCAGCATATAAAATTGCATCCAGATCTGATAACTCATGTTTGAGATATATGAGTGGATGGATGAACACATTTAATTCAGTATGTAATCCTCCGTTTTGGATGGGGGTATAATTATTGGGATAGAATAAGCAATTTAACTCTTTCTATACTGAATGGATTCTCCTACTCAGTTATAAAAGTAAACATTGGAACTGACTACTATTCATCGGGAGGGATGTTCATGAACTATGAGCAGACAGCAGATAACACAAGTACAGAATAATAAGGCATCCTATTTATTGGTGGGGAAACATTCAGATATTAATTTCAACAAACGTCGTTGATCTATTATTATCTCAACATTTCCACAACTACTCATCAATGATTATTTAGTATAAAAAGGGTTATCCCTTTCATTGCGGGATCTATGCTGGTGCAGCATTAAAGATCCTGTGCTCCCACAGGGAGCCTCACATATATAAGATAATGCACTGGCTTACAAGGTCAATGTAAATATTGTTAGGCCAATGTATTCTCTTATATATGCAAGGCTCACTATAGGAGACTCGCATATTTAAGAAATATATAAGAGAATGGATTGGCACAGAATTTTGTAAAATTTCCGGAACCTCCAGTCACGGAAGTGTTAAATAAGTCTCACCAGCAAATCTCAGATTAAAATTCATAGAAATTCATCCAAAATTAGTTGGGAGCGTGTTTTCTGTAAAAAGAAACAATTAAACTTTGAATCATCCGATCGTGATGCCCGGGCCATAACAACATCGGAAAATAGGTCCAATATCAAGGATTTACGGCAACAATAAAGGACCCACCTGCTAGACTTTCAATTTCATTCATCGAGTTCCTATTGAAAAATGGAAAGGCCACTTAGGAATTAACACGGATTATTGTCATCTAATTCACTCCAAACAAGTTCTTATAAAACCATAAACCACATTCACTTTCTACGTCAGGCACGAATGAAATGAGATCTTCACACTCTCGGAATCTTGACACCCAATCAACATCTTGTCCTTGTGTTGGTCAGGTGCTGGGCTGAGAAGCTGATAGAGGATACACCTAAAGAAATCTGCAGAAACGTGAGGCCAACTTCTTATTGGTAACGTGATCGTCTTTTCTGTAGATATAGGGAAGGATGGGGTAACTTTTGCCGACAATGTGGGATGCCCCTAATCAATGGGTATTCATCGAAATTGTTTGTTCAGAGAACAGATACTTGAAAAACAAGACGAGCCAGCATGAATTTAAATAAATGGGTCACACTCTTATTAATGAAGAATCTACGTGACCTGAAGAATGAAAGCTTCAATACAGTAGTTCTGGCATGTGTGTGCAGAATAGTTGTATCATAAGTCATCAACTGACTCATTATTCTGCAGAATTTGGGATAAGATATAGCAAGGGGCGGCGCCAGGATTTCCCCTGATGCAGAGGCTACGATCCCGGACATGGGAGCTATATGATTCTGAAAGCTACCGGACAGACCATTGCAGGGGGGGGGGAATCATTCATGACAGGGTGGCTTCAGCTCCCCCCTTGACACCTGTGGATATAGCATATAAATGTAGAGAAATATTAAAGTCACACATAATATCTCAACCCATACTTATACACATATAAAAAAAAAGATTTTTTTTTCTTCAAACAGTGCAGCTAAATGCATTACGAGAGAAAATGGGAAAGCATTATATAGATGATGGACATGCAAGGGTTCAGCTAAAACATAATAATAATAATAATAATAATAATAATATTTGTATAGCGCTTATCCCCAATAAGGGGGCCCTAAGCGCTTGACATAAACATAAACATGAAATATAAATATACACAATATCAAAGTCATTTTCTGAAATGCCGCGCAAACAAGTAAGTTTTCAATGACTTTTTAAAGTCGTCAAGAGATGGTGACTCTTTTATGTTCAATGGCAGAGGATTCCATGCATTTGCGCATGTTACTTTGAAGGAAAACTTCCCGCAAACATGTGCAGTGATATCACTGGATTGCTGCTTTTTGTATACTAGTATACCTTTCAGTGTCAAAAGAGGGAACAGGGAATGTGCTCAACAGTGATTGAGTAAATAATGAAAGGGGATGATACATTCCAGTAGTGTATGTTGTACATTACATGTAGCTACTGAACATTCAGTCACGTTACTATTGTCAAAAGTTTCTCATAGTCTTTAAATAGTCGGAACATCCACTCTCACAATAAAAAGAACAGTAATTGACTTATCACTTAGGTGCTATTAAATGGAACCCTGAGTCTATTGTCCACAGCAAGAATATGATCAGGTAGAGATTGATATATGACAGACATTGATAGGCCTATCTACAGGGAGTCCAGAACCCACATTAAACATTACTACCAAACCACAAGGAAAGCTCAAATCAAGTCAATGAAAATCCAGCCACATGATTAAAATTTAAGAACCTTGTCACTGGGAAATCCCTATAAACCACTATAAAAGTCAAGGTCCAGTTTCACAGAGAATTAATTTGATAAGGTTTGTACAGGGAACATAAACTCCCAACAATATGGTGGACAATAGGTCTGATGGTCATGAAACCACAGGGCACTGAAAAGGACGCTCAATAAACTATGCTGGTTTGGACATTACCTTAATTAACTTGGGAAAACAGTTATTATAAATGGATATGGACAAGTTTAAAATCAGAAAAAACAAGAGGTTGCACCGCAGATGCTATCATACACCCATGGTGCAAATACAAACATGGGCAGGTAGGAACATGGAACAAACCTGGATTGCTCACTGATATTTTAGATATTGTGGCAAGCAAGTTGTATACCAAAAATTATTGAAATCGTTCATATTTGTTTGAGTTATCAAGCCAGATGGGAAAAATTGAAGAAATTTGACGAACGAAGGGCTGTAACTCAAGCAAAAAAATCTGGACAAATCTGGTTAACTCATGGATCTGAAATACTATGGCAAGCAACTGATATACCAAAAATGATTGATGATGGTCTGTATTTGTTTGAGTTACCAAGCTGGATGGATGAAAGGACGGAAGGAAAAATGCAGTCAATGCAGTATATCCCCAGTGACTTCGAGTTCGAGAGTGGGTCATAAAAATAAAGGAATTGAGAAAAGTTAAAGATGCATGGTCCAATTTGACAGCAAATTTTCAGTACACCAAACAAATGTAAATTGATAAAGCACCATCATTCATATGGCATTGGCATCGCTGAAATCCAAAAAAAGACATTCATAATGCTGAAAATGAGTACAAAAGATATTAATTAAAAACAATCTTTAATTATCTGCTGGTTTTGGGAAATGAAAGCATGGACACTCTTTATCAGATGATCATTGGAATTTTTGCATGCCTGACAACAAGAGAATCTGAGTCGCCAGGGTGTGGCATAATACGGCTGTCATAATTTCGACATATGGCCATAACTCTGGTGAAAATTGGCAAGAAGAATCCAAATTCAAAGTTGTCCTGTATTTTGGATTAGTTAACTCACATACCAAATTTCATTCCATTCAGTTCAGATTTACTAAAGTTATCATTTGGAAAAGAAAAAAGCAAACGGACAAATAATATATAAATTATAATGTCCTGTTAAAAAAAAAAAAAATAAACCGAGAGACATGTCATTTTTGCAAAGAAAGAAATTAGACTTAAAAGTAAACCTTAATTCAATCGAGATGTTGATTTTTTCCATTCATCAATGTATTTAATTGAAACATAGAATTAGTAAAACAGGAACTTGAAAATAGGCGATATATATTGACAAATGAATGAATGAGTCAATTAATAAACTGTCAATGAGTATCCGGTTATTAAAGGGTTAAAAACTTACTAATTAATTTCTCTGATAAAATGTTAAAATAAGAACTTTTACAAGACAATTTTCTGGTCAAAAATATTTTTTAGTGATTCTGAGAAAAGCTATATTTCTATATATTCAATTATGATTATTGAACTATTCTCACTAAAGTCACCTGGACCTCACATGCTGAAAGAATCATCAACAGCCTTATGATCTCAAATTTCATCCTATATTAACAGCGGAAGTTCATTACGAGATTGAATTGAAATCAACAATTGAACATAGAGAGGTGGCAATCAAGACCTGGTGCTAACAGTGTCTAACATTCTGAAGCACAGCCAGGGACATAACCATTTTTAGACAAATTTAATTAAGTGTCAAAAGCTTCATTTAAGAAAGCCTCATCAGATTGAAAAAGACCTGTTGTTCAATGAAAAGTCTCAGAACATTATCGCTAAATTTTTGTGAATTAGACCAGCTATTTGTAACCTAATATTTCCATAATGTTTGTGCAAGACTTGTTGGGGAGAAAGATAAAATTTTCCATCTGGTAATGAGCCATGCCAAACAAGATACATTTGTGATGTTCATGTCAAAATGCTATGACACGATGATTGAAAGGCTAATAGTGTTTTTAATGAAGTAAAGAAATATTGACATGTTTCCACATGTGTGTAGTTTCTATTTACATGATTTTTGTAAATAATCTCCCAAGATCATGAACACCTCTATTACAGGCTAACACAAGGAGAGGGAACCCGGGGTATCTCTCAGTCATTTAGGTGCATACTGTGCTTAACCGATACAAGCCATCTAGTGACAATTTTTTTTATTCTTGATAAGAGCTGATATTTGATAGTTTACCATTCGCTAGTCATTTTTTCACAGAATTAATGTTCGGAAATAAATAATTTTATGGATATTTAAAGTCAAAGCTGTATTCATCTATATAACCCCTGAAAAGATGAAAATTTCCCATAGACTGGAGTTGGGACAAGGCAAGCTGGTAAAATCAACCTTATTGAGTTTTTGCGTGTAATAAAAAACAAATGAGTGTTCCTTTAGGAATTTTCAGTGCACATATGTACATTATTGAAATTGCAATTGGCCACAACAAGCACAAGCCTATCATACCAGTAGGTGCAAGAATCACAGGTAATAAACACCTACAGGGGGGGGGGGGTCTAAGACACATTATATTGAGGTGCCCAGTTAGGATAGAAAATTAATAGATCACACCCGCATCGAAGAAAACTCGGTCATGGTGAGAACGAGACTTTCAAAATATTACCAATGGCAAATGGAAGGAATAAATGATTGTCTTTACATCTACATGTATTAGCCCAAACCGTTAGATGAGATGAGGGTTGTGGGGTATAGATGGGTGTCGAGGATAAAATCGGCAGACTCATGTGCAAAGTGGGAGATTAATTGGGTCTGTCATCAGGCTAATTTACCGGTACTAGGAAATACTAATTCCAATTATGATTTTTTTGGCCTGTGCCGGCATAGTGGACAGGTCTGGCTCATGTGCAAATCTGACTATATAGTCAGATTTGCACATAATGTGCAAATCGAGCTATACAGTTTTGGTTTTAAATTTTCTATTTCTACAAAATACCATTTCTTATGAAATCTAATTGGTTATTTCTCAATCTTTTGGCACCAATTAATGATTGGGACAATCAGTTTCCAAAATAAAGTGATTTTATGAAGTTTGAAGATTTCAAAACTGCCCCAAAGTATGGGCAAAGTAATCGTCAAAATTCCTTTTTCGGTTAAAATAATTATTCCTGCTGGAAAATATTGATTATTCTCGTATCATCATATTGAAATCAGACATTAGGTGACAGAAATAACTATAATCTTTGTCTAATAAACTTTGATGATAAACTGGTATAGCCCGATTTGCACATTATGTGCAAATCTGACTATATAGTCCGATCTGCATATGAGCCAGCTAGACCTGGTGGAAACCCTGCCTCAAAAGTCCATCTGGTACATGTGTACGCCCATTTAGGTATATCCTCGGGAGAGCGGCTAGATGGACGGAAGCCCATGACTAAGATATCTGTTTGGATGGAGGGATGGACAGATGGGGACGGAGGACCAGACTCATGTAATCAGTGATATATATCAGAGTAAATCTAGGTTAATTATTTCACTCGGTTTCACTCACAGAAAATTTTCCAAGTTGGGTTAATACACTTGAATTAATGGTGGAAATTCTGCACTGACTCCCAACAAATAATTGTCACCATAATGATTCGCTTGTAAACAGATTAATCAAACAAGCAGGGCATAACTGTCAGTGTGGGAGTCCATCATTTGATACACACCGTGGACAAATCACCCATGTGGGAGTACCATCATCCGATACACGCCGTGGACAAATCACAGCTCAGTGTCAGTAAATGTGGGCTCGTACACGGACAATACAAGAGCTTCTGTATCACACTCGCATCATCCTGTCACTCGCTAATTAGCACAGAACTAGATACAAAGGGTCCAGGTTAATCATTCATACCTATTTGTTTTGGGGCTTAAGTGGTGAATTTTGAAGAGACTTGTTTAAAGTTGAGTGATATAATGAATGAACGATGTAGCAGAGTTGTGTGCTGATGTCAAAATTTTGTTAGAACTACAGAGAAATACAAACAGTTTATTTGTTAAAGGGCAATGACTGACTATCTTATAAAACGAGGTCAGCAATGAACACAGAATTGTTTCTACTTGCACACGCATTTCAAAATTAACATGGAATACATGCAGGGGCAGAGGAAGTAACCTAGATCAAGGGGGCACAACTATAAAAAAAAGTGTGCATTTTTCAGCAACGAGAAAGCATAGATGCCAAAAAGTCAGGATATATATTTACATTATTTTCTTCAATATATCTATCTATATCTATATTTGCGAATGTCTGTACATGGCTCATCCATCTAATATCTATTACTCTCATCATACAGGGGGTGGCAGGAAGAGTCTATATTGGACTAAGCCATCCCTTCTCAATATAACACATAAATGTGTAATTGTTTATCTTGTTCTTTCTATGTTATGTATATATATATATATATATGTGTATATAGGAAATAAATTATCCTATCCTATCTTCTTGTTTTTTCACCTCAAGATGAAATTAATATTAACCCTTTCATGACGGGAGTGGAGTTGGTGCAGCATTAAAGATCCTGTGTCAGTGCATTCTCTTATATATGCAAGGCTCCCTATGGGACAGGGTTTTTGCAAAATTTCCAGAAGCTCCAGTCATGGAAGATTTAAGAATAGATATGGCTTGACAACACCTTGTGGCTTTATGAAATTATACATTTAAATTAACATGAATGAGCGCTTGTAATACCATAGTTGGGAGAAAAAAAACTTGCCTAGAACTTCTGAATCACACACAATGATAATCATAATACTGTTTGAGGAATAAGTATATCATAAGCTGTCAATCCAAGGAATACTGTAAAACAATCGGCTGTTTTGCCATTAAGGTTATTTCACAATTAGTTAAATTACTTGATTAGTTTCCGCTACAGAAATGACAACAGCATAGAGTGATATGACCACACCTATATATCACATGCCTAGAAATATACATAAAAACTATTTTGATAGTTCCTGAAATTTAAAAGTGAATTTTGATATTGATTAGAATTTCTTCAGGTAGGACTGCCCTGCCAATAACTGTTCTGCTAACCCTCAGGGCATAAGTACCTAGATAAATCAACAAGACTCGTACTAGTTAACATTTGCAAAGAAATTGTAACTAACAACTGTCACCACAGTCAAAATATATCAAGAGCATGCGCTCCTCACTGGCCATTGCATGACTAATTGCCACTAGCCAATCAGTGAGAGATTTCTGATGAATGGCAACAAGCCATATTTCCGACTAAATCCTTAAAAATTACCCATAATTCTGATGTGGTTAAGGAGTTGATTATTTAGGGCATTACCGTAGATGTCTGAGTGACAGTAATTTATTTGTTGTTTTCTTCGGAAATATTTTGCTCGTTTTACTTCAAACTTCCTACTTATGATGGTTCACCTGTGAAACGACAAATTAAATTATAAGAAATATCTCTTGTTTGGATTAAGGTAATGAGTTATATCCGAAAAGTTTGAAAACATATTTACGACAACTTTTGTTATTGTTCATGTCCAAACTTTTGAAACATGCCAATTTTGGTTTCATTACATTATGCCAGGCGGAGAGAAAAGTTTGTTTTCTGTCTTCTTATCGATCTATAAAGTATTCTGGGATTCCAAGGAGATGCCAAAAGCACTTCTGAATATCATACCAATTTTGTGCTGTTTGGGTATATTTGTTATCCACATCCAATCTGTTTTCCTTCCAAGTTTAAATTACACTAGATCCATGTAAACTATTGAAGCAATATATTTCTACACTTTGAAGCCAATGAAACGTCATTATATGAGAAGTATATATTGTTCTTCCTATTTTCACCCCACGATCAACTTAAATTACAAATAGCTATGGCATAAAACTGCCATGGGGCTTTACGTATTTAAATTAACATGAGTGAACACTTGTAATATACCTGGGATGGGGATAACTTGTGGGGGAAAAAACATGTTCAGAACTTTAACCCTTTACCCAACAGCCCTGTGCCAATGCATTCTCTTATATATGCGAGTCGACCATAGGTCGCCTCGCATATATAAGAGAATGCATTGGCTTAACACATTAAAAATTATAAAATTGATAAAGAATGTAAGAAAAAATGGTAAAAAGTGTTAAAAAAAGATTTTTTTTAGGCCAATACATTCTCTTATATATGCGAGGCGACCTATGGTCGACTCGCATATATAAGAGAATGCATTGGCACAGGGCATAACTGTAACTATCACAATGTGGTCAAGGAGCCGGTTCCAATGATATCCATATTTGTATGGTTCTATTGAGACAGACCGAAGATATTTTAGGCTGTTGAAGCTTTATTTGGCCGTTTTGTTGGGTAAAGGGTTAAAAAAACCACACACATGATTTCAAACATCAAATATGTGAGAAATACACAGCTAAACGATAATCTAGTAACTGTTAGGAACTAACTTTTGAGGATTAACAAACGTGATGTAGAAAAGCCAGGTCCTAAGGAAATACTAAAGATGTACAAAGTAGGACCCAGCCCAGATATAAAGCCAATCTTTTGTAAACTTGTTATGTACATAGTGATTTCTATCCCCGAGCTGCCTCAATGTTCCTCACATACAGCGGATTATGACAGAATTGAATGAATATGTTAATCCTGCCATGGAACTATGGCCATTAGAAAAGCAAACATAAACCACAGAAGTATCAGATACTCGAGATCCAAGATGTGTACATAACGGATCAATCGTAACACAATATGATTCGCAAACATCTAGAAGCAGTGATATTCCGTGCAAGGAATAATGAAAAACATAACGGTGACATGGTGAGAGAAAAGTGAAGGAGGCGCTTGGGTAAACTGATACATGGGGTTATCCCTGTTCAGATCGTGTTAACAAGTTATCAATAACAGTTCAAACTTTGAGAGTAAACATTTGAGAATTAACACCGTGACAGATGTTAGGGATAAAATGGTGACTTATGCACTCAAGAATGTTTTACTGACCTATTAATATTATTCTGATATAACAAGCTACAAATAACACTTACATTTACATCTCATGTTTTTTATGGTTTTTGCCCTAGAGGTTTAACCCTTTCCATACTAAATACTCATTAATTAGTAGTACCCTTAGGAAATGTTCAGATAATGTGTTCAACAAACGTTTGTTGAACTTGTAATCTGAACATTTCCCACATATGAATATGAATCATTCTGCTCTTGTTTGTGTGTTTTTCTGTCTGTCACCTGCTTTTGTTATCTGAACATACGTCCAAATGAATAATAGATCATTCCAATGCATACTTTTATAACAGAATTGGAGAATCCATTTAGTATAGAAAGTGATAATAGCTCTATGATTACTTAGACAAATGACTGAATTCAGGAAGGGGTGCATACATGGGCCCTGGACTCATTGCTCGTGATTAATGCCTGTACAAAATACATGTAACATCTTCAGGAAAAGTGTAAATCTGAATTATACCCCCTTTATATCCTTACTTGCTTCCTCGACAGTAGTAACTAATTTATGATGCTTAAGTTCCGAAAAAGAAATTTTGATGATTTTCCCCAAAAAAGTGGTCACCACTGCCAATTTCAACCCTATTTCAGGAAAGTTTCAGTTGGACCACAAAGTAATTTTGATTATCTAATATTTTCTGTATTTATTTATTTGAAACATAAGCAGTATTAGATATCAACATAAAGAAGTTAATGCAAATAAAACATTTTCATCTAGTCGTGTTTATCACAAACTAATGTAACGATACTTACTGACCAGTCAAGTTATCAAAGCAACTGATCAGTCAAATTCACCACAGTAACTGATCAGTCAGATTACCACAGTAACGGATAAGTCAAATTAAAATTAGTAACTGATCAGTCAGAATTACCATAGTAACATACCATAGTAACTGATCAGTCAGATGTACCATAGTAACTGATCAGTCAGATTCACCATAGTAACTGATCAGTCAGAATTACCATAGTAACATACCATAGTAACTGATCAGTCAGGTTTACCATAGTAAATAATCACTCAGATTCACCATAGTAACTGATCAGTCAGATTCTTAGCAGTAGTTAAAATACTATAACAAATGTGTAGCCAATATATACAGCTCAGATATTTTGACAAACTGAACATTCAGGTCAAATACACCCAAAAAATGCAAAGTAAGTCTTTCTACTTTGATCTGACCGGAAAAAATAAGTCAACAACAAGGAGAGGTAAAAATAACTCAAATGGCACACACTTATAGGTACTCAAAAAATAATTCCAACCAATCAACTCAGCATGCTTCCAACATAACCCAGATAGCTACTAATATTTCACAACCAAGCCTAGAAATCTCTATGATCACATCAATAACACATCAGGTAGTTTCAAACAATTTCGTACAGACAGCATAAATGGAGGAGAAAGCGATTTTGTTTGAAATCTTTAAACTTTCTTATTGGTCACCATTATCTTTTGTAAATTTGGTACAAAGATATGCCAATTATAAAATGTTAGTCTAATGATAACAGTAATTTATTTTCAATTCAAATAAATAACCCAGCATGTAGGTACTATTAAAGCCCTGTGTGCCTCTCTTTAATAGACTCGGGGTCCAGCGAACTAAAGGTACTTGTCTCGATAAATTTTATAACTGATTCATACCAACAACACAAGAAGCCATTCATGCCGAATAGGAGTTGAGGCATCCCGCCGTCCAACAATCTTAAGACTATTGTCGAAATATTGTCAAAACATCCCTTGTGCTTTCTCATTCTTACTATCTTCTTCTGGTAGATTTGCTGCTTTGTTGACCCTGGCTTTGAGCTTAGCGATCTCATTTTCACCTGTAGGTTTTTTATAGCCCTGCCTCCTGCGACTAATTGGTTTTTATGAGGGTCATCATTGTAGTGGACCTAAAACATCAAAAGTTAATAGGATTAGAACTTAACGCATCATGAAGTATGTCCTATTTAAAAGTATCATTATGACAAATCATAAATTCCAGCAAATGTTCAAATTAGAAACCTGTTGATTCAAAGGAAATATTTGAATAAGAAACTCCAACTCAATTAATAACATTGTGGATAAGTATTTTTATGTTACTTTTATGTTTGACAACTGCTTAAAAGTGAAATGCTAATTGGCGACCGGTGTTTGATTATGCCTCTGAAAGCACAAGTGTTTTTTTTTCAATACAAGGCCACGTACCAAATGTCCCACCAAAAAGTAGTTTCGTTAACATGAGACCTGTGTAAAGCTGTTGAGGCCATGAATTTCTAACACATATAAGACAATTTCTGAGACAACGAAACTCTGCTTATATTGGTGATGTATAGAGAGAGTGTTCTCTTTATTTTCAGCCAAATTTAAAACAAAAAGTTGCACCTCAGGTGCTGGCATACCCCTCAGTGTCAAATTGAAACATGGTCAGAACGGAACCAAATTTCAAACTAGAGGTGGGGCTGTCCCAGTGGGACTAAAAAGATACCCCCTCAGTGCAATTGAGCTACATTAAGGGTAGTCATATTAACATATTTTCCCACTAAAAAAAGTTGGACAGACCTCATAAATGCAGGTTCACAGTTTCCCATGGTATTAAATAACTGCGCTAAGTTTTAAAAACATTGACTGATAAATGTAGAAATACAAGCTCGGACAAAGTTGCATCCAAAGACGGACAGAGACTACATTAATGCCCTAAATTTAATCGACTCCTTAACCACAGCAGAATTATGGGTGACTTTTCAGGATTTAGTCGGAAATATGGCAACAAGCTATATCCTGAAAAGTTTCTCATAATTCTGCTGTGGTTAAGGAGTCGATTATTTAGGGCATTACTGTATAAAGACAGATGGAGGGCCAAGCTGATTCCTACATACACCCCCGCCATAACTCATATAATAGTCAAAGAAGCATAAATCTAGAAAGAAAATGCGAACAATGTCATTGAAAGCAGTTATGATGGTGAGCCTCCATACCAAATGTTATTCAGATCTGATAAACTATGGCTGAGATATCTGTGCGGACGGAAAAAAAACCCCAAGATTTTCAGATTAAACAAAGGATAACACTAGAATGGAAAATGCAAATGTCATTTGCCCCTCTTTCGAAAGCAGTCGTGATTGGCAAACCTCAATACCAAATTTCATTCAGATCTTATGGATCATGGATGAGATATATGCCTGGACAGACAGATGGACAGACAAAGTCAATCCAATATACCCCCCCCCATTTATCATGAACAAATATGGTTTAAAACCACCACATGATTTAAATTTTATGCATTGAATTCATTAACCCTTCTATGACTGGAGCTTCCTGAAATTTTGAGAAAACCCTGTGCCAATGCATTCTCTTATACATGTCTTGTCTCCCATAGGACGCCTCACATATATAAGAGAATACATTGACCTAACAATATATACCTTGACCTTGTAAGCCAGTGAATTCTCTTCTATACGCGAGGCTCCCTATGGGAAAATTTCATGTATAAGAGAATGCACTGGCACAGGATCTTGAATGCTGCACCAGCGCTGCTCCAGTCATGAAAGGGTTAATTGTCAGTTCTTACCCACTTTTGTCACTCCCCATTTAAATCTTTAAAACCAGACCATAAGGATTTAATATCCATGATATACAGGCAGTATAGTCGACAAAGGCTTCTAAGGCTGCATTGATTAGGTATACAGATCAATGATTAATAAATTATTTACTCGTTAGTTTCCTTTTCCGACAAATACATGTTGAAGTGGACAAAAAACAAGTATTAATACAGGATATTTAAATTTAGTAAGATACGTAGAAGGGCTATTAACTAATTAACTATTCTAAAGGAGTGCATTCGAGAAAGCCCTCAATCTTCAAACTGCCAGTGCATGATGCAGGTATTGCCTATCAAAATCAATGTGGTGCCCACTCAATCCCAATCTCATAATCTATTGATGTAAACATTTCATGACGAGAACTGTGCTGGTGCAGCATAAAGATCCTGTGCCAGTGCATTATCTTATATATGCGAGGCTCCCTATTGTACGTGCCAATGCATTCTCTTATATAGTCTACCATATAGGAGAATGCACTGGCTTACAAGGTCAAGGCAAATGTTGTTAGACAAATGTATTCACTTAAATATGTGAGGCTCCCTATGGGTGACTCGCATATATAAGAGAATGCATTGACACAGAGTTGTCACCAAATTTCAGGAAGCTATGGAAGGGTTATTTGTGACGATTCCATATTTTGTAAAGCTGTTTATAGACTGGACTTTGAGTCTTCTGACTAAATTTAGGTAGAGTTTTGACCATGGACTGTGGTGTTCTGACCAAATTAAAATGTGGCGTTTCGCCGTTGTGGCGTTATGACTAGTACCCATCAGAATCACTTTGGGACTGTCTCAAGCCTAATCTCCCGAATTATTGACTGAATTGTGATTATTCCATATTTTGTAAAGCTGCTTGTGGACTGAGCTTAGAGCGGATTTATCTCATTTTCATCTGCAGGTTTTTATAGCCCCTCCCTGATTTGAATTCTAATATAGTATACTGGACAATTTTGTCTGAACTACAGGTAATGTCGAAATTCAACTGATGAGTCGGAATTAGGTTAGAGGCACTGCCATTCATTAAACCAAATTTCGATTAATGATTCAGTCTTCCTAATTGAATCAAATTGTTTTTTATTCATAGTTTGGATACGATTCATAGTATACCAACTCCACTCTATTCTCACCGATTTATCATCTACCAAAGCTTCAAAACATCTAACATCAAAGATAAAAGATCGAACAGTACTAGAATCATCTACGTTGCTGCCAAATCAACATACAGTAATGCCCTAAATAATCGACTCCTTAACCACATCAGAATTATGGGTAACTTTTCAGGGATTTAGTCAGAAATATGGCTTGTTGCCATTCATCGAAAAGCTCTCAGTGATAGCTTTCCAATGAGAGGCAACAAACCATATTTCCGACTAAATCCTGAAAAGTTACCAATAATTCTGTTGTGGTTAAGTCGATTATTTAGGGCATTACTGTACAACCTTTCGATATATCAGCGTATAGCCATAGACTGTCAATTACTTGCGAAACATATCATGAAATCTTCTACAATTAACAGAACCTAAGAAATAATGAAAGTGTTAATGACACTGTAGCTCAACTTGGAAAGGGGACAATGTCATACATTACAGTCAATGGAGCGATAAGGAATGCAGAAAGTTTAAACGTTTAAGCAACCCGAAGTAGAGCTTGAAGCCACCACTGCACGTCGCCAGCCATATTATCTCTAGCGTCAGGCACATGAAAAATTCTCTGCCACCGGAATTATAAAATGGCTTATATATGTCAAGCACAACTGTACTGTGAATCGCAAAGAACTAAACTGTATATATTGTCTATTGGTACATGTATACTCACAAGGACATGGCAGGGTTGTTATATTCTATTTAATCGGATGTAATCTAAATGTATTTGATTACTTTTTGAAAAGTATTGTATTTGTAATCAAATACATCATCTGGAAAAAGTATTTGTATTGTAATCATCAAATTTAAAAGTATTTGTATTTTAATCAAATACAGTATCCATGTAATCGCCTCATCCCTGGCTGGAGGCAATCTTTTTCAATATTTCGGAAAAAAATGGCTCACATCTAGAGGTCACCCCAAAGATCTGTATGATGATTGGTGATGATTGGAGGAGGGATGTGGACTGCAGGGTGTGCCGAAGTATTTAGTCATGCAAAGAGTAAAATCCAAGATGGCTGCTGGCGGCAATGTTTTTCATCGAAAATAATTTAAATTCAACAACATTTCTTGATAAATGCGGGCTGCAGGGTGTGACAATGTATTAAAATTTGAATTCCAAAATGGCGACCATGTATTTCAATGAATTTTGCAAAATAACGATGGCTCATTTCTAGAGGTCATCCCAAAGATCCATATATATGAAGTTTTGTGATGATCGCACGATCAATGCAGGCCATATCCCTCATCCAATCATCACAAGATCTGTTTTGGTCATTAGTGAAGCAGAGAAATATAAAATCCCTTTCTAAGTCAAGGACATTGTTACCGTGATTTATCAACAAACATTACCTGATTTAGGGCCCTGTGGTCTGAATATGATTCAGAATATTTTTCAATACTTTTCCCATGTTTACCACCAAACGTTGGTAACTTTAGGAACTAATTGGACATTTATTGGTAATGCCACTGTAACAGTAATGTTTACAACAATGGTTTTGAGATACGAAATTTCATTATTGGAGAGTTATTAATAATGAAAATAAGAACAAAGTCAATCAATTTTTCATGTACATGTATATGATAGTTGTTTTAAAGACTGTTATTTCGCATGAACCCACTTCGGAGGCATAGAGTCCCTTAAATTTTTTAGATGTACTGGTCGTATTCACCTGATGCACTTCAATTCTAATTGAACAAGGATTAAAATCTATATATCTCATTTGCTGATCAAGCATCCGTGAGGCAAGAACCCAAGAGATGCAAATACCCTACAAGCTAACACACAAAAGGCTATAAGACAACAAAAACACTCAGTCGTTTCAGTGACTCGTACCTTCAATGCTCCATTCTATTTTATTAATCTTCTCTTCACGTCCCTCTTTGTGACTCTTTTTCGCCCTTGATTCATCCATCCCAAACACAATTGGATTCGTATCAGATATCCATTGTCCACGTAATATTGCCAAACAAACCACATCCTTTGTACTTGGCGACTACAATAAGAAACATACATTTGATCTGAACACTTTGTATTATAATTTTCTAAAGAGCATTTTGAATTTGAAGCATCAGCCCTCTGGTCTTCATACAAAACCATCTTTACTGGTAACAAAAAATAACACTTGACCTGTCCATGGTGGGAAAACATGATGGGACAATATATTTGTTCATAACCATGTCTTCTTTATTTCCTATGAGACAATCTGGTGCTGTCAAGAGCTGGCATACGCTGACTTCATCAATGGCTTTGAATAAAATTTCAACTCTCAATGAGCACTATATGCAACATCAGGTTCCGCTCCAAACATTCGTAACAAAGGTTATTTGTAAGTCAAGATGTCTCAATACAGACGACAATGTACTAATTGGAGAGCTGGTTTTTCCTGTATTTTGTAAGAATATAGAAGGGTATAAATTTGTGATGTGAGATTGAATAACCAGGGTTTCCACTAGGGTTAAAAATTAGCAAAATTCATTTTAACCCTTCCTGAAATTTTGCGAAAACCCTGTGCCAATACATTCTCTTAAATCTATGAGACTCCAATGGGGAGCCTAGTATATATAAGAGAATACATTGGTCTAACAAAATTTACATTGAGCTTGTAAGCCAGTGCATTCTCTTATCTATGGGAGACTCGCATATGTAAGAGAATTCACTGGCACAGGATCTTTAATGCTGCACCAGCAGAGCTCTTGAGAGGGTTAAGGTCCTGGATAATGTCAGACATAATAAATCGTCTATGTTTTCCGGGCCACAATTTTAACAACATAATTTTTATCAGTCTCTTTGAAAAGTCGATGAATATCCTAACGGATGTACGTCTCTAGAACTCTCTATTAATATTAGGTTCTGTTTTGAAGGGATTCCCTCCATTTTATAGGAGAGTGGCACAGACTAGGCGAGATTTCATTGGTATATGGCATAACAGATCACTTCATAGCTCTGAAATCAATGACGCATTGACAATTTTCCCACGCATTGTCAAACTCAACTATAATTGTTGGAAAACTGAATACAGGCGATATATCAATAATTCATTTTACTCATTGCAATATAGGAGACATCATCTTCGTGTTTCTATCAGTCAATGATATAATGACTGATTATTCTTTCGCATCTTGTTGTATTTATAACTATTTCTAAATACTACGATTCTCAAACATTTACTATGCCAGAAATGCACTCCATATTTGGAAACGGTTTATTACATCATGTTGGGAATGCTGCCTCGTCCTAGAAATGAAATATAATGGACACTTTTAGAGACGTAAGGATATTCGTCGGCTTTTCAAAGAGACTGAATTTTTTAAAATACCGATTGCAAGATTTATTCAAAAATAGCTTTTTTGTTAATAAAATACAGATAGAACTGAAGTTTGGGTATATAATTTGTCTATAATAAAGTGGTTTATTTCGTGATGAAATCTCTGCTGAAATGAAATTTGCCTTGATTGAGGTTGCTAACTAGATAAGAGTTCTCCCCCATGGTGTTCTCCAAACATTTCCACATGATCGCCAGAAGTTTCTATTCTAAAAATAGCCCATAAATCTGTCCCAAACGGTTGTATGTATTTTCTCAGCAAAATTAAAAACATAAATCAATATAAACTGATAAGTGTTTGCGGATAGGTGTCTTTGATACATATTCATTATTTTATACCGTGGAAACTCTTTACATGTAAAACTTGTTAGGAAGAGACACATTATCGTTAACCATTTTGCGAGTAGAACTACATATATGTCGCAGTACGGTTCCCGAGTGGAACTACATATATGTCGCAGTATGGTTTGCGAGTGGAACGACATATATGTCGCAGTACGGTTCCCGAGTGGAATGACATATGTCGCGGTACGGTTCGCGAGTGGAACGAAATATATGTCGCTGTACGGTTCGCGAGTGGAACGACATATATGTTGTTTCAGGAAGTGTCAGTTTTATGTAGACAATAATCCAATTAAAATCATCTGATATATAAATGATGATTAGTTTAATATCCCAATGAATAAGTGCAATAGATTATGATAGCATATGTAAACAGAAAATAAACATCAATTAAAATGAATTAATGGACCCTTTTGACCCAAATGTGTTAACAATTATTGCTACGACATTGACATTAAACTCACACATGACGTCATATATATAATGTTATAAATACTCTCCAAAGGGCTAAACAATTCTTAGACTGATGATCGATCATGCGTGGTAGATGGAATCATTCATTTGGCTAATTTGTATCAGTAATGGTTTAATTGATAGATAAGCTACTCCACAGCTTTCATTGAAATTAAATGAATAATGATGGTATATAATAATGACATAAATACTTTAAATTCTCAATATCTGTAATAAACATCACATTCAATATGGTCATCCATTTTGACAGTGAGTAAATGTCAGCAAAGTTTCCATAAATCCTGAAGCAAAACCATCTTCACTGACAACAAAAGGTCATGATGGGACAATCAAAAGTGCTATACCTTACTCGTATTTAAATTCGCGCAGTACTATTTTTCGCGCACCCATAGATGCGCGAATTTAAGACTGAGCGAAAAATAGTACGACTCCTGAGTTTATACCAAACATGGAAACTGTGAGGGCTCTACATGTATATGAGTTACTTACATTACAGAAGGTTGGACTGAATAGACAATTATATTTACATGCGCAGCCCTGGGAATTAATGAAAATTTGCCTAGGCAATATATTTGCCTAGGTGAAAGAAATCGGCCTAGGCAAAAACAGATTTTACCTAAGCAATTTTGCAACAATATTGCCATCTCAAATCAATATGATTCAATAATAACATGAATTGCCCAGAATTGCCTAGTTATTTTGCGGAACATTATTTCCAGGCCATTACTCAACATATATGTACAATTCCACAAATCATCTCCAAAATAAGTGTCCTTATAACGGGTAGCTAGTTAGTGGCCCAGTGGCATGGAAACAATTGTAGGACAATATATGTAATGAGTTATTTAAGGAAATCATTTTGGCTAAAGAGGTTCTATTTCTGATATACACAAATCAATTTTAGTAACCCAATGAACTTGTTTTACCTAGGAAATATTATTGCCTAGGCAAACCGATTTTGCCTCTGCTTTTACCTAGGCATTGCCTATTTCCTAGGCTAATTCCCAGGGCTGCATGCGGGCATATGTAATCACAAGACCACTATTCATATGTAAATCATGCATAGTAACATCTTCGATGGTGTAATGCTTGCAACAAATATACATATTCCATGACAATTCAATTCGGTTAGAATATTCTCTTAAAACTCACATTTCTACAATTTCATGAGTATTGAGGCACATCATATTTACAAATGAGAATAGAACATTGTTGTAAACAATATGGACATGAAACAACGTCTCCATTTCCACAACACTGGAGTGACACCTTTGTCGTACAACCCTAGTTAAATACATGTATGTCAACACAACTATTTGAAATACACGATGTCAACAACCCAAAGCGGTTGTGGTTTTAATTCTTTCGAGATCATTTCAATGATGTCAAGAATCTTGCATTTCAATATTATAATGATTGTTTGGACCATATAACAACCCATCTTCTCAAAAAAATTTTAATGCAGTTGCAATGTCAATGTTCGTCAGGTTTGGTCTTTAATATAGACATGTACTGTCACCAGATGCAAGTATTTCACGAAAATATGTTTGTCAGTTTTGAATTCGCGCAGCCCGGTGCGCGAATTCAAAGTGCACGAATTTAAAACTGAGCGAAAAATAATACTGCGCGAATTTAAATACGAGTAAGGCATGCAACATAAGGCTTTGCTCCAAATATTTGTAATAAATTTTTATTTTTATCTACGGCAACATAGTGGGGGTACATGGAGATTTATTACCTGGATGTCTCTTTTTGAAGCACTAGGCTCTGCCTCATGGTTCAAAATCAACATTCAGGTATTAAATCTCCATGTAAACCCGATGTTGCCAAATTAGATAACTAATATTGAACCCCTCAGCTCAACCTCGTGGTTCAAAAATGACATCCAGTATTAATTCTCCATGTACCCCTGATGGTGCCGAATAGAACTACTAATGTTGCACTTGATTAACTTCACCTACTCGGTGTATTACCCTCAGTTCAGACGATATGCCCATCAAAGAGTTTCATGCGAAGTTGCAAATACAATCAGGGCCTTGGATGATAAACTCTCATGATAGTAAAGAGAGATTTGTGAGAACGGACAAAAATATCAACATCCTGATAAACAAAGAAGTATAAAACTATAGAATGGAAAATGCGAATACATTTGAAACTCCTTTGAATGTCATCATGATGGTGAACACCAATAACAAACAACATCAAGATCAGCTATCCAGTGGCAGAGATAGAGGTTACACTGGTGTAAATAAGGTTCCGAGTGACATCTAGCGGATGCGGGAGGAATATATAGGAGAGAATAAAATAGACACTGGGCCCTGATTGGTCAATAGCCTTGTGTGATTTTCACATAAAAAAATCATCACACCTCTTCCCTATGATTTCCCATAGGTAAAATAACCATTGGCACAGGAATTAACCCTTTGTAGTGAAGTTTGAATTTTTTGGTGTGGTCTAAAATATGACTGTATTTTTTTATGCGGTTCTGACACTAGTTACGAAAACATAAGATTTAAAGGCGAATTCCCTGCTAGACAGACATGATTTTTTTGTGTAAAAAGTTTCCCAAAATGTCAATTTTTCAGATTTAAAGAAAATTTTGGACCCAACATTTATATTGCCAACACTATACGCTAAAACGTTAGCACTGAGGCCTATGGAAAACATTTACACCAGTGTAACCTAAAGGGAAAAAGTAGCTTTTTATCATTTTTGATTCCTGGGAGTCACTTTAAAGCATTTTAATGCATTTTACAGAGCCTGGTCTTTCAGTCCAATGAATATCTCATGCTTGATGTGGCTATTCTTGCTGCTGATGCTTTCTTTCACTTACATCAGCCAAAAAAATAGTAAGATTTTTCATAAAAAATGCCAATTTTTCAAGGTATTTTCAAAAAATTTCAAGGTGGTAATAGTCACATGATGATGCAAATGACCCATAACATGGGCATGTCAACGACACATATATCAATTGTTATAAGAACCTAATTTAACAAGTATTTTGGATTTTATAGCCAGTGATATACAGATATATATCATAAAAGTGTGTCATTTCCACTGGTGGGTATGGTCATTTGAAGGTTAATAGCACTAAAACTTGGACACATTTAAGAAAATGCTTCAGCAATTCAAAGAGAGCATATCTTTATTCAACTAATTCAATATACACCCACATCCAGTTATCTTGGATCACCCTTGCAGACCTGAAAATGTCATATTTTATTCTTCAATGTGCTGATAAAGTCATGCACTTGATGCTCAGCTGATCAGATCTGGACTCAATGACCTCACATCACCAGAAGTTCTCTCATGGAAAGAATATTGAACAGTCTTCCATAGCTGATCCATGTATGCAACACCAGACCCCTAAAACTGAGTGAAAATGGGGCCTGAACATGACTGGTGGTGGAAAATTGTGCTTTTTTGATGAATAATTTGTTAAAGGGGGTGGGGTTAAATTGTGTGTGATAAATAAAGAACCAAAGAAGTGATATTGTTTTTGAACACATTTTTTCCATTGATGGGTAATTCTGAAGAAATGTAGGGAGTTACAATTATTCCGCGAAAAAGCGGGCTATCGCTTTAGGTTACACTGGTGTAAATAAGGTTCCGAGTGACATCTAGCGGATGCGGGAGGAATATATAGGAGAGAATAAAATAGACACTGGGCCCTGATTGGTCAATAGCCTTGTGTGATTTTCACATAAAAAAATCATCACACCTCTTCCCTATGATTTCCCATAGGTAAAATAACCATTGGCACAGGAATTAACCCTTTGTAGTGAAGTTTGAATTTTTTGGTGTGGTCTAAAATATGACTGTATTTTTTTATGCGGTTCTGACACTAGTTACGAAAACATAAGATTTAAAGGCGAATTCCCTGCTAGACAGACATGATTTTTTTGTGTAAAAAGTTTCCCAAAATGTCAATTTTTCAGATTTAAAGAAAATTTTGGACCCAACATTTATATTGCCAACACTATACGCTAAAACGTTAGCACTGAGGCCTATGGAAAACATTTACACCAGTGTAACCTAAAGGGAAAAAGTAGCTTTTTATCATTTTTGATTCCTGGGAGTCACTTTAAAGCATTTTAATGCATTTTACAGAGCCTGGTCTTTCAGTCCAATGAATATCTCATGCTTGATGTGGCTATTCTTGCTGCTGATGCTTTCTTTCACTTACATCAGCCAAAAAAATAGTAAGATTTTTCATAAAAAATGCCAATTTTTCAAGGTATTTTCAAAAAATTTCAAGGTGGTAATAGTCACATGATGATGCAAATGACCCATAACATGGGCATGTCAACGACACATATATCAATTGTTATAAGAACCTAATTTAACAAGTATTTTGGATTTTATAGCCAGTGATATACAGATATATATCATAAAAGTGTGTCATTTCCACTGGTGGGTATGGTCATTTGAAGGTTAATAGCACTAAAACTTGGACACATTTAAGAAAATGCTTCAGCAATTCAAAGAGAGCATATCTTTATTCAACTAATTCAATATACACCCACATCCAGTTATCTTGGATCACCCTTGCAGACCTGAAAATGTCATATTTTATTCTTCAATGTGCTGATAAAGTCATGCACTTGATGCTCAGCTGATCAGATCTGGACTCAATGACCTCACATCACCAGAAGTTCTCTCATGGAAAGAATATTGAACAGTCTTCCATAGCTGATCCATGTATGCAACACCAGACCCCTAAAACTGAGTGAAAATGGGGCCTGAACATGACTGGTGGTGGAAAATTGTGCTTTTTTGATGAATAATTTGTTAAAGGGGGTGGGGTTAAATTGTGTGTGATAAATAAAGAACCAAAGAAGTGATATTGTTTTTGAACACATTTTTTCCATTGATGGGTAATTCTGAAGAAATGTAGGGAGTTACAATTATTCCGCGAAAAAGCGGGCTATCGCTTTAGGTTACACTGGTGTAAATAAGGTTCCGAGTGACATCTAGCGGATGCGGGAGGAATATATAGGAGAGAATAAAATAGACACTGGGCCCTGATTGGTCAATAGCCTTGTGTGATTTTCACATAAAAAAATCATCACACCTCTTCCCTATGATTTCCCATAGGTAAAATAACCATTGGCACAGGAATTAACCCTTTGTAGTGAAGTTTGAATTTTTTGGTGTGGTCTAAAATATGACTGTATTTTTTTATGCGGTTCTGACACTAGTTACGAAAACATAAGATTTAAAGGCGAATTCCCTGCTAGACAGACATGATTTTTTTGTGTAAAAAGTTTCCCAAAATGTCAATTTTTCAGATTTAAAGAAAATTTTGGACCCAACATTTATATTGCCAACACTATACGCTAAAACGTTAGCACTGAGGCCTATGGAAAACATTTACACCAGTGTAACCTAAAGGGAAAAAGTAGCTTTTTATCATTTTTGATTCCTGGGAGTCACTTTAAAGCATTTTAATGCATTTTACAGAGCCTGGTCTTTCAGTCCAATGAATATCTCATGCTTGATGTGGCTATTCTTGCTGCTGATGCTTTCTTTCACTTACATCAGCCAAAAAAATAGTAAGATTTTTCATAAAAAATGCCAATTTTTCAAGGTATTTTCAAAAAATTTCAAGGTGGTAATAGTCACATGATGATGCAAATGACCCATAACATGGGCATGTCAACGACACATATATCAATTGTTATAAGAACCTAATTTAACAAGTATTTTGGATTTTATAGCCAGTGATATACAGATATATATCATAAAAGTGTGTCATTTCCACTGGTGGGTATGGTCATTTGAAGGTTAATAGCACTAAAACTTGGACACATTTAAGAAAATGCTTCAGCAATTCAAAGAGAGCATATCTTTATTCAACTAATTCAATATACACCCACATCCAGTTATCTTGGATCACCCTTGCAGACCTGAAAATGTCATATTTTATTCTTCAATGTGCTGATAAAGTCATGCACTTGATGCTCAGCTGATCAGATCTGGACTCAATGACCTCACATCACCAGAAGTTCTCTCATGGAAAGAATATTGAACAGTCTTCCATAGCTGATCCATGTATGCAACACCAGACCCCTAAAACTGAGTGAAAATGGGGCCTGAACATGACTGGTGGTGGAAAATTGTGCTTTTTTGATGAATAATTTGTTAAAGGGGGTGGGGTTAAATTGTGTGTGATAAATAAAGAACCAAAGAAGTGATATTGTTTTTGAACACATTTTTTCCATTGATGGGTAATTCTGAAGAAATGTAGGGAGTTACAATTATTCCGCGAAAAAGCGGGCTATCGCTTTAGGTTACACTGGTGTAAATAAGGTTCCGAGTGACATCTAGCGGATGCGGGAGGAATATATAGGAGAGAATAAAATAGACACTGGGCCCTGATTGGTCAATAGCCTTGTGTGATTTTCACATAAAAAAATCATCACACCTCTTCCCTATGATTTCCCATAGGTAAAATAACCATTGGCACAGGAATTAACCCTTTGTAGTGAAGTTTGAATTTTTTGGTGTGGTCTAAAATATGACTGTATTTTTTTATGCGGTTCTGACACTAGTTACGAAAACATAAGATTTAAAGGCGAATTCCCTGCTAGACAGACATGATTTTTTTGTGTAAAAAGTTTCCCAAAATGTCAATTTTTCAGATTTAAAGAAAATTTTGGACCCAACATTTATATTGCCAACACTATACGCTAAAACGTTAGCACTGAGGCCTATGGAAAACATTTACACCAGTGTAACCTAGACAGCCAGACAGATGAAGGGATGTAACTCTAATACACACACACACACACCAGTTTTTGTGAGTGAAGGGAGTTAATTCTATCTATTCATGAACTAACACAAGTAACCATGAAATAAAGAGGAAACTGTAAAAGAATTCTCTTGTGACAGACTACTATGTATTATTTGTATATAATGTATAGCACACAGCTGATCGTTTGATTGTATCTTAAAAAATATGGCTAATCAAGGAAGGAAAAACTGCCCTCACAGACATCTGAAAGAGAGACAGTCTTAGTGAAAGGGAGTGATTTCCAGATGAGTGAATATTTACCCACTTCTTAACCCTTTCTATACTGAATGAATTCTCCCGCTCAGTGATATAAAATATACATTGGAAGGGTCTATTATTCATCTGAAGGCATGTTCAGGAAAAACAAGAGATGGATTGTCGTCCCCTTGTGGCATACCATCTAGTGAGGGCATACCTATAACCTATAACTGATACACTCAGACAGATGGACTCAAGAATCAGCATTTTTATATAAACAAAGATGAATAACTATAGAATGAAAAACCTAAAAAAAAAAATGAATGTCCTCATACTGGTGGACATCAATATCAAATTTCATTGAGATCTGAGCTTAACTGTTCAAGTTATATGGCCTGAAAAAGCCAACATTTCCAAATAAACAAAGATGAATAACTCTAGAATGGAAAACCCGAACAAAATGATTGAATGTCCTGATAGTAGTGAATAAATATCCACACCAAATTTCATTGAGATCCGAGCACTACTGTCGAAGTTATGACCTGAACAGACATTTCCAGATAAACAAAGATGAATAACTCTACAATGGAAAATCCAAACAAAACAATGAACACTCTATTGAATGTCCTCATTGTAGTGAACATCCATTCCAAATTTCAGTGAGATCTGAGCACTACTGTTCAAGTTATCACATGAACAGACATCGCACGGATGGTCAGAGAGGTGCAAAATGTTATACCCCCCTCTTTTTTTTAAAAGGGGGTAAAATAAGCTGACAAGAGACAATAGAAAGTGCAGAAGGAATTCTATCTGAACACTTCCTAAGGGATAACTACTCATCAATGAGTATTTAGTATAGAAATACAATACAAGACACAGGATGGAGAGGGTATAGTGAACAATAGGTATATGAGGCTGTTGTAAGGGGGGTGGGTGTTTATAGTGATGCGACAAGACTGGACCACCTACTGTCAAGGTGGTCCAGGCCATTCCAGTCCAGTACCCATGCCTGGACCAGTCCAAAGCTGAGTCCGGTCCTCTTATATGTTAATGAACTGCCCATTTTCTCAAAGTTGTTACCCTATATATTAGCGTTCTCTTTCTGCTGGACGTTTTTGTGGCTGTTGTTGTTGCTGCAGCCACTCCTTGTTCAGGGATACTACCACTCACTCTTCCATAATTATGTTCGATTATTCATATCCTTCCAGGGAACCTCGGCCATATTGAACAATAGAAATGTTTACATAAAATATTGAATTATTTTGTCAATTTTGGTGTAATCATTACGATGACGATGTGAGAATGTCAGCAGAAGTATTATGAATGTGATATATATATATACATCTGTTCTATGGAACCATGTACAATCCCGTGCTTGTGATTGGATCCACCAGAATCCATTAAATTTTTTTGTATCTGTCAATCGTCATTCCCCAATTATGATCTTTGAAAAGGCTTGTGCAACACATGCAGTCACCCCATATCTGTTTTGACAGACTTCCGGCATCGCACCAATGTCATGAGTAATAAGTAGTCTGAAGCCTGGGACAAAGCATGAGGCCGAAAGTATGCAACATCAAAGCATAAGGCCGCCACATTGCTGCATTCAACAGACTCGTTGACAGGTGCAGCATGGAGATAGTGACATCAATACATATATATACATTGTTTTCATGACATCAAATATTTGACTATTAACCACTTGAACCCATTAATACATTATTGCTAATAAGTAAGTTCATTAACTTGCGGTGAATCCGCCATTTGTTAAGAAGTAGCATCTATTTTTAGCATATGGCTCCAGTCTGGGAATTCCCAAAATAATATAGCAACAGTTCGTTACCGACTCGCAGGTGCGACAACTTCATAAAACTAATTAAACAATCACCCTGAATACATACAATACGTAGATTTCGCGCAGTAGATGGATTGAGTGTATCACATATGGGTGATTCTCGCTTATGGGGAACAATTGATGAAGCAGACATCTAGCATAAAATGTGTGCATGTTGTCATGAAATAATGCATATGGGATTTTCAGGTACAGTGTGCGACATCAAAAAAATTAAATATAACTGCCCGATAGTCAATCCCCCAAAGACCAGAGCAGCTTCAGTATGCAGAATCGATACCTACGTTACTGAAGCCAAGACTACATTCAGGTGTTTCAACATGATTTGCCATGACTAAATAAGTCACTGAGCTATTCGCACCGCCTCAGATTTCAGCGCTCGGTACAAACTTTCAGAAATCGTTTGAGTTGCAACTGTCAGAAATCTTACATCAGAATTCAGTCCAGTTTATACCTTGAAGCCAGAATGTGGATACCTACGTTACCACCGAGGACAACGAGGTGTAATTTGTAACAAACACAATAAATACATGTCTACCACCATACACAAATACCCACATGTAATTGTTTTTCGGGAGGGGTGATGAAATATAACAATTGATATTCCACATTGTGTGTGTTACAATATATATGTCAGGAAACCAATGATTGTAAAACTATCGATACCTACGTTACCATGGTATTATGACACAACGAACTACATATTTTAATTTTATTTGTGTTACATATGAACTGGTACTCATCAATGATCATAGTGGGTGGTGGTTTGCTTTTGAGATACGTGTACAATTGTAGTAGTATTTGCTGTACCCAGATGAAGTGTGAAATCGATACCTACGTTACCGATACATACGTTACCAAATTAAGTTTTTTTGTTAAGTCGCCTAAAACGTTCCATTTTTCGCGTATAATCAGATTAATTGAAGGCTGCACGTAAACATATGTGAAATTTAGCACAACATATCAGCAAACAATATATACATGAGGTTTGAGATGAATCAATCAAGTTTGTTTTAAATAGAACTAGCATATCTGGATACCGGTTCTGTTTTGCCAGTGTAGGTGAAGAAATAATAGTCAGTCCGCTGTTATATGTCTGTGGGAATCAAACTTACATTTATGACAAATGAGAAGACATCAGTGCATGCATGTCTTCTTGGTTCAGTTTAATGGTATTGTCACTTTAGCACGATTCAAATGTGTTTATATAAACAAAATTTGTACATTATGCAGGTCGAAGATGTGCCATGATTCGAACTCACAACCCTTTGATCCGTAGCACGGTGCCAACGAAAAATGTGACATTTGACCTACTCGATAGAATGCGCCATAAAATAACACCATAAACGAAATACTATTTTTCAAATGTATATATAACTTACATCGATATTTCAATGCACCGTATATCGTATATATAATTATATAGAGTATATATACACTGAAATATATATAATATATTACAAAACTTGGTATCACGTTGTGTACTTGCGCATGGTTTAATAGTAATTGTCGTCCGTTTATTGGACAGCGATCTCTTAACCTGTTTTTTCTCTTTGTGTTTTCTCTTTGTGTTTTAATTGTTGAATTAAACGTTTGTTCGAATTAAAGTCTGCATATATTGACTATACATATATGTCTCTTGGTTGGACGCACTGTTCCGTGCATGCATATGTAACACACTGGGTGTAGCTCAGTTGCAGTAACGCGGTGATTCAGATTCCAGAATCGTTTTTAGAAACGATGACTTTGAAAATAAGAATTTCCGCACATTCAAGTTGAAAAGTGCAAGACTCGCCAAAAGTTCAGTTAATCATCAACTATAAATTACATGATACATAATCTCATTATCCACTGTGCCACCAACTGTGTGCTACCTACGTTACCATGCACATATATGTAAGTCATTCGCCAAATTGTTGAAATTGAATATATATATAGATTGAATTCCAATAAGTGATTCTCAAATTATCTCACCAGATACGACGAAAAAGTAACATATTAAAGAATATGTCTATATATATGCATTACACGCGTTTTCATACCATACTTGCTATGCATGTCCAGGTGCATGCAACATGTGAATTGTTGGTTATATATTGTATTTTGGTACGAAAACTAACTACATTGCATATAGAAAGTCAACTCTATCGGACTATTTATTGCAAATGTATAAGCATTTAACTTAAATCGATGTTTTAATGCATTGTATGTCACATGTGAACATGGGCAGTTGCACAGCGATACCTACGTTACCAAATTATAGTCCCATTACGAGGTAAAACATGTCAGCCCATACGCCAGGGTCATTAGTAACACCGTGATTTTATTCGAACTTAGTATTTCAGAATAAGATTTTGTCATAACCGTGCGACAGAGGTGGTTCTCTGTCAACAAAGAGTCAATTGAACTACTTTTAGTTATAAAATTCACAAATGTTTGTCGTTTTTTAGACGATTTCGTACTCTATCAATATGATTCGCTGGGTATACAGGCTACTTATTTTTCACATAATCAGATGGAAATATAAATCGATGTTTACCAGCTGTATCTCTTTTGAAATAAATTAACTTCCCATGTCGAATTTCTTGTTAACTTCAACATAATAACAATTAACATAAGATCAACCAATTGGTAACGTAGGTATCGGGACGCAAGTTTCGGTATCGGTGTCACCTTTACTGGAGTAGTCAAATGTTAGAATCCCTTTGAGTGGTGTTGCTGAAAATTATTTTGGTGAATATTTGTATCCAACAGAACAAACAAATGTTATAGCCAATTGCCCTAGCGCAGTTTCATTTTTTGACATTTGTTGAACTGCAATTGTTCCCCATAAGTGAGAATCACCCATATATGTTTTGGTGTTATTTTTTTTATCGCAAATACTCGCTATTTATAATTTATCAGTAAATTATGAGAAGTTCGTTGACAAAACATAGCTTAAACGTCTGAATGTCCGCATCATCACCAGATCCTAACTTTGACCTTTTACCGGTGGGTCGGGTAAAATGCTAGGAATCGGACCATATAGAACCATCGGCCATCTTGAAAATCGCGAAACAGTGAATAGGCTTATTGTATGTTGAGACATATCTATATATATAATAGTGTAGGATTTTTCTCCCAGACTGCTGGTCCGATTTCAACAAAATTTGGTGTGGTGACTCGGGGTACCCTGACGAAGTTTATAAAGGCGTTAGTTTTTCAAAAATTTTATTTAAAAATATTTAATTAAAAACAATTAAAAAATAAAAAAAAAATTTCGTTAATTTGAGCAAGGAGCTGAATCTAAAAAAAAAATAATTAAATCAAACTGTTTAAATGATCAAAATGTGCAGGCCCCTCCAACCCTGAATAAAGGCTCCTGGGAGCCAAACCAAATTTGAGCGTGTTTCAGCTAGTATGCAATAAAGTCGCGATAGTTAGCTCAACATAATAGTTTTGGCCATGGGTGATAGGGAAATAATTTCAAAAGTGGTGCTTATTCTTTGGAATTAATATTCCGTCATACAAAAATTTACATACGAAAGTCTTGGTCATTATGAAATCTATTTATGGAATCTTTCCAATGATTTGCAATGATCTTTTAACCTCTTCAAGACAATCAAACTTGGCCTATTAACATATGGCATCCTCCCATGATGTTCAACATGTTCAAACACTATAAGTTTTTAAAAGCTTTGTATAAGTGATAGGAAAGGATGCACACAATAAGAAAATAAGATTCTTGATATCCACAACATTATCTGGGCACAGTAGTATGAGAGACATGTTAAAACCAGTCTGTAAATGTTAACTTTCTCATATAACTGGTTTCTATGCCCCCCCCGCAAATAATAGGTTAGCCAAGGTTAACAGCTAGAGATTCACATCACAAAATTTCAAATCCATTGATCTTATTATATTCTACCATTCCATACCATTTGATCATGAGCCGTTTATTAGGTGTATATCTGTACATTCAACTACAGGAGGACAATAGAAACCTGGAAAAACCGAAATCGAAAATGGCAACGATAATAATATGAAATTAATAGCATTTATTCCAGGCCATGCTTCATCATATTAAAACTGTTTCAATTAAAATTGTTTTCAAGTAATATATTCTGTCGAAAAAATTGAGAATGTTCAATTCACAGCAAGAATATGAGGAACAGTCATCTTTCTCAGTAGTGAATTAATTGGCATTCTGAAGCTGACACATACGAAGAACTTGATCAGAAAAATTCCAAATGTGAAAATTCTTAGTTGTTTCAATGCGATATACATGTATCACTGAAAAACAATTTAACACTCTCTTATTAGTAAACCCTCATTGATGAATAGTTATCCCATAGAAAATCATTTTGTTGAACTTATTATCTGAACATTTCCCTCTATAAATATGACTCCTTCTGCACTTTATTATCTGTCGTCTGCTTATATTACCCGTACATCCCACTAAATCAATAAGACCATTCTGATGTACACTTTTTTCATTTAATGGGAGAATCCAGAAAGGGTTAAAGAATAGTAAGATCTCAAAAATAGAGTTATGCCGCTTTGTGCAATTCTTGGTGAATTAAGCAAACATGAATATTAGGGTTGCTTCCCTTAGTATACTCTGCCAAAGTCCACACAAATTAATTCAGCCCAATTCTAATAGAGTTATCTCCCATAGTACACACTTGATTGATAGTTTCCATTCGGTCATGTATCAAAGCTATTGATCATTTCTCACAATGGTGTTATAATTACTCAGCACGCGAGATGAAGTCTTAATGCAAGCAGATTGATAATAGGTTAATTTGGACCATTTGGCGTCAATTGCCCCAAATTATCAGATCAAGCTGACCGGGGCTGTGAATTTTTAATGTCAAAACTGAGTTTTAATTTAATTTTCGATATTTCTATAGAGTTGATTATTGGTTATGAGTGACCACAAATTACGACGACATCTGCCTCATCATAAGTGTTCCATTTTTGGAAACTTTCATTCCTTTGTTGCATCAAAGTGAATGAGGAATTTATAATCTATGGGTTCCTAATTGGTATTTCTGTTTGATTATAATTATATGATGTTACAAAATGCATGATTTAAGATCCTTTGTTGTACTTCGACATTGAACAGAATGCATGGTTATCAATATATTTGTCACTGAATCATAATGCATGATGTTTGTTCCAAACAAGAGGTTGCACCGCCGGTGCTGGCGAAACTTCCACAGGGCAAATTCAAACATGGGCAGGTAGGAATACCAATACTGAAGTGACCATTCTCTGCTCTGTAAGATCAGTCATAATGGTTCAAAAACATCAGCGGAGGAGACAGAGGACAATTTGTGAAAAATTTACAAACTAAGGGCCATAACTCAGGCCAAAAATATCTGGACAATCCTGATTTTCGAACTAATTTGAGACAATGTGGCAAGCAACTTGTAGAACAGATAAAATGAAGTGTCAATGACACTGTAGATTGACTTGGAGAGGGGATGTCATACATTACAGTCAATGGAGCGATAAGGAATGCAGAAAGTTTAAATGTTTAAGTAATACTAGAGGTCAACCCTATAATACTAGAGCCCATATGAAGTTTGGAATCAATTGGATCAAAAATGTTGGCTGTATTATTGATACAAGGAGTAAAATCCAAGATGGCTGCCTTTTTGATCGAATATCATTCAAATTTGACAGCTCCCGTTTAGAGGTAATCCCAAACGTGCCTGTAAAATATTTCATCAATAATTGTGGGCAGCAAGATGTGCAGATGGATTCAGATTTGAAATCCAAGATGGTCACCACGGTGGCCATGTTTTATAAAAAAAAATTGGAAAAATGGTGGGTAGCTCCCATTGAGAGGACACACTGAATATCCGTATGTAATTTGGTGACGATTGGATTGGGGATGTGACCTGAAGGTGTGCTAAAAGAATTAGTCATGCAAAGAGTAAAATCTAAGATGTCTGCAAGCAGTCATGTTTTTTAACGAAATTCAGAAAAAATTGATAGCTCTCATCGTCACCCTGGAGATTCATTTGGAGTTTGTAATAAGAACAAAATAATTGGATCCATTTATTTAAACATGTCCTGATGGTGAAGATCTAGACCCAATTTCATTGTGAGAGTAACCCATGAGATATTTTTACAAATGGACCAAAACAAAAATCACAAAATTTTGAAAACAGAGAAAATGTATGAAAAAAAAAAACAAGGTGGCTTTCCGCTGAGTTTTATTCATTTTCTGATGTGGCTTAATTTCGAAAGCTGTCTTAGTTTGGCCTGTGATGATTGAATAAAACCTGCATGAATTCAAAACATTACTGAAATCGTTTCATATCTGTTTGAATTATCAAGCCGGACAAACTAAAATCATGAAAAATAAACAAACTAAGGTTGATAACTCAGACCAAAAGAAAATGCAAACAACGTCATTGGGCAGTATTTTGAAAGCATTTGTGATGGCAAACCTCCATACCAAATTTCAGATCCAATCCATGGCTGAGATATCTGCATGAACGGACAAAAAAACATAATTTCCAGATAAACAAAGAAGGATAACTCTAAAACGGAAAACATGAACAATGTTATTTGCCCCAATTTTGAAAGCAGTCATGATGGTGGACTTTCATACAAAATTTCATTTAGATCCTAGCCATTGGTTGAGATATATGCACATACGGACAAGAAATCCAATTTTGAGATAAACAAGATGGCTGCTGGTGGCCATGTTTTAAAACAATTTTGAAAAAAAAATCCATGTATGAAACCCGCTGTTTGTTAACAGTCTTTCCCCCATGTTGATTCATCAGCATACTGAAGATAATTAAAATCTGACTGACGATGACCATGATATAAAGCTTCAAAGTTGTTATGGACGGACCTTACTCACGGATGGACTCACGTCCCTACTCACAGACAGACGGAGCCCATTCCTATATCCCCCTGCCAAACTTTGTTTGCAGTGGATAACAATATTTTAGACTCATTCTAACACCTTCATGATGGCGAACATTCAGACAAAATTCAGTTCCCATTTGACAAACAGTGGTTAAGATATCTGCTCAGACGGATGGACAGACGGAGGATCAGATGCTTTCAATTCAGTTTACCCATCATTCGTAGGGGTATAGTAAAAACAAGGATCTCAGAATATCAACAAGAGTTCCAGACATGGAGCTGACGGAACCAAATCAAAGTACAGTAATGCCCTAAATAATCGACTCCTTAACTACAGCAGAGTTATGGATAACTTTTCAGGATTTAGTTGGAAATATGGCTTGTTGCCATTCATTGGAAAGCTCTCAGTGAAATATGGCTTGTTGCCATTCATCGGAAAGCTCTCAGTGAGAGCTTTCCGATGAATGGCAACAAGCCATAATTCCAACTAAATCCTGAAAAGTTACCCGTAATTCTGCCGTGGTTAAGGAGTCGATTATTTAGGGCATTACTGTATGATCAACATCAGTTGCACCATACCGCAATTACTGATTGGCTGGGAGGGAAACAGCTTTATCATAGCTATGAGAGCACAGCTCTGGAATTCAAAATGACATTATTGCCTCGGAGATGGACATTAGTGAGACTATTCACAGGGCCACAGACGAAATGATACTGTCCGAGATATGGTCATGATAGAAAGTCTAAGTCCATTGAGGAAATTTTTGTTGTGCCCAATTTGTCATCTAATGGTGCTATTTAGCCAAATCTCATTAGTAGTTGGAAGCAATTTGGGCATCGGTGTCCATTATTAGCCTGGGGGCAGATAATCTAGAATATCATGGGAGTCGGATGGAACAGCCATGAGAAGAATACTGAATATCTAGACAGGACTCCGGCCAAATTAATATCCCACATCTTCTACACTGTAATGTATAGCTACATACCATGAGATTATTATTCTGTCAGGGCGATGACCGGTGTCAGTGAGAGTTATAAATGTTAAAGATGTATCCATGGTTTCAGACTTCCAAATGAAAGACAATATAATATGGTATTATTAATAAAATTTAATTTTGATATCACTTATTATGACTTTGTCTCATGTGAAAACTGATAAGAAACACACAATGAAGCACTCATTTAGAGATGTGCATGTTCAGGGCTAAATTTGATTAACCTTTCCATGACGTGAGCTTCCTGAAATTTTTCCGAAAACCCTCTGCCAATGCATTCTCTTATAGATGTGAGTCTCTCATAGGGAGCCTCACATATATAAGAGAATATGTTGGCCTAACAGGCTCGCATATATAACACCAGGACAGCTCCCGTCATGAAAGGGTTAAACCTATTTTAATTTTTATTTAGATTGTCTATAAAATAACATGTTTGGAAATAGATGTACTACGTAAATGGCTCTATTTTTTATATTGAACTTTCCATGTATATATTTTATATCGTTCGATGTTTTCGATGACACCAAAAATTATTTTGTTGTTAATTTTCAATAACAAAATGATATTCTTTGGTTGTCAACATTTATTGAACAGACCACAGCAGACAATGAAATAAAATAAGATTTTTTTATGTTGTTGTTGTATCTGGAGGTCTGGAATCCTAAATACATTGTTAATATATAAGAAAAACAGTTTGAAAATTCAGTATCTGAGTCTAATTTTGGGACACTTCTTGGTTTACCAGTAAGCATGCAGATTGTTAAACTAGATTCTTCAAAGGAAAAGCAAATAACAATTAGCCTTGAACCCTTAAAGACATATTATGGACTTGTTCTGGTGCGTGAAATTGATAAGTTAGTACTCAGGTGCTATGCCAACCTGGGGAAAGTGGCATTCTACTGACATCGCAGAAAATTTCAAAGAAATCGACCATACCATATCGTCTGAACTATCTGCAACAAACTAAGACAAATTATTTCGCCATCGAGAGTCATTGTATTTAATTAATATATTAGAATGGTGGTGTGTGTTGTCAATTTGGATTAATATTTGTGAAAAATAACTACTTTGAGCAAGATAATTCTCAAGTTCTATTTGATCACCCTACCGGAGTGTTTCACATCACTTTAATATATGTTGAATTTCAGTCGGTTGCAGGAATTCTTGTGATCTAGGTGATGGTACTGTAGCCATATGTTTAGGAAATATTAGTAAAAATGATAAGAGGTGAGAATCCACTTGTCCAAAGCTAATAAAGAGACTAACGGACCTATTTTTCCGATCCCAAAGTTATTTTTAGTATTAAAGTGTGAGCTGCAAAATTGGGGTTTAATCATGAATAATATTATTTAAAATCGGTCACTTTTGAGATTATCAATTACAGATTACCAGGCTGATACAAGTGATTAATTAAGAGTCATATGAAGTTTGGTGACAATCAGATAAGTGATGTGGCCTGTATGGTGTGCCGAAGGATTTAGTCATTCAAAGAGTAAACTTCAAGATGGCTGCTAGCGGCCATGTTTTTCATCGAAAATAGCTAAAATTTGAAAGCTCCCATCAAGAGGCGATTTTAAACATGCCTGTAAATTTAAAAAACATTTCTCCAATAAATGCGGGCTGCAGGGTGTACCGATAGATTCAAATTTAAAATCTGAAATGGCTGCTGGTGGCCATGATTTTTTTTAATTTAAATTTTCGGAAAAAATCAATGACTCCCATCTAGAGGTCACTCTGAAGATCCATATGAAGTTTGGTGAGGATGAGGGATTCGGCCTGTAGGGTGAACCAAAGGAAATTGTTGATGGACGGACGTCAACCCATGGCAATAGCTCAAGCTTGACATTGTCAAATTGAGCTAAAAACTGGGGTTTAAACATGAAAAATATCATGAAATCTATCTCTTTTGAGATTATTGATTACAGATTACCACAGTAACTACCATGCTGATGCAGTTGGTGTTTAAAGATAGGATATGTTGCAATTTATTAACATTTCAAAACCATCCCATCAGTTTTTTTTTTCATTATTTCTCTAAACAGTTTTATTACATCACAATATATACACAGAACAGTTAATCGGTTTGTTGATACGATACAATGCTTGAGCGGAAGGATAAAATAAAGTGCAGCCTTGAGTTCCTTCCTTCCGCAATGGCACATACCCATTAACACACGTGTCGTTCTGTGTTTATTACAAGCCACCTGTACTAGAATCCGTAAAAAAAAAAAAAAGAAGAATATATATAAGGTTTATTCAGGCATAACATTGGACACCAGCTTGTTTTCTAATGTGTGATGATGCTTTTATTTTATAGATCGGTTTCATGGTTGAGGAGAACGCCATTTATGTTGCGTCAATTTTACGTCAATGGGATGCATATGGAATGAGTGTTCCATATGGATTTGTAAACTTGGAACAGCAGGAAAACTGTAATTCTAGGAACCAACATGCAGATGTTGCCTGAATACCTATAGCACAGACACAATGGAACAAAATTAAAACCACCCATATCTAAATTGTCCTCACTGGATGGTAGCCTGACCTCTCTCTGGCGCACCATAAAATGTGTGATGGCTATGTCCACGAGGATTTAGATGGTGAGTCAATTGACAGCTACTAATGGCGACACTTTAGTGTATTGTACTGTGGGAATACTTACACATATATGGAACTCTCCGAGGTGGTAAGGCTCGATCATTTCCATAGTAATTATTCTCCTCTGGGTAAAGCTCATAGTAATTACTGTTCACACTTAAATGGTAAATATTATATAAGCAAGGACCACTTCCATGGGTCAAATTACTAACAGAAACTTATGCATTTATGTAAAGCATGTATCATCTAGTATTATGCTTTCGTTTTTGCTGCAGTATTAACGAATTGATATTAGTGCATAATTAAAGCACCAAATCTACTCAGTCCTATTCGTCATTACTGTTGGTCCATATTTCGGTTCTACCAATGCAAAATGTAGTTTAACTCTTTCATGACTGGAGCTTCCTGAAATTTTGCGAAAACACTGTGCCAATGCATTCTCTTATATATGTGAGTCGCACATACAGCGAATACATTGGTCTAACAGTATCTACCTTGACCTTGTAAGCCAGTGCATTCTGTTATCTGCGAGGCTCCCTATGGGAGACTCGCATATATAAGAGAATGCATTGGCACAAGGTCTTTATAATGATGCACAAGCACAGCTCCCATCATGAAAGGGATAAATATGCTTCCGTTTTTATATATTTCTCTAAAACCCGGAATGAAGTAGACAGGTTGTAAGCAAATTGGGGGTAAAAATCTAAGATGTATTTAACATCTGCTTCAGTTTGTTGGGTTTGTGAGAAATAACCAACATTTTGGCAAAGTAATCGACTCATATAGGCCCCCCGCATACTCGGATCAATATTGCTCGTCGTCTGTGGGATGTTTCCTCTGAGCAATCGGACTTGCACATCAAATATGTTTGATATTTTGTTGAATCACGAGACCGATTTCTCAGAGGTGAAAACAGTTTGAAAAAGTGTATGATATTCTAATATTGTTTATTCTAATACCTTTTGGATGGGGATTAGTTTGATTTATTTCACGATATTCCTGTTATATTTTTCCACTGAAAAATTACTGTAATTCCTGAACACATTGTCATTCAGCAGTGAAGAGGTTCATACTCATAGTTATTGAAAGCAATGAGATGCCTATAGCTATACTATTATCATTTGGACACCCAAATTATTAAGCAAACTCTAAAAAGAAGGCAAAACTCCATTAGAAATGAAAGAACCATAATTAAAACATTTAAATGGAAACTTTACTTTCATGCGATTATTCCAGAAACCAAATTTGAAAACAATCAGATAACCTTAACTAAAGCTATTATCCGCACACCAAAACAATCAGCCAATTCTAAGACAAAAAGGAATATAACATAATCAGAAATGGTCAGACCGCACCTAAATTCAAACCTAATAGGGACTTCCTCATATGTAGACAGAAAGATGGACAGCAAATGTTTTTGGGAGACAGGTAGGGATATATAACTCAATTTGATACCTCTCAGATAGTTCTCCAATTAGCAACTCAAAACTGCAGGTACTCAGATAGATAATAACAGGGAAATGGGTTGCAACATGCCCGGACTTCGATGAGAACATTAACATCAGTGACACAATGTGATAGCATGGAGGAACGAGCAGACAAGTATGCCTCACGCACACGAGGGTCAAACAGGTATGAACATCTATGCCGATTCTAAGAAACCATCTCCACAAGAGTCGACATCGATGGTCAACAATGAGTAACATGCTGTGTTCGTGCTGCCCGCGATTTGTCGTTCTAAATAAAACGATGTCACCGGACAATGAAACAATTAGTCTCGGAGCAACATCTTAGTATTAACAGTGTGAAGCTCATCTTAGATCAATATACGTAAACTAAAATTGGGGGCAGATAAAAAGGAATGATACAATGACAAGCTTCATAAGGGTAGTCAACCCAAGAGTCCAGTAAGGGATCCGGTCGATGAGGTCACTCATAGGGGAGAAGAATAGCTTCATTTTTATTGTTCTTTAGATAGAACCCTGTCAGTCCTTTCAATCTTTGGCACTTATACAAGCATATATTGAATATGCCGTGGACCTACAGAGAATGCCAATTGTAGTGAAATACATAAACTCTAAATTCAAAGCAACCAATCAATGCTGTAAAGAACGGATAGATATAGTCATTTAACAGGTAGCATGTCAGCTCACCATTGCCTATTGCAGGCTTAGTTAAATCTGATACAAAAAAGGATTCAAATAGCAGAATTAGTTACTTGGAAGTCAAATTTAAATCAACACCTCCATTTTATTGTTCTTTAGATAAAACATTGCAGTCCTGTCGATCATTGGAGGTAATACCTGCAACAAACATATAGAGAAAGCTAATTGATATCAATTGTGGTGATACGCATAACTCTAATTCAGTGCCACTGTGATATCAAGAATGGACAGACAAAGTGGAATTATAATATTAATGTTTCAATTTGGAAGCAGATTTACATTAAAACTTAAATTCACCTTTGTCTATCATGTGCACAGTTGCATTTACTATCCGTATAAACATTATGAGCTTCAAATAGTCAAATCTAAGTTTATATCAAGTTTCAGATTTCTTTATTTTGATCAACATAAGAGTTGACCCTCTTGTATTTTTGCTGCTTTATTTACACAATGTATATACTGCATATCATGACAATTTAACCAACAGAAACAAATTTGAGCAGTGGATGTTTAGGAAATCTTTCACACATTCACTGATCCATCCATCGGCCAGTTGGATCAAACAGGAAGGTGAAAATGATTGTAAACAGTTCCGAGAAATATTATATGTAGCAAATCGGGAGGAATGGATGGAATAATGAACATATAGATAAAAGGATACACAGACAGAGATTCCTATAGTCTGGCTGTAGTTGTCTGATTACAAAACAGGGTGAAAATTTTATTCACTGAAAATTATACAAAATACAGGTATAGAGACCTTATAACTCAGCAAATATCTTACAGGATTCATGGCAATTTTCCAACTGTTATAAATTTTTCCTACAGAAGTGAGACAAACGATCCTTATTCATACCATATGAGGAATAGATAACACTTCCATGACTGGAGCTTCCTTAAATCTTGCGAAAACCGTGTGCCAATGAATTCTCTTATAATATGCGAGTCTCCCTATAAAAGAATACATTGGCCTAACTATATTTACCTTGACCTTATAAGCCGGTGTATTCTCTTATATATGGGAGGCTCCCTATGGGAGACTGGCATATATAAGAGAATGCTCTGGCATAGGGTCTTTATTGCTGCTCCAGCTCAGCTCCCGTCATGGAAGTGTTGACAATGAATGCTGTTTATTGATTCATAAGAAAAATCGACCACTAGGGGTCAACTTTCTAAATTCTTTGACTTGAGTAAGTCGATCTTTCCGCAGCATATAATGTGCACATAAAAGTATTTCATGTATTTATCGGGTTATTTTAATCCCCATAGCAGTGCTGGAATGTCACACAAGCAAGCTTTAACCCTTTCAGTGCCAAGTCCGATTTTTGTATCAACCCATATTTCCTTGATCATTTTTCAAATTTATTGATTATAATAATGTGATACATTGATGGAAAGAGCTCTAAGAGCTCTTTCCATCAATGAATCACATTATTATAATCAATAAATTTGAAAAATGATCAAGGAAATATGGGTTGATACAAAAATCGGACTTGGCACTGAAAGGGTTAATAGGTTTAATTTTCATAGCCGTACAGGCACCCAAATTTTTAGGGGGCTGAGACTTTTTGCCCTAATTTGTTTAAATGATATATTAATGGTTGTAACACAGTTTTGTAGAATATACCTTGTATGTACATTGAATTATAACAAAATAGATTCAAATTAACCTTCAATATGTATAATTCTGGCAGAAATGCCAAAAATACTGTCATTTGCCAAAATTTCCCCCTGATTTACCATTAAATTTGCCAGAAAATATCTCCCAGCCCTCCCAGTCACATACAGCTATGATAATTTGAGGCTACAAACCGCGACTAATTAATTTATTGCCATTGGGAGAAATCATGATAGTTATATTAAATTCTATGTTGCTCTATCCAACACCTGTGAGATTTGGTTTTATAGCGGGCAAATATATAGCTTGTTGACTGAGAATTTCGCATCATGAACAAGCATAAAGCAGATCATACGCATGTGAAAATACAACAAAATCGACATTAAAACTAAATGTGAGGCATCGATACAAACTGGTGCAAATGATTCCACAGGGGATTAGCAATCCGAATAATATCTTAGTGCGTTATTAAAAATAATCATGAGAGCTCATCAAACGGATTACATGCATGCCTTATGTGTTATCAGCTTAATGATGCTCGGCCAAATAACAATTGAATATTTCATGGCAGACCTCCACAACAGGCGAGATACAGTTCCCTGAGGAAATATGAAAAATATGTTTGACTGGAGCAAATTTAATTAATTTCTATGCAGTGGTTAGAATTATATTCCAAGGTTATCAGCTCGAGTGGTCAGAAAGTGCAGTGTATGCAGATTTTATGACTATGCGTGGATCAAATATGGAGAATAGATTCATTGGTATATATTGATTATCTATTCTCAGTGAAAAATTACAAAGACAATATAATTTAATGGTAATTCCTATATAATTTCTGGTGTATAAGATAAATAAGTCTGAGCTATGAAAGCAATTTGACATGGCCTGTTTGTACCCCAAAATTATGTATACGTAATTTGGAAAGAGGTATCTCAAAACATAAAGTAATGCCCTAAATAATTGACTCCTTAACCACAGCAGAATTATGGGTAACTTTTCAGGATTTAGTCGGAAATATGGCTTGTTGCCAGGTAGAGCTTTCCAATGAATGGCAACAAGCCATATTTCCGACTATATACTGATAAGTTAACCATAATTCTGCTGTGGTTAAGGAGTCGATTATTTAGGGCATTACTGTAACTTTTTGATATAGCGCTGATAATAGTTTTGTTTCTTATATTTTTCGGTAAATTTGAGATTGTTTTGATTGTGCCAGTTAAATATAGCACAATATACGTTTTATGGACATTTCACATTATCTTGTTTCCGATTCCAGAACTGCAGTGAATAAGAATTCAGGCCCTTCATATTTTTTTACTTCAACGCATCTTGAACATATAATATTTGTGAAAAGGTATTTCAAGTCTTTTTAACCTACAGTAATGCCCTAAATAATCGACTCCTTAACCACTGTAGAATTATGGGTAATTTTTCAGGATTTAGTCGGAAATATGGCTAGTTGCCATTTATTGGAAAGCTCTCACTGCTGTATTTTGATGCCGAAAAAAATTCAAATGCGAATATTATTAGGTGTATTTAAAGATAAGCAAATTGCTTTAATTGGTTACTATGGTAATTATTTACTAAGACATACAGGATCACAAGAAATGTTTTAGCAACCAATTATCAGAAGATTTATACTGGTTCTACATTCTGACATAATTATTTGAGAAAAATAAAATTTGTTCAACTGGGTGAAATGCAGTACAGTGTCAAAATGGTGCTCACTCCCATAATAACAGAGGTTTATAAACATATGGCATATAGCTCATACCATTGGTGATTTAAATTGGTTTTAGAGAGATGGAAAACCTTTTATCTGGATTCATTTTGTGAAAAATTTCACTTTCGATGAATGAATCTCAGGACATAAATTTGTTCAGACTGTTGGCAGATTACACCAAATCTCATCAAGTTAAAACTTCCATGACTGGAGCTTCCAGAAATTTTGCAAAAACCCTGTGCCAAATGCATTCTCTTATATATGTGAGTCTCCCATTGGGAGCCTCGAATATATAAGAGAATGCATTGGCCTAACAATATTTACATTGAACTTGTAAGCCTGTGCATTCTCTTATATATACATGGCTCCCTATGGGAGACTCACATATATAAGAAAATTCACTGACCCAGGATTTTAAATGCTGCACCAGTGCATGCAGCTCCTGTCATCAAAGTTAAGCAATACTACTCATGCTGACTAACCGGATGGACAACGAATGAGAAATTGTAAATAAAGTATGCATACATGTAGTGACATAAATGCCTTGATGAATTCAAAGCTTCAACATTCTAAGTTTTTTAGTTTCTGATGTGGAAATAGAAATAATCACTTTTGTGTCAAGTACTGCTTTTATAAGATAGCAGAATATTCCCCAATCAATTCACGAGCACATGTGACCATATAAATCCAACAGGAAATGAGGCTGGAAATCCATGTTTATGAGCTCAATAAATACAGAATTCAAATGGACCTGAAAATTTGTTTTGTGAGGAATAATTGTGGATCTAATGGCAAAGGTATAAAATAGACAATAAATTTCATTAAAGCACAACATTTCCATATGTTTCCGACAGGTTTTCGCATTTAATCAAAGGACACCAGCCTCTGTTTATTTTACATCTCTTTAATGCCCAGTTTTCTTTTGTTCGATTTTATGAGTTTAATTTCAAAAGATGTCCCACTCACAGCTACTGTCAACAAATACCTGCACTTGTGTTTACTTTGAGCTATCAAAGTAAATTGACCAAAGTAAATTTTATGATAGGATTAGCAATTTTCTAAGTGCCATCATAGTTAAGACTTTTTACTACAGGTTTACGGTGATGGAGAGGGCACACCTAGGGATTACTAACTAGAATAGTACCAACTGTCGAGCTCGGTAGCCAAATGGTTAGAGTGCTTGACTTGTAGCATAAAGTGTCACCTCAGTGTTTTTGATGTTCCCGGCAGACTGTTGAGTTTCAAAACAGTGGCTAGATTTCGAGTTAATCTGAGCATTAACCCTTTGGAGAGTATCTGTAACGTCATATACATGACGTCTTGAGTAAATTTAATGTCAACGTCATAGCAATAATTATTAACAAGTTCGAGTCAAAAGGGTCCAATAATTCGTTTTAATTTATGTGCATTTTTTATTAACGTGCACTTATACATTTGGGACATTATATTAATCAAAATAATTCCTATACAAATCATTTATAAATCAGATGATTTATTGAAGTTATGTCTACATAAAATAACACTTCCTGAAACGACATATATGTCGTTCTACTCACCAAAGGGTTAACCCTTCCGTGACTGGAACTGAAATTTTGCAAAAACCCTGTGCCAATGCATTCTCTTATGAATGCGAGTCTCCAATAAATAGCCTCATATATATATATAGGAGAACACATTGGCCGAGCATTATTTACCTTGACTTTGTAAGCCAGTGCATTAATTCACTTATATATAAGATAATGCACTTGCACAGAATCTTTAATGCTGCACCAGCACAGCTCCCTTCATGAAAGGGTTAAAGAAGATTTATACGCTGTTCAAATTTTGCACCTAGTTGCGACCCTTCTAAAGAAAGTTGATTCTGAACTGTGACTGCTTCGCACCACTCATGCATTAACCCTTTACCCAACAAACCGGCCAAAACAAGCTTCAACAGCCTAAAATATCTTGGGTCTGTCTCAATAGAACCATACACATATGGATATCATTGGAACCGGCTCCTTGACCACATTGTGATAGTTACAGTTATGCCCTGTGCCAATGCATTCTCTTATATATGCGAGTCGACCATAGGTCGCCTCGCATATATAAGAGAATGCATTGGCCTAAAAAAAAATCTTTTTTTAACACTTTTTACCATTTTTTCTTACATTCTTTAACAATTTTATAATTTTTAATGTGTTAAGCCAATGCATTCTCTTATATATGCGAGGCGACCTATGGTCGACTCGCATATATAAGAGAATGCATTGGCACAGGGCCCTTCTGTTGGGTAAAGGGTTAAGGGAGTACCCAGTTTGGGTGTTGATAGATCTTATCAGTATGCTAACCTTGATTAAGGGAGTACCCAGTTCGGGTGTTGATAGATCTTATCAGTATGCTAACCTTGATTAAGGGAGTACCCAGTTCGGGTGTTGATAGATCTTATCAGTATGCTAACCTTGATTAAGGGAGTACCCAGTTCGGGTGTTGATAGATCTTATCAGTATGCTAACCTTGATTAAGGGAGTACCCAGTTCGGGTGTTGATAGATCTTATCAGTATGCTAACCTTGATTAAGGGAGTACCCAGTTCGGGTGTTGATAGATCTTATCAGTATGCTAACCTTGATTAAGGGAGTACCCAGTTCGGGTGTTGATAGATCTTATCAGTATGCTAACCTTGATTAAGGGAGTACCCAGTTCGGGTGTTGATAGATCTTATCAGTATGCTAACCTTGATTAAGGGAGTACCCAGTTCGGGTGTTGATAGATCTTATCAGTATGCTAACCTTGATTAAGGGAGTACCCAGTTCGGGTGTTGATAGATCTTATCAGTATGCTAACCTTGATTAAGGGAGTACCCAGTTCGGGTGTTGATAGATCTTATCAGTATGCTAACCTTGATTAAGGGAGTACCCAGTTCGGGTGTTGATAGATCTTATCAGTATGCTAACCTTGATTAAGGGAGTACCCAGTTCGGGTGTTGATAGATCTTATCAGTATGCTAACCTTGATTAAGGGAGTACCCAGTTCGGGTGTTGATAGATCTTATCAGTATGCTAACCTTGATTAAGGGAGTACCCAGTTCGGGTGTTGATAGATCTTATCAGTATGCTAACCTTGATTAAGGGAGTACCCAGTTCGGGTGTTGATAGATCTTATCAGTATGCTAACCTTGATTAAGGGAGTACCCAGTTCGGGTGTTGATAGATCTTATCAGTATGCTAACCTTGATTAAGGGAGTACCCAGTTCGGGTGTTGATAGATCTTATCAGTATGCTAACCTTGATTAAGGGAGTACCCAGTTCGGGTGTTGATAGATCTTATCAGTATGCTAACCTTGATTAAGGGAGTACCCAGTTGGGGTGTTGATAGATCTTATCAGTATGCTAACCTTGATTAAGGGAGTACCCAGTTCGGGTGTTGATAGATCTTATCAGTATGCTAACCTTGATTAAGGGAGTACCCAGTTGGGGTGTTGATAGATCTTATCAGTATGCTAACCTTGATTAAGGGAGTACCCAGTTCGGGTGTTGATAGATCTTATCAGTATGCTAACCTTGATTAAGGGAGTACCCAGTTCGGGTGTTGATAGATCTTATCAGTATGCTAACCTTGATTAAGGGAGTACCCAGTTCGGGTGTTGATAGATCTTATCAGTATGCTAACCTTGATTAAGGGAGTACCCAGTTCGGGTGTTGATAGATCTTATCAGTATGCTAACCTTGATTAAGGGAGTACCCAGTTCGGGTGTTGATAGATCTTATCAGTATGCTAACCTTGATTAAGGGAGTACCCAGTTCGGGTGTTGATAGATCTTATCAGTATGCTAACCTTGATTAAGGGAGTACCCAGTTCGGGTGTTGATAGATCTTATCAGTATGCTAACCTTGATTAAGGGAGTACCCAGTTCGGGTGTTGATAGATCTTATCAGTATGCTAACCTTGATTAAGGGAGTACCCAGTTCGGGTGTTGATAGATCTTATCAGTATGCTAACCTTGATTAAGGGAGTACCCAGTTGGGGTGTTGATAGATCTTATCAGTATGCTAACCTTGATTAAGGGAGTACCCAGTTGGGGTGTTGATAGATCTTATCAGTATGCTAACCTTGATTAAGGGAGTACCCAGTTGGGGTGTTGATAGATCTTATCAGTATGCTAACCTTGATTAAGGGAGTACCCAGTTGGGGTGTTGATAGATCTTATCAGTATGCTAACCTTGATTAAGGGAGTACCCAGTTCGGGTGTTGATAGATCTTATCAGTATGCTAACCTTGATTAAGGGAGTACCCAGTTCGGGTGTTGATAGATCTTATCAGTATGCTAACCTTGATTAAGGGAGTACCCAGTTCGGGTGTTGATAGATCTTATCAGTATGCTAACCTTGATTAAGGGAGTACCCAGTTCGGGTGTTGATAGATCTTATCAGTATGCTAACCTTGATTAAGGGAGTACCCAGTTCCGGTGTTGATAGATCTTATCAGTATGCTAACCTTGATTAAGGGAGTACCCAGTTCGGGTGTTGATAGATCTTATCAGTATGCTAACCTTGATTAAGGGAGTACCCAGTTCGGGTGTTGATAGATCTTATCAGTATGCTAACCTTGATTAAGGGAGTACCCAGTTGGGGTGTTGATAGATCTTATCAGTATGCTAACCTTGATTAAGGGAGTACCCAGTTCGGGTGTTGATAGATCTTATCAGTATGCTAACCTTGATTAAGGGAGTACCCAGTTGGGGTGTTGATAGATCTTATCAGTATGCTAACCTTGATTAAGGGAGTACCCAGTTCGGGTGTTGATAGATCTTATCAGTATGCTAACCTTGATTAAGGGAGTACCCAGTTCGGGTGTTGATAGATCTTATCAGTATGCTAACCTTGATTAAGGGAGTACCCAGTTCGGGTGTTGATAGATCTTATCAGTATGCTAACCTTGATTAAGGGAGTACCCAGTTCGGGTGTTGATAGATCTTATCAGTATGCTAACCTTGATTAAGGGAGTACCCAGTTCGGGTGTTGATAGATCTTATCAGTATGCTAACCTTGATTAAGGGAGTACCCAGTTCGGGTGTTGATAGATCTTATCAGTATGCTAACCTTGATTAAGGGAGTACCCAGTTCGGGTGTTGATAGATCTTATCAGTATGCTAACCTTGATTAAGGGAGTACCCAGTTCGGGTGTTGATAGATCTTATCAGTATGCTAACCTTGATTAAGGGAGTACCCAGTTCGGGTGTTGATAGATCTTATCAGTATGCTAACCTTGATTAAGGGAGTACCCAGTTCGGGTGTTGATAGATCTTATCGGTATGCTAACCTTGATTAAGGGAGTACCCAGTTCGGGTGTTCATAGATCTTATCGGTATGCTAACCTTGATTAAGGGAGTACCCAGTTCGGGTGTTGATAGATCTTATCAGTATGCTAACCTTGATTAAGGGAGTACCCAGTTCGGGTGTTGATAGATCTTATCAGTATGCTAACCTTGATTAAGGGAGTACCCAGTTCGGGTGTTGATAGATCTTATCAGTATGCTAACCTTGATTAAGGGAGTACCCAGTTCGGGTGTTGATAGATCTTATCAGTATGCTAACCTTGATTAAGGGAGTACCCAGTTCGGGTGTTGATAGATCTTATCAGTATGCTAACCTTGATTAAGGGAGTACCCAGTTCGGGTGTTGATAGATCTTATCAGTATGCTAACCTTGATTAAGGGAGTACCCAGTTCGGGTGTTGATAGATCTTATCAGTATGCTAACCTTGATTAAGGGAGTACCCAGTTCGGGTGTTGATAGATCTTATCAGTATGCTAACCTTGATTAAGGGAGTACCCAGTTCGGGTGTTGATAGATCTTATCAGTATGCTAACCTTGATTAAGGGAGTACCCAGTTCGGGTGTTGATAGATCTTATCAGTATGCTAACCTTGATAAGAGCAAATATTTGGTGCAGCTGGGATTGCTTCATCATTGAAAGATGTACAGTAATGCCCTAAGTAATCGACCCCTTAACCACAACATAATTATGGGTAACCTTTCAGGATTTAGTCGGAAATATGGCTTGTTGCCATTCATCGCAAAAGCTCTATTCATCAGAAAGCTCTCAGTGAGAGCTTTCCGATGAATGGCAACAAGCCATATTTCCGACTAAATCCTGAAAAGTTACCCATAATTCTGCTGTGGTTAAGGGGTCGATTACTTAGGGCATTACTGTAGTTAGAGTGCTTGACTTGTAGCCATTGTCACCTCAGTGTTTGATGCTCGTGGCAGACTGCTCAGTTTAAAAACAGTGGCTATATTTCAAGTTAATCGGAGCATTAACCCTTCCATGACTGGAACTGAAATTTTGCAAAAACCCTGTGCCAATGCATTCTCTTATAAATGCGAGTCTCCAATAAATAGCCTCATATATATAGGAGAATGCATTGGCCGAACAATATTTACCTTGACCTTGTAAGCCAGCGCATTCTCTTACATATATAGGGAACCTCACTAGAACAGGATCTTTGATGCTGCATCAGTGTGGCTCCCATCATTAAAGGGTTAATGTCGAGTAAAACACTGTTTAAATCTCGCATGACAGCTATCGCACAGCTCATGCATTAAGGGAGTACTAGTACTCGGTTCGGGTGTCTATAGATTTTATCAGTATGCTAACCCTGATATAAGCACGAATTTGTTGCAACTGGGGTAGCTTCAACTATTTCACTGTCTGTATAGTTAGGGGATATAACGGTGTGGTGTTTTGTGAATTCAGAAAGGTACAGGATGAATATACTGTTGAAAATTTAGTTAATGGACAACGACGGTATTTGCCACAGTATATTCGCCCTGTACCTTTCCAAAATCACAAAACACCACACTGTTATCCCCATTCTAATTCTTTTCGAACTTAAAATATTATTCTGACACAAACATGCCTTGTAATTAATTATCAATGAAATTTGCAGGCAAAGAAAAAACTCAGCCAATTCACAATTTTTTGTTTTAAATTTAATGCACTGGATAAAATATATAGCCCCTCAATTAGCATCGCTCTTATCGTTAAAAATGCTGATAAAGATGAAAAATTGCTACCTCAAATAGAAATAAATATGCAGAACAGTTAGTTTTTGCATGTACCTGATGTCTTCTTCAGATGTTGACCACTTACAAATTTCGGTTTTGATTTTACCGCGAACTTGAAGTTGATTTGAAACAATGGGAAATTGTTTGCTCATTGAGATGTATTATATGCCATATCTGTCACGGTTTCATGTTAAGAAATTTTGTCAAATATCGAGACAATGATATTGATGGGATATAACAGTGTGGTGTTTTGTGATTTCTGAAAGGACATGTATACAGGGCGAATGTATACTGACTGTCAAATTTCGACAAAAGAGATGCCGCTGGTTTGTTTACATAGCAACGAGCTAGTAACGGAAGTCAGTAGCCCGGGCGCCAACTCTATGCATCTACTCCGTAAAGTCATCGGCATGTACTGCGTAAGGGTGACGTCATGGATAGACACAGAACAGTGAGCAGAGCTGGGTTGGTCATGGACGAGATTAGGAATTCAGCTGACGTAAATATTGGCACGTAGGAATAACTAACATTGAAGCGGTGACCCCCCCCCCCGCAAATATGTGATGTTTCAGGGGTTATATTTGCATAAGTGCATTAGAATGCACTATATAAATGGATTGATTATTATTTCTATTATTACCATTTAACCCTTTCTATACTACATACTCATTGACGAGAGGAAATGTTCAGATAATAAGTTCAACAAACGACCATGTTTATTGAACTTAATTATTATCTGAACATTTACCACTAATAAATATGAATCCTCCTGCTCTTGTATTATCTGTTTTCTGTCTGTCGTCTGCTTTTATTACCTGAACACCCCTGATATATTGTTCCAATATATACATTTATAACTGAATGGGAGAATCCATTTACTAGTAGTAAAGAAAGGTTTTTTATTTTTATAATTTATTCATCATTTTTGTTCAATTTGTTCAAACATTTACATAAAGTTTATATAAATTTATTTAAACAACCATATACATATATTTACATACACTTAATATCTCTTCCGATTTCCCCATAGCGTTACAGTAGACACGCCCCTTATCCAATGCGTTCATAAAGCTATGAACGCAACGTGACGTCACTTCCAATCTCGTTCATAGGTTTATGAACACATTGGTCCCGGAAATGACTGGATATTGTCGGACATTGCCGACTGCTTGAGTATCTATATAGTACGTCCGGATTTGGCAAGAAATTTATTTTGGTCTATAATCAGTGTTGTTGCCCAGTGTTACTGAGCGTTGATGTTTAAAAGCCCGATACTCAATAGCGTTTTAATATCATTTTCCTTACCGCTACAAATATCCCCCCGAATTACCTCACAAATATATCATTATGGTAGAACGGCGTGTTGTCGATTTATTATCCACAGCCGAAACTTAATTGTTAGTTTCAGATATAATTCTTGAAATCAACACGTCTACATTAGTTACTAGCTAAACAAGACAGTTTGTCATATGTGTATACGTAACTGTGAAAATGTTTGGTTTTCCAAAAAAACAGGATTCATACTTTCTTAACTGAACTCCATGCGTTCATTTAAATAGATGAATAAATAGTGGGAAATATAAATAATAAACGGTGGATTCAACGTGGTCAGGGGTTTTGACCGCGATTAAAAATCAGCAAACTCCACATGAACCCCTTCGGGGTTCATGCAGTTTGCTGATTTTTTCTCGCAGTCAAAATCCCATGACCACATTGAAACCGCCGTTCATTTCTTATATAACTCTCAGCATCTACCCAAACGGGCAGCTGAAATGCAAGTTAAGTTACAAATTGTGAGGAAAGACACAATGTTCATATTATTGTTAATTTGGCTCAGTCAGTGTCATAATTTCAGAGAGCTAAATTCTGTTCTATATAATTTTTGTGTTAATCCCTTCCATGAGGGGAGCCGCACTGGTGCAGCATTAAAAATCCTGCGCAGTGCACTCCCTCACATATGCGAGTCATCCATAGGCCATAGGGAGACCCACACATATAAGAGAATGCACCGGCTTACAAGGTTGATATAAATATTGCTAGGCCAGTGCCCAACACCTATTCCAAGCAGAAACCCTGAATGCCTCATATACAAAATGATGCATCACTGCGTTTAAAATTTGGAATAATCCTGTATCTTCATCTGGATTTTGCTTTCCATATAGTTGGTCAGAGCTTCATTATTGCCCAGTTTACTTTCATATTATCCCTTTATTTCTTGGGGGAGATAGCAGCTTGGAAATCCCAGTCCATACAACCAACTGTAAATATCTACTAAATCAGAGGCTACAGTAATGCCCTAAATAATCGACTCCTTAACCACAGCAGAATTATGGGTAATTCTTCAGAATTTAGTCGGAAATATGGCCTGTTGCCATTCATCGGAAAGCTCTCAATGAGAGCTTTCCGATGAATGGGAACAAGCCATATTTCTGACTAAATCCTGAAAAATTACCCATAATTCTGCTGTGGTTAAGATGTCGATTATTTAGGGCATTATTGTAATTAAAATTAAAATACTGCACATCCATAGTGGACAGTCAGTGGAACGTAATCATGTCTGATTTGGCAAAAGATGAGTGCATGGTAAGCTAATGTGAGAATGTTTTCATGGCAGTGTATCAAGGTGAAAGTTGTGATTTATTATTGCCATACAGATATAAAGTTGAAATTTGCAGGTAAAACAATTGTCCTGATGATTGTTCGTACATTGACGACAGAAATGTCTAACTTCACCAAATTTATGGAATCACTGTTAATTGGCACAAAAATAAATACTGCTTTACCTTTACCTGCTCAAGTCTGGTCTTTACCAGATATGCCAGATATATAACAATATATTTTGCACAAATCACTCATGTGGCATGTTTTCTATGATAACTTACCACAACACAATCAGGCGACCAATCAAAGGCATGGCTTTTAGTAATATTCAATTGACAATTAATACCCATGACTTCTCCATGCAGGCTGTAATATTGTCTGCAAAAATAATATGAGCAAAATAATACATTTACATAACAGTAACAAGAATACATAACAGAGGGGTAATTATCTTACAACTGTTCCATACAAAAATGAATTGTTTTCGCTAGTCTGGAATCTCAATTTAAGTAAGCAAAAAAATCACAATAATTTGTTTTGTATGTGGTCAAAAGTTAATTTTCAGTACATGTTTATGCATGAAAAATATGTCTAGAAATGTTTCATGCTGGAAAAATTTAATGGCATTTCGAGTTATATATTAACTTTCATGAATTTTTGTGAAAACCCTGTGCCAATGCATAAATTCTCTTATATATGTGAGTCGCCCATAGGGCACCTCGCAGATATAAGAGAATGCATTGGCCTAACAATATTTACCTTGATCTTGTAAGCCAGTGTATTCTCTTAAATATGCAAGGCTCCATATGGGAGACCCGCATATATGAGAATGCACTGGCCTTTAATGCTGCACCATCGCAGCTCCTGTTATGAAAGGGTTATTAGCAACTAAGAAACCAAACTCTCAATGTTCACTTTGGACTTTTAACCCTTTACCCAACAGAAGGACCCTGTGCCAATGCATTCTCTTATATATGCGAGTCGACCATAGGTCGCCTCGCATATATAAGAGAATGCATTGGCTTAACACATTCAAAATTATAAAATTGTTAAAGAATGTAAGAAAAAATGGTAAAAAGTGTTAAAAAAAGATTTTTTTTAGGCCAATGCATTCTCTTATATATGCGAGGCGACCTATGGTCGACTCGCATATATAAGAGAATGCATTGGCACAGGGCATAACTGTAACTATCACAATGTGGTCAAGGAGCCGGTTCCAATGATATCCATATTTGTATGGTTCTATTGAGACAGACCGAAGATATTTTAGGCTGTTGAAGCTTTATTTGGCCGGTTTTGACCGGTTTGTTGGGTAAAGGGTTAAAAGTGCATATTGATCTGAGGAGGAGTCTGAAATCTCAATGCACGTCCAGAAAACAATGCTATACAAGTGACACAGAGTTAAAAAAGTATGAATGGTGTCGCTATAATCACACTCGTCAATTGTTACAAATCGATTAGACAGAACTCGTTGTAGAAAGGTCATCTTTTATAAACTAGCGTATAAGATGTCTGGTCCGAAAAATGCTTGCTTTGTAAAACTGGTTATGAAAACATGGTTTAAAAAAATCATTCAATATTAGGAATAGAGTTGATACAATGATACAATAATAATAATAATCGAAACCAGCACTATTATATGACAAACGAGTGTGATCGCGATCGGACACAAGTGGACATGACACGAGTAACGTAACAAAACAATTCTCGTTTTGTTGTTTAAAAAAAAAATAATAACCGTTTTCACAAAGAGTATGAAATTCAACAAGCATTTGTGATCTTTTTCATTGAACATATGAAGTAGGCACTTCCACTTTGTGAATGAAGCCAACATGATACTCGATGTAACTGGTGTTATTTTTCTCATGCCACTTTTAAAGCACATTTGTATTCATATTCTAGCGGGTGTTTTATGAATCAATTCCATACATTTCCAAAAAAAAATGGAAACAATAATTTTATGAACTTGTTTCACTTTAATTCATGAATTTTTTATAAACACATTCAATAAAATAAACCACAATAAACTTCTGACAGTAATTGAATTCTCAGGCCTGAAACATATAGCTACAGAAATGTCCTAAATAATCGACTCCTTAACCACAGTAGAATTATTGGTAATTTTTCAGGATTTAGTCGGAAATATGGTTTGTTGCCATTCATCGGAAAGCATTCACTGAGAGCTTTCCGATGAATGGCAACAAGCCATATTTCCGACTAAATCTTGAAAAATTACCCATAATTCTGCTGTGGTTAAGGAGTCGATCATTTAGGGCATTACTGTAGCTATGTACAATAAAGAGGAAGGAAAATGATATCTGGTGTAGGTTTGTGTGTCATGGGACACGCCATTGAAAATTCTTGTTTGGCGCATTATTAATTATTCGCCCTTTGAACCTTGATGGTTGATGTTCAATTAACAGTTATAAATTCACCAATAAAGGACAAGTGAGTTGTCCGCAGTAAGGCATGAACCAATCTGAATGTCAGTTGAAGGCTGTTCATTCTGACTCCTGTGAGGTTCCCTTAGAACTTCACGATAAAAAATATTTTTGATAAATTGGTCACCTAGCTGTACAGGGGTTATTGTTTTCGAAACATCATACAAATGTTAGGTGCTATCTGTGTAGTCAAGAAATCATGACATAAAATATTTATTCACTTTGTCACAAAATATTACAAAAAACATTGAGTGAAAAATGTCACTCAAAGCAGACTGAATTGGTAATTAAGTGTGCTCTTTTAGGGAGGATGCAAAAATTCAAATTCATGTATAGCGTAAATTCCGCAGAATTCCAAAAAAATTCGGTAAGCCCTATGAGAAATAAATATAAGGCAAGGCCATTCTGTAGCATAATACAGTGAAATTCACTCAAAGCTAGACAAACTGTTCTTATAATTACCCACTTAGTGCTGTATATAGCCAGCAATAATCTGGGAAGACTTGTGATATAAATCAGAATGGGTGGAGATGTTGAATAGACTTCAAATGCTTTGATGTTCAGATTTGTTCATGGCCGACAACATATATCCTATATCGTTGGACTGCAAGTCAGTGGAGACACAGTACAATGACTTCCTCAAAACTCGCAGTGAAAACAGTTTTTTTTATTTTTCTTATAAGCTACATTAATATGTGGTTAAAGTGATGTGAAACGTACACTCCAGAATGGTGTTATAAAAGAAATGGAGAATAATCTTACTCAAAGTAGTTATTTTAACAAATATGATATCCAAATTGACAACACACCCATTGTAATTTTTATATATTAATTAAGTGCATTGACATTCGATGGCAAAGTCATTTGCATTCATTTATCGGTGATAATTGCACGGAGAAGTAATATTTACAATTTGGCACAGTTCAGACGATGTTTTTTATGGAGTGGTACGGTCGATTATTTGAGATTTTCAGCGATATTATTAGACTGCTATATTCCTCCAGTTGGCATAGCGCATGAGTACAAACTTATCAGTTTCACACACCCAAACAAGTCCATATATGAGCCATATAGGAAGATGCTCACAGCAACAATAAGTTTAAATTCTCATTATCAGTATGTCGCCTATAGGCTATATTTGAAGTTTTCACTCCATTTGATTATCACTTAGTTGAAAATAAGCATATCCAACAGTGAAAACATCCCAGGTATCTTTACTAGCAATCGCCTACGAGAAAACAAAGCCTCATGAAGTCATCAACTGATAAAAGATAATTACCAGTGTAATGTCGCCAACAAATGGTTCGGAGGAGAATAAATCTCCATTACCCCGAACCGACTAACACCAGGCTCCGGACAAATTGAATTACTCCGAACGTGGAGAGGCCTGTCAGACCTGGGTAATTGGTTTAAACTAGCCAGGGGTCATTCCCACGGGACAAGGGTCAGCTCAGGTGGTGCATCTAGTCTGCGATCTGAGGTTAATTTATGTCGTATGTGACACGTGCTCAGGGACATCAGTGCCCCGACTAATCATCTACTGTGGAAAATTAGCTTCCATTTTTAGACAATGAATTCCCATGCAGCCCCATCTAATTGTGGGTAAAGACTAAAAGAATTTTGTTCTGAAGTCCTCACAATACGCATTTTGTGGGCATGTCAAGCATGGTCTACTAGTCCAGATGTACTGCTGTGATGTTGATGGGCCCTGCTGATTTACCTATGTTGGTGGGTCCTGCTGATTTAGCTATGATGTTGGTGGGTCCTGCTGATTTAGCTATGATGTTGGTGGGTCCTGCTGATTTACCTATGATGTTGTTGGGCCCTGCTGATTTATCTATGATGTTGGTGGGTCCTGCTGATTTAGCTATGATGTTGGTGGGTCCTGCTGATTTATCTATGATGTTGGTGGGTCCTGCTGATTTATCTATGATGTTGGTGGGTCCTGCTGATTTAGCTATGATGTTGGTGGGTCCTGCTGATTTAGCTAAGATGTTGGTGGGTCCTACTGATTTAGCTATGATGTTGGTGGGTCCTGCTGATTTAGCTATGATGTTGGTGGGTCCTGCTGATTTAGCTATGATGTTGGTGGGTCCTGCTGATTTATCTATGATGTTGGTGGGTCCTGCTGATTTAGCTATGATGTTGGTGGGCCCTGCTGATTTAGCTATGATGTTGGTGGGCCCTGCTGATTTAGCCAACTAGACCGGTTTTCGAAATCAATCAACATTGGTGAGCTAGTCTCATATACTGAATATCAACAAAATAAGTTGATAATTGTTTAATTTTTATAATCGTGATCAAAATTCATGAAAATGAACTAATCAAAGGCTGTAATTCCGCCCAAAGTAGACAGACCTGGCCGGTTATCAAACTCGATCAATGCATTGTTAAGAAAATCTGATATACCAAATATTAACAAAATCAGTTCATATTAGATAAAGTTATTGTGCTATTGCCATCAGCTGAGCCAAGGAAAAAGAAATTCTGTTGCGATCTGCTATTTTTTAGCCGAGGCAAATTTCAGAACCCAGCTAGCTGTCAGTTTTGTGCAAGAATTGAAAAAAATTGCTGCAAAACATTGTCTTGGTGTCAAATTGTGTAAGTCTTCAGACAGCAACAATTCACTGTTGAGTGCCAAAGACTACTGATATAAGAAGTACCATCTTGATAATCAGGAATTTTAACCCAGACCCAACAAGTCTGTCCTGATAATGGACCAAGTTCTAGTTGTAAACTGAAGATATATGTGTAGAGTATGCAGTTATGTGGATCCTAGACTTTTTAGCTGCAGAAATATATCTGCCCAAGGCAATTTTTAAGCCTAGGCAAATTTCTGCTAATTAATAGGTTTGGAACTGTCAGTTCAGATTTTGCCTGTGTATACAATCAATCTATAAATTAGGACTTTAGACAGTAAAAGTAATGCCCTAAATAATCGACTCCTTAACCACAGCAGAATTATGGGTAACTTTTCAGGATTTAGTGGGAAATATGGCTTGTTGCCATTCATCAGAAAGCTCTCACTGAGAATGGCAACAAGCCATATTTCCGACTAAATCCTGAAAAATTACCCATAATTCTGCTGTGGTTAAGGAGTCGATTATTTAGGGCATTACTGAAGGTCTTTAGACAGGTACAACAATAAGACAGTGGGATGGTTAATTGAAATGAACACTGTCATGCAATCACACCATTCTTCTGTTGCAAATTATTTCGACAAAACATATCAATTTGTGGGTAAATTCTCTTTTAATTACGAGTTGTGATGTCACTATTATAAAGACAGCAATTCATGAGTTATTCATCATCACACGGCGAGTGCGAAAGCAAGCAGCCACATCAGAAATTAGATGGTGGTTGACTTGTCAGATTATATATCTGGGTGCACCCAGCCTATCTCTCATGTTATTATATGAATTATTGAAGTTCATGCAGACCTGATTATTAATCTTCAAAATGCTATATGGTTATTTGTCACGGCCACCCTGTCCTCCCCTAGGAATGCAAGAACAGCAATTCTGTCTTTATGAATAAAAGATGCAATTGAAAATAGTATTTCCTTCCTGTTCAATAACTATGAGTATTTTTTTTTGTGTGCTGATCCGAGTTATTCATGTCTGACAGGTGTCTAGGCTGTTTGATGTCTCAAATTTTCAGGTACTCGAAATGTTACCAGAATCTCAATCCACAGCGCACCAGTCATACTTCCTTTCTGACTCCGGCTGGGTACTGGTCTTGTGGTTTTCTATATTTAGCCAAAATGGCAAAACCGATCGCCCCAAAGTCAAATTTCATATGTGATTTGAGAATAATTCAGTCTCTAAAAACTTAACCCTTTGAACCCTGGCTCCCCACAATGATCGACGCCCTGACCCTGGTCTCCCAGGGGTATTTTGACTTATTGTAGACTGTGTTCAGGCGCATGGTGCTGTATCGTATGCATTCTCTTCTACAATATTGTTTACACCATTGGAAAGATTATTAAATTCTGAATTCAGCACATCACAATATATTTCAATATCTTAAATCCAGAAAAAGTTATAAAAAATAAAAACTTTATTGGATTTATTATAAAAACTGCCAAAAATGTTACGTAATGTCACAATCCCAACGTAAATACATGACATCATATGGGCTTTTGTCAAAACAAACTCTGGGTGTTCTCTGAATACCCCACCAATAACTAAAACGCGCGCGTTGTACCGTGCATTGGCTTATGCGATCTTAAAGACAAGATTCTGAGCTTTATTCTCGTGTAAATCTATATAGCGTGTACCTTTGCGCAAAAAAGTTATGAATTAATGAACAAAACTCGTATGACATGTGTTTATATATGACAATCGTTAGTGCGAATTATATAATTTAGCGGGAATTTCTTCACACGTTGGGAGTTATAAATACCACAAGAATACGTCACTAAAGTTTCTACCTATAAATATATATTTTTAGATCTCTTATGGGCCATATAAGGCGATATGACCTAACGCAAAATGAGAGGTCGCGAGAAGCAATATGGCAGCGTAATTGCAGAAATGTGATAAAATGGAGACTGTATACAGTTTTTAATCGGCTGATACTTCGTTATGCCAAACACAACTTCGATATTTTTTGGACAGCTAAAACAATTATAATATGAATTTTATGAAATATTATTTAATTTATTTTAACATTGAGTATTTATCAAAATATAAAAAACAAGTGCACCGCTAGGCGGAGGTAACGCCCCCGACTGTACAATCAGAGAAACTTTCTGGTTAAGCGCTATAAAAATGCCACATGTTGTTCTATATTAGCTTCAAATTTGGTCTGGTGCCACAAAAATAGAAGGAAAACTGAATTTTCTAAAAAAAAAACTGAATTTTTTAAGTCGAAAAAGGGTCATAACTCTCACAAAAATTATCCGATTGAACCAAAATTTTACCTTGACCTGTATTGCGATATTGGTAATACACAAAAAAACGGGTTTTGCAAATAAACAATCCAAAATCAAGTTATCATCTGGAAACCAAAAAAAGTAGCAGAAAACCTGAATTTTCTAAGTCCAAAAAGGGGCGTAACTCTGGAAAAAATGGGCGGACGAATCCACGGCTATGGGGACATCTTGTCCCCCCCGGCTGGTCTATTGGCATACCAAAGATCAACTGAATTGAATTAGCGAAACCAAAGTTATGAGTTGAAACGTTCGTATGCCACAGAAAACTGAATTTTCTAAGTCCAAAAAGGGGTGTAACTCTGGAAAAAATGGGCGGACGAAACCGCAGTTATGGGGAAATCTTGTCCCCCCGGCTGGTCTATTAGCATACCAAAGATCAACTGAATTGAGTTAGCGAAACCAAAGTTATGAGTTGAAATGTTCGTACGGACGGAAGGACGGACGGACGGAAGGACGGACGGAAGGACGGACGGAAGGACGGACGGAAGGACGGACGGACGGAGGGCTCCACTATATACCCCCAAATCTCCATCGGAGATCGGGGGCATAATAAAGTGCAACACTGCGACGCCAACGGTAGAACGAGATTACACGTCATGGCCGGAAAACCTGACTGAATTAGAGAAGTAGTTTTGTTGACAATTTTCACACGCTACTCAGCAAAATGGCAGAAAATTAGAATTCTTGTGTTAGACTTGACTGATGTTTTTGCCATGCATGTACAGTAATCCCCTAAATAATCCTCAACCACAGCAGAATTATGGGTAAGGAGTCGATTATTTAGGGCATTACTGTAGTCATGCAGGTGCGTTTAGACTTTTGTGTTGATAAAATAATCGGAGAACCAGATCACACCGTTTAGAGATATAGTTCTTTCTAACCTTAAGGTACGAAATTACACAATTGATTCTCAATATTTTGTGTGCTTGAGAAAGGGCAATAGATGGCTCTGTTCACTTAGTATATATATTAATATCGTCCACCAAATGAGGGTAAAATATCGGTGGTAGCAGCGGTCTTATTAAGTCATCAAGAGAGAGAGAGAGATAAATCCTGCATGGAGTTTGATTTTATGGCTGGGCATGTCAGGGTCTACTCATCAGAGAAGTGGTGACAGACAGACAGTTGTTAAAACAATTCTAAATGGCCCCCTTGGTTCAAAGACCAATTACATTATTAGATAGATACTGTTTTATGTCCTACGCATGTGTGCTGGTACTTGGAAGGCCTGTGTCCATGTTTTTTTGCTGCCGTTTTTAATTGATTTAATCCTTTCTTTACTAAATACTCATTGATGAGTATTTCCCTTAGGAAATGTTCAGATAATAAGTTCAACAAATGACGAAACTTATTATCTGAACATTTTCCACCAATGATTAGAAATCTGTCAGCAATCTTATTACCTTTTTGTCTGTCTGTCATCTGCTTACATTTCCTGAACCCCCTCCAAATGATTAATTGATCATTCCAATTCATACTGTCATAACCAAATGGGAGAATCCATTTAGTATAGAAAGGGTACAAGTGAGACCCCAAAGAAAGTTAAAAAAAAAAAAGTTTACATATGGTTCATAGTTAAAGGGGTACTGTACACTAAATCCGGCCATTTACGGGAACATCCCCTTTAATACTCAACAGAATATATGCAACTAATGAATGAATTTGAGCCGTGGATTAGTGCAAAATACACTGGTGAGCTCTATGAACGATGCCAAAACATGGTGATTTTAATGAAAATGAATTTATGACTGCAGTCATAAATTCATTTTCATTATAATTACCATGTTGTTTGCATCGTTCATAGAGCAAACGAGTGTATTTTGCACTAATCCATTATTATCTGTATACAAGATTATCACTTTTTTACATAGTTAGAATCTGCGGGTTCAATTACATGTTCTAAAATATTGAATCACGGTTTCCCACAATATTTTATTGTTAATTCTAAAATGATGAATGTCCTATTTTTAAAATCATTCCTGTATAGTAAAATAATTCTGATTGTACTGTTTTGTAGAGGCATGGCCATAGGATGTTTCTTCCTTATCCTGAGTGACAAAGACCAATCGAACCAGCAGAATTCATCAAAAGGAAAATGTTGTATCACACGACTTAGTAGTTATTACTTCTGAAATGTTGTATAAAAAGGATTATAATGCAAAGTCATGAGATAAATAGTTTTTTGTGTCTGCAGTAAAATTAGATTTTTGGAGGATACGACTCTTTAGAAGCTCCTCTACGATATATAGCTACATATTCTTATACAAATCTTTGTTTCTGCAGATTTTACGGCAAACTCTCTAGAGTGAACAAATATATCATTTAATTATTGATGGAAATGTTTGTGCATCACGGATCATCTCCGTAGGGATTACGCATTATATGGATAAAACAACTTTCTGAAGAGCGATCTTCTCACTCCTGTGACAGCGTGTTATAGCACATTATTGTAATTCCGTGTGCATAAAAGCGTTCATGACTGCACATACAAATCATCAATTATGAAATCGTCCATTCCCAAATTGGAATTTTTCATTTTCTGATTGTTCCCCAAAGTGATACAAGCTCCATACTACTCATGTTAATTGCAGAACTAAAGAAACAGCAAATAGTCATGGGAGTTTTACTACCATAACAACGCTTTGATTTTCTCGATTCAGGTTATTAATGCTAACCCTTCTAACCTACTTTCTACACAAGGCTGATGACTTGAGACTTTTGAACTGCTTTTTTATGAAAGTATCAGCTGTAGCTTAATATGGAGAGGGAATAATTTTGAAAATGTTATGTATTGCAGTTGATGGGATGATTAAGAATAAGGAAAGTTAAGTAATACACAGAAGAGATTGAATTGATGATGAAAGATTATTACAAAGTTTGGGATGAATTAGTTGAAAAATGTTGGTTGTAGGGCGTGTCAAAGGATTTAGAGTAAAATCCAAGATGGCTGCAACGATTCTAGTGATTCCAATACATCTGGTTTTCAAGTTCACGATGCAATGCATCATACTGGGAGGGTGCGATGCAAAAACAGTTCATGTTTGCAGAGTTATCAATAGTCAGAGATACAAAATTTTCCACTCAAAACTTCACATTTGGGCAGATCTGGGGACTGTATTAACTATTATAGTTTACTTAGTTTAAGTTTAGTTTAAACATATTTTATTGCCATATATACATGTATATATACATACAACAATTGGGATTGGGCACAAGTGCCGACACTTAGATTTGTCCCGTTTACTTGTAATACCTGGCCATGCAATTAGGTCATTTTAGTTAGGTCTTGTAATTTACTTCAATGAATATGCTGAGGTGAACACTGATGAGAATATACATACTAAAAATGATTAAAAGTGGTTCATCTAGTTTTCACAGCCGTCAGTTGCAAGAAATTTGCATTGCGATATGCAATGCATCATGATAGCAATATCGCGATTTGTATCGCACTATGAAGATCTGAATCATTGCAGCCCTAGCTGCCGGTGGCCATATTTTTTATTGAAAATCATTCAAATTATATAGCTCTCATCAAAAGGTCACCCCGAAGACTCACAAGTTTTGGATGAATCAGATGAAAAATATTGGTTGTAGGTAATGTCAAAGGATTTAGTTGTGCAAAAGTTAAATCTAAGATGACTGCTGGCAGCCATGTTTTTGATAGAAAAAAATGGTTCAAATTTGATAGCTTAAACATGATTGTAAATTTCAAAAACAGTTCTCCAATAAATGAGATGCAGGGTGTGCCGATGGATTTAAATTAATAAGAAATCCAAGATGGCTACTAACGGCCACTTTTTCAATGAAATTCGGAAATATCTGACAGCTCTCATCCAGGAGTGGCAGCAGGGGAAGGGTCAGGGGGGCTATGCAAGCCCCCTCCTGTCGGGGAGGGTTAGGGGATTGAAGCCCATACTTTAGTGAAATCATGGCGCCACGCTGTCTGAAGATTCATTATGAAGATTGGGATGAATCAGATGAAAAATGTTGGCTGTGGAATGTGCCAAATAATTTAGTCCTGCAAAGAGTAAAATTCAAGATGACAGGCTGCCGGCAGATACGCTTTTTTTAAATAGAAAATTGTTCAAATTTGATAGCTACCATTTAGAGGTAATGCCAAAGATCCATGTGAAGTTTGGGATCAATCATATGGAACCCCTCCCTGATGTACATATATTTTTAGCCCTCCTCCAAGATTACATATATATATCTAAAATTTGGAGGTTCAACTAGGCCATATCAGTTTAACACTTCTATGACTGGAACTTTTTGAAATTTTGCGAAAACCCTTTGCCAATGCATACTCTTATATATACAAGTGTCCCATATGGAGCCGCGCATATATAAGAGAATACATTGGACTAACAATATTTACCTTGACCTTGTAAGCAAGTGTATTCTCCTATATATGCGAGGCTCCTATATTAACATCTATATAAGAGAATGCACTGGCAGAGGATCTTTAATGTTACACCAGCGCAAGCAATGTGATTTTAAAGACATATTATGGACTTGTTCTGGGGTACGTGAAACTGATAAGTTAGTATGCAGGCACCATGCCAACTGGGGGAATGTAACATTCTACTAATATAGCCGAAAATCTGAAGCAAATCGACAGTACCACTCCATAGAATACATCGTCCAAACTATGCTAAAATGTATTTATTTACTTCTCGATTCGGGACGCAACTATCATCGATAAACTTACGAAAATGTTTTCGCCATCGAGAGTCACTGCATTAATATATGAGAATGACGATGTGTGTTGTCAATTTGGATATAATATTTGTAAAATATAACTACTATGAGGAAGATTATTCACCATTTCTATTTAATTACCCAACTTGAGTGTTTCACATCACTTGAATTTACATGTAGTTGAATCATTATATTTTCCTCACGTCACTGTATTTATTTGTGTATGTATGTGTGAACATAGCACTGTTCCTGTCAAGCTCCTTCTCTTGATTAAAACAACCTTTTTTGAGATATTGTGTGAAATTTCTCATGGACATAGCATGACATCTTAAAAGTATGATGTACTGAGTCCTCATTACAACTGTCACCGTCTGATGACATCTCTAAACACAGCATCTCAAATGACTTCGCTTTGGAGTAAGTGAGTTATTGCACACTCAATGGCTTATTTGTGCGAAATACAGCAAAATACAGAAGATTTCAAAATGTTCAATAAACAATTGTGTATTGTTCTTGAACAATACAAACTGATTACGTCAACAACGTCATTGGCGACGTTAACTGTAACAGACAATTCTTCACTAAATTATTAGGTATAGTCTACATTAAGCATACGTTTGTTCAATTAAATAAAGAATATATATCTAAATTTTAGTATAATACAAGCTACAATCTTCAGAGTGTGCAATAAACTCGTTTGTCATGCCGCGAGGTAAAACTCGAACCTCCGGTTCTCGTTTTACCATCGCGTCACAACAAACTCGTGCAATAACGTTATCATGTTCACACACTTGTGTCGTTCTATCTATTTATTTGGCCAAAAGGCCCAGGATAATAGTCAAGGTTTATACTAGTGCCTTATTTCCACTGTGGTCCCGTCGATTCTGATGACTCAAATTTCACCAGGTAATTTTGCCATTTACTTGTGACTTCTTTGTCATGGTAGGATTCTTTAACGTGGGCACATGAGACAGCCATTAGCGTCGGCTGCCGATCCGATAGTGCGCCTAGCACAGTATCATCTGTAGACATGACACTATATAATAAGGAAGCGGAGGTACAGTAATGCCCGAATTAATCGACTGCTTAACCACAGCAGAATTATGGGTAACTTTTCAGGATTTAGTCGGAAATATGGCTTGTTGCCATTCATCGGAAGGCTCTCCCCGTTAAGCAGTCGATTAATTAGGGCATTACTGTACAAAATTTATCAAGTATATTTTCGATGTGTCTGAGATTCTTTTGACCCTAATATAATTTCCAGAGCATTGATCATGGCACTGATGGTTGATTCATGATGCTCATGGTGCTGGGAATGTAGATGGTGAAATAAAGTCTGACCAATATACCATGTCGGACTCGAACCACCGACCCTGTCGAAGGTGTAGCTCAGAGGTTGGCCCACTAACCAACTGGGCTATCCATTTCTCAATAAAAAAAAGAATAAAAGGTCGCTGACCAAAATGTCCACCGACGAAGGTGGCAGGTTTTAAGGATTTATGGGTTTCAGATCCCTATATAATAATAAACTGTAGAAGTAATTGATTACACCAATATGATACAAAGTGCATATCCACTAAATAGGTTGCACATCTTCAATGTGTCGAAAAAGGGTCAATAACTCTAAAATAAAAAACATAAAACATTTCTATGTCGAAAAACGGATATAACTCCGCCAAAATGACTCTGACAACTCAGAATCGCAGCTGCGCAGGTTCCCTTGCTGGTTGACATCTGTGCCAAGTTTTAAAAAAAATTGACAGAAAACAGACTTGGACAAAAGATGCATCCCAGGATGAACAATTTTATGTAAAAAAAAAGGGCAATAACTCAGCCAAAATAAGTCTGACCATACTCAAAATTGCAGGTGCGCAGGTTCCCATGCTGGTTGATATATGTGCCAAATTAAAAAAAAAATTACTAGAAAATGACAGAATACAAGCTCAGACAAAGTTCTGGATGAAGGGCAGTCATTACTATATTCCCCCGACAATAAACCACAGGAATTTCATAATGATTGATCAAAGCTTTAAGTTAATACATGAAGGGATAAAACAGAATTTGCACATAATCTGAAAACATAATTCAAAGAATGGACTCATCAAAATGTTTCAGTTAATTTATAAACTCTCAATGCAAATGCTGACCTAGACACAGTAATCTGGTATGAAAAGCCTGTGACAATCACGACGCGAAGGACATCAGCAGCCAAAGTTCAAGTCCCTGATAGCCAGCCTGGATCATATGAGGAATATTAATATCGCTTATTAATTCATTTTTTGATACATCAGAGATAGTCTGATGTCCGATAATGCCCCTGTGTCTCCCATACTAATGACCCCATATTGATCAGAAGAGCGAAGCTCTGTGGCGTATTAAACTAGCCATGACGATGTATTAAGGGAGCCTTTCCATCTGATAAGCTGCGTGGTCCCTCTCGATCTACATGCAATGACAATAAACATCGCAGTTCCCAACCAATCATCTCACCTAACTAGTGATTAAACTTTAATGAGATATCTGAGCCCGTTTCTAAGATATCTGAGTATTTTAGCTGTCCTCTGAGGAGAGTTTTATTGTTCAGGTCGCAATACATCTCATTCTATCATTCTACTTAAAAGCTCACCTCGCCACCTAAAATCAAATTTCTGTTGACCTAATTTTTTTCTTCTAATTAACCTTCCTTAAAAGACAGCTTCCTATACAACCATTAAGTTAAAAGGCAGAAAATTAACCTTAGTTAAAAGCATGTTGTGTGCCTTATTCAGTGAAAGTAATCTGAAACCAAATATATTAACAGACAGAGGGGGGGTATATATAAACTAAGAGATAAATGTTAACAGAACATGCATCATCAGGGATCCATCTGAGTGAAATGGAGCAGATTTCATAGAAAAATAAACCATGCATTAGGAGTCGGAATTGAAGTATGATGATGCTATATAGTAATCAAAAAGTGGATTAAATCGTTTAAAATGTTAACCCTTTGACGAGTAGTTCTCTTAGGAAATGTTCAAACTGAAAAAATCTAAATCCTTTTTCACTTGTATTATCTTTTCTTCTGTCTCTCGACTGCTTATATTTCCTGAACCCAGATGAAAAATAGACCATTCCAATGTATCCTCTTATAACCGAATAGAAGAATCCATCCAGTAAAAAAGGGTTAATACATTTATAACTACCACATTCATGCTAAATGCCAAGAATGGATATATTTCACTCTAAACAAATATGATCAAATTCTCTTGTAATTCAGAATTTCCACGCCATTCTGGGGTTCCTGGAAGTACGTTTTCTGCCTCCTGATCTGTCCCTCTGCTTCCGGCATCTCTGGGCATATAAGTTCTGGCACCTTGCCAAGGCATAATTGTCAGACAAGAAAAGATTATTTGCTGCAAAGCCTACAAGGAGATTACGTCATCTTTTACTGCTAATAAAAACAAAATCCCCTTGGCAAACAGAGGTCTCTTCCCTTGTAGTTATAAGCCCAGAAAGGCAGTTTGTTATAACCTGATTGCATCCATGGTATAACCAGAGGTATGAATACTCCAATGGGATCAAAACGGCATCACTAGTGTCCCAATCCAAATTGTGGTATATAACATGTATTTATCACATGATTAAGCACTATTTTCCGATGTAATATTCGAGCGTAATAGACACGTGTAATATCGTCGCGTGCAATGACGTCACGCTGCTCTTTGGGACAATGATCGCTGGCTGCAGTTAATTGTTGTTTTTGATAAAATTTTAGCGATTATATGATCATGTGATAAAAAGTATCTCAAACTTGTTCTATTTTATACGTAATTTATCAACCTCGTCCACTAAATTCTATTTGAGCCTCGGTAAACCTCGGCTCAAATCGAATTTAGTGAACTCGGTTGATAAATTCCGTATAAAATAGTAACTCGTTTGAGATCCTCTATATATGGTAGTAAAATATGTTTAAACTAAACCGTGGTAGCCCATTAGTCTGACCAACCTCATAATCAGATGCGCACAATCCCATAGTGGTAATATCTGTGCCAGGTTTCAATCAGCAAAATGAAGAGTACATGTGTTCTGGCTTAGACAAAGCTGGGATTATATGCAGACAAATTGACAAAATGATTCCAGAATAGCTCCCCTGCAACTGACGGTATCAACCACCTTTTGCACATGCTGGATGCCAGGTGCTTTGGAGCCATATGCCGGTTTCCGACTGTTTTGTATGCCAGCGATATTCCAGCGATCTTTTACAATTTAGTCATTTTTATTTCAAATTTTCTTCAAAATTTACATTTCTCAAATCTGTAATTTATATGCGTAGAAAAGCCATGCAACTAAATTTAACAGGAACATATGGTTTCGACAATGTTGGTTGAAATTGAAACCCAAAAAAATATATTCTGTGAATTAGACTGCTGAGGAAAAGATCCCTTTCTGCGGTTTTATAACCTAGCATACTGGCACTGCACACAATGCCATTATGTTTTTCAATATATTCCGTATTATCCTTAACCCTTCCATGACTGGAGCTTCTGAAATTTTGCTTCTGAAAGTTTGTCCATTTGTCTGTATAGTCCTAGCTTTGTCCCATAAGGAGTCTTAAGAGATTACATTGCATGAACAATATTTCCTTTGACCTTGTAAGTCAGTGCATTCTCTTATAAATGCGAGACTCCATATCGGAGACCCACATATATAAGAGAATGCACTGGCACATGATCTATAATGCTGCATGGCTTTCTGCGCTTTTATAACATAGACTACTGGCACTGCTCACGATGCCATTATGTTTTGATTTTTTTACAAAATGGTCTCATATTCCATATTATCCTTAAATTGGATCCTGGATTAAAAGCCCTCTTTAAAGCTGGATTCCAGGGGAGGGGCTGCCTCACAACTATGTTGCGCAAATAGTAAGAATACCACATAGTATGATGGGTATGTTTCATTGATCCCGAGGCTAAAGTTTTACATAATGGACAACTAAATAAGATAAATCTGCAATTTGAGGGATTGAGTAGGATAGATATTTATTTTATTTGTCTTGCTATTGCAACTGTTTTGGTGATTTCGAAGTGCATCATCAAATATCATGAAAATACAAGCAACAAAATTGTTTTAGGCTGACACATATCTGCAATTGTTTTGATGTTGAGCTTACTATACTACATACATGTATGAGCGTTAAATTCCCACCTTTTATTTATTTATATTCTCACCCCATCAGGTCACGACCCCAACAGGCTTCCGTAACAGCTCTCCGACGGTGGAACCGAGGATTACCATGTTTCGTCACTCATCCAGGAATATCTACAATTCAAATCCAATGTAAAATCAATTATTTCATAGAGAATATCAATTAATCGTTGAGGCAGCTAATTTATGGTAATGTAGCCAGCCATCAAAGAATACAATACTCATTCTCGATGGCTTCTTACGAGTAAGATGAGAATCAATGATGGTTTATGCAAATTATGTGGGCAAAGAAGTCTCAATTTCCAAAGAATTCCTTTATTTAACATTCATGCTTATATTCTGCCCTCAGAAGGCTTAAAAATTTGATCTGACTCATTTAAGAGCAACATTTATATGGAAATCGTTTCAGTACTCCATAAATTTAAAGACTAAAAAAGATACACAGAATTTCTCAAATGATGGCCTCTGCTAACACTGTCTAGGTGAGCCACCATCAACCATTTTAGTTAACCTCTTCGCTGCTAAATGACGTTATGACGTCGTGTGCTGGGCTGTTGACGTTATTGGCATTTTCCAATGGGAAAATATAGCGGGAATGTCACAAGAACCATACAACTGACTCAGCTGAAAGCTATTATCGTTCACAATCGTGGGACATCATACACTTTTTGAAACGTAGAGATACAGTTATTCCGATGCACTAATCTCTGAGTTCCAGTTATGTATAATGGCCTACTTCTAGTGTGCTGAAGTAGGTCCGTAGTACCTACGGACCATATAGCACACAGCGTGCACTTTTACGTCCGTAATAGTTACGGACGTCATAGCAGCGAAGAGGTTAAAAATGATGTTTTTTTTCCGAAATTAATATACCATTCACACAAAATAAACTGAATTTTGAAGACAAAATTTGCTGAAATTTATACCAGCATTTATGTTTCATGAAAAGCACAACTTCCATCAGGTAACAGCAATTTAATATCAATAGCCTAGTTTACGAATACATCATGCAACAGTTTTCTTCGTATTGCAAAATTAAAAAATAAATAATTGCTTGGCTTAAACGGACATGGCTCATTCAAACCTCCAAATTTTTTCTACGTAATTTGGAACGACGGATACAGTAGGTCGATAAATAAATGAACTATTGATATACCGGCTTCATATGCTCTGAAAAACACTTTCCAAAATCACAGTCATTTTTCAGCCGTTTTCAACTTTTCGCCGGAAGTAATGCAAATGCTCTTTATTGCTACCATATCAGGAATAGAATACCACGGAACCCTCTTCTCTGTTCCATGTCATGCAAATGGCTGTTTTGTGCTTGAGGTAAACACCGTATTCACAGTTATATTTTTCATTACTTCAATCTTGCATACTTCATCTGTAGTACATGTACCAACATAACCTTTATTCTGGGAAGTAACTTTAACCCTTTCTATACTGAATGGACTCTCCCATTCAGCTATAAAAGTATATATTGGAACAGTCTATAATTCATCTGGAGGGGTTTTCAAGAAAAATAAGCAGATGACAGATAATACAAGTACACAAGGAGTCATATTTATCGTTAGTAAATGTTTAGACAATAAGTTCAACAAATGACATGTGGTCGTTTATTGAACTTATTATCTGAACATTTTCTATGGGAACTACTCGTACAAAAAGTGTTAAATAATTAGTGCCTCATCACAGACATGGCCAGGTCTCTGACTTGATCAAACCACATGCTCTACAAAAAGTGATCCTATTCCCCATCCGCATTAACGACACAGGTTCATAGCAATCAAACCGCGCCTCACAAACCTTGTTAAACATGACTTTGAGGTTTTTGGCGACTGGGACATAGCTAATAAGCCATCGCGTTAAGGGAGACAACCAGGCTAATTTCAAATGCTGATCCAATTAAACGGCCAAAGTTAAGCTTTGCAAATGTCATTATTCCCAAATGGCAGATCTCAGATATAAACCAGGTACTTGAACTCATGTGAAGAGGAGTCAATCTGCCTGAAACACCTCAGACAAACCGAAATGCCCGAGGCACTAAGCAGGAACAGTAACTCTTGTCATAACTAAATTAGTCTCAATTTGGAATCAATACTGAGCCATCTGATGCATTCTCAGATGTGATGATAAGGGGCATAACTCTGCCAGAAATGGTCGGACCGGTTCCAAATTCGAACTTTGATCAGGAATCCCTCATGCAGGCCACATACCAAGTTTCATCAAATTCTAATAATTACTATTAAAGATATAATCTGGACAACAAACGTTTCAGATGGATGGACAAATGGACAGACAGACATCACTCATTTCTATAGTCCACGTCCCCCCAAAACCTTTTATTGTGGTAAGTTATAAATACAAATGAATAAATACGGTAATTAGAGCTTAACAGATTTTATCAAAATTAAATACATAATGATGGTTAAAATTATATAATTATATAAAACTTCAAATTCGTCATTCATTGAAGCATGTTAAAATATAAGCAACAAGCAGCAGACTCAATGTGGTCACGGGTTTGACCAATCTTTATTTCTTATATTCACCTGCCATTCATTTCTTAACCCTTTCATGACGGGAGTCGCACTGGTGCAGCATTTAAGATCATGTGTTAGTGTATTCTCTTACCGGTATATATACGAGTCTTCAATAGGGAGCCTCACATATATAAGAGAAAGCACTGGATTGAAAGATCAAGGAATATATTGTTAGGCCAATGCATTCTCTTATATATGCGAGGCTCCCTATGGAAGACTCGCACATAAGGAAATGGATTGGCACATGGTTTTCGCAAAATTTCAGGAAGCTCCTGTCATGAAGGGTTAAATAGCCTGCATGCACCCCAGATTGCTGTATTACACACAAAGATGGATGACACTGAAATTAACAATCTGAAACTCACAAACAGGAGACTTAGGAAAACGACATGACACATGTCGCCAGCACATGTCACCAGGTGCTGGCAGCAAAACTTACATCAGGTGAAAGTTACATGTTAATAAACTTGTTTTGTTTTTCTGGCAATTTCCAAAATAAGTGGGGGTGCTCAATAGTGGATTTTATATATATTTTGTAATGATGATCAGACATGGAGACAAATTGAACAAATAAATCCTAACGGTAATATTGTGATAAGAGAATAGATGTCATTCCGCTCAAACATTTAAATAAAACAGGATTCATGCAGTTAGCTGAATTTATATCTCCGGGTCCAAATCCATGCAATGACCAAATTGAAAGAAACTTTTATCTCTAAATTATTAGCATTCATTACATTCCTATGTGTGTTCTACCTTGATTTCTAGAGTGATTGTAAACGATAATTTCACCAGTGAATTATGTCACATTAACTAGAGCGTTATGTATCATCTGGGCTATACAAATTTATGAGTCATGGGAATAATGGGCAGTATTATTCGGATTTCAGGTAAATCATATGTTTATAGCGGAATATAATAAACAGAATAATCACTTGATTGAACTGGTGATGTAAAATAATTCATTCGAGGCAGGGACTATTTTGTAAAACACTCGATCGCAATCCTGTTTGTACAACGTCCCAGCCTAACATGAATTATTTCACGTCACTAGTTCAATCAATTGATTGCTCTCTATATTATCCCACCACCAAATTAAAAGAGTGATGGTATTCATCTTGCTAAATATCTACTGACAGTTATTTATTTAATGGCCGGGCCTAGTTTGCAAACTTGTTTCAGATACTCCTTTTGTGAAATCACAAACGAAATATCTTTTTAATCCGTTGATAATTGTTCGAAATAACCCCCATACAACTTTTCGCCAAATCCCCAAAAAATGACAATCAGAGGTATGTAACTCTGGTAAAAAAGTACGGCCGGACCTAGTTTGTGAACTCATATCAGATACTCCTTTTGTGAACTCAAATACCAAACATCTTTGAAATTCGTTGATAATTGTTCAAATTACCCACGGACAACTTTCCTGGATGCTAAATGATAAAAAATAACAATTAAAAGGCAGTAACTCTGATGAAAATGTCCGACCGGGCCATGTTTGCAAACTCATTTCAGATATCCCCCTTGTGCACTCATATATCAAAAATCTTTGAAATCCATTGATAATTAAATGTTCAAAATAACAACAGGACAACTTATCGGGACAGACAGTACGACGGATGGACCGACGGACAGAACCCATTCCTATAATCCCCGCCGAAATTTTTTCAGGGCAGGACATAATAAGACTACAGATAGTAAGAGTGCAGAAGTATTCATATTCTTTGGTGGGAAATGTTTAGACAATATATTAAACAAATGATCGTTTGTTAAACTTAATTATTATCTGAACATTTTCTTAGGGATATTTACTCGTCAATGAGTGTTTAGGGTTAAGCCAGTGCCTTACAGTAAATGCCCTAAATAATTGACTCCTTAACCACAGCAGAATTATGGTTAACTTTTCAGGATTTAGTCGGAAATATGTTGCCATTCTTCGGAAAGCTCTCACTGAGAGCTTTCCGATGAATGGCAACAAGCCATATTTTCGACTAAATCCTGAAATGTTACCCATAATTCTGCTGTGGTTAAGGAGTCGATTATTTAGGCCATTACAATACATTCAAATACATAGCGAGATGCGATATTCTGAATATGAACATGCGTTCGTTAGCATCTTACAATCTGACCCAGCAGCATATAGATTTACTGTTAATCTATATGGAGTGAGATTCTGCTGGTAGCATTAGCCGTGATATTCACTGGTCAAATAACCGTAATCACCAGCAGATCATCATGATCACTGTATCAATATAAACTCTGTCATTGACTCCCGTGAAGACCAAGAGAGTTCACCATAGCTAGGTCAGTCATTCTGTATTTTCCCATCTGAGGACGTGCATGCGTCTAGTTGCATTGAATTTTAAGGTGTGTGTTAGCTAAAGACAGAGCTAGTTATCGCCCATTGAATTCGCCGATATATATCCATAGGCAGCCCTATTAATTAGCAGATATTTGGTTGGGCTATAAAATTGCCAAAGCCAGAAATATTTCTTTGGCTAAAAAGCCTAGGATCCACATAGTTGCATGCTGTACACAAATATCTTCCATCTACAATTTGAACTTGGTCAATTATCATGACAGACTGGCTGGTTTCAGCTTACAATTGCTGATTATTGTTGTTATCTCAGTAATTTTTGGCATTCAACAATGAATTTTTGCTGTATGTAGACGTCCACAGTGCCGTCACTAAGAACATGTAAGCAGCAAACTGTTTCAATTTTGCACAAAACATTGGCTGTTTCTGAGATTTGCATCAGCAAAAAAATAGCTGACGAAAATTCTTTTTGCCTTGGCATTTGCCACGACTCTGCCGATGACCGAAGCTATCTAGAGATGCCAGTGGGATGAAGAATACCCCCCCCCCATGGCAGCCAGTGTAGTAAATGTTTTATGCACTCAAGTTATACTCTGGAAAGGTTGAAGTAGGATGCACACATAGATGCTGACTGACATACTGATTTGAGTGTTGGGAAAACTTTTAAGTCGAAAAAGGAGGACAACTCCACAAAAAAGTCAGACGGACCTCATAATCGCAGACCCACAGGTTCCCATGGTACTAAATATCTGTGCCAAGTTTAAACAAATTGAACAGAAAAATGTAAGAATAAAATGTTCTGAGGGGATATCACCACAAAACAAGAGGTGTGCACTCGAGTGCCAGCATACCCACACCGTGGCAAATTCAACCCGCATTATCCGTAAACCCAACAAAAAAGATTTTTAACTTTAAAGAAAAATTCGGACTAACAATATCGATATGGTGTCACAAGACGCTTGTACAGAAAAAATTATTCAAATTGGTTCATATTTGCTAAAGTTATTAAGTCGGACAGAATTTTCTAAGTCAAAATAAGTCGAAAATGAAGTGTAATATTACGAAAAACAGTCTGAGCCAATCCCTAGCCGCATCATGTAGAGAGGATATTGTGAGAATCATGTATACCAAAAATTATTGAAATCGGTTCATATTTGTTAAAATTATTAAGTCAGACAGAATTTTCTAAGTCAAAATAAGTCGAAAATGAGGCGTAAAAAAAAAGTCGGACCAAACCGCAATTAGCATCATGCAGAGAGGCAGTCCTAAGGATATTGCATACAAAAAATTATTGAAATCGGTTCATAGTCGTTAGAGTTATGAGGTCGGACGGACGGACGGACGGACGGAAGGACGGATGCACGGAGGGAGAAAGCGTGACGGACGGACGGACGGACCCAGTCAATCCAGTATACCCCCCATTTTCTTCGAAAGTGGGGGTATAACAAAGTTGGACGGACCTCATAATCGCAGGTGCACAGGAACTAAATACATGTGCCAAGTTTTTAAAAATTTGACCACAAAATGTAGGTATAAAAGATGGGACAAATTTGCATCTACTGACTCGTTATGGAGGGTATAATTAAAAGGACTGCTCACATCTAAGCCATTCCAATCAATCGATGATTAATCAGTGTAATCTGAATACACACGCGTTATCGCGTGAACCTTTTAAGATCAAATTCTTCAATACCTGTATTGCTTACTGTAATTTAACCTGATATTGAACACTTGGTGATGCACTATTATTGCCATTGATTGATAGGTCGGAGGGCAATTAACCTTCTTGACCTTCACCAAGGGAGGGACAATGTGGAGTTTTATATTCTTCACACAATTCCAGCCATATCAAAATTTTTATTTTCTGTTGACAACTGTGGGTTTCAGTATCCTATCAAAATATTTTGATAGCACACCAGTGAAATGGGTTTACAATATTTTCAACTTCTACTAGTACTATAAAATAGTTTGCCTCAAGATGATTATAACTATAACAATATCTTGTGATCAGTAAAAAAGTTCAGCTCAATTAATGGAAAGTAGATCACATATAGGGAGAATAAATAATGCATATTGTCGAGGAATTAACCAGCAAATCTATAAATCATGAGAAAAATAACGAATTTTGGGAAACTTGAGCATTTTCAAGAGCAATTTCTGTCGATTGAGCAGTACTCCGATGGGATGGGGTGGCCCTATTATCACTAATCTAAAAAAAAAAATAGTTTGCCTCATGTCCAACAAGATTATTAAACCAATTTCGCCCGATTGATACAAAATTAAGCTAAACAGTGGACTGTGAGTGGAACACATAAAGAATCAATATCTCCTAATGGTAGAGATTTTAAGCAGCTGATCTAAAAATCATAAGAAAAAACGAAGACACAATTCCAGTGGACAACTCTTCATCGAAAATGATTTGACCTCAGAGTATTCGATATTAGCCAGATATCCCATATTTGCTAATCTGATATTCCATTAATGATATTTCTATGCAGATTAACGTCTCGGATACTTTACCGAGAATCATGGGTAATTAAATCATCGCCTTGAGACTCTCGCACCAGTCTTTGCTACTATGATTCATAACTTTGCTTAATTGTACTGAATTCGAAGTCTCTGAGACAGAGGTGTTTCCCCTGGGAGATCGTCCATCAATTCTGTATGACATCTCATTATAATATAATAGATATATGATCGGTTGGCAGGCCATTAAAGTTTTTACATGGCTGGAGTCTGGTGGACCTGGAGACGTCCTGTGACTGAATAATACTCTCAGGGTACAGACATCGAGACGAGTTTGAATATACGTGGTTTAAATTACTTTATTTTAAGCTGAAGACACAAATATGTAGAGAACTTAAAATTTTAACATTCCATTTCGGAGAAAAACATATTTTGCTAAGTTGGAGAGCTTTCCGATGAATGGCAACAAGCCATATTTCCGACTAAATCCTGAAAAGTTACCCATAATTCTGCTGTGTTTAAGGAGTCGATTACTTAGGGCATTACTGTAGCAACTGTCCTAGCATAGTATGTGTTAGTTGCTTCCAAGTGTGTATATATGAACAATTTCTAATTTATTACCAAACTACTCAAAATGTTCAAGCTAGTCTATGACTGTCTGTAAATCTCACACAATGCCAGCATACACCCAGCATGATACCTCTTATGTTAACACAGTCTTAATTACTTATTAAGTGCATCTGTTGTAAAACTCATTCAAACTATGTCCCAAGCAATGTGAACACAGCAAGACATATCACCTCACAGTGGACACCCAACCTCAACAAACATCCAATCATTAATAACAGCCAATTAATTAAAGTGGCACCCCGGCTGGACGTTCTCACCCCGCCAGACAGGGAAGCCCGAGGATACATAGAAATAATCAGACGCTCAAGAGACTGTCCAGATCTCAACGGGAACCAAGGTATCGTGTAGGAGGAGACACTCCTCCAAAAACTTCCGGCATCGCCGTGAATACAAGGCATACAAATGAGGCTGGACGCGAGAGAGGCCTCGGGCTGAATAAGGCAATCAGAGCCACGGAGATGGATCAGCTAGACGCTGGAGGTCACTACCAAATTCATTTGTTTCTTCAAGAGCGACAAATTTGGACACGTGTTTCTGCTTAAAGGCCCCAGAGAGGTTATATAGAACAGTTTGAGAGGGCGAAACATATCCAGAGTGTTATTTTAAGAGAGTATGTAGGATTCAGAAGTATGTACTATTAATTCTTTCATAATGGGAGCTGCGCTGGTGCAGCATTAAAGAACCTATGCCAGTGCATCCTCTTATATATGCGAGTCTCATATAGGGAGCCTCACATATATAAGAGAATGCACTGGTTTACAAGGTCAATGTAAATTTGATTAGGCCAATGCATTCTTTTATATATGCTAGGTGCCCTATGAGCAACTCGCATATATAAAAGAATGCGTTGGCACAGGGTTCTTGTAAAATTTCAGGAAGCTCCAGTCATGAAAGGGTTAAGAGGGCGAGACACACCTGGAGTGTTATGTTAAGAGGGTATGTAGGATTCAGAAATATGTACCATTAACCCCTTCATTACTGAATGGATTCTCCTATCAGTTTATAAAAGTATATGTTGGACTGATCTACTATTCATTTGGAGGAGTATTCAGGATAAATGAGAAGATGAGAGATAGCGAAAAGATAATACAACTGCAGAAGTATTCGTATTCATTGGTGAGAAATTTTCAGATAATAAGTTCAACAAATGGCCTATAGTCGTTTGTTGAACTTATTATCTGAACATTTCCTAATGAACTACAGTAATGCCCTAAATAATCGACTCCTTAACCAGAGCAGAATTATGGGTAACTTTTCAGGATTTAGTCGGAAATATGGCTTGTTGCCAATCATCGGAAAGATCTCAGTGAGAGCTTTCCGATGAATGGCAACAAGCCATATTTCCGACTAAATCCTGAAAAGTTACTCATAATTCTGCTTGGGTTAAGGAGTCAATTAATTAGGGTATTACTGTACTCATCAATGATATTTAGTATAGACAGTGTTAATAATATTATGGCTTATTATATTTCTTGATTGACTTCTACACCAAAAACCCTAAGTTGTTTGTCTTAGCCTCATTGTAGAATATATTGTAACAGAATTCCCACACATAGAGAAGGGCAAAAGCTATATAAAGCAGCATGAAGTGTGATATATACACAACACATTGGACCGCAAAAATAATTTTACACTCCAAGGAAAACCCTCTCGATGGCATTGGGATATGATAACTCACAAATTAGATTTACCTTTTTACTAAACACTCACTGACGAGAAGTTCCATTAGGAAATGTTCAGATAATAAGTTCAACAAACTGCCATAGGAAATCCCAACAACACCATTTGAGATTCATTTGATAGCCCTAGTGATGGCAAATGTCCGCATTTTCATTTCATTGAGATCCAATCAGCCATATTGAGATATATAGGTCTGGATGGACGGAAGCGCAGCCAGACACAGACGGAGAAATGACCAAAAATGTTAACCAGTATACCCACCAGTCTCTTCAAAAGCACAGTATAAAATAAAAAAACGGCATTTTTCAACAAAGTTTTGCCAGAGTTATAATCTGTATTCCCATTTTGGGACAGCTAAAGTTAATAAAGCACATAGGTTTTAAATGTGACTCTACTCTCATCTCTAACAGTGAACTTAACACATCAGCCTCTGGGGAGATCATCATTTTGATCAGTTAGAAACCTCGACATCACACGAAACTTGATATTGAATGATTGACAATGTTTCGTGGAAGACTAAGCTTGCAATCAGTATTAAAATACCCACAAGAGATGAACCATCAAAGGGATTATACATCTGAGAGATAGTAAAAAGCTAAAATGTGATAAGAATGATAAAAGCATTAAACACTATGAAAAATTAATGTAAATATCGCCTGATTCTTGAAACTAAAACACAAGAGCTACTCAAAGAGAAATCCGTGCGGCATTAGAAAAACATAGATCATAATGGGTTTGTCGGACACATCCCGCGGGACACGAGCATTCATTGTGTGTAATGTATATAATTGGGCGGTCCATTTAGAGGTGGACGATGTGGTCAGTGGAGACAATACATCAATATGTGTGTATTAAATACATTGAGACACGACAACAAAAACAATTACGGTAGCGTTTTTATGTACGACTATCATTCGGTGGCAATTGCCAGTTTTGATTTATGGATACGATTCTCCGCAAGTAAAAATGGATGAATCAATACAAAGAATGGGACGGAGATGAAATTTGTTGTAATAAAACAAAATTGGTGTGAAAATTATGCACTAAAATTGGCATCGTGATATTGGTAAACCACATCTTATATTTGCGTAGTGTCTAGGTTTCTCCAGAAATATTAAAGGGACTCAAGGCCTTCGCAATTGGTAAATATGCTAAAATTATATAAGTCTGTAAAAACAGCACCTCTAGAAAGAACATGAAGAAATATAGATACAATTTGTTCTTGATTACTGAAAGTTCTCCAAAAAGGAAATTTTGCATGTTGAAACCACTGTTATGTAAACAAAACTGTTACAGTAATTTGTCAACAAACATCGCTAATCGCATAGTTAGTTCAAATATGTTAGTCTAAATAATATTTTCAGAATACTATATACTTTTACCTTTTCCTATGTTTAATGTCAAATTTTTATAAAACTTTGGTATCTAATTGGACTTTGATTGGTATAATGCCACTATAACAGTGATGTTTAAATAACAATGGATTTTAAATGCAAAACATCATTATTGGAGAGTAATTAGTAATGAAAATAAGAACAAAGTCAATCTATTTTTAAATGTACACTTGATGAGGATAGTTGTTTTACAAACTTTAATAAAATTGATCTTATTTCACGTGGGTCCTTTTACAGCCAGACCCAGTGTTTAGTGTCCCAATTAAATTGTTTTATATATATTATATATATCAGACTTATGGAGGCATGACTCAGTATGAGTGTTCATTGCTTCAGATGTGCTTGCTTCATGATCAGTGAGTGTGAATTCTCATGTCTTATCGAAACGGCTATTGTCAATAAGAATGGCACATTGAGATGTCCCACAACTCAGATCAAGCTTGAAAATCAGTCCCAAATACCGCCCATGTCAGGGTTCAACCTGTGCCAACCTTGTTGATGATCTTTTATTGCACACTCAATGGCTTATTTGTGCGAAATACAGCAAAATACAGAAGATTTCAAAACGTTCAATAAACAATTGTGTATTGTTCTTGAACAATACAAACCGATTACTTCAACAATGTCATTGGCAACGTCAACCGTAGCAGACAATTTCTTCACGAAATTAGTAGGTATAGTCTACAATAAGCACACGTTTGTGCAATTAAATAAACAATATAGACCTCAAATTTTAGTATAGTACAAGCTACAATCTTCAGAATGTGCAATAAACATAGAACAACACAGTTTTGTGAACATGTTAACGTTATTGCACTCGTTTGTCATGCCGCGAGGTAAAACTCGAACCTTCGGTTCTCGTTTTACCATCATGTCAGAACAAACTCGTGCAATAATGTTATCATGTTCACACACTTGTGTCGTTCTATCTACAGTAATTCCCTAAGTAATCGACCCCTTCACCACAGCAGAATTATGGGTAACTTTTCAGGATTTAGTCGGAAATATGGCTTGTTGCCATTCATCAGAAAGCTCTCGCTGAGAGCTTTCCGATGAATGGCAACAAGCCATATTCCGACTAAATCCTGAAAGTTACCCATAATTCTGCTGTGGTTAAGAGGTCAATTACTTAGGACATTACTGTATATCCACAACCTAAACTTCTCGGCTACATGTATATCCTTTTAAAAAGGAAGTCCTTTCAACAAGAGTTTGAAAGCATATCAGTCTGAAAATGGGTTCAATATTGACACAGACCAAATCTATCATATTGGAACAGCTAGCACAATGCCCTTCCTCTGAAATTGTATCTGTGACCATACGATTACTGGTAAATATTCAGACTCAGTATGAGTGTTAATTGCTTCAAATGTGCTTGCTTCAGTGAGTATGAATAAATTCTCATTTCTTATTGAAATGACACAACTCAGATTAAGCTTTGATTTTCACCCATGTCCGGGTATGAATATAATATAAATGGGATTTTGTAATTGAGATGTGCTGTATCGATGCATTTTTGCACCCATTTTAACTGCTGTAGTAAACCAAATAGTAGTTTGGTAGGCTAAATATTAATATTGTTTTTAGTTATTTTTTCCCTTCTGTTCAGTTTCTATATCACCTAATTTGCAAAAGATACAAGCAGTCGCAGACGGCAGTATCCCCCGCCGAAATGTCCAGTTGGGGAAGTGCATTCTCAATAATGTTTGTGTTCTCAGTATGTGCTAAACAAGAGGTGGGATTTTGTCAAAAAGCCTGGCTTGCGAACTCATTTTAGGACTGACATTTGTGGAAATTAGCCATGACGTCGTCCATTTGCACAAGTCCAATAACTCTGCTGAAAATATCAGGCCGGACCTGGTTTGCGAACTCGTACTAGATACTGGTCATGTGAACTAATATACCAAAAATCTTTGAAATCCGTTGACATTTGTGGTAATGAGCCCTGTGACGTCGTCCATTTGCACACAAAAAAATAAACAAAGTCCAATAACTCTGCTGAAGATATCCGGCCGGACCTGGTTTGCGAACTCGTTTTAGATACTGGTCAAGTAAACTCATATACCAAATATCTTTGAAATCCGTTGAGATTTGTGGATATGAGCCCTGTGACGTCGTCTATTTGCTATTTGGTAAATTCGACAAAAATAATAAACAAAGTCCAATAACTCCGGTAAAAATATCCGGCCAGACCTGGCTTGCGAATTCATTCTAGGTAATGGTCAGGTGAACTCATATACCACAAATCTTTGAAATCCGTTGACATTTGTTCAAGTTATGACTCTTACAAATTCGGGACAGACGGACGGACAGACGTACGGACGGACAGATGGACGGACGGAACCCATTACTATATCCCCCGCAAATTTTAAATTTGGTGTGGGATAAAAATGCATAATTGAGGTGACCAATGGGTGAACATTATCAACTTTGAATGGGGAACTTCAATCTGATCCTGGGTCTCCATAACAGTTAAGATCTCAGCAGAATGAGGTCATCAGAGAGTAAATTTGGTGTGGGTAGCATCACTAAATTCACCCTCTGGGGATCTTATTCTGCAAATGACAAGACACACTATTTCAAGGCTTCGAAGAAACCCATTTCCATATCTGCTGCCGAACTTCATTTATGAGGGATAACTAGGTGAGGCCTAACATCACAATGAAGAGGTATGAAGCTGACACTGACCACGCTGGATTAATAAAATTATTCATATCAATTACCGCGTGTAGTGGCATCAACAATGCATTCAAATTAACTGGTCATGCAGCCATCATCAGTTAATCCCCCCGCAACATGCTGCTCCATCAAAATGTTTATATTATCATTGTCAACACAGACAATGAGAAAAGGTAGAGGCCGGCCCTCAATAATCCCCACAGAAGCATCGGAGTAGGGTGTCATCGACCACTCGATACCATGCCAGGTGTCAACAGCATAGTCAACATTCGGTACGATTGTTCCCAATATTTAACTGGACCACACATCGCCACTCCTTAAAAGTTTCAAATTGCTGTTTCCATTCCTATCATGGCTCAAGCCCATCTGATTGCTGAGATCATGAGCAATGCTTAGAAATTCAACACCACTTCAAATAAAAGGAATTATTATTAAAGATGGTGTCAGAGCTCCATGATGAGCGACATGACCTTTATGAAGTGAAAACCTTTTTCATATTTCTGAATTTCCATGGCAAAAATAGATTCTCACTGACATGTGGATCATGAGATACATCGCCTGCATGTCTTTCCGAGTCCAACCAAGATGGTTTAGTTCATTAGGTGTCATAATTGTTTTAGCTGCTAGGCGATATCATATTTGAGAGATTATTCGCATAATGGACTACTACTGATAATAATTATGAATAGCTAATAGTAGTTATAATCATCCCTTTGTGAGAATATCGTCAAACTTCTTGCCACTCGCAGTGAGGTGTTCTGCTTCTGTTTTCTGTGATTATTTTAACATAATTCAGCTAGGTCATAGTCAGGGGTAGTCTCCTTGATTGCATGCAAAGATTATCATGTTTCAAGACGACAAATGATTTGATTGCCACTAAATAAGAGATAAATTAAGACCACATGGCGATTACAATTTGAGAACAATATCACAGAATCAACTCCATCATTGAAGACAAGAGAAACGATCCCGATATGAGCTATTTGTTGTAAACCCAAAACTGTAATCGTACCTATGGATATGGCAAAACAACTGACAGAAAGAACACCAATTTCAGTGACAAAGTAACCTATTTGTAATTCCTATCAGAAGTAGTTCCTAATGCGAAAGTTGTCTATTATCAGTTGGTAACAACCACCAATTACCAGTATTTAAATAAAACTGCCACGACTAAATTCAGGGATTTTTCTGCTTATTTTGGGAATGGGTCCGGGTCCGTTCGAATTGGGAAAATGTGTCTTTACAGACCAAAATTGGGAATTTTCCATGTTTTAGAAAAATTCAATTAATCACTGTTGCACACAAGTAAATAGTACTAGTACCGTAATTTTCGGTGTATAACGCTACTTAAACATAGGTTACTCAAAGATGGAGTAAAATCCCAGCCCATTGAGGTCCATTTCTCAGCCTCAGGTAAGTTGAAAATTCACAGATAACAACGGAAGGATGCAAGTCATCCACCAAACTTCGACGGAAAAATGGTAATGAAACACCCAAGGATGGATAGGTATCTAGATGTAATTCAATAAATAAAATAAGATAATTAATACCACATCAATGTGTCGTTATTCCCACATTGAGGTACCAGTACGGTACTACTCTCGGGCTCCAAATAAAACGTGCAGACCCAAATAATAGTGCAGGGGGGGGGAATTTCCAGCAAATGTTTATAAAATTAACAGTGAGGACGTGAAATTTTTATATTTTATACATAACTCGGCAATATTTTATATTTTATACATAACTCGTCATGGATACACAGCTTAATCGTAAACCGATGAGTCCACTTTTTAAAGGCATGCGGGGAGGGGAAATGTGTATTCTGGAAGAACATGGTGTGTCCCCCTGATAATGAGATAATCCTAGCAATTTATTTGTGGGAATTCCTCTCAAGCGAGTGACGTATTTACTATAATAACTGTCAAACTTTGATAATTATTCAATAAACCCGATGGTATTATATACCTGTCTGCAATTGGGAATTTTGTGGTTGAAAATTGGGAATAAAAGTGCCTTTTTCCCATTGGGAATGGGGCCGTTTACCGGACCCTGAGGACACCTAAAAAAAATCCCTGAAATTTAACATTAAACTGTCTTGAATGAAGCAATACAATTTAGCGACCTGATCACAAATACTTATTATTTGAATTTATGGGTCAAATAGGGAGAATCGCATACATTAGAGAATGCACTGGCACAGGATCTGTAATGCTGCACCAGCGCAGCCTTGGATTAAATGTGAAAAGGTGACCCGGACATGGAATACTTGGGTTAATAGAGTCCAATTTAAATTTACAATGATAATGTATCAAATTCTACCAACAACACATCCATCAAGATAAGCCACCTCACTGCTGACCCATTAATATCAATACTATGGTATGGATACACATAAAATGCATGTAACTTGCTTGCAAAGAATCCCTAACATGACTAGAAAACAATCAGCATGTGCTTGAGCACAGTCTCCCATGTGTATGGATTTGACAGATATCGACTGCAATGGGCAGAGTTATCTCAAAATCCTTTGACACGGTGCTCATATATAACCAGACCATCCCATCAATGGTTTCAATTAACTACAACAATAACAACTTAAGGCACACAGTCAGGGTCTGTTCAAACATATTAAAACAACGAAAAATAAATCTTCCGACCAAAATTGGTCTGAACATTCCATAAAACAAATGAATGGAAATCCTATTTTTTTTCTGGAACCAAAACACACCTCCAAATCAAGAACAGACAATTCCATTGTATCCTTCTAGAGTTGAAAGGACAAAGTCCATTCAGTTGTGAAATCATTTACATATTATCAAAATACCCCACAAAATATTCAAATGGATATTTTTGTAATAGAGTGGGATAATCCAAAAAAACTGGCATTATACATAAAAAAAAGAAGAAGAAGCAATTGAATCGCAATCTATAACCTGCTTGCAAAGAATCTGTAAGAAAACTGAAAAACAATCAGCATGTTCTTGACCGAGGCCTCCCATGTGTATAATGATCGGACAGATATCGACTGCATGGGGCAGGGTTATCTCAAAATCCTTTGACACGGTGCTCATATATAACCAGAGAGTCCCATCAATGAGTTCAATTAACAGCGACAATAACAACTAGAGGCCACACCGAGTCCGATCAAACGTATTCAAACAACGAAAAATAAAACTTACAGCCAAAACTCGCAGTATCTCATCAACAATGCAATCAACTGGGATGACTGATATAAGACGGAGAAGCCTGCAAACTTAATTTACAATTCTCAAATAAATTCGGAAATAAATCGCCAATCTCGTGGAAGAATCGTTAGAATGATTGTGCACCTCTGGCAGCAGTAATGTCAAATTGGATGTTTCCATCAAAGCAATAGATTCAGAGACCGCATTTGTCGTTTACACTTTTGGGACTGATAAGTTTCTATCGGGAGTCGTTCGTTCTGACATCTGACTCTGAGGGTCACAAATTACAATGACTGGCACGAAATTACAATTTTTTCACATACAATTCCTAAGTATTGAACTGCGTTACTTTACAATGATGGAAGTGAATCAGCTATTAAGAAAAGTATTTTTTTCTTGACTTTAAAAGGACTCAAAGCCTTTCAAGTGGTTTCATGCGAAATAACCCAAAAATATGTAAAACATTATCATCAACATGGAAAAATATATGGACTTTGTTCTTATTTTCATTGATAATAACTCTCCAAAATTTTGCATGTCAAAAGCATGGTTATGTAAAAAGTGGAATTGCCTTGGAGCGATCTGCACATTTACCCACTACGAGGGCCTTGGGTTCTTTTAAAGCAACATGTAATCTTCAGGCCTCAAATTATAGCTAGTAATTTGTTTGCTTTTGTCATAATTCAGGAATCAAAATTAGGTATTAGATATATTAACCGTTTCTATACTAACGGATTCTCCCACCCAGTTACAATTGTATATATTGCCTATTATTCATCTGGAGGGATGTTCAGGAAATAAAAGCAGACGTCAGACAAACGAAAAGCTAATACACAAGTGCACAAGGATTCATATCATTTGGTGGGAAATGTTCACATAATAAGTCCAACAAATGACGTATGGTCAATGAGTATTTTAGAGCATATAAATGGTTAATATACAGTAATTCTCTAAATAATCGACTCCTTAAACACAGCAGAATTATGGGTAATTTTTCAGGATTTAGTTGGAAATATGGCTTGTTGCCATTCATCGGAAAGCTCTCAGTGAGACCCATCATTATCTTGTGGTTAAGGAGTCGATTATTTAGGGCATCACTTCACTTCATATATTCTGAAGACATATACCAATGTGATAGAGAATTAAAAGCAATCAGATAGCTAGAGATATAATTTCATCATATAATGTTATCATCTGGATCACTGAAATAATCAGGAAATTCTAATTCAATAAGGGGCAATACTCTGTCAGAAATAATCTGAGCAAACCCAAATTCAAATTGACCTTTCATGTAAGTAATCGACGTACTAAATTTGAAAATAATCTTTATTACATGTTATCATCCAGACACCGAAGTAATCAGAAAATTCTACTTTGATAAGGTTCCTAAACTCCGTCAAAAATTGAAGTACCTGCGAACTCGACCAGGACATTCTCAAATGTTGACCACAGACCAAATTTCATAAAAATATTCAAGTTATTATCCATACAACAAACATTTCGGACAGACTGATAGTTAAGTAGAACAAAAGGACGGATGCAGCTCATTTCAATATATAGACCCCTGAGTTTTTCTTCGTAGGGACAACTACATAGCTCATGATTCAGTCATGTTTGTCTGAGGTTCATCTTTGTCGACCATCAGACCGAAGAGTATAAGTCGTTACCCATGCTTCTTTCATCCTCTCAATATATAGCCATCAAAGTAATCCATGCACGTAATTTTGTTGACCAACAAACCTATACTTAGCATGCTAACTGTCAAATTGTGGTCCAAATAAACAAGATTTGTTTGCAAAAACAAATGGATGTACACAACAGGAAATGTTGACATGTGCCAAGTAATATTATATCCGAAGCTAGTGTAGTGTGTACTATTTGAGGCAAGCCTGAGTTTAGTGTGCCTGTCATTTGCAGAATGAGGTCCTCAGAGGGTGAATTTAGTGACATTATCCCACATAGTAGGCTAGCATCACCAAATTCACCCTCTGGGGATCTCATTCTGCATGGCCTCATCTGATATAGGGAGACATAGACTCAGATTGAAGTTCCCAAATGGTGAATATTGTGATGTACACCCATTGGGAACCTTGATTATGCAAAGTGTCATCTGCCAATTTGGGGATATAGAGAAACTAAACTAAAAATGTGAAGAAGTTTCTATAGCAATTTTATAATAAAGAAACTTTACTGAGAAGATGAGGCCCAAGCAAAATGATGTCCACAGAGGGTGAATTTAGTGATGCTAGCCCATTTTGCGGGATAGCGTCACTAAATTCACCCTCTGGGGTGACAGGCATACTAAACTCAGCCTTGATTGAAGGGAGGGGAATATTGTTTTTCATGGAGGAAATGGCCTGTGATTCAGTGAGCTTTGCAGATATTATATATTGGCAAATTCCAGAAATCAGTTCATCAGATAAATGACAATTCAATTGACATTTCGTGTGGATTCAACATATGAGAATAAGAAATGTAACTAGAATGAAATTGAAATTGCATGGCAATTTCGATACTTCAATGAGTGAAATCCGTACCCTATATATATCGTTAGAGAGCGCAGAGTTTGATGCAAAAAGTCCCAACTCAATATCTCAAGCCGATCTGGATTTCGTATAAAGAGCGTTGTTTTAGTCTTCGACCAGTAGCGAACTTTTTAGCCGGAAGTGCGATCCCTATCATTTTTCAATATTTTATAACACACATACAGGCTCAGATAATGAAAAAAGTCCGAACCCGATATCTCAAGCCGTTTCGGAGGAGATACGTTAACAATAATAAAACAGATGAAGAGTGTTGTTTCCTAAGGTCAAGGTCAGACAAAATTCCCTATTAGTGCATCGACTGCGTATGCTCAATGGCAATGCAAGTAAAAAACTTCAAATCAATTGGCCAAGCCGTTTCAACTATATAAGAAATCAAACCTCGATTTTGCAAGTCATTCTGGTGGCACAACCCCCCCCCCCCCCACAAAATCAGGTTTTTAAGCAGCCATAATTCCAGAAGTTTTAAGTCAGATTTTAAAAATTCGAGCGGAATAGTGATAAGTGGAAACTAAAGATTACATCCACCAAAGTTCATCAAAATCTGCGCCAAAATAGTTTTGAGATACATACCCACACGCCAGTACTCCCAAACCGTAAGTGAAATCCGTAATGCAAAAAGTCCCAACACCCCGAAAATGGCGATAACTGCGATGGTCAAGGTCAGACGAAATTCTCAATATGCTATTTTACTAGATATTCCCAAGTTATATACTGAAACCGGTGAATCGGTCCAGCCGTTCCTGAGATATAAGCATGTTATTGGAATAATAATAATAAGAAGAATAAAAAGAAGAATAAAAAGATGAATAATAATAAAAGCCAGAAGAATTACAATATCCTTCAATGTTAAAACATTGAAGTATAATTTCAAAATTCAGAAACACAGATATCAGTTGTTCTGTTGTTCGTATGTTTGTGAATACATTTCCCTATGTGGAAACTGGAGCACACCAGCTGTACAGACCTGCAAATTATGAATTCTGTGTTTAAATGCATATTCGAGTCAAATTGGGTGCCAATTAACATCAACTAAAAATCTTAATCAAATTGCGAGTGACACTGAAACAGTCTGGGTGAACCCAGGTTGACTTAATACAAAACAAGGGGTGTGCATCGGAAGATGGGGCTTGTTGAGTTATTTTGCCTGGACGAGTGGATCTGTCACATTATTGGCGGCCATGTTTTTATGTTACAAATTTCGGGGGAAAAAGGTAGGCTCCCATCTAGAGGTCATCCCGAAGATCCATATGAAGTTTGGAGATGGTAACCATTAGATGAGAAATGTAGCCTGCATGTTGTGCTAAAAGATTTAGTCATTACAAAGAGTAAAATCCAAGATGGCTGCTGGCAGCATGATTTTTAACAGAGTTCCGACAAAAATGTAAGCACATATCTAGAGGTCATAGACAAACTAAGTCCCATAAATCTTGTATAAAAGATTGGACAAACCTGGTTTTCGAACTTGTCAGAGATATTGTTGCAAAAGACCCATCTATCAGATATGAATGAAATCGGTTGACATTTCTTTGAGTTATCGCACTAACAGTCTCGCGTTTTTGAAAAAGTCGACTAAAAACTACAAAGTCAGAAATGGTGATAACTCGACTAAAATATGTCCAACCAAGGTGCACAGGTCACCAATGTTACCATGGTGGTAAATATCTGAGCCAAATTTCATGAAAATTGACCAGAAAATGAAGGAGTACATTAGCTTGCCATTATATAAACATTTCTAAGTTGAAAAGTGGGATAACTATAATTAAAAAACTTGGATGGATCTCATAATTTGAGGAGGACACGTTCCGATGAAGGTCAATAATTGTGCCAAGTTTCAAAAACATCAACCAATAAATAAAATTACAGGGTTGCAAAAAATGTCTAAGTTGAGAACTTATTAACTGCTAATAAATATTGTTTTAAAATCTCATAATCGTAGGTGCACAGGTTCCCATGGTAATAGTTTCAAAACAAATGCCTGAACAAGAGCATCGCTAGAGCATGGAAAAATAAGCCCAAGGGCCATAACTCTGGTGAAAATTGGTCGAATTTGACCTGTATTTTGTGCTAGTAAACTTACATACCAAATTTCATTCCATTCAGTTCAGACTTACTAAAGTTATCATCCGGAAACAAAAAGTAAGTGTAAATTCAAACAAAAAGGACCATAACTCTATGGGGGTATAAAGATCCAGGTGGCTTAAATTAGTTATGATATATATGTCTACATGATGTAACTCCTTGCTTGTGTACATGCATGGTTGGCTAAGTTAATCAGCATTCTGGTTGATGAGAGATAACTACATATGTCTATTCTCCAAATAAAGAATCAAGTTTCAGCGGATAAAATTTGTTATTCCTCAAAGCCATGCAAGTTATGATGACTCGGATTACATGCCGATAATGGCAATTGAGGGGAAAAGGGGATCAGTGTGAAAATAGAAGGCTATCTATTCTGCTGATATAACTAGCCTCGTACTCCTTAGAAAAAACAAAAGTAGATGATGCTTTAAAAATACACAAATAGGGGAGCCGACTATCCATAAACAGATATCCGATGTCAACACTAAATCTTCAAGGACTCAACATCTGAGCTATGAAACGACTGAAATGCTCAGGAGAATGTGACCCCAGATTCCATGCCTTTAATAGAATTGTTTACCAATGTGCTCCAGCAAGTCCACATAGGGTGTCAACAGTTTAATTTTCTGCTAATTTTGTCGTTGACACTACAAGAGGATCCATATTGACAAAGGAGAGTCAACATCGCTATATTTAAGCTTTGTAAACAAGTCAACAATGTTAGCCGCATCGAGTACGACTCGATTCCACGAATCAGGATAACAGGTATTTCCTTTGGAAAAGGAAAAATCTTCATTGAAGTTAATATTATGTTGACTTTGCAATTATAAAATTATAACTTCAAACAAACGAAACATGAAATGTCAGTGGTTTATTGGAGAGGGATCTAATGCAGCATGTGGTCCGAAGAGCAAGGTAAACATCATTAGATACAATATTACCAATTTACAATGATTACGTTGTGACTTATTGGATGTACTATTATCCTATTGGAAATTTAGTACAGGTCTAACAACATATACCTGAACATCCCAGAAATGATAGATTTTTAACTCTTCCATGACTGGAGCTTCCTGAAGTTTGCAAAATCTCTGTGCAAATGTCTTCGCATATATAAGAGAATACATTGACCTAACAATATTTACTTAATGTTGTAAGCTTGTGCAATCTCTTCTATATCCAAGGCTCACACAAAAGAGAATGCACTGGTACAGGATCTTTAATGCTGTGCCAACGCAGCTCCCCATCATGAAATGGTTATTAACCATTTGATTCCTGAATATATTTTCCCATCAGTTTTGATAGTATTAGAATGGTCTATTCTTCGTAATAAAATAGACCGTAGGCACAGAAACAAAAATAATTTGTTCAGATAAGATCAAACAAACAGTCTATTAGGTTGATGGTTGAACTTACTAGCTGAACATTTATATAAATAATAAAAATAAAATGGCAATCAAGCGACTACTCAGCAACATGTATTACATTATTAAGAGGGTTAATGGGTTCATACTCAAGAAATTCCCTTCAGCACTTCTACCAAACAATGCACACCTCCAACTTGGAATATCGTTCATGTTATAACACTGCTGAATCAACACCCAATTAAAAACCTATGAAAACTGTTAATTTCAACAAAAGCATTAATTTATGTCATTAAGTCCAATATTGAAGATATTTAATAACGGTTTTTTTTAAGAATTAAAAAGTTTTGATGGTACAAATGCCATTAAATCCATCACATCACTCTGGAAACAAAACCATTTTTTTTTCAACTAATGACTATTTGAAACAATTAAAATTTGTTTTCATCAAGTTTAATTGCCATTATTGAGAGTTTATTTAATTGCCATGACCAACTAATATGATGTTTTGCCCATCACATCTATAAGCTTGTAAGCCATGGCACTTTTTGACATTAAATATCATGCCATTAAAGGTACATTTCCATGCTTAATGGTCATTTGTGTTGCTGCTTTGAGGATGATAAGCCTCCAATCTGTTTGTAAAGGCTATTAAGTTAATATTTTAATAATTAATGCCATGACAATTAGGAGTGGGTAGATGTAGTTTATGTAATAGTCATTAACCCTTTCATGATGGGAGCTGCGTTGTTGCAACATTAAAGATACTGCAAAAGACTTGTGCAAATGCATTCTCTTATATATGCGAGTATCCCATAGGGAACCTTGCATATATAAGAGAATGCTTTGGCTTACAGGGAAAAAAATTGTTAGGCCAATGCATTCTCTTAAAAATGCAAGGCTCCCTGAGGGCAACTTGCATAAATGCATTGGCACAGAGTGTCGCAAAATTTCAGGAAGCTCCATCATGGAAGGGTTCAAATGAGTTCTTATTGCATGCAGTAATACAAACCATAAATCTAAACTGAATACTATGTCATTCTCTTTCAGAGGATCCAGTTTCACTGCTAGCTCCAGACGAAGTGTGAGGTATGCATTTCAAGAAGGACTGAGGATACGATATGCAGTCACAGTTTACTAGCGTCTGTAAAATGGCAAGAAAAGAAATAAAGACAAAATTCTTATGAAAAATAGATAAATATAAATATTCATCTGCTTCAATCAGAAATAAAAATATCTTTCAAATGGGCAGATATGGACTCCTATCCATTTCTTAAAGTTGCAAGGATGTTCAGATATATGTTCAACATTAGATTGTTTGTTGAGTCAACGAATCTATTAGCAGTATATCCCTAAAGGTTTAAGATCAAGGATGTAGCTAGAGAGACTGTTGGGGAGGGGAGTCTACTTTGAAATGTCCAAATGCCCCCCCCCCTGAACCAGACCAAACTCTCAGGTTCATGAAATTCCATTTACACACACCTCTAAGGTTGGACAATTCAATTTGTTGGAAAACTGATGGTCATTTCAAACCAAATATATCCCTGCTATTAAATTACTTGTTGGATAATCAAACAACAAGAACAATTTCAATCTATATTTGGTGTAAAATTTCCAACTAATGTTGTGCCAGGTATGAAATTTCCAAGCATTGAAAATGTCCATGGTTAAGGTAAAGTCCTACCACCCGTCAAATAATCTCTGAAATGATCTTTGAGTCTTGTAATTAAATGTCAACATGGTTTATGGTCCTATCTGAATGTGGATAGAATATATGAGACGTTGCAATAGAGAATTATATCTAAACCATTTGCAAACATCTTTTGACAGAAAAGTTAACCAATAAAACAATTTACAGATTTCATCAAATTTCCGAAAAAATATCAATGTCATTCAGATCCAAGTCACGATACGAGACAGCTCATTTCAGTGACCATATGGTGAAAGACAGAATTTCTGTAGTGATTGCATCGAGGTAGAGACACAGCTAGAGATAACTGTATATTACATTATCGGTAAAGAAAGCTGAAGAAGATTGAAAATACAAAATCACATAACAGACAGACGTAGTGTCTCACACAGCCATCTGTTAACGGAGACTGCAAATCTCAGCCCAATATGATATACAATAGATAGTGTTGATGTTGGGATGAATGCAGGTTTTTCTGTTGTCGTGCATTGACCATGTGAACAATACACACCACACGCCTGTGAGATAAGGTGTCGTTGGTCCGGTATGAACTTATCGGCAGTATCTTTTATGAGAGTTTGTAATCCGAAAATCCGATCTTTTCATACGGCTGAACGAGTATTTACAATTCTGATTTGAGTGTGTTTATCGGGTGTTAGTTGTCAGATATTAACCCTTTATATACAGAAATGCCCTAAATAATTGACTTCTTAACCACAGCAGAATTATGGGTAATTTTTCAGGATTTAGTCGGAAATATGGCTTGTTGCCATTCATTGGAAAACTCTCGGTGAGAGCTTTCCAATGAATGGCAACAAGCCATATTTTTGACTAAATCCTGAAAAATTGCCCATAATTCTTCTGTGGTTAAGGAGTCGATTATTTAGGGCATTACTGTATATAACATGACAGTGCAACAAACGACATCAATGAATTAATATTCAATGCATGCTAAATTTGTCGATCAAATCCTTTTTCCAATTCCAAAATCTAAAGCTGTGGTATATGCCATACAATGGCAGGTCCAATGCAATTGTCTCAAATTAGGCATAATTTATATAGTTCACAATTGGAAAGCTCATTCGCTCAAGTTAAGTAGAAACCATAGGCAAAAAAACTAGCTTTTTAGGTGACTACCCCGGTAGTTGGATGGTGAAACAAATTAAGTTTAACTCTAAATACAGATGCTACAGTAATGCCCTAAATAATCAACTCCTTAACCACAGCAGAATTAAGGGAAATTTTTCAGGATTTAGTCAAGAAATATGGCTTGTTGCCATTCATCGGAAAGCTCTCACTGAACAGTTGGACGAAAAGTGGAGGTACAATACATTTATATAGCTCCATATGATAACTATAATTCATATACATAGTTTATGAATACTATGTGATTTCCAGACATTTTCTGATCCATCCGCAAATTATTATGACAGGAATAATTACAAGTATACCATTCCGATAATAGTTAGTTCAATTATGAATGCAGGCAAAAGAAAACAAAGAGATGATGGTATGGGTTAAAGTGAGCTGCAATCAGTAGAAAGTAAAACGAGAGAAGTGTTTGTGCAAAAGATGATAATATCAAACAACACGCCTCTGTCAGATTTTAGCGGCAAACATTAAGTGTTGTCACATACGACAGGAACCAACAAAAAACATGTGATCAAACAACGACACGACCACAAAGTGATCAATGTCGATCCCCAGCACAAATAAAATAACAACTCTTGTCAGCAGTATAGGTTTACAGCTTCAAGTTTTCTGTTTGACGACATGATTTTTGTTCAGTAATGTGAAAAAAGTGAAACCAAATCCCCAGTCGATATATTTAACAGAGCTTGGTAATCTCAAACATGAGGTAATCCAGACTACAAGTCCACTGATTGGCTGCACTTCAATTGGTGGAAAAATATTTTCAACTATGAGTAGCTATGGCTGGATGCCTATATTGGCCTAATGTGCCATGCACTTTACAAACTGAGCCACCGTGGCCTATTTCCCAGTCGTATATAGCTAACTATAACTTGGTTTTTGTTGGGATTTATATACTAAATACTCATTGAAGAGTAGTTACCTTAGGAAATGTTCAGATAATAAGCTCGCCAGTGGTGATTTCAAGAAAGGGCCATAAATCTGGTAAAAATTAGCACGCAGAAACAAAATACGAATATGGCCTTTAATTTGAGCTAGTAAACTAACATACCAAATTTCATTCCAGACTTACTAAAGTTCACATCCGGAAACGAAAACCGAGAGCAAATTCTAAAAGGGTGGTATCCCTAGTGAAAATTGGCGGTGGAACCAGAAATCGAACTTGACACTAGTTTCAAAACAAATGCCTGACCAAGAGCATTGCTAGAGCATAGCAAAATAGGTCATATATAACTCTGGTGAAAATTGGACCAAACTTGACCTGAGTTTTGTGCTAGTAAACCCACATACAAAATTTCATTCCTTTCAGTTCAGACTTACTAAATTTATTATCTGGAAACAAAAAAGGGAACAGACGGACGGACAGATAAATAATATAAAACAGTTGTATAAAAAAGCAGTACTGTAGTGATGCATGTATATCTACTGATATCTACAAGTGCAGTGCAAAATATGAGATGATAGTGGCCATTCAGATGTGCAATTACTGGCCCCTTTAACGGTATATTTGTATTTTAGGGAAGCTGAGTGGAGCCAGAGAAAATACTCTTTGTAAAATGCCAGGGGTACAAGGGGTTATATCGAGAGTATATAGGCTGGGCATTGATTAGATCTACAACTATGTTATCAGTGGCTGCGACCAATATCACGAAATATTAGCTGCGAATTTCCGGTGATATCACGCTCATAAGTCCCTTATCTCACGAGTAAATGTCACACAGCTAGTCCTTGTAAGGGACATTTGGCTGCAGGGCGATGGGACGTACGTGTGAAATCTCATAGGAAAGCGGCAATGATATAGACATGATTGGTAATAACACACACCTATCAGTATACAATGAGATTTATGGTCGCTATATTAAATCAGTATAAGAGTAATAGCGATGGCTCGAGGACATCAAATAAAACAAGGAAGGCTTAAACTCAAGATATGACTAAACAGATGTGAATGGTGTCAAGCTGTGATGGCCAAGATCAGCTATGAACAGATAGCTGCTATGAAACCACAGCTGATTACTATAGACTATAATCTATGTTTTTATGTTTATTACATATTAAAACTGCCCACAAAGAGATCAAAAAATTAAAAAGTCTCCGAAAAGTTATTGGGGGGGGGGGGGGGGAAGGGTATGGTGTGACAAGCAACTTTATTTTGAATGCCTTTCTCGAAAGTTATCTTTGGAAGTGACAATTAAACATATGGTTTCACTAAACCCCGAAGCCACGAAAAATAGTTCTCGCGGCTGGCTCAACCAATTTCGTGGCTGGTTAGTTAGCTAAGCCAGCTAGTCGCGACATTCGCGGCTGACGAAATATGGCAGCTCAGTCGGCTGAGACGTTATAATTCAGCCTATTTTCGTTTCCGAAATTTTCCTTATCCCCGTTTGTTTTAGCGTCTGTGGTGAATCCGTAGAATTCCACTCCACTATTTTCTATTCTCTTCTCAGGTTATATGCATATATTGACAAGTGCCAGCGAAATAAACAATTTATACTTTAACCCTTTCAATATTGAATGGATGCTCCCATTCAATTATATGAAAGCATGCATTGGAATAGTCTATTCCACAATGAGATGCCCGGGTGTTCTGATAATATAACAACAATACCGAGTATGCCAGCATTGGCTGCAATATTAGGAAATGCGGTTTGGTTCTTTGCGATTCACAGTACAGTTGTGGCTGACATATAAGCCCATGCAATTCCGGTGGCGGAGATTTATTTCATGTGGCTGGCAGCGGCTTGTGGCCAATATGGCTGGCGGCGGCGTACGATGGCGGCTTCGGGCTCTAGGTTTCACCAATGTTGATTAGAGACACCAGCATGATAACATTAGATCTTGTAATATGTACAAGTATTCAGAGATGATCCGAGTCCGTGACTAAAGCATTTTAAATTTTTATGTCATTTCTTTATCGTTGAGAACCGAAACTTTATAACCATTTCTATACTAAATACTCAATGACAAGTAGTTATCCCTAAGGAAATGTTCAGATAATAAGTTAAACAAACGTTTTGAACTTATTATCTGAACATTTCCCACCTATGAATAGGATTTTTTCTGCACTTGAATTATCTTTTTGTCATTTTGTCATCTGCTCATATTTCCTGTAAACCCCTCCACATGAATAATAGACCATTCCAATGTATACTTTTATAACTGAGCTGAGAGAATTCATTTAGTACAGAAAGCGTTAAAGCAATTCAGGTTAAATCCCTATAATCCAAAATATTTACCTCTTAATTGTTAGATGTGTCAGTCCATATACTTCAAGTTATGCCTGGGCTTCAATCCTGAAAATAATATAAATAAATTATAACTATGGGCTATATACAATATTAAAGGAGTATGAGATGCAAGCCTGAGTTTAGTGTGCCTGTCATTTGCAGAATGAGGTTCCCAGAGGGTGAATTTAGTGATGCTATCCCACATAGCGGTCTAGCATCAATAAATTCACCCTCTGGGAACCTCATTCTGCATGGCCTCATGTGATATAGGGAGACATAGACTCAGTTTGAAGTTCCCAAATGGTGAATATTTTCATGTACATCCATTGGGAACCTCGATTATGCAATGTGTCGTCTGCCAATTGGGGATATATATATAGAGAAACTAAACCAAAAAAGAAATAGAATCTATGTGAAGAAGTTTCTATAGAAATTTGATAAAAACAAAACTTTCCAGAGAAGATGAGGCCTAAGCAGAATGAGGTCCCCAGAGGGTGAATTTAGTGATGCTAGCCCGCTATGCACGATAGCGTCACTAAATTCACCCTCTGGGGAACTCATTCTGCAAATGACAGGCACACTAAACTCAGACTTGATGAGATGACAAAAGAACTGAAGACCTCATGTTAATTATGGTAATAGGATTATAGTTGAGCTATCACATTTACATAATACTCATTGGAATAACAAAAGGTTGATGTTTAAGTGTAATTAAACTTCAGAATCTATGACTTCTCTCTCTGATGAAGGTAAACCACCCACCAATAAACAAATAGGAAGTAGTAACTTTACTTATTCAAACACTGTATATATTCACTCAAAGCCTTTTAACCCTTTGAGTGCCAGGTCGATTTTTGTATCAACCCATATACCCTGTGCCAATGCATTCTCTTATATATGCGAGTCGACCATAGGTCGCCTCGCATATATAAGAGAATGCATTGGCCTACCAATTTTTTTTTTTTACAATTTTAATAATTTATTCTTATATTCTTTAACAGACTCATTTTGTAGGTTTAGGGCCGATGAGATCGGCCCCTGGCACTCAAAGGGTTAAAGAATATAAAATAAAATTAAAATTATTATTGTTATTTAAAATCTCTGGGTCAAATTAAATGGAAAATGGCTCATTGAAAACCAAAATTATTATAATTTGGAAATAGGTGTCTCAAAATATAATAACGCGGAAGATTTCAGAAGAAATTTGTCGATATAGCGCTGACAATATGTTATGCTTCTTAAGATTATTGATAAATTTGAGATCGTTTCGTTTGTGCCAGTTAAAAATCTTTAATCAGCAGTCGCGAAAAAACTGAAGACCATGGGAAGAATATCTAGAGCTGTCATCACTCTGGAATGTTTGTGGTACCACATAATTTAAATGATTAGAAGAAAGAGAAAGCAGTGCATGAAGTGTATAAATACAGTAATGCCCTAAGTAATTGACTCTTTAACTACAGCAGAATTATGGGTAACTTTTCAGGATTTAGTTGGAAATATGGCTTGTTGCCATTCATCGGAAAGCTCTCGGAAATATGGCTTTTGCCATTCATCGGAAAGCTCTCGGGGAGAGCTTTCCGATGAATGGCAACAAGCCATATTTCCGACTAAATCCTGAAAAGTTACCCATAATTCTGCTGTAGTTAAAGAGTCAATTACTTAGGGCATTACTGTAGTTTCATGTTGAGCTAACACATTATATTTTCTAGACAGTCAAGACTTAATTCTGCAAACGCGTTTTCCAGAATTTCAATCAATACAAATGGTGCAGTATATATTTGTTGAATTTTGAAAAGCTGTATTTTTTTATGACTTCAACTGACTTCAAAGCGTCTTTCTAGGAAATATAAGTAGTTCAGGATTTATCAACCTATTTCGAACCGAAAAAAATTCAAAAGCGAAAAATTCTTAGGTGTATTTCAGGGTGCAAAAAAAATGATTCCAGGTCCAAGTTCTAAGCTAGTTTCCTTCTTCTGAAATCATGATGATATATCTTATGTCAAGCAAGCCTGAGTTTAGTGGGCCTGTCATTTGCAGAATGAGGTCCCCAGAGGGTGAATTTAGTGACGCATAGTGTGCTGGCATCAATAAATTCACCCTCTGGGGACCTCATTCTGCTTAGGCCTCATTTTCTCTGGAAAGTTTCTTTATTATAAAATTTCTGTAGAAACATCTTCACATAGATTCCATTTCCTTTTTAGTTTAGTTTCTCTATATCCCCATATTGGCAGACGACAAATTGCATAATCGAGGTTCCCAATGGGTGTACATCACAATATTCACCATTTGGGAACTTCAATCTGAGTCTATCTCCCATAGCAGATGAGGCCATGCAGAATGAGGTCCCCAGAGGGTGAAGTTAGTGATGCTAGCTCACTATGCAGGATAGCATCACTAAATTCACCCTCTGGGGACCTCATTCTGCAAATGACAGGCACACTAAACTCAGACTTGATGTCAGGACAGTATCATGACTCATTCTCTGACAAACAGTATTAATCCAGTGAGTGATCCTCACTACCGACTCCTAAATTCTGATAAAATACAAACAATTTCTAAATACTCAATTCCACAATATCAAGATATCAAACCTTGAAGCAACAATAACTATGCTAATAGGGAGTGAGGCCCATGATTTAGGATGTGCCCATTTGTTTATGTCTCGCAAATCCAGACAGTTTGCTTGCATTCTGGCCCTCAGGAAATTAGAAGCAAATTTATCACCAATTACCACAAGTAATTAAACTGGTGCTCCCAGCCAACCAAGGACATGTCTTTGGAACTGGTAAATTCTTGTGCATCAAGCCACCCCAGGCCTCATACTTTAATCAATGAGAAGATATTTTTTCGCAACCTTCAGGCATTACAGGAAGACAGATAATTGTAATCTAAGTGATGTTGTGAACCAATTCCAATAACTTGAGGGTGGTATGTAATTTCCAATGTCAAACCTAAATTGCAGGATTCAGTAAATCGTCAACAGTAGATTACAAAGTCACATTGAACTGTAAACTCAATAACATGGTGGTTCATTAAATGAAAAACAGTCCAAGCCTTGAAATAGTGTCTGTCATTTGCAGAATGAGGTCCCCAGAGGGTGAATTTAGTGATGCTACCCCGCAGAGTGGGTTAGCATCACCAAATTCACCCTCTGGGAACCTCATTCTGCTGAGGTATAAGCAGAATGAGGTCCCCTGAGGGTGAATTTGGTGATGCTAGCCCACTATGCGGGGTAGCATCACTAAATTCACCCTCTGTGGACCTCATTCTGCAAATGACAGACACACTATTTCAAGGCTTGAAACTGTCAATCTCACTGTAGCTCTATTTGACATCTTAAGATTGAAAAACTTTTTTTTGGAGTTTTGTTTTCAATTGCTGAAAAAGAACAGGGCATGGACAATTAGGTAATTTAAATATATTCTGAGTAACCAGTTTTAACAACAGTATTATTATCCATCCCTTAACTAACATTCTTTCTGATTGGGTAAAAGCTGTCACATGATAATCCGGAAAAAAGTCATATTGGACTCCCGAAAGTCACATTCGACTCAATCGAGTCCAATATAACTTTAAAAAAATTATCGGGACTCTGTGACATCACAAAGTAACCCAAGTGCCAAATTAATCGGTGAAATTGTGATGTGCGCGCAATACTCTGGTGGATTTAGCAGACGTTTCACTTCTGCATTGAGTTTTTTTTTTCACTTCCGCATTGAGTTTTTTTTTTCACTGCCGTGTTTACTGTTCTGAATCATGCTTTCTGAAGAAAAAAAATAAGGCTTTTATAGAGAATCAAGTGCCAACTAATACCCAAAATAACAACAAAAGTTTTATTCCCAAAATTTGGATAAACATACCTCAATAGTATAGGCTCTTATGTATACTCCCGTGTGCATTTTGTGAAGAAATATAGCGACTATGCTAGTGACGTTGGTTGATATCTCAAGCACCAGAAAACAAATGTTAGACACCTGGGGGTCCCGACTGGGTGGATTTATGACGTCATCAAGATGGCCGCCATCCAAAATTTCAGAGAATGCACTAAGTCAGTTTAATTATTAGCTACTAGTGAATTTATGATAAAAAATTGAATATCTCACCCCTGATGTGAGACTAATACATAATACTTCCACTTGATGGAAAAAGTGGCCTCCATAACCAAGATGGCCGCCAAAATGGCGACCGAAATTCGGAAAATTGATGATTTTTCACACTTTCCTCTTGGAACATTAACTAATGTTTTAAATTTGTAGCTAATAGCGACCTGAATTTGAATGAATTCTATTATCCAACCATTTCTACAACATAACAGGTCATATTTCGGATATAATTCCTGCCAACTATCTTTAAAATGTAAATTCAAAAATGTGCTATGAAAGTTAACCAAAACTCAATTCTGTGGTTCTAGGCAAGTGTTAAACATAAAATCACTGCATTTGATGAAGATAATGTAAATCTGTTTTAAATATGTGAATTGCCATATAATTACACTGAAAATAATGCATCTTCGTTTAAGATGGCGGCCAAGATGGCTGCCAAAATGGAGAAATCACACAATCTGTCAAATTTTCATTGATATCACTCATGTGTTGGGGAAATGTGAATATATGTGAACATGTGTGCTCCCTCTTCGCAGAAGAGCGTGGATTTATGGTATACTTTGTAAAGTTGGTGAACCATAGCTGTTTATAGCCGAGAATGATACCACAAAAATTAGATCAAATCATCATCATGGCAGCCACAAACAATTGCAGAACGGGCACTGAGTGAGGAAGAAATTTTAATACAGAAAAGGTAAAATATTTCTACATCAATGATGAAATTGCACCAAGCTTCCTTTTGAAAGAACAACATTGATTAAAAAAACCCAAGATGACTGTCAAAATGGCGACTGAAATATAGAAATGTGTTGATTGGCACACATGCCCCTTACATCATTTTCGGCTATTTGTAAACTGTGGCAAGCAGAAGTTGTCTTTTTTTTATCAGTTATGACATCTATGAAAACATATGTTGTAATTTGGCTCTAATTGTTGTCCATACTAAGAAAAATGCAAATTAAATAATGCGCTATGTAATCTCACCAAAAAAAAACTTGTTTCTCAAGGTTCTAGATTAACCTTGGACATAAATAGGCAGAATAAAATAAACAAAATTGTACACAATTTTAAATATGGTTAGTGTCATTCATTTACACTTGACATTAATCTATTTGACCCAAGATGGTTGCCAAAATGGCCACCAAGACTCACAATTATAAAATTTGACAAATGTTTATATCCTCAAATGGCATTTAGCAAAGGAGGTGGATATATTCGCCCAAAATAAATTAGATACTATCATGTTAAGGTATGTTGTGTCTCTGTTTGGACAGAAATGGGTTTTTTTTTATAACCGAGAATGTATCAAAATGGATTCTTAGAAATCGAACATGAAATTGCCCAATATAATTTAAATGATCCTGCCCGTTTTGGGAAAGGAACTCAAACCGTATATTAGCTGACTGTCGTTATAAGAGCATAACGAGCACTCGAACGCAAAAGAATATCTGCAGTTATAATACAGAGAGAAATCCAACATTACGGCTATATTATTTCATTTGGGGCAGATCTGCTTTATTCGTTGTCTATTCTTGATGAATAGTTGGTCACGTTGGATTCGTCCGGCCACAAACATTTAGAATATTCAGGAGCTTGACTTTATCGAAGTCGAAGACTGTATTGCTATCATACTGCCACCGGGATATATAATTGCTCAACTTACAAATACCAGCGACGCACGGGCCTTACATAATTTAGTGAAAAGCAGTAGAACCTTGTTTCATCTAATTATGATACAGTTTTGTATAAGATACATTAAGGGTAGACGGCATTTTTTTCCCTTGTTTTGGCATATCTGTGTGTTTCGTCACCCAAACATCGTTTGAATAGTTGAGACTTTGTCACACTCCTCAACATGTGAGTCAGCACACGTACCACTCTTATTACTTCGTCAAATGGATGGTTGCAGTGATGAGAGGCTATCTACAACCAACACGACCCAGCAACTGCCATTGAATTACAAACATCCCACAGGCTAACAGCAGAGCGCCCCAGAACAATCTCCGATTGCATATCAGAGATGTTATAGCATGTTTGCTTCGGTTGTGGCACGACGAGTCCATAATACAGATTTATGATATAAATATTAATATGGCCGCTGACTTCATAGCAGATACATTGCAGATTAACTTCACTGTGCGCATAACCGAGGTACTGTTGGTCAGTTTATTTTAGAATATAACAAAAACAGCACGATTGGGCAAAAATAACGTAAGGTTTGTCATTCTCCACGCCGGGTACCGCAAGTGACAATAAGGGCTCCTTAACTTCTTCCTGGTTGTCAACGGAAAAAAACGTGAAAAGCAAAATGACTAATGGCTGGATATGAAATACCTCACCGAAACACCAGAATCTCATCTTTGGTCCATGCCATTTGATGAATACAGTGACGAGTAATCAAGACCATTTAATGGAACGTTTATTAATATTTCTTGCAAAACGTCCACATGGGGACTTTCAGTAGCATTATACAGCGGCTGTTCGTTCACAGAAAGTAAAGATTTTAGATTCACAGAAACCTCGCAATATCGTATGAAATCCTTTAATTGTCAATCGAAAACATGCAGTTTATATAATTTGCTGGTAAACCGTACAACCATAATAGTCGGATCCGACAATAAGGCCAGTTACAAGCTGAACGCGTGGGGATATATAGCTACTCCGAAAAAGGTGGAAGTGATAGACAAAAACGTTATGCTTGAATTGAGAGAAGATTGTGGATTACTAGCTATTTAAAGAGTCCACAACTGAAATTTACTTCAACTGATGCTCAGGAAAGTATAAGCTTTTCAACGTTTAACGACCTGTATTTTCTGCAGACATGAATTCATTGCAGTGTGATAGCAAATGTTCCGCTATAAAACATCTGGAAGGAATACTAAAAACTTTCCACCCAATAATACATGTATCTCAACATGTCGGTGAGTTCAATCGCCTCTACAGCCAAAATCGAACTGTGTGGGAATATATATCCTATTAGTCTTATCTGGAACGTTGACGATAGCCGATACAATTACAGAAGTGCAGTCATTTAAAACAAAATTGGAGTCAACATGTTTCTTGTATGACATTTTGATGAGACCGTATAACGAAAGTATGGAAGAACTTCGATAACACATGCGACATATATGACATGAGTGTATCTAATATAAACATGGTGTCTGCATCAGTTCTGCACCGGTTAGATGGGAAACATACACGGAACGAACTTACAGTATATGTGATGTCCAAAGAACTATCTCCTCTGTGGAAGTCAAATATACCAATGGAACTCATATCAGGCTATTTTTCTACCCTAGTTCTATCGATCAAAATCAGCCACGCTTTCGCAGATTTTGGGTATGGAGTCAGCGAGTTGACCCATGAGTTTTTCAGTTCTCAATGGCAGTTTCTGTTTTGGTACGAACCTGAATATATTTGATCTCTAGTTGCTATTGTTTGTATGAAATAAGCAGATGTCTGCTAAAAATCCACAACACATTCTTCTTCGCAGAAGACACATAGAGTGCACATATGAAGGCTCTCGTTTGGTTGTCTGCGGCAAAGCTATTATTGTCGTATAATTCCCCCGATGCACACACCCAGTGCATTGGATTTGAACTAGATGTTATTCAAGGAAATTTTCGCAGTTTCACATAAGTGTACCTGTGTTTTCGTACATGTATATTGATATCAACGACGAATCCCACAAATATTAGCTCCTATTCTTATATATGGACTTAGTATATACTAATAAATAAAGCATGTTAACATGGAAGCTGTCTGTAATGTCAACGCATTATATTCCGCTACTGTTTTGGGTACTGCATTGTTCGATGTCCATTCAATTAATTTCGGTAGAATTTACTTAGTATGTTGGCATTACACGAGCAATACATGAATCAATTCAACAATTCTCATCCAAACCCCATAAGGGGGACGATATCAGATGAAGTAATTAAAGTATTGCTCAATACCAACAGCCTTATTGTTGAGTTAGGGATTTTTCCAACCTATAATGCTGGTGTAACCAGCATATATTCAGATTTGGATATTTTCTAAACAGGTCACCATCAGATGAATTTATCTAATTTTCGTGGTTTCTATGTTTCCACTCTCACGAAATCTCGGGTAACAGCTACTTTTCGCAAACTATTCATATTGCATCAGCATTCCTGGGTCTTTTGCCAACAGGGAACAAATTTGTTTACCAGTAGTCACTGAAACCCACATTAGGAGCGTTATCAATGAAACTAGCAAATTTGGATGATTTCTCCATTTTGGTAACCATCTCAGTCACTATCTTGAATTTAGATACATATGCATAAATATATGTCAATGTAACATGTCATGGTTGTCGAAGGATTAGATATAAGAATTTATTGGAAAATATGGTTGCTATTACCCACCGATTTCAAACCGCTGTGATTAATTTAAGAGGCGAGTGTGAAAAATGATCAATTATTATAATTTCGGTCGCCGTTTTGGGAGCCATCTTAGATTTTGAGCTCCAAATTTCACTGTCAAGAGGAAGTGTGATGCAATGGAATCATTGATGGTGAAACAAAATCATTTTACTACCTAAATTTTCCTCCCAGTCTCAATGCCAACTCTGAAATTATCCATGGTTGCCATTTTGATGATTTTGTCTCATTTTCTAGATTTCATTCTCTTGAAATCTTGGGTATAAACAGCCATTGTTCACAAAATATACATATTGTTTCATAACGTTCTTTCGCCAACATGGAGCAAATATATTCACCTGTATTCACTAAATCGCACATTAGGAGTGATTCAAAGAAAATTGGACAGATTTTAATGATTTTTCTAGTTTGGGAACCATTTTGGCCGCCATCTTGAATATATGCATTTTTGTTTGTTGTAATTATATAGCAATTTATATATTTAAAATTGTTGCACATTTTCTTCGTCAAATTCAGCTATTTTTCTGGCTAACACTTGGCTCGCGTCACAAAATCGATTTTTGGTAAATTTTCATAGCATATTTATGAATTCACATTTTTACGATATTTGGTAGGAATAAGAACCAAAGTAGGACATATTATTATGTTCAAATGGTTAGGTATTACAATTTATGTAAAATTAAGTTGTTATTCGCCACCGATTTCAAATAACCGTGAATGTTTTAAGAGACAAGTGTGAAAAAAATTAATTTACGAATTTCGGTCGCCATTTTGGTGGCCATCTTGGTTTAATTTGGTCAATTTTTCTGTTAAAGTCAAGCTTGTTGTAATAGTATCACAACAATATAGAAATATTATATTTCCTACCTTAAATTCACAACTAGCTATTAATCAAACTGACGCAGCGCCTACTCTGAAATTTTGGATGGCGGCCATCTTGATGACGTCATAAATTCACCCAGTCGCGACCCCCAGGTGTCTAACATTTGTTTTCGGGTGCCTGAGATATCAGGCAACATCATTAGCATAGTCGCTATATTTCTTCACAAAATGCACACGGGAGCCAAAAAATGGACATAAGAGCCTCTACTACAAAGCGGGTCCCTGATATTTTTGCACTACAGCAGTTAATATGTCAGGGTTAATGGACGAGCGACTGGAAATTCGGAAACTAGAAGGTCAAAATTTATCCCAGAAGGGGTGATACCTTTTAGTTCCAAATGTCCAGTCGTTTGTTATAAAGTTAAACACTGATAAATGGCTGATTACTAATCCAACACTCAGACAGGAATCATTTTCTGGATGATGTATGTTTATTTTTATAACTATCTGGTTTTCAGAAGTTACCTACTCCATATAACCAATAATTAACAATTTGATAACTGAAAACTCACCGACAAGTAGTTAACAAATTCTCATTAATTCATTAATTTGTAGGCAAAATAATCTTCAGCTTATTAGTTCAACAAACAGAACAGACTTTATTTAGAATTTAATTTTCAGCTAATAATTAAGGCCTTTCATTGAACTTTATCAGTGAACATGACCACAAATGAATCCTTAGTCTTTTCTTTACTGAATGGAATCTCCCATCAGTTATGCAATATACATATGAATAGCTGGTTATTAATCTGGAGGGGTGTTCATGAAAGTGAAGCAGATAGCAGACAGGCAAACAGATCATACAATCACAGAAGGATTACTATTAATTGCAAGGAAATGTTCAGATAATAAGTTCAACAAACGGCCTATGGCTGTTTGTTGAACTTATTATCTGAACATTTCTAAGGGAAATACTTGTCAATGAGTATTTAGTAAAGAAAGGATTAGAGTGTATCTCTGCCAGTTGTTCATTTATAGAATCTACAGCCTACAAATGAAAATACAATTTTTGAACTGAACAGGAGAATACCTTCAATGATTAAAGGGTTAACACTTTCATGACTGGAGCTTCCTGACATATTGTAAAAACCCTGTGCCATAATGCATTCTCTTATATATGCAAGTCACCCACAAGGAGCCTCACATATATAAGAATACATTGGCCTAACAATATTTACCTTGACCGTGTAAGCCAGAGCATTCTCTTATATAGGTGACGCTCCCTTGGGAGACTTGCATATATAAGAGAATGCACTGGTACAGGATCATCAATGCTGCACCAGTGCTGCTCCCGTCATGAAAGGATTAATCTCTTGTGTGTGTGAGTCCTATGCTTCATCTATACACTCTCCTGTTATCGGTACATTCATAGTGAACCTGATCTCATGTAGTGATGCGCTACTGATGCAATTCTATTATAAACTGAAGAAATACCAAATGAGGTTCATGTCAAGCTATCTGCTTCTACACTGTACTTAGCTTCAGGCACATACAAAACACATTCTTCAAACTGTGGTTAACCCTTTCAGTGCCAGGTCCGATTTTTGTATCAACCCATATACCCTGTGCCAATGAATGCATTGGCCTAACAATTTTTCATCATTTGTTATTATTTTTTACAATTTTTTACAATTTTAATAATTTTTTCTTATATTCTTTAACAGACTTATTTTGTAGGTTTAGTGCCAGGGAATCTTACGTTTTTGCATGGGCATAAAAATTATTACTATGAATACTTGGTGATAGTTTTGAGTTATAACATGCCCCTAAGGTTTTATCCAGTTTGTTTTTAAATTCGCTATAGCATGCTTAAACATACCAAAAAAAATTCAACCCAACAAAATTTAAACAATTTTTTTTTTTTTTTTTTTATAATTTTTTTTGGGCTTATTTTACAGACCGTAAATTAGGCACTGAAAGGGTTAATAGAGAAAAAAACTTTCCAGTAAAGTTTACTGATACTTCCTATCAACCTGTGTCTGTATATGCTTAGTAATGTGAACTGAGTGCAAGTTTGCAGCATTAACATTGAAAATAAATGTTTTGTCCTCATATTACCTCCTAGGCCCTGAGAGGGAAAATAAAATCATAAGAGAAGAAAGCTCCATTACTACAAATTATAAGATCGCTTGTGGTCTATGGCAAATTATAAGATAGCTTGTGGTCTATCAAAATAACCAAAGGCATCTTTACATAACAATGACCTCCGGTAAGCAATGGATAAACTTGACCAGATACAGGTAACCGTCCCATTTGTGCAGATCACAAACAAGCCTTGAAATAGCGTGTCTGTTATTTGCAGAATGAGGTCCCCAGAGGGTGAATTTAGTGATGCTACCCCGCATAGCGGGCTAGCATCACCAAATTCACCCTCTGGGGACCTCATTCTGCTGAGGTAGCGGGCTTGCATCACTAAATTCATCCTCTGGGGACCTCATTCTGCAAATGACAGACACGCTATTTCAAGGCTTGATCACAAATCCACATTTATCAGGAATTGAACAATTCCTAACATACCCGATGTCTTAACCATTTCTTTACTATTAATTCTTATTGACGAGTACAGTAATGCCCTAAATAATAGACTCCTGAACCACAGCCGAATTATGGGTAATTCTGCTGTGGTTAAGGAGTCGATTATTTAGGACATTATACTGTAGTTCCCTTAGGAAATGTTCAGATAACAGGTCATTTGTTGAACTTGTTATCTGAATATTCCATTCCTCACCAATCAATATGAACCATTTTTGCACTTGTATTATCTGTTTTATTGTCTGTCATCTGCTTTTATTACCTGAACACCCCTTCAAATGAATAATAGATCATTCAAATATATAATTTTATAACTGGATGGGAGAATCCATTTAGTATAGAAAAGGTTAATGTGACAGCTTTGCATTCTTAATCTCAAACCAACTGAGCTATCAGGTGGCCCACAAGACACCCTATGCCACTATTAATAAGATAAGAAATTAGTATGATATATCACATAAGAAACGTCTTATTGATCGTCAAAATTGAATAATATCGCTGATGGGGTCATTGTCACAAGGCTCCGGTCACATTCGTAGCCAGCTTTTTAAATCGATCACAAATGTAGCCAGCTTTTCTACGGCGATCACATTTGTAGCCAGCTTTTCATATTCATGCCTGCCTCAATGAACAAGATTAGATTAGTCTCATTTTTCTGAGTTGATGAATGAAAAACAACATAAATTTTAATTTGAAATTAGTTCATCTAATAACCTGAGGTTTCCGATCAATGTCTTTAGATGTTCGAATTATATTCCAATATAAGTTGATAAACGAAGTAAGTTTTGCAGCATGACGTCAGATGATGTCGATATTTTTAGTCACGAATGCGATGACGTCATATTTCGCGCCATATAAAGGATGGAATTAGAAAAGCTGGCTACGAATGTGATCGCCGGTGAAAAGCTGGCTATACATTTGTGATCGATTTAATAAGCTGGCTACGAATGTGACCGGAGCCTTGTGACAATGACCCCATCGGCAATAATATCAGTATCAATTACTACAACTTGATCAGTCTCTTTAATAATCAATGAAATTGACTGATGAACTCACCAACAAATCGGGTAATGTATCGCATCTTAAATCTGCATTTTATGACTCAAGCTATTAAATAATAGAACCTGTGATGATCAAGTTTACGAGTCGCCAAAATTTCTCGTCAGATGAAATGGAAAAAATGTTATTTATCTGTGTGAAGGAAAACTTCAATGTCCAATTACCCTGACAAATTTGTTTTACCCCAGTCTAATGCTATGAGTTGTGTTGGGGCACATTTGCATAATGTATAATTCTGCAATTTTGGGGCATTAATTTGGAATCTCCGACAACACATCTAAGGCCTGGAGGCAAAGAAATAAGCCCGATGAAGGAGTCGAGGAATTACGGAATCATTTAACGATGCTCTTCTGTTAACACGATAATTTTTTTTCTGCTCACTAATGACGTAGCTGGCTAATGACGCAAAGTGAAACTGACTCAGTGTCCAAAGGAATCCCATCGGAGTTTCGAGAATCATTGATCCGAATTTCACTGGTCCAGCTCATGTGAGCTCGTTATAAAACATTAGAGCTAGGAGGTAATTATATTATGAATGGGCAGTGTCCAGTCGCACCATACAGCTCGGTAACGTCCGATGTCACTATATTGACCCTGATGACTGTTACAAGCTAATGACATTTCGAGTGAATTTTGGAATCCTTCTTCCCTTATCTCGGACTTCTGTCCTCTGAATGTATTTGTAATAATCTCCAATCATGATGATTGTGTTTTGATAACAGGTCAATGTTTTGACCTTTATCTAATTGGCGTGAGTCAAAACTCATTCTATTTGATATTGATTCTCTAGCTGATCTATTATACAGGACTACACAAGAGCAGAAATGCCGATTCTAGGGGCATTGGCCCCTCCTGCTTGACACCAATGTGCGGCAAAAATTCCCTTACAGCATCCCCAGTATGCCAGAAAAATATCAGGTGAAAATGTATTTTTATTATGTTTTAACCCTTTCGTACTAAATGGATTCTCCCATTCAGTTATAAAAGTGTACATTGGAATAATCTATTATAAATTTTCAGGGGTGTTCAGTTAATAAATCAGACGACAGACAGAAAAACAGATAACATAAGAGCAGAATGATTCATATATATTGGTGGGAAATGTTTTCATCAAACGACCTATGGATATTTGTTGAACTTATTATCTCAACATTTCCTATAAAGGGAATAAATAGATTATACTCGTCAATGAGTATTTGGTATAAAAAGAGTGTTAAAGTGAAATAGATTTAAATGTAGTTTAGCATGAAGTTGATAACTGAAAATGCATTAGCAAATTCTATTAGCATTATCTATACATGGCTTCCAAATCTGAATTCATTTAACCCTTCCATGACTGGAATGACTGGAGCTTCCTGAAATTTTGCGAAACCATGTGCCAATGCATTCTCTTATATATGCAAGTCTCCCAAAGGGCTCGAGTCTTGCATATATAAGAGAATACATTGGCCTAACAATATTTGCTTTGACCTTGTAAGCCAGTGCATTCTCTAATATATCCGAGTCTCCCTATGTGAGACTGGCACAGGGTCTTTAATGCTGCATCAGCGCAGCTTCTTTCATGAAAGGATTAATGTCACGACCAACCAGAACAGTGGTAACATATGCTCCAAACTAATAATGAAAGTGTCAATGACACTGTAGCTCAACTTGGAAAGGAGTAAATATTTTGCTGAGCAATGAATAGAATGATAAAGAAGGAAAGTGAACTAGAGGTCACCCCAAAGTTTGGTCTATGATCTGATGAGGGATGTGGTCTGTAGGGTGTGCCAAAGCATTTAGTCATGCAAAGAGTAAAATCCAAGATGGCTGCTGGCGGCCATGTTTGTCATAAAAAATAATTCAAATTTGATAGCTCCCATCTAAAGGTGATCACAATCGTGCCTGAAGCTACATATGAAGTTTCGTGAAGATCGGATGAGGGATGCCGCCTGCAGGCCATGCCGAAGGAATTGTTGATGCAAGGACGGACCGATGCATTGCTAGATGGACACACAGATGGATGACGGACACCAACCCATGGCAATAGCTCAAACTTTATGTTGTAAAGTTGAACTAAAAAACTTAAAAATCACCATACAATCAATGTCAGCATAAATTTTCAAATAATATCCACTTCTTGTTTCGACTGTATGCCCTCAACTTTCGCCAAAGTTTCACACGGAAAAATTTTAACAAATATAATTTAATTTTGTTATGTAAGCAATGGACCCAATATTCCTTTGATATGCCAGCAAATATTGAACACAGGCTCGGCATAGTGGCATGATGGGAAGTGCAGATTATAATTAGAAAGCATATTTCAGCATCAAATGAAGATATGTCCTTTAATTCAGAATAACCGAGTTTGCACATCAAGGGTTTATATGTCAATTGATTTTGTAACGAGTCAACCTGTTCCCCGACTCGTGCAGTGGACGTCAACTCAATAAAAGCCAACAGAGCATTCTGTGTTTCTTGTAAAAATAATAATGAATCGTCAATTGTCAATACGTCCGGGTTCAATGGTCTCATCAATAGCATGTGAAACGCCTACCTGGTAACATGTGCTATAATAGGTGGTACTCAGTCGTGCACACGATTATAACCCTCGGGTGTGCAATATACTCGGTGGAGGCCTATCATTATACACGTTTGAGGTCGGACTCCGATTCTTTGTTAGTACATACTCCTCACAGAGAAGATGGACACCATATGTAACTAGCGTGATATGCTTGAATCGTACCTGACAGTGTGATATGATAGGACGGAAGGATAAATATGTACAAAAAATTGACTCATTAAAAACACAACAGGGACTCTGTTATGGTCCCTTACATCTCTGAAGATCACTTGACTCACGTCAAGATGCGATATACAACAATCCACTGAGTGAATTGTATATATTCAATCCAATGAAAATATAAGCCTATGAGTCATGGTTATAATTTGATAATTGCTGACATATTTTTTAAAGTTTGATGTATGGGTAACTTTCACTTCAAAATTTCAATTATCTCGACATGATGTTTGATATTCGAGTACGCTTGTGATAACAAAATGAACAGGTACAACTTTATGGTATTTGAGAGACAATTACATGAATTTGCCATATATGAATAGATTTGAATCTAAATTTGAAAAACTTAAGTGACTAACTGACTTTCACAGCGATTATCTATGATTATCTACGTTTGAGATATTTTTCATTTACTACTTCTGTTCATTATTTAGCTTGATCCCGCCGTGAACAGTGGCTGTATTATTACTGGTATGTGGTATTTGCATCAGCGTGTACCCTAAAACATGATGATCCCCTTAAAACATGGTCAGTAAATTATAGCAATCTGCATTTTTCAAGGACAACTGTAAAGATGTATTCATGGGCTATTTTTATGAGACCGAAATTGCATTTTATTTAGGTACTAGAATATAAAATGTCACGTTTGAGCTGATGTTCCCAGTGGAAAATATAGAATTTACTACCCATTTATTTTAGAAATGTTCGGTCATTAACTGCACGATAGCGACACTAATAACTAAATTGTAGCATTAATTTTGCAATAAAAATGATTTTATTTGGTATCTACATGCAATTTGTCACCTGTAATTTCTACTAACTTTTGTCAATGAGAGAAAGCCAATATTCATCTGATATAAGAAAGATGTATAAAATCTATTGTATACTACGCCCAAGACAACAACAGAAAGTCTGAAATCCTGCATACATCTTTAACCCTTTCTACACTAAATACTCATTGATGAGTAGTTCCCTTAGGAAATGGTCTGATAATAAATTCAACAACTTTATTAAACTTATTATCTCAACATTTCCCACCAGTGAATATGAGTCCCTCTGCACTTGTATTATTTTTAGTATGTTTGCCGTCAGTGTTCGCGCATTTTTTCGAATTTGGCTAATAAAAATTTCATTTGGCTAAACTTTTGGCTAATTTTTTTTTACCCCAAATGGAGACGGAAAGCAAATTAAAAAGCGCTGAATATATCGACGTACGGTCCAGACAAAGTTAGGCGACGAAAGTATTTCGTACTTCAGAAATATCGTACCGTAACGGTCCAAAAATATATGGATTTTTGTTTATACGTGGTCGTTTTTGTAATGTCCAATAAATTGGCGGATCGGAAGAGTATCCATCACTGCACATAATCAAACTTCACGAGACAGCAATAGGTGAGCTCTAACATTTAACCAGCCTAATCGTCAAAATGCTTAATCTGTACACTGGTTATGTAATGTTTTGTTGATTCGGCAGTCTGTAAGATAAAATACCTAAATGTATTGTTCCTTAATTGGAGGTACAGGCGAGCAGTTTTTAACTCAATGGTTACATAATGTGTCACAAACTGCATCCCGTCTGGCATCAGATCATAAAAGGTTTGATATGCAATAGTTAGCGATCATCATGGTGTCAGCGACAGAGTTATTACAATTGGTTTAGCGGATTTATGTGATTATAATTATATAGAATGTTAGTTTTATGTTCGCGAATTTCGTTTCAGGTAACTACTCCCATAGTGCATCTGAACAAATGTCGAAGGAGAGCAAAAACATGAAGGAAAACAATTAACAAACATAGCCGAAGAGAACAGTCCATCGTCTCTGCGATGAAAAATTTCTGACTGATTTTCACCGGGCTTTTTGCATATTATATGGTCGGATTTTAAATCCCACCGTATTATGTATTAATGCTATACATAAATTGATCTGTCTGTGTGTATATAACGCATACCTATGTTCGTATAATATTGTCTTTAAAGTTGTTTTTGTGTTGTTTTAGTTATGTTTTTATTCCAAGTAACAAATAAAGTTTAAAACAAATATTTTAGTCATTAATTGTGAAGCGCCGAGAAAATGAGGATTTAATTTGGCCAAAGTTATTTTCATTTTGCTAATAAAATTGTCATTTGGCTAAACTTTTGGCCACAATATTTTTCGGTTCAGCGTGAACACTGTTTGTCGTCTGCCCATTTTTATGGACACCCCTCCAAATTAATGATAGACTATTCCAATGTATACTTTTATAACTAAAGTTGGAGAATCCATTTAGAAAAGAAAGGGTTAATCTTTGCTCACTGATGTCACATTCCTGATAACTATAATATATAAATTCCCTATATGAATGTTAAATGCTCTGGAAAGATGAGAAAAGTTGCCTAATATGAATGCATTATCAAGAAACTCGAAGAATGGAAGCTTAAATCAGCTACAGGTGTTTACATAGTTAATTCCAGTTTTGTTCACACCATAAACATTGGTTTAATTAGGTTAAGATTCCAGTTGCATTGTCAACACATATCCTACAAGATAATTTGATGCTAAAACAACTAATTTACATAAAATTCCCACAATGATTCCTTATGTCACATGATGCAATATTTTCTAATTCCGGACAAAGTGTTTGGAATCTTTCTTTTTTCCCAACTTGTTCAGGAAAATACTCTGTGGATAGAAATGATCTGCCAACATTTATCATGCAGAAACAATTTTGCTTTCTGTTCTTTTCAGAAAAGAAATCAGATAAAAAACAAAATCAAGCTCCATCAAGTTGGTTAACAGAATAATCCAAAAAACTTAATGACATTATGCATTAAACAAGACATCGGTTGTGAACAAAAGGCCAGAGATCCATGAGCAGTATCATTTATTCACGACTCGATTGCACGTTATAACAGGGAATCTGCTCAGCAATGAAGACTGCAAATAGAACGTTCATAGTGACAATCCAAATGGAATGAAATGACAGGACCAATCAGCAGAACCATTTCATCACGAGCCTTTCCAAAGAACTTGCGAAACCATTTGAGTGCAAGGTAGTTCTCTACCATCTATTCAGGGGCTTGCTATTTAATTTCCTGCCGTTACACCAAGGACTCATTGAAATTACAAATCAGATGGAACCACAAAGAGAGCTATTCAGTTCTAAATGACACAAGACAATGAAAGGATTCAAGGAAGCCCAGACCTCTTTGACTTTCCAGCATTCTGTCTCCACTGTTATTACCACTGTCAGTGATTTAAACAGACAGGGCTGGTTTGAACCCCAAAATTATGTATTAGTATACAGTAATGCCCTAAATAGTCGACTCCTTAACCACAGCAGAATTATGGGTAACTTTTAAGGATTTAGTCTGAAATATGGCTTGTTGCCATTCATCGGGAAGCTCTCCGTGAGATCTTTCCGATGAATGGCAACAAGCTATATTTCAGACTAAATCCTTATCCATTACTTGGTATACATAATTTGCTTTAAACAGACATGGCTTGTTTGAACACCAAAATTATGTACTAGTATACACAATTTGATACACATAATTTAGTAAGAGGTATCTCAAAACATACCTACGTGGAATATTTCCGAAACAATTTGTCCAATTATAGCGCTGAAAATATGTGTTTTGTTTCTTATATTTTTCAGTAAATTTTATATTGTTTCATTTGTGTTGGTTCAAATTTTTAATCAACAGTCACTTGTGGATTATGGGAAGAAATTCTCGAGCTTTCATATTTATGATTACAATGATTAGAAAGCAGTGCGTGAAGTTTTAAAAAAGGTTCATGTTAAGATAATTCAATATACCTTTTCTGGACAGTCGCCAGATATTTTCCGTTTCCGATTCCAGAAGTTCAATGAATACAAATGGCACATTGTTTGCTCCGTGTTCAAAGTTGTATTTTTGATGAATTCAATGCTTTTTTCTGGCTCGTGACATAATTTCCGGTATCCACTCAAAAACACTAGATATCCTCGATTAATCACACCACTTCTGGAAGAAACCACCGATGCCTGATTTGCGAGCCACACAAATTGCAGGTAGTCTGATTGGTGTAATTTAGCAAGTTTGCCAGTTGCTTGTCAGCAAACATGGCGAGTTAAACTAACAAGGTTACCTGCAATTTGCATAGCAAAAAAATCTGCTTCGCCATCATTAGGTGGCCTATGGCAGCCTAATGCATCTCCCGAATGAGCCAACAGGGCCCCAGCATCCATCATGAACAAATGGTACATTCCTGGATTAACTAGCAGTCAACCATTATTAAAGGCTCCTTCTCCTGGTGTCTGTGAAAAAATTAACAATTTTTTATATCAAATAAATAAAAATCTACCCCAAAAATGCCCAGGTCGAATGCTGTAATAATTTATGGATAAGAAGGAAGTGATGCTGCATATAAGGGTCCAGGTATTGAGTTTAAGAACCAAAGTGTGTAAGTTGGGAAACCTCAAGATTTGCACCCTCCCACCTCCCCAAATTCTAAAGTGCAATTACTAGCAATTTGGCATGCTATAAGTGTTTTTATTCAGAAAATTGAGACCAATTTATACCAGGAAGAATCTATCATCTTTGAGTATGTAGAAATTTTTCGACATACAATACATGACAAATTCAATTAAACGGCATTGACAGACTTGTATAAAAATGCTGTCTTCCTGCTTGGAAAATGAGATACAGTAATAACGACACCCAAGGGCCACATTGTGTGAGCAAGGAGACGTGAAATCATGCTTAATACAGTCATATAGCGACACTCTGCTAGAATTTAATTGACTTCATTAAAGGGAAATAAGAAATTCAAATTTTAACTCTGCCGAGATAGAATAGGTTGCTCTCTACTCGAGGTAATGACAATATCGATGTCTCCCATCTACAGTATGAAGTCTATAACAGGAAATTAAGAATTAAAGGCACGGGCGGTGTTTGTTGCAGAAATATTTATATTTGTTCCAATCACCACCAACGGAAGGAATATTAAAAAATATATAGTTTTGTTCATATGCCAAACATAATCAGCGCGAAAATAATATAATGTAGTCAAGACGTACGATGGTGTATGTAAACAAGAACCTGCTCGTGTTACAGAAGTTTTGCTTCTGTTTACGTAACACAGCGCAATTCTATTGGTTAATCACACACAAATGATATAAACGTTCTTTATTATTTCCATATCAGGAAAACAGTAACAAATTACGCTCTTTATGTTTACCATATCCGGATCTAAACAAAAGCCAGGTTCTGTAATTTTTTTTGCATTTGTTTACATAACAAAGAAAAAACATTTGACAATAATATACTGTTTATGCCATATTTCTGATTGGTATAAGAACAAAGTCTGTCTATATTTTACTATTCTTTCTGTTTATGGCAGTTTTTGACGGAGCTGAATATTTTAACAGCATACCCACCACCAACACCGCCCGTATCTTTAAGCAAACATGTACATATATGACTTCATACAAATTAAAGATGGTGTATCTCTCACTGGATATAGGTCATACAAATAGTAGATACCAAAAGCATAAGTGCATGATCGGGTCTAAGTTATGTATGATTGTAATGAGAACCTCTAGCCATTTTAAATTTCACACAAAGCCAAACTCCACACCCCCCCTCCCCGGGATTATGACTGGGTGTATGTTTGTTTTAAGTTATTTATGATTGTAATGAGAACCTCTATCCATTTTAAGTTATATAGGATTGTAATGAGAACCTCTAGCCATGATTTAAGTTATTTATAATTGTAATGAGAACCTCTAGCCATTCTAAATTTCACATGTCTTCACCACCACCACCCCCCCCCCCCCCCCCCCCCCCCCCCCCCCGCCGCTTTTTATTGGGTGTATGTTGTTTTAAGTTATTTATGATTGTAATGAGAATCTTTAGCCATTATAAATTTCAGGTGATGATTGTGGTAAACTTTACAGACTTTACAGTCTATCTTACAATTTGCCAATCATTAAAGATGGTGCATCTCTTTACTCAACTTCTGTATTAATTCAGAGGTGTAAATTAGTCTACCCTTCTACTATAAATTACAACACAAATTTATGCAAATAGCCAGAGTATGCGCTTTATTGTGCAAAATCAGGAAAGAGGCATATCACAAACAGCTGGTATTATTCCTGCGTTAAAACAGAGATGAAAACCCATTCTTTGGGGAAAAACCCTCTGAAAGCATGGAACAATACCTCATACATGACATGAATATAACATGAATCAATTTGTATCATGACAAAGTAATATAATATACATTGATCTACTCGTTTGTATATATCAGATTTATTTTGTTTGTTTGTTTTTTTTGCCTTTTTTATGTGATATACTTTTGTATAATATATTTGTTGTCGAACCATTCGCTGCAAGCAGACTGGCTAAAGTGATCTATTTCACTCATAACGCCCAAGGCGTAAACACATTTCAATTGTAATACTGCTCACTCATAATTAACCATTGACAAATCATGCAGTCACCGAACAAGCACTCAACACATTCGGTGACCATTCAATTGTAATTACTCGTATCGATATAGACAAAAGTTTTGATACTATTCTTCGAAATGTACAAAATTATTAATAATTTGGAGTCAGAGAGACAGGGCAATAAAAGCTTCTGCAACTAGAAATTCATTTTCTTTTCTCACTGAGAGCTTTCCGATGAATGGCAACAAGCCATATTTCCGACTAAATCCTGAAAAATTACCCATAATTCTCCTGTGGTTAAGGAGTTGATTATTTAGGGCATCACTGTACATAGGTAAAATATCACATTATTGCTTAAGAGTGGATTCATGTACATTGTAGAACTGCTAATTAATTTACAGAGGACCACATACATTGATGTCTTTTTCTAGTTCCAATACATGAGTATGTGAGTACGTAATCAAGACGAACATGCATTCTAATCTTATAATCTTTCATGTTTGAACATAAAATTATATTTAAGGAGCGCCTTTAGCTTAACAATTCTTAATTGATCTCCGCTTCCACAACAGCTTCAAAGATTCATGTTATAATTGCAGTATGCTCTTTTGACTAGCGACAGATCAAAATCTGTATTCATATTCCATATTAAAATGGTTCTACAGAGTTAACTTTTTCTGCCACAATTTTCAAGGTATGTTGTATTAATATTGAAAATGTTTGCAACTCAAGGTTTAGATGTTTTAGCAATTAGATACCGAATAAGCACCAAAGTAGGGAAAGAAGATAAAGGAAATATATATGAACTTATTTTATACTATTTACGGCCAACCACCAACAACTATTAAAGGCACCAAAGAATTAAATGTTCAATTATCTAATAGAAATAACTAAGTCCTGGGCTGTTCAAATGCTTAATTACGGAAAGATATTTGAATACTTTTTAACATGGCATATGCATGTATTTTTAATAGTCATCCACTTTAGTATTTGAGTATTTAATGGGTACTGAATGAAGGCTTCCTCTTTTGGTATATATGTAGGCTTGATAGACAATGTTGGTTTTGCTTTTGTAAAGCCTTCCGCATTGAACCCATAATCAGCAAACAATTGATAGGAATGGGAATATCTTTCAGCACCAAAATCATTTTTGTATGAACAAATCAAATATAAATAGTCAAAACCAGGGATAATTATGCATGAGCAAAGTTCTACGCTCTAAGACTCATCCAATCATAACATTCTACAGTAATGCCCTAATTAATCGACTCCTTAACCATCCACAGCAGAATTATGGGTAACTTTTCAGGATTTAGTCAGAAATAAATGTTTTAATAACAATCTATGCCATAGCATATGATTATAATACTATAATTCATCACCAATTTGAGCATCTGTTCAATCGGTGAGAGCTTTCCGATGAATGGCAACAAGTCATATTTCTGACTAAATCCTGAAAAGTTACCCATAATTCTGCTGTGGTTAAGGAGTCGATTAGTTAGGGCATTACTGTATATCCAATGATATCATTCTAACAATTACATGTTCTTCTTCATTAGTATTACATATAGTTTTTAATTCACCTAATTCATTCCGAAAGATTTCGCCATCCAAAATAACACCACAAGCAGGGGTTCCAGACCATGGGGGAGGGGCTGTATGCTGAAAGGGAAGGGAACATATATGCTCTCCTGCTCTCAATCATATGAAGAGGGTAGATGAGATGTGCCTTTATTCACGATATTGATTGCTCGAAACTTTGCTTTCGAAATGCCATGAACTATGATCTTCCATCCTGTGTAATACCAGATACAAGATCTGCAATTGTGTCAAAATTGAGCATCAAAGCACTAAACATTCATAACAAAACTGTATAGACAATTTTGGTTTCACTTTTGTGGAAGCTAAGACACTTCCACTCTCACACAGATTTAGCATACAATTGATCTGACCATCAGATGCTTAACCCTTTACCCAACAGAAGGGCCCTGTGCCAATGCATTCTCTTATATATGCGAGTCAACCATAGGTCGCCTCGCATATATAAGAGAATGCATTGGCTTAACACATTAAAAATTATAAAATTGTTAAAGATTGTAAGAAAAAATGGTAAAAAAAGAGTTTTATTTTAGGCCAATGCATTCTCTTATATATGCGAGGCGACCTATGGTCGACTCGCATATATAAGAGAATGCATTGGCACAGGGTATAACTGTAACTATCACAATGTGGTCAAGGAGCTGGTTCCAATGATATCCATATTTGTATGGTTCTATTGAGACAGACCGGAGATATTTTAGGCTGTTGAAGCTTTATTTGGCCAGTTTTGGCCGGTTTGTTGGGTAAAGGGTTAAAGCACCAAAACTGAATCAATAGACAGGCCTAGGGATCAAATCACATGAGGATAATTATATGCTCTAAGACCCATCAAATCCTTGCATTCCATATATATCCATTAATATCATTCTGACGATTAATTCCCCATTTCTCTGCAATAAGTATTACATATGGTTTTTACTTCATCTAAGTTAATGCAGAAAGCTTTCACCATCCAAAATAATACCACAGGCAGGGGTTCCAGACATTGGGAGGGGCCTGTTTGTTGGGCGGCAAGGGAACATATATGCTCTCGTGCTCTCAATTATATGAAGGGGTAGTTGTCCCATTATTCATGACAATTTACTGCTCAAAACTTTGCTTACGAAATGCCGTGAACTTCTTCCATCCAGTGAAATATGAGATATACGATTTGCAATTGTTTCAAAGTTGAGCAGCAAAGCGTTAAACGTTCATATAAAAATTGTTTCACCATTTATAGACCATTTGGTTTCTTTTTGTAAAAGCCATAACACTTTTGTGTTCACCCAGATTCAGCAAACAATTGATCTGACCACAGGAGTTGCTTAGAGCACCAAAATGGTTTTATTTGAACAGAATCAAATGCAAATAGTCAAAACCAGGGATCAATAAGCACAAGGCATTCTATGACGGAGAATGCCAGATAAGGCCTAAAATTATAGAAAACTAGAAGGAGCTCTGAGCACGCTGCCATAGCTCCGGGTTGTGTGCCTAGCAATTGACTAGGTTCTGTGACGTAGTCCTGTATTTGCTAACTCAAGCTAACTTCCCCTGGCGTGAGCAGCACATATGATCGCTGCTCTGCAGGGGTCATTTCTGTAAATATAAATATTAGTGATCACATTGATCTGTTTGCATCAGACGAAAAGATTTGGGAGTTCTGACAATCTCCAATAATCAGGGAAATCGCCTGAACAATATTTGGATGTACAGTATTAGTGAACGGTTGTTTCTGAGTTAATTTTGACAATCTGAGACCCTATTTCTTGCCCCTTGCGAACTGGTGAATCATTAAATATGTGATTGCATTATTGTAAGCCCCTGTAACAGTTTTTAACCATACATTTTCATTATTGTATTTGATCTTAAGATCAAATTAGAGAGAAAAAAGTCACTAGGCCACACATTCCTTGAATTAGGTGGCTATATTTGACCAGTAGCTTTTTTAAGAAATGAAAAATTTGATTCTGGGAACAATCATTGAATAAAACTTTACTTCCAACTGTCTATGTTGTTAACACGCCTAAAAAGTTTTATTTTATTAGACACCAGGGTCAACAAGGGTCATATCTCTGGTAAATATAAGTAAAGCAAACCCAAATTCGAATTTGACCTGTATTGTCATATGAGTGATCATACACTATATATGAAAACAATCAGATAAATAAAACTAAAGTTATCATCCGGAAACCAAAATAATTGGCAAATTCTATATTGAGAAAGACATTAACTCTGGTGAAAAAGGGTGGACTTCACCCATATTTGAACTTGACCTGTACCCCTAATCATTAAGCTCACATACAAAACGAATTTGAGATACATTTATCACATGATCAAATAAACGCGTAGCAACGCGAAGTATTCATCGAAAACAACAATCATAAACTTCAGCAATCGCAAGTCATTTAAATAATGGCGTGACGTCATCGCACATTCTAATATTACACGTGTGTCTTGCAAATAATTATGAAGCTGGTTTTGTGGGTTAATTATGTGATAAATTGGAATAGTTGATGAATCATTTGGAGGCGTGTTCAGGAAATATAAGCAGACAAAAGATACCAAAAGTGAAAATGAATTCCTATTCATTGGTGGGAAATGTTTAGGGATAAGTAAAAGGATAACTACTCATCAATGAGTATTTAATATAGTAAGGGTTAAATCTGGGAATAACATGGGTAGGACACTAGAAACACAGACTTTTTCATAATTGAGACACTGTGAATGGTTCAATACATTCAGCCCATGTTCCTACCAGATTTCCTCCCCCCAAGAGGTGGTTATTATATGAAGCGGATAAGCCTGGAGACTTGTCCAACTAGATTGAACTTGTTGATCCCTAGGAAGCCTTGAGTTTCACAAACCGGTTTGTGTATATATGCTTCATATAATATTTATATCGTTCTGTCATCATATTTCTATGGTTCCAGTTCAATGAACTGAAATATACAAAATACGCCCATGGTAATTCCAACCAAGGGGCCATAACTCAGGTGAAAATTTGCAGGCGAAACCTAAATCAAACTTGACCTGTATTTTGCACTAGTAAACTCACACACCAAATTTAATTCCCAATCAGTTCTGACTTACTCAAGTTTTCATCTGGAAACAAAATTGAGTCAAATTCCAACAAAAAGGGCTATAACTGGTTAAAAAATGGCGGATGGAAACCAAATTCGAACTTGACCTGTATTTTGTCCTAGTAAACTCACATAACAAATTTCATTCCATTCTGTTCCGACTTACTAAAGTTAACATCCGGAAACAAAAAAAGCGAAAGGACAGACTAACTTTTGGACAGACCAACAACATAATACGTCCAATTTTTTTAAACGGGCGGATTAAAAGCAAATGAATGCTTAACCCTTTACCCAACAAAACCGCCAAAACCGGCCAAATAAAGCTTCAACAGCCTAAAATATCTTCGGTCTGTCTCAATAGAACCATACAAATATGGATATCATTGGAACCGGCTCCTTGACCACATTGTGATAGTTACAGTTAGCCCTGTGCCAATGCATTCTCTTATATATGCGAGTCGACCATAGGTCGCCTCGCATATATAAGAGAATGCATTGGCCTAAAAAAATCTTTTTTTAACACTTTTTACCATTTTTTCTTACATTCTTTAACAATTTTATAATTTTTAATGTGTTAAGCCAATGCATTCTCTTATATATGCGAGGCGACATATGGTCGACTCGCATATATAAGAGAATGCATTGGCACAGGGCCGTTCTGTTGGGTAAAGGGTTAAATACAACAGATAAATATAGATCATACATCCTCGAAACAAATGAATAATGTCACTTTAAAGAATATAATTGCAGAAAATCCTTCACAGGAAAACAAAATTGGATAAAACCCCAGTAGCACCTCATAAGTTATTCACTCATTTTGTTGAAAAGCTTTCAACAACAACTCCACTGGGAAATTGCCCACCCATAAACAGACGTGTTTTTCAATTATGTATCGCGTTTTTACGAGCTCATCATAACGATTGTTGTTTGGAAAGCATGGATCTTTCTACAGAAGTAACGGCCGCACAGATCCCTGAAGAGCGACGGCATGTTTGTAACTACATTATCGCTGGAGCGGATGTTTTGCGTTGTCAATAAATACTGAAGGAATTTCGAACTGATGTCCTTGTATGATGTTGACATATCCATATACAGTAATGCCCTAAATGATCGACTCCTTGAATCACAGCCGAACTATTGGGTAATTTTTACCCATAATTCTGCTGTGGTTAAGGAGTCGATTATTTAGGGCATAACATATATGTACTATAAACTCCATATATCTGTTAGTTCTTTTAGAAGTGTTGACTGTAAAATAGGCGGTACAGTCATTAAGCATCTCACATTGGGAGTTGTGCTGGTGCAGCATTGAAAATCTTATGCCAGTGCATTCTTTTATATATGTGAGTCTCCCATAGGGAGCCTTGCATATAAAAGAGAATGCACTGGCTTTCACGGTCAAGGTAGGCCAATGTATTCTCTTATATAAATGTATGCAATGCTCCCTATGCATGTTTTAACCCTTCATGACATAAAGCTGCACTGGTAAAGCATTAAAGATCCTGGGTCATTGCATTCTCTTGCATTGTTCCAGCTTAGCAATATACAATAATATGTATTCAATGGTTGGGATTCTGTTCAATACAATGTTCCTCACATCAACCGGTGTGGAATAAAAGTTTATCAGTTAAAATCTCTGAAATAAGCACGCAACATGCCTTTACAATTAGCGTACAACTATAGCAACCTGTAATGTTAATGTGAGTTTAACTACAGTAATGCTTTAAGTAATCAACTTCTTAACCACAGCAGAATTATGGGTAACTTTTCAGCATTTAGTCGGAAATATGGCTTGTTGCCATTCATCGGAAAGCTCTCGGGGAGAGCTTTCTGATGAATGGCAACAAGCCATATTTCCGACTAAATCCTGAAAAGTTACCCATAATTCTGCTGTGGTTAAGAAGTCGATTACTTAGAGCGTTACTGTAAGCTGTCCCATGTTGAGATTTTCCAGTTGTGTGACTTGGTAAAAAGCTGAGTGACACAGCAGACCTTTTAATGAACACCAAGAGAAACAAATTACTGAAAAAACGTCATATTTTCAACTTCCGGAAGCCATTTTGGATGGGGAGTTCCAATTTTGCCCTATAAAGGTGGCATGTCTTAGCTTCACGAAAATATAAACATTTGTATATATTTTTAATTTGACTAGATTTTCCCGCTATAATTTGGATCAAACTGACTTAGGGGTTAGTTTTTAAAAAACGGTGGCAATGATGGATGCCATCTTGTCTGGAGTCTACACAGCCACTTTTTTTTTGCATGTTAACATTGCTTAAAAGTTGAAGGACATAATAACATGAGTGGGGTAAAGTTAAGTCCCGGGGGGGGGGGGGAGGGGGGGGGGGGGGTGCAAGGGTACCCCTATCAGCTCCCAGACTAATTCAATGGCTGCTATTCCATTGAATACATGTGCCTCATGTCAACGGTTGTGGAATAAAAGTTTATCAGTTAAAATTACTGAAATAAGCACACAACATGCCTTTAAAATTAACATACAAGTATAGCAACCTGTAATGTGAGTTTAACTAAGCTGTCCCATGTTGAGATTTTCCAGTTGTGTGACTTGGTAAAAAGCTGAGTGACACAGCAGACCTTTTAATGAACACCAAGAGAAACAAATTGCTGCAGAAAATTGTCCCAAATTTGATTTTGAAACACAACTGTGTTTTTTAAAGAGCTTGCCGAGGAAAGTGACAATACTGTGAGTCTAATGCAAGTTATATTCACTGTGCACAGCGATCTTAAATGAGACGGGATAATAGGGAAGAATCACCACCCAGTAATGGCATCACGGCCAACGCTGCCTCATCTAACGAGAAAAGCTCACAAAAAGGAAATTGAGTTTTGAGCCACATATGAGATGACATCACGTTGCACACACATGGCTTGTGGGGCTTGGTATATTTCTATACTGGAGGAATAATCAGCGTTGTATAACGGGACACATATATGGCTGCTGGATATGACTAGATTTAACAGACGGGGATGTGGCTAGAGGGTCCTTGCTTCGGGGTGGGTGCCAAACTTTGAATTTCCAATTGCATCCACATCCCTAAAACTAGACAAAATTTCCAGCTCTAGTGGTTGGATATTTTCCTGAAGGCAATTTCAGTCTATAATTTTATCGTGAAAATATATTTTACTCCAGATCATGGTTGTAAATTTGAACTATCAGGACCAGTATCACCTATTTTAAACTCCAACTGTCGTCTGCATAGTTTACCTGATAATCCCTCCAGATGAATAATAGACAATTCCAATTTAAACTTTTATAACTGAGTTATCATTCAGTATAGAAAGCTATAAAACAAACAACTAATCATGAGACCAATAAAGGCCCATGTACAGTAGAGAGCTTTCGAATGAATGGCAACAAGTCATATTTCCAACTAAATCCTGAAAAGTTACCCATAATTCTGCTGTGGTTAAGAAGTCGATTACTTAGAGCATTACTGTAGACGGGATCACATCCTCATGATTTCTGAGTCTGACTTTGAACTAGAACAAGCAAAATAACATTGAGATATTCACATGGCGAGTGTTCTAGTCATCCTGATGATAAGTCCAAGTCTGCTCGTACGAAAACCAGCTAAGATATCGAGATAGCAAAATGCTGTTTTTCGTCCGAATCGGCCCCATTGCCATTTGTATGACCGCGGACACCAGAAAGTAACAAAGAACATTCATATACCCATCATTTTCTAATTTATACAATAATACTAACAAAACAAAAGACCAAAAGTATGACATAATTCAGCAAAGATAAACTTCATGGTTTGATGCCGAATTTGCAGAAAACGTGCCGCACTCAATGCTATCTGTAAAGAATTTTAATCATATCTACTCGGGTTCAGCGGTAATTGTCCTATATAAACACGCCATATAAATTTCAAAATTGTACAGATCGCAGATATAACTGTGAAATGTGTGCAGCAAATTCATGCATGATCTGACTTTAGGCTAAAAATCACTCAACTGCATGGACGCGTACTTGTAATTATCCATATTACAAAACAAACACAGAAGTATACACGAGTCAACAATATAATCAAAGAAAACTGCTTAGGTCGCTTTAACTATTCCAAAAGTCACCGGCAAACGATTTATAATACAGAGATTTTCATTTTACTGTTTTAGTGAGTCAATAAGTAATTACAGAGAGTAAACGGGACCCTACGATTAAAGTCAAGACTAGGCTAACAATTAGCTCGGCATACAATAATGAACATTATGCAAGGTCAACAGTAAAGCATTAGGCGTAGTGCATCATAATGTTGATGATTCTACCTTCAGGCTATAGGGCTGTTATTGAGTGAAAACTATCTCCGGCTTTAAAACACCTTTCAATTCAAGTTCAGAAATTTAAACTTCTCCAAAGCATGCAATTAAGGGCATTATAATCGCTGTTAAAATATGAGTCTCGGTCACGAAACACGAGTTCATTACTCCGGAAATGTTCAGTCTGTTAGTATCCCTGGAATTAAATTTTTAAGTGGAATTAAGGATTATTCTAGGTGAGTTAACTGTTGAGTAATGGGTTAATTTTAACCTGTACACCATGGTTTTCGATAGGGGTTGGGGAAATGGTACCCATATGGCTGCTGGGGGAAATCTCAGTCCATGAGCAAACTCTCAATATGGTAATATATATGTAGATAAAGTCAAGGAATCATAATAGAGTTTTATTTTTGACAATTTGAAAGGTTAAGGTTGTCATTTGGCATGCGTATAAACATTGATATTGTATCGGTACCGTAAACTGTGCAACATAACGTCAAGTTAAATTCGCATGCAATTTTTCATGCCACCACCAACAATGGTAGACGAAATTGTTAAAATTCACAATTTATTTCAATGTCTGACTTCACTACATTCATGACAACATGTTATACCATGAAATATTCCTGATCATTCTTCAGTGGCTAATATCTGGACGTTAGTCTACATAATCATTAATGAGAACCAGTCAGAATAGTGTGTTAGTTGTGAAAGTAACCTAACCAGGCAGAATCAACTATGTGGCTTTTAGTGATGTTTCAGAATAAGGCAATAATAATTGTCAATGTGTGTAGCCATGAAAAGCATTCTTTTCCTGGCAAATGGTTCACCATAGTGATCAGCATTAGCGGGCACATAAAATTATCTTTGTTTATTGCTCCCTGTTGGTTTTATTTAGTGGCAGATATACACCTGTTGTAAGCATTGATCTGTGGGCCAGGTAGGAGAATATGTCAAGAGGGGAAATGTGTGTGAAAAGGGACCCTAAAAGGGACCCACTGCTCTTTAGCAGAAACCCTGCTGTACATACTGAATGAGAGAATCTAATTCTACAGGTATATTGCAAGTTCTATGAGTATACATTGGAATAGCCTATTCTCAATATATTGGTATATTCATATAATATAAGCTGACGATCGACGCAGCAAAATACCTTAACCCTTTCATGATGGGAGCTGCGCTGGTGCAGCATTAAAGATCCTGTGCCAGTGCATTATATTATATATGCGAGTCTCCCATAGAGAGCCTCACTTACATAAGATAATGCATTGGCACAGGGTTTTTGCAAAATTTCAGGAAGCTCCAGTCATGGAAGGGTTATTAAAGGGGTTTCCATGCCTGAGCTATGTCAGGAGGTGGAAAGTTTAGATGGACCTACACAGAATACTACTTTATTGTTAAGCTAGTACACCACATGAAGGAATCTATGCTATCTGAAGACCACATCAAGTTATTATAACTAAAAAAATGTCAAAAAGATGACTGTAATCATTGTATTAGAAAGGAAATTTTGGGAACAGCTTTCTCAGCAAATATCCAAATTGAGTGGAAATGAATAACTTCTATAAAAAGTACATGATCTGAACTAGTAAAAGGGTGGAATGGCAATTTAATTGAGTTCAATACTGCTTAAGAATTTCAAACATTTCGGCAATATTTGTGGGCTGCATCATGCGCCGATGGATTCAAATGGTAAACTCCCATCTAGAGGCCACCCTGAAGATCTATATGAAGTTTGGTGATGATTGGATGAGAGCTGTGACCTGTAGGGTGTGATAAAGGAAAATGTTGATGGAGGGCAGATGCACAGACGATGGATGACCAACCCATGGCAATAGCTCAAACTTTAATAAGTTGAGCTAACAAACTAGATGTTTTATTTACGAAATATAAGGAATTTTGGAATTTTAATACTAAATAATTCATGTCAAAATTAGCTGCATGTATTTAGGTAGAAAAATATCTCTCTAAAAACTAAACTTAATTAAACAGTAGTTGAATCCAAAGTTGAATCCTAATGAAAATTACATAAACTAAAAACTAATGTTGTGAGCGGTAAGTAAGTACACTCATTGCTTTTATGTTGAAAATGGATTCTTTTTGTACGATCTCTACTGATGTACGTAAGAAAAGACAAACATGATCGAGAAAGTGAGGATATAGAAACTGTTGAGTTAATGTTTGTGATTGAACAGTGAGGAAATCGAAAGAATATCATCGCAAACAGTCATCAAAGTGGTAAAGGAATTCACCACAAACAATAAAAGAATTTGTACAGTGCGCGATAATGGAACTTTTAGAAGGCTTTGTTTGAGATAAAGCAAGGACGTGATTGATGGACCGCATTATCAATGTAGAGGCTAATATCGGTGTGTATCGCCAATGACATCCCATAATGCACCATTGTCTTGGGAATATTGTGTTTCGTAGATTTCCTGCATGTTCGGTCTTGAATGCCTTTGAGAAGTGTCATTCCTTTACATGCTGATGGGAGAGCTAAAGCGTTTTAGTGGGGACACTAAACCCATCCAGTTCTGAATGGACCCTCCCATTCAGTTATAAAGTACACATAGGGTTGGCCTATTCTCCATTTGTTGGGGAATTCAGATATCATAGGCACAAAGCAGTGAAATTTCACCCTATACATTTGTACTATATATCTTCATAAGGGCAATTTCCCCCCACAATTTGAATACCTTCCTCCTATTAATCCTCCTATTAATTAACACCTTCTTGACTAAATATTCATTGACAAGCAGTTCCCTTAGGAAATATTCAGATAATTAGTTCAACAAATGACAATAAGTCATTTGTTGACATTATCTGAACATTTCCCACCAATGAATATAAATAATTCTGCTCTTGTATCATCTGTTTTTATGTTTGCTGTCTGCTTTTATTACCTGAACACCCCTCTGAATGAATAATAGACAATTCTAATGTATACCTTTATGACCGAATGTGAGAATCTATTTAGCATAGAAAGGGTTAAAGTGGATATGCCAACCATATACAAGAGATTCAGTCATTCAGCAATAAGGGGGCACAATCTTCATATGGACATTTAGTTTCCTATGTTGAGGGAGGACCTTTCCATGCATATTCACATGTTCAATCTAGAATTGATCATTTTTATTAAACTTGACAGCAATTCTATGCCTCTAGTCCTTAATTTTAGCATGGGATCACCTTCTTTTTTTTGGTGTTTTACAATGGCAGAAAATATGACCTCCAACCATATAGAGCATCTACTTTATGGGGTGAAAGGACGACAGTCTAGCTTGACCATGTCACCCCCTCGTGATATACAATACAATATAATTTCATGTTAAATCTATTTTGCATTCATAATTATTGTATATTGGAAAATAAAATATCCTATCCTATCCCATCCTTGCCTTTATATGGCATCACCAGAAATCCCCCGAGGAAACCATTGCTCGACTATACTGAAACGTAAAGGCAAATCAGTTAGTACATAATAAAGAAATGTCATAAAATTTGGAAATTGTTGTAATTTCGTATAGATTCTACCTGATAATGTTGCCAACATAGATACTATATCATGGAGTACAGTAATGCCCTAAATAATCGACTCTTAACCACAGCAGAATTAAGGGTAATCTTTCAGGATTTAGTCGGAAATATGGCTTGTTGCCATTTATCAGAACTCACTGAGAGCTTTCCGATGAATGGCAACAAGCCATATTTCCGACTAAATCTTGAAAAATTACCCATAATTCTTCTGTGGTTAAGGAGTCGATTATTTAGGGCATTACTGTACATGGTATGGAGCTGCTGAGCGAGCACAGCTGGTTGAGCCAGGAATGAAACTACCTGCTTAATTGACGACCCATAATGCAGTTCACCAGTAGATATATTTGATAACATCTTGATCTTGTGGTGATAGCTTTACTGCGGATTCTATTGTTGCCCCATTAATTACATCAGCTTGGTTACTTTTTACCTTATTTGTTTTCAATTACTCATTCGGTTCCATACCACGAAAACATTTATGGAAAGCCGGACTGTTCAAACATCACCCTATTTGGGGCAATCACGGTCACAGCTTACGTCAACACAATAGTGATACTGATATCCTTTATCCTCGGCCATTAAACAGTAGCACGGATATAGTATCATTCTGACCGGTGAATACTTCTATTATCCAAACCTTTTTATTGCTGGGAATTTGCGTGTCTCAAAGAGAGGACGAGATATGATCAAATTTTATGTTTCGATGTTTAATTTCCACGTTTAATATGGTGCCATGCATTCTTTAGACCGCAGTATATTCCTAATACTCCAAATATATCTTTGCAAAAGACACGCAATTAACCCTTCCATGACTAGAGCTTCCTGAAATTTGCGAAAACCATGTGCCAACGCATTCTCTTATATATGTGAGTCTCCCGGAGCTTTGAATACATTGGCCTAACCTTGACCTTGTATTAAAGCCAGTGTATTCTCTTATATTTGCGAGGCTCCCTATGGGAGACTCACATATATAAGAGTATGCATTGGCATATGATCTTTCACGACTGGAGCTTCCTGAAAATTTGCGAAAACCCTGTGCCAATGCATTCTCTTATATATGTGAGTATAACAGAATGTGTTCTCTTTTATATGCGAGGCTCCCTATGGGTAACCTTTAACCATCTAACTATTGCCCACTAAGGTTAATTTAAACCATGACTTCATGATATAAAAATAAATTTTGGAGAAATAAAATGGATATAGTTCAGCCATATACAGACATTTATCTGCATAGTGTATATGAAGTCATAGAAACTTAATGATGTCATGGAAAGAATTAATGAAAGATGAATACATAAACACATATATTGTTATCGCGGACAATCCACACAGCAAATTCAGAACATACGGTGCCAACATTCCAAAACCGTATCCTGAATTAAACCGCATTTACAAAATATAAAGTCAATAAAAGAATGAAAAAGGCAGACATAAGTGGCCCCCAATGCCTGCTAATCAACGAGTATGCAAATATTATGACTCAGGATCCATTGAAGATGAAAAACATTTTATTACATGATCCTACCCTTATTCCATTCAATAAGCCCATGCTATAAATTGTGATATTAAACGTTCGTTTAATAACAGGAAATAGTGCCAGGTGACCTCTGACTTCTGGTTTGTTGTTTTTTACATTCTGTACGTTACGTCTCAAAATCTATGTCTTCCAATATTTTTTCCAACAAACTATAAGGAATGAAGAGTTTGAAAAGTTGTGTCATTAAATATACGCTATTAAATATGCCAGTCTTTATTTATCTGGGACTATTTTTTTACGCAGACAAACAACGCAGAGTTAAGTGAAACATCATCCCATGACTTATAGAAGCCGATGTTAGATTCTCATCCTATTTGATATTTAAGTATGTTTTGTCGCGGTTTTGGATCATGTAATAAATAGAATCTACAACTCGTCCCCATTTTATAGCGGAATTAACAAAACTCGTCCAGTAAATTAGGTCTGGACCCAGTCTTTTTAAATTCCGCTATAAACTGGGGACGAGTTGTAGATCCTCTATTTGTTCTTTATTGTCAAAAAAGGCCTTTTCGAGAAACAAGCAGAGAAAAACATTATGTTCACAGAAGCCAATGGCTTGGAGAAATTAATATATATCATGCAAAATGATGAGGAGGAAAAGTCAAGTAATGTGATTTACAAAGTTATGAGCAAAATTTTCATAGCTTTCGAGACTACTAACTCTAGCTATAGTTAATTATTACCACTTTATAGGGCGTTCTCTAGGCCATTGATAATGTTTTTCGGGGCGTTCCAAATAGCGTATTGTTACCAAAACAGCGGGCCGATAATGAGAAGCCTAGTTCAATATCGGCCCGCCGCCCGGAAATTATAGATCTCGTTTATTATCGCGAGAGTTACGTCCCTTCAACTTTTATGATTGGAATTCACGCTATATGATTGAATTATTGTATCAAGCGTAAGTATGCATTGATACTTTTAGCTGCCAACCTCTCATTGGTTGTTACTCGTCTCCAATGCTGGGTTTTCCCCTGTCCTATTTTCGAGACTCCGTCAGTCCGTGTCAGCTGACAAGTCAAATGATATCAAACTTAAATATTCTTGAAAATATTTCTCTCTTAATCTACTTCATTATTCCACTAAATCCTCAAATGTGTCAAATGTCCAAAACTGTGGTAATAATAGTAATAACATGATTTCATCGGGCATTATGGTTTATTAACGGCCCTCTGGAATGATTAACAGCCCTCGGGCCTATTAGCGTCCCTCGACTTCGTCTCGGGCCGCTAATAGGCCCTTGGGCTGTTAATCATTCCAGCCGGGCCGTTAATAAACCATAACGCCCTCAAAAATCATGTTATTGTTATATTATCAATCTTTCAAACACCAACTGACAAGACTGACCTATAGCTTTGAAATATTTATTGTATAGATGTATATATGTATTGTGTTTTAAAATGTGTTTAAACATTATATTGTGTCATCATCATGAATACATGCATATGGCTCTCATGAGCATCTTTTTGCTAATAAATCTATCTATCTAGAAACTTAGAGGTTAAGAATTTACATGGCCCTGTGTAGATTTAAATTAAAATGCTGCAACAAAATCTAGACTTGGACCCAATCTGCGTCTCTGGATCCAAAAATAAATCAGCAATATCAGAAGTCTCTGAAATCATACTCTAATGGAGCCTTAAGCTTGGTTCTAAATTCATTAAGCACCTCTGCACAGATGGTTCATTTCTTTAAGCTGAAGAGCGCGAACTCATTTCCTTTTCATTTTTGGTCATCATAAAAACTGCGACAAGTGACTGTTGAAGCATCTGAACTTTGCCACCCAAGCGCGTTCAGACAACAATAACAAGTGTTTCTTACAAATTTGTCATTTCCCACAAAACAAGATTCATCGATTGATTCCACCCAATTAGGCAACATGAGCCGTTCTAATTCAAACTCTACTATGCTATCTTATATGTCCCCAGGTGTACATGGGTGAATTCTAAAGGTCTGAGAGTAGCACAAGTGAACAGTTTCACTTCATAAAGAAAGGCGACTCGCCCACCTAACCTCTTCATCAATCTATTCCATCTTCATCAAATTGCTTTGCTTTTCAATATCTTCGAAAGTTGGGAGTTTTTTTGTTCCCAAAAAGAACATGTTTTTAAACATTATTGATCTGTAATCTTTTGATGAACAGATTGAAAATTCCTAACTAAAGCAAAGTGAAAAAGGTGCAGGGCATTGCGAATCGTTGCTTTTCTGTTGATTCAAAATCCGATATAGAAATGGGAGGCTGATGTCGATATCAAATTGAATCAGCTGGCCGCCAGTGCATATTTATTTGTTTGGCAAAATCTACAAGGAGTTAAAAATTAACATTAGGGATACCTAAATCTCGCCTAAGTGCGATGAGGATCAGTGCTCACAATTTAGACATAGAAACACTAAAAAACCAACATTATCTCAAAGAAATTACTTTATCACATAATTTGGCCATAAAAGCAGTTTCATAATTATCGGTAATAGACACGTTTAATATCAGCGCGTGCGACGACGTCACGGCGTTCTTCAGATAACTTGCGATCGCTGTATTTTATTATTGTTGTTTTCGATGAATATTTCGCGTTGCTTCGGGTTTATTTGATCATGTGATAAAAGGTATCTCACACTCGTCCTATTTTATACGTAATTTATCAACCTCGTCCTCTAAATTCTATTTGAGCCTCGGTAAACCTCAGCTCAAATCGAATTTAGTGAACTCGGTTGATAAATTCCGTATAAAATAGGAACTCATGTGAGATCCTCTATCTCTCTGTCTTCAATTAGAAGATGAAGAACATTTTTCTGTATAAAGAATATTACCCAAAAAGATAATTTATTTGTAAAACTCAATCAAATTGAATCAGTTGAACCAAATTTTTTTTAAAGGATCAAAAGAATCTTTCAATAATTTGCGATAGTCCGGACACAGCTCGTGAAACAAAATTTATATTTGACTTCATGTCATCTTCTCTTGACTGACAAGGTCCTCCACAGATGTTTCACCAAATATCTCATTACTTTCTCAGATGTATACTGTGTATATATTATGTTGTGACAGACACCATTGTTTTATGGTTTGTTTCAATAAATCTTATCTTATCTTAACTTAATATTATCTATAGTATAGGTCCTCAGAGTCCATCACAGGTTTGTTTCTGTAAGGCATTGATATTTAAATGTCAGTGTAAGTATTTTACAAGCAAATAACATCACAATATGTGTGATTCTCCTGTTGTATAATTTACATTCATCATCCGAGTAAGTTAAATTCAATAAGTAAGCAATTAAACTATAATGTGTCAAAGTATGTTTATGCACAAATTAATTATGCAGTTTTCAGTCAATGATTAATCTTGATTTGAGTTGTTATAATTCGCAAACAGATTCATGACATAATCATGTGAAATTGACTCGTGATATATTTACAAATACACAATCACTTGCAGCTTACGAAAATAGGCCTACAGCCATTGCAATAACGGAATTAACCAGTTACCGATTGATCATAAAATGTTAGCCCGTTTGGACAGTTCATCACTTATTCGCCTGCTATGACAAATTACCTGATACATGCCTTCTATTACATCACCGTGTGCAAAATCGGCAACAATGTGTTATGATGGGGAAAATATGGTGTCAACACTATAAGATATCTGGAGGTTGTGAGAGCAATATTTTAAAATGGCGATGTGTTATTTTAGAATGGTGGCTTTGGTCTCTCTGTTACTCCATACCACAGCATAAACTAAAGCATATGCTGACATTGGCATATAGAGCTAGCTCCATTAAGAATAGAAAAGGAGTATATATAGCTTCATAACATTGTTATGAGTACTGTTATGGTGAAATTATCACCAATCCATTTTTAAAACATTTAAATTCGGGATGTCCTGCATGGTTTCCAGCATAAAGTCCTTCTTTCTTTCGTCCAGTTATTAGAGTGAATTAGGTAACGGTAACAACGCATACAATAGCAAAAGATACTGCTGTAGAAACAGTGTTGCAACAATATCCTCCTAAATTTTATTTTATCTGGATTTTCTTCTGTCATTGGAATTTGAAATCATCAAGCATTACATTAATAAAATCTGACTTTCTGGTTTTTGGAAATACCTTCCTTACTATTTTGAAGAGTTGTTTGATGTAGACTGGTTGCAAAGCTATCGAGTTAATAACAAAGACTCATCAAGAATATAGATTATTTCAGGTGCACATGGAATTTCTTGTTTTTTATTATTTACTTTAATTTTTTCAGTGACTTCCTATAAGTCTGCCATCTAACCAACTCTTCCTGAATATTTAATATCATCTTCAGATAAGTCCTTAAATCATAGATTTCCTGCAGCAAAAATCCAATCGTGTTTGAACAAACTCTTGTCAACATCATGTCAAACGTTGTGACAATGAGTCAGAATTGATCAGAAAAAACACACCAGTACTGATTACTGAGAACATTGGACGGATTATATTTGATAGATAATACTGTAATACAGTTTTTATGGAGAATTGGGCATTATAAGTCACAGTAATGGCCTAAATAATCGACTCCTTAACCACAGCAGAATTATGGGTAATTTTTCAGGATTTAGTCTGAAATATGGCTTGTTGCCATTCATCGGAAAGCTCTCGATTATTTAGGGTATTATTGTACCAGTGGATTGCCCTTCAAAAATGACAGGTGACAAACATAACATGCAGGAACATGGTGTGAAGAATAAGTTTACACTGATAATATATGCTCTTGATCGCTAATTATTAGTGCCTTAAAGTCATTTGAGGACAAAGGCACCTATCCCGCGACATTTCCCATGTCGTTATATATCTCAGATTTTCTTGTACCGATTGGCCTGAAATTTTGCTTGTATTCTAAGATGTGCCTCAGGACATATGGTCAAAATTTGGTCGCAATCGAACATAGGGGTATATTTTTAAATGCGACAAAATCGTGACAGATACAGACAAAGACTTGAAGAAGCCCTATTTATTGAGGTAAATTCAACAAATGACCTATTGAACATTTCTGAAGGATAACTACTCATCACTGATGCTTTAGTATAGAGAGGGTTAACAGAGATTAGATATAAACCTACAGAGTGTATGTCAAAGATAAATTATTTCAGGTGCGCATATTATGCCATATAGCTTCTTGTTTTTTTACTATTGAAATATTTTTGGCGACTTCCGGTAAGTCTGCCGTCTAACCCACTCTTCCTGAATATTTAAAATCATCTTCAGATAAGATCTGACATCATAGATTTCCTTATAACAAAAAATCCAATCGTGTTTGCACAAACTCTCATCAATGTCACGTCAAACGCTGGGACAATGAGTCAGAATTGATCAGAAAACAACACACCAGTACCGAGAACATTGTAAGGATATTGGCATGTTTAAAAACAAACCATCATATTCTATAGCGATTCTATAGAGAATAGAATGGCATCCATCTTAGTATTAGATAGTGCAGCATGTTCCGAGGGTCATTCAGTGATCCTATGTACACTGGCGACATTGTTAACTACAATAGTAGTATAGGCTGTCGTCTAATTCTGAAGTATACACTCCGGGCGTACAATACTCATTCCATTGATTTACTACGGTACTTCTGTAGCTTGTCATGTGAACAGTGTCGCACAGCAGCCTCTTATGGTCTGCTGCATCAATATGAGCTTCTACAGGTTGGAACATGGCCCAAATTGCTAGAAATATTCATGTATATCATATTTACACTGGAGACGCTGACTCAGTATGAGTGTTCATTTCTTCAATGTGCGTGAATAAATTCTCATTTCTCATTGAAATGCCCATGTATTGATCGGAAATGGCACATTGAGATTCCCTCAACTCAGATCAAGCTTGAAAATCATCCCACGTCTAGACCGGACTTCAATGATGGTATCCGCGACCTAACCTCACCTCAGTTACCGTGACATCCTTAAAAAGGAAGACCTTTCACCGAGAGTTGAGCTGAGTATCAGTCTTAACATGGGTTCAAATGTTGACACAGATTATATCTACCATTATTAGAACAGCACAATGCACTTCCTAATAATGACCTCATTAAAGATATGGACTGCACTTCCAATAATAACAGCTTTATTTTCAAAACTTGCTTTAACCCTTTGGAGAGTATCTGTAACGTCATATACATGACGTCATGAGTAAATTTAACGTCAACGTCATAACAATAATTATTAACAAGTTCTGGTCAAAAGGGTCCAATAATTTGTTTTAATTTATGTGCTTTTTTTGTTAACGTGTGTTATCATAATCGATTGCACTTATACATTTGGGACATTATATTAATCAAAATAACTCCTATACAAATCATTTATAAATCAGATGATTTATTGAAGTTATGTCTACATAAAATAACACTTCCTGAAACGACATATATGTCGTTCTACTCACCAAAGGGTTAACCCTTTCATAACCCTTGCATATATAAGAGAATACACTGGCTTACAAGGTCAAGGTATTATATTGTTAGGTTAATGACACATTTTTTATTAGGATCCACCTCCAAAGTGATAATATAGTGTGTCCCACATATTCTAAATACAAATGTTTAAAGATATATTTTCAATTGAAAACCATATATGGAGCACAGGATCAACATGGAAGTGTTCTAAAAATAGTAACATTGATTTCTCACTGTATAGTTTAAAATTTAATGAAATAAAATTTAATTCTAGTGACATATAAGCTTCTGTTTACTGATGTCTTTGACTCAGAAACCCTTCTTTGATAAATATTCCATTTTTATATCTGAAAACACATATACTGACGTGATAAAACATTGTGAGCTATTTCAACTATAATTATCTGTTAGCAATTTCTTCTATAATCTATTGTTGAGCATATAATAAATGCATTTATCTGCCTCCTTTGATCTTCGGAATGTAAGCGAGAACATACTAGGTTTATATGAGGGGTGAACATTGTATGTCTCTCTAAAATAGACTCCAGTCATTCTGTTACATCAGCAGCAAAATTGACAAGAGAAATGCAAGTCTAGTTACCATCTAATCATTGCAGACAAGCCTGCAGCGTCACCAAATTCACCCTCTGAGAATATAATTCTGCTTTGGCCTCTCAAATGATATGGGAGACCTAGGATCAGATTGAATTTCCCCAGCTGAAGTTGATAATGTTCACCCATAAGTCACCTCGATAAAAATATGCATTTTATCTTCTTCAAATTAGGGGATATAGAAACTTCCCAGAAGGGAAAAAGTAACTAAAAACAATGTTAATTTGAGAATATGGATACTTCCCTGAAGATGAGGCCTAAGCAGAATGAGGTCCCCGAAGGATATATTTGGTGATGCTAGCCCACTGGGATAGCATCACTAAATTCACCCTCCGGGGACCCAATTATGCAAACGACAGACACACTATTTGCAGGCTTGACTGTAGATGAGCTGAATGGGCCAAAATCTCCGTCAATATGTTCCTATATCCTCAATAATGTTTCATAGAATTACAAAATTCTCAATTAACAAATGTCCGTGATTGAGATGAGGCGCATGTAATGACGAGGACTCGTGCCTCAGGGAAGTTATTGACCATATGGGGAAGCATGCACCATTAAGCAAGCTTAAAGTAGGCTCTCCAAAGTCACTTCAACGGACACTGCACGTCCAGAGAAGAGCATTATTGCCATTTGTTCATCAAAACTTAATGATATCTCAGGGAAATCTTTGAGAAAGCATGGACTCCCTGAGGCTTCCACTTATAAACATTTGTCTTTTCAAGAATTTATCTATTTCCGATTACGATTTAACCCTGTCTTTTCTGCTTCTTGGAAATAATAAACTACATTTGTTTAAATCCTGAATGAAGATGATTGCAATAATCATGGTATATTTAACTCTTTCAGTGCCAGGTGCCGATCTCATCGGCCCTAATTTACGGTCTGTAGAGTGCCAGGGCCGATAAAATCTGGCACTGAATGAGTTCAAGAATATAAGAAAAAATTATTAAAAATTAAAAATTTAAAAAAAAATAATAACAAATGATGAAAAATTGTTAGGCCAATGCATTCTCTTATATATGCGATGCGACCTATGGTCGACTCGCATATATAAGAGAATGCATTGGCACAGGGTATATGGGTTGATACAAAAATCGGACTTGGCACTAAAAGGGTTAAGCAGAATTACAAGGCAAATCGTACAGGAATAATTGTGGGTAGTTTTGTGCACAGTCAATCAGGGTCAGAAAGACGCCATGTGCCCCACACAGTGTGAAAGATAGGGTTTTAACAATTTTTCAATTGTTAACTTGATCCTCCGTAATATGCCATACACAAGATGGTAAACTGCTTGAGTATTGAAAAGTTCTATTTTTTCAATTTGTGTACTGTTACATACTCAGTTTATTGATTATCTCCCGATTACCCAAGTTCATGAAAATTTGACAAAAGCTTCATGAGAATTTGGTCATGCATCCCATTTTTCATAATTTTAAGTTGAGACTCCCCATTTGTTTTATACTATCTGCCGTCCATGAACACAGCTCCATTGTATTGATGATCATGTGATTTACTTTAATATCTTAACCCTTTTAGTGCCAAGTCCGATTTTTGTATCAACCCATATACCCTGTGCCAATGCATTCTCTTATATATGCGAGTCAACCACAGGTCGCCTCGCATATATAAGAGAATGCATTGGCCTAACAATGTTTTATCATTTGTTATTATTTATTACAATTTTTTACAATTTTAATAATTTTTTCTTATATTCTTGAACTCATTCAGTGCCAGATTTTATCGGCCCTGGCACTCTACAGACCGTAAATTAGGGCCGATCAGATCGGCCCCTGGCACTGAAAGGGTTAAGGTTACAAAAGTTTTGTAGAGATCTGAGTAAGAGCAAATAAGTATTAATATTGTAACAATTGGATCATACTTTATAATTATTAAAATTGATTCCTTTTACTTCCTATAATAGTCTTAGTATCATATAACCTAGAGAGATATTTCAAATTTAAATTGCAAGACACATATATACAGAACAAGTGATTTTGACAATTGATTTTTATGTCAGTCTGTCAAATTGTGACGGACGATATTCAATGTAGCTAGCAGTGTGATAGTATACCCTTGTCAATTATTAAGAAGCCGTCGCAGATAGGAAGTGAATAAGAATAGAACATATTTATATTTCCTTATAGATTTAATTTGAAATTTCAGACATTTTAAAATCACTTGTAGCTATAGACTTACTAGAACCAATCATGAGGGAGCCCAATAGATCTTGTTGAAATTGTCATTGACACTGAAACTCAAATTGTAAAAGATTTTTTTGTTGTTGTTTGAGCTGCTATATCATATCCAGACATTTAATTTGTGGAGGAAAGACAATTGAGGGGGCTAATTTAACTGAGAAATCAATCCACTGCATGTATAAACCACCAACCCCCATAAACAGTAATGCCCTAATAATGGACTCCTTAACCACAGCAGAATTAAGGGTAACTTTTCAGGCTTTAGTCAGAAATATGGCTTGTTGCTATTCATCAGAAAGCTCTTGCCATTCATCAGAAAGCTCTCACTGAGAGCTTTCCGATGAATGGCAACAAGCCATATTTCTGACTAAATCCTGAAAAGTTACCCATAATTCTGCTGTGGTGAAGGAGTCAATTATTTAGGGCATTACTGTAGGCGGCTAATTTACTGAAAAATCGATCCACTGGATGTATAAACCACCTAGCTACCCCCATATATACAAATCAAGATTACTCTCCCTTTGCAAGGTTCACAAATCTGTGCTATTGGGATTCGAACCAGCTTTGTTATCGCTGTCGTCCTAATGTGCTATGCATGTTACTGACTGAGCCATCAGTGCCCCCAGCTGTGTGAGTTTATTCAGCCCCACGGCCCAGTTTAGTAAAGTAAAGGCTCATACCATGCAGTGACTTATTTCCACTGTGGTTGTGTGAGTCTGATGACTTGAATTTGACCAGGTAATTTTGCCATTTACCAGTGATCAGACAGTGTGCCTGGAAAAGTACCATCCCTGGTCATGACACTATGAGAGGGCCAGAAGTACAAAATTTATCCAGTACATTTTCAATGTTCATGGTACTAGGGATGCAGATGGCGACACCAAGTCCGACTGATGCCATGTCAGATTTGAGCCCCTGAATGTGACGAAGGTGTAGCTCAAAGTCGGCCTACTAATCAACTGAGCCAGCTATCCAGTGCTCGGTATATCGGCTATATAAGTGGTAACAAGTAAAACTATTGTTGCATAACGTGTGTACAAACGACGAAGTAAAGACATCACTGTGACAATATCTGCTGTTAGCTCGATCAAGTAAAGCTAATACTAGGACTGGATGATTTTTTATTCACATCTTATCAGTTTCCACTATAATGAGCACGAAGCATGGGAAGATTTCTCGACAACTCATAACATATGAGTATTTTTGCTCACAATATGCAGAAAATCATTAATAATGCAAAACAAGAACAAAGACGTCGAGTGCTGATATTACAAACATCGACTTATGACGTGTGCCAATTTATGAATTATATGATCTCACGATTGCATGTGTGGGCTAATACAGCTGCTTGTCAACCAGAGAAATCTGAGCTATGCATACATAACCACGACCATCCTTTATTTTCTTTCGATAATCTAATAAAAATATGAAAACGCCAGGCATTCAGGAAATTGCTTTTGACCATGAATTTATTTCCGGAGAAATATTTCCAATCTAAACAGCCGAGGATATTTGCAATCAAATGTGGAGTCACACTCTGGTGTGGTCTAATGCAGGAAATAGGGAATAAAATCCCGCGTTTTTGGGGATAAGTGGTCAGTTAGTCTTACATTAGCCAGACAATCAGTGCGTTGGAATAATAGTCGCATGACCAGACATATTAATGGGCTGAAACAACAATCTAGTGGACATTGTAGATTACAATAGCCGGACCTCGTGCCTCACTCTTTGATCTTCATTTTTATCTCCGTCACCACTATGATGGTTAGGGATAAGGGAGATTTTCCTTATGATATGCTGAGTAAATTTTAATGTCGTGACAGAAAGCAATCAAGCCATCTGCTCATCAAAACTTCAAACTAATTTTTAATACCTAAATGTCCGAGTTTTTTAAATTCAATGCACAAATCTATGGTCAATATAAATGTCAAAATATGATATGTCATGAAAACCTTTGTAACTCAGTTTGTTTGAGAATATGAAATATATGTTCTTTCTGCTTTCTATGGAAATGAGTTGCAGCAATTTTTGAATTCAAACAAATAAAAAGCTATTTATTATATGCTTGCCAATAGAATAGCGGATAATTACCAGAACAATCATCGTATGTATCTCTTAGAAGCCACAGTGAAATACGATTTTGTTATTTCACTGTAACTTTTGTTATTTCACTGCGGTTTTGTTATTTCACTGTTGCTTTCGTTATTTCACTGTAGCTTATCATTTACCCAATGAAAGTGCATTGGGTCACTTTAACCCTTTCTATACTAAATACTCGTTGACGAGTAGTCACCTCAGGAAATGTTTAGATAATAAGTTATTATCTGAACATTTCCCACCAATTAATATGAATCATTCTGCACTTGTATTATCTGTTTTCCTGTCGGTCATCTGTTTTATTACCTGAAAACCCTTCTAAATGAATAATAGTCTGTTCCAATGTATACATTTATAACTGAATGGGAGAAAGCATTTAGAATAGAAAGGGTTAAGGAATGAGAGATTGGACCAAGAGCAGTATAAAAATCATTTCATTTAGTTTCATTGGTGAAAACTCAGCCACGGAGACCTCGCCAATCTCACTAATGTAGTCTTACAAAGCAACATGAATACATTACAATTCTCACAATGCATCCCAAACTCCTGAATGAACTGCTATATGTCTCATGAATATTTTTGAGATACTTCGAGCTATTATTGGTGTGGGATGGATGACCAGGCATCATTGTTTGACTAATGCACCAATTAGGAAGAGAAGATTATAATTCATGACTATTATCAACGTCTCCAGTGAAATTTATATTATCTGCGTTCTCCTAATGCACACGGCAGACCAGTTTAAGTGCATCTTTACGAAAGTGATATCGTTGTCACATATTGAAGCCTCGAAAATTAGGACAATTTAGAAATTAGAATATTTTAAGGAGCACAGTTGAATGGAAATTGATAGTACAATCTTGGGACAGGAGAGATGCAACATTTAGAAATTTGCATTAGAAAAGCAATCACCTTCCTTGGGTGCTAACAAAGATAATTGTGACACTTGTAAGCCCTGTGGAAGTTTTAAACCATATTTATATTTTTAAATTATTTTTTTATCTAAAGGTGAAAATATATATACATGTACTTCCACAATAAGTGGAGTTTAATTGGCTTAGAAATTGTCTTTGGTCTGGCAGAACATGCAGCGGGCTAAGAAATTTCATTTGTACATTTGTTTTATTATGCCCCCGACACTCCGAAGGAGGATTCGGGTGTATATAGTGGATACCTCCTTCTGTCCGTCCTTCCGTCCATAAATATATCCCATATATCCCAGATTGGTTAACAATCGATGCCTGTGATGGTTCTCAAAATCATTTAAAGATGAGAGAACACAAACAAATTAAATACGATGAGAAGAAACAATTTATTGTGCTCATAAGACATCGAGTAACAAAAGTGGAAATAGAGTAAATTAAAATTTTTGACTCTCTCCAATAACATATACATGTATATATGAAGAATTCAACGGGACATATTAATTTGATATTATAACCTATAGTATCGCTAATTACAGTTAGCTATTGGAATCCAGTGTATCATAATGGATTTTATAAAGCATGAAAACTATTTATCATAGAACAAAATTAGAATAGATTTTCAAAAGCAGTGGAATACATGGTATGCTCACAAACTTCATTCAAGATCGTTTTTTTTTAAATCAAACATTAATATTATGGCCCACTAGCAAACTTGAGATGAACCATACCAAGAAGTCATAATTTAATGTAGCATATATAACTCCTAAAAATTCAGTATCCATTCAGCTGCAAAGTATCCCCAGGGTATTATTCCAAATCAAACAAATCATGACCCAAAATAGAGACAGAAATTGATGGCTTGAGCCACCTCTGAAACTACCAATTCACTCCTGCATCATGCTGGCTTGTAAATGACCCTCTGTCAGTTCCTAACAAACAATACCCAAGACATGAGACTATTAACTCTCCGCCAGCAGAGACCATAGTACACACTCTCTCATTAAGCTGTTTGAATGGGCCGTCCATCTGTTATGTGAGAATAAAGTGTCTGATGATTCCTTCAATTTCCTGCAGCATACCATGGTGACCTCAAGCCATGGAATATTGGAAATATTCCTTGCATTTTAAGCTGAAACCCAACTAATTACACTGGTATAAAATTTGGTATTGATGGCCGATGTTCGGAGCCGGAGGCTAAGACCGAGAATGATTCCTGTTGCCAGGTCAAAGGACCATGTGCTGCCATCTCACACCCCTTTGAAGTCTATTTGCATCTTCTAATTGAATTTAATGGTTCATAGTTTAATACTCATTTTACAGGATGCCCACACAAGCTGTTGGAGATTATAGGTAGCTTTATATGATATGTGATATTGCGATTACATATTGACTTGCAAGTGATGCACACAATGCATTATGCTCCATCAGAATTGTGAAAAGATAGGACATCAAAACCTCTATGATGAATAATCTTTTGACACCAGATGTTAGACCAAGGATTCTTCATCCACAGCAGCTTGGGATATCGGTTTGGTTGATGCTGTTTTGGATCGAGTCCCGCCCTCAGGTAGTCTTCTATAACCGACTTTCATTGAAAAGCTGTACTACATGTACACGCAGATCCCGGGAATTCACGCGAACCACTGTATGTGATTAATCATCTTACATATGTCCTTGTTTAATCTATCTTCAAAATGATATGTCATTTACCTTGATAGAAAAAGATGAAGTCATGATACGATCGTTTAATATATTGTTAACATACATTTTTTGATAGCCCGACAAATCAAAATTCTCTGTAAAACAAGGCTTTATTTACTTATAAATCTCATTGCTTTGACATTCATTGGACCTCCGATATATGCATGTTTGATATCATCATGCCTGGGAAAGGCTGTCCTCTTATGTTCTTCTACCCAAAGTGTCCATTTGACCAAATCCGAAGACATACAAGAAAGATAACTCCCACCCACGATTCTGGGTGTAAAGTCTGTTATAGAAGACTACTGGGACAGGGCTCGGTCCAAAACAGCATCAACCTAACCGATATCCCAAGCTGTTGTGGACCGAGAAGACTTGGTCTAGCCAGATGTATGCACTTATTTTAGTAATAATAATAATGAGGGTTATATAGCGCTTATCCCACTAACATTAGGGACCCTAAGCACTTCACATTATTACCCCAGCTGTTGAGTATAATGCTGAGTCTTATGCCTGATGCCATTTTACTGGCACTTCCACTATATAGAGTGGCTAACGCTTACCCCACAAACCAGAACACCCCTATTTGTCATCTAGGTATGACAAAGCCAGCACAGTACAAGTGACATTGCTCCAAGGGTCACAACTTGGCATGAGATTTGTAGAGCCATATGTCATTAATCTGACCAAGCCACTGTTGTGAGAACTCATTAATCCAGTGATGGGCTGTGAACTCATCTCGATGTGTTGACAGCTAAATAATGTCCGACAAGCTATAACCAATAGACCATGGAGCCCCCCCATATATCTTATTTGTTATATTACACAACCGTTGTTGTACTCGCCATCCTAATGATGGCATGTTGGGATTTATCGCTGCTTCAGCCACGTATTGCCAGGTTTGTTGCAAGCCTTGAAATAGTGTGTCTGTCATTTGCAGAATCAGGTCCCCAGAGGGTGAATTTAGTGATGCTACCCCGCATATTGGGCTAGCATCACCAAATTCACCCTCTGGGAACCTCATTCTGCTTACACCTCAGCAGAATGAGGTTCCCAGAGGGTGAATTTGGTGATGCTAGCCCGCTATGCGGGGTAGCATCACTAAATTCACCCTCTGGGGACCAAAACAGATAGCGAATGAGTTATGTAACACAATGCGCTAGCTCACTATGAATCTCGTCCCTGTATATATATGACTGTTGAGAAGATATATGAGTTCAAGTATTAACCCTTTTAGTGCCAGGTCCGATTTTTGTATCGACCCATATACCCTGTGCCAATGCATTCTCTTATATATGTGAGTCGACCATAGGTCGCCTCGCATATATAAGAGAATGCATTGGCCTAACCCAAAAAAAACAACAAAAAAAACAATTTTTTTATTTTTTGTAGGGCACTCTACAGACCATAAATTAGGGCCGATGAGATCAGCCCCTGGCACTAAAAGGGTTAAACTTCGGTCACCATTTTTGACGGTTCTGAAATTTGAACGCCAAAATCTCATCAACAACAAATCTGTTTGATATCTGGTTTTTGCAGTATCCGAGATGAGTTGTTGGGGTAGCTCATTTGTCGAGTAGCTCGTTGATATCTATGGAAAATAGAGAAAAAACGAATGCTGAAATTGCCAGGCTTGATATTTTTTCCATCATTTTGAGCAAATTATGACATAGGTTATAGGTCTGATGTTGACGAATTGTTGCTACTTCCTAGCTAGTTGGAAGATAAATTACAGCTATTCATGAAATGGGTTAATCGGAGATTCAATCGACAGATAAATCACAAAATCTTTTCTTGAGCGTAGAAAGTGCTCAGAGTTAGATAATTGGAATTGAGTTGAACTGGGCTCTGATGAAGGTTCTATCAGATATTGTCACTTATGCCGGAGATATATCTGTGTCAAAGGAACTGAAGCTGTCTAACCAGAGGGAACTAATGGGGGCCGTAGACGTACAGTAGAATATCCGGAATAGCAAATTCATCAATGACGCTTGGAAGCCATGCATGTCCAATCTAGGGATCAAAAAGCAGTGAACTGAATTCAAACCGAGATATGAGGGACGTTGGTATGATTCGATCATGGCTTGATATTGGTTACATGTAAGTTGATGCAAGCCTTGAAATAGGGTGTCTGTCATTTGCAGAATGAGGTCCCCAGAGGGTGAATTTAGTGATGCTACCCCCGCATAGCGGGCTAGCATCACCAAATTCACCCTCTGGGGACCTCATTCTGCTTACACCTCAGCAGAATGAGGTTCCCAGAGGGTGAATTTGGTGATGCTAGCCCGCTATGCGGGGTAGCATCACTAAATTCACCCTCTGGGGACCTCATTCTGCAAATGACAGACACCCTATTTCAAGGCTTGAGTTGATGAGAATTCTTCATCTGGTTATACGAAAACAGTGTTAAAGACATATTATGTACTTATTCGGGTGCGTGAAACTAATAAGTTAGTATATAGGCACTATGCCAACTGGAGGAATATAGCATTCTAGTAACATCGCGGAAAATTAAAAACAAATCAACCTTACCACTGCATAGAAAACATCATCTGAACTACACGCAATTGTCAATATTTACTTCTCAATTCGGGATGCAACTATCTGCGGTAAGCTAACAGAAATGATTTCACAATCGAGAGTCACTGTATTTAATTAATATATAAGAATGACGGTGTTTGTTGTCAATTTGGATATAATATTTGTAAAAATTACTACATTGAGCTCGATTATTTTCCATTTTTATTTTATTACCCTACCAGATTGTTTCACATCACTTTAATTCACTTAGCAAGGATTGGTGACCCAGTATTCAACAAATCTACGAGATAAAGACACTACATTTCACTCAACACTTAATATAGGAACTGGCAATAATAATATACTACATCAATAAGTTCTTTTTAACTGCCTTTAGCTTATTTTAATTGATTATTCTGATGAGAACTCAGATGTAAATAAATAGTATAAAATCATGAGTAATTACAATGGTTTTCATAACCTTAATTTGCCCATAATGCCATTGTGATGCACGTCGCAGAGTGTAACAAATATCACATTTCACATTGAAGTGCGAGGAGCTGAATATTTGCAGCCTTATGGGTGCATGATGCAAATTTTTAGGATTAGTTTGCAATATCATAGGGAATTCGTAAGATTTTGTTTATATACTCATCATGTCAGTCAGGGCCATGTATAAAAACAGGCTTACTGTAATTTTAGATGTGTTTCGGACTTACAGACTTGTGGTGAGAATTGGTGAACACAATAAAAATGAATGGAGGCCAATATGAAAACTATTGCCTTTAGGTCATCCTTACACCAGAGTTTCCAGCTAATTTACCACACAAATGCTAACACAACATGCCCTGATATTTGATGAAATTAAATTAATTTTTTCATGGAATTAAATTATCCCCAGAACTCATTACAGCCGCGATTGAAATGAGCATAAATGGCGTGAAATGTTTGTCCTAATATTTATGTGGGTGACATGGTCCGTCATCCACGCCACCAGTCCCATCCCAACTAATATGTGTAAAGCTTCGATCACAATCACAAGTCTGTTTGTGCTCAATTTTTTATGGCAGTCGATCTCTAATTAAAACACATATTGTGCAAGAGTTTTATCCGATTACTGTTTTTACAGTCACAGGCATCAGAGCCATTTCATTGCAATCTGACAAAACTATCCATAAAACTGCCTAGGAAAACACCACAAAATCCCTCCCATCTTGATTTCGTCACATAAAATTGCAACAAAAGCCTTTCGAACTAATCTATTTGATCTGAATCCTCAATTTCTTTGATTTCAAGCAAATTCAGCAGCAACCACACACAAACTGTGTTGGATGATTTCTATAGGGACCAATAGGAGAGAAGAATTCACAGCTAATAAAAGCTTGGTACCTGTAGTGAGGCCCAGTTACAAGTGATTTCCACACGGATAAACGTGATTTACTACCCGCTACTCATCTATAAATCTAAACAAGTCGTCCCAGCGTGACAATGCTCTTTATCAGGCCCAACCTGTTACAAAAACATCACAAAGCACCTGAACTATTGAATTCACTAAAGGTCACAGGACGAGCTTCAGATCCATGCTCAATGCGCCGAAATGTGATATTTGGCCCACAATCATCCAATTTTCATATCAATGTCTTCAATTTGGAACCTGATACCTAAATATTGAAAAAAGAAATATGAAAGAAAACTGTATATGACCTTCTTATCAGTATGGCAAATACATGATAATAATTTGTTGTTTTCATATTTTGATATACGATAACCTTAAGAAACATGAAAATAATCTTTAAAAGTTGAGCGATATGAATCTGAGATGTTTGGCAGGTTTCATTGTTGTGACAATATTGTCCTCCGTAGATAATGACACGTTACGCTAACCTTATCCATCATGAATTGGATTAGCAGGACAGATTTTAACCACACACCATCACAGATTACAGGCTTCCTGGCAGGCAAAAAAAATGATAGCCTCGGTTCCCTGAGAAGATTGATACACTATAACTATTTTATGATTTATGTGTTCCTGTTCTATTCTCTGAAACATGCCATCACAGAAACATGTTTCAGCCATCAGGGAATTGACGGAACCCATTTTTCAGAAAGCCACTTATTGGTACAACATGATATATAGGTAACATGGATAGGTTTGTTCATGATATAATGTTTACTTGGCCTTTATACCACGTTGATGATCTATTGCCGATGATGTTATAAACTATGCAGCTTATAGGCTAATGTCAGAATAGTTCAAGGACAACATTATGGAATTCTACATTTCACACCAAGTGGCTCAGTTGGTAAGATACATGGCACATTAGGTGAGCATAAGCTGTAAATACAGTAATGCTCTAAATAATTTATTCCTTAGCCACAGCAGAATTATGGGTAATTTTTCAGGATTTAGTCAGAAATATGGCTTGTTCCCATTCATAGGAATGCTCTCGATGAATGGCAGCAAGCCATATTTCTGACTCTCACCGAGAGCTTTTCGATGAATGGCAACAAACCATAATTTCCGACTCTCACTGAGAGCTTTCTGATGAATGGCAACAAGCCATATTTCCGAATCTCACTGAGAGCTTTCCGATGAATTGCAACAAGCCATATTTCCGACTAAATCCTGAAAAGTTACCCATAATTCTGCTGTGGTTAAGGAGTCGATTATTTAGGGCATAACTGTATGTCAGAATGGTTCAAGGTCAACATGATGGAATTCTACATTTCACCCCTATATAGTGGCTCAGCTGGTAAGATACATGGCACATTTCATAGGTGAGCATAAGCTGTTCATAGATGGTGAACCTCATTTGAATCGCAATGAGCGCAGAGTTTTGATCCATGCACAGAGAAGGTAACCTAATAAGCGCATCATGGCAAGTTTAACAGTTGCTTTCTGGGGAGGGGCAAGGATGGTCAATGGTTTCTACATGCAGTGTGCAGTAAAGTTATTTCCCTGTGAAAATAATCCCCTGCGCAGCCTTTCCTCCACCTGTAAAACTGACATCATAATATGGCCTAGCAGATATAATGACAATAAACCCCAAGTAAAGCAAAACCAACACTTCTCAACATATTTTAGATCATGCCTTGAATCTCTACTCTGGTTAACGCCCATATAGATCTTATTCCACCAGTACAAAACCTGGGTACTTTTTGAAGATTTGACAGGGAACCTCATAAAGTCGAAAAAATAACGCGGGGAATATATTTCTTACTTATTATCTGTTCCTTAATAATGTACTTCACTGTAGATGAATGTCCCAACGCCAATGTGTATGATTTTCTCTGAATTTTGTCAGCCAATATCGCAATAAACATTGAATTAATTACCCTGGAGAAATTCCATAATTGTAAACGACACAAAGCAAAATCGCTCACAAATTCACTTGAATTGTAAATTTTTGAGTTGGGATCTTCACCTACAGTGAAGTACATTATTAAGGAACAGATAATAACTAAGAAATATATTCCCCGCTTAATTTTTCGAAATTATAAGTTTCCCTGTCAACACTTCAAAAAGTTCCAAGGTTTTTTACAGATGGAATATAATCTTGGTATGATCTACACATAGTTACCAGGTGTGATGGGGAAATAATCTCCTTTCCTCCTTCCTTCTACCTATTTCTAGGAGGGAAACCTGGCATTTATAATCAGGGAAATGAAATGTCTGACTCAATAGTGACAAAAAGTATTGAAGGTCAGATCCGAGAGTCAATATTGATTTGTAGTTGGATATTGCAATAACGAAAATATATCATTGGGCAATGGGTTCCCAGGGGGAAACATACCATAAATACAACTATCTACTAAACATTGATAGCAAAATATTGAAAAAGTTTTTCATAGCTTTTGAGATCCTATTTCAACAAAAAAAATCCCATATTTTTCTGATATCTACCCATAATTTTACCTTGGGAATAGTAAGGAATATGATCTTGAAAGCATGAGATATAGTTTTTGCACAAAAGTTATGAACTCTGATATATGTATCTTCCACATATTTAATCCAAGCTCTGGATATTTAGAAGAAAATTAATCAGAATTAATTTAATTACTGGCAGCTAATTATTGTGCATTTATACTAAACTGCAATGGGATTAATGATTAATAATTTATGTGACCATATGCAGCCATATGGACTGTGTCAAAGTTGATATGTATCTTTTGCTTTGGCATGATAAGACATTAATCACATTCCCTGATCAACTAGCATGTAATGAACATGATATCATATATACAGTAATGCCCTTAGTAATCGACTCCTTAACCACAGCAGAATTATAGGTAACTTTTCAGGATTTAGTCGGAAATATGGCTGGTTGCTATTCATCGGAAAGTTCTCCCCGACTAAATCCTGAAAGTTACCCATAATTCTTCTGTGTTTAAGGAGTCGATTACTAAGGGCATTACTGTATCCACATGAGAGTTTGAAATTCAAAAGTCTATATAGATGAGATATCTTGAAAGACACAAGAAATTTTACTAAAGTTTCATAAATATCTGGTATCTGGTGACTTTTATGCCAATTTTCAAGTTGGCTTTTAACCCTTTACCCAACAGAAGGGCCCTGTGCCAATGCATTCTCTTATATATGCGAGTCGACCATAGGTCGCCTCGCATATAAAAGAGAATGCATTGGCTTAACACATTAAAAATTATAAAATTGTTAAAGAATGTAAGAAAACATGGTAAAAAGTGTTAAAAAAAGATTATTTTTTTAGGCCAATGCATTCTCTTATATATGCGAGGCCACCTATGGTCGACTCGCATATATAAGAGAATGCATTGGCACAGGGCATAACTGTAACTATCACAATGTGGTCAAGGAGCCGGTTCCAATGATATCCATATTTGTATGGTTCTATTGAGACAGACCGAAGATATTTTAGGCTGTTGAAGCTTTATTTGGCCGGTTTTGGCCGGTTTGTTGGGTAAAGGGTTAACTGCTTCATCCAAATACTGACATTGTTACTTAAAGAGGAAAATAATTCAACTGCATGCAGACAACACCCAGTAATCGACAAACTAGTTTGTCCAGATATGCAAATCCACAGGCTCCCTTTGCCTGAAACTTGAATCAAATGTTATTGAGATTGGAAGTTATAGCGTCATTGATGGCCATCAATCCAAATGGTCACAATATTAATGCCATTGGGGGATTCACAAATGGAAAGACCCTACTCATTCCAAATTAAAATACCCCAAAATCGGCTACATCCTTATACAATGACTATTTAATATGGAAAACCAATCTACCATTCTGAAATCTCATTGATTTCGTGCTCGATTGCTAGTAATTGGTAGCAATAGGTATGTCACATTTATAAACTTTTGAAGATATGTTAAGTTCCAAGTAAACGAGGCAGTAATAGCCAATCTGGTGACTACAAATATAATAAACTACCATGGAGTAAAATCCTTCTCCTCAAATCATTCTAGTCTCATGATGCTAAAATTCTCCTAGACCAGTCATCCTGAACTGCTTCATCAATAATAAATGGTACAAGCATTTCCACACTCGGAGACCCATCAAATGTCCCAATATGTTGTAAAACCAGAATCCATTGTTAGCGACGATCACAGAGTATGTCTCGACATGGGCGGTACAAAGCCTGACCAAATACCAAAGGTGATATTAAATCCATGATAAATCAAAGCTATACTTCTGTACTTCTGGATGACTCATGACAACTTGATGTACCCACAATGTAATTTATACCACTCCACACAGATTTTTCAAGTAAACAAAAAGAAATTTACATCTGTTGTGTAGACTTCGGGGTAGTTTTTTGACAATGCAAAATTACATAAACTAGGTAATAATTGATATAAAGTGCATTGGAACTAATTCACTGTATAACGAGCTATATAAATTTATCGATTATTATTATTATTATTACATGTATAATTCATGGCAATTTTATGTATAATGTAATTTATACACCACCCCACAAACTTTCAAGTAAAAAATATGAAATTTACATCTGTTGTGTAGACATCGGGGTAGTTTTTTGAAAAATTATGTAAAAAAGTTCCAAGTTCTTCTAGAAAAAATGAATCTCAGAGGATATGTAGTTCATTGATGCAAATGGATCATCCCAGATTTAAATATCTTCCAGAGATCTCTATAAATATCATGCATATTAACTGACACTAATGGCTGACAATAGATACCTTAATAATATATGACCATTTCAAATTTCAAAGATAGTAATTTCATAGTACAAATTGTGCCTATGTTCAAACGGGTCACTGCACATGACAAATTATCATGGTATAAAATCAATTTGCTCTAAACATTCTGGTCTTATGATGCTGAAATTCTCTTGGACCAGTCATCCTGAACTGCTTCATCAATAATAAATGGTACAAGCATTTCCACACTCCGAAAGCCATCAAATGTCCCAATATGTTGTAAAACCAGACTCCATTGTTAGCGACGATCACAGAGTATGTCTCGACATGGGCTGGTACAAAGCCTGACCAAATCCCAAGGCACCATAGCCCAGGCCATTAAACGTGAACACTGTATTGTTGGTGTGTTCAGGGACCACTCCGCCTCAATGTTCTGGAGAGCAGTGCATATTGATTTTCCCGATGAATTTCTGTCATTTATAGAAATGTACAGAGCTCTTCAGTGCATTATCTGAATTGGTGTTCTGTTCACTGTGATCGAGCTTCGCTGACCGCATGGACTTAAAATTTGTGACTCGGAACTTTCCAAAAAAGTTTTAGGTATGTATATTTTGAAATCAATAACATTAATCATGATTTTGAAGCATTCAATCATAAAGAACTTTCAGATCTTGCTAAAAGTAAATCTTGATATGACTCCAAAACTGGTAGCTATGTGAGACAACAAAATAAAAATTAAGATATAGTAGCCTTTTTTTAAAAGAATTAAGATAATTGTAGAATTTAAATTTGGAAAAACATAAATTAACCCTTTTTTTTAGAGATACTCACTGACGCGTAGTTCCTTTTATAATAGGAAATGTTCACATAATAAATTCAACAAATGACCATAACTTATTATCTAAACATTCCAACCAATTGAGAGTAATCCTTCTGCACTTCAATTATATTTCCGTCTGTTCATTTTTCCCAGACCCCCCCTCCAAATGAATGTTATACCATTCAAACATATACTTTTATAACTGGATGGAACAATCCATTTAGTAATGAAAGGGATAAATAGACATGTTTATTTCATTTAGAGATACAGATTAAGTGTACTTTTTATATCTAATGATGATACCTAGTAAAATATAACATCATGTACAATTTTTAAAAGCCAAAAATTATTCCATTATCAGAGAAAGTGCATTGAAATGGCATTCAAGCTGCAGCTATTTCTGGTTGGGTTTCATGTTTGAAACAATGCATTACAATATGGCAGGAATCTCAATAGCTGATTAAGATGTATCAAAGCTGTGTAGTTGAATAAGCATTATATATTAAATGCTGATTCATACTTTAATAAATTTTTTTACAATTAATAATATTCAAGGGACAGGATAAGTTTACATCCCGATATGAGTCAAAATTTTCTAAACATACCCAGACATACCTGGAAAAATTATCCATTAGTGATTCCAAATCATAATTTGTCGGGGTTAGTATTGGAATTGGCATCAAAAAGGATTAAAAGTCACCTCCAATGTCCGTTCTCCAACTGGTATGAGTAGAAAGTCGGCTGTTGCTATTAGTGGGTGTGTTTTTAACACCTTATGTTGAACACAAGAGTGGATATGTGATCTATTGTCAGTAAACCTTTGAGTAAGCACTATGAAACATCTCAAATCAATTTTTCTTGATCCAGAAGTTCTAAAGAAATTTTCGTTTATTCAAAATGTTGGCTTTGACTAGAATCTATAATGATATGCAAAAACTAAAAAAAAATTAAAAAGTGATCACAGTCTGTGATAAGACATAATATAATTTAAGTAAGCTTTTTGATGTGTCTCATTAACTTTATGTTAAAGATGTACTTCGAATAATTGTTCAAGGTTTTCAAATTGGAATTGCCCTTTTAAAAAACGAATACAAATAAATAAAAAAAAATATTCTAATTTGTGTAGTTTGATCAGAAATAAATTAATAAACACTTAAGAAGAACAAGTAGAGCAAACATTAATCCATACATTTTGATTGACGTTTTCTCTGTGCAGTTCTAAAACATAGTTCCCACTGTTCAGACCTAATGAAATACAAGGCCACTTCACAACAAATTTAAAGGTCCTCTATTCCTAAATTCAAGGCCATATCTCAACAGTTCTCAAGTTTGTTTTCAAGATCTTCAATTGTGTGTTAAGCCAGCAGTGTGTGTGTATATCGCTGAAAATCAAGGTGACACAAGGCACCCTATGGCAGTTTAAGCACAGTCCAGGTTTTAACGGAATGGAGATTTGTCATAACCAATGTTATGTGTTTAAAGCCAAGCAGGCACCCATTAAAAGTATACTTTGGAATGTCCAATGTCATCTTCTGATAATATAAGCAGACAACAGGCAGGCACAAACACCTTATTGATTAACTCTGTTGAACTTTTACACAATCCTTACACACATTAAAAATCGAAGACATGCAGTTTTTTGTATTAACCAGACTATGTTTATGAATTGAATATCACCAGAAATCTTTTAGTATGTTTTAAATATTCATGTAATTTATGACAAAAATTGCCTCGATCCATGCCTGGAATTTATATAGCGTTAATTCGACAATCATCAGCATGTGAAAAACAAACACAATAACAAACTAGTTATTTGTCTTCAAAGTACTTGACAGCGCAAGGTATATCTCATACAATTCAAACTCGAAGTCATTAAGGATATCTCTCTTTAGCGGTATCTCTCATCAAGTTCATGTTGAAATGCTTCGCAAATTAATGCATTACAATTACTTACCATTTTTGCATTGCAATTACCATTACCTTTAAAATGAGAAGTAACTCATTACCCGATTACCATTACTTTCAGTAGTGTTAGGTTAGAATAATAAAGACTGTATTTGGGGGTTCTCTACCTACCCTAACAAGCCTTCCTAGTAAGACCCTATTTTAAAAATCCAATTCCATATTCTTTTTTAAATGAATGTATCAACAAAAATATACTTATTAAAACAACTTCTAAAAAAAAAAAAATCAATACCTACTCTATTTTATCATGAGAATATGACCTTCGTTAGCAAATTACTTCTTGAGAATGTTAGCTTATTTAAGCATATTAGTCCTTAGATAAATGACGACAATCTGATATTTTGCCCCAGGAACTATATTAATGTGGCATATGATATATTATATCAATATACCATGGTTGCAAATAGATAATTACCTACAAATGCAATTTTCCAGTAACTACCGACCAACGAGAACCCAGTTATCATAGGGTTAAAAAAGAAATGATGTGACATTTTAGAACAAAGAAATTAAGGTCATAATGATGAATTGATCAACCTAGTAGGTATTTCATCTTTAAATCCCACAGGAAGTTCAATGAATTTGAAAACAATTAATTTCACGGTGTTGAGGGACTGATCTATCATATAACTTCAGCGTCATTAGGCTTGCTGCGAAAAAAGGGACTTAGTTCAGTCCCTCAATATTGCCACTGTTGAGCTGAGATTTTACGGAACTGACGCGAATCGCATGATTGATGGTTTTATAAGTAGTGTGCGTTCTGCAATGTTTTTATAAGGTTTAACTTCCTTCCACCAATATTGTATCTTGATTAAGATATCCAATATCTAAAGTTCGATCAACCGCACACTACATCAAGTTCCAATTTCATGAAAACCTCAATATGCTAGATAGGGCCAACAAATCATGATTTCTGATGGAAGTTCCTCAAATTGCAATTAATTCTTCAATTTCCGTCACAGCATGTAAACTAAATTGCGTTTGCTCTTTCTATTAAAATGTTTTTTCTCCAATTTCGGTATACACCAAAAGCGGGTCGCAAATTACTGTTGAATTTCATCACAGTTGTCACGAAATGTCACTCCACCTGCAATGATTCTGTTGATTCGGCAGATTTGATTTGTGGTTGGCATTGCATGGTCGTGAATGCAGTGGGTGTAATCATAAAGTCAAACTAAAATGAATCAAAAGACTTTCTGAGAAGTTCTGTGTTGACACTTAACATATACTGTCTGAACTGACAACGGCTATGGGCTATTATTGTCTGTTTTAAGTTTGCCTTTAATAAGGCTGACAATGCTTTAAAGTGTCTGCTGTGACACTACCAGTCAACCATTGTTTGACGCTTGGTGTATCTTGTGAAACATATTCTCCAATAGAATCCTTTCTTTACTAAATATTTGTTACCCGTTCAGTTATAAAAGTATACATTGGAATGGTCTATTATTCATTCGTATGGATGTTCAGGTTATAATTAACGCCGATGACAGACAGATGGAAAGCTAATACAAGTGCAGAATGAATAATATTCTTCAGTGGGAAATGTTCAGATTATAAGTTCAATAAACGACCTTGTTGAACTTATTATCTGAACATTTCCAAAGGAACTAATTATCAACGAGTAAAATTTAGTACAGAAAGGGTTAAACATAGCTGATGTACAGTAATGCCCTAAATAATCGACTTCTTAACCACAGCATAATTATGGGTAATTTTTCAGGATTTAGTCGGAAGTATGGCCTGTTGCCATTCATCAGAAAGCTCTCACTAAAAATTTGATGAACATCACGGAGTAAGCCTGATAGTGTGTCTGACATTTGCAGAATGAGCTCCCCAGGGGGTGAATTTAGTGATGCTATCCTGCATGGCGGGCTAGCATCATCAAATTCACCGTCCTGGGATTGGGACTTCATTCTGCTTAGGCTTCATCTTCTACGAAGTATCTATGTTCCCAAATTAACATTGTTTTAGTTACTTTTCCCAATCTGTTCAATTTCTATGTCCCCTAATTTGCAGAATATAAAATGTTTAATCGAGGTGACTAACTGGTAAACATCATCAATACAACTTCAACTGGGGAACTTCAATCTGGTTCTAGGTCTCCCATAGCAGTTGAGACCTAAAGCAAAATGAGGTTCTCAGAGGGTGAATATGGTGATGTTAGCTCACCATGAGGGATAGTGTCACTAAACTCACCATCAGGGGCCTTCATTTTGCAAATGTCACACACCCTAAATCCAGGTTTGTCACCGAGCCTTCATTTGAAATGCATTCTCACAGCCAATCTCCCCAACATATTTTATAGACTTCAGATGATGGCCCACCATGGCTTTAAACAAACTGTAATCACCACAGAACAAAAATCACCATTACAATGGGAAATGCAAAGAACATTGTTGAACCATCACTTGAAAGCTATCCTCAAATGAAAAATTGATTCCAAAATCAATTTTCCAGATCCAATAAGACAGAACTCAATAGTAAACGCAGATGGACAAAAAATACTAACAATTTCAGGTGAATACAGGAATCATTCCAAGCCTGAGTTTAGTGTGCCTGTCATTTGCAGAATAGTGGGCTAGCATCACTAAATTCACCCTCTGGGGACCTCATTCTGCTTTGGCCTCATCTTCTCTGGAAAGTTTCTTTATTATCAAATTTCTATAGAAACTTCTTCACATAGATTCTATTTCTTTTTTAGTTTAGTTTCTCTATATCCCCAAATTGGCAGACGACACATTGCATAATCGAGGTTCCCAATGGGTGTACATCACAATATTCACCATTTGGGAACTTCAATTGTAGTCTGTCTCCCATAGCAGATAAGGCCATGCAGAATGAGGTCCCCAGAGGTGAATTTGGTGATGCTAGCCCACTATGCGGGATAGCGTCACTAAATTCACCCTCTGGGGAACTCGATCATTCTGCAAATGACAGGCACACTAAACTCAGACTTTAATCATTCTGAACAGGCAAATACAAAACACATCACTGCCATTACATCACCTGTAGCATCGTCCTATGAAGCCATTCTCCAATTTGCACAAAAATATTCTCTGAAATCAGATAGCCAAGCCTTTAACCCTTTCATGATGGGAGCTGCGCTGGTGCAGCATTAAAGATCCTGTGCCAGTCCATTCTTTTATATATGAGATTCTTCAATATATAAGAGAATGCACTGGCTCACAAAGTCAAGGTAAATATTGTTAGGCCAATGTATTCTCTTATCTATATGCAAGGTTCCCTATGGGAGAATTGTATATATAAGAGAATGCATTGGCACAGGGTTTTTTTTGCAAAATTTCAGGAAGCTCCAGTCATGGAAGGGTAAAATATATAGTTATTAGGTCAGATGAAAGAAAACAATCAACATCATAATCTGAAAAGTGAAGAACACTGATTTAAAAAGCATATCAACATAAGCAATATTCATATTAAAATTTTATTGGGATTTGTAGACTCACGGAACACCACAAAAATAACATCCATTTCATAAAAGGAAACCAAGAAGGCAGATGGCCTCTGTGATTCCACACGCTGATAAAGCAAATAATTTACCGGAAACTATACTTCCACACAAACAACCACAACTAAAGGTAAATGGCAAGCTACTCCAATTAACAAAGATGACAAATTTTCACTGTTTCTCTTCCATTATTGGGCAGGTGCTTCTAGGAAACATTTCCAAAGAAATGAATTGAGCGAGAAAGTAATTTGTATCAAATCAGTTCTATCAGAACATCCGCAAGCTGGTTGATCGTGCCGTCATTAGAGAAGCGACAATGCAATTGATGGTGAAAATACTTGCACAGATGCGTTTATCTCCTTAGGTGTCAGCAAATATCATTCACTGACAAAACCACACTCAATATCAGCCCTACGTGACATTTCTATCTAATTGTAAAGTATTTGTTCTTGCAAACCATAATCCAATGCCGATATTTGGAGAGAATTTTATGCAGTTTAATTCCGCCTGAAGGTAAAGTTTCACTATACAGTTAGCTCGAAGGTCGATTTATCCCTATCTGGTCCAATAATCGAAAATCTGTTAAAAAATAAATTAATTTTTCATTATCTGGACGCGTGTCACTCACTCCAACAGAAAGCCCTCAAGATTGCAGCTATCGCAATTAAAAGAGCTTAATTGCGGGATTCAAGACATTCTGTTTACTTGGAACGGATTTCCACAAAACCCAATCTCTGGTGTTTGAACTCTATCTGATTTTGTGTCCGCGGCAGTGCGAGTTATTTGAAGCAGTGCTCTTATTGTATGTCATACCAGGTTATTAAGTATGAGAGAGGGGAGAGGAATGGAAGGTTACCACAGGATAAAGACCTCATCATGTTTTCTGTGATGAAGAGGCAATGATTTAAAGTTGCACACAATGTTTTAAGATAATATTTTGAGGATATGAGTATCGTAATATTAGTGGAAAAACATGGAACGTCAGTAAAAGAATAATGTCATTTGATGTGAGAAGACAATAGTCTCGTTAGCCCTTGGGTTATATGATGGTTTCTCCCATTCAGTTCAAAATGTATACATTGGAATGGTCCATTCTTCATTTGTAGGGAATTTCAGATACAATAACCACGGTGGGGAATCACGTGGTTTCGTGGTTGGTGAGAACCACAAATGTCAAATGGCCGAAGTGAGCAAAAACACACAAAAACGTCACTGAGAACTTTCGGATGATTGGCAACAAGCCATATTTCCGACTAAATCCTGAAAAGTTACCCATAATTCTGCTGTGGATAAGAAGTCGATTATTTATGGCATTACTGTATATGAGGAGGAACTGACACAAAACATATCATTTTGACTGTTACAAGCATATGCTAGTTTATTTTAAAAACATTCTATAACAAAAGCTACCAGTTGGAGGTTCGTGAAATTCACCAGTCCATACATCTAGGAGACAATTTTTACACCCCCCAAAGCCAAAGAAATAGTAATGTGGGAGCGTTAATTCGGATTACGCATCTTTAAATCACACAGGATCTAGCAGAATCTTTTGACTGACAAATTTGGTCAGAATGTTAGAGCAAACAACTGTGAGTTTGGATGGAAATGAGGTATCAGCTTGTTTGAAAAATAGTGTAGCATGTGCTGGTAGCTGCCAAAATACTATGTAATATGTCATATTCTAGTTTATTACCTTTTCCCACATTTCTGGTCGTGTTTGCGATCGCCTCGGACATTGTAAAATGCATGATACTCATCAACTCGAAACCATGTGATTCCCATTGTGATAACAGATATTTTGATAATATAAGCCGCAGACAGGCAGTGAAGCAATCTAATGATTCATTAACCCTTTACCCAACAGAACGGCCCTGTGCCAATGCATTCTCTTATATATGCGAGTCGACCATAGGTCGCCTCGCATATATAAGAGAATGTATTGGCTTAACACATTAAAAATTATAAAATTGTTAAAGAATGTAAGAAAAAATGGTAAAAAGTGTTAAAAAAAGATTTTTTTTAGGCCAATGCATTCTCTTATATATGCGAGGCGACCTATGGTCGACTCACATATATAAGAGAATGCATTGGCACAGGGCATAACTTAACTATCACAATGTGGTCAAGGAGCCGGTTCCAATGATATCCATATTTGTATGGTTCTATTGAGACAGACCGAAGATATTTTAGGCTGTTGAAGCTTTATTTGGCCGGTTTTGGCCGTTTAAAGGGTTAAAGGAATATTTAGGAATTAAGTTCAACAAATAGCTTAGGTTCAACATTCAGAGTTCATACAGATGAAGTAATGGTAATCTAGTGAATATTCAATTAAAAGTCTAAAACTCATCTAAAATAGCTGAAGTTTTCTCACTCAAATCATCCAAGAAGATAAAAAAAAGGGTGACAAGCCAGTAATTTGTTTAACAAATTCCTCAGTTATGCTTAACATAAAACCAGAGTTGAGAAAATCAATGAAAAAGTGCCAATATTAAATTCAGCTAGGAGAATTATTTGTGCAAATTTCAGACTCAAATGCAGACTCCTATCTGCTATATATAGTCTTTTCCCATGAGTTTTACACGGTATGAATATGCAGGCTCTGCGATTCTATTAAATTGGCATACAGCTCACAATTTATCGAGTTGGACTTAACACGTTTTATCAGATTAGCACAGAATCAATAAATGCCCCTGATAATGTCTAATTTGTTGATCCTTCTCAGTTTGATACCACAACCCGACATTTAAGATCCAATGGATTTAACTAAGCGTGGACACGATACTTTTCAATAAAGGCAAGCTGGGTTATTTATGGACATTAAAGCCACAAATATTGTTCGAAACTTCAAATTATGAGAATATGAGTATTCTCAGTGGAGAAATCATTCTAAATCAGTCGCAAAAAATTCAATCAACTGATAGTAACCTCTTCATTTTCACTAGCAAGATTTTACTGTTTCAAAATGTTCATAATTTTTGGGGAAATACTACGAAAATAAAAGACCAAGCACAATGGCCTCCCTCTATTGGGTGTATGTGAAGAAGTTATGTATATCAATTCACAGTTTAATCCAGTACTTATCTGGGACCACATCTAGGTAAAAGGCTGATCAATTTGAAATAGGTAAAATATTGAATAACAGGAATTAGTTTCTATCATTACTTTGATTATATTTCAGGCAAATTCAAGGACATCACTGTATGATATTCTCCTCAAATCTTCCAGACCCCAGAATTTGCCTGTTTTATAATTGGGTTTTTGTATAGCATAATACTTATTGAATAGAAGGATGAACGATGGTTGAAAAATTATCCTCAGACATTATGACTTCTCCCTGACAATAGTCTACTGTTACCTTAGAATCAAATAGGCAGAAGTAATTTGATACTTCTAGGCTGGTCTCTGCATGAAACATCTGGGGTTAAAGATCAGGCTCAATGAAGATACAGATACTAATTAATTAATTAAGAGCTTACGAAACATAAGGGATATTTAAATGACCTTTATATGAATAGTTGAGTCCAATCATGTCATTCTAGAAATTAAATTTTTTTTTTAAAGATCTTGATGAAAATGAAAAAAAATTGTTGAAGACTTATTACGGACTAAATCGGGTGTGAGAAACTGATAAGTTAGTACTCAGGCGCTATGCCAACTGTAGGAATGTAGCATTCTACTAGCATCACCGAAAATCTCAAAGAAATCGACCATACCACTCCATAGATATCATCGTCTAAACTAGGCTTAATTGTAAATATTTACATCTCGATTTGGGATGCGACAATCGACAATAAACTAACGCAAATTATTTTGCCATAGAGAATCATTCCATTTAATTAATATATAATAATGACAGTGTGTGTACTGTAAATTAGGATTCATATTCGTAAAAATAACTACTTTGAGGCAAGATTATTCTCCATTTCTAATTGATCACCCAACCGGAGTGTTTCACATCACTTTAAAAATACAGCAAACTAAGTAATGGTTAGAGCACAAGAATTGTTCTTTACCAGAATCAATTGAGTCGAAGACGAGATTTATTCTGGTAAAGAACTATTCGAGTGCTCTGACCGACTTAGAGCACTTGATCCCACTTAATGCAATCAACTGGATATGGGCAGTTGAGCGTGTTTTGACAACGACACACAAAACGTGCGCTGGCCGCGATAGGACACAATAGCCGATTAGCCACACCCAACAAGGTGATTAACATGAATTGATCGCCTTGAATGTGAATAGATATGTCCGAAACAACACAAACTGGTCCCACTTTGAAGCTCCCGTGCGATTTGTCTGTTATGAGTTGCGTGAACCATTCCTTCGCCAGCCTTGGGAAACGGTGTGCTTTACCAAAAATCAGGTTGCAACAATGGGATTGTGCTCTAAGCCAAATTAAGCCTATATACTTATGGAAACAGAGCTTAAATCTCCAACAACATAAAAATTTAAACTAAATTGATATCAACATATCAAATTTATATGTACTCTCTGTGTTGCCAGAGTTAACTTACATTAAAATAGTCAACTCGCCAGTTTGATCATGACCTGGTTGTCAAGATAAAGTATATGTGACTTAGCTTATGCCTAGTTAGAAAACCTATATCAGTTCAATACCCATGAGTAAATCTCAGTTAATGAACATGGTAACGCCATGTCAGCAGGCGGTCGACTTCAATCAAATCCCGCGTCATTCAGCCCAACCATTACGCAGCACTATGTGATAGATCTCAATGAATTTTGTCACCAAAAATAGGTTCCAAAGACCTGATAACCCCCATATCCCGGAGCCCTCGTTCCCTAAGGCATTTCATTTCTTCAATCTACTTTCTAATTTTCCGCACAAAATGTGTTCAGCTTGTAAATTTCACCGAGCCTATCTATTTGATTGAAGTAACACTTAATCGAGGTCTGTAATATGGACGAACTCCGCCTGATTGGGTAAGCTGGCGACGGGCTATTTTTCAAGTGATCGTGATGCCAAGATCAAATTGATAGATCAATAACACAAACAAGGGAGGGGAATACTTATCGCTCAGTATATCAGAATCGGGACACACACAAAGAACGCCTCAACACTTGTCAGCAATAGCGCTCTATTGTACAGAGAACGGTAAAACACTAAGTAGGACAGTATATAGCACGGCACATTCAATGTTGCCTGTAGTGCTTTAGCTTGTAAGAAAATGTATACTTTGTAAGTACATGGAAAATCAATGGCAACTACAATCTGTTTAAGATTTGTACATGAGAGCAGTACCAAGGACACCCATTATCCACTGCAATCAGAGGGCATACTGCAGTATATCCTCATTTCCTGGTTCAGCGAATCAAGTATATATATCAATGGAATTGAGATGTACATCACATATAATGTGGAGTATATCTTAAATCTATCAATGAAATTCAGCAGAATTATGGGTAACTTTTCAGGATTTAGTCGGAAATATGGCTTGTTGCCATTCATTGGAAAGCTCTCTCTGAAAAGTTACCCATAATTCTACTGTGGTTAAGGAGTCGATTATTTAGGGCATTACTGTACATCACATATACCATGGAGTATATCTGCCAATTGAATCTAGGATTACATCACATACTAATATGGAGTATACCTATAAACAATGTATAAAAACATACATCACGCATACTACGATACTATCTTCAAGCCTTGAAATAGTGTGTCTGTCATTTGCAGAATGAGGTTCCCAGAGGGTGAATTTAGTGATGCTACCCCGCATAGTGGGCTAGCATCACCAAATTCACCCTCTGGGAACCTCATTCTGCTGAGGTGTAAACAGAATGAGGTCCCCAGAGGGTGAATTTGGTGATGCTAGACCGCTATATGGGGTAGCATCACTAAATTCACCCTCTGGGGACCTCATTCTGCAAATGACAGGCACACTATTTCAAGGCTTGACTATCCACATGGCTAAATTATTATTTATCACATAATTAGCCCCTAAACCAGGCCTCATATTTTTTAGTAAGACACATGTGTATTAAGTGATGTTAGAGCTTAGCGCAATGATATCGATCAATATCATTATTATGTTAATTAGAATATAATTATGATAATCAATTTGTGTTTGGGTTATGTATTGTTGACTGTGAGATAAACATGGGTGATAAGGGTGGTTGAACAATTCTGTCAACAAGAAAAGACACATTTGAAATGGAAATATATATTTTTTTCTTAAATGTGTCTTTACTTCCTATTTGGTTGCGAAAATGATATCAATAATATTTTTTTTTAACCTCAGCTATTTCAAGATAATTTTTCCTTGCTAAAATGTGATTAAGTGATAAAAAGGATCTCAAATTCATTGCAATTCTATACAAAATTTATTAACCTCATCCACTAAATTTGATTCAATTTAGTGCACTCGGTAATAAATTTTGTATAGAATTACGACTTATTAGAGATCCTCTATCCTCTGGCACAACTCTTGAGGACTAAAACGAGCCCCCAATGTAATGGAACGAGAGAGAAGTGTGGAAGTCGCACCGATAGTTAGCAGGCCCCGGAATCACCAAACAGGTCACCCATTCAGGGACTAACAAAGCTTGATGTTATTTAACTTTGGTGATCTCACAAAGCATCTAACGACTAACGACCACGAGATCTAGACTTCTTGTGCAGAGAGAATGATCTGTCATTTGCAGAATATGGTCCCCAGAGGGTGAATTTAGTGACGCTATTCCGCATAGTGGGCTATCATCACCATATTCACCCTATGGGGACCTCATTCTGCATGGCCTCATCTTCTATGGGAGACATAGACTCAGATTGAAGTTCCCAAATGGTGAATATTATGAAGTACACCCATTGGGAACCTCGATTATGCAAAGTGTCGTCTGCCAATTTGGGGACATAGAGAAACTAAACTAAAAAAGAAATAGAATCTATGTGAAGAAGCTTCTATAGAAATTTGATAATAAATAAACATCCAGAGAAGATGAGGCCTAATCAGAATGAGGTCCCCAGAAGGTGAATTTAGTGAATTCTAGCCCGCTATGCAGGATAGCAACACTAAATTAACCCTCTCAGGACCTCATTCTGCAAATTACAGGCAAACTAAACTCAGGCTTGTTTCAAATAAAGAAAAAGACCTATGGCGGCTGTAACTTGTTCCGAGTATTTCAATTAACCCTTTACCCAACAGAAGGGCCCTGTGCCAATGCATTCTCTTATATATGTGAGTCGACCATAGGTCGCCTCGTATATATAAGAGAATGCATTGGCTTAACACATTAAAAATTATAAAATTGTTAAAGAATGTAAGAAAAAATGGTAAAAAGTGTTTAAAAAAGTTTTTTTTTAGGCCAATGCATTCTCTTATATATGCGAGGCGACCTATGATCGACTCGCATATATAAGAGAATGCATTGGCACAGGGCATAACTGTAACTATCACAATGTGGTCAAGGAGCCGGTTCCAATGATATCCATATTTGTATGGTTTTATTGAGACAGACCGAAGATATTTTAGGCTGTTGAAGCTTTATTTGGCCGGTTTTGGCCGGTTTGTTGGGTAAAGGGTTAAAGCAGATCTATCATCACAAAGTGTTGGGCAATAATTTTGTTCAGTAATTTCTTCGTGCACCTAAGAATACAATTTTGCATCCACACTGATATTGTCGATTACTAGGTAATAGTTTCAGCCGAATCTTGTGAGCTACCTGCCACCATTATAAATGTCTGAAGGAAATTGAAATCTCTGCGAACTCTTCAGATTGGACGTTTCAATCTGAGAAAATAGTCAGTCTTGGAAGAAATCACATCATTAAATCATGTTGATTGCATGCCAGTGTCTCATTCAATGAGAAAACCTCTAATTTTGTTTGAAATATACGACAGCATGTACATCAATGAAGTCACAAGGCTTTTAAATTGCGATCAGAGTTTTCAATCTCGGCGAGCATAATGGTACGTCATAAATTCACCCATCTGAATGTTTATACAATATAAAATAGGAGTGAATTGTTAGCAATATTCATAAAAGCCTTCGAGGAAATAGCTACCAGCATGCGATCTTGGAATTAAATTCTCCCTCAGACCATTTATCCGAGCTAAACTGTGTTATTAAATGGTCGCTGTTTTGTTGGGTTTCCACAAATGGAATATTTATGCTGCCCACGGAGAGATCGCCATGACACTGTCAGTAGGGTGGAGACGATGTAATATTTCACTGCCTGTGTGTGACACATTTTAACATGGAATCTCTCTTACAGCTTGGCGATTTTTCATCCAATATTACAAACCATAGAATATCCGTGGCTATTTGCTGTGACAGCAGCCAGCACACGAGTACTTGGCAAACACAAAAGTTTGCGTGCTGATATATGGCGCAATCACAGGGACGTGAGCATAGGGCAGGCTGGAAGGGGAGAAGAGGGGTGTCTCACAAGCCTGAGTTTATAGTGTCTTGTCATTTGCAGAATGAGGTTCCCAGAGGGTGAATTTAGTGACGCTATCCCGCATAGCAGGCTAGCATCACTAAATGCACTCTCTGGGAACCTCATTCTGCATGGCATCATCTGCTATGGGAGACATAGACTCAGAATGAAGTTCCCAAATGGTGAATATTGTGATGTACATGTATACACATTAGGAACCTTGATTGTGCAATGTGTTGTCTGCCATTTTGGGATATAGAGAAACTAAAAAAAGAAATAGAATCTATGTGAAGAAGTTTCTATAGAAATTTGATAATAAAGAAACTTTCCAGAGAAGATGAGGCCTAAGCAGAATGAGGTTCCCAGAGGGTGAATTTGGTGATGCTAGCCCACTATGCTGGATAGCATCACTAAATTCACCCTCTGGTGACCTCATTCTGCAAATGACAAGTACACTAAACTCATAGTTGGTGTCTCACTCTACCCACTTCAATGGCAACAAAAATTTTCAGAAGATGGAATTCAGAGGCCCAATATTTTAAATGTGGGACATTTGAGGATACATATGTTCTGATTTGCATGGAGTACAGTAGATACAAGTTGGTCTGATATTTTGGGCCACTTGCAAGATAATCTAAAATTATTCAAGGAAAACTGGCCTGGTAAACTACTATACTGAGAACACAAAACCAGTCCTGTTACAAATTTAATTTTGGGTGATCCAGTTTCAAATGATCAAATGTCATCATAATTATAAAGTGCCTAAAGCTAAAGTAAAGAACCTCATTTCAAGTTTTAACAAGATTCCTTCTTTCTGGCAGAATTACATTGGACACGTGATTTTTCTTATATTGGTTCAGATTGTATAAAATATTAAGTTTGAGTCAAGAACACTCATTTGAAAATATAAAATTTGTCAGAAGAAATAAGCCAATAGTGGTTGTAATTCTATCTGTATATATATATATAAAAAAAGAAGAGAGAATGCACTGGCTTATAAGGTCAAGGTAAATATTGGTAGACTCTCATATATAAGAGATTGCATCAGCACAGGGTTTTGACAAAATATCAGGAAGTTCCAGTAAAGGAAGGGCTAACATAAAAAGTAGGACGTTTGAAGATACAGATGTAGATCTTGTTTCTGTACATGGCGTGTGGATATTGGATTGAAATAATGGATTACATACATGAACCTAAAATTATTCATAGAAAACTGATCTTGTAAACTGCTATCCTGAGAACACAAACCAGTCCTCTTACAAATTTAAGTTTGGGTGCATGATCCAGTTTCATTTGATCAAAAGTTATCCCAATTAATTGCAATCAATTGCACTAAAGAACCTCAGTCGAAGTATTACCAAAGTGGCAGAGTTACAATGGGCACATAATTCAATGACATATTTCTTATACAAGCCTTGAAATAGTGTGTCTGTCATTTGCAGAATGAAGTCCCCAGAGGGTGAATTTAGTGACACTACCCCTCCCAGTGGCTAGTATCACAAATTCACTCTCTGGGGACCTTATTCTGCTTAGACCTCATCTTGCGGAAAGTAAACTAGTCTCAAATTACATTGTTTTTAGTTACTATTTCCATTCTGTTCAATTTCTATATCACCTAATATGCAGAAGATAAAATGCATAATCAAGATGACTAATGGCTGAACATCACCAACTTCAACTGGGAAACTTCAATCTGACCTTAGTGCTCCCATAGCAGTTGAGGACTGAGCAGAATGAGGTTCCCAGAGGGTGAATTTGGTGACACTAGCCCGCTATGTGGGATGGCATCACTGCATTCACCTTCTGGGAACATCATTCTGCAAGTGACAGATTCCTGTCAGACACTTAAATCTGATCCCAGGTCTCCTATAGCAGTTGAGGCATTAGCAGAATGAGTTACCCAGAGGGTGAATTTGGAGACTCTAGCTATGGGATAGTGTCAATAAATATACCTTCTGGGGACCTCATTCTGCAAATAACAGACACAATATTTAAAGGTTTGTTCTTGTATAGGTTCATATTGTATAAAATAATAAGTTTGAATCAAGCACAGTCGTTTGAAGATATATAATTTGTTATAAGAAATAAGCCAAGTAATTCTATCTGGGAAAGTCCACTTTAGCTTGGACCCTTTAATTACCGAAAGGAGTCTCCCATTCAGATTTAGAAGAATACTTTGAAATGGCCCATTCTTTACTTGTAGGGATGTTCAGATACTTTAAGCAGACAACAGACATAGAGCCACTTGAACCCTTTCTATACTAAATTGATTCTCCAACTCAAGCGGTCATAAAAGTATACATTGCAATGGTCTAATATTCATCTGTTCAGCAACTATGAGCAGATGAATATTCATTGGTGGGAAAAGTTCAGATAATAAGTCCAACTGTCATTTGCTGAACTTATTATCTGAACCAATGAGTATTTAGTATAGAAAGGGTTAAATATTTTTCTACAGGTATGTTCAACCGAAAACCGTCACCATGATTGTTAAAATTTGTTAACTGAACATCCCAACAAATGAACCAACTGTAATCAAGTAACAAGAGCCAAATTTATGCACATGATTTGTTTCAATAGCTGGGGTTTTGTGTCAGTTGAAGCTTTTCATGACTGGAGCTTCTTGAAATGTTGCGAAAAATCCAGGGCCAAGGCATTCTCTTATATATTATACTTATACTTTACAGTTCTACAGCAGTTAATAATTTGGTTAGTTGTTCAACGTCAATTTCAACAATTATCGCCATATCACGATACTTGTCAGTTAAAGTAATTAAAGAATGGCCATGCAGAGGATAAATTCCACTGAGAAAAAATACAAGCAAAGAAGCCAAAAACTATCGACCGTAACAGATAAAATTTGTCCAACTACACAAATCCAGAAACCCTCGCTTTTCCTGAAACATCAATCCAATTTACCAATTTTGAAGGTTTTTTTCTTGAATTCGACAGCAGCCATTTTAAAATTGTGTCTGAATTATAAAAAATCTGGTACTTTTTGACAGCAGTTCGGTGACGAGGAGGAAATTAATTTTAAAAAACACCAGTTGTATCTGCAGTCTGTGCTGGCAGGTCTCTTAACAACTATAGCACATTAATATCAGAGATTCGTCACAAAACATAATACACGCGTCTGGCAGATACATCAATCTAAAGATGAAGAAAATCCAAAATATCATTATCGAATATTTGATTGAATTCAAAGTCTGTATATTAGACATGACCCACAGAGTAGGCAGGAGGATATGCATTATCTAAGCAGTTAGGTTTCCACATTATGATTACATAGTCTACCGCGGGATTAGTCAAGAAACCACTTTGTTATCTCACTATTCTCATTTTTATGATTTCCAGAAAAGCCATAAAAAGTCAAATCAGAGGACGGGATGGAATTAAAATCAGCAAATATTCCCGATCATAAATAACATGCTCATGACGAGAGATAAAACTAATAAATAATTCTCGTGAATCCTCGCTCTCTTCATGATTAGAAGGATATCAAATGTATGTTTATTCAATAAGCTGTCAATATTAATATGTTTTACAACCAAAGAAGTAAAGGTCGAACGGAAAAGAAGCAAAGGCGAGATTTAAGCATGCCCACATCACGTAATCTCACGCAATCGCCAATATTACTCCCAGCTATCACAGACATCCAGTAACATTAAATATATCTTTACGATGGCATTATTTGCTTTCATGTGAGCGTTAACCTAATTTTAGCATAATTCATAAAAAGCATTTGTCTCCGATGGAGCGTAAATGAATATTCAGACAGCAATACTATGACCTCCGGAACCATAAAAACATCCTGCGCTCCAATTCTAACCTGGGGATTAAGTCGCTGAAATCGTATTTGAATAATAAGGCAATTTATTTTTAGCGATTCTCCCATTTTTTGCTAACAAGAAAGCAGTAAAATTAATGCCTTGGAATAGATAACTAAGAAGAGACTCTGCTGTTTGATTACTTGCCCATATACAGATGATGAGTTTAGTCGATAGCAATTAACACATCACATGCCAATACCAACCTAACCATACAAACAAGTAAGCTCAGAATAGGAATAAATGGTTATATGATGGATTGTTTGGATCTATAGGGGTTTACTGTCATTTCAGCCGCTAGACCATATCACAACGTTGTCAGTTTTGATGGGCGGAGGGAAGACAGCGCAAAACTTAATTTCACCAAGAAATCATTTCACTGCACATAAAAACCACTGACCCCTGGAAAGCAACTAAGGAGCGAAAATGTAAGAAAAAATGAACAAAATTGTTAAAGAATGTAAGAAAAAAATTATAATTTTTTTTAAAGGGATAAGAAAAAATGATAAAAATTGTTATCGAATTTAAGAACAAATTATAAAAATTGTAAAAAAAATGTAAGGAAAAATGATAAAAATTGTTAGGCCAATGCATTCTTTAATATGCGAGGCGACCTATGGTCGACTTGCATATATAAGAGAATGCATTGGCACAGGGTCCTTAATGTTATGACAATACAACTCCCATCATGAAAGGGTTAAAGTTTCTATAGGCTTGCCCAAATACATGAATCATGTTATCTTCCCTTTGCATGGATCACAAATACACGCTCATCAAGGTTAGAAGCAGATTTGAAATTGGTGGGCGGCTTAGCCTGATGCACCATGCACATTACCAACTGAGCCATATGAATTTCGTAGAGGTGGGATTTTGTGAAACACTGTTTTCATAACACTTTGGGACGTGCTGGTAAGCTCCATTTCTATCACATTTCATTTGTTTTGAAATTCGGCAGCATAGATAAAATGCACACCAAGAGAGGAAAGTGAATAACTATAAAGAAAGGGATGTGGTACCAAACCGCAATTAAAGTTATTACAGAGTGTGACCATGGGTTTAAAATTGGTCACTCTGAGAAGTGGTGGGCTGCATTTTAATGGCAGAAAATTTGTCACTGGTAGTATCATACCCTGTTGAAAAACCTTGCATAAAGCACCTTCACAATTTCAGAGTTCCAAAACAGACTTTCTCTCTGTCATTAAAACTGACATCTCAAGGAACATAACAAGCAAATTAACCATTGCCCAAAGGTAATGAATCCTACTAAAAGGCCAGGTTAGGATATTATGTTTTCATCTTCACTTTCAACTCATGATTTTAATCTTAACCATGTGATTTTAATCTTAATCATGTGATTTCCATCTTAGCTATGTGATTTCTTCATTTTAACAATGAGATTACATCCTAATCATATGATTAACCTTTTCATGATGGGAGCTGCGCTGGTGTAGCAGTAAAGATCCTGTGCCAGTGCATTCCCTTATATATTCGAGTATTCCATAGGGAGCATCGCAAATATAAGAGAATGCTCTGGCTTAAAAGATCAAAGTAAGTATTGTTAGACCAATTTATTCTCTTATATAGGTGAGGCTCCCTTTGGGGGACTCGCATATATAAGAGAATGAAGTGACATACGGTTTTTGCAAAATATCAGGAAGCTCCAGTCATGGAAGGGTGATAATCTAGCACTCCTCACTCATTACCATGGAGAGATTATTAAACTAAAATGGTGCCAGACATTTGCAGAATGAGGTCCCCAAGGCTGAATTTAGTGACGCTACACTGCACAGCGGGCTAGCATCACAAAATTCATTCTCTGGGTACCTGCATGAAATTATGCATGGCCTCATCTGCAATGGGAGACTAGACTCAGATTTAAGTTCACAGATGGTGATGTGCACCTCTGCAGGGTAGCGTCACTAAATTCACCCTCTGGAGACCTCATTATGGAAATGTCCAGCACTATATTTTCAGGCCTGATCAGAGACCTTATGGTTAATCCCATTTCATATGTGCAGTGAGCTATGGTCACTAAATTTCAATTAGAAAATCAAAAATTAATTAAAGAAATGTTCTCGAATAACACCGCAAATATTGCCAGAGGGATCATTTTTGTCAAAAACCTCATTGTGAAAGTCAAAATGTCAATCAAACCCCTCCTGGTAAGCTGTCGCGTGTTTATACAATAGCAGGGGGCAGTAACAAACCACAAAACATTGTTAGCCGCGAGCTATTGTCACCCTCGTCCACAATGGCAAGCAGCCACCTAGAAATCCTGCAGTACATGAGGTGTGGCCAGATGATAGTGTAGTAAACCACCCGCGACATTCAATGATCTCCGCAGTGCATGTGCTTAAGTGAATTAACGATCCGCACAATTCCTTTGATTGTCGTTTTTTGGAGGGAGTTGTTCCTTTCGGCAATTGACCAGTGATAACGACTGGGTTACTGTCTCATTGTAATCCTTTATATTGACTGATAAAGACCAGTGGTGGCTCACGTTCTCTTATTTGGAATCTATACCTGGTGTTTAGTGGATTGTATGTGCTCCGTTAATGTGGCTGTTTTATCTTTGTATTCATTAATTTAAGGAGGTGTTAACAAGAGTAAGTATAGTTATATAGTAATTACCTTCCGGAGGTACTGTTAGTGCTTTATTTGAGTGTTATTTGGTGTCTTGGCACTGGACTGTTGGGTTCGCTATAAATTGTTGATTCACTGTTCCAACAGATCTTAGGTGAATTGTCCTGAAACTACATGTATTAACATTGTTAGCTGCTACACATAAAATTAATATTGGAAAAATTTATCTCCAATAGACAAAAACACAACTGGATCTTATGACAGTACATTTCTGCGTCTATAACCATAATTGGTTTCTGCACTGAAATATCTAAAGATACAGATACATTCTGGTTTATTTCTATTAAATATCATTCACCATTCATAAACGAAAGACACACTGATATTCCTGAAAGTTAGAGAATGAATTTAAGAGCAGTAACGGTTAATAACATAATATCTGACTGGAAATACAATCTTGTGAGATTTGAATATGAAACAGTTGCAATATCAATTTGTAATACTGATTGATTGCATTCTAAATATATATATTATGCATATTTTCAAACTATAGCAAATTAATAAAAACAAGTTTTCCAATATAAAATTGATGTAAACTGCCTTTTTAAGCAGAAATTTAATGGATCAATTTTTCTACCAGCTGCTACACTGTTATAATTATATGACTTCACAATAAATCAATCAACAAATTCACCATTCATTTTTAAATTGGATCATAAAAATTCCATATTGATTCAATACCTGTTGCGTTGAAATTTGGCAAATCATTTAAACTGCCATCAGTAAAATTTATCTGCAAACATTCCTGAGTCAAGGTAGTCATACATATCAGGGAGTCTATTAATGACCAATGATTGTCCATAAAGGCTTCCAGAGATCAAAAGTAATGAAGGTTCATTAGCTTAGCACAGGTGTGAATGATTACCTGTATGCTTTCACATAGTTCAATGAACAACTAGCTGGGACAGGTATTCTATTCAACTGTATTCCTCTAATCTCAGTTGGTGGGGACATTCTGGGCATCTGTTGATTCAGGCCCTATTGAAAACTCAGTCCATTAAAATTGTTCTTCATAATTTATAGTATTGCTTAGTTGGTTTATGTTGCAGCTCATTTATTGTCTCAGTGGCTTGGTAATTGCTTTACCATGCATTATCAGAGATATATATAACTAATATTCAGGGTTTCCATAAAGAAAATATGAAATGAAATAATGAATATATAATAACTTAATTGTCAGCTGTTTATCAGCTTGCCATGCGTAACTGAGACAAATACACATTATTTTTACTCATGTTGAAAAAATCATGCAAGAAATACAATTATACCATTATGAACCTATTTAGAACCCACAGAAAATGAAAAATAAACAAGCAGATACCATTACCATTTGAGGCCTGAAAAATATATACCACTTTAAGTAAATATATGTCATGTTACATAACAGAGATATATGCCAATTTACAACAATTTCATAGTATATCAGATCAGCTCAGCAATATATCTGTCTCCTTCACACTATATTTCAGCTCAAAGTAAAACATATTGTCTATCTCTATACCCAATATTCTCTCTTCAACAGGAAAAACAAATGAGGTTCATGTAGTAATATCACAAAAAAATCATACAGGGTAAATATTTTGATTTTCCTAATACCCCAAGTGAGATCCTTTATTAAAGTCCTTCCGATCTCTACAAGATAGGGAGAGGTCACAAATACCATTGAACCTCATTCTGTAGCTGAGAAAACTACCCAGTTAACCAGCATTATTCATGTCCAAACTCTTAGATCTCTATATGATTGGGAGAAGTCACTACTGCCGTCGCACCTCAATTCACACCTCATTCTTTAGAACTACAGTAATGCCCTAAATAATCGACTCCTTAACCACAGCAGAATTATGGGTAATTTTTCAGGATTTAGTCAGAAATATGGTTTGTTGCCATTCATTGGAAAGCTGAGAGCTGCTGAGAGCTTTCCAATGAATGGCAACAAGCCATATTTCTGACTAAATCCTGAAAAGTTACCCATGATTCTGCTGTGGTTAAGGAGTTGATTATTTAGGGCATTACTGTACACAGCTGCCCAGCATCATTCATGTCCAAACCCTTCGATCTCTACATGGTCACAATTACAATCGCACCTCAGTGGATAGGAGTCAAAAGTACAATCACACCTCATTTCATATAACTACTAGTACACTATATTCATGTCCAGACCCTCAGATCTCTACATGGTCACAATTACAATCGCACCTCAGTGGATAGGAGTCAGAAGTACAATCACACCTCATTTCATATAACTACTAGTACACTATATTCATGCCCAGACCCTCAGATCTCTATGTGATAGGGAGAAGTCAAAAGTATCATTGCACCTTATTTCATATAACTGACCGGCACTATATAATCAAGGCAAGATCGACCCTCTGATCTCTACATGACAGCGAGAGGTCACAACTAGCATCACACCTCATTCTGTAGAAATGCCAATCAGCAGTATTCATGTTCAAACTCTAAGATATCTAAATGACAGGGAAAAGTCATAACTACATGTACCATTACACCTCACTGCATAGAACTGCAGAGCCGAGCAGCAGTATTAATTCATGCCCAAACCTTCAGATCTCTATAGGAAGCCTGGCAAGTGACTGAGCCATGTGTTAGAGAGCCTGTTGTTATTCAAGATAATCCTCTGTGGTCATTAATAATGAACAGCCTGCCACAATTACACCAAAAAACACCCGTTGTGTGCAAATGTGCCACCCCATGTTAGACAATGTACTACTTGATCACCCAATAATAAGCAATTATTAGCCCACCCCATTGTGATGTGTCACAATAGGAGAGTGTTTATGAGGGTTTCTCACACACAAAAATACAATGTCTTGGCAGGGTTCTGTATATCTGTCCACACATAAAACTGAACAGCATTAGTTTATAGGATGCTATCATGCAATGTGTTTTGTAGGATTCGATTCCGATCCCCGAGGAGGTTATTAAATCAGGTAAGGTAAGATTAAATGTTTTCAACAGGTTTGGTTGTCTTCAGACGATATTGAGATCTCAACCATATGTCACTTAATGAAATTATTTATATCAGGCATTTTCTGCAATCAAAACGGTTCTCTGTCACCCATATTCATAAATGGTTGCACATACAACATCAATTCACTACAACAATTTCTCTATCACTTGGTTAAAATATGACAACTCTGCAATTACTTTTTATTTAGATATTGTATAAAATATCATTTTCGGAACAAGAAGTGATACAAGAAAGAACTATTTGGTCAATATTTAATTTTGTCTGAATTTATTTTATAAAGTTTTGATGTTTTAAAGAGACACCAAAAATTAATTTGTTAATTTTTCATTAACAAAATGATTTTCTTTGGAATTTATTGGTCCAGTTTACATGACATTTTATTTTCAACTTTTCTCAACAGAACAAGGCAAAAAACAATGGTTAATTTAGGGTTTTTTGTTTTGTTCTAGAAGATCTCAGGCTAGTTGAATAACTGACAGCATAATGACATGACCATAACCACTGAAAACAACTTAAAACTTCAATCAACCAACCATTCCACTAAGATAAATAAATATGTTAATTTAGGTTTTTTTATGTTGTTCTACAAGATCTCAGGCTAGTTGAATAACTGACAGCATAATGACATGACCATAACCACTGAAAACAACTTAAAACTTCAATCAACCAACCATCCCACTAAGATAAATAAATATGTTAAATTGATCCAGAGACAAGATATTAAGTACACAAATCTGCAAGACAGAAAGAAGAATCCAATAGCGTGGCAAACAAAAGCCAGTCTCATGGACAATCTTACATTCTATCTATATAGATCTGGACATTGCGGCTGACTGGTATTGTTCAACCTATCATATTGATTGCTTTCTAATTAGGCATCACCTTGAAGTGTCTCATGAGTCATATGTCCGATCTGATGCATAAAACTTACAAACAGATTTTTTAATCATTCATAACACAATTAAAGCATTTGCTGTTTAATCAATGCCTCCGTTTACTCACACTGAGCAGAAGACAAGGAAAACATGCTCGCAGCTTGCATGAAAGAAATAGGCGTCTGCCACTGCCTTCAACTCATTTTACCAATACAGTTAGGCAACAGCAATTTAATGGCCTGGTTTATCAATTCAACTGACAAATTTTACAATATTGATAGTAAATAAAATAAAACTATCAATTGATTGATTGGTTGATGTTTTTGCTGACTAAAATGTGAAGCATGTAGAATATACAGTAACGTTCTAAACAATCGACTCCAAAACCACAGCAGAATTATGGGAATTTTTCCGGATTTAGTCGGAAATATGGCTTGCTGCCATTCATCGGAAAGCTCTCGGTGAGAGCTTTCCGATGAATAGCAACATTAAAGCCATATTTCCGACTAAATCCTGAAAAATTTCCCATAATTCTGCTGTGGTTAAAGGGTCATACTTCGGGCATTACTGTAGTTGATGGCAGTCATTTATTTTGATTTCTCCTTCTTTTCGATTAATTAAACCCCCATGACACTCAGAAGACTGATATTATGCTCGTAATGAAATTATGGAGTTTTTACATCCCAGTCTGGTTTAGGGGATAAAATATAAGGTCAATAAATTTGTTATAAATACAGACTTCATTTATCTCATTTATTCAGAAATAAATGGAAAAAAGCTATAAAATAGCAGAGTATATGTAACCTGTATAAAGGTATATCATGTATTTAGTGACTAATCTTACCACACACCCCCACCTTCCAAATGACGTAGACATAACTAGGATGTTCACATGAGCCTTGTCCATTTAAACTGTTTTATGGGAAGAAACACATCAGTTTATATGAATAAAACACATATGCACATTGTTCATGTATGGTCAAGCCTTGAAATAGTGTGCCTGTCATTTGCAGAATGAGGTCCCCAGAGGGTGAATTTAGTGATGCTATCCCACACTAAATTCACCCTCTGTGGACCTCATTCTGCTTAGGCCTCATCTTCTGGGAAGTATCTAGTCTCAAATTAACATTGTTTTAGTTACGTTCTCCTTTTTCAGTTTCTGTATCCCCTAATTTGCAGAAGATAAAATGTATAATCGAGGTGACTAATAGGTGAATATCACTAACTTCAATTGAGGAACTTCAATCTGATCACAGGTCTCCCACAGCAGTTGAGGCCTGAGCAGAATGAGGTTCCCAGAAGGTGAATTTGGTGATGCTAGCCAGCCATATGGAGTAGCATCACTAAATTCAACCTCTGGGGACCTCATTCTGCAAATGACAGACACACTAATTAAAGGCTTGGTTATGGTTCCACTGTTTGGAATTGTTCAGGATGTATTGAATACTTTTTACTATATTTCCCTCTAATTTATCAACCTGAATGTTGGTAAACCAGGTTGTATCATTGGAGTGGCCTTATTGAGACAATCAGGCCCTTCTTTGTCATAATCGCATCTACTCGCAAGTCCGAGATCAAGGATACCTATATTCTGTGCTATCATCTATTAGAAGATTTTACCGATATAGCGGTTGAAATAGTCAGACCCCATGTTGTGTAAGAATCATTCACCAAGTATGTCGAATCTCAAGCGTACCTATATAGTGCAGCATCTTGTGCCTGACGGCGGTAAACGGTTCCTTATGGTCCGTCAACATCGATGTGTAATTACGATATTTCCCCATATTGCACACACCACCCTGTGTATATGCAGACGTAGGTATTCTTTTGTCCGTTATACATCTGATGGATAATAGCCATATTGATCAGCTCAGATGTCACTCAATGCCGTGTAGATACCACTCCGTCCATTACGTTATTGTCCAAGAGTACAGCTAAGTAAACATTCTGAGCGTCCGATACCAATATGTTGTGCGGATATTTGTAAAGACCTGAAATATGGAAATTAACGAGAGATTACAAAGAGGATTGGTGGCTGATTATTAACTAATGTCTTCCCCGGTCATGCACAATATAACTCTTAAATTCTCAGATGCATGCGATCACATATCAAGGTGATTTCTCTTAGTTGCTATGCTAATGCAGAGATGAGGGCAAAATACAGTTTTTAGGATTTGGCCCTCAAACTTTATTCTATTGATGGTTGAAAAATTGACTTTAATACTCATTAATGGACAGCTGCTTAAACAAGCATCTGTCCGATATCTGCATGAGGTCCCCAGAGGGTGAATTTAGTGACGCTATCCAGGACAGTGGGCTAGCATCAGCAAATTCACCCTCTGGGAAACTCATTCCGCTTATGCCTCAACTGTTATGGGAGACCTAGGTTCAGTTCCCCAGTTGAGCTGGTGATGTTCGCCCATTAGTTATCTCGATTATGCAATTTATCTTCTGTAAATTAGGGGATATAGAAACAGAACAGAAGGGGGAAAAGTAACTAAAAACAGATAAAAAACAATGTTAAATTAAGACTATAGATACTTCCCAGAAGTGGAGGTCCCCAGAGGGTGCAGGGTAGCACCACTATATTAATCCTCTGGGGCCCTAATTCTGCAAAAGTCAGACACATTATTCAAGGCTTGTGCTTGATTCCCATTAATTCATTTGAAGGCTGTTTGTTGAATCATGAGAACATTCCTATATGAATGAATGGGAATCCATAGGGTGTTCCTTTCTCTGTTGTTTGCTTTATTATCTCAACATCCCTACTGATATAATGTACCATTTTAGAAACTAATTAATTAACCCTTTTATACCAAACACTCATTTATGAGTAGTTCCCTTAGGAAATGTTCAGATAATAAGTTCAACAAACATGGAACTTATTCTCTGAACATTTCCCAATAAAGAATAGGCTTCCTTCTGCACTTGTATTATCTGTCGTCTGCTAGTACTTCCTGAAAACCCTGCCAAATGAACAATAGACCATTCAATGTATACATTTATACCTGAATGGGAGAATCCATTTAGTAAAGAAAGGGATAACTGAGGATTATCCAATATTTGGCATGGCTAAATTATTCTCTATTGCCAAAAGGAAAGTGCATCAGGAAAAAAAAGATCACTTGAAGTTATTTTGAGTCCAATGAGAGAAAATGGGACCTAAAACCATTCTTTTGTGCGAATAAAACTTCCATTGTTAGCGTAAAAGCGTCTGTGCTTGGCCCCATATGAATTGTATCTTCTTTATGAAAAGGAAAACTACTCATACGTTTTGAGAAATAATCCCTCAAGGAAGAGAGGAGTAGGCAGGAAATCCGGCAACATTTATATTTGCAAAGGGTTACGATTAGCGATTGTCAAACTGTCTCAGCGTTGCAGACATCTAATAGTTAGTAGAATTGTTCAACAGGCTCGCTTTGTCCTTGGCGCACAATAGACGCGTGAAGTTTCCCTGTGAAACTTATACCAATCAATGCTTCATGGCAGTGTGTTTCTCGCAGCCTATAGCAAAGTTTATATAAAACACAAGCATAATGGCACTGAATTATCGTGTATATCTCGCCATTTCCAAATCACAGGTCGATACATTAGCATGCTGCATTGATTCAGAACACAATTGGAATGTTGCAAAAGTCTGTCACCAGAAGGCAGCTTTGTGTTTGGTAAAAACTGAGTTACTAAGAAGACAATTGGGGACGACACAACTTAAGTCTCAAGCATGCACATTGTTTCTTCCCACTCCATCTGAAGGTTTAGCAGGAATTAAATGAGATTTTATGCAACGATGGGGGTGGGTGTGACAGTGAGCCCCATTCCCAATGGGATGTGTTGAGGTTTATTCCCAATTTATGGCTCCAAAATTCCCAATTCACAGAAAATCTCTTTATCTCCTGAACATTTTATAATAATATTAAAGTCCTCTTGTCCAATTTGCATCAAATACAGTAATGTTCTAAATATCGATCCCTAATACCACAGCAGAATTATGGGAAATTTTTCAGGATTTAGTCGGAAATATGACTTGCTGACATTCATCGAAAAGCTCTCGGTGAAAGCTTTCCGATGAATGGCAACAAGCCATATTTCCAACTACATCCTGAAAAATTTCCCATAATTCTGCTGTGGTTAAAGGGTCATATACTTCGGGCATTACTGTAGGCAATAATCCAAGAAATACAATATCCGGTTTGAATTAACTGAGTTTCACAATTAACCTTTCCATGACTGGAGATTCCTGAAATTTTGTGAAAACCATGTGCCAATGCATTCTATTTTATATGCAAGTCTCCCATACAGAACCTTGCATATACAAGAGAGTTCATTGGCTTTACCTGAGAGCCAGTGGATTCTCTTATATATGTGAGGTCCAGTCTAAGGCACCACAAGCAATCAAGGGCAAAGAGGCACAACTTCCATAATGGGGCTTGTTTTTTTAGTCAGATGTAAAGAATAAATGACAAAAAGACAACGTTATCCAATCAAACGCCATTTTAATTGTTTCTATACTGAATAGATTCTCCCACTCAGTTACAAAAGTATGGAATGGTCTATATTCATCTGGAGGAGTGTTCAGGAAAAACAAGCATTAAAAGGAAAAAAAGGAAAAGGAGTAAAGTTAAAAAAAAAAAATACCCAGTATTTTGTTGAACATTTCTTAAGGGACAACTGCTCATCAATGAGTATTTAGCATAGAAAGGGTTAAAGTATCAAACGAATCTGGCTATTATTATCTCAGAATGGATCTAGCTACATGTACCAGGACAATATAACAGTTCTCTGTCGAAATATCAGGTGTTTCGTGGCATTCTACGCAACACAAAAGTGTACATTATAAATGCCATCCTGTACTGTGCACCACCCCCCTCACCCTGAAAAGCAAGAGTGGCATCTGCCCTGTCTGCTGTCCAAACCGGCACCCTGGCCTAAGTGTAAAGTTTGGTTTCGCTCATACAAAATGAGATATATAAAATTACCTATTTTCAATTTTCGACAGCCATTCTCTGCACTTACACCATCATGCTCACGAATGTTTCTGTTAATGATGAGCAAATTTGTGTTTCCTCATCTCTTACATCTGAAATTTAATTTTGTTTTCAAAAATAGATTCAAAAGGTCACATTAACCCTTTACATGACTGGAGCTTCTTCAATTTTTGAAATAATCCTGTGCCAATGCATTATTTTATATATGCGAGTCCCTCATTGGTCGCCTCGCATATATAAGAGCAATGGCTTAATAATATTTAACTTAATCTCGTAAGCCAGTGCATTCTCTTATAAATGCGAGGCTAGCTATGAAAGATTTAAATAAATAAGAGAATGCACTGGCACAGGGTCTTTAATGCTGCACCAGTGCAGCTCTCATCATGAAAGGGTTAAGGATTATAATAAAGTTAAGTTTATCATAGACGATGATCACATTATTCTGTAGGATATGCCTTAGAAAGCAAGTGGTAAAACCACCAGCCATAAACAGATTTACGAAATCAGAGATGAATTAATTCAAATTCATTTCCTCCAAAACCTAGAAGATATTTGTTCGTTTTCACTTTAGCAGGTCATGCATGGAGATAATTTGCTGAATTACACTCATATTTTAGGATCATATGCTGACAAAGATAATTTCCCCATTAGGCATGGAAATTTGTCATCCCAATGATGTGATATAATAATAGCGGTGGCGATGACAGAAAAAATAATGTCATACATAGCGATACATGTCCCGTCCTATAGATTCACTGTAGTGAGGTCCAGTCGAGAGATTTATCTGTCGGGATACAGTGAAGAGACGTATCGGAGATGAGGGCTGAGATAGGATTTTATTCTACCGACTGTCCCTCAGACGATCTTGATATCGGGATCATTACGAGGGACAATTCTAAACATTAAGCGCCGAGTGTTAGGATATACATTGTTCAGTCTGGTGATGTATTATTCTACATTGAGGTAATTTAGATTCATGCTGGATAGCATTCTATTACAACGATGATTTGATCAGGAAGTGTGAGAAATCTGATCCAAATGCGAAATGGATTTCGAATACAACTCAACTGTAAATGCTGTCATTTTCGTGAAGTTATGTACTGTGTCATTGGAAAAGGTTTTAACACTTAGTTGGTGGGATGTCTTATTTGAATACTTGTGTTAAACAGCATGCTTGTGTACACTGCTGGTAAAGCACTATTGCAGTATATTTTTTTTTAAAGTCATGGAGTAAAAGCTGACAAAGTAAAAGGCAGATTTCCACAGAAGAAACAATCTTTCTGCTTCCATAATTTTATTAGAAATATATAGAAATAATTAACCCTTCAAACAAAGAAAATAAAATTACCACATATATGAAAACAAAGACTTATTAATTGTTTTATTCTAGCAGATTACCATTATTAATAGTGCTTTGTTTTAGCACTCACTAAACTCTTCTTTTTAGTTGTAGTTTCATTATTTTCTAGAGGTTTTACACTTTTCTTAAAATTCACTTGGGGAGGGTTATAGCTATTGGGGTATTTAAGGGTTATATAGAACTTGGGGAAAACTTCAAGACAACAAATCATATAGCGAACTAGATAAGCCAAATAATCATATAATATGCAAAGAGATATTTCAGCTGCTCTATACTTCGGCATGTCTAAACTGAAAACAGGTACACAGAAATTTCCATTTTTTCATAATTTCGCAAAAAGACCATTACATTTATAAAATAATGTTTGATTCTCAACCCCACCTGACTTTCAACTCTTTACCTGCACCTATATGACTATAGTGTTTATTCAATTTTTAACTCTGAGTCCAGTGGCTTTCATATTAAACCAACATTCTTTTTGGTTAGTCTAATATAGATCTTAATGATGTCAGAGTTAACCCAACCATGACTGGAGCATCCGGAAATTTTGCGAAAACCCGGAAAAAATGCATTCTCTTATATATGTGAGTCTCCGCATATATAAGAAAATAAATACATTGGCCTAACAATATTGACCTTGAAGCCAGTATATTCTCTTATTCAATATGAGGCTCCCTATAGGAGACTCACATATATAAGAGAATTAGCTGGCACTGGATCTTTAATGCTGCACAAGCACATCTCCCGTCATGAAAGGGTTAAATTTGAAGATCCAATAAAACCATTCTGGTAGAGATGGTACACGCTGATTTGACATGTACAGGAGTATTACCATGATTTCTGAGGTATACCTCACCCGTAACCGGGAGATGGATAAGAGTCTTAGTATCATGACTAAGGTCTACTCGCCCCTCACAATCCTCATATTTGCTCAGTGTTGGTAATCCTAAACTCTCAGTGGGGCTATAATACTTCATCAATATAAACACCCGATTACACCTAAAAACAGAAACAAAGGTCTTAGTCGGGTCACAATAACATCTGCTGTAAGGCTGTCCTGACACAATTAGGGTTATTGAGCCAAAGTGATTAGAAAATCCAGAGATTATACTGAGGCTGAAGCTCCCTAACAGAGGCTCAGGTGATAAACCCGGGGATTAGACAGCGGAAATAGGTCACCAGGAAACCCTGAGGACACATCACAAGTAACATGATCGCATTAGGCCAAAGAACAAAATATTTGTGGATGGTGTTTCCCTACTGACCATATTTTTAAAGAGTACTGCACACTAAATCCGGCCAATTACGTGACCATCTCTTTTTATACTCAACAGAATATGTGCAACAAATGAATGAATTTGAGCCAGTGATTAGAGCAAAATACACTCATTTACTTTATGAATGATGTAAAACAGAATGGTATTTTCAATATTGCCCAATTGAGTGATTACAAAGCTAACTCATTGCGTTTATTATAGTTTATACAAACTCTAAGCTCAATCTAAAATATAAGACACAAAAAGTCACAAGAGTTTGTTAAAATTAAAATAAAAGTTAAAGAAAAGAAAACATTAACCCTTTCGACTGACCATTATTTTTTCTGACTTGTTACGCCAACCAGACATTTAATTCTCTTTGGCCTTAGGAATGAATAACGGCCAGAAATGGGCAATGTATGAAGATGCATGAACTGTTTGGTATTCCTAAGTAACGTAGCACTGTAAGAATGTATTTTAATTATATACACAGTATTTCTCCATAAAATATATGAATATATATGATTAAGATGAAAGTAATCAGGGACGCATCAGCACTCCAGACACTTTTGACGTATGATTATGACGTTAAATGATTTCTGTACAAAATAGACCAGACATTGTCAGTGTACATCTCCATTATAAACAAGTTCAATCAACCCTGATCTAAACATGTTGTCATCATGTTTCACAGGGGGTAGTGGATCAGTGGATTAGGTATGTAGCTCATTAGGACATGACAAGCCATCCAGTGATAGCGAAACTAGATTTTGGGTAAGTGCAGACTGGTCTGGTGTTCCACCCACTGGAATGGTAACCTGATTTGTACATTGATCTCATAAAGCTTGTCAGTTAGATAACTGGGGTTTGTGGTTTCTACGTGTCCTGAAGTGACATTTCTGTTTGAACATCATTTTTCGGGCACAACCTTTAGTGAGTGCTGGTTTAATAAAGAAGTATATTAAATAAGTCGGTTTGTAAAAAAAATCATCCTTCTATTAAACCGGAACGCCTCAAAACTAAACTCTCTGAATTAAAATAATTTAATTTGAAAATTGAGGGGTATGAGTAAACTTAGGAAACATAAAAGTTCCCTACCCCTTTAAAATTGTGCCATTATTACATATCATGGCAACATAGCATGGTCATATTCTCATAAGATTGCAAATCCTTCAATCCTTAATGACAAATTTTGGACTTGTTCGGGTGCGTGAAACTGATAAATTAGTACTCAGGCACTATGATGCCAACTGTAGGAATGTAGCATTCTACTAACATCACCCAAAATCTCAAAGAAATCGACCATACAACTCCATAGAAAACACCGTCTGAACTACGCTCAATTGTAAACATTTACATCCCAATTCGGGATGCAACAATCAGCGATAAACTAATGCAAATGATTTCGCCATCGATACTCATTGCATTTAATAAATATATAAGACTGTGGAAATTGTAAATTTGGGTTAAAATTCATAAAAATTACTACGTTGAGCAAAATTATTCTCCATTTGATCTATTTGATCACCCAAGCGGAGTGTTTCACATCACTTTAAAGTCAAATTTGAAGCAGAGAATTCTCAACTATTTACTCATTTATATATACAGTTTTGTTATCTACAGAAACTAGCAGTGGCACCAATCTAAAGCGGTCGTTATTTTAATAAATTTGCTTTGAATTCGGTGCCTTTTATGTCTGCAAGATTAAAAGAGGGATCCAGGGATCAGAGTTTGGAATATATCATCTGAATTTTAACAATTCCATAATCAATAATTTTAAAACTGTAACAGAACTTGTGAATGAGCTAATTACACGGTGCACTCACAGCCAATCAGCCGTTAGATGTTTGACGCCAGAGCAACAGCTAAAATGAATTAGCTCAACAAAGACTCACGGTGGCGGCATCAAACATTACAGTGGTCCCCAATAATGACGATAATAGCATTCATGGTTATTCATGTTAGTCCGCGTGTGTAATTAGGCGTCAACCATTCCGTGGGGGCCGAAAGCGACGATTACGGAATAATACTAGCAAAAAATAATGTACTGACGACAAAAAGACTATCTGGCAATCTTGGTCAGTCTATTGTATAGCTTTTTGAAAGCAATAATCGCGACACGATTTAGACTGACACTACAAGCTTTCTTTGATTCTGAATGTTGCAATAATCTAATTCATAACACACAAAACATGTGTGAATATATTCAGACAAGTTTTTTGCACTTGGAATGCATGTAATCGTATATGCCCTCATAGTCCTACGAGCTTGTGTGACAAGACCGCACTGGCCTTTGTAGGGTCATGACACAACGATTCTAATTTCTAACTGGTAGAGAATGACAAATGACATCACATTATCATATGCCATAAAGAGCAATGAGAAGATGGGTTTGGTTATTATATAAAAATGCCTTTGATGCGGAGTATGTAGCATTTAGACTAGATCTCCAAAGCAAGCAAGTAATTTTGCACTCATTTGTCATTAGCTTCGTTGACTAATGATAGATCTTGCATCACAGTCAACATGTATCTTTCAATCAATGAACTGAACAACTAAACAGGATAGGGAGTCAAAGCAGCCAAATACAAAAGGTTATCAGAAAGTTCAGGGTACTCGCATGCATGTAATTAATGAGAAGTATTTCTATTTCAGACTGAATATGCCCAATCTGAATCACACAACAATATTACTACATGTAATTTAAGTTTTCTGGGCCAGAAAATAATGAATGATCAAACCTATGAACCCACACCTTTACTGTGTGTTTGCATTGAAAAATCTGTAAGAGCCCTTAATATGTTTGAGATTTCAGTTTTTCATAGCACAGATTTTAACCAGCATGCATGTGAATCCTCTGTAAAAGAGGTATACTGATTGACCCTTTCTAAACTGAATGGATTCTCTCTTTCAGTTGTAAAAGTATACAACGGTACAGTCTCTTTTTCATTTGGAGGGGTGTTTAGGTAATAAAAGCAGACAACAGACAGAAAAACAGATAATGCGAGAGCAGAATAATTCATATTCATTGGTAGAAAATGTTTAGATAATAAGTTCGTCATCATTTGTAAAACTTATTATCTGAACATTTCCTAAGGGAACTAATCGTCAATGAGTATTTAGTATAGATTGGGTTAATTAAAACAAAAATTTTCATAGAAACAAAAGCGAGTCACTTTGGACTGGATTGTATGGTTTTGAATACTCAGTATGGCCTTGGGTTACTGCAAGAAGAAAGACGCTTGCATAGCGCATACCATTATTAAATGCCAATTAAGTAAATTAAAATCACTCTCTATTTGTGATTTTTATTTTGTAATTTAGTTGGGCACCTAATCGGAATGAAGTTTTGAGAATATCCTTAAATTTTCGCACCACTACTTTTATTCTGCATCCTACTCTTATTTGATTTTGGGATATTTTCCACCCCCTACTTTTATTCCGCCCCCTACTATTATTTGATTTTGGGATATTTTCCACCCCCTACTTTTATTTTGCACCTTCTTGTATTTGGATTCCGACTCAGAGAGTATCTATTAAACTAAAATAAAACCAGAACACCTCCAAAAAACAGACTACAATTTATTGGGAGAATAACTCAAACAGATACTATCCCAATACAGATAGGCTTCCTTAGTTCATTTTATACAAGCTATACATGAATGATGGATTTTTAGATTTTTTTCGAAACAGATCTCACCATTTCTACTTCATGATAGTGAATTGAATAAGGGAGAACCCAATATGCAGAATGACCCTCAGCTCATTAATCTCCATCATTCTGCGGCCCCAGAATACACGTGATGCAGGCTTCCATCAGTCAGAATAACACTACAATACCCCAGTGAATATCTGCCATAACTCAATGAAAAATTCTGCAAAGCAAATGCATAATGCAATCGCTGAGTTATGTTGTAATCTGAATTATTTCCAAAGTCCAGCCCAAAGGGATTAACCCACAGACATGTTCACATAAATTTGTCGAGGCTGGAAGGAGAATATCATGTTATAGCTGTTATGACTAAATAGGACTCAGTATACACATATTATTCTGTGTGATGAACAATATCTTCAACTAAAACCACGCAGTGTTCCAACAATTATTATTCAAATTGTAGCCAAAAAAACTACTTTATTTTATGATCCAAAGATTAGATCAAAAATGAAGATGCATACTTCACTGCAAGCTATAAGGAATGTTACCAAGGGTTAAAGACATATTATGGACTTGTTCGGGTGAATGGAAATTTATAATTTAGTACTCAGGCACTATGCCAACCTGGAGAATGTGGCATTGTACTAACATCCCCGAAAATTTCAAAGAAATCTACCATACCACTCAATAGAATACATCCTCTGAACTACGCTCAATTTTAAATATTTACATCTTGATTCTGGATGCAACGATCATCGATAAACTGACACAAATGATTTCGCCACCGAGAGTTATACTGCATTCAATTGATATATTAGAATGACAGGGTGTTGTCAGTTTGGATTAATATTCATAAACAATAAAAACTTTGAGCAAGATTATTCTCAATTTCTATTTGGACATCCTACCGGAGTGTTGCATAATTTCATGATAGGAGCTGGCTGGTACAGCATTAAAGAACCTGTGCCAGTGCATTCTCTTATATATGCAAGTATCCCAAGTATATATGCATATATAATAGATTGCACTGGCTTAAAAGGTCAAGGTAAATATTGTTAGGCCAATGCATTCTCTTATATATGTGAGGCTCCCTATGGGAGACTAGCATATATAAGAGAATGCATGGCACAGGGTTTTTTGAAAAATTTCAGGAAGCTCCAGTCATGGAAGGGTTAAAGATCCAGTCCAGTGACAAACCATTCTGAAGTAGTGTTAGCAATGCACCAAATTAAAAAAAAAATACTGTAGTCAGAAGATACTTGTTTCAATGAAGTTGCTATTCATCAGCAATCGATCTATTTTCATCAATACAAGGAACTCCATTCTAACCGTAGGTCATCGGTCAAAAGAATATCATAATGCAGGTCTCGTCCCTAGTGAGCTGACCAATAATATCCAGCATTGTGGCGTGTGAATACTCTGAGCTAATTGAAGGGTTCGGGCAGCCGTGGCGATGCCTTGATGAATACCAGCCCTGCATTAATTATACACGCCCTTGCAACCTGGGATGGCACACGGCAATTTTTTCATCAAGTTTGATTATGCATGAAAACGTAAAACCGATACGAAATCCATAAGTAATCTCTAGTGTTCAACTCTCAGGAAGGGTGTCAAGGGCGGGGAATTATCAATAATTGGCTAATGAGATCAGCAGATTGACCGACCCGGATTAAAATTAATGGTCACGCAGTCAGATCAACGAATTGACTGATGGAATTCACAAATTAAAATTCATGCTTGTTTGGTCACTTGCCTCAATCCACTTATCACACCATTGTAGTCAGTCATGCATGAGTTGAACCTGCTAATTTAGTGTTTTCGTTTAATATGGTGTATGAGAGTAGTCCATTATAGAAATCCCAACTTCAATGATCAAATATAGCCTTGATTTATATGATATACAGTGAGAGCTTTCCGATGAATGGCAACAAGCCATATTTCCGACTAAATCCTGAAAAGTTACCCATAATTCTGCTGTGGTTAAGGAGTCGATTATTTAGAGCATTACTGTAGTTCTAGGTGATATAGTGAAGTCAACCATATATAACTGTGTGTTTAGCCTCAATGTTATGCATTATAACTTACTGTAATGATTTAAATTTAAAAAAAACATTCATGAATCTGGAATATCCCCAGATAAAAGTTAAACGAGCACTTGGTTTATTATATAAGAAATAAAATGTTTTGAACCTATAAGAATTTCCTTTTTTAGCATCTAACTTTAAATTCAGACTGCCCATCAAATGTGCTTAAAGACATATTATGGACTTGTTCGGGTGCATTAAACTGTTAAGTTAGTAGTGCAAGAGATTGTGAGAAAGTGAATGATAGGACATATTTTTTGTGGAGTGTGAGTCAAACGGGTACCGTTCGTTGTGATTATGATTTGTTCATATTATTTTCTAATAAAAAATATAAAAAAAAGAAAGAAAAAAAAGGTTAGTAGTCAAGAAGTATGCCAATTGGAGGAATGTAGCATTCTACTACATCGCCGAAAATCTCAAACAAATCGACCGTGCCACTCCATAGAAGACATAATTTGAACTATGCCCAATTGTAAATATTTACTTCTTAATTCGGGACACAACTATCGGCGATGAAGTAACAAAAATGATTTCGCCTATCGAGAGTGACTCAATTTAATTAATATATAATAATGGCGGTGTGTGTTGCCAGTTTGGATTGAGGATTTGTAAAAATAACTACTTTGGGCAAGATTATCCTCCATTTCTATTTGATTACCCTACCGGAGTGTTTCACATCACTTTAAAATTATTAGAGGATTGTGGAAACATTTAACATATCAATTTGTTTACCATTTCGTATGTGCCGTAGTCAGGTTATGGCATTCTAAACAGGGATGAATGCAAATCAGGGTTTCTCTGCCTGTCATCCATATATACTTTCAGTATGAAATGGATAAATGCATTCAGTGAATCGGTTAACCTTTCCATGTCTGGAGCTTCCTGAACTTTTGCGAAAACCCTGTGCCAATGCATTCTCTTATATAGGGAGCCTCACATATATAACAGAATGCATTGGTCTAACAATGTTTACCTTGACCTTGTAAGCCAGTGTATTCTCTAATATATGCGAGGCTCCCTATGGTACCTATTTCGAGTCTGGGCACGACGAAGCTATCACAGTGTGAGTTGATCTTGCTCAAGGGTCATATCTTGGCAGAAGATTTGGACAGCGTCAAGCCTTGAAATAGTGTGTCTGTCATTTGCAGAATGAGGTCCCCAGAGGGTGAATTTAGTGATGCTACCCTGCATAGCGGGGTAGCATCACCAAATTCACCCTCTGGGAACCTCATTCTGCTGAGGTGTAAGCAGAATGAGGTCCCCAGAGGGTGAATTTGGTGATGCTAGCCCGCAAGCTTGGACAGCGTATGACTATATATACACTCACACATGACTTAATCCAAACAGGGAACTCTTTGGGAATCTCAGTAGTCCACAGGCGCAATGCTGTGCTATAAACATTACAAGTCAATCGCATTAACCCGCCGGTTATCAAGCTCCCCTTAATTGGAGTCTGACATTCATTGTCTGTGATCCAATACCTAAATTTAAGCTTGACACTGTAGCCAGCAGTTGGTAGGAGGGCTATTAGTGCCTTACTTTAGTTCAATTTATGGAGGGATACAGAAGGGCAGATACGGTAGCAGTTCATGATTTATCGGGATGTAGGGGGTCTGAAAAATAGAAAAATAAGTATCTGGGGGGGGGGGGGGCATAACAGCCAGTGTAGCCTCTGTTAAATGTGTCATTACTGTTTTGAAGGTTTAATTGTTTTACAAAACTGGGAAAGTTCACAAAAAAGTTAAAAATCTGGATACGCAAAAGGATTTTCGTATTCACTGAAGGCCGACTCTGTGTTATTGGTTACAGGAAAATAGCCTGATTTCTCTCCCCTGAATTCTGTCATCTGCACTTGCAAGACATTTTTTTTCAAATTGGTATGATAACTTTTTTTCTATTTCAAATATTTCTCAGCTCTAGCATAGATCTATCAGGTGGAAGAAGCTTATTTACTGAAATTCGCTCTGTCATGGTCTGTTTTTGGGTTGAAAATGGTCAATTTGAGTAAAAACAATCGATAAAATTGAGCGTTTTGTGCATGCAAACCAAGGGTCATAACCCAATGACAAATTTGACAAAGAAGCTAAAGTACAGACATATGATTACACCTATAATTTCTTTTGAAACTAAAACATGCTTGATGGGACCAATGCCAAAGATAATGGCTCAGCATAGATTTGAAGTACAGTACACCCTCCAAGGTTGGCCAAAATTGCTGGAAATCGTGTATTGCTACCTAAAGCTGACATGCTAAAGCAATGCCAACACTATATTAATTCTAGATTGACCCTGGATTGACAGGGGTTAATTTCTGCAGATATCTCAATTTAAATTCCAAACATAAGATGTTTTCAAAAGCTTCAAATCATGACATTTCACACACGGCTCTCTGTGGGATAAGTTCTCGGCAAACCAAATCCAATACTGTGATCCAATCCTAAACAAACTCAAGAGGGAGAAGAATCGCTAAGATCGACAATCGTAGCGTAATATTGTAATAAGTGTCGAGCATGTTGATTCCCAGATGCTAATCAATATTGACGTGATTACTTCATACTAATCATTCGACGAGTTAATTAAAACTTTTAGTTAACGGCATTCGGTTCTTTGTTAAATGCAGCGTCAGAGGCTTCACAATTCAGTGCACAACACTCGGTTTGAGAAATAAAACAATGCTGAAACAGCTACACACAACAGTTTGTATCAACAAAGTAGAGAATCAGACAATGTAAATAAATACTGATCGAATTTAGAAATATTAAGTCGGAGTCTCATTTCTAGGGCCTGTTTTAAATTCCAACAAAATGTATTGTCAAAATATGGACCCAACAAGGTGAGCTTTCATTAGCTACAATTAAACAAAAGTGATTCAACTTTAAAGAAACAAATAAAAAGTAAAAATATAAACTTTTGATGACTTTATTTTTTTGTCACTGCGGCCATTTGCCAATTATTAACTTATTTTTACCCAAGTCACAAATTCAGCAACAACTTCCTGTCAAAACCATGGCATGTGATTAACCCTCAGTCTAATTAGCTGAAAAAGACAAACCTTTAATACAATATTGCAGAAAATTAACTGAATTTGAAGATGCCATTAGCTAAAATAACATCTAACTGAGAACCCCCATGTCTGCAAAAAAGGCAATTTTGAAAAAGACAAGGGTCAGCAAATGGACAATTCAAATAATCCCCATTTAATGACACTTAAAGTTACATTAATATTTTCATTATCCAGAGTAAATATCAGACAATAAAAATGTCTGACGAAGCAGCTAATTCAATAATAAATATGTCAAATGCATCTCAGTGTCTAATTGGATTAAAAAACTCTAAATTGACCCTGGGTTCCGGGCATTGCCTACAGGGATTCACAGGACTGTTGATCTCGGGGTATTAAACAAGCACTATAACAATCATTAGTGTTAATAAGTCAACCCTGAGGGCTCGCAATCCTTTGTGACATGTGCGAATAATTATATACAAACATACTTATAACTGTGTAGGAGAGTGCCATTGTCGCAGGTGAATTGACAATAGGACAGGTAACGCAACAAAGTAGTGCTAAGTCTGTTGTGATAAGAGATTAGGGCAGCAAATAGACAGTTTTATATCCGCGCGATGTCCTATTGTATAATAAGTATCTCTGAGTTTTATTAGCCAATATTAGTGATTAAGTGTCTTGGGCTGGGAGATTATTAATATGGACCATACTGGAGGACCAACACAGCAGATAAGACTTATAGTGGAGTAATAACACCAGTCATGGTCAGTACCTGGTCTTGATAACCTTCTGGTATCTATCCTCATATCTCTGTCTGTTTGTGTAATAACCATTCATCAATATGATATTGTGAGTGTTGAGTCTACAGGGATGTTATTTTATGGTCCAGACATTCAGCCATTGTGAGACCTCCGGGATTAGCTGAATATAATACAAACTGCACAGAGGTCGCAGACAGCCTCTGAATAAGTCTACTTAGAATTCTGGATACTAGGTCAGTAGATCTTACCATAACAGAAAGGTTGCTTTGTGCTGGTTTTATATAGGATATTGTACGGTATTCTTCTCTCCAGAGCCTGGTCTGATACCTTTCACTATAATGAAATACAAAAGTCTGATTAGTATGGGAATCTTTTCAGTAATATCAAAGCTGAAAAACCTAATTTAGACAAATGGAATAACAAATAGTTTCTGTCCGACAAGAGTTTTTTCATGTGCTTCTTGGCCACATAGACAATTCAACTACAATGTGCTATAAATAAATAAAGCTTCAACAGCCTAAAATATCTTTGGTCTGTCTCAATAGAACCATACAAATATGGATATCATTGGAACCGGCCCCTTGACCACATTGTGATAGTTACAGTTATGCCCTGTGCCAATGCATTCTCTTATATATGCGAGTCGACCATAGGTCGCCTCGCATATATAAGAGAATGCATTGGCCTAAAAAAAATCTTTTTTTAACACTTTTTACCATTTTTTCTTACATTCTTTAACAATTTTTAATGTGTTAAGATGTATTCTCTTATATATGCGAGGCGACCTATGGTCGACTCGCATATATAAGAGAATGCATTGGCACAGGGCCCTTCTGTTGGGTAAAGGGTTAACATTGAATTTATAACATATTTATCTTACTAGTATTTCTAAATCCCAGAGCGATCAGAAACTGTGAAAACAAGTTTAGAAAAGTTGTAAATATAGAATAAGCAGCGTGAAAAATGACACATATTTCTTGTGAAATCCAATAAATTGAGCCATGCATTGATAATTTGGTTGCCCAGTCTATACATATCTACCTATTTAAGGTATTCTAACAAAGCATCAACGATATGTTTGAAGGATTACATAGCGATACAATACCAACATGCATTAATTGTGACATCACTTGCATTGGCTTAATTGAATACATACTGCATCAAGGTTGCAGACATATTCTCTGAATATGAATCCATTGTGGTGTCCAAATGTAAGGTATATTGACAATAGATGCAACCTGTTTATTAAAGTGGTATGTCCTGTTTGTATGTCTGAAATAGTTCAAAATAGTTCCCCCGGCACACTGCAAAGGGCACCTCACATATTTAAGAGAATGCATTGGCCTAACAATATTTACCTTGATCTTGTGAGCCAGAGCATTCTATATATATCCGAGGCTCCCTATGGAACAGGATCTTTAAAGCTGCACCAGCGCCGCTCCTGTCATGAAAGGGTTAAGTGTGACAACACTAATTTACCTAATTAATTTGGTCAAACTCAAGTTTGTTTGAATAGCCCTTCCTCCCTTGTTCCTGTTAGCACGGTTGTGATACTTATTAAAATGAAAAGAACATAATATTAACCCTTCCATGACTGGAGCTTCCTAAAATTTTGCGAAAACCATGTGCCAATGGATTCTCTAATATATGCGAGTTTCCCATATCTGTTTCCATTCTGAGACTAACCATTAAATATTGTCCAGGAACTGATTCTGCAGTATAGTATATACTGCCAATATGCCCCCCATATACTGTCAGGGGACATATTAGGATGGGCAGGATACTGCTATGCTGCCAATATGTCCCCCACCATCCTACAATATACATACAAGTATGCAGGTATAAATGTATTACTTTAATGTCTGCATTAATAAAGGCACACAAAAAGACATTCCAGAAAGTACCATACCAGCTGTGGTTCTCAGGGAAGTACACAGTGTTTTCTATAAATCGAAGCGGGGGATTTCCGGAGTACGTACACAAGTGATCGAAACAACCTATAATTGCGGATTAACCAAATTGATTTGTTTTCGTAAGTGGGTCAGGCCGCGATCAGCCGTCGCAGCAATAACCACTGTGGCGAAAAACATTATTGCTTTTTGTAAGCCGTTTAACAGCAGACGATGAAGAAAGTGACAGGATATTGTCCAGCGAGTTTCCCTTACATCACGTCTTAATCAATATATAGTCACAACATTACTTCGCTTTGATAGTGCTGTTATGACAAGAAGCAAGTTCTCCCTGACTGACTCATGTCAGAGATCCAGAAACAACACTTAGCAGACTATGTTCAGCGTTCCACATCTCTACATTTCCTAAAATCCATTTGCCAAAAAACATTTTCTAATTTGTGCATGGATGATTGAAGAATGTTTATGTCCACTCAGATTAGGGTTTATTAAAGAATGGAGATACAGTAATGCTCTAAATATTCGACTCCTTAACCACAGCAGAATTATGTGTAACTTTTCAGGATTTAGTTGGAAATATGGCTTGTTGCCATTCTTCGGAAAGCCATATTTCCGACTAAATCCTAAAAAGTTACCCATAATTCTGCTGTGGTTAAGGAGTAGATTATTTAGAGCATTACTGTATGCTAAACCCCTGATCTGTCACTATCATCACTTAACCCTTTGAGACTTTCATGACGGGAGCTGTGCTGGTGCAGCATTAAAAATCCTGTGCCAGTGCATTCTCTTATATATGCGAGTCTCTCATAGGTAATCAGCCTCGTATATATATGAGAATGCTCTGGCTTACAAGATCAAGGTAAATATTGTTAGGCCAATGTATTCTCTTATATATGCAGGGGGTTCCTATGGGAGACTCGAATATATAAGAGAATGCATTGGCACCTTATGTCAGGCACCTTATAATCAGCCCTGCTAGTTTAGTTGATAAAGTCAACCAAATTTAGCAACTTTCATATGATAACATCCCAACAACTATTTGGCATAATATGTGCACCTGAAATAATTTATCTTTGTCATACACTCAGTAGGTTTACAGTAATGCCCTAAATAATCGACTCCTTAACCACAGCAGAATTATGGGTAACTTTTCAGGATTTAGTCGGAAATATGGCTTGTTGCCATCCATAGGAAAGCTCTCCCCGAGAGCTTTAAGATGAATGGCAACAAGCCATATTTCCGACTAAATCCTGAAAAGTTACCCATAATTCTGCTGTGGTTAAGAAGTCGATTACTCAGATCATTACTGTAATAATGATCTGCTCAACTTTATGAGATTTTTTCCTCCATACCGCTATTGATCATTGTGTTTGTGTTTGAGGTTTGGTTATATTGAATTTAGCTGACATTTCTGCTGAGGTAATCCTAAACTATTTGCATTTGAGAACAATATGGCTTCTCGAGAAAGTTCATCAATAATTTGAAATCTCACAAGACATCGCTCTGTTTGACATCATGGTCGGAATCAACAGACTTTGGTTTGAGAAGGCAAGATTGGATTTAGTTATCAGGGTTCCCATAAGTTTCAAATGACTTCAAATGTTAGACAATTACAACTGTCTCCGAATAGCACTTTGCAAAGTCAGATCACAGACGCTGATGGGCGTCGTGTTACTATGTTTTAATATTGTCAGTTTTAGACCCGAAAACAGCCATTGTACCAAGGCAATAAACAGACAGAAGACTCACAATATCGCTGACAGATGATGGTTTAATACGATGGTATAATTAATTATTCACTAACCATATTTGTATCGACCATTGATTAACCCATTCTATACTAAATGGATTCTCCCACTAAGTGAAATCAGTGTAGGTCGGAATGGTCTATTATTCATCTGGAGGGATTTTCAGAAATTCCGACAAAAACAGCCGTAACTCATGTGAAAATTGGGCGGCGGAACCCAAATTTGAACTTGACCTGTAATTTGTGCTGAGAGCTTTCCGATGAATGACAAGCCATATTTCCGAATAATTCCTGAAAAATTACCCATAATTCTGCTGTGGTTAAGGAGTTGATTATTTAGGGCGTTACTGTACTCATGATACTTTAGTATCGAACATATTTTATTGTGACCCACTAATTTCAGAATGTATAGATACAGGGTGATGGGTAATAAGATGAAATAGTGAGGGCACACAGGGGGGGGGGGGGTGTTATTAGTAGGTTGATGTGCAATCTAAACAAGTTTATGATTATGGTCATACATTTATATTTACACACTAAGTGTTGTCATCACTAAATCCAGCATTATGATTGGTCGGCGCCCACGTGGCTATATAGTTGCAGTTATTTCTCGGTGAATGCGTAACGCCTCATAACACCAAGCTAATAACACCATCGATACGTCATTAGGTTTGGAAAGACGAACGCGTAATGCTTTGGGCGCATTTTGACTCGCGCAGGATTGACTTAATACATCATCGGGTTTCAACATGAAGAGAAATTGTTCCTATTAACTTTTGCCAAGGGTGCTATTGGGTATTTTGGGCTGATCTTGTCACGATACACTTTTCGATTTAAATATATTTACAAAAGTGGCTTTTTCGCTAAATGTATATAAATATAAGGATTAACTGTCATGTGGACTATTTTTATGGAGATGTAACGGTGAGGTAAGTGGACATAACTTGTATGTAAAACCCTTCGGGTTTTACACAAGTTATGTCCACTTACCTCACCGTTACATCTCCATAAAAACAGTCCACATGACAGTTAATACTTATATAATAGATGGGTAGCTTGACTCCATTAGTGTCAATGACACTCGATATAGAAACATTGAATAATGAACATCTTCACAATTTTTATGGTCAGTTAACCCTTTCTATACTAAATGGATTCTCCCATCAGTTGTAAAACTATACATTGGAATGGTCTTTTATTCATCTTGAGGGGTGTTCAGGTGATGAAACACAAACAGATAATACAAGTGTAGAAGGATTCCAATGTATCGTGGTGGGAAATGTTCAGATTTTAAGTTTAATGTATGGCGGTTTTGTTGATCATATAATCTGAAGATTTCCAAAGGGAACTACTCATCAATGATTATTTAGTAAAGAAAGGGTTTAATTAACTACAGTAATGCTCTAAGTAATCGACTCCTTAACCACAGCAGAATTATGGGTAACTTTTCAGGATTTAGTCGGAAATATGGCTTGTTGCCATTCATCGGAAAGCTCTCGGGGAGAGCTTTCCGATGAATGGCAACAAGCCATATTTCCGACTAAATCCTGCAAAGTTACCCATAATTCTGCTGTGGTTAAGGAGTCGATTAATTAGAGCATTACTGTACAATCTTGTAAGGAACTTAAGTAAGAAATGAGAATTCCAGTATTCATTGAAACACATTCATGTGATCTGATTTTTTTTTTCCTCTATCACCAATGCTCGCTCTTCATATCACCCTCCTGTGTCAGAAACAAAATACGAATCTATCATTTCCTTCTCAATGGCGGGGTTAAATTTTCATCAACTTGGCGTGAAAAAGATCACAGTGTTGTTAAGTCAGGTCTATCAGGTCCGGGGATGTGACAGATGCTTTGGACGCTAACTTCACAGTCAAGGCACTCATATAGTGATAACGCTCATCCCTGATCAAACACCTACAAGATTTACATGTTTGCTTCAACTGATAAGAACAAATACTTATAAATGAATTTCATTTGAAATGTTTGGACAAAAGTCAGTAGATTCACACGCGTTAGGAACACGGCAGACAATCAGACTCTCATATAGAGGGCACGGATTGTGTGGTGTTTGTGTACAAACAACCAAGTCCATTGTTACTCATACTTAGTTCAAAGGGTAAGTTTTTTTCAAAAGAGCAACTGAAGAATTTCGCTACTTTTTCTGACTTATTTATGTATTGTTGGTCACTTTTATTCACAGAGCACCTGAGAGCACAGGGGATCAGACCAAAATTAAATCAACAATATTTATTATTTATTATATTCATGATTAAAAGAAAAAAATATTAGTTAGATGAATATAACATCTGGGATTCACTTTTAACAAAAACTTTAGACTGTATACTCTAATACAATTCTGATCAAAACACAGTGATAAATGGTGAAGCAGGCCTGCAGATTTCAATATTATGCATAACCTATTTTTCGTTTGCCTGGTTTGTGCTTAGAAGAGTTACATTTGCTATTATAATCACTACAACTGGCATTATTAGCTAATAATGGTCAACTCATTGAACTAATTATCTTGAATGTCTCATTTTGGGACTTGACTGAGCAATAATTAAGGTGAGAATCAGTGATCGGGAGACTTACAGAAAACTGTGGCTCCACCTGTTTTTCGTTTGCGGCATTTTCATTTTATGTAACCTCCAGGCGAACTGAAAGGTCATTTGCCTCAAATCTGCAGGCCTGGTGAAGACACTACATTCATAATTTAATTGAATAAATTAGTATGTAAATTTGTACAAAAGTATGCAAATTAATATGAATACATTATATTTCCTCTTGCCTAATAAAACATCATGATCACTATTTATTGTGCCCATGCAGTGACCCAACCCAAATCATATAACAGTAAATCTCCATGTTCGAAATGAATGTCGGAACTGGTACATGATATTCGTGCAACAAGCTTGAAATCAAGAGTAAATTTTGGGAATCCATTGTTACAGTAATACCCTAAATAATCGACTCCTTAACCACAGCAGAATGATGGGTAATTTTTCAGGATTTAGTAGGAAATATGGCTTGTTGTCACTGGGAGCTTTCCGATGAATGGCAACAAGCCATATTTTCGACTAAATCCTGAAAAATTACCCATAATTTTGCTGTTGTTAAGGAGTTGATTATTTAGGGCATTACTGTATATCTTATTCAGCTCGATACATTTAGGAGTTCAAACCAATCAAAATGTTAAACTTCAATTCCAGCAAGAATGCTTAAACCTGGGGTTCATGACCGGGAGGTGCATTGGCACATGGTTTTCGCGAAATTTCCAGAATATCCAGTCATGGATGGGTTAAATAATATAAATGACAAGACAGCATTTAAAATGTATAACATTTAAATATTCATCTATCCTTTAAAATCCAAGTATATGGGTCAAATTAATAGGATACAAAATGAAGTTGATTGAGACAACGCCGCGGCAGAGCGGCCCCATCTATATTTTATTTAATAACCGATATTATCAACCATTTCAAAGGACGGACCTGTTGATAATTAACCCCAATGAGATAGCTCCAACGATGTATGATACAATTGTAGCCAAGCATCTAATTCCCATGTAATTGGAGGATCAATTTCCATATATAGCACAAAATATAACGGATAAGCTATTCTGCATGAATTGTCGCTGAATTCATTATTTGAGTTTATACTACTGTACGCAACTACCTCGTGTCGAGTGACTTTCACTTCTGACACTGACATGAGGTGCTGCGTGAACAAGGCAATTTGTTCCTTTGTGTCTGGACAAACTTAACTGCTGTTGCAGGGTGCTTAACTCATGTCAGGATACTCAATCTTTGACATATGCAACTGATATAGATTTTTGATTAAAAAGCTGTGAAGTAGAAACTCATTAAGCCCTAATCGGATTAAAAATCAATATCAAGTTCTGGATACAAACTCTTCTGCAGTTTCATATAAAAAGAAACGGTGGAAATAATCTGTGTGCGATAATCAGTGTGGGAAGAGTAATCTCCAATGGAAACCCAAACTGTTAAACTTATCTTATAAAGAGTTACCTCATTTTATTTATGCATGAACTTCTATTACAAAATTTCAAGATGTTTGCAATGTGTATATATGATACACAGTTCTACATATATGATATACAATTCTAGATGTATGATATACAGTTCTACATGTAAGCCAAAAATCTACATTTTCTTTGCTAAAATGCATCAAATTATTAAGACTGAATGTCAAAGGTGTACCATTTGTTGAATATAATCTACGACTACTTACATGATCTCTGTAATCTTATTACGAATATCTGATGTATTATTTTTCTTCTCAAAAGAATTTTAAGTGACATCGTTGTCATGGTACAGGCACTTTAATGCTCCATGTAATGTTCATATCTTCAAATTACGGGAGCCTGTAGTTACATCCAATGAGGATCATTCAGGGATATGGATAGAAGGCCTCCGTTTTGAGGTGTCCAGCATGAAAATTCCAACTGCAATCCTCCCCCTGAACAAACCAGACAAACAAATTTCGTAGATATGGATAATTATATTTTCACCCCTTGGTTTGAAATTTTCAATTGACACCAAGTTTTCCATCCAACTGTTGGAAATTCTCAACCTAACACCCCCCGTATGGTTGGAAATCTACAACTGAATCGATTTTTAGTTAAAAAAAAAAAATTCTGATTGGAAAGTAAAAATATCATAACAAATTCAACCTATTTTTGAGCTGAATTTTCCAACTAATGTTGTATCTGGCATGAAATTTCCAACTGATGAAAACCCCACCCCATGTTGTCAAACTGTTGGGTTCACTTTTGCAAATTTTTTATCAGATAAATGAGTCACAGCTACTCAGGTCACAGGTGGTTATTGGTGTTAGCGACCTGTCAAGGGTTATTTCACCAGAATGCCTGAACATAGTATTAAATTTCAATCATCAGTGATGATATGCCTTGCATATTTTTTGCAAATTTAATCTTCCAACAGAGCATAACAGGTCATTGATTCGAAATTGAAATGAGTAAAACCGTTCCTTCCCTCAATGTATTCCAAGTCCCTCCTAAAAGCTCTTAATTCGAGGCTGTCACAACGAGTCGTGACTTCATAAAATATTCATCCTGATGGCTGAGCACAGAGTTAGAACCCTAGGGACACTCGTATCACAAGTTATGCCAAAAGTGTGAAGCGTACTTAGAGATAAATCATGATAAAATTACAACAATATGCGTCAACCCATCCCTTGGGAGTGGCAAAATTCTGTGTGCGATAATGGAGATCAATAATAAATGAGAACGCATACAAAATATGTCTGTCGGCGGGACAGTTACCATCGCAAAGCCATCAAGAGTCAGCCGGGCTTCGACCATTTAGACACAAAGGGACCAGTAACTCAATTGAAAGATCATACGAAATGAAGGTTGGGACGAAATCAGTGTCATAAAGAAGTTTCGTTTTAAGAATAGATAAAAAAAATCTATATTAAACATGTAGAAAGAAGACTTAAGAACCATGTTCTATGTCCTAGGTTGAAACTGTGACAGGGTAAACTACTATATTGGCATTCACACATATTGTGAAGATAAGAAGCATTGAAGTCAGAAAATACAAACAACCTCACACACAGGGGTGCTGGAAGTATTTAAGAGCAAGGGGCAGTTTTCCAGAAAAGGAAAAGAAAACAATTGAGATTTGGAAGTCAAAATAAATACACAGACTGACACAAGTTTGGGTTTGTTGATACATCACAAGTGCTAGCACGGAAAGATAGCATGAGGGGCACAGCCTCAGTTATATCCTTCCGCGATGGCACAAGTGCTGGATTGACAAACATGGGTCGTTCTGGGTTTGTTACACTCAATCTGTGAATTAAAAAAAAGACTTACAAGGTTTATTCAGGCACATACAGGGCTTGTTTTGTCATGTGTGATGTTGATTTTATTTAATAGCTTTGATTGCATGGTTGATATGAATATAATTTATGTCGATGGGATGCATATGAAAGTGTGTTCTGTATGGATTTGTAAATATGAAACAACAATAACACTGTATTCTATGAAGCGTGTAATAAATACTAAAGACAAATATGTTTGTAAAACAGCGTGTAAAACAATATCTTTTATACACTTTTAATTATCAAATTTATGCTTAGCTATGGCTCTATTTCACTTTTGGAATAACAACCAGAGCCTTTTCTGTTGAAATTTCATGATTTTCTGTCATCTGCCTGTATTACTTGCCACCCCTCACTATTACAATGACCCCTTAGTGGAGGACAGAAAGGGCAGATGCCCCCTCTGCATCCCTGTTTCCAACACCCCTGCAAGCTGTATATAGTGGTCCTAACTGGATTAACGTCGAAGACCTTCAAGTGGCATTTCGTAAAATCCACAACAAAAAGCTTGCACGAGGCAATCTGATGTTTGACATTGCTCATATTGTTTGACGATCTAATTGCTGAGAGATTCTAACGAAAGCTTGTTGTTTATCTTCCAGGTGTTTACGCTGTGTGATGTGACACCAAAAAAGAAATATCTCATCCAAAAGACAACATCTCATTGGCCAATTATAGCAACGATTTGAATTCTGCTTTGCTGTTGGTTGTGGTGGAAATAGCTCACAACGCAGTTTACTCAAGTTAACAAACATCACTGAATCAACTCATTTTAAAAACAAATGTGCTTTGCAGCTGAATTTGGGACGGAATATATTGTAACGGAGAACTACCTAATTATGTTCATCCAAAATTGACTGCATAAGAATTGCCTATTGGAAATATAAATTAGAGAAATGATGGAGTTACACAAACAATTTATTCTGCTCATCTCAATTAGTTGTATTTCAGTTTGCTCTTCAACGTTAATGGTAGACTTTTCCGTCCAGGAGGAACGTGCTTCGAGAAGTGTCATCGGAAGTATTCAAGATAGATTACGACAACGAGGACAGTTGGATACGAGTATGGAAGTAAATTACAAGATCCTAAAACAGGCGCAAACCCCAGCTGCATCATTATTCGATATATCAGAACCTAACGGAGTACTTCTCTCAAAAGTAAAAATTGATCGCGAGGATATCTGTGAGTTTGATGATGTATGCATTCAGAATTTTGATGTTGCAATTCATTCCGTGAATTCTGCGTCATACTTTGACATCATCACTGTGCGAGTAACAATAATAGATATAAACGACAACAGCCCAAGTTTCTCATCGGATTCTACAACGTTAGTGGTATCTGAAGAAACTATGCTCAATGCAAAATTCTATATACCGGCTGCAGTGGATAAGGACGTCGGAAGCTTATCTATAGTAAGGTATGAGATGACTCCATCTGATGGCCCATTTGCTTTAGAGCAGAAGAAAGGATATGACGGGTCAATTTCAATTAAACTTGTCTTGATGGAACACTTGGACAGAGAAAAAGCCGACTCTTATGACTATGTTATCAAAGCATTTGATGGTGGGGATCCTCAAAATATGGATCGACTAAATGTTCATGTCACTGTAACAGACAGCAATGATAATGTACCTGAATTCAAACAGGCACTGTATAACATAACCATTGAAGAAACCGCCTCTTCAAATAAACCGATCGTCATAATTACTGCAACGGACAAGGATACTGGGCAGAACGGACAAATAATATATTCTCTGAGTTCACAGCAGTCATACAAAATAGCCGAAATGTTCATGATCAATGAAGACACGGGAGAACTTTTCATTAAAAACGGACTTTCGAATCGACTAAGTGAGAAAAACAATATCATCATTGATGCTACCGATAAAGGAATACCACCTCTTTCGTCACAGACACGTGTTATCGTGAACGTTCTGGACACGACCAATAGTCCCCCATCAGTCTATATCAGTCCGCTCCTCTCTGGAAATGATAATTTTGTTCACGTTAAAGAGAATAAGGACATTGGAACTATGATCGCTCATGTCAACGTTGAAGACCCTGACACAGGAAGTAACGGCATTGTGACATGCGAGATTCTTGGAGAGACATTTGATCTGCATCCTACATCGAAGGGATATACCGTAGTATTAAACAGCTTGTTAGATCATGAAAAAGTTTCGAACATAAACACAACGATCATCTGCCAAGATATGGGGCCAAATGCTGTGAAAATCACGAAACTTCTCGTCGTCTTCGTTGATGATCAGAATGATAATCCACCAATTTTCGAACATGGAACTTATTATGCTAACATTCCTGAGAACGTGATGGCAGGACATAGTATTGTGAGTGTGAAAGCCCGCGATGCCGACGAAGGAAACAACGGCAAAATTGTATATAGGATTCATGACTCGGAACAACATAGATTTCAAATTTTGGAAAATGGAGAAATTCGAACAAGGGTTTCATTTGACCGTGAACAGCAGAAGCCACTGCCATTCATTGTGAAAGTTCTGGCATCTGATAAAGGACACCCGGCACCTCTTGTGTCTACTGCATCAGTTGTTGTGAATATTCTTGATAAAAACGATAACACCCCAGCGTTTCGCAAATCTTTCTATAATCTATATGTCGAGGAAAATCTACCACCTCATTCGATTGTAAAGATTGGCTCCACTGGTGGCGATATTCTGACAGTTGATGATCCCGATGATGGAGATAATTCCAAAATCATGTACAGAATCCTACAAAATGACGCTCAGGATATTTTCAGAGTCATGGAGACAGGACAAGTCGAGACGTTGATACCATTGGATCATGAAACTCTTACTAAGTACGATTTCACTGTCGAAGCATGTGACAACGGGATGCGGCCGCGATGCACAAAGGTTAATGTAACTGTGACTGTTCTAGACGTTAATGATAACAAACCAATAGTGACTTACCCAAACAAATTCAACAGTTCCATTACGATCATCTTGCCGCGTAAGCCTCATCAGTATGTCGGACAAGTCGTGGCACATGATCCCGACAGCGAACTGAATGGCAAACTCTGGTTTTCGTTGGAACATGATCGTGGAATATTCAACATCGAACCTGAGTCTGGAATAATAAGATTTAAAACTATTCCACACATTAAAAAGGACACGTTATACAGACTAAAGGTCAAAGTTCAGGATCTTGGACTTCCAGAGGAGAAGAGCATTGCTCACTTAAACGTAACAGTGAAATACCATCATGAGACATATATGGTGTTGTTTCAAAAACAGAAAAGTGAATCAAACTACGCAATTGTCGCAATAATTGTTGTCGTGGTAACCTGTGCTGTTGCTGCTTGTATTGTCGCGATTATTTGCATCGTCAGACGACATGACAGTGGTAACCAGCATACGTCAAAAACTTATTATCATACAGACTCTGATCTGAGCTTTAAGCCAGATCTCAATGATAATAGGAAGGTCGCCGGAAAGAAGTTTGACACAGATAAAGGAAGTCTGCAGAGTTCCGACAGTTTCATGTCCGGCATGACTCGACCGGCAGGCAACGAGACGTTCGATTCAGCCGAGAAGCCATTCCATCAATTCAAGCATTCCTCATCGTTCGAGAACACACAGCTGTCACAGGTAAGCACAATACCAATTATGACATCACGTCGCGTCAGATCTAAAGTGCTCTAACTCCATATTTTTTTATTTTTGTGGGAAATCGAGTTTTGTCCCCCCAGTTCACATGTTCTCAATCTGTTTTGGAAGATAGTACACAGTGGGTATGATAGCTGGTGTAAAAATACTATTATATGACGAGTTTCGGGACAAAACATATGATATCTTGTGTGTAATCACATAAAAACATTTTGGAGATTTTCTGTTTTTATTCATTGCAAAAGTGGTATTGAGTTTTTCAATCATATGAACGTGCAAAAATCCCAAATCACTCCATTTTGTGTGTTGTTTTAACCAGATAATCATTCTAGAAATAAGATGTGAAGAAGTGAGAAAGCATTTTTTCCAACTAGTCACTTTGTAGCAATCTGGCAAGTTTGGGTTCCATTGCTTTCTATTGAAAGTCAGAGATACAACATTTTAGCACTGAAATGTATTTAATCATGTACATGCGTGGTTCAAAATAAAGAGGTTCATTGGTCCACAGTGGAGATAGAACAATATAGCACTGTCAAAAAAGTTAGTTTTTTAGATGGAACAGATTTACACAGCTTCTCATTCAAATTTGGTATAGGTTAGACATGATATCTGGTGATTTGCGGACAGGAAATCCCGCACCGAATCGAAAGGTACCAAAATCTCCTTTTCCTGCCAAAATGGAGATAGAACAGTTTAGTTCTGACGCGACGAATAATCAGTGGAGTTAGTTAGGAGGTTTGGATTGATAAAACTTTTAATATTGCCTGTCAATCATATTAACCCTTTCATGACGGGAGATGTGCTGGTGCAGCATTAAAGACCCTGTGCCAGTGCATTATCTTATATATGCGAGTCTCCCATAGGGAGCCTTGCATATATAAGAGAATGCACTGGCTTACAAGGTCAAGGTAAATGTTGTTAGGTCAATGCATTCTTTAATATATGCGAGGCTCCCTATGGAGCAAAATTTCAGGAAGCTCCAGTCATGAAAGAGTTAACATACTATAGGTCTCATTGCCTGAGGTGGAAAGTATTATCCAGTAGTCAGCCAGCTATGTTCTATCTCCAAGCAAAGCCTGTGCTTCATAAGCGATTTAGTTATAGTTGTCAATGAGACATGAAACATGCCATACTAAAGACAGCATTACACAAGGCCACTACTCATGTGTAACATTCATAACTTGGTGTTGCACCGAATTTACCAACAAACTATAGCTCTTCTATGATTGGTCAGAATTTCCCACCACACCTTGACAAACAGTATAGTCTGGTATTTCTTGACAGGTGAAGTTTCAAGTGTTCAATCTAAACCTCTCCAGTAATGCTGATGAGGGACATGTTACTATGAATTAGGCAGATGGTTCAATAGGGCAAGGAGTTTTTGGTCCAAAAATGGAAACGGTCTAATACTTAGTAAACTGACCTTATCAGCATTAATAATAATATGGCAGACACATTAGCATGAGATTTTCCCTGAAAATTACAGGTGGAAGAAAAAGTTTTTATCATTTGTTTCTAATAACAACGAAGTTCATCGAGCTTCCTGAAATTTTGCGCCTCACATATATAAGAAAATGCATTGGCCAATATTTACCTTGACCTCGTCAGCAAATGCATTCTCTTATATATGTGAGGCTCCCTATGGGAGACTCGCATTTATAAGAGAATGCACTGGCATATGATCTTTAATGCTGCACCAGCGCAGCTCCCGTCATGAAAGGGTTAACAAATATTTACTCCAAAAATCAACAACAATCATAAAATAAGTTAAATATTTAAAATCAGATGATTGCTATGATGTATGCCAAATGACATTAAGGGTGGGTGGGCATGAGGATGGTGGTATAAGAAAAAGGTCAGCCCAATGTTTCATCTAGGAGGGCTAATCCCATACATGGTCATGGCTTTTAACAATATTATTTTAGAACTGGTCGACTCTTGATATAACAAGCATTAACAATGTATGACCTAAAAGTATGGCAGAACATTAAAAAGCAATAGTCCAGGGTTAAGTCGGCCAGATCAATGGTGCACTGTATATCTCTAAGTCAGATACCTCATCTTCGTTCCCTAACTCATGATTAACGACAAATGGCGTCAAATGCCCAATCAGAAACACATCAGATGAAAGCTAATTATGACATTGATCAATCTATTCGTGCCATTGTGTCATATTTTTCTTCGTTGCTTGCTCTGCTGACTTCTATTCAAGAATGCGCAGGTAAATGGCACAGTTCAAAGTTAAATTAGTGATGCCAAAATGTAGCTTTTTTTATCCTACGATGAGACAATAGAGAGGTAATCATCCGGCCAGACTCAATCATTTGTGAAATTGTCCTTCAAAGGAGATAATCGTATGTTATTGTCTCCCGGTGGTTCAGTGCACTATGTCATTGTACCTCTGGTCTGTAATAATATCTCAGGCAGCTCTGGTGCACTATGGACACTTTCTATAAATAGCATGATGAACAAGGCACTCCGGGCAAGGAGAGTGTGACCCGCGTTTCCCCAATCAAGAGGGAGAGAAGAAGACCAGGCGTACGTACTTTTTTACATGTGTAATTTTTATGCCCTACCATTTACTTTAACCCTTTCTATACTAAATACTCATTGATGAGTAGTTCCATTATGAAATGTTCAGATAATAAGTTCAACAAATGACCAAACAGTTTTTTTTAACTTATTATCTGAACGTTCACTCCAATGAAAACTAGAGGTGTGACTGTCCCAATGGGACTAAGGATACCCCCCGTGTTTAGTTAAAATAATAAAATAACAGTTCCCATTGCAGGTGCACAACCCTAACCCTAATCTTAAACCTATTGACCAATAATTTTAGGAATAAAAGTCGAAAAAGGGGAACAACTCCACAATAAAAAGTCGGACAGACATCATAATCGCAGGTGCACAGGTTCCCATGGTACTAAATATCAGTGCCAAGATTAAAAACATTGACCTAAGTCGAAAAAGGGGAGATAACTCCACCAGATGTCATAATCGCAGGTGCACAGGTTCCCATGGTGGTTGATGAACAAGCTGATTCCAGTATATATATATACCCCCCTAACTTCGTTGCGGGGGGGTATAATGAAATCTTCTTCACCTCTATTCTTTTTCACCTGTCTTGTCACCTACTCATTCTTGAAAACCCATCCAGATTAATAATAAACTATTCCAATGTATATATTTATATAACTGGTTGGGACAGGGTTGGGAGCACCCATTTAGTATAGGACCTCAAGGCCTTGCTAGGTGAATAGAATGTTAACAAATTCAACTGATCAAATAATAAATATCAACATGTCCGAATGCCACCCTGTTAAACAGGCCTGAGTTTAGTGTCCCTGTCATTTGCAGAATGAGGTCGCCAGAGGGTAATTTAGTGACGCTATCCTGCATAGCGGGCTAGCATCACCAAATTCACCATCTGGGGACCTCATTCTGCATGGCCTCTTTGCTATGGGAGACTCACATAATAAGATAGTGCATTGTGCATTGGCACAGATTTTCGCAAATTTTCAGGAAGCTCCAGTCATGAAAGGGTTAATCTCAGAAATATATGACTCCTTGCTCTTTTGCATTAAGAATCTTCATTCTGACAGTCTAAATGATTGTGAATATTGATTGGTGAACACCAATACCTCTTAATGGTGTGAATTTACCATACCAGAACATCTATATACAGGCTTAATGTCCAATATTATTGCTGTTCTGCTACCTGATGTAATATATGCTTTTAAAGTTAGACTGAATCTTCTAAATTATTAACGCCAATGACATGAGTTTTACTATTGATCCACGGACATTGTATCCATCGTGGGTGCATTGTCCCATGGAGTCATTCCCACTGCGAGTTGGAATGGGTGCGCGATAAGTCCTATTCGATACCATGCAATGGTCCTTAGAAACTAATCCATTGTAGGTTCTGCCCTGGAGACATATTCTGACAAGAGGTCAGTACAAAAAGCACAGAAAATCAATTAGTACAAACAAGATGATTAGTGATTAACCCATCTAAATCAACAACTACATGACACAGAAAGAAACATATGTTAAATCAATGGATTGTGTTCCTATAAAGATAAAAATATACATATACAATGCCCTAAATAATCGAGTCCTTAACCACAGCAGAATTATGGGTAACTTTTAAGGATGTAGTTATATGGGTAACTTTTCAGGACTTAGTCGGAAATATGGCTTGTTGCCATTCATCGGTAAGCTCTCAGTGAGAGCTTTCAAATGAATGGCAACAAGCTATATTTCCAACTAAATCCTGAAAAGTTACCCATAATTCTGCTGTGGTTAAAAAAAAAGGAGTCAATTATTTAGAGCATTATTGTATGTTAAATCAATGGATTGTGTTCCTAAAATGATAAAAATATACATATAAATGAGAATTTACTTGTATATATATCAAGTATTTATAGCGGCCCTTGCATATATAAGAGAATACATTGACCTAACAATATCTATATTGACCTTGTAAGTCAGTGCATTCTCTTATATAGGCGATGCTCCTGACGGGAGATTTGCACACATTTTGATCATTTAAACAATTTGATTTTGATTTTAAATGAATTTTTTTTTTTAGATTGAGCTCTTGTCCATGTTAAAAAAATAATGCTGTTATAACCTCCAACTGGGTAACCTGAGTCACCACGCCAAATTTGGTTGAAATCAGTCCAGGGGTCTGGGAGAAAAATGTGCACAGACAGACAGACACATCCTACTCTTTTATATATAAAGATGAACTAGATGTAATTAATAGAACATTCATAATTTGAACAACCTTTCAAAAGTACCAAAACAATTGAAGTAACATATATTGTTCAAATTCCAAAATAGTCTCCCAATAACAATACGCAGCTTCAAGTGACGTAGGTAGTTCATCACTTTTTGTGAATTGGAAATCATGCACTGAGCTTGTGCACATGGTCGGCTTGGAGTGACGTAGGCTTTCATTGTTTTTTATGAAGTGGTTGACTTCAGTTATTGCCTGACGAATGTCGGAAACATTCATTTAATTTGCGATTTCTACTGATTCTTGAGGAAGCTAATTGTGTGAATGCAGAGGGTGTGTGATTATATCTAAATATGCATCTCAATATTAAATTAAACTGTATTACCTAAAAACTAATCAACAGCTCGGTTTGTCGTGCTTTGGAATTCTGTTGAGTCAGTGTTGACAGCTCATACAAGTGTTTCAAGGCTACAGTAATGCCCTAAGTAATCGACTCCTTAAACACAGCAGAATTATGGGTAACTTTTCAGGATTTAGTCGGAATTATGGCTTATTGCCATTCATCGGAAAGCTCTCAGGGAGAGCTTTCCGATGAGTGGCAAGAAGCCATATTTCCGACTAAATCCTGAAAAGTTACCCATAATTCTGCTGTGTTTAAGGAGTCGATTACTTAGGGCATTAATACTGTATCTTCTATTGCACTGAATAAAATAATAAAGCAGGAGATAGATTTTATATCAACAGCACAATTGATATCACAAAATGATCGTGAATAGATTTTCTTATTTGATAAATTCTCTTTTTTGCAGGAACCTGCAAAATTTCAAACATTTAAGAAACCATCTGATACGGGATCGACTATCTCAATTGGAAGCACAGACCGGGGTTTGACCTACAAAGTTCAAGTGGTAAGTATCATCTTTGATAATACCGGTATATTTATGAAAATATTGGTGCATGGCATGGAATACTGACTAAATTTCAAACTTTTGGTGATGTAAATGTACAGCACACCTGACTTTTAAACAGACATGGCTCATTCAAGCTGAATGAATCTTGGCTATATAATTTGGAAGGGGGTATAAGATAGGTTTACAAATACACAAAATATTCATATACTGGCTGCATATGCTCTGAAAAATCCTTGCCATGGGCACAGCGGGTGGCAGCCCCTTTCCAGATGTTTTCAATTTTTCGCACAGAAGTGAAATAAACGCTCTTTATTTCTACTATATCAGGAATAGATTAACAAGGAACACTCTTTTCTGTTACATGTCGTGCAATGGACAGTTTTTTTGTTTCGGATCCAAACACAGTGTTCAAAGTTGTATTTTGTACGACTTCAATGCATCTTTCTGTGACATATATAGTGCCCGTAGAAAGGTGGTTCAAGTATGTATGGACCTATTTCGATACCAGGAAAATTCAAAAGTGAATATTATTAGGTGTATTTTGGAGCGCAAACTACCATGTGGCTTTAAGTCTCTCAATGAAATTATTGTAATATGATTTCCTGATATTGCCTAATTATATAGAAGTTATAGAAAAGTTATAGGAACTAATGTCAGAATACACATACATCTGTAATTTTCCATTTCCATTTAAACTCAAATCCCACCTGGCTCAATATGATGCCATGAAATCTTAGGTTTCATGGAGGTTTTAAAAATGTGATCGGCGTTGGGTCCATGAAAGTGCTCATGGTGACCACTTACCATTTCACTGAGATCTGCACTGATAACTGAGATATCAATGTGGACAAATATAAATTTTATTGTCATATTTGACCTCCCTTTGAAAGCACTCCTGACGAAGAACATCTGATAATGAAATATTTATGTGGAAGAACAAAAATCAAATATTTTTCTCCTTTTAAAATTGGGATATACAGTAATGCTCGAAGTAATCGACTCTTTAACCACAGCAGAATTATGGGTAACTTTTCAGGATTTAGTCGGAAATATGTGCTTGTTGCCATTCATCAGAAAGCTCTCTTTCCGATGAATGGCAACAAGCCATATTTCCGACTAAATCCTGAAAAGTTACCCATAATTCTGCTGTGGTTAAGGAGTCGATTATTTAGAACATTACTGTAATAATAATTAGAAGCTTCTCTATTTAGAAGGTAATCTATATTCTCATCAGAAATTCAGGATTCACATTCTTTAGTGAACTTCTTTCTACCAAGCCTGAATTTAGAGTGCCGTTTCTTTTGCAGAATGAGGTCCTCAGAGGGTGTATTTAGTGACGCTATCCAACATAGCAGCATAGCATCACTAAATTCACCCTCTGGGAACCTCATTTTGCATGGCCTCATCTGCTATGGGAGACATAGACTCAGGTTGAAGTTCCCAAATGGTGAATATTGTGATGTACACCTATTGGGAACCTCGATTATGTAATGTACGTGTCATCTGCCAATTTGGGAATATGGAGAAACTAAACTAAAAAGAATTAGAATCTATGTGAAGTTTCTATAGAAATTTTATAATAAAGAACCTTTCAAGAGAAGATGAGGCCTAAGCAGAATGAGGTCCCCAGAGGGTGAATTTAGTAATGCTAGCCCACAATGCAGGATAGCATCACTAAATTCACCCTCTGGGGACCTCATTCTGCAAATGACAGGCACAATAAATTCAGGCGTGACTTCTACTACTACTTTATGCAAGTGAATGCAGATTTATTGCGAATTTATCGAAAAAAAATTCCCTTCAAAGTATGCTCTTCAATGGAATAAATTTCAATCTGATATTGACTTTTTCACCTTAAAAAAACAACTATCTATTTATCAACCAATACCATAGTTATTAGAAACCTAATCAATTGTTTAGATTGCTGATGTGCAATAATCATGGGTCCGCATGTGTCTATTGGATTTATTGGCGGAAACCTCTGTGAATATCAATGCAGTTGCTCCATTGTTGGTGTGCATTATTCATGGGTGCACATCATCGCTTCCAGAATGGTTGTAGGTAAGATTCCTGGAATGATGAGAGCACAATTCACCAGTGGTGGAATAAAACAATGATTTGGCGAAGGAAATTTGGACTGACTAATTATATAGATATTAAATTTATGGAGGTCCCTACAGATGCAAGAAAAATGTCTTGTGTAGTTTTCAAATTAAAAACTTTTCCTTGGGTACTATATTAAGCAATCGTCATGACAAATTTCCAATATGATACAATCGAATTGGTTTGAATTTTCTACTATATAAGTTGAATGTCACATTCAATCAGTTGGCATAGTGTCTCAGTTTGTTAACATAGTTTAAATCCTGAAAAGTTACCCATAATTCTGCTGTGGTTAAGGAGTTGATTATTTAGAGTATTACTGTGGTGTTTGGATACTAACTTATCAGTTTCATTCAGCAATAAGCACCTAATATGTCTTTAAAGTTTTTGCAATTGCAATAGACTGTTGCCAGGTCATGTGATCTCTAGCTCAAGACAACATCAATAATTAACTATAAAAGCAACGAATCTTAAACAGAAAAAAAATCAGATAGTGAAAGTTATTGAAGTTTGCTTTGTCAAATCACACAAAAAGAAGAGATTTCCGATACAGAACCATATATATCTGATGTGAACCAATGGGGTTTGAATGACGTATGTCTACTATGACTAACAAAAAACTTTATATGGCAATTCACTAACGACAATTTCTGAATCTGATCTAAAATTGAAATAAAAGTTGTCACATAAATTTTCCAATGGAAATTGTAAACAGATCACAAGGAGCTTCCGTACAGGAAGTTAATCCAGGCTGGCTGTGCGCGTAATACCTAAAACTGCCATTCCCTGGCATTAGGGCTTTGGAAGCGTATTTTAATGGCTATTGTAAACTCACAAAGGAGCTATCTCATCGCATCGTGAGCTCAATAGATTGTCATATGGAGAAACTGTCTAGCAGTGATAACAGCTATTAATTCATTGATCGGCTGTGGCTTTTGATGAGAACTTTTGATGGTAGCAGGGAGTTACACATGTAGCTAGGAATGCGATATACATGTATGGATCCACTGAAAGTTAATACGGCACTTGTATGAGCCTGTACTAGTGTGGTATCCCATGTCTTGGGGCTGATTTAATAAACTCACTCACATACTGGTACTGAAAAAAAAACCAGCTATTAAACAAACCATTTCAGAAAATTTATGGTTTCCTCTTGCTTGAATATAATAATTTGGGATATGTGGCAAACACTCCAGCAGGGTGATCGAATAGAAATAGAGTCTAATAACAGCTAATAAGAGAATAATCTTGTTCAAAGTAGTAATTTTTACAAATTTATATCCAAATTGACAACACACACCATCATTCTAAAATATTAATTAATTGCAGTGACTCCCGATGGGAAAATCGTTTTCGTTAGTTTATAGCCGATAGATGCGTCCTGAATCAAGTAGTAAATATTTACAATTGAGCGTAATTCAGACAATGTTTTCTATGGAGTGGTAGGATCGTTTAGCTTCAGATTTTCGGCGATGTTAGTAGAATGTTACATTCCTCCAGTTGGCATAGTGCCTGAATACTAACTTATCAGTTGAATGCACCCGAACAAGTACATAATATGTCTTTAACAAAAGCCCTTAGGCTTATTGTTTAATACACTTTCCAAAAAATCCATCTTTTCGATTCCAACAATATATATAATTGTCAATTGTTAATTGTTTATATATGTTATTAGGATTGGAATAAATTCACATTAAATAGAATTTCCTAGACTTGGAAATTTTGGGGTTTGATTCAGTGGGTGGGGGGTGTAGCAGTTGTACACGCTCAATACGTTTTTCAATCTTGGCCCCAAATTCCACATGCTACATACAACTATCCGTTCATAAATTCCCAACTTTTGAAAATTGGACTGAGAATTTGATTGAAGTTGTGTGTGTCGTCTCTCCCTTGAGTTAACTCAACCAACCTAATCCAGACTCAGTACATGTGGTGCTCGTCCGACATGAACACCCCCCCCCCCACCAATGGCCACCATGCACAGTCCCAGTTCAGTGCCAGATACATTTATACGTCTGCTATACGTACGATATATAGTAGCAGGCGTTGAATGAAATAGGGACGGCGCTTAACGGCAGCGGGATGGCGATTCGGTTCAGTCCATGAAGCCATGGAATTCGTTACAAGACTTACAAGATCTTACAAGCAGAAATAACCTGCAGCTGAAATGCCAACGTTGCTAATTTTACTGAGTTAAAACGTAAACTCGGAATTTCCTTATAGAATATGACTTCATCGGAAAGACAATGCGATTCGATATCGGTGTCTGGCGTTGCATTGTAAACATAGTGTCACTGACTCACATGCAGTCGGGAAGTGAAAAGAAGTCGATAAAAGCGCGCGAAAAACAGCACCGAACACGTGGTTCATGTAAACATTGCGATAGAAGGGCAGTAACTCTATTGCAACCCACTTGGTTTTACCCGTTCGCATTTGAGCTCTCATCAGCATTTTCCGTCGCTCTTGTCCCATGTAATGGATTTCCAGCCGATAGACACATCTGAAAGAGATTGCTGAAATCGTATAATATATTATAATTATATTTCCCCCCATTTTGGCCAACATAACTTGAATTCATAGTAAAATATGTGCATGGCAGCATTGTAAGATTGTGTATTCTGATTCAGATACCGAAGGATAAATGTGAGGATGGCTCGGGCGAAACAACAGGCTCTGACAGCGGAAAGGGACTCAGTGAGGAAGATTCCAGAAGTTCAGGTAGCCTATATAATTATACTTAATTCGATTTCATTTCCATGTTCATGTATGCATTCAGTTAAATAACATTACTTAATTATATTGGACTGATCTCGATCTCGATCTCGATCTCGCAATTCATCTGTAGTATGTGATCTTGTCCAATTTTCACATAATTTTTGTGAAAGTCCGGTTCGAGATTACACGATTTACGCGTTTGTGTGAGCTTTACGTCGTTTATGTACGATCATACAACCCCCCCCCCCCCCCCCCCACCCCACCCCCTCCGACACTCCGGGTAATAAATTCATGTTTGTCGTACAACTGGCTCACAAAAGGTTCCGAAACCATGCTAGCTCGAGCTGAAACCTACACCTGCATGCTGTGAAACATTATTAAGGAACAGGTATTGACTAAAAATATATTACCTGTGTTATTTTATATGTTATAAAGTCCCTTGTCAGATCTTCAAAAAGTTCGCAGAGTATTAACTGGTACGTGGATTAAAATTATGATCCCTACATACAGTATATACGGGCATAGAGATTCATGGCATGCTCTAGCAAATCTTCATCATTTGTATTATGATATCGCCCATGTCCACAAAAGCATCCTTCAGTTTTACATTGACAATGAGTATACATAACTGTAGACCAAAGGAGGAAAATCTAGAACTGTCGTCATTCTTAAACTTTTATGGCATTACATAATTTTTATGATTAAAATGAGAAATTAACAGTGTACGAGTTTAAAATAGTTTCTTAGTTAAGAAAACGGAATATACCGTATCCGTATAGTCGAGCATTATTCCGTTTTCGATTCCAGAATTTCAATGAATACAAATAGTGCAGCAAAATGTTTCGGGCGAGATTAGTGTTCAAAGTTGTATATCATAACTAAGAACGCTCTTTATTATCGACCGCTTTGGTAAACGAAAGCATGGACTCTCTTTGTCAGACGGTCATTGGAATTTTTGCTCGCCTGACAAAAAAAATCAAAAGTTGTTAAAACCTCTTATTTTTAAAGTCGATATCAGCCCAACAATATCAGGACCAGCAATGATAACAAAAAACGTCTATTAATGGACCTGTGTGTAAGATCTAAATATTTTCTGGTATAGAATACGTGACATTGGTAGTTTTATGGTATCAAATCGGATCGAGGCATCTTTTAGTCACTCTTGTTTATAAATACAATTTCGTAACTATCGCTCGATCGATCAGTTTGAGAGAGAGAGGATTCTGTTCATACAAGTTGATCTAATATCGCCTAGATGCATGCAAATGTCAGATTTAGCATTTTAGCATTTTAGCATTGTCAGTTGTATGTCAATATGATGCACAATTGTCGGATATCCATTCTATTTAGACAAAATCTTCTCGGTCCACAACAGCGTGGGGTATCGGTTGGGTTGATTCTACTTACAGAGATCACACGATGTATGTGCTGGTTCAATTTGTCTGAACTAAATCGGTATATAAATGATGAACTGTCTGATTTCTTTGCAGATGAAAATTGGCCTGTTCCACCGGACATCAAGAGGACAAATTCATGTGATAACTACAACATCAAAACATTTAAACCAACAGACAGTGTACAGAAACGGATGGTAACATTCGGTGTTTCTAAAGACAGATACAATATGTATAACACAAATCCCCATCGGCCCCCTGGCCCCCCTCAGAGGCCACTGAACAATCTATCGGCCGGACAGGGCCGAAACACAAACTATCAAAATAACCGGTTTGACCCATGTCAAAATGTAGGTCAAACGCGTTCAATTTCGTTCGGTTCCGGGTCACATATCAATCAACAGTATTCACCCGTGAGTCAGTCGTCACCAACGCATTCGTTCAACCCTATTGTTCCGAAATTGGCCGACGAAGAGGAACTTGATGACGACATAACGACAACATCCGGAAGTTACACCGTCAATATGGATGATGTCCGCGATGACGTCACCACAGCATGAATTCTTCAACCGAAGGGAACCTCCACTATTTGGTGTTATGTGTGGCCAGAGACCACCGAACGTGTTCAAATTGACGTGTATTATATATATATACATGTATATGACGTCATACCTGATCACTGCTCAAGTGCTTCGTTGTCGAAGTTGTTATTATTCCTGTCATTTTGTCATAAACTTCGTCATTCAACACATTCAACAGTTATTATTTCAATGAAAAATCTCATCACGCTTCTTGTTATCGAATCGATGAAACATGTAACATAACCATTCATTATTGTCACCAACGCAAGTCGCACGAACAGCTATACATGCAGCTATATATATATATCATATATTTATTACACGATCCTACCCTTATTCCATTCAATAAACCCATTCTATAAATTGTGATATGAAATGTTCGTCGCATAACAGTAAATAGTGCCAGGTGACATTTGACTTCCGGTTTGTCGTCTGTTTATATTCAGTACACTGCGTCTCAAAATATTATGGCCTCCAATATTTTTACAACATACTTTAATGAAGAATTTGAAAAGTTATTTTATTAAATTTACGCAATTAAAACTTCAAAGAGTCGTTATTTATCTAGGACTATTTCTTTACGCGGACAAACAACGCATAGTTACGTGAGACGTCATTGCATGACTTATAGAACCCGATGTTAGTTTCACGCGTCCCATTTATTGATTTAAGCATGTTTTATCGAGGTTTTGGATCATGTAATAAATCAAATCTATAACTCGTCCCAGTTTTTAGCGGAATTTAAAAAACTCATCCAGTAAATTAAGTATGGACTTCGCCAAAGGCTCGATCCAGACCTAATTTACTAGATTCGTTTTGTAAATTCCACTATAAACTGAGGACTCATTGTAGATCTCCCGCCAAAATGTCAATTTACAGTTTTAACCCCAATGAAATCGGACAAACTTTGACCGTTCTCGTACCAATCTTAAATATAGGTCTACATTTATGCATTAAAGTTATAGATATCGTTCATATATGCGCATTTATAGAACAACACGATAACCATGCAGTCCAGAACAAAATCAGCGTAATATTATTTAGCGCAAAAAAAATATAAATATAAAATTATAATTGGTGTGATAACATATTCAGACATTTAGATAGGCTAGCTAGCTTCCACTACAATTCTTGTGATAGGTTCTCATCGCCAAAATCGATCACACCAGACAGATGGTTTACATGTATACATGTTTCGTGTCTAGGCGACCACATCTACGCTGAAGTTTGCCAGTTTTGCTCACTGATATATACGCCATTTCACCCTGCTTTTGTAAATGCGAACTATTACATTGATTGTCTTGCCTCCTGCTTCACTCAACATTTTCAGTTTATACATAATCCATCGACGCATAAGTGCGATGTCATATCATATATACATATACCTCATCAGAGATATTTTCGAAAACGTCAGAGGAATAACACATTATTACTCAGTGCTTTTAAAGATTATATAAGCTTGTATATAGATACAACGAAACGAACTGCTCACTAGTAAATGGGACTTCACACAACGAGATATATTTCGGTTTTGGTTTGTTGATATAGTCCATACATGGCTTGTGAAACATGGTCAAAACAATTAAGGTGTATGCATTTTTTTGCCTGCAATATGATGCAAATACACGTACTATATATAAGAAAACTGGTCTGCTTTTGAGAGCTGTATTTGTCGATTTGCACACGCAAATCGCTATTTGGAAGCTGAAATCTTAACCCTACGGAGTTCGTATATTAAATAAGAAGTAATGATCAAGTTGAAATCAACCGTTTATTTTTCTCGAAGAACATTCAGTCTGTCATATCTTTCGGTGGTGATATTTCTTGAGTCTCGAGAATAAAATTCAGTCTGTCATGACGCTCGGTTGTGTTATTTCATGGAGTCTCGATATTATCTCTCGTATAAGGCCTTCATTGTCGAAGATATAAATAAATCTCAGACTGTATACTATTTCAGTAACTGTAATATACACGAAGATAAACATTCAGCTACGATATACGTGCACCCATTATATCATTATATATACATTTCCCCTTGGAGGTAATAGCTAGGTTTAGTTCCAAGAACTTCGACATCTTAAATATTAAGTTACTGATGTTACATGGAGTTATAATTTACCCACAAACATCAATAAAATGTGGCGACATTATTTACGCGACAAGCAAATAGGAGTATAGTAATAAGGATTAACTGTCATGTGGACTGTTTTTATGGAGATGTAACGGTGAGGTAAGTGGACATAACTTGTGTAAAACCCGACAGAGTTTTGTGTTAGCGGTTCTGGGAACTAAACCTTTCTAATGAACATTCTTGCCGTGTAGAAATCCACGCATCAATTCACTTCACGCATATCACCATATGAGCCCCTCCCCACGATTAACTTACACGTCGAACGATGTACCATATTCTGCTGACTACGCACCTATTCTGTCTCAAAGTTCTTCTGTTTGTGATCTCCAATTCTGTGTCATATGTCTGATGTCCAAAATATTTGTATGTTTTCTCTATTTTGAAGTTATTTTTTAATTTCCATTAATGATGATGATGTTATGAATTTATTTAATAAAACATTCCTCAATTCTTTCTAATTTGTGAATTGTGAATGTCTATCCCGGGATCCACAAAACTCATACAGTATAAAACATACGTGATGGTATCACCCCCCTCCCCCTTGAATCCTGAATACCAGTTAATTTTGGGGGGTGAATCCTGAATACGAGTTAATTTTGGTGGGTGAATCCTGAATACATGTTAAGAAATAATACATAGAAGTTACATAGAGTCTACACATTATGATGCCGGTCGCGTTATGAGGCCGTTATGATACCATTAATGATACTTTATGACCAGGGACGTGGCTAGAGGGTTTCCGTTGGGGGTGTCCACCTTGGGAAATTCCAACTGCACCCCCCCCCCTCCTTGCGTCAGAATCAGACCGAACACAAGTTTTGCATAATTCCATTTGCACCCCCCCCCCCCCCTTGCACCTTGTTTAGGCCTAATATCCTATATCTTCATAAACCATGGTTCTATATTCCCGGTATGTCCGGTATGAGAAAATTCAGATATTTTAACCTGAAACATTGCATAAATCCTAACATCTATATAGTGGTCTAACTCCATACAAATGCACACGGCTACGGGCAAGCGACCACGACACACCGAGCTGACCATCGTTGTTCGGCCGGTGTGAGAAAATTTTGAAATTTGAACAAGAAAATCGCAAATCCTAGCATCCAGACTGGCCTCAACTAAAGCTTTCCTATAGTGTTTGAAATTTCAAACCTCATACTCCCCCTCAGGTTGGAAAATTCTCCAACTGATGACCACAAGTTTGACCAAATATTGTTAAACTTATTAGCATTTTTGTATTGGCCACAGGGGAGAGACAATGACACACCGGGCCGACCATGGTTCGGCCCGGTGTGCGAAAATTTTGTAATCTGAACAAGTAAAACGCAAAATCTTAGCATCTAGCCTGGCGTCAAGCATTTTTAGCATGTTTATGATGGCATGGTGGTCGAATATGCACAAGAAGCTATTCTACCCACCCATTCATACAGATAACTAGCACAAAATATTACTTTGCGCCATCAAAACCTGCGTCCAAGATGTTTTGCTTGAACCCGAATACCAGTTAATTCGGGGGTATGAATCCCGCGTACGGCTTCAAAACACCCTGAATCCCGCGTACCGAAAGGGGGGGGGGGTGGTACCCTCATACATACCACATGTGTGTTAAGACATATTATGGACTTAGCCTATTCTGGTGCTTGAAACTGATAAAGAAGTAGGCCCATCCAGGCGCTATGTCAACTGGGGGAATGTAGCATTCTATACCAACATCGCCGAAAATATCAAGCGCATTGACCGTATCACTTCATAGGAAACATTGTCCGAACTACGCTCAATTGTAAATATTTACATCTGGATTAGGGACGCAACTATCGGCGATAAACTAACGAACAGGATTTCGCCACCGAGAGTCACTGCCTTTAATGAATATATGAGAAAGACGGTGTGTGTTGTCAATTTGGATATCATATTTGTAATAATAACTACTGTAATTTGAGCAAGAGTGTTCATCATTTCTAGTTGATCACCCTACCGGAGTGTTTCACATCACTTTATAATGCAGTTCTATACCTGAGATACGGATCGATGACGTGAACCATGCACTCTCCGATGCATGCATGTACATGCCAATCAAAGTGACATTATAAAATGTATTAAAGAGTTCATATACTCCCAGTTACAAGAAGTTGTTAACAAACTCTGGATTTATATGACGAGAGCTGCGCTGCTGCAGAATTAACGACCCTGTGCCAGTGCATTCTTTTATATATGCGAGTCTCGATCCCATAGGGAGTCTCACATATAAGATAATACACTGGCTTACAAGGTCAATGTAAATGTTGTTAGGCCAATTAATTCTCTTATATATGCGAGTATCCCATGTGGAGCCTCGCATATATAAGATAATGCATTTGCCTATATATATATTGGGTTGTAAGAGAGGGCATACTGCCTTTTCAAATCCTCCCTGGGCCCAGCCCCAAAACTCCTAATAAAGTATATTTATATATATCCTTGATCTTGTAAGCCAGTGTATTTTCTTATATATGCGAGGATCCCTATATATTGGAGACCAATGCACGAGTAACGATTTGTCTACCGTCGGTGTCTCGGTATAAAATCACACCGAACCTGGGTTCTATAATACCTTCGGTTACCACCAGTGATGCAAATATGTGGAATTTTGCATGGATGTTTGTCATAACTTCATAAAATCGTCTTCAGTTCAGGTGACGGATATTTGTTGGCCACTGTATATGTATACCGACAGTATATAACACTCCGCCTCGAATTACATTATACAACGAAATCTCGTACAAATAATTACTTCCGTTAATTCGTTGGTCCCCGTATCATCAGATTCCAACAACAACATTTCTTCAAAAGACCCGGCCTTTAGTTATCAGAATCGATTAATAATTTTTTTTTTTAAGTACTAACCACTGTCAACTCTGGTATAAAATATCAACATTTTGTTCAACGCAATTTGGTATCGAGAGTATGTCGTCAGCTCGATTATTTGCTAGGCCGCCAAATATTACTGATGGTGAAAAAATCGATATCTGATAACTCTGAGCTTTGATGGGTGGGTTCCTTGATCGACTCGAATCAATATATTTTTACACCCGAAGCCAAATAAATAGTAATTTAGGAGCGTTAATTCGGTTTATGCATTTTTAATTTCTCCACTATATAATCTTAATAAAAAGAAGAGTTTCGTAAAAATATGCTGGAACCATCAATAGATCTTTAAACTAGCTTCAATTTCCAAGCATAAAGTCACGGTGGTGGAATTGCGACCATTTTGAAATGACTCAGTATATATATGCGTGTTCATATATTTATTTATGACGGACAAATGTGCTTGATTAAGTGAGCGTGAATTTTTTTTCATTTATTATCGAAATGGCCATGTATCGATAAGAATGACACTTTGAGGTGTTCATCAACTCAGATCAAGCTTGAAAGTCGGTTCGGATTTTCGCCCATGTCTGGATTCAAACCCCCTCCAACCTCGTCTAGTCATACATGTGAGGATCTTATCTACGAACTAACCACATCGGTTACGGGGACATCTATAAAAATGAAGCCCTTTGACCGAAAGTTGGGAAGCGGAAAGGTTCGAAACACACGATGGGTTCGATTATTGACACATATATTATAACGGATCTACCATTAGATTGGAACACCACAATGCACTTCCTCCGAAATTGTATCTGTGGCCATACGATTGCTGGTACTACATGGCTTATATCAACACTGATAAAAACAATCTCAATTTGACTAACTTATATTATGGTCAGTCACATGCGATTGGACTCACTTTGACTAACACATACATGTATCTTCCAGCGAGTCACGATGACTAACTCTGTTCATGGTGACTATAAGTTAAACGACGATTAACTCCAATTGCAACACTTTCTTAAATGTTGCTTATTATTCAAATATTCATTACTAAATGTTCAGTTTCCATTGCATCGCAATTCTGTATGCCCTGTCACTAACTCGCGGCCATATTGGATCCACCAGGTCCGGTTCCGTGATTTTACTTAGCTTTCCATAATGGCAGTCATGAATTATTCAAAAGCTCCATATATGGAAATGCTGCTCCAAAACTTTGACATGTAGCACTAAAACCACGGAACCGGAGCTGGATGAATCTATGAAACCACGGAATCGGACCCGGTGGATTCAATATGGCTGCGAGTTAGTGACGCTGAATAGGTCATTGTCGCATGGTTTCTGGCAAAAAGACACCCAGGATCTCGTAAACTGTCAACAAGACACCCAGGATCTCTTAAACTGTCAAAAAGACACACAGGATCTCAAAGTCTCACCAAACAACGGGAATTTGTGTTTAGTCGTCTCCTATCCTGTGTGTCTTTTTGACAGTTTACGAGATCCTGGGTGTCTTTTTGACAGTTTACGAGATCCTGGGTGTATTTTTGCCAGAAACCATGCGACAATGACCTATTCAGCGTTAGTGAGGGCGTATTAGATCTATATTTGAACGAATGTGATGTGTGAAATAACGGATTATATCTCAGAACTTCTCTCCCAGACCAAAGGCTACATTATTTGGATAAACGGTTCTTATTTCATAGACACCACAAACGTCCCGGAGAAATGAACCAGTTATAAACAGACCAATAATATATACTACAAACTATTATACCTCTCAGCAGACCATTATTGGAATCTGTGTTGTAGCAAATTGATTGAAATTGTAAGATTGTCCTTCTTTCAACTCGTCTCGGATTCTGGACAATATATCATTTTGTTGAGTATTTGATTTATTGCACATTTCCACATAATTACATTTTCACCTTCCCAATGCCAAGAAAATTTAGTCATTATGACTCAATCCTGGTCATGTTTACTAACACAATTGTAGTCTAATGGCCCAATTAGTTGTTTTGACAACCATTTCTTAGTCGCTATGACTAACACCACCCTAGTCACTATTACTAATGTTATGCCGTAGTCATTTTGACTAAGCTGTTATATTAAATATGGTGATAACGTTTGACTAACCTAAGTTAGTCATATTAGCTAATTGTTTTCTTCAGCGAGGGACCGGCCAATTTATATGCGCTCTGTTTCTAGTGCATGTTGGTTTCAACTTACAAGGCCCGTTATCAATTGTGCGAGTAATTTACAAAGTTATATTTACAGAATACCATGAAACATGAACTTACCACATATTACCAGACTATAAAGTACCGAGGAACACTGATAATATATACAATAATTTTGTGCTTAGTATTAATCCCTGGATTATCTGCGCTTGTTATTGAATTTCTAATAATTCTGACAAGACGCACATGGCGCAAGGGCATATACGATTAATATGCACCTTATAGTTTCTGACCACTATTGTAAAGATTTAAGGATTATTTCCATGCATCTTTGTTTAATTCATATGTGGTGAGAATATACAGGGATGTGGTTACGGGGGGGGGGGGGTGCGAAGTTCTATCACCCCAAATTTGGTAAAAAAAAAATTCAACAGTTGAAAAATTAACGCCTGACTAAATACCAGTTTGATATTGACACCAAAATAGGCTGAAGTTATTCTAAGAGTTTGATATTTTGTCCAATATTTTGTGTGAAATTTGTTATTTTTAATCCAAAAGTCGCATATTTTGCCGCATGTTTTCAGTATAATTTATTGGCATCATTTGGAAAATTCCATATAGGGGGTTGTGTGGTTGGAAATTTCCATATGTTAGAAAGCTTGACGTACAGGTAAACAATTCCAACACCATCTACTTGTTCAATCTAGCCACGTCCCTGCGGAATATACTAATAGAATAATAGACTAACATTGTATAGGGGTCATGTGACTCATGTTAGAAGCAGCTCAGACGGTATATAATGCAAACAGAACCGATTGAGTCCATGTAGTTTTATATATACTGTTTGCAAATGTTCTAACAGGATTGTATGTGGTGTCAAATAGGTATATACTCCGTAATGTTGGTAGAAAATATAGTGCACACAACTTGATACTCTTCAAATTTAGCAATATAATTGAGCCTGTATTACCCCCCTGTGTAAGTTTAAATGGCTCTTGAATTGAACAGTGCTAGCGGCTATATGAATAAAACTTGGTTCAGGATATATATGCACGACGTACATTATTGGTCGCAAATCAATAAGCAGAACATGAGATGATTGAATTTTATGAAAGGAACTCTTTGTATAATCGCAACCTTATGAGTGGAAAGCAATCATACTATTCTGCACACAGGAATTAGTATTAGCTTATTGGTAATAATAGTTTTTAGAGGTCCCAAATGGATCGTTTGGCGTCGACTATGACAATACGGCGAGAGAGCGTCGACAAATACCTTCCTGGATAAATCAAATCGGCTTCATGAAACTTTCACAGGTAACTTGTTTCGTTCTGTGTGTAATCTGATTAGACATATCGACCAGTGATAGGAAATGGATTTACTTAACCAACAAGAGTCCCGATACAGATAGACACATACATTGTTTCTCATATCTAGCTATTGTGACATAAGAGGTTTGTATTTGACTTGGAATTGACATATCAGTATAATATCGCGTTGTTATTGTGTGGACGAATTTTTGGGGTACTGGATTTATCGGAAATATAACATGGATCAAGGTAAGTCTCGGTGTGTCTTCGACATGCAGTATGCCATTCAAAACGACGTGGGCAGTATGAATTCACCCTTAAGTGGGGCATACACACCGTGACAGGGACGTGGAGGAATAAGTTACAACTGCACCACCGAGAATGAAATTTCCAAGAGCAATTTCAGTTTGCTCCCCATTCATTTTGGCTGGAATTTTCCAACTGCAACTGGTATATCAAGCTTTCCATCTGTTTTCCCAGAAATTAGACAAATATTCGACTAATTTGGTCTTAAAACAACATATTTCACATTAAATACATCGGTATAGGAAAAATCAAACGGTTTGAACAATTTCAACATATTGTTGGTTTTAAATTCCAACTCATATCGTATCAGTCAGACATTATTTTTCTAACTGTTGGAATATTGGTCATATATAGTGGGGGCCAATTCCTGGGACTATATATATATACTGCACAAACTACATGCCTATGCGTATATGTCCAAAGTATATAATGACCTGAGCCATGCAAAGCATATACTGCACGTGTATGTACTGATATGGACCGGTCATATATACCATCGAAAAAACTTGTCAGAATGAGTTATAAAAGCACAACATTTGTCTCCATGAAAATGCCTTATGTATATCGTAGAACACCTATAGACAAATCACGCTCGATTCAGAATTTGACATTGAGGAGTTTAGAATGAAAACTTTTCCGCCCACCCCGAGCAGGTACCTCACCAAAAATTGTAATATTCCATATACGGTCCCATCTTGTCCAATGGCAATCTTTTAGTTAAATCAACATAATCACTCCAATAAATCTGCCTTATTTTGTTTGCACTTATTTTGTACCCAATAGGGCGTCTTTAGTTGGCAAAATAAACTAATATCTTATATATGAAGCAATGACAACTCATACTGATTTGAGTTGAGGGACATCTAAATGTGCCATTCCGATCAATACATGACCATTTCGATAAGACATGAGAATATATATATATATAGTTTGGAAATATAGAACACACATACTTGAGTCCGTACCTCCATAACTCTGATTTTTTTTTAAGGTCAAGGTCAGGTCGGGGTAACGATTTGACCCGTCGAAAACACTCCCCCGACAAAAGTATCCCTATGTATGAAATTTCGTCGAAATCCGTTAATTTTTTAATTTGATTTGAATTAATTCTGCCTTTTTAATCAAGAGAAATGATGGTACCCGTCCCGTGATTGTACCCGTCCATAAAAGAGGTACGTTTGTGGGTACCCGTTTCAAGGTGAAGATCACCTCGGGCGGAAAAATTTACCCGATGAAAATCTCCCCCGTTCCTTGGAACCCCTAAGTACGAAGACAGACATAAGAATCACACAACACGCTCATGTCTGGATACAGACACACGCACGTCTGGCCCCAGACATAAGAATCACAATACACGCATACGCTCTTTATGAACGACACTGCGGACACGAACGCTCTTTAACTATCAACGCGATTAAACCCACAGTGCCAAGGACGATCATTTTTGGTGACTGGGATGGAGAAGGGGTACTCGGAGCTTATCCAAAACGGCGGTAAACACTGCCCGTGGATTTTTAACCATTGTGCTGTTCTAATATAATGGAAGATTCGATTTGTGTCATTATTCGAACAAATGTTAAAGATACGGGCGGCGTTGGCGATGGGTATGCTGTTAAAATATTCACCTCCGTCAAAAACCGCCATAAACAGAAATAATAGTAAAATATAGACAGACTTTGTCCATATACTAATCAGAAATATGGCATAAACAGTATGTTATCGTAAAATGTTGTTCCTTTGTTATGTATAAACAAAAGCAAAAAACGTTACATTTCCTGGATTTTGTTTAGATCCGGATATGGTAAACATAAAGAGCGTTATTTATTACTGTTTTCCTGATATGGAAATAATAAAGAGTGTTTATATCATGTGTGTGTGATTAACCAATAGAATTGCGCTGTGTTATGTAAACAGAAGCAACACTTCTGTAACACGAGCAGGCTCTTGTTTACGTACACCATCGTGCGTCTTGACGACAATATACTATTTGCGCGCTGATTATGTTTGGCATATAAACAAAACTATAGATTTTTTAATATTCCTTCTGTTGATAGCGATTTGAACAAATATGAATATTTCTGCAACGAACGCCGCCGATACGCTTACCAACTCTCAGGTGAAAGGGCTTCCTTTTAAGAACGTCCCCGTAGCCAATGTTATTATAGGTCGTGGATACGATACTCGCAGTCTGGGCTATATAGACGAGGATTGCGCGGATTCGAACCCCGACATGCGCGAATATCTGGACCGATTTTCAAGCTTCATCTGAGTTGAGGGACATCTAAATGAGCCATTCCGATCGATACATGACAATTTCGATAAGAAATGAGAATTTTTTTACGCTCACTGAAATAAGCACATCTGAAGCATTGAACACCCATACTGAGGCTGAATGGCTCGCTCTCACCAGAACAAGTGCTGAATGGTACACATGTTTTGAAATCTCGTTCTAAATGACGTTTAGATTTCGATTCTGACATGATTTATGTAAGAGAAATTTTTTTTTACGTTCCAATGAAAATTAAAATGAACTGAAAACAAATTGCTGATAGGCGCCAGACTTTCAGTAACAAAGTTAAAAGCACATTTTCAAAATATGTGTACCCCTCAGCACTTTTTCTTGGATTCGGGGGTAAAAATATATTTGATTAGAATCGAGGAAACCACTCATCAAAGCTCAGAGTGATCAGATATCGATTTTTGAAGTTTGTTATTTCTCGAGATGTGCAATTATTTGTGGCCCAGAGAAGAGTCGTCAAGCCGACCGTCTCGGAAAAAATTGCGGATGAAGATGGATAACTCTAAAATCAAGTGGTAATACGACCAAATTTCGTGACACTCAAGTGATAATACGACCATATTTCGTTGAACAAAATGTTGATAAATAACACGTTTTGGGAAATTTGATACCATAGTGACAGCGGTTAGCATTGTTTTGTTTCAATTAATCTATTCTGATAACTAAAGTGTACTTTGAAGAAATGTTGTTGTTGTATTTTGATTATATGGGGACCGTCTGATCGGATTGAATACCTTTAACGATTCAGCCCTTACATCTATAAGTATAGAATGTGTATATACCGGAATGGTGGTGGGGCATTGCTTCTTGTTGTGGTGGCAAGTAGCCCACTGTGTACGGGTATACATGAATATAATTATAAACCTATATATACATGCATTTATGCTCTTCAGTAGCATTACAACAATACCAAAGTGGGTTGTATATACGAGAGGGCTGCCATTCCTTTCAAATCCTCCTGGGTCTCATTCCCAAACTCCGATGTATAATACCTCACAATACAGATTCGGACATTTAGGTGCTCAACTCACATTTATTCAGCTACGACTACACATACATGATTGTTTAAAAACAGCCAATACACCGAGGAATAACTATAATACAATATATAATCGGGGTTCACGATTAGATAGCGATTATTATTCAATCTGAGTAATTAACAGAACTCGTGTCACGCGATGTTCGGATTGTATTTCAAAATGAGTATACAGATATGTTGATTATAATGACTAATAACGGAGATATTTTGGAATAAAAACCAAATATAATTGTTTTTTTTAACAGAGCGTTTAAAAAAAAATATAAAGAGCGTTTTCATTAAAAGATCGCACTTTAACCGAGAGAGTGATTTTAAAGATTATGAATTTTGAAGGGTTTTCAAAATGAGTATACAGATATGTTGATTATAATGACTAAATAACGGAGATATTCTAGAATAAAAACAAAATATAATTTTTTTTTAACAGAGCGTTTAAACAAATAAATAAAGAGCGTTTTCATTAAAATATCGCATTTTAACCGAGAGAGTGATTTTAAAGATTATGAATTTTAAAGGGTTTTGTAGTCAAGTTTACAACAACAGACTGAATGACCGAACGAATTGTATTGGCTGTGTTGATCCGAGTGGCAGTAACTATATATACTACCAACTCTACAGACCGGCACACTAAAAGACTTACCAAAGCCGTCGAAGTTTATCAGACGTTTTTAGCTTTTCGCACTAAAGTGATATAAACGCTCTTTATATTTGCCATATCAGAAAAAAAGACTATAACACCAACAGACACGTATCGACATGGTGTGTGGGGTGTGGGGTGTCTCACCTCAATGAGGACCATAATTTTCAATAGTTGAACATTTCATGACTCAAATTCCAACAGTTGGAAATTAAAAGTAACAAGTAAATCGAATATGATCTGTTTCAATCAGAGTTCGCGATTTTCCGACTCCGAATTTGTGCCGGTTGTTTATTTTCCGACTCCGAATTCCAATTCTAAATACTCGTCATCGATTTTCCAATTCCGGAATTGTACAAATTGTTTTTCCGACTCCGAATTCCGAACCAGCTGGATTCTATTATGTTTTACATTTGAGCTTTTCAAATAATGTGGCGCCTTTCACTCAATATATTGTTAACTTGTTGATATGTATATATGTTAAGCATGTTTTATTATTATTATTATGTTAAATGTCCAAGGGGACATTGCACTTACACATTAAGTTCCTCTCATTGCGCGCAATGTAATGTCAATGTTACAAGTTAATACACAGTCATTCCAGTAATGCTCATTACCTGAACACACATATGAAATTGAACTTTTCCTTCAAGTTCAGACTGGTATGTTTTACCAACCATAGCTTCAAGGTCCCTAGTCTATTAGTAATATCAAACCTCCATATCTTTCTGAGGACAGCTTCAACGATATAACAATCTTTCAGCATGAATAATTGTTACCATTGTGTGAGTTATAACTTATGACTCCTTGGAATTTGATTACATGTAACTCGTATTCGTTCCTCAACCATATTCTGATTAATATCATGTATAATGTACGTGTACTGCATACAGTCCATGCTCTTAAAAAGAACATATAGCAACCCAAATTATTAAGCCATTAAGCCAATATTGGAATTTCGCATTACTCAAAACCAAATCCTATATAGTTGAAAATTGTATTAGACCAAATCCTATAAAGTTGGAAATGATATTAGACCAAATCATGTATAGTTGGAAATTTTATGGTCTCACCCCCCCCCCCCCCCCCCGTTGGAACCCCCTAGGAACGTCCCTGAACACCTAACGTTCTTTAAGTGTTCCAATTAGTTTCTTTTGAGACGATAGGTTCTTCGTTTTCAATGAGTTTCTTTATCCGCGAGATACATGGACGGCATAATTATGTAGACGTTAATTCGTGTATCTATCGAGGCTATTTTTTATCACAGAAATGAGACGAAATAGATGTGTTACTATATGTCTGAATTAAACACAGAAGATTAAGATTCGCTTTTATGTGATTTCCACTTCCGTACAAAATTGATAGAAACGCCCTTTATGTTTACCATATCAGGAATAGACTAACAGAGAACGCTCTTTAAAGTTCCAATTACTTTCTTCTGAGAAGATCAGTAATTATGCGCTGTCCGCAGTGAGTTCGATAACAGATTTGATGTTATTATTTACATTACTTTTTTTCTGAGGCGATCAGTTATATGAATTAAACGAGGTTTTTTTCAAGCAACGGGTCCATGTAGAAAGAAGAAAAGAGAAGAAAACACTTGTCTTCACTTCAGTTGCAACGTTGTGGTACCATTAAAGATACGGTTGGCCTTGGCGGTGGGTATCCTGTGAAAATATTTCCACCAGTCAAAACCCCTCACAAACAGAAAGAACATCAAAATATAGACAGACTTTGTCCGTATACAAATAAGAAATATCACATAAACAGTATGTTATTGTCATATGTTTGACCATTGTTATGTAAACAAAGGCTTAAAAAGTTACTTTTCTGGTGTTTGTTTATATTATGATGGTAAACATAAAGAGCGTTCTTTGTTGGTCAATTCCTGATATGGAACTAATAAAGAGCGTTTATGCCATTTTGTGTGTGATTAGCCAGTAGCATTCTGCTGTCTTCTGCAACACAACCAGGCTCTTGCTTAGGTAAAACATAGTAGGTCTTTATGATAACATGCTGTTTACGCGATGGTCATGGTATATATGAACGAAACTGTATGCGTTTTAATGTTTTTCTGTTTACGGTGATTGGAACAAATATGAATATTTTCGACAACAAAGGCCTCACGTGCCTTTAAATCAGTGGCAGTTTAAAACCATATTTATCCGTTATTTTAAAGGTACTCAACCCGATAAAACTCCTCTCAATTACTATTTCAATGGCTTCGGGGGTCAAAAATATTTGATTCGAGTCGAGGAAGTCACTCATCAAAGCTCAGATTTGTTAGATATCGATTTTAGAAATCTATTATTTTTCATTATCGGGAATACTATCTGGCCCAGAACTCAGTCAAAATTGCGTTAAAATTACCACTTGATTTTAGAGTTATTCATCCTTGTCTGTTTGAATAGATTTGGAGTACACATCCAGAGCAGATTACGGCAGTTATTAGTACTCATCTCGAGAACATAACAAATTTGAAAAATCAATATCTAATAACTCTGAGCTTTGTTTGATGGGTTCCTCGACTCGAATCAAATATTTTTTACCCCCAAAGCCAAAGAAATAGTAATATAGGACCCTCTGATCGGATTGTTGTTGTTGGAATCTGTTGAGATGGGGACCCTCTTTACGGGTTGAGTACCTTTAATCGCAGGCGAAAACAGTTGAGAAAAATATATACACATGCACGTCCTCCACCCATAACGCAGTATGGTCGTTATGCGGTTAGAATTGATAGAATTTGGTCTCAATATGTGCTGACCCCTTTGCAGAACAACATATACAAAATCTGTTATAGGGAAATTTCCCAAGTCAACATGGCGTCCAAAATGGCAGTTGGTATCTGAAATAATGGCCGCCAAAATCTAATCTAATGAAATTTACATTTGGTGCTATTCCTATAAGAGTGAACAAACGCTCGAATTAAGCGAGGAAGAATGAGTGCAGAGTATAAGAGACACGTTTGATCAGAGATGTACACATTCTCTCAAATGTATCTCACGAGAGAGCAAGCGAAAGTAGGTTTCATACAACAGTTAAATCTGTAATTTTGTGTGCCCAGAAACGGAAAAATAACGCAGTTTTATCTTCTTCACTGTTTTTTCTGGAATCGTGTGATATATTTGTAATTAAAGCTTTAAATAGGATGTATTGATTCTGTGATTTTGTCTGGAAGCAGATAGAACTTGCACAGAAGCAGAAATATATGTGCTCAAATCAGTCTAGCGAATGTGACCGATCATCAGTTATTTTGATATCAACAACATCTATATCATCATTTATTTTGATATTTTCTTCTATCTACATGGACCGTTCCTATCAAAATTCACCGCTATATAGAACAGTATTCATGAGAGATATTCATAGAGTACTGGATAAAATGTGTAGATCCTATTGTCCGTGTCTCAAAAATAATAGTAGTAGTCTTAGTTGCCCCCGATCAAGTAATAAAACACGAACATTTCGCTTTCACAAGAATGCATAGTGGTATATTATGAACGTGATTTATGAAACACTAATAAATTTTAAACTTGACAAAAAATACCTACATACTCTGTGGGAGAGACTGCGTTTATATCTGGAAATCACATTTGATGATATTCACCAAGGCCATATATATACGCAAAAGGAACTGCTACTACTGGCATTTTCTGCAATCACAACACCGCGTTTATCCCTTCTCCTTAATGTTACACATATCGGCTGCACACAAAACCGTAAATAGTAACATTGAGTGAATGGTCAACGCTGATCACCTGATATTTAGTGCAAGCACGTAGGTAGTATTTTCATACAAAGACACTGAAAACTAATATTGTGGTACCATATTCCAGTTGTGCCGACTGAAATAATTTGAACATAATTGTCTACTAAGAAACCTGTTTGGTAGCAGCACGAAAATTAGTCGTACATAAAATGTACGGTGTACAGTCTCTTTGATCTGGTGAGATGGGGTGCTAATCTATTGAAGAGATGAGTGTTTCTTTACAGTATAATAAGAATTGCGCCAAGCATACGTGCATGGTTTTTAATTATCACGGAGAGTGTTGACAATTCCAGAAATGTAACTGGTATTTATATATACACCACACGGGTATGAACTTCAGTTTCCGCGTTACATTCAATAATTAATCATCATGCCGAATGAAACGACCAATCACTGTCATGGCGACTCATTACTCGTGAGCCGCATGTCCGAAAATATTATTTTTGGCCTGACTGTTGGATGTATTCTAAACAGAAAACCAGAAATTTTAAAGACATAAATCATTGGGTTTGACTTGCGTCGCAGTAACCGATAACTCCTTCATATGGATCTGTTTTCACGATCTGTGTACCTTTAATGATATTTAACAACAGACTCGCATAATACCATTACGTATGTTCACTCCTTGGTAGTTATACAATCTGTTGCTTTCTTCGTTGCATGACTTTGAGTTGCGGCTATGTTGACAGCCATTTCATGATCGTTATTGTATTATTTTCCGTCCGCGTCACTATATTCGCTCCCGTTCTCTAATTTTACACAAACTGGTATAACTGCGTAATTTCTACACCACAATTGATCGTATATTGAATTATTTCGAGAACTGATGTAGTATACACAACCATGTTGGACGCCATCTTGGATATAACAAAGTTCCCTTAAAGCGGATTTGTTATATGTTATACGTTATACTGAAGACTCTCCTGCGTTTTTTGACACCAAAATCGCCTTCTTACCAATTTATTCCGGGTTAACCCATCATAAATGGTACAAATGGAGTTTTAAACAGGTTATAAGTGACTACGAAATAGTAGCATACATGCGTCGTTTGGGGAGAGAAACAACAATATATGATGTGTCATCACAATTCCGAAAAGCACTTTATCACCCCCGTGTACGTGGTATCGCCAAAACCGAGGGTATCGCCAAAACTTTGTTTTATTTATCCACCCGTTGTCAATCAGTTTTCCCAGATCAAACCAAATAATATTTTTGGGCGAATTGTTTCAATAGTGTTTTTTCTTTTGCTCACTCAAATTTTCGAGAACATCCACCCACTAGTATAGTTCCTGGACTTTCACGCTGCCAAAACAAATGCCGGTATATAGTTGAATCTGTCAATGAAGCATAGGATTGAACATAATTTAAAAAACCAGTGTCGTTCTCAAATTCCGCGCGATATGGATGGACCAGAAAGATGTTAACGCCGCAGATGAAGATGTCACCAAACGCCGATCATCTGTGCAGTAAATATGCGCATCACTGTCTTAAGGAGTTTTGATGAGTTTTCGGGTGTTTTTATGTGCATCTGAGATTGATCAATTGGACTGCGAATGTCATCTGAAATATGAATCCATAACATATTCGAAATATTGTGTACATATCTATTATTAATTTATTTCAATTGAAATTAATTGAATATCCATCTCAGCATTCAGATTTGCGATCTCAAAAAGGTGAATGAATGATAACGCGATGCATTGATCACACGCACGTGAATGCTGTCGTTCGTATGCAAGCAGCTAACCGGATATTCGTTTGGTATTAACATGCTTGGAGTTTGTATATAGACCACACATGCAGGACGACCTGCTTCATGTTGACATACACATGCGTAGTTCGTTGTCTGTTTTACGATGAGAAACAAACATATCCCCATATCATATACGTGAAAATGACTTTCCCATTTTCTCAGTTTTGGCGATACCCTCGGTTTTGGCGATACCACGTACACGTACACGGGGGTGATTATTTAGCTTGTGTAAGTATTGGTTTATTTTGTGGGGAAAAATACGTTAGGGCAAATTTGCACATCCAGTTTTAAAAAGAAAATCGATGTCTCCGACAGGTACCAAAGTAGATTTATTTTAATTGACAAACCAATTAGTGTACTAGGGGAGAGGACTCCATATAAGCCATCGGCCTTGTTGTCTGATTTGTATATTATGCAATTTGTTTGGAATTGGAAATAATAAGATGTTTACACTAATTAGTATACTTGGTACACATTACGTATTATCGACTTATGACATATGAAGTATCTCCTTTTAATTCTAATACCCAAGAAAAGACGCAAAGTTTACAATAAGACAAATCAATAGCCAGGATACTCCAACAAGACGGCTGTCAATCAGACCAAGAAAACTAAGATGCATGCATCAGGTCAGCCATGAACTATTTAGCATAGAATAATTCAGTTCGGTTGCAGTTTCACAACGTTACAACTGACATACGATTACACAAGACGAACCTTGAATGTGGAACTATGTAAGAGTGAATATTAATGTTCTAAATCCCATGTTTCACCTTTAGTGGTAATGGGGTCGTACTTTATTAACACGCAAGTAGTGTAATTAAGTACGGGTAATTAGAAGTAACAAATCGTTTAGTTTCTATCGTATCGTATAGTTTAATGACATTTTTCGGTCTTTATAATATCTCAAGATATAGGGGGTATTTGGATCTCTAGTTTAACGACATTTTTCGGTCTTTATAGTTTAACGACATTCTCGGTCTTTAATATTTCAAGATATAGGGGCCCTTAGTGGGTATTTGGATCTCTAGTTTAACGACATTTTTCGGTCTTTGATAGCAAAATGGAAGAAGTACATCTTTGGAAAGATGTGGTGGCCCTAAAAAGGAAAGTTGTTTGGTGATCTTGAAATGCAGTTTTTCTGAACAGTCTTCCTTGATTAAAGTGATGTGAAACACTCCGGCAGACAACGGGCAGAGTGATCAAATAGAAATTAAGAATAATCTTTCTCAAAGTAGTTATTTGTTACGAATATTAATCTAAATGGATGATACACAACGTCATTCTTATATATTAGTTAAATGCAATGACTCTCGATGGCGAAATCATTTTTGTTTAATTATAGCCGATAGTTGCGCCCCGAATCGAGATGTAAATATTTACAATTTGGAGTAGTTCAGACGATGTTCTCTATGAAGTGGTGTGGTAGATTTTTTTGGAAATTTTCAGTGATGTTAGTAGAATGATAACATTCCCCAGGTTGGCAAAGTGCCTGAGCACTAACTTATCAATTTCTCGCGCACCCGAAAAAGTCCATAACAAGTCCATACTATGTCTTTAAGCATATATATAAATCTCCGAAAACCAAAATTCTAAAGCATTAAACGATTTCTTGAAATGCAGTTTTTCTGAACAGTCTTCCTTGATTAAAGTGATGTGAAACACTCCGGCAGACACCGGGCAGAGTGATCAAATAGAAATTAAGAATAATCTTTCTCAAAGTAGTTATTCGTTACGAATATTAATCCAAATGGATGATACACAACGTCATTCTTATATATTAGTTAAATGCAATGACTCTCGATGGCGAAATCATTTTTGTTTAATTATAGCCGATAGTTGCGCCCCGAATCGAGATGTAAATATTTACAATTTGGAGTAGTTCAGACGATGTTCTCTATGAAGTGGTGTGGTAGATATTTTTGGAAATTTTCAGTGATGTTAGTAGAATGATAACATTCCCCAGGTTGGCAAAGTGCCTGAGCACTAACTTATCAATTTCTCGCACCCGAAAAAGTCCATAACAAGTCCATAATATGTCTTTAAGCATATATATAAATCTCCGAAAACAAAAATTCTAAAGCATTAAACGATTTGCTATATTTCCAGGGCATATATTTCATCTGATTTTGCGAGAATCCATATATACTTTTTCACGAGAATCCAGGGTAATTTGCAAGAATATTTACGAGAATCTAGATTTGGATTCTCGCCGAAATATAAGCCCTGATTTCACTCTGAAGTGTGCCTAAATGGCATAAATTGTACCGTGGTTCCCATGTTCGCCAAAGTGGCATAAATTTATTTCAGGATAATACTAATTTTAGGCATTCATTTATATCACTGATATCAGGACAATAAATAGCCATTTCCATTGCATGGAACAAAGAGCGTTATTGTTTATCGGTGTTGTTTTTGGAAGTGGTGGTAGTTAAATTTTATACATTTCGACCCCCAATAAGTATTTCCGAACAAATGAATTATTAACAAGCGTGACATGACAGCATTGACGAAGATAATTAACACCGATCTACAAGCAATTAAAGTCTTAAAATGAGCTAAAATTTAACATTTTCTTAAAAAAATTTACATTTTTATTTCTCGCGACATAATTGTCACCAATAAAAACAAATTTGATTCATCGTGGAAGTTAGTCGGTGACTACAAATAATGTCACCATTCAACTGAATGTTGTTGAGCATATTTCAACCAATTTTGGAAGTTTAAATGAATATTTTCTTCACACGCAAAGTAAAATTGACAAATTTCAGGATTTTAGCCTGCTTCGTTGGGACCAAAATTTGTTGTGCACACTCAAGAAACGTCTACCGACACTCGCTAGGCCAAATTATGCCATGACCATGCTATAAACTAGCTTGAAATTGGCAAAACAATGAATTTTTTTTGGTTGAAAAAATTTACATGGGAATCTCCAGTCCATAGGCATAGAGTAGAGAACGATTATTTTTCGATAAAAACGAAAATAATGCGAAATGAAAGTCGGCACTCGTCAGAATGGTGCAGAATAACATACGAGTCTTGTTATATGCGAAAATTTGACCTCATTCGATAAATTAGTCTCGTAATTAAGGAATCAATGGCGCTCGGACATGTGGAATTCCGTCGCACTGTTAGTGTTACTGTACATGGCAGACGCAATTTTGAAATGTAAACACGCATCAAACACGCATCAAATTTACCTTTTGTGAGAATAACAAAAGCGCAACCTTGATCAAAGTAATACAATACACAACAACACATAGAATAAAACTGATATAAACACGGTATAAGTGAGAATAAGACGCGTATTCAGACGTGGAATTTGACAACATTTTTTCGCTTCGACGCTATAAATATATCTGATCCAGATAACCGAGATGCAGCTATCTGATTTGAAACAAATACCAAGCAATAATCTTAACGTTTCATAATAGAGACATCAACACACTCTTAAAGACGCAATACAGCGCCATTTAATGTCATTATTTAACTGGGTCGGTGTTTGTTGTTATCATTATTGCTTCGTTTTTAGTAAGACCATTGTATCTGTTTTGCGCACGTCACTTTCCATATTTGGAATTTCCATATATGGGATTTGTGTTAACCTCAATACCGATCAAGTTATCTTAGCATAAACATAAAATATATTGTAATTTATGCAACTACGACCCTGGTAACCCTGATAACTAATAAAATATACCGGCCAATTCATTTTAAGATCGTTATTTCACTAAATACACTCTTAAACGCACATAAACGACCCATTGGCGTTAAATTAAATATACTCGGTATTTATTAATATTAGTTTTTTATTGCTCAGTATAGAGTTAGACCCTTGACACCTGTCAATATATTTGGGCTGAATTCATATCATGCGGTATTATTCCTCGAAATAAACAACAAACCCGTCGTTACTTCGAAATGTCGTTTGGGCTAACATTTACACAAATCCTCCGTGTGTTCTCCTCAATTGACACACAGGTTCTCAGTCGACACACAGGTTATCCCAGAAACAGGTGTGAAATAAACAGCCAAGGTTTGGCTGAAATAACACAGTCATCTGTGCCATCAATTATTATATATATGCTCGCCCTGCGCCACCTTAACATAACGTAATGTCGATTTCTTTGAGGTTTGAGAAGCATATAATCTCATTCATACTCAATTAATGGTGCAATCTCTTTAACCGACTATAATTGTTACTGATTGAAAAAATCCCCACAATGGTAATATTGTACATGTTAATGGCAGTGCGCCCACACGCATCTTCAGTGACAATGGTTGATTGAATGCTAGCTTGAATTACCATTCTGTTCTCCGGATAGTCCTTAGCTCCATTGAAACACTATTTACAGTACTTATACTTAGTGCTGATTTATATAAATTGATTTTTTAATTTGATTGTGCTACTACGTCACTTTCTTTCTCAGGCCTGAATACCATGGGCATGCAGGGACGTGCTAAGAAGGTCTACGTTGGTGGTAAAAAAATTCCAAGTGCACCCCCCCCCCCTGAACCATATAGCAAAATTCCCAAGTCCGGCAATTTAATTATTCTTATACCCATATTGGGTTAGTATTTTCCAACTGGTAACTCTAGCTTTCCAACTGTTGGAAATGTCCAACATAACATCTCCCCTAATTTGGTTGGTAAATTTCCATATATAATTACTGGTTGCAAAATCAAATTATGAGAACATTTTCGTTTCCAAGGTTTCTCGATTCCTTTAACATATAATTTGCTAATAAAATATGTTTTAAAACACAATTTAAACCTATTTTGGCTGTAAAATTTCCAGCTCATGTTGTGGCAGCATGGAATTTCCAACTGTTGAACAATGTCTAGACCAAAGTTAGGGGTGAGACAACAGCACCCCACCGCATGATCTCGTGGAATTGTATAGTTTGTTGACGGACGAAGTTATGAATTGTAAATCTAAACATGTCCGTTAACTTCGTCCATTATCTTTTAGGTTTGATATCAACTTTAGCGCCATATAAGATGGGGCTGGATACAGCGCTGGCAGTTGGTACTTTAGACGAACAGTTTGTATGTATGGTGTGTAAAAAGATTATTCTTGATCCCGTATGCACGAAGAGATGTAACCATGTGTTTTGTAGGGAATGTATTGGAACCAAACTCAAACGCCGAAAAACTTGCCCTACATGCAGCGCTAATATTACAACTGCATTAACGAGTCCGTCAGAAACGTTTTTGATGGGACTTCTCAATACTCGCCTTCATTGCATACACAAGTGTGGAAAAGTGTTCAAGATCGCAGATCTGCCGGACCATGTTTCCGATGAATGCACCAACACGCCGCAAGTTTGCCCAAATGTCAAAGCAGGGTGTAAGATGACCGTTAAACGCTGCGAGCTCGAAGAACACGTGGCAGAGTGTAACTATAGGAAGGTCACGTGTGAAGCTTGTGGTCACGTGACTATTTTCTGGAACCTGATCACTCACCAGAGTAGGACGAGATGCTTGGAAAAGAAGCTGAAACAAAGCGTGATCAAGGCGAGTAAGTCGGTTCTGGTTGAGGTTAAGATGCATCGTGCTCAACTCATACGGGAACATACCCAGCTCGACCACCAACAGCGGAAGCTCATAACAAATCGAGCGCTGGCGGCTCAGAGGGCTACGGGTGGCTCCAGATGTTCCCAGGCAGAAGAACCAGACAGCAGATGTCCACACGACACCAGCTCACGCACTAGTGACGACCAGGAAGATCGGTCCCTCGTTCCCGTATCGGTGGACAACCAGGATCCTACCAGCGGTCCATCGGAGGATAAGCCCCGAGCTCCCCAAGTATCGAGGATAGGATTTACGCTGCAATGGTGCGGTCGATGCGGAAAGAAATACCGGGACGATAATAATTCGCTAACGTCTTGTCGCTGGCACCCCGGGGTGAGTAATATGCAATGTATCACACTAAAATGAAGCATATATTTGTTTTTGATGTAAAACAATAGGTATACATTAGTATTATATTATATAGATAATGAATGGCTTGGAGTTGACTATGACAAAATAGTGGTCCTCGAGGAGGAATAGTCCACGAGCCGCAGGCGAGTGGACTATTCCTCCTCGAGGACCACTATTTTGGCATAGTCAACGACAAGACATTCATTATTTATTATATTATATCGAACATTTTGCCAATTCTCACACAATTTCTGAGTCTGATTTTGTCACATTTTTATTTACCTTGAATTTTGGAAATCGGTCTCAGATTTTACAATTTACGGCAATATTTTGACGATGGCAGGGGAGCATAACTATGTTATTAGTTACATCTAACAGCATCTCTTCATGATTTATTTCTATAAATACGTCATCAGCGAAGACGTTTTGGCGAAATTTTAGAAGTCAACTTGTTTAACTTCGATTAACGGGAAAAGAAAATTATCAATAACGCCCACTGGCATTGTAAAATTAGGACTAGCAGCTTGCCAACTAAACGGACAAAATATGAAATACATTGGCTTGATATCATCGGACATTTGTAAGATCATTGCAATTCATCAATAAATATAATGATATACCGATATTGCAACACATATCACACAAGGTCTACTTTAAGATTGGCCGTATCTTCAGGCGGCAGCCCGATTTCGCGAAATGAGCTTGTTACTATAAATAGAAAAAGAATAGTAGGCATGTAGGAATCCTACTGGGGTACTATCGTAAAATAGTATAGCAGTATGCAGCCAATCAGAATGCGAGAAAGTCACGTGAGATATAATATACATAAATACATCTTTGGAAAGCCTATTCGAACTATATTCAACATGGAGATGCATGTCCTTAGCTAAGGCTTAGCAGGCGATTGGTTGTACGACGACACAATATTTTGTTGACATGTCTATACGTATATATATTTTAAGAATTTCACAACAAACAATGATAAACAGATCGACCGACCGAGTTATCCCAGTAAAATAGCTTACCTGTTGCGGCATGCAGTGTTTCCACACCCTTTAATAAAAATTCTATTGCAGCGAAACTGTTCAGATGTAATAGGTTCCCGAGCATCGGTCCTCTATATTGCTGATTTTTGCAATATACTACTTTTACTTGTATTATTATATTTTGATCTGCCATAAATTCTCACAATGAACTCATACTGCGATATCGAGTCTAGTTGGGCAAATTATCGTAAGTCGGGAATACAAATTATTAAATTTTATATTTATTGTAAGTCGGGCATAGAATACAATTTTTGTCAGTCGATCACTCGTGAAAAAAAACGTATTATGTTGGCGAAGTGTGCTGTTGTGCTTAATCCAGGTGATTAGGGTAGCGCAGTAAAGGCTAATTTCAACATTGATGTTGATGGCAAATTCTTTAGAAACTTCATCTTTCAGAATTGGATAAACATCCTGAAATGTATGGATAAATCGAAATGCTGGAGCACTTATCTAGTGCAAATATTGTTTTATTTTGCCAGAAAAGATAGCATTAAAGCAATTCTGATACTTCTTAAAAACAACACTTCCTGGTTTAAAAAAAATCCATGTTCTCCTCCTAAGTAAATCTGTTTGAACTTATGAACCATTAGCGCACTTGATCACAATATTATATTTATGTTTTTGTGTGATTTTCATAAGGATCAACTAAATTTTTTATTTAATTTAGTTTTTATAAAATTCCATTATGTTCAAAAACATGTCACCTACGTATGAGGTATGAATCTCCCTCTGAATAATCTCAACAGTACATAAAACGATGACTAGGTTACGATTACAATGAATGCAGTTCAGTGGTATCAAGTCTTTTAAATCTCCATTAATGTGATTTCTGTAAGGATGAAACAATTGGCCACCTCGGCGCCATTTTAAAGCACAGGCCCCTGGGGAAATATAAATATTATAGACTTTACCAGTGTAAAGGTTCCAATGATCGGTTTTGGCTAAAACCACATCAACTATCAAAACGCTACTAAATTCTAGAAATCGATAATTGCGGCCAAAATATCCCCAGTTGTGTCTTATTGGCAATAATATTCCCCTTCATTTGACAAATAACTCGGCGCGAAATTGAACGAATCGAAGTTGACATATACTATCGGAAACTTGCGAAAGCTACCGAATAAATCGGGTCGTCAATCTCCCTGTCCGCTCAGAGGCATTTGAACTAGTTATACAATCAATATTTTCGAGCATTCATTTGTCGCGAACGTGCACTTAAACGCGTTGACACAACCTATAAATGCTTTGTTCCGCAAGTCACTCCGAAGCCATCCATACCTTTGTTATTTCATCCGATGCCTTTGTGCCCAATTTTATTCATCAAACGAATTCCAGAAACAAGACGTGTCTGCGACTGACAGCAAATTTTGATCGACTTTCTGATTGGTTGACAACAATCAAGAGTAAAGTTCACAAATAATGGCTTGAAGAAATCAATATGCATAGATATCTGATAGAGTATTGAAGAAACACTTGAATCATTAATGTGCTCTGTACCAAGAAGTTTGTCTGATTTTAAAAGAGAAGTGAACTTGAAAGTATCATTAAATAGTTGGAATTTGTTTCGATACAATATAAAATTCTGCGAAAATAGCATGACATTGACCTCCGCATTCTTGATTAACTTTCGCTTTCAGACACGTCTTGTTTCTGGAATTCGTTTGATGAATAAAGCTGAAAAATTGGGTGGCTTCGGATTAACTTGCGGAACATATATGAGCAATTATAGGTTATGTCATCGCGTTTAAGCACACGTTCGCGACAAATTATTGCTTGAAAAATTGACTTTATAACTAGGTCAAACGTCAAAGGCCTCTGAGTGGACAGGGAGATTGTCGACCCGATTTATTCGGTAGATTTCGCTACTTTCCGATAGACTATCTCGACTTCGATTCGCCGTGTTATATGTCAAATGAAAGGGAATTATATTGCCAATAAGACACAGCTGAGGACATTTTGGCCGCAATTATCGATTTCTAGAATTTAGTAGGGTTTTGATAGTTGGTGTGGTTTTAGCGAAAATAGATCATTGGAACCTTTACACTGGTAAAGTCTATATTGGTATTTTAGTTATTTTCCCTAGGGGCTTGTGTCTTAAACACGAAGTACTCATCTTAAATTCTCTAATATATAATATCTCCTAAATTCGTTTCATGTGCCGCTCTCATTCTACGCGATGATCTGGAAATGCAACGTTTACAGCCGGTGAGTATAGAATTCTTTTCCTCATTCGTCTTTGTGTCCCAAGATTGAATACAAGCATTCGCGCACGCAGAAGGAAGAAAACTGTGAGCAAAATTACATGTAATCCCAATAATTCGCGCAATGGGAAACTTGGCTATGCACACGGTCACAGTATACTAAATAAGAGACCATTTTTAAATAAACGAGTTTTGAGGTGTGGTTTTATTGCCAACAACAGTCTTGTGAATTTTGCAAGTACACGGTTATATTGATCATATTGGTTATTGGTTTTGTGCCTCGTTTAAATAGCAGTGTAGGTGAATTAAGCGTTTGATCTAAACTATAACTAGCATAGTATAATGTTATTTGAACAACAGCCCCGAGTTTACGACTTGTGTGATTTTACATTTCCATAATTAGGGAATTAAAATTAGAAATCGTCCAAGCAATTTAGATGAAGGGAATAAGCTTACAATATCCACTATGCCAGATCATAAAGATCTCCACATGTGATTGTGCAGCTGAAGCCTGAAATTTTCTCGAAGTTTGTCTTCAACTGTTTGCATATATCGTGGCTTCTCATTGTCATATATATAATCATATGTTTAACGAAAAGCATCAAACAGTCTGCATGTGTTATGTTTTCGAATTGTCTAAATGTTACTTACCCATTAGTCATGTATCGTTAAACAGTTTTAATGACATATATGGCCTAATCTTGAAATACCTATATTAAGTGACGTTACATTTTTTTCTTTTTCATGATATTTGTCTCCAGATGGTGAGTATGCACATAATATATAACATATTTTATTTTTATTATATACAATTGGGAACAAGTTTTTGCAACTTCTGAAGCCCCTCTTCCGATACAATAGAATGGAACACACGTGGTAACAAGCGTGGTGGTATTTTTAAATGTTGTAATTTGTATTGGCGTTCATATTTATCTGTTGAAATCGAGGTAGTTTCTAGGCTATAATATGGGTTTCTTCTCAAATTGTGGCATATACTCTATGATACAAAAATTGTATGATTGACGACTGGCAATGTAATTAATATGTTTTGTATGTTGGGGGCAAAATATAATGATACACTTGTTTGAGTTGTGCTTTGGAAGACAATACAGATAATTAATCAGAATCATATGTTCGGACCAGCTGTTGGTATGGTATCAGTCTTTGTAAACATACACTCAGATTAATAAGGATGCTATATGTGGGTATGTAGTTTACTACGGACTGGTATGGTATATCGATTTGTCCATTTATGAGTAAACTACACCATCCACACAATAAATTGAAACCACGCACGATGGACAATGCATTCAAAAGTATAATAAGCCAAGGCTCGAAACGCTTAGTCGCATGATATATATTGCTGATGTGTGATGTAAAATAGTTCCATATTATGTTTATGGGACGCGATATAAGGTATTCCACATAAGAATTATGCAATATTGTTATTTGCAATTTCTCAGTCTATCTATTCTCAACCCTATAAGAAGGAACCGAAAAGAGAGTAATGTCACCTCAGATCCCCTCAGATTGGAACTTTCAATTACTGCACGTATAGCTGGCGCTGCTGCCATTATTCCCTTTCTCTGTCTATCTCAGCTTTTTGTCGGGCTGGTGATAAATAATAGGTTCCTTGTACGAGAAACCTGTTGTTGATGGCGACGAGAAATCATTTGCCGATTGATTTTCTTTCTTCAACTTCTATATATTTATAGCATTCTTCATGTTTTCTATTAACGATGATTGTTTTTTATTTCATGATACCTGTTTTTGTCTATCACGGAACAGATTGAGGTGAGTGCAAAGCCATTTGATATTTTGATAGCCTGATCGTTTTCGTGGACTGCCAAACCAAATTATATTCGGGTATATTTAGCCCACAACGAATAACATAATTTAATTTTAAACGCAAATGCAAATATTCAATTGCGGATAAGTGGAAACTCTAGCATCGGAGGGGTTGGTTGAAACACTTACCTGGCAGAAACAGACAATCCCGATGTGGACCCCAAAATGGAAAATTAGAAACAAAACTTTTTTACCCTGTATTCGACTTTTCGGGCCGATATCTTGTGTCCTTTACTGTTAACGCGCGACGAATAATTCATTAACATGCAGTCAACGGAGAATATATATCGTATTCAGCGATACGATTTAATGGTGCATATTCTTTAACATCCTTCCACTCATTTAGTCACCCACCCCCGTGCATTCCATTGGCTGGACGATATTGTATGTTACCAAAGATATATGTCTTATATATACGCTAAACAGTTAGTGCATGGGGATTGTTATTATAATTATTCTCTCTCTTTTCTCTTTTAGCTTTTCGTGAGTATATACCTGTAATATCTTTTATGACATCAGTTTATTGTGAGGTCAACTAACTGCCGCCTCGTGCTCATCACATCCTTCTTGATCTAATATATATATAGAGAGATCTAAATCAATAGTTTTTTCCCAAGCAGACATATATAAGTAACGTGTACATTGCGATATCAATTTAATTTAAATGTAAGTTTCGACACTAACCAATTTGCCATTCCATTTGGCATATAATTTTTCCATGGTTCATAAATTGAATGGCAATGTTTCCGGAAATTCATCTAGAGGGCTATTGTGTGCAATAATATGACGGATTAAAGGTACTCAATCCGATCAGAGGGTCCCCATCTCAACAGATTCCAACAACAACAATCCGATCAGAGGGCCCTATATTACTATTTCTTTGGCTTTGGTGGTAAAACATATTTGATTCGAGTCGAGGAACCAATCAAACAAAGCTCAGAGTTATTAGATATTGATTTTTGAAATTTGTTATTTTCTCGAGATGAGTACTAATAATTGCATTCAATTTCGTAATCTGCTCGAGATGTGTACACCAAAATACTATTCAAACAGACAAGGATGGATAACTCTAACAACAACTGGTAATAATAACGCAATTTTGACTGTGTTCTGGGCCAGAAAGTATTCCCGATAATGAAAAATAATAGATTTCTAAAATCGATATCTAACAAATCTGAGCTTTGATGGGTGACTTCCTCGACTCGAATCAAATATTTTTGACCCCCGAAGCCATTGAAATAGTAATTGAGAGGAGTTTTATCGGATTGAGTACCTTTAACTGCGTATAACGTGCATTATGCAACACAGTTACCGCGCGAACAGTATTGTCTGTAATTACCCATATGGCCGTTTAGCTTCCATAATATTGCCAGCAGTCAGCCATCCTACTGATATATGACATGGCGGGCAAGAAAATATCAGGTATGCCCCATGTGACGTACTTGACCAATCAAATAAATAATACCGGAAAATATCCGACGAAGGCAGCGCGCTGATATTTTATTACCGCCACGAAGTGGGTGGACAATGGTGTACAGATTTGTATAGACTCATGGTCGTATGGAGGAATGTATTCTTGTTTCGTACTAGAGTATAAATCGTACCGATAATTACGATAGTACGACAAAGATTAGCACATGTGTTTACGTCACCGGTGTAATTGTGGGGACATGTTTCTAGTATGCAAATTTGCTATCCCGAAGGTCCGCTATTCCGAAGGTTTTTGTTATTTTTAGGTTAATTCTATATTCTAAAGTATTGAGACTAATTTGAGAGGGTTCATTTTCACAAAGATTCTTTTTATGGAGTGTGCGCTCACATCCGAACTGATCCTGCGCGCACACCGATACAGATACAGGAGGAAATAACTTAACTTAGAACATTAAATGTGATTTTGTTTTGTTTTCGCGGGTTTTCTTGAGATTTAATGTCATTACGTGGGCCCATACCGTTGAATTCTTGGCATATAATATGAATGTTGTGGTATATATGGACCCTCCCGCATTGGGACATGACACAGGTACAGTTGACTTAAGTGATGTTCTGTGTGGGCTCCAATTTGGAGTTCAATATTTTAAGGGCCAAGTTTAGAATTTTATGGGTCCATAGCTTTGAACTCTGGGCATATAATATGAATATTGGGGGCATGTCTCTATTCCGAAGGTTCACTATCCCGAAGGTCCACTATTCCGAAATTTCTCTGAATGTTCGCTATTCCGAAGGTTCACCAATCCGAAGGTTCGTTATCCCGAAGGTTCTGTGTTCCGAAGATTTTTGTTATTTTAAGGTTAATTCTATATTCTAAAGTATTGAGAGGGTTCATTATCACGAAGATTCTTTTTATGATGGAAATAACTTAAAACATAAAATGTGATTTTGTTTTGTTTTCGCGGGTTTTCTTGAGTTTAATGTCATTACGTATGACCTTATTTCTCATTACATATTCACGCCAAGCAGCCCACACAATTGATATGTTTCCATGCGATTTAATGTGATTACGTGTGACCTAGCTAATATCTCAATAATCTGAGGCAAGAGTACGCCTGCTAAAGGCGAATTATAACAGTTGGGGATATAACGCTCAATGAATACTGGAGGCTATAACAAACTGCGCAGCAGAATATCGCTGAATGGACGAGTATGAGATGAGCCTAACTGCAATTGTGACTTTGTTTAAAGGCCCACTTAACTTTCGAGTCATTCATTTTTTATAGTATATACGGTTTTAATAACAATTTATGCCATAAAATTTGAATAAAATACTATAATTCATCACCATTTGAAACGCAGAATACTTCTATCTCCTAGTTTGAAACACCTTTAAAATACAGCGTCGTATATCTAGCAATTAGCAACCAACATGTCCTCCTCGGCTTTTCATAGATTTCAACGTAATTTGATACTTATGGGTATTTATGTCCGGTAGGTGTTTTGGACGGGTCAAATCGTGACCCCGACTTGACCTTGACCTTTAAAACTGTCAATGCAAGGTCAATTTGGGTAAAACGGACAAATTTCGGCGAAATTTGATACCTAGGGATACTTTTGTCCGGGGAAAGTTTTGAACGGGTCAAATCGTGACATCGGCCTGACATTAACCTTCAATGTGGTCAATCAAAGGTCAAATCGGACAAAACGGATGGATTTCGACGAAATTTGAAACCTATGGGTACTTTTGTCGACCTTACCTATGGGTACTTTTGTCGACCTTACCTTGACCTTCAAAATTGTTCATTAAAGGTCAAGTGGGGTAAAACGGACGGATTTCGACGAAATTTGATACATAGGGGTACTTTTCTCCGGGTGGGGGTGTTTTGGACTGGTCAAATCATGACCCTGACCTGACCTTGACTTTCGAAATAGTCAATTGAAGGTCAAATCGCGCCTTTCGCCGGAAATCAGATGGGAAACAGCCCGGGCGAAGTCGGGGCCCGTCAGCTTGTGTAATAAAGAAGACAGTTTGAAGAAAGTAACGTATGACACGAGAAACGGGAAAACTTGAAATATGGAAGTATGCGAATTTCCCGCATCAAATTTGAAAGCTAGTTTATAGAATAATTGTATTATAATTTATATTTATGGCTAATAATATGATATTGGTGGCGTTACCATTTCTGACTATGGTTTTCTTGTCGCCAGTTGGTGATATGTGTTCACCTTAATTGGTGGCCATCGGTATCCGTTAACTAATCTCTATAAGGGACACGCGGGTAACCGTTCACGCACTCGAGTTATGATCCATCAATATTATCGCCTGTTTCAACAATGACTTCGTAATTCCATTTTGGATTGTTTGACATAATCGCTGAGCTATTATATGGATATGTGTGGGGACATATATATATATATATATCTTTTGAGGGTTTCCGCTGACGGAGGATGTCCATGGATTTCCAACTGCACCCCCTCTTGAATCGGGCCAAAGACCCAATATCACATAATTGAATTTGCACACCTCCCATCGTCTTTGAATTTCCCATATGGTACCTCACATACCTTGAATTTTGACTGGACATCGGGGAGGGAGGGGCCTAGAATAAATTCCAAACCAATAATTTGACCTAAGTAGAAAAAATGCAAATGTTGGTCTAAAACCACGAATTCCACATACATTAATTTGGTTGAAAAATCAGACTACAAGAACAATTTCAAACCATTGTTGGTGTGAAATTTCCAACTAATATTGTTTCCAAGTTGGCGGGGGTCTCATGTCCCCACATGCACCCATGTAAGTTCGGTAACGTAATGTACACCACAGCCCCATGCACCAAGCAACAATCTCCTGAAAACTTCATATGGGGTCTCAATGGGGGTGGGGTCATCAGATTTGCCACAAAACCATAATAACATTTGTCACCCCACATATACATGCACTATGAAATTATAACATTTCCAAATTTCCAAATAACGTGACCATTTTCTCATTATGCAGACGGTCTTTATGCATGACATCAGCAACGTTGCTAATCCCACCGACTTCGGTAATACATGTCAACAGTTGGAAATTTCAAAAAGCTATGAATTGCCAAAATGGACTATAGGTTATTTACCGGACGCAATTCACTTGAACCAGCATGACTAATACTGTTCTGATTGAGCTCAATCAACGCCGTTTAAACCGCCGCGTTCTCACGGGCGTAATATTTGCAGCAAGAAAATATCAGTGTGCAATTTTACCTGATATTTTCTTGCAGCTTCATGTGTACGCGCCCTTAGTATACCGTGCAACCAATCGTTGCATTTCAGTAGAACAAATCACATAATATTATGGTAATATAGCGTAATCAAATGTATATACTTTGTGATTTGAAAGTTTACCACTCAACGCTGTACACATAATTATGCCGGTTAAATTTATTTATGCTAATCTTCACTGAATCTCACAAAGAATGACCACATATGGAAATTTACAAATTTCAACATGGGAAAGTATAATATTGAAATTTATAGTCATGTTAACATTTGCACCTGATAATATTCGCTTTTGAATTGTTCCCGGTATCGAAATAGGTCGATAAATATCTTAATTACCTTTTTATATGAGCATTATATGGCCAGAAAGACGCATGGCATAAAGTCGTAAAGCGCTCTATCGACGAATTTGTTCGGAAATCTTCCGCGTATGCACATGTATGTTTTGAGATACCTCTTACCAAATTATGAATGCATAATTTAGGGTACGAAGTTACGAACGAGCCATGTCCGTTTAACTGTGAACGAAACGAAAAGGTTTGAGCAGGTATAGAGTTATGTCTCTTATATCACAATCAACGCCGAACGGCGCAACATTTTTTTCGCTACACTGCAAAAATTATAAATGGACCAGGAATGTCCAGGATGAACAGCAGAACCAATTACTAGACGTGGTCAGTTATATATTCTTTATATGGTAATAATAAAGAGCAGGTAATAGCTGGAACAATGCTATGACTTTCAAACCTGTGACTTTGACATGTGTTATCAGAGTATAGAAAGTTTGTATATTGATATTTCGTGCATTTATCGACGCATCTTACTCCTCCTTCTAAAATAAATATAAATAACTTGGAAGGTTGAATGAGCCATGTCCGTTAGAACCAGATAGCTATTTACTGGTACATATTCTTAATGAATGTTTTTTTTCTCATTTCATATGACGGTATTAAACACGGACCTGTAGGGTGTAAGTATATTTTCATGCATATCGTTGTTAATGAGTTTATTTGTATACAGATGCCAAGTCAAACAGCTTGATACAATGGGTAATATTTGTAATGAAAGGCAGATAATTAATAAGTCGAAATTAGGTGACTTTTAAAGAATTAATATGTGATAAGATTGTTAGTAGAATGTGATGAGATTGATCTGATAGTCTTATTTATAGCCAACTATTGATGTAAAGTATGGTTTTCAGACCTCCTCGATTGAATATTTTCCTTCGTTCAATAATTGATAACAGAAATTTCCCACCTGTATATAGCATAGGCAATTACCTTAAAGGGCCCACTTAATTTTCGAACCCCCAGATCACATATATACAATATATGCAATATTATATATCATTTGAAAGAGAAAGCTCCAAAACATTGTAATATCAACCTATCCGGTGTAATTAACTGCGAACATATTGTTTTTGTTGAGTTACCAACGTTTTTTTTGTCATCTAGATTGTAGTAATAGGTGTATTATTTTCAATGGAGTGGGATATCTTAAAGATAGAGTTAATCCTCTTCCATTGAAAATTCATCTTTAGTTTGAATTCTGTTGCATTCTGGGAGTCAAAACGGGGGTAATCATTCTATGATTTCAGCTGTTTTCTGTTTTTCTATGGGAATCTTCTGAAACACACATGTTTCAAATGGTGATGAATTATAGTATTTGAATCATATTTGATGGCATATATTGTTATTAAAACCATATATCAAGTCACTATACAAAAAAAATAATCGGTGACTCGAAAATTATGAGGGCCTTTAACTTCATAGTGAGGTCCCAATGAAGTTTGGTCTACGGATGGGGTGTAGTAGTTTAATTTTAATTTAGACACCCGGAACAGAAAACCATTAGCCACGTCCTATAGTCAGAGGACGTGTGTTGATAGTGTTGGTGAAGATTATCAACACGTTTAACCTTTTAAAGTTTTAACCTTCATTTCATGCTGACATCTCATGGACCGTGCCAGTGGGTTACAGGCATAAATGGATTTATGCGGATTTACTTTCAGGGTGTGAGTACACGTATACATAATTTATCTATTGTTATCTCGGTGATTACTGGCAATGTGGAAGATAGACTTAAACGTTTAAGACATCATGTCTGATATTTTAATGATGATAATACACACACTCACAAACCAAACTCGCGTAGCCTTCCCCTGAATCACTCGTACGCCATATGAATCTTCCGATCGATTAAACTATGTGTCATTCAAACCGAAGATTGTTATCAGTGCATACATGTATTATGTGGTTAATGAATGGCCGTTCATATCGGTACATTGCCAATACTATATGGAACCAAAGAGCCTAATTTTGGTTACGATATACTTTTAACATAATAATTTACTACAATACAATACAGTTCAACAGAGTGCAATATAAACCAAATACAATTAGTTTGTCAATATTTGGCACCGTGATGAGTAGATTAAATCATAGGATTACCCCAGTCGCGTTCGAGTTATATTTATGTCATGTATATCTCACTAATCATGTACATTTCACTATTATTCTGGCATACATATGTATATATATACTACTCATATCTTCAAGCTTTGAAGTCGCACATGGGGCTTTAATACGTGTTAACATCAATTTTTCAGACTTGTTCGAAGTGTGGGAACCTAGACTACCAGCCTGGATGCACAACAGGGTATCATGTTTATGATGTCAGCGATGGTTTGGATTCGTGTTCGTCCACAGTACATGATTGAGACAGCTGAGATGGCGTGTTTTTTGTGGTCCGATAATTTCATAACAGTTACATGTACATCAGTATCGACAAAAACAAAATATGCACGGGTTCTTATATAACCCGTCGCCGTATGCTTGATAAAAAAAATCGTTTTGAGACCAGTTCTCATGATGTAATTGATCTTAAAAAGACTGAAGCTGCATGTTTATAACACAATGTCGGTGACTTTTAACTTCATTTTGCTGGAACTGATATAAGAAGGCATGTTCATTCTGATTGCTATGCATGGAGTATGTACACTCTACAAAACACGGATTTGGACAGAGCAGGAGGATTAATTTTCGGAGCAGTATTCAGTCTGTTCTCATGCATCCATCTCACTGTCAACACCAAGTTATGTGAATAGATCAAAGCGGGAAAACTCTATCTACTCTCATTGACAATAAAATGAATCAACCATGTTCGGGTCTCAGTATGATCGTTATGCCGTTAGACCCGGAAGAGATTGTCAAGGAAGCCGTTTTGGTCTTAAAATGTGTGGACTGGTCTGCAGAACAACATATACAAAATCCGCTAAAATCCGCTTTGAGGAAAATTTTCAATTCAACATGGCGTTCAAAATGGCAGTTGGTCTCAGAATATGCTGAAATTATGGGGTATGTGCTCCAATTAATGCCAACTTCGCAATAGATTATGGACAAAATCGACTGAAATTATTTCCGGACACATAACCAGTACTTTTACCGCAAGGGTATGCGCTTCGGTTTCTGCGTTACATTCAACAATTAACCATCATGCCAAAATGAAACTACCAAACATTGTGTGACGAAACATTACGTCGTGTGCCATATGCCCGAATTAATTATTTCTGGCCCGAGTGTTGGATGTATTCTGAGCAGAATACCCGATCTTTTAAAGACGCAAATAATTGGATTTGACTTGCGTTGCTGTGGCCGATAAATCATTCAGGTGGTTCTGATTTAATGATCCTAAGTGGTTATACAATATGTTGCTTTCGTCGTGGCATAGCTCAGAGTTTCGGCCATTTGACAGCCATTTCAAGGCCGCGATTGTATTAATTTTTGTCCCGTACTCCCGTACTCTAATTTCACTAACAATGGTACTACTGCGTAATTTCTATACCACAATATATCGTATAATGACTTTTTTCGAGATCTGATGTAGTATATACAACCATGTTGGACGCCATCTTGGATAATAAAGTTTCCCCAAAGCTGATTTTATCGGATTTTATATATGTTATGCAGAAGTCTATCTTGCGTCTTTTGACTCCAACATCGCTTTCTTGCCAATTTCTTCCGGGTTAACCCATCATTTCGCGTAACACGACCATATTATTTTTTTAAATGTTAGGCATAATTCGGATCTGAGCATAGGAAGAAACGTAGCATGCGTCATGCATAAACGCTATATTTCACCGCACGTCATTAACTTAGATATACCCCATTCACATTATGCAATTTGGTCCACGAATATAATGTGTCCCGGGACAAACATTATTGTCGGGGACCTAAAATGATCGTGCAGATGCAGTTGATCGGGGACTATTGTATTTGATCCCCGAATTTTTTTTCAAATATCCAACTTTTGAGGTGGAACAAATTGTGATAGTCTGGGACCAAATCGTTAAGCTCTGTATATGTGGATGCTTGCGTGAAATTGTCCGGATCTAACAAAAGTTACCCATTAATTTGACAGGGTATATTATAATTTATCCCAGGCAATATTGGGGTATATGCATGGAGACTTGAGCCTGCCAGCATCATAGCAATTCAGCAGGACCCAGCAACATCATATCAATCTTGCAGGACAATTTAACGAGGGGTGGTAATGTGTGATATGATCGCATGCAATGTTCAACGTACATGTTATTCCTATCCCATAAAGAACAAGTCACTCTTCCGGCTATACGTTTCTGTAAAATGTCAAGAACGTTACAGTAAGTGAGTCGCGTCTCACTTCCTGTAACGTTCTTGGCATTTTGCAGTAATGCTTTCTGTGTATAGCCCTGTATGATTCTCCAAATATGTACACTATATATCGTTATATCGTTAATAAATATGTAAATGTCGCGACAGCCGAGAGCTTCGAATGAACGTTTGGCCAGAAACGTGAGCAGAATGTTACGGGGGTATGTTTTTGTACCATGTGGAAACTTTTGGATCAGACCAGGGCAAACGTTAGACTGGGACAAGCGGTACAGAAGCTTATATATATAGAATATATTTTAATTTTCATCTCTATCTTTGTCCCAGTAGAAACTCTTGGTACAGACCGGGGCACGGTGGATTGCACAATTGGCTTGCGGCTGCGGTGCAGAACTTCACTTCACAGTGGATGTCAATGAAACCCAATGTGTGTGGAAACCTGAATGACATCAAGGAAAATCGTGTTTCATTTAATTCCCGGCTGATCATCGTAACGGTACCGGAACTGGGACATCTGGAAGAACAATATCAATATGAGCTCTTACGTCCAATCAAAACATAACATTTATATCACTAAACCTGAGTTTAGTGCACCTGTCATTTGCAGAATGAGGTCCACATAGGGTGAATTTAGTGACGTTATCCCGCATGAGGACCTCATTCTGCTTAGGCCTCATCTTCTCTGGAAAGTTTCTTCATTATAAAATTTCTATAGCAACCTCTTCACATATATTCTATTTCTTTTTTAGTTTAGTTTCTATATATCGCCAAACTGACAGACGACACATTGCATAATCGAGGTTTCCAATGGGGGTACATCACAAAGTTCACCAATTGGGAACTTCAATCTGAGTCCCATAGCAAATGAGGCCATGCAGAATGAGGTCCCCAGAGGGTGGAATTGGTGATGCTAGCCCGCTGTGCGAATTCTGCAAATGACAGGTACACTAAACTCAGGCTTGTATATCACAATATGTGTTTTTATGAAACGCATATAGTCGTGCATTACATATCCATATAGATATGTAGGTGTGTGTTCAATTCCTGGTTTCAGACTATATAATGCCAAATTGTATTTAACACGCAGCTGATTCATCGCCTTCACACAGCCGTTCTACTCTCTCTCTCTCTCTCTCTCTCTCTCTCTCTCTCTCTCTCTCTCTCTCTCTCTCTCTCTCTCTCTCTCTCTCTCTCTCTCTCTCTCTCTCTCACTCTCACACACTCATCAACCATGACCTAATCCACCCTAAGATGTTCGCATCAGTCTGTTACGAGGGACTGTGTCAAACGTTTTGCTATATAAAATAAAAAATGACCAGGTTCACTAGGTTTGATTTGTCCACCTGGCGTGATATTTTTGTCCACCTGGCGTCGTATTTTTCAATTGTAACTTCAATTGTTACTTTTCTGAATCTATGTTGATGATCCACTAAAATCTTGTGTTCTTCTAGATGCTTTATTACATGTTTGCAAATTATGTGTTCAAATGTATTTCACAAGGTGTGGATGTGAGCAAAAACATATTACTCAACTGATAGTTGACAGGCTGAGTTCTGTCCCACCAATTGGAATAATGCAGTACATGTATGTGCGATTTTCCAGTCTTTTTTGACGTTTTGTTTTTCCAATATTTTTCGAAATTGAATTCCAGGTACCTCGCATTTATTGGAGCTGTTTCCATAAGAATTATACATGAACTTTAGTCAGGTCCCGTAGCTCTGTTTATATTCAAGTTCTCGAGTAACTTGCATATTCCTGTTTCGTCGATGGAAATATCTGGGCTATCAGGAATTACCACTCGCTCCAAGATCCGGAATGGTATTCATGTTTTAGTTCGGGAAGACTGAATGACACTGTTTGTTGAGTACATAAGCCTTAATTCCTTCTGTTGTCACGGACTTGATGCCGATTAATATTCAAAGTATATATTCCATTGAATTGGAGCCTTCTAGATTGAACATTTCCAAAGTTCATGGTTGGTGTTATGTCGGCATCTATATTAGCCTGATATAGATGCCGATATAACAGTGGATATAACACCAATTATGAGCGTTGGAGATCTAGAACACGCCAATTCATTATCAGGGGTAGACACATTTTCTTCTGTTATATTAATCGAATTGGAATTGTTACAGAAAGGTCATGATGTAATTTACACAGTATTTATCAGTTTTGTTTTGAGATTTTTCTTGATTTCGCGTCTACATGATTTGAATCCCCCCTGTTATACTAATATGTTATATACTCACCCATCTCTTATTAATCGGTAATCATGGGTGCTGCTGTCAGTTCCTGTTGGTCTGGCGGTACAAATCACCACCATCATGCTGGTACCGTTAGATTCAGGAACAGAAACAGACACATATATCTTGTCCCCAACCGAGCTTTTGGAAGCTTTTTCCGTGAAGTGTTCGTCAGAATAGAAGGCGATTTTCGGCGACGGTCGATGTATGCCGACGACCTGGTGTTCATTCGTCGAGTCTGAGAGGAAGGATGAGTCAGTCGTGGCCGTCCGGGCGACCAAGCAGGAAATGTCAGCGCGCCACCGCTCTCCAATGATAGGGGAGCCGCCATGTCCACCAAGCTGGTAGCTCATGTAATTTGTTATTACTTCATATGCCCCAACGGTCTGAAAGGTACATGCCGCAGATGATTCAGCCAAAACAGAAAATTTATTTCGTCATAATGTTCAAAGGTTGAACACAGTTATGATGCGAGATATAACATACAATGTACATAACATTAATTGGATAATTCAAGCAAAAACAAAAATATGTTGAAATTGTTATGGTAGTTTGGTTTTCGACCAGAAGTGACTTATTTGTAAAACAAAAGTAATTTTTGATCTTACCTTTGCAGTAGACATTCGGTCACGTGTTTAACTGATACAGTATAGACAACAGTTTTACACTGTTCAACTATAGCGGGTGTCAAGTTCGAAATTTCCAACAGTTGAAAGCTTGAGGTAACATTTATCAGTTGTAACATATCCAACTTAATAATGGGGCATAAATGGATCTACATGTACCTGGACTTGAGAACTTGGGTCTGGTTCAAACTGGGCCGGGTGCAGTTACAAATTTGGAGTTGAGTTCCAGTTACGTCCACGTGACTAATGCTACTAAAATCACTATCATATATCTTACATTGGCTCTCTACGAAAAGGCTCGCTATCATACATTTTATTTAACGAACCTTTTTCGATGTGAAACAGCATTCATAGCAGACATCGAACACCAGGAATCCACCGCGACTGGTTCCACGACAGGTGTCGCCTATGACGACGGACTGGGCGACCGAGTCTGTATATACTGACATCAGAGTGACGAGGGAGAGTGTCACCTGCATTCCGTCTGGCGAGCAATCAACGCTCAGCATAGACTCGATATCGGCTGGAAGAAAAAACGCCATTAGACCTTTAGGGTGGATACACATATGCATGTAATCTCTGTAATTATCGATCGATACATTCAACTAAGCCCCTTAGCGATTTGAAGCTTCCGAGACCCCACGTCAAACAAGCATCATGGATTCATAGTCGAAAATGTTCTATGTTAAGCCTGTATATGCCAGACGGGACGCTTCTGGTGTTCGTGCATTAATAAAATGCCAGATATCACACAGACTTGACTAATTTCCGCATCCGTAAGATAAGACATGTTTTGGACTGGCCTTAAATGTCCTGACAGCAGACAGTTTGACTTTGCTTATCACTATTCACTTGTCTGGCCTGTTAACAATAAATCGCTCGCGCGCAGGTGATTAATGTTGTCAATTATTGGTGTGGCCATGTAAAATACATGTATTTTACATACAGAAATTACATGCATGTGTGTATCCACCCTTACACACTAAATGGATTCTCATACACCTAAAAGTGGAGATTAATAGCATGGTATATTATTCATCTTGAGGGGCGTTCAGGAAAAAATAAGCAGCCGACAGAATAATAAAATTGCGGAAGGAGTCCTATTTATTGGAGGGAACTGTTAAGATAATAAGCTGAACTTATTAAATTGAACTTATTATCTAAACGTTCCTAAGGGAACTACTCGTCAATGAGTATTTAATATAGACAGGTTTAATATGCTATATCTTGAATAAACCACATCCACGCTTCAATGTACAGGAGACTCGAGTTTGAGTTTAACCGATCACACAATCTCGTTTTACATGCGCATGATTTTTTTTGTTGTGCTCCATAAAAAAATATTACCACTCTATATATTCCGCTTCCGGGAAAATGAGGCTACCTGAAAATTGAGCAGTCACGTGTCCGATAAGATTCAGCACCAATGTAAGAAAACTCACATTGTATGACTGTTATCGTTGCACGATGCTGTCCATATATCCCTAGTTATTGTGGTTGTATCTACCATACATTATATATAGACGACATTGGTTCTTCAAATAACCAAAGCGACCTTTATGATTTTTTGATAAACTTTGCAGTTCGTCCAAATTCGCGGACAATTTTGACTAAGCGAATCCCCTGCTCGGACATACACAGAGTCGAGCTGATTAACCCGTTATCAACTTGATGTTAGATACCAGGCTGACAGCTTGATGCATTTCCATGGATTTTTTTTAATGAATTTGTTGTTAATATTTGGCCATCAACCACCCTGCCCCTTGAATGATATGCTAACTTTGCAACCGGAGTAAAAGTTTGTCTATTCTACCATAACTAGGAGCACATTGCTCCTCGTTACTGGGGGGCGTTACATTTCAAAACAATAGAAAATTAACCATTCCTTCGCAGAACTCAGTCTTTTTCAGTGACATATTCATATAAATAAAAAATCTGTCCGGTCAATACAATTGAAAAAATAAACCCCAAGTGCAGTTATTCAGCGCAAGTAATATTTAATAATTTATGCGATGAAGTTTGGGACCAGAAATCTATAATACTGCCAAAATATCTGCTTCTGGTATCTTTCATCTTTCATCATTCTTCTATATTCGGATTTGAAAAATACCTCGTCATCACGTAAGGCTGAAAGTTCCTGGTTGCCCCATTTTCCAGGAAGAGGGATCTATATGGTGATTACTCTGGAAAATGCATTTATATCGCAATACCAATCACCCATGACATAAAACTTTTGCCCCTCTGGTTGCTCATTCAGTTCAATAGAGTTATTCCACCAAGACCAAATAGTGGGGGTATTTACATATGTCAACAAACCGCATTAGTGGCGAGCCTGTTAGTTACGTCATGCACAGTGTATGAAGTACTGTAGAAAAGGGCTGTAATGTTCATATTGGTTAATTATACTTCCATGGTGTAACCAATGAAGTATATTGTTTTTCTATTGGTGCCGTTTTCCGTTTATTTGGAAATACTCAGAAACTAATGGCAGTAGGCACGCGAAATCTCTAGCGAATGAAGGCATCTAACGTCTTCAGAAAATAAAGTTATCCGCATATCGGTCCAATGTTTCTTGATGGAGTTATGGCCCTTTTACGATTATTTTTCATTATTATTATACTTAACCTTATTTTTCAACGCCTTAATCTCTGAAAGCATTATGAGAGAAAACTCAAAGTTGGTACGTATGTTGGGGTAAACGAGTTCTATGCCTTAGGCGCAAAACGAATATTGTCCGTGTTTTCCCCGCAGAGTTAAATTTAATTTTATTATCTCCCAAATAAGGAGCAGAGCATCGAAAATTGGACAGTATGCACATCTCGATATGCCCTACTGCCCACGGGCATCAAAACTGGTGCCCGCACTTTCCCTGCGGGGTTACCGCCCATAGAGAGGCAAACACCATACACCAGAATGTATAAACCAAGGTTTTTTTTTTAGTTTTTTTTTTTAGTCCAGCGCTATTATTTTTTTATTGCATATTCCGAATGGGAATAGTGATTCGGACCCGAATCTACCGCTTAAAAGTATTTTCTCACAGGCCTTTTCGCTATATTGGAAACGGAAAAAATTGCAACTATATTTCCCGCCAAATCTAAGCGGACTAATGAAAGAACAAGGTAATGCCGTAGCAAGTATGTTGGCATTCATTAGGTATGCCCCCAAAGTTTGACCGCTATACTCTAATAGCAACCTGCCCATGCAGCAGAGAGTGCGAGTCAGGGTGGGTTCAGACTTGTATAAAATTCAACAGAAAATCGCAAAGGGACAAAATTCAAACATCGAGATACAATTTGTTTGACTAGTACATCTGATGGGTAGTGTTCACGCGCATCTAGAGTGCGATTTTCGAATTTTCAGAGGGAACGGTTTACTCGTGACAATGCAATATAACATAAATACGTATATTTAAGTAGTCTATCACTAACCTATTTTTAACCCCAAATCCAAACCGGATAATGAAGGAGCGAGTTTAATGCAGGAGCACGTACGTCGGTATACTGTAGGTACGCGTCCCAACTTTAACCGCTCTACTATAAATACAACCTGCTCAACGGAGATTTTGCGTCAGGGTGGGTTCAGATTTGGCAAATTCCACCGAAAATCAAATGGGGAAAATTACTCCAAAAATCAGATATTGAAATGAGTGGATGTGGTTAGTAGTATCCACGCGCGGTACTATTTTCAAAGTTTTAAAGTGGACGGTTTAACCCTGGTAGCGTGTAACGTTGTTAACGGGTGATATATATTACTCAAATTCAAACCCACTCTTCCTGACGCCAAATTCAAACAGCCTTATCAAGGAGTAAGGCTAATGCATGAACAGATTCACCGGTATACTATAGGTATGCCCCCAAGTTTCACAGCTGTAATAAGAAAGTAACCAGCCCAACGGAGTGCTCGCGTATGCCCCCGGGGAGGGTCGAGTCTTTTGGAAAATTCCACCGAAACTCGTAAAAGGGACAAAATGGAAAATCGCGAATCTAGTGTTTTATATCTTGAACACTGTGTTTGGTAGTATACACGGACAACATTAGTGCGATTTTGTAAGTGTTAGAGCGGACGGGTAAGCACTCAGCTGCTGTGATTGGGTTATCTCTTGATTTCAGTTAACTCTCTATTACAAAGAAGCTAACGACTCTGTGTGGCGATGACGCACTGAAATAAATTTATTATTAATTAACTAAGCGGTCTTTCCTCCGCCAATAAAACTTCTAAAAGATTCCGAATCCGAAACTGAAAGAATTATCAAAAAATGCGTAACAACAGAGTTATGGTACATTAATATGCTTTATATTCATTTGATCTATATCTATATAGATTACGATATAATCCGACACGTCAAATTTCGTGACCGTTGAACATGATTTGGGCGTCATGTATCCCTACCGAATAAAACTGAATGCTTGGATGGGGTGAGCGGCGGCTCAGTTGGTCAGGACCATGACGCACTAGACTGTCATCAACAATCCACGCTGGGTCAAACCAAATGACATAAACCTTTGGAATATATATCTTATTTAGAAATGTCAATTCAAGTCCACCATCATATCACAAATCACCAGTATGCACTCGCGTGAAGAGGAACACACCTATAGACAAAACACACAAGGAATGCGATACCATGGAAGTGTATCTGATTACATGGAATCAGAACTCTAGTTGTTATTGTTTTTATATAGTATAGAATACACATTTAGCATGGCTAACGTGATTAAGTATATACATGTAGGTCAAATGAGAATATGTCTCTTGTGAACAGACATGCAGTAGAGATGATGGAATCCCGTAGGCGTATTCTGGTGCGCGTTTGTGGGTGTTCGCGGGCGATATTTTAGTCCAGAATTACTCACCTTTTGGCTTTCATCGTCTCGCCAGCTACACACACAACAAAAACTTACACATATATACGCGTAGTCCAGAATAACTCACCTTGTTGACATTCATCACCCCGCCAGCCAGGCAGACATCGCTCACACACACCCGTCATTCTGTCACAGATGCCATCTGCACATTCGCTGCTGCACTTAGATGTGCACGTGACACCGAAGTAACCAGGAACGCAACCATAAGAACACTCTCCGTCATGTTGCGAACATGTGCCGTTCTCACAGCCATGCGAACACTGCTCCAAACAATAAACTCCGTATTTCCCCGTCGGACAGTGTGCGCATGTTCCAGTTAATTGATCACAAGAAGAACCTGATCCACAACTACTTCTACAGTCTTGGTCACAGTTAACTCCACGTTTTCCCGGGAAACACGATATGCACACCGTGTGGTTACAGTGAGCACACTCTGGACCAATAGTCGTCCTACAGTCGACCAGACAGTCCGATCCGGAATATCCAGGTACGCACCCCGTTTCACAAAAACCTCTGATGTCACACGATGAGTTACCAGCACAATGACGATCGGTGCAATTTTGAGTGCAATTGATAGAATTTATGGAATAAACTCCAGGACTACAAAGTTCACAAACAGACGTCAATGCGTGACACTTATCGCACCGGGTTTCGCAAACGACAGAACAGTCACGTGACATCCATCCGTCTATACACCCTTTCGCACATGTACCTGTCAGGGTGGGGCAAGTGTCTTGTTCATCATCGCAGTGGCGGTTGGAGCAGTTGTGGACACAGCCGGAGCCGAATGCGCCATACCAGCCATATTTGCAGTCTGCATAGGGAGGGAGGTAAGAGCAAGAATGTGTCACGCATAAAATATATCAATTATTATACGAACGGTTCTACACACAACTTTGACTACCGACATAGTAAAAATAGCACTGAGGCCGTTGACCAATAGTTTCACCCTTAGGGAAGTCACAGATTGGCATGTATAGTAAAAAGTATGTGTTTAAAGGAGAAACCAGGAATCAGTATTGAGTGACGTAGTGTTGATGATAAAAACCTACAGCATCCTTTGTCTGTCTGACCGAAATCGGTCAATTGGTCGAGAAATGGCACGGGGCTATATTCTGACCTTTTTTTTTATTGGCGGTGGCCATTTTGGTTCAGAGTGCGATGTTTCGAAATGGTGTTTATTGGGTAGCCACATTACAAAACCTTTCGATTGACCGACATTCGAAATTTGCGAATAAGGAATAAGTAACTGCATGAAGTGACCTTTGTCATTAACAGTATCATTTTGAGGAAAAGCCAGTGCTTCGGCCGATCGATAACAAAAACGATAAAAAAAAGTGCATGATATATACACAGGACTTATAAATACCAAAAACATCCAACAACTCCTAGAGATGGTGTTAAACATGTTATCTTATAAAATATAATATAGATAAAAAGCATAACATGCCATGCAAAATTAGTGGACACGCGTGTACTGCATATATATATGATCTACAACGAGTCCCCAGTTTGTAGCGGAATTTACAAAACGAGACCAGTAAATTAGGTCTGGATCGATACTTTGGCGAGGTCCAGACCTAATTTACTGGACGAATTTTGTAAATTCCGCAATGAGCTAGGGACGAGCTGTTGATTCTATTTATTACATGATACAAAACCTCGATAAAACATACTTTAATCAACAAATGGGGCGTGAAATTATATCGGCCCTTCTATTTTTAAAACTCTTCATTTATTAGAATTTGTTGGTAAAATATTGGAAGTCATAGTATTTTGAGACATAGCGTACCGAATGTAAACAAACGACAAACCGGAAGTCAAAGGTCACCTGGCACGATTTCCTGTTATGCATATCACAATATATAGAATTGGTTTATTGAATGGAATAAGGGTAGTATCGTGTAATAAATATCATTACCTGCGAACTGAGTAAATGTGTGACTCAACGAGAATCGGAGTATATATAGTTTCACTCACCGTACACAATATATATCTTTATTGCCTCCTCGTGGGAGAGTAGATATTTACATGAGTTATAATTCATATATAAATATACAGTTTAAAGGTACTCAATCCGAACAGAGGGTCCCCATCTCAACAGATTCCAACAACAACAATCCGATCAGAGGGTCTTATATTACTATTTCTTTGGCTGTGGGGGTAAAACATATTTGATTCGAGTCGAGGAACCCATCAAACAAAGCTCAGAGTTATTAGATATTGATTTTTGAAATTTGTTAGTTTCTCGAGATGAGTACTAATAATTGCCGTCAGTTTCGTAACCTGCGCGAGATGTGTACACCAAAACACTATTCAAACAGACAAGGATGGATAACTCTAAAATCAAGTGGTAATAATAACGCAAGTTTGACTGAGTTCTGGGCCAGAAAGTATTCCCGATAATGAAAAATAATAGATTTCTAAAATCGATATCTAACAAATCAGAGCTTTGATGGGTGACTTCCTCGACTCGAATCAAATATTTTTTACCCCCGAAGCCATTGAAATAGTAATTGAGAGTTTTATCGGATTGAGATTAACAAGATTGGTAACACCATTTCTGAGATAGTCCATGCATTATCAGAATCATTTAGATAGCAATATGACACACACAAGAGTACATGTTCGTGTATTTATGAAAAACGCTGGAAAACATGGTCCGAATTGGTGTTTTTGATCATATTAGGTAGGATCTTGTAATAAATATAATTACCTGCGAATTGAGTACACATGTGACTCTTCGAGAATAGGAGTATATATAGTTTCACTCACCGTACACGCTGACTTCTTCCATTGCTGGCCTGTGGAACAGCGTCGCGTGGTGGTCGAAACTGATGCCGAAATGAATAAATCGTCCAGCTATCTCATGTTCGCATGCTGCTTTTTTCGACACGTTTTTACTGTCGAAAGTGAAACATATGTTCGCAACATTTAGGACACTGGAGTGCATGCTAGAAGAGTTCGATATATGCGTAACCATAGCATCAATATCTGGATGAAGAAAAAAAAAGATTTAATCCATGGGGAACAGAATGCATGATACCAAAATCCTGGGATATATAAAGGATTGTCGCGTTTTGACACCTCATATACCTAGTATTATTCTTGTTTGTTACATAAAGAAAGTAATCACGGTTTGGCACTTCACTCATATGAAAGAGTTGTCAGTTACTAAGAGGCGATCTAATTATTATATAGGATATTATTTGGTTGGTTTTATATTATTGGCCTGATATCCGCCCTCGGTATACTCATATCAGCCTTCGACCTTCGGTCTCATGGTGATATGAGTTACCTCAGGCTGATATCAGGCCTAATATCAAACAAACCAAGTAACATCCTCTGATACTCGTGTTTGTTATATAAGAAAGAAATTACGGTTTAGTACTTCAGCGAATATATCGATGAGTTCGCTCGATTCAGGTATGTTTTGATATACATCCTCCCAAATTACATATACATAATTCAGAGATTATTGTAAACGACGTGCTTAATCTGGTAGATCGTGCCAATCGAAAAATCTCGTCGTGCACGATTGGCCATGCGTTGCCCTGTTCATTAATTATATACTTGTCGTCTTCATTTTGCGAGACGGATTTTTGGCTCGATATAAATTATAAGACGACAATTGGCTAACTGTAATTATAATTTCTAACTGTGCGTTTGCAGAAGCACTCTGTTAGGGAAAGGTACTCACGGGTCAATGAAGAGTATTGAAATTGAACAATTCTTGGTGTGTAGATCTTCTGGAGATCTATGAAGAAATGGACACCGGACGTTGTTTCCCATACTGTTGATGTTGCCGAGTTACCGTCGTTTATATTTGAAATTGGCCGTGAACTACTTGTTTGTGCTGCGGAATTATGCGCGTATCTTCCTAGAGCTATGTTACCTGAAAAAAGACATTCCAGCGGAATATTACGGTGTTACACTCGAACTGCAAGGTAGAGTTCAGTCCCCTCGATCGCTAGGTTGGTCTGAACACTGCCATCACGTATACATAACATAAGGAAACCTTATATTTTGATTTAAGATTTTTGTCGGATATATATATTTCATTCAGCATTATTCTGAGAAACTGAAATGTCAATATTGATTTGGAAATTCGATAGATCAATTTCCAACTTCTCATTAGATCCCTAGAACCAATATAATAACTGTTTATTTTAAGGGAATTCGAACTCGCTCGTTTGTGTGAAATTGTTGAGTACTATATTTATTGTAGTCATTGGCAAATATATAATACACACAATGCCCACTCGTCAACCCACCCACCGGAGAAGTGTTTTAAAGAGCTGGTGGACAGAACAGGTATTTGTATATATGCATCTTTCGTATTAAGATGCATCTTAGTACATGTTAATGATGTGATGTACATCTTCGTGTATCTGGGCAAGTTTACCAGTTGCTCTTGGAAATTTGCATGGTATACTTGTATGCGCGTATCTTATATTATCTTATTATCTTATTATCTTATTATCTTATATTGTTTTCTCCAAATTATACCCTTGCATCCAGGGCTTGTAATGATTTATAAGCCCCAGGAGTTATAGACGTGCAATAGAGATATAGTGTGTTTTAACATATAGCACATGTATATAATACATGGCTATAGGAGTATGAAATAAGATAGTCATTACATGTGATTTTAGTTTGAAATGTGGGGGGGGGGGGGGGGGGTCGGCCCAAAACAGACAATGGTAGTAAGGTATAATGTATTATGAGCCCCAGGAGTTAGACGTTGTGTGTTAGGCTTTTTATTTTAATATATAACGCGATATTTGCCGGTGATGTTCGTCTATTACCACAATTAAACAATTCGGCTAGTTTCAACATATATTCTGTCTTCTGTAGTTATATTGTTGTTTCAAATATTTAAATTAGAATAAAATGAAATTCACCCCCTAAAGCATGTTTGCATCAAGTACATAATATTTCGTTGTATGGGTCCACGAGCCAGTTTCGGTGGTTTCTGGTCCAGCCACAGATGCATCGACCGAGAATTTGTTGCAAGTATCAGAGGAAGCGTCCATCATTTACATAGATTCAAAAAGTCAATATATATAGCGCGCAAGTACATGCATATATACTTATTTAGGTACTTAATTATTACTTACGCATGTGTGCGATATTCTGACCCTGCGAAAACGAAGAAGTCACAATCAAGCAAATGAACGACACAGCGAACTGCATTATAAAGGATTCAAATGAATTTAAACCCATCTTTTACAAACAATTGAGAACACGGTATGTCACATGTATTAAGACACATCTGATATCGGTGGTATATATTGACTAACACATATACCCCAGTTTTACATTCAAACGACGATTAGTATTGCCCGATCGACATTTTTGTTATCTTTATTGGCACAGATTTGTATATATTCATCTTTCGTATGTTGATGAATTCATGTTGGTACATGTGATTTACATCTTCATGTATCTGGGCAAGTTTGCCAGTGGCTTTCCGAGGGCAGATGCATGGTTTTTGTGTGCATTGAAGTGATTTTCCGGTGAAGTTAAAAGTGCGCCAGTAAAACTCGTAAACATCATGCGTGATATGGATTAGCGCTGATACACGATAAGCGCCAAACTATACCAAAACATCTTCGAAAGAAAGCAAGTCAGATGTTTCTCGTGCATCTGCAGAAATAGTTAGCTATAACTAGCTGATACAGACTCCCTTCGCTTGGCTCACATTTTTATTTAAAGATAATAATTTATTAATTTGAAGAAAAAAAAACAGATGCATGGTAGACCTAGTCCAAGTCTTCTTGTACTAAAACCAGCTAAGATATTGGGATGGCGATTTGCTGTTTTTAGTCCAAGCCCGCTTGTATACCATTCCTTTGACACGAGTTACGCCCACGATCTGTGGCGGGAATTTGTGGTGTATTTTACTCGATTTACCTAGCAAATCAATACATGATGCTATATACATCGGAAAGGCTTACATCTTATGGTCATAATGGTGTATAATAATCTAACTTTAATGTTAAATTACACATAGAATATTCCGGTTGATTGCCACACACATCGATTTGTTTCTCTGTTTGTTTACGTTTTAACCGAAAGCCGAAGTGGTCCGAATAAGTTCGGCATAATCCGCTGTTTGTTCTGGGAATTCTACTTTCCGTTTCTATATATAGCGCGGGTTTTCCGAACAAAAATGGCGAAAACCGATCGCCCGAAAGTCCAGTTTTCTATGTGCTTTCAGAACAATTCCCGCACTAAAAACTTAATGACATAATGGAGGATCAGAACGGTAGTTTTGTTGACAATTTTCGCAAGCAACTTGTCAAAATTGGAGCAAATTAGAACTCTTGTGTCTGACTTGCCATGCGTGTGATGTGCATTTTGACATATGTGTTGATAAAATAATCGGAGAACCGAATCACACAGTTTCGAAATATAGTTCTTCCGTTTTAGTGGGACTTTTCAAACTTAAGGTTCATTTATTTAGTGTATTACATTTATATCTCCAATGTTTAATTAATCTATTTATTATTTTATTTATTGACACACATAATTACGATTACAATGGAGAATTCATCGTAATTTGCGTTGTTGTCCAAAATCTACGGAATATTTTCAACGGAAAATGCCGAACACAGTTCGCGAGGTCAACCGAGTTCGCATACTTTAAAAAAATTGTAAACATTGAGGTAAATGTCTCTTTTCGCATTAAATTACCGTTTTAAATTCACAACTGATGTGGGTTTCAGATAAAATAGCATGTCTTCTGCGGAAAATATCCGTTTATTGTCGCAATTGTGATATTTTATTTCATATAATTGTGGTTTTATTTGAGCGGGTCACTAACGCTTAAGTCGTGTCAAAGGAATGCATGGGCCTGGAACTCGGACTAAAGACCGGCACCTCCATCCCAATATCTTAGCCGGCTTTAGTACGAGAAGACTTGGACTAGGTAGACCATGCAGGCAGTAATTTAACAGGCTATATACGTTTATAGGGATCCGGAAGCCGATGCCATAATTTGCTAGAAAGTGGCACGAAGATGTCAGGCCTGGCAATTTGAAGTTCTATATTTTCCACATATATCAGCAAGCTATTAATTAGGCCAATGAGTTATCCCATGTACCAACTCATCTCGGATACTTCAAAAAACGGATAAAGAACAGATTTGGCTTTCAAATTTCAGAACCTCGAAAAATGGTGACCAAAGTCACTCGAACATTTATATCTTCTCGAGCAGTATCAACACCTGGGCAATGAACTCAAGATTTAGAGAGATATTGAAAATCTCGATCCGCACGAACGTTTGATACCCAACCAAAACTTCCATGTAAAAAAGCTTGCAATTCGATTTCCTCTGCATGCATGGTGTTGCATGATGACTTCTAAACGAACAACGATTTTACTCTTTTAGATTAGAATTCCTACACTTTTTCCGGTACACGTCGAAAAGGCTGAACGATTACTGGACAATTATCGCATTGCACGGCCTCAATGGGTTTATGCACAGTTATATAAGACTGGAGTCTTCAAGCAGCGGGAAATCCTGCAATATGTTCTCGAAACAATTTGTCAGTTCATGTGCACCGTTTCAAGAGGCCACCTGTGTTGCTATCTTATAACATTGTTTAGTGGCCATGGTGGGTTGTTACAATCTGTAGTTATTCCCTCAGTTGCTATATATCGGTGGTGACCAGAAGCGTTCTGTAAGATGTCACATTGTTATTCAGAATATATATGAATGTCAGTTACATGTACCTCTGTTCGTTAGTGACGCTAGCGAGATATGCTGGATATCTAAACATGTGTAAGTTTTCATGATCATCATGCTCATCATGATCATCACTGCATGGTCATCACCATGCATCGTTCATCATCATTATGCACGATATAATATCCAAGCTGCAAACAAATATCTGAAACAAATATTACAGAAATTAATAAGAAAAAGCTAAATATATAAGAGGGTACATTTAGTTTAAACCGCTTCTGGTTTCACACAATGTAGCCAACGGTCAAAGCGCTTTACCCTTCAATAAAACACAATGAAACTCTTTCCTAAATGAGCTTTCACACTTCACCATGTGAGTAAACAGGTCCGAGCTGGCACATCCCAAATGCAACTGTGATAGTTATATTCAACTGTATTCGTTATATTCAACTGTATTAGTTGAAAATCGTTATGACCCCTTTGCAAATTCGATAACAGAACAATAATTCAAAAATCATAGTTCGCATTCAAATAAAGTGATTGCTTTTGAATTTTATGACGAATAACATGTCAGATAATGTCTCCGTGCGAATAATTATGGTGCTACATATGAAAGTTAGTTAACATTCAATTGGTCTAAATAGTATAACAAAATAGCGATCGTCATTGAGAAAGGCATAATTGTGCCATTGCTGATTAAAACAAGTTGGCTCTTCAAAATATTGCAACATTAATTGAATCTGGTGTACGAGATCCCATAGTTTCCACAAAACACGAGAATGGTAGATCTGACACAGTTAAATATAACTATAGATACGTATATGAGAATTGGTGGAGGAAGTGTCTCAGTGTGATGTGTTCATTGCTTCATTTGTGCGTGAATAAATGATCATTTCTTATCGATATGGCTATGTTACGTTAGGAATGGCGTATTGAAATGGAATGGTAGATTTGGCACTGTCATTTTATTAACCATAATAGTTAAATATAACTATGGTTGTTGCATTTAGAATGTTCCACACCTGATAAATACGTGTTCTAGCTGGTCAATGTTGCATGGTAAATTCGTGTTCGTGCTGGTAAATTCGTGTTTGTGCTGATAACTGCTGTAAATTCATGTTCGTGCTGGTAAATTCATGTTCGTGCTGGTAAATTCATGTTCGTGTTGGTAAATTCGTGTTGGTGCTGGTAAATGCTGTAAATTCATGTTCGTGCTGGTAAATTCATGTTCGTGCTGGTAAATTCATGTTCGTGTTGGTAAATTCGTGTTGGTGCTGGTAAATGCTGCATGGTAAATCGTGTTCGTGCTGATAACTGCTGTAAATTCATGTTCGTGCTGGTAAATTCATGTTCGTGCTGGTAAATTCGTGTTGGTGTTGATAAATGCTGTAAATTCATGTTCGTGCTGGTAAATTCATGTTCGTGCTGGTAAATTCATGTTCGTGTTGGTAAATTCATGTTGGTGCTGGTAAATTCGTGTTGGTGCTGGTAAATGCTGCATGGTAAATTCGTGTTCGTGCTGGTAAATTCGTGTTCGTGCTGATAACTGCATGGTAATTCATGTTCGTGCTGGTAAATTCATGTTCGTGTTGGTAAATTCGTGTTGGTGCTGGTAAATGCTGTAAATTCATGTTCGTGCTGGTAAATTCATGTTCGTGCTGGTAAATTCATGTTCGTGTTGGTAAATTCGTGTTGGTGCTGGTAAATGCTGCATGGTAAATCGTGTTCGTGCTGATAACTGCTGTAAATTCATGTTCGTGCTGGTAAATTCGTGTTCGTGCTGGTAAATTCGTGTTGATAAATGCTGTAAATTCATGTTCGTGCTGGTAAATTCATGTTCGTGCTGGTAAATTCATGTTCGTGTTGGTAAATTCGTGTTGGTGCTGGTAAATGCTGCATGGTAAATCGTGTTCGTGCTGATAAATTCATGTTCGTGCTGGTAAATTCATGTTCGTGTTGGTAAATTCGTGTTCGTGCTGGTAAATGCTGCATGGTAAATCGTGTTCGTGCTGATAAATGCTGATAAATTCGTGTTGGTGCTGGTAAATTCGTGTTGGTGTTGATAAATGCTGTAAATTCATGTTCGTGCAGGTAAATTCATGTTCGTGCTGGTAAATTCATGTTCGTGTTGGTAAATTCGTGTTCGTGCTGGTAAATGCTGCATGGTAAATCGTGTTCATGCTGATAAATGCTGATACATTCGTGTTCGTGTTGATAAATGCTGTAAATTCATGTTCGTGCTGGTAAATGCTAGAAGAATAGGGGTCTCGTTAGAGCCACATCTAAAAATAGAATCTTTGGGTCTAAAATTGGTTGTACTAAAATATTCCCAAAATATCAAAACCCAAAAAAAATTTCAAAACTTCCAAAAAATTTATTTTTTCCAAAAAATTTCAAAACCCTAAAATTAATTTTTTCCACAAAAAAATTCAAAACCCCCAAATTTCAAAACTTCCAAATTATCAAAACCCTCAAAATTATTTCTCTAAAAAAAGATTAAATAAAAAATTTATAACGAGGTATCGGTTGCTGATAAACTCGATATTAAAAAATATCGAATGTTAAATTATTTGCACGTAATATCTTTCGTTATTTTTTTGTTCAACCAATGTTTCAATGTATTTATTAATCGATGTTTAGAAATATCTTTATACCAATTATATGTGTATGGACAGTCGCTTTATTGGACATTGTGACCATCGATATGAATGCATACATTCCAGTGTTTATCGGACGCAGTTCATATAATTGTCATACCTGAAAATAGACACTATTACTTTTACATAAATAATAAAGAGTGTTTATTCTTTACTTATCTCTATATGAAGTTATTGAGTATATGACAGTCGTGTATTATCGTGAATTATTGGAAGTATTGAGACTAACGGTCGAAAATTGTAATGTGAAATTACAACCTTCCAGAATGAATTGTTCGCTGTACACGCAATCACACGCGACATTGGTGGTAACAATGTCGTGTGTCACACCTTTGCTTTACCAAAGGAATTATATTATTTCCCCGTTCACAGTTATATGGTATTCAGAAAACATATCGATTTAATGTCTGAACAAAACGGGTTAGTATCAATTAAGGTTGATAAACTGTGTCATTCACACGATAATTAGTTAGCCAAAAACATGCATACGTCCAGGACACTCAATTATAGAAATTGCTTTGATGACATTGTTATAACAACATTACGTAATAACCCGATGCCTGCAATGTATTATTTATAATAATTGGACTCATTGATCTCACGTAAATAATACTCTTAGTTGTTCCAATAAAATAGTTATCAAATTCGATCGCCAATAGATTTGACTGTGGAATGTAATGACCTTTAACTTATTTATCGATCTAAAGGGACACTCATTATGAATGAATGTTAACAATACAAGCGCACGGATGAAGAGCGTTGAACATATAAAAAATTACTACACGAATGAATTGAACCTTGAAATTTATATTTCACATCTTACCAACAACAGCTACAGACATAATCATAGTATTATACTGTCTTGCATGTACACACGCTATGACATCATTAAAGGCGGACAATCCACTCATGGTGTGACAACAGATACAGACATAGGCATAGTGTTATACAGTCTTCTATGTACCCATGCGATGACACCATTAAAGTACATTGGATGTTAGGTCTATGACTCTTGAGTATGCACCAATCAATGAGCAAATGAGCAATAAAAATGAGCAAATGCGCAAGAAAATGAGCAAATGAGCAAGAAAATGAGCAAATGAGCAAGAAAATGAGCAAATGAGCAAGAAAATGAGCAAATGAGCAATAAAAATGAGCAAATGAGCAAGAAAATGAGCAAATGAGCAAGAAAATGAGCAAATGAGCAATAAAAATGAGCAAATGAGCAAAAAAATGAGCAAATGAGCAAGAAAATGAGCAAATGAGCAATAAAAATGAGCAAATGAGCAAATAAATGAGCAAATGAGCAAACAAAAAAAATGAGCAAATGATCAATAAAATGAGCAAATGAGCAATAAAAATGAGCAAATGAGCAAGAAAATGAGCAAATGAGCAAGAAAATGGGCAAATGAGCAATAAAAATGAGCAAATGAGCAAAAAAATGAGCAAATGAGCAAGAAAATGAGCAAATGAGCAATAAAAATGAGCAAATGAGCAAAAAAATGAGCAAATGAGCAAGAAAATGAGCAAATGAGCAATAAAAATGAGCAAATGAGCAAATAAATGAGCAAATGAGCAAAAAAATGAGCAATAAAATGAGCAAATGAGCAATAAAAATGAGCAAATGAGCAAAAAAATGGGCATACCTGTATGTAGGCCTATCAGTGGATGAATAGTCTGCCGGAGAAGTACTGTGTAGACAGGTCTTGTCGTTAAGAGAGTCAGACGAGAAGTGAAGGCGCGGCTATTAAAACATAGTAATGCGATAGCGAACATCAAACGAGTCTGCGCACGCATATCTGTCAAAAGGATACAATAGCAGTCATTGGTAAATTTATCCCCGGTGTCAGCTCAGTACCCAATTGGGAGGAAGCCGAAGGTCAACTCATTTTTTTTGCTTATTATAGTACGTCACTTGGACATTTTATCAGTTTATCACGTGATCACTAAATGTGGCAATCGGGTATCCACCGATGCCTGCAATTTATTATTTATAATAATTGGACTCATTGATCTCACGTAAATAATACTCTTAGTTGTTCCAATAAAATAGTTATCAAATTCGATCACCAATAGATTTGACTGTGGAATATAATGACCTTTAACTTATTTATCGATCTATGTTAGAACATGGTCTTAACAAAAAACTTGACCATAACAAAAATTACCTTACATTTATGCATGAATCTAATTAGACCATACGTAAATATTGTCAGCTTATCGTCTGATGAGCAAATCCGATGTTTATCAAAAATAGTACAACTTCCAGTTGGTAATTACTCTTACGAATGAAGAGCGTTGAACATATACGAAATTACTACACGAATGAAATTACTACACGAATGAACTGAAATTTATATTTTCACATCTTACCAACAACAGATACAGACATAGTCATAGTGTTATACTATCTTACATGTACCCATGCTATGACATCATTCGAAGGGGCAATACACTCAAGGAGTTAAAGTGACACGAAACAAGGGACGTGATGTAATATTGGTGTTTGAATCTTAAAGGAACACAAGACACTCTAAAGGGACACTCATTATGAATGAATGTTAACAATACAAGCGCACGAATGAAGAGCGTTGAACATATACAAAATTACTACACGAATGAATTGAACCTTGAAATTTATATTTCACATCTTACCAACAACAGCTACAGGCATTATCATAGGGTTATACTGTCTTGCATGTACACACGCTATGACATCATTAAAGGCGGACAATCCACGCACGGTGTGACAACAGATACAGACATAGGCATAGTGTTATACTATCTTACATGTACACACGCTATGACATCATTCGAAGGGGCAATACACTCAAGGAGTTAATGTGACACGAAACAAGGGACGTGATGTAATATTGGTGTTTGAATCTTAAAGGAACACAAGACACTCTAAAGGGACATGCATTATGAATGAATGTTAACAATACAAGCACACAGGTGAAGAGCGTTGAACATATACAAAATTACAAGACACTCTAAAGGGACATTCATTATGAATGAATGTTAACAATACAAGCACACGAATGAAGAGCGTTGAACATATACGAAATTACTACACGAATGAACTGAAATTTATATTTCACATCTTACCAACAACAGATACAGACATTTTGCTCATTTTATTGCTCATTTGCTCATTTTTTTGCTCATTTGCTCATTTATTTGCTCATTTGCTCATTTTTATTGCTCATTTGCTCATTTTCTTGCTCATTTGCTCATTTTTTTGCTCATTTGCTCATTTTTATTGCTCATTTGCTCATTTTCTTGCTCATTTGCTCATTTTCTTGCTCATTTGCTCATTTTTATTGCTCATTTGCTCATTTTCTTGCTCATTTGCTCATTTTCTTGCTCATTTGCTCATTTTCTTGCTCATTTGCTCATTTTCTTGCGCATTTGCTCATTTTTATTGCTCATTTGCTCATTGATTGGTGCATACTCAAGAGTCATAGACCTAACATCCAATGTACTTTAATGGTGTCATCGCATGGGTACATAGAAGACTGTATAACACTATGCCTATGTCTGTATCTGTTGTCACACCATGAGTGGATTGTCCGCCTTTAATGATGTCATAGCGTGTGTACATGCAAGACAGTATAATACTATGATTATGTCTGTAGCTGTTGTTGGTAAGATGTGAAATATAAATTTCAAGGTTCAATTCATTCGTGTAGTAATTTTTTATATGTTCAACGCTCTTCATCCGTGCGCTTGTATTGTTAACATTCATTCATAATGAGTGTCCCTTTAGATCGATAAATAAGTTAAAGGTCATTACATTCCACAGTCAAATCTATTGGCGATCGAATTTGATAACTATTTTATTGGAACAACTAAGAGTATTATTTACGTGAGATCAATGAGTCCAATTATTATAAATAATACATTGCAGGCATCGGGTTATTACGTAATGTTGTTATAACAATGTCATCAAAGCAATTTCTATAATTGAGTGTCCTGGACGTATGCATGTTTTTGGCTAATTAATTATCGTGTGAATGACACAGTTTATCAACCTTAATTGATACTAACCCGTTTTGTTCAGACATTAAATCGATATGTTTTCTGAATACCATATAACTGTGAACGGGGAAATAATATAATTCCTTTGGTAAAGCAAAGGTGTGACACACGACATTGTTACCACCAATGTCGCGTGTGATTGCGTGTACAGCGAACAATTCATTCTGGAAGGTTGTAATTTCACATTACAATTTTCGACCGTTAGTCTCAATACTTCCAATAATTCACGATAATACACGACTGTCATATACTCAATAACTTCATATAGAGATAAGTAAAGAATAAACACTCTTTATTATTTATGTAAAAGTAATAGTGTCTATTTTCAGGTATGACAATTATATGAACTGCGTCCGATAAACACTGGAATGTATGCATTCATATCGATGGTCACAATGTCCAATAAAGCGACTGTCCATACACATATAATTGGTATAAAGATATTTCTAAACATCGATTAATAAATACATTGAAACATTGGTTGAACAAAAAAATAACGAAAGATATTACGCGCAAATAATTTAACATTCGATATTTTTTAATATCGAGTTTATCAGCAACCGATACCTCGTTATAAATTTTTTATTTAATCTTTTTTTAGAGAAATAATTTTGAGGGTTTTGATAATTTGGAAGTTTTGAAATTTGGGGGTTTTGAATTTTTTTGTGGAAAAAATTAATTTTAGGGTTTTGAAATTTTTTGGAAAAAATAAATTTTTTGGAAGTTTTGAATTTTTTTTTGGGTTTTGATATTTTGGGAATATTTTAGTACAACCAATTTTAGACCCAAAGATTCTATTTTTAGATGTGGCTCTAACGAGACCCCTATTCTTCTAATGCTGCATGCTAAATTCGTCTTCGTGCTGATAACTGCTGTAAATTCATGTTCGTGTTGGTAAATTCGTGTTCGTGCTGGTAAATTCGTGTTGGTGTTGATAAATGCTGTAAATTCGTGTTGGTGCTGGTAAATGCTGCATGGTAAATTCGTGTTCGTGCTGGTAAATTCGTGTTCGTGCTGATAACTGCATGGTAATTCATGTTCGTGCTGGTAAATTCATGTTCGTGTTGGTAAATTCGTGTTGGTGCTGGTAAATGCTGTAAATTCATGTTCGTGCTGGTAAATTCATGTTCGTGCTGGTAAATTCATGTTCGTGTTGGTAAATTCGTGTTGGTGCTGGTAAATGCTGCATGGTAAATCGTGTTCGTGCTGATAACTGCTGTAAATTCATGTTCGTGCTGGTAAATTCGTGTTCGTGCTGGTAAATTCGTGTTGATAAATGCTGTAAATTCATGTTCGTGCTGGTAAATTCATGTTCGTGCTGGTAAATTCATGTTCGTGTTGGTAAATTCGTGTTGGTGCTGGTAAATGCTGCATGGTAAATCGTGTTCGTGCTGATAAATTCATGTTCGTGCTGGTAAATTCATGTTCGTGTTGGTAAATTCGTGTTCGTGCTGGTAAATGCTGCATGGTAAATCGTGTTCGTGCTGATAAATGCTGATAAATTCGTGTTGGTGCTGGTAAATTCGTGTTGGTGTTGATAAATGCTGTAAATTCATGTTCGTGCAGGTAAATTCATGTTCGTGCTGGTAAATTCATGTTCGTGTTGGTAAATTCGTGTTCGTGCTGGTAAATGCTGCATGGTAAATCGTGTTCATGCTGATAAATGCTGATACATTCGTGTTCGTGTTGATAAATGCTGTAAATTCATGTTCGTGCTGGTAAATGCTAGAAGAATAGGGGTCTCGTTAGAGCCACATCTAAAAATAGAATCTTTGGGTCTAAAATTGGTTGTACTAAAATATTCCCAAAATATCAAAACCCAAAAAAAATTTCAAAACTTCCAAAAAATTTATTTTTTCCAAAAAATTTCAAAACCCTAAAATTAATTTTTTCCACAAAAAAATTCAAAACCCCCAAATTTCAAAACTTCCAAATTATCAAAACCCTCAAAATTATTTCTCTAAAAAAAGATTAAATAAAAAATTTATAACGAGGTATCGGTTGCTGATAAACTCGATATTAAAAAATATCGAATGTTAAATTATTTGCGCGTAATATCTTTCGTTATTTTTTTGTTCAACCAATGTTTCAATGTATTTATTAATCGATGTTTAGAAATATCTTTATACCAATTATATGTGTATGGACAGTCGCTTTATTGGACATTGTGACCATCGATATGAATGCATACATTCCAGTGTTTATCGGACGCAGTTCATATAATTGTCATACCTGAAAATAGACACTATTACTTTTACATAAATAATAAAGAGTGTTTATTCTTTACTTATCTCTATATGAAGTTATTGAGTATATGACAGTCGTGTATTATCGTGAATTATTGGAAGTATTGAGACTAACGGTCGAAAATTGTAATGTGAAATTACAACCTTCCAGAATGAATTGTTCGCTGTACACGCAATCACACGCGACATTGGTGGTAACAATGTCGTGTGTCACACCTTTGCTTTACCAAAGGAATTATATTATTTCCCCGTTCACAGTTATATGGTATTCAGAAAACATATCGATTTAATGTCTGAACAAAACGGGTTAGTATCAATTAAGGTTGATAAACTGTGTCATTCACACGATAATTAGTTAGCCAAAAACATGCATACGTCCAGGACACTCAATTATAGAAATTGCTTTGATGACATTGTTATAACAACATTACGTAATAACCCGATGCCTGCAATGTATTATTTATAATAATTGGACTCATTGATCTCACGTAAATAATACTCTTAGTTGTTCCAATAAAATAGTTATCAAATTCGATCGCCAATAGATTTGACTGTGGAATGTAATGACCTTTAACTTATTTATCGATCTAAAGGGACACTCATTATGAATGAATGTTAACAATACAAGCGCACGGATGAAGAGCGTTGAACATATAAAAAATTACTACACGAATGAATTGAACCTTGAAATTTATATTTCACATCTTACCAACAACAGCTACAGACATAATCATAGTATTATACTGTCTTGCATGTACACACGCTATGACATCATTAAAGGCGGACAATCCACTCATGGTGTGACAACAGATACAGACATAGGCATAGTGTTATACAGTCTTCTATGTACCCATGCGATGACACCATTAAAGTACATTGGATGTTAGGTCTATGACTCTTGAGTATGCACCAATCAATGAGCAAATGAGCAATAAAAATGAGCAAATGCGCAAGAAAATGAGCAAATGAGCAAGAAAATGAGCAAATGAGCAAGAAAATGAGCAAATGAGCAAGAAAATGAGCAAATGAGCAATAAAAATGAGCAAATGAGCAAGAAAATGAGCAAATGAGCAAGAAAATGAGCAAATGAGCAATAAAAATGAGCAAATGAGCAAAAAAAATGAGCAAATGAGCAAGAAAATGAGCAAATGAGCAATAAAAATGAGCAAATAAATGAGCAAATGAGCAAAAAAATGAGCAAATGATCAATAAAATGAGCAAATGAGCAATAAAAATGAGCAAATGAGCAAGAAAATGAGCAAATGAGCAAGAAAATGAGCAAATGAGCAATAAAAATGAGCAAATGAGCAAAAAAATGAGCAAATGAGCAAGAAAATGAGCAATAAAAATGAGCAAATGAGCAAAAAAATGAGCAAATGAGCAAGAAAATGAGCAAATGAGCAATAAAAATGAGCAAATGAGCAAATAAATGAGCAAATGAGCAAAAAAATGAGCAATAAAATGAGCAAATGAGCAATAAAAATGAGCAAATGAGCAAAAAAATGGGCATACCTGTATGTAGGCCTATCAGTGGATGAATAGTCTGCCGGAGAAGTACTGTGTAGACAGGTCTTGTCGTTAAGAGAGTCAGACGAGAAGTGAAGGCGCGGCTATTAAAACATAGTAATGCGATAGCGAACATCAAACGAGTCTGCGCACGCATATCTGTCAAAAGGATACAATAGCAGTCATTGGTCAATTTATCCCCGGTGTCAGCTCAGTACCCAATTGGGAGGAAGCCGAAGGTCAACTCATTTTTTTTGCTTATTATAGTACGTCACTTGGACATTTTATCAGTTTATCACGTGATCACTAAATGTGGCAATCGGGTATCCACCGATGCCTGCAATTTATTATTTATAATAATTGGACTCATTGATCTCACGTAAATAATACTCTTAGTTGTTCCAATAAAATAGTTATCAAATTCGATCACCAATAGATTTGACTGTGGAATATAATGACCTTTAACTTATTTATCGATCTATGTTAGAACATGGTCTTAACAAAAAACTTGACCATAACAAAAATTACCTTACATTTATGCATGAATCTAATTAGACCATACGTAAATATTGTCAGCTTATCGTCTGATGAGCAAATCCGATGTTTATCAAAAATAGTACAACTTCCAGTTGGTAATTACTCTTACGAATGAAGAGCGTTGAACATATACGAAATTACTACACGAATGAAATTACTACACGAATGAACTGAAATTTATATTTTCACATCTTACCAACAACAGATACAGACATAGTCATAGTGTTATACTATCTTACATGTACCCATGCTATGACATCATTCGAAGGGGCAATACACTCAAGGGGTTAAAGTGACACGAAACAAGGGACGTGATGTAATATTGGTGTTTGAATCTTAAAGGAACACAAGACACTCTAAAGGGACACTCATTATGAATGAATGTTAACAATACAAGCGCACGAATGAAGAGCGTTGAACATATACAAAATTACTACACGAATGAATTGAACCTTGAAATTTATATTTCACATCTTACCAACAACAGCTACAGGCATTATCATAGGGTTATACTGTCTTGCATGTACACACGCTATGACATCATTAAAGGCGGACAATCCACGCACGGTGTGACAACAGATACAGACATAGGCATAGTGTTATACTATCTTACATGTACACACGCTATGACATCATTCGAAGGGGCAATACACTCAAGGAGTTAATGTGACACGAAACAAGGGACGTGATGTAATATTGGTGTTTGAATCTTAAAGGAACACAAGACACTCTAAAGGGACATGCATTATGAATGAATGTTAACAATACAAGCACACAGGTGAAGAGCGTTGAACATATACAAAATTACAAGACACTCTAAAGGGACATTCATTATGAATGAATGTTAACAATACAAGCACACGAATGAAGAGCGTTGAACATATACGAAATTACTACACGAATGAACTGAAATTTATATTTCACATCTTACCAACAACAGATACAGACATTTTGCTCATTTTATTGCTCATTTGCTCATTTTTTTGCTCATTTGCTCATTTATTTGCTCATTTGCTCATTTTTATTGCTCATTTGCTCATTTTCTTGCTCATTTGCTCATTTTTTTGCTCATTTGCTCATTTTTATTGCTCATTTGCTCATTTTCTTGCTCATTTGCTCATTTTCTTGCTCATTTGCTCATTTTTATTGCTCATTTGCTCATTTTCTTGCTCATTTGCTCATTTTCTTGCTCATTTGCTCATTTTCTTGCTCATTTGCTCATTTTCTTGCGCATTTGCTCATTTTTATTGCTCATTTGCTCATTGATTGGTGCATACTCAAGAGTCATAGACCTAACATCCAATGTACTTTAATGGTGTCATCGCATGGGTACATAGAAGACTGTATAACACTATGCCTATGTCTGTATCTGTTGTCACACCATGAGTGGATTGTCCGCCTTTAATGATGTCATAGCGTGTGTACATGCAAGACAGTATAATACTATGATTATGTCTGTAGCTGTTGTTGGTAAGATGTGAAATATAAATTTCAAGGTTCAATTCATTCGTGTAGTAATTTTTTATATGTTCAACGCTCTTCATCCGTGCGCTTGTATTGTTAACATTCATTCATAATGAGTGTCCCTTTAGATCGATAAATAAGTTAAAGGTCATTACATTCCACAGTCAAATCTATTGGCGATCGAATTTGATAACTATTTTATTGGAACAACTAAGAGTATTATTTACGTGAGATCAATGAGTCCAATTATTATAAATAATACATTGCAGGCATCGGGTTATTACGTAATGTTGTTATAACAATGTCATCAAAGCAATTTCTATAATTGAGTGTCCTGGACGTATGCATGTTTTTGGCTAACTAATTATCGTGTGAATGACACAGTTTATCAACCTTAATTGATACTAACCCGTTTTGTTCAGACATTAAATCGATATGTTTTCTGAATACCATATAACTGTGAACGGGGAAATAATATAATTCCTTTGGTAAAGCAAAGGTGTGACACACGACATTGTTACCACCAATGTCGCGTGTGATTGCGTGTACAGCGAACAATTCATTCTGGAAGGTTGTAATTTCACATTACAATTTTCGACCGTTAGTCTCAATACTTCCAATAATTCACGATAATACACGACTGTCATATACTCAATAACTTCATATAGAGATAAGTAAAGAATAAACACTCTTTATTATTTATGTAAAAGTAATAGTGTCTATTTTCAGGTATGACAATTATATGAACTGCGTCCGATAAACACTGGAATGTATGCATTCATATCGATGGTCACAATGTCCAATAAAGCGACTGTCCATACACATATAATTGGTATAAAGATATTTCTAAACATCGATTAATAAATACATTGAAACATTGGTTGAACAAAAAAATAACGAAAGATATTACGCGCAAATAATTTAACATTCGATATTTTTTAATATCGAGTTTATCAGCAACCGATACCTCGTTATAAATTTTTTATTTAATCTTTTTTTAGAGAAATAATTTTGAGGGTTTTGATAATTTGGAAGTTTTGAAATTTGGGGGTTTTGAATTTTTTTGTGGAAAAAATTAATTTTAGGGTTTTGAAATTTTTTGGAAAAAATAAATTTTTTGGAAGTTTTGAATTTTTTTTTGGGTTTTGATATTTTGGGAATATTTTAGTACAACCAATTTTAGACCCAAAGATTCTATTTTTAGATGTGGCTCTAACGAGACCCCTATTCTTCTAATGCTGCATGCTAAATTCGTCTTCGTGCTGATAACTGCTGTAAATTCATGTTCGTGTTGGTAAATTCGTGTTCGTGCTGGTAAATTCGTGTTGGTGTTGATAAATGCTGTAAATTCATGTTCGTGCTGGTAAATTCATGTTCGTGCTGGTAAATTCATGTTCGTGTTGGTAAATTCATGTTGGTGCTGGTAAATTCGTGTTGGTGCTGGTAAATGCTGCATGGTAAATTCGTGTTCGTGCTGGTAAATTCGTGTTCGTGCTGATAACTGCATGGTAATTCATGTTCGTGCTGGTAAATTCATGTTCGTGTTGGTAAATTCGTGTTGGTGCTGGTAAATGCTGTAAATTCATGTTCGTGCTGGTAAATTCATGTTCGTGCTGGTAAATTCATGTTCGTGTTGGTAAATTCGTGTTGGTGCTGGTAAATGCTGCATGGTAAATCGTGTTCGTGCTGATAACTGCTGTAAATTCATGTTCGTGCTGGTAAATTCGTGTTCGTGCTGGTAAATTCGTGTTGATAAATGCTGTAAATTCATGTTCGTGCTGGTAAATTCATGTTCGTGCTGGTAAATTCATGTTCGTGTTGGTAAATTCGTGTTGGTGCTGGTAAATGCTGCATGGTAAATCGTGTTCGTGCTGATAAATTCATGTTCGTGCTGGTAAATTCATGTTCGTGTTGGTAAATTCGTGTTCGTGCTGGTAAATGCTGCATGGTAAATCGTGTTCGTGCTGATAAATGCTGATAAATTCGTGTTGGTGCTGGTAAATTCGTGTTGGTGTTGATAAATGCTGTAAATTCATGTTCGTGCAGGTAAATTCATGTTCGTGCTGGTAAATTCATGTTCGTGTTGGTAAATTCGTGTTCGTGCTGGTAAATGCTGCATGGTAAATCATGTTCATGCTGATAAATGCTGATACATTCGTGTTCGTGTTGATAAATGCTGTAAATTCATGTTCGTGCTGGTAAATGCTAGAAGAATAGGGGTCTCGTTAGAGCCACATCTAAAAATAGAATCTTTGGGTCTAAAATTGGTTGTACTAAAATATTCCCAAAATATCAAAACCCAAAAAAAATTTCAAAACTTCCAAAAAATTTATTTTTTCCAAAAAATTTCAAAACCCTAAAATTAATTTTTTCCACAAAAAAATTCAAAACCCCCAAATTTCAAAACTTCCAAATTATCAAAACCCTCAAAATTATTTCTCTAAAAAAAGATTAAATAAAAAATTTATAACGAGGTATCGGTTGCTGATAAACTCGATATTAAAAAATATCGAATGTTAAATTATTTGCGCGTAATATCTTTCGTTATTTTTTTGTTCAACCAATGTTTCAATGTATTTATTAATCGATGTTTAGAAATATCTTTATACCAATTATATGTGTATGGACAGTCGCTTTATTGGACATTGTGACCATCGATATGAATGCATACATTCCAGTGTTTATCGGACGCAGTTCATATAATTGTCATACCTGAAAATAGACACTATTACTTTTACATAAATAATAAAGAGTGTTTATTCTTTACTTATCTCTATATGAAGTTATTGAGTATATGACAGTCGTGTATTATCGTGAATTATTGGAAGTATTGAGACTAACGGTCGAAAATTGTAATGTGAAATTACAACCTTCCAGAATGAATTGTTCGCTGTACACGCAATCACACGCGACATTGGTGGTAACAATGTCGTGTGTCACACCTTTGCTTTACCAAAGGAATTATATTATTTCCCCGTTCACAGTTATATGGTATTCAGAAAACATATCGATTTAATGTCTGAACAAAACGGGTTAGTATCAATTAAGGTTGATAAACTGTGTCATTCACACGATAATTAGTTAGCCAAAAACATGCATACGTCCAGGACACTCAATTATAGAAATTGCTTTGATGACATTGTTATAACAACATTACGTAATAACCCGATGCCTGCAATGTATTATTTATAATAATTGGACTCATTGATCTCACGTAAATAATACTCTTAGTTGTTCCAATAAAATAGTTATCAAATTCGATCGCCAATAGATTTGACTGTGGAATGTAATGACCTTTAACTTATTTATCGATCTAAAGGGACACTCATTATGAATGAATGTTAACAATACAAGCGCACGGATGAAGAGCGTTGAACATATAAAAAATTACTACACGAATGAATTGAACCTTGAAATTTATATTTCACATCTTACCAACAACAGCTACAGACATAATCATAGTATTATACTGTCTTGCATGTACACACGCTATGACATCATTAAAGGCGGACAATCCACTCATGGTGTGACAACAGATACAGACATAGGCATAGTGTTATACAGTCTTCTATGTACCCATGCGATGACACCATTAAAGTACATTGGATGTTAGGTCTATGACTCTTGAGTATGCACCAATCAATGAGCAAATGAGCAATAAAAATGAGCAAATGCGCAAGAAAATGAGCAAATGAGCAAGAAAATGAGCAAATGAGCAAGAAAATGAGCAAATGAGCAAGAAAATGAGCAAATGAGCAATAAAAATGAGCAAATGAGCAAGAAAATGAGCAAATGAGCAAGAAAATGAGCAAATGAGCAATAAAAATGAGCAAATGAGCAAAAAAATGAGCAAATGAGCAAGAAAATGAGCAAATGAGCAATAAAAATGAGCAAATGAGCAAATAAATGAGCAAATGAGCAAAAAAATGAGCAAATGATCAATAAAATGAGCAAATGAGCAATAAAAATGAGCAAATGAGCAAGAAAATGAGCAAATGAGCAAGAAAATGAGCAAATGAGCAATAAAAATGAGCAAATGAGCAAAAAAATGAGCAAATGAGCAAGAAAATGAGCAAATGAGCAATAGAAATGAGCAAATGAGCAAAAAAATGAGCAAATGAGCAAGAAAATGAGCAAATGAGCAATAAAAATGAGCAAATGAGCAAATAAATGAGCAAATGAGCAATAAAATGAGCAATAAAATGAGCAAATGAGCAATAAAAATGAGCAAATGAGCAAAAAAATGGGCATACCTGTATGTAGGCCTATCAGTGGATGAATAGTCTGCCGGAGAAGTACTGTGTAGACAGGTCTTGTCGTTAAGAGAGTCAGACGAGAAGTGAAGGCGCGGCTATTAAAACATAGTAATGCGATAGCGAACATCAAACGAGTCTGCGCACGCATATCTGTCAAAAGGATACAATAGCAGTCATTGGTCAATTTATCCCCGGTGTCAGCTCAGTACCCAATTGGGAGGAAGCCGAAGGTCAACTCATTTTTTTTGCTTATTATAGTACGTCACTTGGACATTTTATCAGTTTATCACGTGATCACTAAATGTGGCAATCGGGTATCCACCGATGCCTGCAATTTATTATTTATAATAATTGGACTCATTGATCTCACGTAAATAATACTCTTAGTTGTTCCAATAAAATAGTTATCAAATTCGATCACCAATAGATTTGACTGTGGAATATAATGACCTTTAACTTATTTATCGATCTATGTTAGAACATGGTCTTAACAAAAAACTTGACCATAACAAAAATTACCTTACATTTATGCATGAATCTAATTAGACCATACGTAAATATTGTCAGCTTATCGTCTGATGAGCAAATCCGATGTTTATCAAAAATAGTACAACTTCCAGTTGGTAATTACTCTTACGAATGAAGAGCGTTGAACATATACGAAATTACTACACGAATGAAATTACTACACGAATGAACTGAAATTTATATTTTCACATCTTACCAACAACAGATACAGACATAGTCATAGTGTTATACTATCTTACATGTACCCATGCTATGACATCATTCGAAGGGGCAATACACTCAAGGAGTTAAAGTGACACGAAACAAGGGACGTGATGTAATATTGGTGTTTGAATCTTAAAGGAACACAAGACACTCTAAAGGGACACTCATTATGAATGAATGTTAACAATACAAGCGCACGAATGAAGAGCGTTGAACATATACAAAATTACTACACGAATGAATTGAACCTTGAAATTTATATTTCACATCTTACCAACAACAGCTACAGGCATTATCATAGGGTTATACTGTCTTGCATGTACACACGCTATGACATCATTAAAGGCGGACAATCCACGCACGGTGTGACAACAGATACAGACATAGGCATAGTGTTATACTATCTTACATGTACACACGCTATGACATCATTCGAAGGGGCAATACACTCAAGGAGTTAATGTGACACGAAACAAGGGACGTGATGTAATATTGGTGTTTGAATCTTAAAGGAACACAAGACACTCTAAAGGGACATGCATTATGAATGAATGTTAACAATACAAGCACACAGGTGAAGAGCGTTGAACATATACAAAATTACAAGACACTCTAAAGGGACATTCATTATGAATGAATGTTAACAATACAAGCACACGAATGAAGAGCGTTGAACATATACGAAATTACTACACGAATGAACTGAAATTTATATTTCACATCTTACCAACAACAGATACAGACATTTTGCTCATTTTATTGCTCATTTGCTCATTTTTTTGCTCATTTGCTCATTTATTTGCTCATTTGCTCATTTTTATTGCTCATTTGCTCATTTTCTTGCTCATTTGCTCATTTTTTGCTCATTTGCTCATTTTTATTGCTCATTTGCTCATTTTCTTGCTCATTTGCTCATTTTCTTGCTCATTTGCTCATTTTTATTGCTCATTTGCTCATTTTCTTGCTCATTTGCTCATTTTCTTGCTCATTTGCTCATTTTCTTGCTCATTTGCTCATTTTCTTGCGCATTTGCTCATTTTTATTGCTCATTTGCTCATTGATTGGTGCATACTCAAGAGTCATAGACCTAACATCCAATGTACTTTAATGGTGTCATCGCATGGGTACATAGAAGACTGTATAACACTATGCCTATGTCTGTATCTGTTGTCACACCATGAGTGGATTGTCCGCCTTTAATGATGTCATAGCGTGTGTACATGCAAGACAGTATAATACTATGATTATGTCTGTAGCTGTTGTTGGTAAGATGTGAAATATAAATTTCAAGGTTCAATTCATTCGTGTAGTAATTTTTTATATGTTCAACGCTCTTCATCCGTGCGCTTGTATTGTTAACATTCATTCATAATGAGTGTCCCTTTAGATCGATAAATAAGTTAAAGGTCATTACATTCCACAGTCAAATCTATTGGCGATCGAATTTGATAACTATTTTATTGGAACAACTAAGAGTATTATTTACGTGAGATCAATGAGTCCAATTATTATAAATAATACATTGCAGGCATCGGGTTATTACGTAATGTTGTTATAACAATGTCATCAAAGCAATTTCTATAATTGAGTGTCCTGGACGTATGCATGTTTTTGGCTAACTAATTATCGTGTGAATGACACAGTTTATCAACCTTAATTGATACTAACCCGTTTTGTTCAGACATTAAATCGATATGTTTTCTGAATACCATATAACTGTGAACGGGGAAATAATATAATTCCTTTGGTAAAGCAAAGGTGTGACACACGACATTGTTACCACCAATGTCGCGTGTGATTGCGTGTACAGCGAACAATTCATTCTGGAAGGTTGTAATTTCACATTACAATTTTCGACCGTTAGTCTCAATACTTCCAATAATTCACGATAATACACGACTGTCATATACTCAATAACTTCATATAGAGATAAGTAAAGAATAAACACTCTTTATTATTTATGTAAAAGTAATAGTGTCTATTTTCAGGTATGACAATTATATGAACTGCGTCCGATAAACACTGGAATGTATGCATTCATATCGATGGTCACAATGTCCAATAAAGCGACTGTCCATACACATATAATTGGTATAAAGATATTTCTAAACATCGATTAATAAATACATTGAAACATTGGTTGAACAAAAAAATAACGAAAGATATTACGCGCAAATAATTTAACATTCGATATTTTTTAATATCGAGTTTATCAGCAACCGATACCTCGTTATAAATTTTTTATTTAATCTTTTTTTAGAGAAATAATTTTGAGGGTTTTGATAATTTGGAAGTTTTGAAATTTGGGGGTTTTGAATTTTTTTGTGGAAAAAATTAATTTTAGGGTTTTGAAATTTTTTGGAAAAAATAAATTTTTTGGAAGTTTTGAATTTTTTTTTGGGTTTTGATATTTTGGGAATATTTTAGTACAACCAATTTTAGACCCAAAGATTCTATTTTTAGATGTGGCTCTAACGAGACCCCTATTCTTCTAATGCTGCATGCTAAATTCGTCTTCGTGCTGATAACTGCTGTAAATTCATGTTCGTGTTGGTAAATTCGTGTTCGTGCTGGTAAATTCATGTTCGTGTTGGTAAATTCGTGTTCGTGCTGGTAAATGCTGCATGGTAAATCGTGTTCGTGCTGGTAAATGCTGCATGGTAAATCGTGTTCGTGCTGGTAAATGCTGGTAAATTCGCGTTCGTTCTGATAAATTCGTGTTGGTGCTGGAAAATTCTGGTAAATACGTGCTGGTGCTGATAAATGCTGGTAAATTCGTGTTCGTTCTGTTAAATTCGTGTTGGTGATGGTAAATTCTGGTAAATTCGTGTTCGTTCTGATAAATTCGTGTTCTTGCTGGTAAATTTTGCACGGTAAATTTGTGTTGGTGCTGGTAAATTTGTGTTGGTGCTGGTAAATTCGTGCTTGGCAGACATCAGGACTTACTCAGACAGAATAGCAGGATTCTCCATTTACATTAGCAATTCAACGAGTGCAGTAACGTGGGGTTAAAATACCGAGAGTTACATACAGATACAGTGGCAGCAAGCCAGTGAAAACAAAGTTCGAAATAAAATGCTTCCTGGGATTCCTGGGAACAAATATCTGAACATTAATGAGGTTGAGGTATATGGTAAGTAAAACCTACATATGCATTTACTGCACATTATCATGCCAAACTGTAACCAGCTCCCCATAATAAACACGCTGCAAAACACTGCCATATACTATAACTGGGACTCTTTAAAGTACCCCCAACGGAGACCCTCTAGTCACGTCCCTGAACGTGACTTTACTCTATCCGTTTCTTTCCAAACCTCCATAGTAATTTACGCCTGAAACATAGTTATTATCTTGCAGCTCTAAGTCAGCAACATTGCGCCTACAGTTAGCTATTTTGCTTGTCCTGTGACTTAGTTATCTTACAGTTGCACGTTAGTTATCTTGCCCCTGAAGCATTGGTTACTATATTGCAGCTGCAACATTCTGGTACCTACCCCGATGATGGAGCAGAAACAGATATGTGAATGTATATGCCCATTGTGCAGACATAATCCAATCATGGAGCAGCAACAAATATGTCCATGTAATCCCATTGCGCAGACATAGTCCAATTTTGTGTTTGTATACCAAACATTGGGGTAAACCCGAGCTGCGTTTCAAATCGGGCATAATCTCAATGTAAAATGTCAGTATATAATATGCCATTCTTCCTCGGTGAATGCGACCCAGCGTCGCGACTGTGGCCTTCTGTATATATACTGAACCAAATTTGGAATTTAATTCCATGTAAAAGCCACGTATTTTCCATTAAATGCTGTTAAATGTCTAGATTTACGGCATATCACGGATCACGTAAATTTCCATAAATTTGAAATATATGTGGGATTTACGTGGGATTTTCGTGGGATTTACGGACACAAATTCTTCCACATTTACATGGAAATTGCGTGTCCGTAAATCCCACGTATATTTCATATTTATGGATATTTACATGATCCGTATATGCCATAAATCAAGATATTCAATGAACAATACATGACATTTAAATGAAATGAAATTCTATTCGAAATAACACATTTATGGATGCTATAAATTTCAAATATACGTGAAATTTACGCCTCATTTTTTCAAAATGAAACTTTTGCGGATAAATTTATATCCACATATACGTTCCCATCACGCCAAGACGTCTATCAGTATTACACTCTCGTTTAATGGAGTTCCCCATTCTGAAAATACCGAAGCTCCGCCTATATACTTGAAATAATAGCCGCTCTATGGCAGAATGCATGCAGGGACTACTTACTGAGGTGGCGCTGTTTGAAAACCGAGAATATACAGTTCGATCGATCAGCGGAACAGTTTAAATTCTACATAAATTTGTAGCGTTATAGTGTTGCTGTATTCAGTGCTTTTGAATGCTAGTTACATGATGCAGAAGTTGTGCTGCTTAGTTTCCGGAACCGTGTTCTTCACTGTGCTGTGTGTGATGTCGTATACAGGTGGTCAAGAATGCCCCGCACCCAACATAGAACAGACGCCTCCTATTGGACTAAAACTGTTCTATGTACTGAATATAGCGAATATACTTCGGTGTCAAACGTTTTGTGGATACACAGGTTGGTATATTTTGTGGATTGTACTCTGTTTTATATTTCGTGTATACTGGTCTTTCTTTTCCAGCCGCCACACCATATCACGGCGAAGTCATTCTTACCGTAGAGCGGTTTCGAAACTCACGGATAGATTCTATTTTTAGATGCAATAATCGATTTTTATAAGAGGCGATAAACTTTCTAAAATAAAATGCAGAAAAAAGAGTGACTTGTACATTTTGAAGAAACATGTCGATCCCGTATATTCCAGCAGATCTTGAAATGTGGAGAAAACATTTCAGAGATATGGTTGATGGGAAGTTAATACCAGATAATCAGGGTCGATACTTTATTGACAGAACTAAAAATAGTGATAGTGAAGAAGACGTTCTAAAACCACTTATTAACGTGGTGACACCCATCGCTCAAGCGATTGAAATGGCTAAGGCTGAAGTTGCAGCAAATAAGTTGACAAACACACGTAAAGCGTCCAAACAAACCAACAAGAGAGTGTCTGATGGAGGTTTGTCTAATAATAAGAAGAAAATGAAAGACCAGTGTCATACGATTAGCCAAATCATGAATGAATACATAGAGTACCATACTGATAAATTGGCATTAATTGAATCACCGGCGGTCAAATATCTATACCCTAGCCCCGGGACGAACGTACTCTTAGAGCGACGGTTGTATACCACACCTTATTCTCTCTTTTTATCGCTACTTATAAGAGTGATGGTTCTTCCAATAATTCGCGATAATGCACGGGTGTGATTTATGTGGCATTATTTTATCGACGAACTACAATCTACAAAGACATAAACAGATTAAACACGGAGTTATGTCCGAGACAAAACCAACTCTCTTCGGAGAAGATACCGATGAATCTGACGAAGCGGTTCTAGATTCAGATGAAGATGAACGTGGAACGCAATCAGATTCAGAAGATGGTAATGGCGTCGGTAGTAGAACGGTATTCGGTCTTAAGAAAGCTGCGCGATGTGTCAACGAGATGGACACATTCATAAGTATGATGAAACGCGTCACCAATGATGTGAAAGAAGAAGAGAGCATTTCGGGAGATGAGAGCATGTCGGGAAAAGAGGATACCATCGACACAGAGTTTGCTCTGTTTCTCAAAAGTTATAGACGATTAATAGAATACCAGTATCGATTGAAAACATCACGCATACATACCATGATCATGAAGAAAATGGTCAAACTGACCAAACACGGATATAATAATGAATGGGCTGCAGATGAAGCGATGAGAAAATTCAAGAAACTCTTAGAAGTAAATCTAACGGTCGAAGATTCAGACAATGATTAAATTTCAATAAACTTCATCAACATGTTATTCTCGTCTTCGTTATATATCTATAAGTGGGGAGGGGGTTTCACCAATATTACATCACGTCCCTTACCGCGTGTCACTTTAACATTCCACACCGTGTGTGTATTATCCCCCTTTAATTATGTCATAGCATTGGTACATATAAAACTGTATAACACTATGCCTATGTCTGTATCTGTTGTCACACCGTGAGTGGATTGTCCGCCTTTAATGATGTCATAGCGTGTGTATATGCAAGACAGTATAACCCTATGATAATGCCTGTAGCTGTTGTTGGTAAGATGTGAAATATAAATTTCAAGGTTCAATTCATTCGTGTAGTAATTTTGTATATGTTCAACACTCTTCATTCGTGCGCTTGTATTGTTAACATTCATTCATAATGAGTGCCCCTTTAGAGTGTCTTGTGTTCCTTTAAGATTCAAACACCAATATTACATCACGTCCCTTGTTTCGTGTCACTTTAACTCCTTGAGTGTATTGCCCCTTCGAATGATGTCATAGCATGGGTACATGTAAGATAGTATAACACTATGACTATGTCTGTATCTGTTGTTGGTAAGATGTGAAAATATAAATTTCAGTTCATTCGTGTAGTAATTTCGTATATGTTCAACGCTCTTCATTCGTAAGAGTAATTACCAACTGGAAGTTGTACTATTTTTGATAAACATCGGATTTGCTCATCAGACGATAAGCTGACAATATTTACGTATGGTCTAATTAGATTCATGCATAAATGTAAGGTAATTTTTGTTATGGTCAAGTTTTTTGTTAAGACCATGTTCTAACATAGATCGATAAATAAGTTAAAGGTCATTATATTCCACAGTCAAATCTATTGGTGATCGAATTTGATAACTATTTTATTGGAACAACTAAGAGTATTATTTACGTGAGATCAATGAGTCCAATTATTATAAATAATAAATTGCAGGCATCGGTGGATACCCGATTGCCACATTTAGTGATCACGTGATAAACTGATAAAATGTCCAAGTGACGTACTATAATGAGCAAAAAAAATGAGTTGACCTTCGGCTTCGTCCCGATTGGGTACTGAGCTGACACCGGGGATAAATTGACCAATGACTGCCCTTGTATCCTTTGACAGATATGCGTGCGCAGACTCGTTTGATGTTCGCTATCGCATTACTATGTTTTAATAGCCGAGCCTTCACTACTCGTCTGACTCTCTTACCGACAAGACCTGTCTACACAGTACTTCTCCGGCAGACTATTCATCCACTGGTAGGCCTACATACAGGTATGCCCTAAATAATGGACTGCTTAACCACAGCAGAATTACATTTTTTTGCTCATTTGCTCATTTTTTTGCTCATTTGCTCATTTTTTTGCTCATTTGCTCATTTTTATTGCTCATTTGCTCATTTGTTTGCTCATTTGCTCATTTGTTTGCTCATTTGCTCATTTTTATTGCTCATTTGCTCATTTTCTTGCTCATTTACTCATTTTCTTGCTCATTTGCTCATTTTTTTGCTCATTTGCTCATTTTTTTGCTCATTTGCTCATTTTTATTGCTCATTTGCTCATTTTTTTGCTCATTTGCTCATTTTTATTGCTCATTTGCTCATTTTCTTGCTCATTTGCTCATTTTCTTGCTCATTTGCTCATTTTCTTGCTCATTTTTTGGCTCATTTGCTCATTTTCTTGCTCATTTGCTCATTTTTTTGCTCATTTGCTCATTTTTTTGCTCATTTGCTCATTTTTTTGCTCATTTGCTCATTTTTATTGCTCATTTGCTCATTTTCTTGCTCATTTGCTCATTTTCTTGCTCATTTGCTCATTTTTTTGCTCATTTGCTCATTTTTTTGCTCATTTGCTCATTGATTGGTGCATACTCAAGAGTCATAGACCTAACATCCAATGTACGTTAATGGTGTCATAGCGTGGGTACATAGAAGACTGTATAACACTATGCCTATGTCCGTATCTGTTGTCACACCGTGAGTGGATTGTCCACCTTTAATGATGTCATAGCGTGTGTACATGCAAGACAGTATAATACTATGATTATGTCTGTAGCTGTTGTTGGTAAGATGTGAAATATAAATTTCAAGGTTCAATTCATTCGTGTAGTAATTTCGTATATGTTCAACGCTCTTCATTCGTGCGCTTGTATTGTTAACATTCATTCATAATGAGTGTCCCTTTAGATCGATAAATAAGTTAAAGGTCATTACATTCCACAGTCAAATCTATTGGTGATCGAATTTGATAACTATTTTATTGGAACAACTAAGAGTATTATTCACGTGAGAACATCATTGGTTTTGGTAAGTGATGTGAAGGTGTTTGGTGGATGTTGGGGGGTTGGGTGTGGGCTGGTATTATCACGTTGGTCTGTGATTGAGTGTACAAAATCTCTTGTCAAGTGAACACCTGCACATTATGTATTTTCTAAACATCGAACATGTCTGAACCTATCATTGGTACAATAGCAGTGATATAATGTTACATCATCGGTGCTACCTGTAGTTTCGGTATATGCTCGTAAGTGTGACTGGAGTGATAAGTGGTTATTACGTAATGTTGTTATAACAATGTCATCAAAGCAATTTCTATAATTGAGTGTCCTGGACGTATGCATGTTTTTGGCTAACTAATTATCGTGTGAATGACACAGTTTATCAACCTTAATTGATACTAACCCGTTTGTTCAGACATTAAATCGATATGTTTTCTGAATAGCATATAACTGTGAACGGGGAAATAATATAATTCATTTGGTAAAGCAAAGGTGTGAAAGACACATTGTTACCACCAATGTCGCGTGTGTGATTGCGTGTACAGCGAATATGACAATTCATTCTGGAGGGTTGTAATTTCACATTACAATTTTCGACCGTTAGTCTCAATACTTCCAATAATTCACGATAATACACACCTGTCATATGGGATAGAGAGAGTGTAAAGAATAAACGCTCTTTATTATTTATGTAAAAGTAATAGTGTCTATTTTCAGGTATGACAATTATATGAACTGCGTCCGATAAAACACTGGAATGTATGCATTCATATCGATGGTCACAATGTCCAATAAAGCTATTTCTAAACATCGATTAATAAATACATTGAAACATTGGTTGAACAAAAAAAAATAACGAAAGATATTACGCGCAAATAATTTAACATTCGACATTTTTTTAATATCGAGATTATCAGAAACCGAAAACTCGTTATAAATTTTTTATTTAAACTTTTTTTTTTTAGAGAAATAATTTTGAGGGTTTTGATAATTTGGAAGTTTGGAAATTTTAAAATTTTGGGGTTTTGATAATTTGGAAGTTTTGGGATTTTGAAATTTTTTGGAAAAAATAATTTTTGAAATTTTTGAAATTTTTTTTTTGGGTTTTGAAATGTTTTGCTTTGGAAAAATAAGTTTTGGGTTTTGAAATTTTGGAAGTTTTGGGTTTTGAAATTTTGGAAGTTTTGGGTTTTGATATTTTGGAAGTTTTGAGAATATTTTAGTACAACCAATTTTACCCTCAAACAATTTACCCTCAAACAATTTTACCCTCAAACAATTTTAGACCCAAAGATTCTATTTTTAGAAGTGGGGCGAACGAGACACCCACAACCAATTTTAGAACCAAAGATTCTATTTTTAGATGTGAGGCTAACGAGGCTCCTATTCTTCTGCTAGTGTCTCGGATATAATATACGGTGAGCTAGTGTCTCGGATATAATATATATACGGTGAGCTAGTGTCTCGGATATAATATACGGTGAGCTAGTGTCTCGGATATAATATACGGTGAGCTAGTGTCTCGGATATAATATACGGTGAGCTAGTGTCTCGGATATAATATACGGTGAGCTAGTGTCTCGGATTCATATAACGCCGCGGAGCGGGGAATATACGGCGATCTAGTGTCTCGGATTCATATAACGCCGCGGAGCGGGGAATATACGGCGATCTAGTGTCTCGGATTCATATAACGCCGCGGAGCGGGGAATATACGGTGAGCTAGTGTCTCGGATTCAAGTGCAAGTTCAAGTGTTTGCAATTATTAGTAAAAATTAATGCTCGTTTAGCAAGCAATTCGATAGATAATTATTAAACCAAACTCAAGCGTGTGGTATCCAATAGACATTCCGATAAATTAGAAATAACTATAAGATATACCCATGGAGTTAAACAGCCTGTTCTGAAAATAAGCTCAAATTACTTATTTAAAAAACACAAAGAATAATATGAAAATTTTGTATAACAACCTGGTTCTTTCCAGTAATTACTATTTAGCATATTCCACCATATTAATATAACCCATAACAGTGGAATGGTAGTATCATGATCGGAAGCAAAATCATAAAAAACAGTTCCCACATGTATCTGCTTCCCATCTCTTTGCCAAAATTGAAATACTTCTGAGTGAATATATAAAGGTATGCACAGAGATTTCATCTTATGTATGTAACATTCACCTCAATTCTAACGGTGCATGTGTTTATATTTATATCAGAGACTGATCGTGTGGGTCCAATGACTATTCTGGCTGCATCAATGTGTAACCGTTCAAGTTTATCCATTTGATATTTAGGTGCACTTGTCCATACTACACCAGCATAATCATATAGTGGTAATATGTACGTTTTATATGTTTTCTAGGGTCTTCCCATCGAGTTGGTATTTAAATATTCATATAGTTGTGATAAACGCGTGGCTATTCGTTTAATAGTTGCATTGACATGATTGTTCCATGACATATTTGATTGGATTTCAAGACCGATGTGTTTATATGTCTCAACAAAGGATATAGTATCATTATTAAAAGTTAAATTAGGAGTATCGCCGGATGTGCCCGTTAATGAGTACGACATGCCCATCGTTTTTGAGGGATTAAAATAATTGACTAGCCAATTTTTTGACCATCTTGCTATGTTTTCAAGATCCTTGTTCATCGTTTGCGCCAATTCATTTAGGTCATCGTGCTCGTTGGTAATGCAAGTATCGTCAGCGTACATTCTCGTAACATAACGGATGTTATCTGCTAAATCATTTATGTAAACCAAAAATAGAAAAGGGTATATGATAAAGTCTTGAGGCACGCCCGCTGGGATGACCTCATAGTTAGAAAAGCTGTTGTTTGACTAATACGCGCTGCTGTCGGTTATTTAAATAGTCTCCTAGCCATTTCAAAGGTTTACCACGAACTCCATAACTTGACTGGGCAGTATATCGATGATTGTTTTATTAATTATGTGTTATCTACCATCCTGTACAATATAAAATGGTTTTGGTAACCAGTGACTGGAGTAAAAGGCTCAGAGGGCAAGATGATATTTGCAAATATTTTAATATAATTTTATACTGTTGACATGCGGATGTCACATCTTGTCATTCAAAATGGGTTTATGTTTTATATATGTAGCCATGTATAGGACTGCTGGTACAATCAAGTTAGGTTGTTATAAGTTCATTAACATAAGACAAAGACATTTGCGATATATTGAAATTTTAATGCATTACCAGTAAACACACATGCATGTGTCCAGTACACATACATGTATGTGTACATGGGCTGTGACCACACACAAAATTGCAATGATATTATCATGGTGACGTGATATCTTCAAATGCGGTGTGTATATAGCACATATAGGCCGGGTATGGGCCCGCCCTGAAATATGTCAACTGATGAAGGTAAAGTGAGCAACAAATTCTGAGAATTACCAATTGCTCCATTGATAGCACCACCATATAGCATGAATAATCATTAAACATAGCCATAGTGTGTAAACCAAGATGGCTGCCAATGTCACCTGACCTCTATGGTGGTGGTATGATGGCTCCGATCTTGTGATGCTTTGTATAATCACATACGAAGTTTCAACAAAGTATTACAAGCGATTACAAGCGATTCTTGATACACTATGTTACCCATATACACCCATAATGCTTATATAGATATATGGTATGCTTGGTAGTGGGGAATCCGCATGTGGTGCTGAGTGACAGCGAAAGAGTTAAAACATCAGCCAACTCAATAACTACACAGCTGGGCTACATGTACTGGTATAATATCATGATATGATGAGTGTCTAACCTGGTGATGCATACAGTGTTCTCTAGTCACTAATATGGTCATATCATACTTCGAAATCATGCAACAGGTAAGCACAATACAAAATTAAGTGATATATAATTCCAATAGCTTAATTAATATTTGATAGATATGTTGATTGGAAAAAAAATTGCATCACATTTTTCCAACTTCGATCAAAACCCACACACCCCGTCCCTGTGTCTGGATTTTTTCTGCAGATCCCCCATGTGGACCCCGACATAAGTCGGAATAACGGGTATAAGTCAACTGTGCGTTTATTTAAGAATCAAATCAGTCAAATACGAACCTATGTGAATATTTAGGACCAATATGAACCTATTTGCTCAAAAAAGATGTTGTTTAAAAGCAAATATATTCTTTGGTATTTTGTCTTATATTCTCAGGATGCAAGAAGTCCAAACTAAGCACACTTTTGATACAGCGATTTCAATAAGGGCTCAGTTTATTTTTCGAACACATCGGTGGGAAAATACTTTTTCCCAGTTGTTTCATTCCAACCTTCTCTATTCTATTTGCAGCTGGGTGTGAACAGGTTGCTTTTGGTGTGCGGCGCAGGATTTGTTACCTGCTTGATCTCGGGAACGGGACTGTCCCAGATGGACCCAACATAAAGTATGCAGTGAAAGTCACACCGGTATGCGCAGACGTTAAACAACTATTAAAAATGTGGTGCCTGGTCACTTTCACAATACTTTTATTAAGCATATGTGACCAGATAATGTTTTATGGTGAATCCCAAATGCAATATATGTTGCGACCAGAAAAGGTTCATGTTCAAATTCCAATATGATATATTTTGTGACAAGATTATGATTTATTGTAAATTTAAAAATAATGTAAGCTAATATGTGTATTTGCACAATAATCTATGAAACATTAACACAACATAAAACAAAAGTATATTATTGCGCAAGAGCAGCATAACCTAGAAAATCGTCTTTCTGCTGCCCTTATAAATAAATGGTGCAATATGATATATGATAGCGTATTTACAATTTCACACAGACCAAGGGACCAGATGTAGGATGTGACTAGATCATGTTTATGACAAATTCCCAATCTCATATATGTTGTAACCTGATCAGATTTCATGGTCAATTCCCAATCTAATATTTGTTGTGACCAGATCAGGTGTGATGGTCAATTTGCAATATAATTAGTGTTTTGCACTTCTGGCAATGAACCCTTTGGCAGCAAACATTGTTATTGCACACTCATTAACATTAAACCTTGTCACAATTCAACCATTATTGTCATATACCTCGCGACAGCAATAAGCGGCTATATGAGACGACAGTCATATCTGAATTAAAACGGTATAAATATACACGTATATTGATATATATCTATATACACAAACTAATATATTATATCATTCCACATTCTGAAAATAGTGGACAAAAACCGTGCATCAGAATAGAGAGGTCAAGGACACTGAAGCTCTGATTATATTTCGCTCAAAACATATCATTCGGCTGAAGTCATAGTTGGAAATAAGAGAGCACACGAAGAATATACACATATATACAGGGGTGTGGTATCTGCATCGAAAGATTACAAGAATTCGTCATTTTGTTTTACCGTTACTCATTTGTTGCCGCCGTCCCCACCAGCTGTCCTGCTTTCGTGACAATTGAGGGATAGTAGTTAACATTCGATTGGCTTGTTGAACTGAGGGTATCAAGGATTGGGCCAAACAGCTGTTACGCTCTGTTAATAGGATTCGGACACGACGGGCTAGCTTGTCGCTCTTGGTGAGGGTATCTGCTGCGTACTCCATACTCCAAGTCGCACATACACAGCTACTATGGTAAAACATGTCATCTCTCAACGAAACTGCCGACTTGCTCAAGGAAACGCAGATAATACTTTCGCAGAACGATGTCTCTTCAACAAATAAGCAACAACTGCAACAGCAACAACAACAACAACAACAACATATATCTGTAGGCCAACCGATAAAACTTGAAGGGATTGCCCAAATGCTGACCAACATGAACACGCAGGTTGTTGGTTCCCTGAAAAACATCGACACCAAGCTCGAGCTGATGACTGGTAGGTTGTACGGACACTACGGAATCCACCGCGAAGTTAACCCTTTACCCAACAAACCGGCCAAAAACGGCCAAATAAAGCTGCAACAGCCTAAATTATCTTGGGTCTGTCTCAATAAAACCATACAAATATGGATATCATTGGAACCGGCTCATTGACCACATTGTGATGGTTACAGTTATGCCCTGTGCCAATGCATTCTCTTATATATGCGAGTCGACCATAGGTCGCCTCGCATATATAAGAGAATGCATTGGCCTAAAATAAAAAAAAATTTAACACTTTTTACCATTTTTTCTTACATTCTTTAACAATTTTATAATTTTTAATGTGTTAAGCCAATGCAGTCTCTTATATATGCGAGGCGACCTATGTTCGACTCGCATATATAAGAGAATGCATTGGCACAGGGCCGTTCTGTTGGGTAAAGGGTTAAGGAAGATGTGATGCCACTGAGTCCACAGTCGAAGCTTGAGGGGGAAGTACATGGAGTGTCTGTGGTCACGGGTGGTAACAAACGCAATTTAGTGACAATGGACACACCGATCAATTGCAAGATTTCAAACAGAAACAACAGGAAGCCGAGGAATTGTTAAAGAAACTCAGTCTTGCTAACAATACATTGGCGGATAATGTGACCGATCTGAGATGTCGCTCTATGGCATGTAATTTGATATTTCATGGAATCTTCGAATTCCAGAGAGAAAACACCGAGCAAGTGCTAAAAGGGTTCACGCGGCAGGAAATGGGCATATCTTATAGTGAAGACAAACATCGAACGTGAATCGGTTATGGAAGGAGGCGTGTTGGCAAGAATTGCCCTATCGTGTCTAGATTAATGTTATGGAATTACAAAAGCAGGGTATTGGTAGAAAATCAAACCCTAGTCCACACTAACTTTAACGTTACGGAACAATTCCCAGAATCAGTTCGCGAAGAGCGTAAACGGTTGGGACCAATAATGAGGGGAACCTTACGGAACGAAGGCAAGGGGAATGGGGAAACTGTATATAAATGATGCCCTGTACCAGGAGCCTGTAGACCATGAATTAATTCGCAGTTCTCCCGCAGCCAGTGTACATGCTACATCTACACCTCTACCCCGTGGCAGAGAACAGCCCGAGAAACGCGCGCATGTTGTTTCAACGCGTAGAACACTTGCAGGGCAAGAGAGGAGATCTAAATCCGACAAGGCCTCTTCTAAAATGCGTACAATTTGATAAACTAAGAGTGGTGACTCTAAATGTTTGGGGGTTACGCAAGAAACTCATGTGTTCTGAATTATTTCTTTATGCAATGATTGTTATATTCTTTGTTTTTCTGAAACCAAATGTGATGACTGTGATGAATTGATTATATCAGGCTATGTCGTACATATTAAAAATGGATTCAAATTTAGCCGATGAAAATCTGGTGGAATACTGTTAGCTTATAGAGATTATATAGCCGATTTCATCACTGTAGTATTATCAAAATAGCAAACATGTTTATAGGTTGAAAATTTCCAAAGAATTCATAGCACTCGATTCCGATCTTCTGATAGGTTCGATTTACATACCGCCCGAAAATTCGAAATATTCCAGGAAGGACGCGTATACTATGAACTTGTTTGCGAATATATTAGCTAGATTTTAACTATGAAATGTTGACCGGTGACTTTAACGAGCGTACAGCAAGCAAAGATGACTTTCATAATTTTTGAAGAATCCGAACTGGACACCCGTGGTTCTGGATTTATAACTAGCCATATACCTTGACGTGTTGTTGAATTCGAATCACTCGGTTATACATCGAACGAGTCAAGACAACGTTACAATTTTTCCCGGTGGCCTATTACTTTGGTTGTGTAATAATATTTTTTTTACCTACTTAATGGTCGCAACAAGGGATGCGATAAGAATATTGTCCAGCTAACTTGTAAAGATGCCTCATTGCTGATTACGCAATCGGCTCAGCTCATGTAATGCCATTCGTTGATGATTTTAAGGTTTTGGATTTCTCCTCTTTATTTCGGGATGCACATTAAGTACTTTTGACAATGTTATGCTTTAAAACAATAACACAAGAGGTCGTAACTTGCAATCCTAGTCAATAAGATTTCGTTTTTTTCATCGAAACCGAGAAAATGGGATGGTAGTCGATCAGAGGATTTCGTAGGAAATATTGAAACTAAAGCATTTGGTAAACTGTCCGAATAAATTCGAAGGGTTAAGGATGGCCCAAACAGAACCGAAATATGATGTAGCACCAATTTTAGCAGACTTGTTCCATAATTCAGCGGTCAAAATATTTGGTCAGAAAAGTTAATTCTCGTCCCGTTAGAAATTGAATGTGAAGATTGCTAAAGCTAACGTTGTCGTTTTTGGACGTAAGCCGAAAGGCAAGCAACAGCTGCAAACTTGGACGATTAAAGACCAAATAATTGAACAGGTTGATCATTTTAAGTGCATTGGAACGACATTCCACAAACGAGGATCTTTCGCAATAGAAAGGAATCTAAGATGCCAATCCGCGAAAACGGCGATGTACACATTACTCAATAAATACCGTTATAATAAGCTAACTATAAAAAGTATCTTGGAGATATACGAAAAATCGATTGTACCAATCATGACTTATGGAGCAGAGGTGTGGGGCTATGAAAACCTAACATGCTTGGAAAAACTGGAATCATGGTTCTTGAAATTCGAACTTAAACTGAAAAAGTCCACACCGAATGCTTTTTTCATTTATGGGGAACTAGGAATGTGTTCCGTAACTGTGAAAATCAAAACCCGTTTACTCTGGTACTGAGCTAAGCTTATTTCTATGCCGACTAATAGATTGCCTCTTATTTTGTATTATCTTATGTATTGTTTATATTGTGATACCGTTTTTAATAATTCATTGATTACTGGTATTCGGGATGCCCTTAATTGCCTAGGAATGAGTATTGGTTGGACCAACCAACAAGTACTAAGCATGAAAAGCTTTATCGCACAATTTCTGGCAAACTATGCGATATAAACATACAAGAATGGTGGAGCACAATATCGAAATCAAGCAAGTACACATTTTACCGGATTATAAAGCCAAACTTTGAAACAGAGAACTGTCTAACCCTAGATGATAACAGAGCAGTTAGCTATATTATGGCCTTCCGGGCAGGAAACCACAAACTCACTATAGAACATGGTACTTGGATAACTATGGATTACTCAGACCGAATTTGCACACTATGTAATCTGGAAATCGGCGACGAATATCACATGGTACTGACATGTAGGGAACTTAATGAACTTAGAATAAAATACCTGAAACCCTATTGTTACCAGAGTCCTAACACTTATAAACTAGCCGCTCTTTTTGATTTCCGAAATCAAAAGACAGTTAAAAATCTATCAGTGTTTATTAAGAAGGTCCTAGAAATATTCAGGTCCGTCTGAGGCTTATTACTACCCCGCCTGGCGAATTGAAACAACCGAATACCGACCAACTTTTCTATCGACCTGGGGATTGGGAACTTTGGTACATACAGGTCTATTCTGCACGATAATGCATGCCCAATTTAGTTCCGTATCCTGGTGGCGGTGCGGTCGGCGTGTGTTATTTTCGGTGTTTTTGATTACATTCATAGCGAATTCGGCAAACATAGTATGGGTTAATTGATTCACTTAAGCTACAGCTAGTGACTTGCCCGATCGCCCATTGATGCAGAGGGGTGTTCGCTGAATAATTTGATGTCCATTTCCGTGGTCAGGCAGCCAGAGGAGGTGCGATCGGTCCCTTTTTGGATTTTACGTACCTGACTGAACCGGCCGCAAGTTAGGGGTTAACAGTGCCGTTTCCGCTCGAGCTATATCGACTTGGGGATTGGAACTTTTATACATACAGGTCTATTATGTTCGATAGTGCATACCCCATCTCGCTCGGACCCCTGTGGGAGGTGCGGTCGGGTGCAGACGGGTGCGATCGGGTGCGATCGGCTATTAGTAGGAACAAGCTTGGTTGTGGTTGACGCCAGGAACTTAGTAAAAATTGCAACCGAATTGGTCTACTAGTAACTATTCTGTCTGTACTACTTTATTCGCTGAGTGTACTTCTGTTTGCAGACAAGCCAAATGACACTGTACTACTTTGTCTATTTGCTATTTTCAAATTGGGTATATGCGAAAGCCACAACGGTCTACAGTCCCAAGTTTTTTGGCTATAATATACTCTAAATACATATGGGTTCACTGCCTCGATTGTATTCTTCCAACTCCTCTGTTTCGTTGTCTTTTCTGGCAACATTTTTAGCACTGCGGTCAATGGGGAAATTGCTAAATTGTGTGATATGCAGGCAATAGAAACAATATGGTTCATTGTTTGTCCATAAACGACATTTATTCCACCACGCGAGCACAACTATGACCATATATGTTGATTTTGTTATTCTTTGGAGTTATGATTTGACAAAATAGCAATAAATATGGTAGAGTATCCCAAATACCATTCCTACATCTCTGTTATTTGGTGTGTGTATGGATTTGTTTTGTTTTAAATACAAATTGTTGGGTGTCCCGACACACACGCACACGAAAAAAAAAATAACGCCGTTATAACACCCGCCTCTGTACCCTGAGGCACCACACCAAATTTGGTTGAAACCGGTCCAGGGATCGGGGACAGACATTATACAGCTCTTATTCTTTAATATTATAGAATATATACATCGGAGAATATCCATTTTCGCCTTTAATTGTGAAAGTGAAAAACATTGTTATAACCATGGATAAATTTCCAACGTCATGCATGGGGCAAATATAAATTTCAGTACATGTTGATTTGACAACAAAAAAGTTTGAATATAGGCGATTCAACACTGAAAGTATGCACGAATATCAAAATTAAGGTGAAGAAAGATGCATCAGAATTTGCATTGCAGCAAGTGACCGGCTCACTCGCAGATTGGTCAAAAATAATATAATAATGATTTGAGTGACCGCTGTGGACAGCTTAATTTGTGGTGAGAACCACATATCCTAAAACTGTACATTTTAATAGAACTGGTGCAACAAAATTCACATTTATGATATCCTGGGTACGCTAATAAACATAAACATGCAGCATTGACCAATTCATTGTAACCAGGGAGGTTTTTGTACATATCCATACTAAGGCACACTCCAGACATCGTGTGCATAAATTATAAAGAGTTTAGTTGGGCGCGAAGCGCCCGGGATGGTCGAAAAGATCGAGTTATCTTTTCCTTTACACTGTGTGCACATGGAACATGTGCTTTATAATGTGCGTTATCTGTCGATTTGAATCATAATAATGATAAAATAAGTTTTGTATGTCCTACTAATGGTTACAGTTAATCGACGAAAAGATTACAGATTTTTCTGTGCGATCGACACAATTTATTTCTACGTGTTCCAACTGACTTCTCTACACAAGACTACTATTCCCAAACTGGAATGTACTCACATGGTGCAGCATGAATTTAAAGGGGCGTCCCAAGATCACATTTTATACTCCGGTGGGATAAATTTGCCAAACTAAATGAGGAATATCTTTGCAACATTATTCCAAATGCCAAATTTTGTTGGATACATACCTTTAGTCATCAATCTAGATATTGGGAAAAGAAGATCTACGATTATATATTCTAATTTAGTGTGTGAAAACGTCGTTTACACCTAAGGTATCGCAGTCTAAATAAAACATATTTGATAATCCGAAGAAAGTAGTAGGATTTCTCCGAATAAAGGCAGATCCCCGAGTACAGACTTACACACTGTGAATATTTGTTTTTGCTGTATGGAGCTGGTTCAGAATAGTGACTTTATTTTGTATTGCTAATTAGAGCAATGAAATATGTCCCAGCCCCTTCCAATACTTCAACATATTGATGTTATAGAACGCGGTATAAAATTTCACCAAAAGTCACCATTGGGATCCTATTCATATGTCAACAAGAAATGACCAGATATGTGCAATGTGAGTGAGGCATACCATTACTAATGGATATTCCAACACAATGGAACCAAAATTGTCACTTTGTCACAAAATGGCGGCCAAAATATGGAAAAAGATAAATATTGCCCCAGCATTCCAAGTAATCACTAACAGGTTGTTGTTGGTGAATATAATTAGTCGTTCTATCTTATATACATTGAATACTAACATTTATGATGCACCTTGGTTAATTGCTACTATTACAACCGCTGACATTACCAGAAATATTGAATTGTTCTATCACAAGTTGACATAAAAATCGAAAAAATAATAATTTTCATGTCTGAACCATTTAAAAAAAAAGGAAAATGGAACTATCTTTGATATCAATTGTGTTTCTTGTTTTGATCTGTCTTAAATGCGTCACACTGATGTGTTTTTAGACAAAATTGTTCAAAATGGCAACCGAATTCGGTTAAAAAGTAGATTTTTCACATATATCCCGAACATGATTCTCTGCTGTTCGGAAAAAGGTAGCAAATTGTGACTCATTTTTGTTATTAACCATGTCACGTAATACACTGATTACCAAATGTTTTATTTTGGTTGTCCCAGTACCTTCTGAGGCATGACACATTGATTTTAAATGATGCGGTATGGAATTTTGTCAAAACATATTTTGGGATTCTGGCCATATTTTGGAACGAAAATGGGCAGAACGTAGAAACGGAAATGGGAGGGGCCATATTATGTGGCTAACCTCGCCCATTAGCACGGAAATTGAACAGCTTAATACATAGTGTATGTCAAAATGGCAGCCAGTGAGTGACTGCGTGGTCATATGTGAGGTGAATATGTATACAGGAAGTTATTATGTATGATCATGAATGATGTAAGTGGCTATAGGAAACAGGGATCTAAATGTGTTCCAGAATCGGGGAGCGAGCACACCGTGGAATGCTAGATGTAAAGATAAAGGGAGAATGGCCTTCGCCTGATACATGTGATAGGTTTTTAACCCTTTACCCAACAGAACGGCCCTGTGCCAATGCATTCTCTTATATATGCGAGTCGACCATTGGTCGCCTCGCATATATAAGAGAATGCATTGGCTTAACACATATTAAAAATTATAAAATTGTTAAAGAATGGTAAAAAATGGTAAAAAGTGTTAAAAAAAAGATTTTTTTAGGCCAATGCATTCTCTTATATATGCGAGGCGACCTATGGTCGACTCGCATATATAAGAGAATGCATTGGCACAGGGCATAACTGTAACCATCACAATGTGGTCAATGAACCGGTTCCAATGATATCCATATTTGTATGGTGTTATTGAGACAGACTGAAGATATTTTAGGCTGTTGAAGCTTTATTTGGGCATTGTTGGCCGTTTTGTTGGGTAAAGGGTTAAAGAATGACATCTTGTTTATTTTAATTGTGCATAATATCTAAATATATTAAACTGGTGAATTAATGTGGTAATGGATTTTTGTGAGCGGGAAATTTATTTAACTAGCTGCTGTAGTTCTGGGTTTTCCAGGTAAACTTTGACTACATGATAGCCATCTCGTACACTTGGGGAATTATTTTAAAAGGTAAACACATGACCTATGATTTGTCTTGCATTTTCATGATCAGCTGGTGTCAATCTAGCTGGGTAAACATCAATGGATTGGCCTGCAGGCTTCAATTCAGTGAATTTGGCTGAAACGTTAACAATGTCGTCTATGGGAAACCATTCAGTTCAGTGATTGCTATATGGTCATGTGTGGGGTGTCCACGGTGAGACGCAAATATATAGAGTGGCTGTATATTCATGTGTGAGGTGAATATGTATACTTGGAGTGGATGTGTGGCCATTGAAGTGGTGTATGGGTATAACGAGAGTAGCTACATGGTTACCAGTGTTGTTTATGTATAAATAGATTACAGAATGACCGTATGTGTATGGTCATGCATGGGATGTACATGTGTATATATGGTGAGGTATATATGCAAGTCTGGAGGGTACGAAGAACTGCCTTGTGCGGGGTTGGTATATCCTTTGATGGGGGGATATATATACCTGGAATGACTCTATGGGCAAGGGTGGGGTGTATATGTATAGTGTGCCGAACATATATACATGGAGTTACCGTATGGCCAATGATGATGTGAATATGTATACAAGGAGTGACTGTATGATAACGCATTAGGTGTATGATTATACAGCGAGTAGTTGAGTTGTAATGGGTGAGGTGCAGATGCAAGTCTTGAGTGTATGAATGGCCGTGTATGTGGGTGTGGCATTGGTGTATCTGGAAGGGATGTGTGGTCATTGGTGATGTGTATATGTATTCCTGGAGTGATCATGTGATATTGGTGGGGTGTTTATGTATTTCTTGAATGGCCATTTGGCCATGGGTGTGACGAATAGTTATACAGGGAGTGACCGTATGGCCAATAGTGAGGTGGTGTGCGGTGTATTGGTATATTTAGAAGGGCTGTATCATTGGCGAGGTATTGGATGTATACCTGGGGTGACTAAACATGCATAGTTATGGCCAATATGTGTACATTGAGTGTCAGTATCATGGTCAATGCATGGTGGGGCTCATTGGCAAACAAGGAGTGACTGTGTTACTCCATGAACTCGAATGTGGTGTATGGGTATAAAGCAATCTGAATTGACATAAGTGAGGTGTATATGACAGTCTGAAGTGTATGAATGACCACGTGTTCGGGGTATTTGTAAATATAGAAGGGTTGTATGACATTTGTTTCATTTGTAACGAGGGGTAATCAGCATAATAAATATTTAATGTATACTATATATGAAATCCAATTTCTTGCCATGTGGATCATGCTAGGCTAGTTGTAGTTACATCACGTTCGGCGATCTGCAATATTAGATATTAGAGCACAATGTCATTGTTACAATAGTTCTCCGACGTTTGGTAAAGCACACCAATTTCCAAGGCATGTTGAATGTCGGCCAGCGCATGAGTTTGTGTGTCGTAGAAAACATAAGCTCGACCGCGATTTCCATCTAATACAATTGTGTGCGGTCATTTTACTAAATCGGTCAGAGCACACGAATAGTTCTGTTCCAGAATAAATCCCATCTTCGACTCGATAGATTCTGCATTGTAAATAAATATTGGTGTTTTATAACACTTACTTAAACCGAGAATAAGAATCCGCTGCTCGGATCAATAATAGGAACTGTTACAAACAATCTTCAGTCCATATGGTTTAATGGAGAGTACCATCACGCATGCATTGTTATTAAAACTGAAATCCATAAGCTGAAGTCTGCGAACCTATAGTTATATCTACCCGCTCTTACCATATTTTCCAAATCCGGAACTTGTACTCATTCTGCTCAATCTCTCAACTCAAATTACCAGGATGACACGCGCCTCACTCAATATAAGTTCAATGTCCTCAGACTACGAATACTCGCGCACTCGAGAAAGCACAATGCACCCATTAGGAACATTAGTTACAGGAACATTAGTTACAGGAACATTACTTACAGGAACCTTAAATACAGGATCATTAGTTCCCGTAATGTAAAATATCCAAATATGGACTTTCGCATATTGAACTACTGTGTACTGCTGCTCATAATTACGAATATGGTACTACGTCACTAGAATTTGTGTTCTTTCAATCAGTCGTCGTTGTGTCATATATATCGTTATGATTACTGTTTCGGGTTTTTCAACAAAAGTAATAAATTCATCATATAGGTTCGAGACGGTTTCTCTGGTCATCAGTGTGGCAGTTGGTGTAAACATATTTATTCCAATCATAATAACATATATACATTTGACAAAGGTTTTGACAATAATATATATATATATCTTTAAGTAATATAGTTGGTTGATTGATTGGAAAGGGGATTAAACAACAAGCCTAAGGGCTTTTGTTAACTTTGCTCTCCGTTTGTTTCGCGCCCACTCTTCATTAAGTGTAGAGGGGGGGGGGGGGGGTCGGACGGGAAGGAATGGAAATATAATAATAATAATAATAATAATATAGTATTGATGATGACATGTGAGGTAGGGGGGAGAGAGAAAGAGAGATATAGAGATGGGGGAAGAAAGAGAGAGAGAGAGAGAGAGAGAGAGAGATATATATATATATATATATATATATATATATATATATATATATATATATATATATATATATAGAGAGAGAGAGAGAGAGAGAGAGAGCGCGAGAGAGAGAGAGAGAGAGAGAGAGAGAAAGTGAGACTGTCTAGGTAAAGTGAGGATGTGATTCAGATAGAGCTGATTGGTTGCAATGCTGTACATATAATATTGTTTATGTCATTGCTAAGCCCGTCGCCGTGTGATGTCAGACGATCTGGTGGCGGGGATAGTTGATTCTGAGATTGTGTCCTTAAATTGTAACCGCTATGTGGCCTTAATGTATATATATCGCCTTGTGGCATGTGGAAATCATATCATTCGTCGGCATGAAAGATGAGAATCTTGCTAAACACAAAGCGTTAAGATATGACCCGATAACAACATAGCCACGGAAACAGAGACATATCACCTTAATGTGAGTGGCATAATTTTGAACGGTACGATTTTCTCCCATACGGACTAATAGCAGTCAATTCTGCTATAATGTGTTTGGACCCTCCGAAAATTCTACGACTGTTAATGGCTATTTGTAAATCTTATATATAAGCAGTAGTTTATTACGCGAAATGTGTCCACGGAGACGACGTTTCTCAGCAACGTTTTCACATGAGATTTCGAAAGTGGGATCCTGTGGATCATGAAATTTCCTAGGTATACTTTGCAGCCTTTAACATTGTCTTATGGGTGTCGAAGTGTCATCGCTATATCTCATATATGATCCTTCACTAATGCCACACCCGTTATTGCTTTTAAGAGCCTTCCTGCTGGAAGCCTGTTCATATTGTGCTTACAATACAATATTAATGTACCACTCTCAAAATTTGAGATTTTTACCTGGTTGAAAGAGCCCGCTCTGAGATAGGTTAATAACATTGTCTATTTTGCACATAAAAAATACAGTACACAGCGCCTCTATACATTCCCGTATAGGTATACTTTGACATTGTCACAAACTTAACCATTTTTAATGAAGGTTGATAAAAAACAAACAATGGAAAATATTTATACCATTGTAATGTGTTCCTCACAATAGCGTTCGCATATTTCGTATAATACTTGTTGAATAAGTTGATTTGAAACAAAACTTTACAGTCTCAAATGTGACTGTATACCAATTCAACGATTTCATACCAAGTTTGTCTCTCTTCACAGAAACCAACACACCCGTGCTTAGATCATGTCATTAATCTGAACGATACATGGATATACCCGTATACATGTAGATCATACACCACATGTTCAAACCGAGGGAACTTTTTAATGTTCTTACATGGAAGTTTGTAACATTGAAACAAGAAGCAATTAATATATTTCTTAGCTAATACCTGTTCATCAATGTATTCACTGTAGGTGAAGCCCCTAGTAGCTCCAGATTGCATGTTGTTAGTGACATTGGTGAGCCGATTTTGATTTGTATAGCATACAGTCATGGAATGTAGACTCACAAATGTCACAAAAATAATTCAATCTCGAGCTGAGACAACCCCCTACTGTTAAGTACATTATTAATGAACAATTATTAACAAATAAATATCTTCCGGTGTTGTTTGTTCATAATGTTACAAAATTCCCCTTTAGAACAGGTGAGAAAACATCAAAATGTTCCCGTGTTTCCAGACCCACGGCAGATTCACAAATTAGTGTAAACATATTTTATTTCCAAATCCAAACAATTGACATACTACACAGATGACATAAATATACAACATATAAGAGGTAATTTTGGGGAAATGAGGATCAGACAACAAGCCCGAGGGCTTATATGAAGTCTTCTCCTCTTTGGCGACATGTCCCTTCCCCAATAAGTGAGGGAAGGTATCGATCAGACGGGAAGGGATTGAAATAATGGTTTAGGAGAAGTGGAGATATATAACTAAATTTGAGTTAGGGATGGAAAAAGGAAGAATATATTGTTAGGGATAGCATGATGTAGGGAGAGAGGGAGAGAGATAGAGAGAAAGAGAGAGAGAGAGAGAGAACAAGAGGGTGAGAAAGCAGAAGACGTGGGGGAGGGGGGTAGATGAATCGTGAAATGATGACAGTGGTGGGGAATTTTCAATAATTGAGTTGTTTCGTGGTTACAACTATGCTCGTCTATAGTAAGTTGCATGCGTCAGAAGCCACGGGAGGAGGTCAATCACATTGACTGTTAACTGGTTCCATTCACAAATGGGTGCTCTCGGACTGATGTAAATGGGATGAGCAAACGATTGTCACACTAACTTATTGCATGAGTTGCTTGCGAATTCTCGAGAATAATGGAGCAGTTGAAGCATAACTCAGCGTGCATAGCCAGAGTAAATATTCATGACACGATCTAAACAGTACTATGGTTATCCGCGTGGTATGGGTGAGACGTGTGCCCCGAATAAGCTGAAATAAACTCCATCACGTTGATTATTATAGATGTATTAAGTCATTTTGTACATCACGGTATTGGATGGTTAAATAAAATATGTTTAGTCAGCTTGCCCAGAGTAGGAAAGACCGAAATTTTATCAGAACTCAGAACAATCTGCAACCCAAGTTCCTAATTATTTGTCTCAACCGTTGAGTAGTGAGGGTGACACAACAACCAGTTCCAGAAAGCAAACTCTCCTTGTTGTCTGTCAGGTTCTATTTTAAAGATGCATAATCCGAAATAACGCTCCCAAATTCCTTTTTCTTTGGCTTCGGGGGTAAAAAAATATTTGATTCGAGTCGAGGAAGCCACCCATCAAAGCTCAGAGTGATCAGATATCATTTGTTTTTTCTCTAAATGTGGAATTATTTGTGGCCCAGAAAAGAGTCGTCAAATCTACGGTCTCGGACAAAATTGCGGATGGAGATGGATAACTCTAGAATCAAATGGCAATACGGCTAAATTTCATGATACTCAAATGATAATACGGCCATATTTCGTTGAACAGCATGTTGATATTTAACACGTTTTTGGGAAATTTGATATCATAGTTGAAAGCGGTTAGCATTATTTTGTTGTAATTAATCGATTCTGATAACAAAAGCGTATGTTAAAGAAATGTTGTTGTAACTTGATGGTATGGGAACCGTCCGATCGGATTGAGTACCTTTAACCATCATTGTGACATGTCAGCCCAATCAAGTTGAGACCAACTGATTTCTCTCATAGTTACCCCTTGATCTCCATCTCGACCAGATAAGGATGACGGTGATCCAACCTTCCAATTTGATAGACTCCCAATCATTGGTTTTACGTAAATGTAAGTACGTATGTGTATCACCATTTATGATTATAATCTAGCGCTAAATCGTGATGGTGCTTGATATCCTGGCATCACGAAGAACGGTCAATTATGAGTTGTTGTTTGGTTTGAGTCCCGGAGGGTGTTGTTTGGTTTGAACTGACAACCAATTGACGTGATGGATAGCTAATAAAATGCTAACCCGGTTTGTTAATTTTTTGGCAATATGAAATAATATACATGTAAATGATAGTTAGGTTCAAAAGTGGGAGACTAAAACGTCACAAGGTCCCTTGAACTGGAATCGATTCCAGGCTCAAGGAAACTGACCCCAAATTATACATTAATTATACTATTTTTTACATTTTGAATGGGAAAATAAAATATGTTTAAAACAAATTCGTTGCTTTACAGAAACCAACGCACCCGTGCTATGGCTATCCGTGTGGGTCGAATGAGGTGTGTACCCTAAATCTGCTGAGTGTCTCGGGATATCAATGTAAATCTCTGGAGAGTGGAGGTAAGTCGCCAGCGTTTAAAGGGCCTCAAGTCATTCGTTCTAAGTGGGTTCATGCGAAACAACATTACAGTCCAAAATAACTATCACCAACAAGTACATGGAAAAATACATATTTTCATTATTAATTGGGAGGTCAAGTGACCAATTTTGAATTTCCATGCAAATCTGCAGAGCAAAATTTACAGAGTTGCACTTACTTCTGAGTGTGACTTGATGTGGTATTGCATGGAAATCCCCATTCAAAATTTTTCACTTGACGTCCCCCTTAATAACTATGCAATAATGAGATTTCGCATATCAAAACCATTGTTATATAAACATTACTGTTACAGTGGATTTACAGAAAAAAAGTCGAATTAGTCCGATGACATACCAAAATTTAATAAAAACTTGTTGCTAAACATTGTATAACGTAAAAGCATTGAAAAATATTCAGAAAATCATATCCAGACTAAATTACTTACTACAGGATTAGCATTATTTGTTGACAAATCACTGTACAATTTATTTTTACATAACAATGGTTTCAACCCCAGAAATTTCATTCTTGGAGAACTATCAGTTATGAATGTACGAATAAAGTTAATCTATTTATCCACGTTCTTAAGGGTGTGTTTACATTGGTGTAGATCTGTGTACAGAACTATGTGAAGTCATGTGTCACCGATTACTGTGATCACAACATGAGTACTGGTAGTTAACGCGAGCTCATCATCACTCTGGTAATGGGTGATTCACCACGGGTTCTCGTATGATTAGGCCAGGAAAAAAAGATGAATGCACTGTCAGCAGACCAAATCGATTTGATCTATGGCGCACAGGGACGTGCCTATAATGTCTCACCGAGAGGGGGTACACATTGGAATTTCCAACTGCACCACCTCCCCTTGAACCAGACCAATCCCACGAGCTTGCATAATTCCATTTGCACTCTTGAGTTTTGATTTTCCCAAACTTTTCCATCACATGCCTGGATGGTAGTAGTATCCGTATCATGTTCTGAATGGATCAACAGTCCTGTGGTCACTAGCCAGCTGCGTGGGGGAACACAATCAACTAGGTGGACTATATATAGGTCTGAACAAATTTTGAGATTCTGGAAATTGTAAAAATCCTAACATCTAGTGGTCTAACTCGCGTGAGAGTGGCGTTTCTAAGTTATTTTAAAACTTGTGCCTCGATCCATTTAACTTTTGCTGCACCGGGGGTGGGGGGGGGGGGGGGGGGGGGGTGGGGGTGGACCATGTAGAGCCATCATCGGTCCGGTGTGAGAATTTTGAAATATCAACATGAAAATCGCAAAAAATCCTAGCATCTATAGATTGGTCTCCAGCTTTCCAAGTATTGGAAATTTCCAACTTGACACCCCATAATTTCGACGAACTACACGAGCATATCCATTGATAACGAAACACAACGCAAAAAAAATTGAAGCCGTATCAAAACTGTATGTCGCTCTGCGATTCCTTACTTCTGGTTGCGAACCGAGTGTCTGATTTCGGATTCAGAAATATGCAAAATCGTCCCAGATGTTTGCAAGGCCATATATATATACTAAGTAAACGTGATCACCTTTGCGAACCATCTGATGCCATGGAATAGCTGAATACGCGGGTTGAGCTGACAAAGATTAAGCACACATATATGCTATGCCCGAGTAATGATTAATCAAATCCGATTTGCCTGTCGCAGTGCCTCGGTGTTGGCCGTGAATTATAACGGATACTATTCTTGCCCACACGAACGATTACCGTTTTCTTTCTGTGTGCATTTCTCTATCTAACCGATTACACTTGCGTGCGTGTAGAAGTGTACACAGATCTACACCGATGTGACAGCACCCTAATGGAGATGCTTTTACAGACTATTAAATTTAATTGTTTGCAAATTTACCCACTGCGAGAGGCTTGGGTCCCTTTAATGTGTATTTATAAACACACGATTATTTTGTTTCAAATGTTATTACTGTACGCATACGACTCTTTTAGGAAGGTATATATATGGAAGCAATTATCACCCAATGGGGAGGTTGCGCTTGATAATACAACATTCTAGCTACACCCGTCAAGAACAACATACAATAATTCCCATATACCCGAGGCGGGATTTTGAATTTTAGAAGTCAGTTATGTTTTATTCTCAAAACGAAGTGCTTACAACGTTCCACAAATGAGTCTTTATACTATAACGGTAATTTTTAACAGCATAAGATTGTCCTACCAGCATCATAGTAATTCAGCAGAACCCACAAACGCCATAGTAATTTACCATGACCCACGATTAAATCTTTCATTGCTAAATTAATTGTCTAATCAGTTATAAATGTATATATATTAATGGTATATTATTCATTCAGAGGGATGTTCAAGAGAAATAAGGCAACTGCCATATAATACAAGTGCAGAAGGATACCAATTCTTTGGTGGGAAATGTTCAGATAATATGTTCAACCGACATACCTATGGCCATTCGTTGAACATGCTATCTGGATAGTTCCTAAAGGAAATACATGTCAATAAGTATTTAGCAGAGAAAGGGTTACCCCCACAATAAACATGTAATATGGATTGACCCATATCATGTAAGTTTTATGTTCAGGTTGACCATATTGTGATCTGTTTTATCAACCGCAAACTAAGAAATAGAGGATCTGTTTTATCAACCGCAAACTAAGAAATAGAGGATATATGAAGTGAGTGTGTATCTCATATTTCATGTTCAATTTAGCATATGATTGATTTGATTTGATTTTCGTGCGAAATACTACGTTGACACGGCAGAAATTGGTTAAACTAAAAATAATTCAGGCTCAAGAAGTGCGTGCCCGAGACGCTTCACTACGTCACGAAGCGAATGAGTGCATCCGCATATAACACATAGATATTATATGTTGTTCGAGCCTAGTTACTGTTTCCCAAAACATGTCATTGGAATGTCATATATAACTGTTTAGATAACATTTAGTGAATAGTAGAGGCTCTTATGTACTCCCGTGTGCACTTTGTGAAGAAATATAACGACTATGCCAATGACGTTGCTTGATATCTCAGGCACCAGAAAACAAATGTTAGACACATTGGGGTCGCGACTGGGTGGATTTATGACGTCATCAAGATGGCCGCCATATACAATTTCACAGTATGCACTGAGTCAGTTTGATTAATATCTACTTGTGAATTTATTATAATAATTTGATTATCTCACCACTGACGTGAAACTAATACACCATACTTCCATTCGACAGAAAAAGTGGCCACCATAATCCAAGATGGCCGCCAAAATGGCGACCGAAAATCGGAAAATTGATGATTTTTCACACTTTCCTCTTGAATCATTAACCGATGTTTGAAATTTGTAACGAATAAAGACCTAAATTTGATTAAATTCTAGTATCCAACCATTTCTACAACATAATATGTCATATTTCGGATCTCATTCCTGCCAGCTAGCTTTAAAATGTTATTTCAAAAATGTGCTATGAAAGTTAACCAAAATTCAATTATGTGACTCTAGCCAAGAGTTGAACAGAAAATAACTGAATTTGATGAAGATAATGTAAAAATGTTTTAAATATGTGAATTGCCATATAGTTACACTGAAAATAGTGCATTTTCGTTTAAGATGGCGGCCAAGATGGCTGCCATAATGGAGAAATCACCCAAATCTGTCCAATTTTTATTGATATCACTCATGTGTTGGGGAAAAGTAAATATATGTGAATCAATGGACTTATGGAATAATTTGTAAATTTGGTGAACCATATATCTGCTTATACCCGAGAATTCAACAGAATTATACCACGAAAATTAAGTCAAATCATCTTCATGGCAGCCACACAAAATTGTAGAATGGGAACTGAGTGAGGAAGTAAATTTAACACAGAAAATGAAAAATATTTCTACGGCAATGATAAAATTGCACCAAGCTTCCTTTTGAAAGAACAAGATTGATAAAAAAACCAAGATGGCTGTCAAAATGGCGACCGAAATATAGAAATGTGTTGAATTGTTACACATGCCCTTACATCATTTTCGGTTATTTGTAAACTGTGGCGAGTAGGACTTGTCTTTGTTTTTGTCAGTTATGACACCAAGTACTTTGGAAAACATATTATGCTGTAATTTGTGTCTAATTGTTGTCCATACTCCGAAAAATGCAAATTAAATAATGCGCTATGTAATTTCACAACTAAACTTGCTTCTCGATGTTCTAGATTAACATTGGACAGAAATAGGCATAATACAATAAACAAAAGTGTACACAGTTTTAAATATCGTTAGTGTAATTCAATTACACTCGACATTGATCTATTTGACCCAAGATGGTCGCCAGAATGGCCGCCAAAACTCAGTTATAAAATGTGACAAAAGTTTATATTCTCAAACGGCATTTAGCAAAGGAGGTTGATATATTCTCCCAATCTAAATTAGATACTATCATGTTAAGGTATATTGTGACTATGTTTGACCAAACATAGTTTGTTTATAATCGAGAATATATCAGAATGGACTCTTAGAAAACTAACATGAAATTGCCCAATATAATTTAAACGATCCTAACCGTTTCCTGGGAAGGAGGTGAAACCGGATATGTGCTGACTGTATCATTATAAGAGCATAACGAGTACTCGAACGCAAAAGAATCCCTGCAGTCATAATACAGACAGAAATCCAACTTTATGGCTATATTATTTCGTTTGACGTAGATCTGCTTTATTCGTTGCCTATTCTTGATGAATTGTTGACCACGTTGATTTCGCCCGGTCACAAATATTTAGAAGATTCAGGAACAATATCACACCTTGACTTCATCGAAGTCGAAGTTGCATTGCTATCATACTTATACCGGGAAATATAATTGCTCAACTTAGGAATACACAGGCATTACATGTTAGTGCAAACATTATTTCGTATCTAGTTATGCAACAGTTGTGTCTAATAAGATACAATAAGGGGAGATTGCATTGTTCAGTTTCTTGTTTTTGGCATATCTGTGTTTCATCACCCGAAATTCGTTTGAATAGTTGAGACATTGTCACACTTCTCAAGACGTGAGTCAGCACATGTACCATTCTTGTTACTTCGTCCAATAGATGGTCACATTGATGGTAGCTATTTACAACCAACTCACCCCAGCAACTACAGTTGAATTACAAACTCATCTCGCAAGCTAACAGAGCTCACCACAAAACCCTCGGACTGCATATCAGATACTCCATATAGAATGTTTGCTTCGGTTGTGGAATGGAGAGTCCATAATACAGATTTAATAAATAAATTTCAATACGGCCGCTGACCTCACAGCAGATACATTGCATATTCACTTCGACGTTGTCTAACATAACTGTGCACATAACCGAGTTAATGCTTGTCAGTTTACTTTAGAATATGTCAAAACATCAGTAATAGCCCAAGGTTTGTCATTCTCCATGTCGAGTCCAGCAAGTGACAATAACGGCTCCTCAACTTCTTCCTGGTTGTCAACGAAAAAATATCGTGAAATCAAAATTCCTATGTCTAGAGCCTGGATATTTAGTGATGAAATACCTCATCGAAACACCAGGGGTGCTATTCACCGGCTGGGTTTATAATATAGTCCAGGTAGTTTTACGAGGCGACGCTCAATGCGAAGCTATCGGTGGACATCGATGGGAAGACATCGCCGCGCCATATAGGATTATCCAATCAAGGTGATTGGCGTCAATCATAGATTGACCACCGGTCACATAAACATGCTGCGTGTAACAGTACGCGTTTGTACACATTTCAACAATGAGCAACCGAGGAAAAGGACGTGGGGCAAAATATACCACCGACGACATGAGGGGGTCTACAAAAAAAATCCGTATATAGGGCCGGGGTGGGTGGGTGGTCCAGAGGCCGAAACAATCGTGCTTGTAATTATTTTTCCAAAATGGGTTTTTTTCAAACAATTTACAAGTACTGACCATGTAATGTTGTCTGTAAGCATGTTAGTATCATGTTTGTTGGCATATGGCTATATAGACAGCTATAGTGACTATTTAGCCTCAGATTTAGCAACATTCTGGATTTCACAGGGTCCCGTCCCAATTCTCAGTGGAAAACCGTAATTTAGTAAAAATAAATAATGTATTACCCAGTTGTATTACCCGAATAATAGTTATAAAATAAAAAAAACTGTATCACAAATACTACATGGTGAATACTCAATGATGACTAGATATCATTGACCCGATTGTTGCATAACATGAAATTGAAAAGGGTATCTCATAAATTTCTAATGTCTGAAATACTGTCTTGTTCTGGCATGCAATCAAATTCATTCCTTCTGGTTATTTCTCATCTTTTTAATGATTGCAAGTAATGTTAATTTGCAGCACTCATCCAAATAAAACTGAATTGGTTATGGTGAATGGCCGTTACTGTTTATTGTTCAGACAATCCCAACTGAAGGTGACGCTATTCTCCTTGAATTTACGAACTTCATCTTGAAGCTTATATAATTAAATACTGCTCAACAAGACTAAACTACAATACTAATTTTATACTGTTATCGCTTACAAATAGATGAACTGAAATAATGTGATGCATTCAGATACTTTGAGAAATGACATTCCGCAATGTCTTCAAAGTTTAAACTAAAATCAAGAATAAAATCTGACTGAGACTATACTGCAGACTCTAGTGCACAAATATACATACAAATGGTTGAGTTATAATAATGCAAAATGTGTTTACGGATGGAACCAAGTTGGTAGCTCTGGTATGCATCGACAGGCAAAACCTGTGATATGCAGTAATATCTGCATACATCCTTCCCGTATCATTCAGGTCTATCACCATACCAAACCACTTCAAAATTCGACAACCGACACTTCAACTTATATGGCAAAAACTTTGTACGGATTGAATTTCATAAACAGGGCCCATGGATAACTCTGGTAGGTATTGGTACTCACAAACCGTGATATTATGCATATTCGTTCCCCATTTCTGGTCCGTCACATGTCATAGAACATCAAAATATGACAACCGATCGACTCTTGAGTTATGATGCAAAATGTTTGTACGGACGGACGCACGGACGGCTCGAGACGTCAACTATATACCCGCCGACTAATATCGGGGGTATAATAACCATATATCTATGTGTATACATAACCAAAACAATTCCCCTCCTCACCCACCCGGTGGATAAGACTAAAGAGTTCTTTGATCATGCACAAATAATTGTAGAACCCCTGACCTGTTTACCACTATTTACACTGGCCAGTGTTCTCTGTCAGACTAAACACGCTCTATATATTAAGGCTATAATGCGGTCTAGGGCAATTTGTGACATACAGTGTACCTACACAATGCTTTATTATTATTGTTAGATACTGGAAACACCAGGAAACACCTGGAAATACAGTTTATTTTTCGTTTTTCTGACCTGTGCTTTACCGATTAAGGATGTTATTGCTTGAATCTTAATTTTACACACTTTGAACCAAAAAAGGATAGTGGAATGGGATTGAAAGGCAGTTAACACAGTTATTGAAGAACGGCTAAAAAACTCTGAAATTTTTATAAAAACATGAGAAAGGTGGTGGGTCCCTAACATTTGGAGGAACAAATTTGCATAAATGGGGTGGTGGGTCCATCGGGGTCTGAAAAAATCTTTTTGGGCCCTATATGTGCAATTGTTTTGCAGACCGCCTCCCCCCACTGCCGACGAGCGTAACACTTTTTTGGGCATTGTGGAGAGAAGAATCAAAATATTAAAGAACAAAGAAACCGGCACCATTCACCAGCGCCGGAAAAATTATGCATGGAAAGAAATTTCTTTGGAAATAGCAGGGAAATATCCAAACAGAACCAAAACACGAAAAAAATTCTTCTGAGACGTTATCTTCTTGGCTCTTCATTTTCACACTGTGCTAATTAAAAAACCTCATTAATATCATTGAAACTCATTCTGCAGATATATAAACGCAAGCATGAGTCTCCACAAAATTATACCCAAAAATTATACCGCTATGCATGCCGATTGTGGCCGGTGAGTGTTCATGAATTAGTCGTAAGACGGCGTCAATTGACAGGTGACAAATCTGATAGATTGGATCAATCACACCATCGACAGCGTGTGTCGTTTGCGCTAAAATACCTTTGCGTTCAGCCGCTACCATATAAACTACCTGGTTTATAAAATAGTCTCGCCTCTGGCAGCAAGTGGAGCGAACAAGTCAGATTTTATTTGGCTCAATTAGTTCGTTGTTGTCAGAGCGTCGGTACGAGTGAGTTGAGCGGTCTGTAACCTTTATTGGAAGCAACCGCCCTCGTGCTGATGTCGGCGAGTGAGACGGTTTTGGATTAGGCTTAGCGCGACGGACTATGGAGCTAATCCCTGACGCCGCGTTAGCTGCAATACAGAGATCTCAAATTGCGGACACTGTTAGGTGGAGTCTCCAGTCTAACAGGGGCTATTTGACTCTTTGTGTTGAATTCCGGACGGAGGATGCTGGTATCCAGAGATCTTCTACCCCGAGCAGGAACGCCAAAACCAGCCGTACCATGAAAGAGGAGCCTCCTAAGAGAAAGACGCCAGCTCGAAGGAGAAGGGACGCAGCCAGACGGGCGAAATGGGGTGACTGTTGATCTGCCGGTCACCCCTCCCCGTGTGGTTCAGCCGTCTATAGTCATAGCCGGCGGGTCGAAGTTGTCTGAGAGACGCCCAGACGACTCGACCTGCATGGAGACTGACGACATAGTACCAGCTAGCAGGGATTCCGTGGATCTGCCGGAGGTCCCTGCTGTCGTCGTCGAGGCTTGCGGAGACAGGGACGTGGATACCACCCCAGATGTTCCTGCCGCCAGCTTCGACGTGGAACTGGATAGCTTTACACCTCGGACACCGGATTACCAACACATCCCGGTGTCCACCAGCTCCACCACCACCACCACCACCACAGAAAAGGAGCAGGCACCAACACCCCCTGCTGCTGCTGAGGAGGATTGGTTATCAGAACACCATGCAATGATAAGGAGATCTGAAGAAGCCGTAGCAAGATTAGAAATGGCTGACCAGCAGATGAAAGAACAAAAACAATTACAAGAACGATTACAAAAAGAACAAGAAGAAAGAATCGCACATCTCATCCAACAACATCAACATCAACAGAAATCTCCACCATCCTCAACAGAAAAACCAAACTCCAAGAAAAAGCGTAAAAAGAAAAGATAAACTGAATTATAAAATGCTTCCCTTTTTTTTCTTTTTTCTTCTCACATTAAAGGCAAAATCATGAGGGATTAAGGAAAGGGTCACTCGACCCTTTCGACAATCCCGGGCTAGCCCCCCGAACCACTCACTCAAAAATAGTCTCGCTTGGTGAATAGCACCCAAGAAGCTCATCTTTGGTCCATGCCATATGATGGTGCATCGAAGTAGTGAATACATTGACGGGTCATCAAGATAATTTAATGGAACGTTTATTAAGATTTCTTGCAAAACGTCCACATGGGGACATTCATTAGCATTATACATCAACTGTTAGTTCACAGAAAGTAAAGATCTTCGAATCACAGAAACCCCTCAATCTCGAACGAAATCCTTTAATTGTCCATCGAACAAATGTAGTTTATAGAATTTTCTGGATGGAAGTAATAGATAACAATGTTATGCTTGAGTTGAGAGAAGATTGTGGATTGTAAGCTATTTGAAGAGTCCATAACTGAAATTTACTTAAACTATTGCTCAGGAAGGTATAAGATTTCAACGTTTAACGACCTGAGTTTTCTGCAGACCTGATTTCATTGTAGTGGGATATCAAATGTTCCTGTATAGAACATCTGGAATGAATACTACAAACTTTCCACCCAATAATAATACATGTACCTCAACATGTCGGTGAGTTGAATGCCTCTACAGCCAAGTCGAACTGTGCATTGGTGCGAAAAATTATTATCAATTTTATCTGGAACATTGCCGATAGCCGATACAATTACAGAAATGCAGGCATTTAAAGACAATTTGTTGTGAATATGTTTCTTGTATGACATTTTGATGAGACCGCATAACGCAAGCATAAAAGAACTTCGATAACACGTGTGACAAATATGACATGGGTGTATCTAATATAAACTTGAGTACATAAGTTCTGCACATGAAGATGGGGATCATACACGGAACGAACTTGCAGTATAATTATGCGATGTCCAGAAAACTATCTCTGTGGAACTTAAATACACATGTATACCAATTGAACTCATTATATGAGGCTATCTTCCTATCCTAGCTCGATCAAAATCAGCCACGCTTTCGCAAATCTTGGGTGTGGAGTCAGTGAGTTGACATATGAGCTGCCCAGAGCTCCACAACAGTTTCTGTTTTGGTACGAACCTGAACATAATTTATCTCTAGTCGCTATAGATCGCATGTAATAAGCAGAGGTCTGGTAGAAATTAGCCAATGCGATTCTTCTTCACATAGAGCTCACATCTGAACGCTCTCGTTTGGTAGTCTGCGACAAAGCAATTACTGTCATGTAATCCCCTGATGCACACACAATTTGAACTAGATGTTATTCAAGGACGAGCAATTGTATATTTTCTCAGTTTCACAAAAGTATACCCTGTGTTTTTGTACATGTATTTTAATAAGAACGAATCACACAAATATTAGCTCCTATTCTTGTATTTGGACTTAGAATACACTAATTATTAATCTGGTTAACATGGAAGATGTCTGTAATTTCAACGCATTATATGCCGCTTCTGTTTTGGGTACTGCATTGTGTGATGTCCATTCAATTAATTTCCGTGAGCAGCTGAATTTCGGTAGAATTGACTTAGTGTGATGGCATTACATGAGCAATACAGTAGTCAAGTGAACAATTCTTATCCAAACCCCATAAGGGGGCGATATCAAGGGGAAGTAATTAAAGTATTGCTCAATACCGACAGCCTTATTGTTGAGGTAGGGATTTTTCTCCAGTCGAGTCACCCAATCAGGACATTTCCGATGTACATGTAATGATGGATGTAATCAGCATATATTCAGATTTGGATATTTTCAAATAGGTTAACATCAGATGAATTTATCTACTTTTCATGGTTGCTGTTTCCATTCTCATGAAATCTCGGAGCTACTGTTCGCAAAATATTCATATTGTATCAGATTGTATCAGCATACCTGGCACTTTTGTCAACAGGGGAACAAATGTGTTTACCAGTAATCACTGAAACCCACCTTAGGAGCGTTATCAATGAAAACTAGCAAATTTGGATGATTTCTCCATTTTGGTAACCATCTGAGTCACCATCCTGAATTTAGATTCATATGGATAATAATATGTTATTCTAACATATCATGGTTGTCGAATGATTAGATAGTATAATTTATTCAAAATAAGGTTGCTAGTAGCCACCGATATCAAACTGCTGTGAATAATTTAAGAGGCGTGTGTGAAAAATCATCAATTATTAGAATTTCGGTCGCCGTTTTGGGAGCCATCTTGGATTTTGAGGTCCAAATTGCACCGTCAAGAGGAAGTGTGATCCAATGGTATTATTGGTCGTGAAACATAATCATTTCACTATCTAAATGTTCCTCCCAGACTCAATGCCAACTCTTAAATTGTTCATGGTTGCCATTTTGATGATTTCATCTCATTTTCGTCGTTTCATTCTCTCGAATTCTTGAGTATAAACAGCCATTGTTCACAAACTATTCACATTGTTTCATATCTCCATATTATTACGCCAACACGGGGCAAATATATTCACCTGTATTCACTAAATCGCACGTTACATGTAGGAGTGATATCAAAGAAAATTTGACAAATTTTAGTGATTTATCAATTTTGGCAACCATTTTGGTTGCCATCTTGAATACAGATGCACTTTTTTGGTTGCAATTATATGGCAATCTATATGTTTAAACCTGTTGCAAATGTTTGTCATCAAATTCAGCTATTTTATGGCTAACACTTGGCTCGAATTACAAAATCGATATTTGGTAAAATTTCATAGCATATTTATGAATTCACATTTTGACGACATTTTGTAGGAATAAGACCTAAAGTATGACATATTATCATGTTAAAATTGTTAGGTATTCAAATGTATTTAAAATTAAGTTGCTATTAGCCACCAATTTCAAACAACCGTGAATGTTTTAAGAGACATGTGTGAAAATTCATCATTTTCCCGAACTTCGGTCGCCATTTTGGCGGCCATCTTGGTTAAATGTGGTCAATTTTTCTGTTAAAGTGAAGCCTGTTATCATAGTATCACAACAGTAGAGAAATATTATATTTCCTACCATAACTTCACTACTAGCTATTAATCAAACTGATTCAGTGCCTACTCTGAAATTTTGGATGGCGGCCATCTTGATGACGTTATAAATCCACCGAGTCGCGACCCCCAGTTGTCTAACATTTGTGTTCTGGTGCCCCAGATATCAAGCAACACCATGAGCATAGTGGCTATATTTCTTCACAAAATGCACACGGGGGCCAAAAATTGGACATAAGAGCCTCTACTAGAAGGGTAAATATTTGCCTCGAGTGTACTGTCACTAAATTCTCCCAACGTGCAGATTCGTTGACTTTCAAGTACAATTCGTGGACTTTTTTCAACGTGCCAGAAATGTTATGCATTGATGACGAATTGAATTCAAGTTGAAAGAAAACAAAGATGCATTCATTCTATTCTACATTTAGCACAACGTGTGAACATCGAATTTTCCACCTTGTTCGAAATGTTTCAGTTCACAAAATACAAATTATTGAAACTTTAGATAAGCGATTAAATTATTTTTATAGTTTCTGACATATTATTAATGTTATTGTTAGTTTGTCCAATTATGAATGTTGGGCCCAGCGTAGATTTGGTAAGACGAGAGATTATTTTCATGGTCGCTTCTGTGTCATCAAGTGCTGGAATATTTTGACATAGATCTATATGACCAATCAACTCAACATAACTTATGGAAGGTGTTATTAGTTATATACCAACTAACAACACCTGGATTTATGAAATACCTGAAACCCAATACAAGGCGCAAGTTAAATGATAAAATGAAATATGGATCGTCATCTTAAAGTAGTTAGATGTGATCAGAAAAGTTTGATTACTTTTAGGAAAGTATTGTATTTGTAATCATATATAAAAAGTACTTGTATTATATTTAATATTCGTGGTAAAATAATTTAGGCCATTGTTGTAGAAATAATGTAAGACGTTCAGATCGTCAGAACATCTGGTTAATCATTCTAAATGAAGACATCATTGCCATTAAACGCGAGATGTCCGCCAATATTCTATTAATTCCATTTCCCAACGACTCTGTTCATAATTTGAAGAAATATTAATTGTCTTTGGTATAAATCTATGGGAGGCCAAATTCACTTTTAATAATTATTTGCACTTAAGCACTATTATTTTCGCTTAAGCACAAATATTTGCCCTTAACCTCATATATGTACATTTCATTCCCATCAATATAGATCTTCTCTTAAAAATAAAATAGACATCCCCATGTTTGAACTTCTAATGCGTGGTGGACTCTGTCAATATCAACATGGTGTGTTAGGTAATGGTTTGTAATTTCCTTAGAAATGTCGACGACGACAACAACAACAACAACAACAACAACAACGTCGACGACGACGACGACGACGACGACGACAACAACAACGTCGACGGTGACGATAACAACAACAACAACAACAACGACGACAACACCAACTACCACGACTACTACTCCAGGTGAGACTTATATACACGGGTTGTGGGTTGGAAACATCGCATCGCATTATCCAGTTCATGATTGGCCATTTTCTCCCTCATCAGAAGTCTCATTTTGAATTTTCGTAATCTAGCAGCCTTTTGACTCAACACGTCTATCGCGGACGTCCATATTTTCCACTCGGAATGGACTTTACTGCAATCATTAGATGCATTAGATGATAATAGTTAACGCGGCCTTTTGTCTCCGCGGGTCCTACTAAAACCCGACCGCACCCGACCGCACCCGACCGCACCCGACCGGACCGCCCCCAGGGGTCCGAGCGAGATGGGGTTTGCACTTTCGTGTAGAATGGACCCGAATGTACCAAAGTTCTAATCCCCAAGTCGATAGCCCGAGCGAACACGGCCCTGTTAACCCCTGACTTGCGGCCGTTTCCGCCAGGTACGGGAAATCCAAAAAGGCGCCGACCGCACCACCCCTGACTGCCTGGCCACGAAAATGGACATTATATCATGAAGGAAATACGGCTATTCATCCATGCGCGTTCGGACAAGTCGCTAACTGCAGCGGAAGTGAATAAATTAACCCATACGCTGCTGCCGAATTCGCTATAAATGTACGCAAAAACGCCGAAATTAGCACCCGCCGACCGGACCGCCCCTAGGGGTCCGAGCGAGATGGGGTTTGACTATCGTGTAGAATGGGCCCGAATGTACCAAATTCCAATCCCCAAGTCGATAGCTCGAGCGGACACGGCACTGTTAACCCCTGACTCGCGGTCGTTTCCGCCAGGTACGGGAGATCCAAAAAGGCGCCGACCGCACCTCCCCTGACTGCCTGAACACGGTAATGTACATTATATCATGAAGGAAATACGGCTATTCATCCATGCGCGATCGGACAAGTCGCTAGCTGCAGCGGAAGTGAATAAATTAACCCATACGCTGCTGCCGAATTCGCTATAAATGTACGCAAAAACGCCGAAATTAAAACCCGCCGACCGGACCGCCCCAGGGGTCCGAGCGAGATGGGGTTTGCACTATCGTGTAGAATGGACCCGAATGTACCAAAGTTCTAATCCCCAAGTCGATAGCTCGAGAGGACACGGCACTGTTAACCCCTCACTTGCGGCCGTTTCCGCCAGGTAAGGGAGATCCAAAAAGGCGCCGACCGCACCTCCCTGACCACTGCCTGACCACGGAAATGGACATTATATCGTGAAGTGAATACCCATATGCATCCATGGGCGATCGGACAAGCGCTAGCTGTAGCGGAAGTGAATAAATTAACCCATACGATGCTGCCGAATTCGCTATAAATGTACGCAAAAACGCCGAAATTAACACCCGCCGACACATCTATAGGCCGGAGTTATACAGTGTGTGTGTAATTTATTTTAGATGAAAAACATGACTGTTGGAAGGAAACTTGAAACTGATTCTTTGCCTACATGTATCTATATCTAACAGAATGTTTGTTGGTTATTAAAATTGAAGTTGATTACAACACCGAAGTGTCAGTGATATGTCCAAACGCAAACAGAGGCAAATGTATAATGACAAAATCGACAAATTATCATGCACGAGAAGCATGGTGTTTCACAAACATATAAACACTTATGTTGAGATATGTTCAAAGTTAGCACATGGAAGCAGGCTTTATTATGATAAGAACGCATATTTTCTCGCGTGATATCCCACAGGTCCCTGGCACAATAGACCTCAACCACCCAAATACAGATATGTCTTTGAGTGGTTTGGGTGTATTGTGCCAGGGACCTGTGGGATATTCCTCCGAAACATTGATATTTCTCTCGGTAATATCAGTTCCAATGGGGTTTTATTACTGTGAAACAAATCAATGAATATCAAACAATATAATTTGACATACTATATACGATATTACACGACGTTAGCCACATGCAGACGCCATTTTGACGTCATATCTAACCAAGTAAATTGAAAGCAGTTGCTGCTTATATATTATCTTGTTATATATGGTTGTTGGGATATCCGAAAGATTTATTGGACAGTGTTGTGAACTAACTTGCAAAGATGGTTTGCAGTATTCATTAAGTCAAAGTGGAGTGGCTCAGGGGCGCGTGGGGTAATTGTTAGGGAAGGGGGGCTGAAAACCTGTAGAATGAGATTGTACTATGAATGGATTCTTGTAGTCGATTTCAACTGGGAATAGGTTATACTGGCGCACCTCTGCCCATCTGTCAACCTGTACGTCCGTCTAGCCGTGTGTTCATCCATGCATCTGTATGTATACGTCCATCCGATGTCTGTTCGGTTGACTTAGGTCTGAATCAGTATTCTGTGTTTTACGCCATATTTTCGGACAAGAATTATGCTCGCAAAATGAATCATCAGTGTGTTCTGTCAACAAATATTTCTCGTGGGGTATATCATCATGACATAGGTATTCAAACTGGCGTCATTTGGGTTCTCATTCTACCGACAAACGCAGCAAATGCTAGGTGCGGTTTGGAACCCCTGAGTCCACACCCTGGGTCTGTGTTTTACACTAATAATTCATCAATCTAATCGACTTGAGTGTGTGCATGTGTCGAGAATGTTACCACTTGGTGATCAGCAATCAGAATCGCGGGTACTAAATAATAAACGCTCTTTATATAAAAACAAAACTGAAAGTTTGATATAAACTCTTTAAACTTCGATCAAGCCTTGTTATTTTAATATATGCTTCATGCAGCTTTGTTTGAGGTTGCATATCGATATTCATGTCTATGTGATATTCATTATAAATAGAGAGGTTAAGGTAATAAGGTGTAACGTGAACATCAATGTATAGGAGTAGTCCTGTCTGGTGCATCGACACTTCATGCAGGTTTGTTTGAGGTTGCATATCGATATTCATGTCTCTTTATATGATATTTGCTTATCTTACAGTCGTCGGTATATATAGGCTAGTGAATATGTAAAAGTTGTAGTTGGAAACTTTGGACAATTCATCGACTAATGTCTTTTCTATTTGCTTTTATAAGCTATATAATAATTCAAACACGCGAACTTGAAGGTCAAGACCCTGTTCTGTTATCAAATATTTCGTCAAAGCATGCATTGAGCGGTCGGGTAGAGTACACTGAATACTTGACTTGAAACAAATTTTATTTACAAAAAATACGAAAGGGATTTGGACGCATGTTTTGCAACTTATAAAGCCCCTCTCCCAATACGATAACACACAAACACGATGACGGTTTTACGTATATACACTGAATATTCGGGTACACGCAAGGAAAATTGTTTCAAGACTAGCAGGGCATAACCCCGACAATATGCTTAGTTAGACTGATATGATGATTGCAAACGGTTAACAGCTTTTAAATAGCATATATATTGGCTATACATTTAATATACAACAATAATTGTCGTATAACCAACAATGTATCATAGACTTCAGTTGCGATAAACTACAAATAAACAATGCATGCATGTTGCGGTCATTAGCTACATGTGGCCATATATGACCCCTGTCAGTCTAGACTATCAATACACTATCAATAAACATCCACCCATAATCCCCTAATACACAGTGTGTTCGGGAGTGTATTGTGAATCACATATACCAGCAATGTTAATTGCCGCTGTCTGCCACAGAGGTGAAAGGTTATACCCGAGTGATTTCTAACTATCATTGTAAAGAAATTGTGAATTAATTTTTATAGCGTTTCTTCGCCACATATCAACAGGTAAATATACAATTTTCCGAGATGATGTAAGGCACCTGAGTGAATTTTGAAGTTTGTAAGTTTGCATTATCCTGACAACGTTCCTTTACAAACTATCAAGATTAAGCATGACAAATAAACAGCATTCGTTTAAATGCATTGCAGGGTATGGATAAAAGCTGGGAATTAATTTTGATGCCATCGGAAAGGGGAACATTCCCTCTGTATAACTAGATATTTCCCGAGCCCCTCCCTTCTGGATAAGTTGCCGACATATTAAGAAACAAAAGTTGGGGTCCAAACTCACTAAATTTACAGAGTGCATATGTTACAGAATATGTTTGTTGAATCTGCCGAATTTATTACTTGAAACGCTGAGAAATTTCCACGCTGTGGTAAGAACCTGGGAATTAATTTTGATGCCATCGGAAAGGGGAACATTCCCTCTGTGTAACTAGATATCTCCCGAGCCCCTACCTTCTGGATAAGTTGCCGAGATATTAAGAAACAAAAGTCGGGGTCCCAACCTCACTAACTTTACAGAGTGCATCTGTTATAGATAATATCCGATGAATCTGCCGAATTTATCACTTGAAACGCTGAGATATTTCCACGCTGTGGGCAGAACCTGGGAATTAATTTTGATGCCATCGGAAAGGGGAACATTCCCTCTGTATAACTAGACATTTCCCGAGCCCACCCTTCTGGAGAAGTTGCCGAGATATTAAGAAACAAAAGACGGGGTCCCAATCTCACTAAATTTACAGAGTGCATATGCTATAGATAATATTCGATGAATCTGCCGAATTTATCACTTGAAACCCTGGAATATTTCCACGCTGTGGACAGAAGCTGGGAATTAATTTTGATGCCATCGGAAAGGGAAACATTCCCTCTGTATAACTAGATATTTCCCGAGCCCCTCCCTTCTGGATAAGTTGCCGAAATATTGAGAAACAAAAGTCGGGGTCCCAACCTCACTAAATTACAGAGTGCATCTGTTATAGATAATATCCAATGAATCTGCAGAATTTATCACTTGAAACGCTGGGATATTTCCACGCTGTGGGAAGAACATGGGAGTTAATTTTGATGTCATCGGAATGGGGAACATTCCCTCTGTATAACTAGATATTTCCCGAGCCCCTCCCTAATGGATAAGTTGTCGAGATATTAAGAAACAAAAGTCGGGGTCCCAACCTCGCTAAATTTACTGAGTGCATCTGTTACAGAATATGTTTGTTGAATCTGCCGAATTTATTACTTGAAACGCTGAGATATTTCCACGCTGTGGGCAGAACCTGGGAATTAATTTTGATGCCATCGGAAAGGGGAACATTCCCTCTGTGTAACTAGATATCTCCCGAGCCCCTACCTTCTGGATAAGTTGCCGAGATATTAAGAAACAAAAGTCGGGGTCCCAACCTCACTAACTTTACAGAGTGCATCTGTTATAGATAATATCCGATGAATCTGCCGAATTTATCACTTGAAACGCTGAGATATTTCCACGCTGTGGTAAGAACCTGGGAATTAATTTTGATGCCATCGGAAAGGGGAACATTCCCTCTGTATAACTAGACATTTCCCGAGCTCACCCTTCTGGAGAAGTTGCCGAGATATTAAGAAACAAAAGACGGGGTCGCAATCTCACTAAATTTACAGAGTGCATATGCTATAGATAATATTCGATGAATCTGCCGAATTTATCACTTGAAACCCTGGAATATTTCCACGCTGTGGACAGAAGCTGGGAATTAATTTTGATGCCATCGGAAAGGAGAACATTCCCTCTGTATAACTAGATATTTCCCGAGCCCCTCCATTCTGGATAAGTTGCCGAAATATTGAGAAACAAAAGTCGGGGTCCCAACCTCACTAAATTACAGAGTGCATCTGTTATAGATAATATCCGATGAATCTGCAGAATTTATCACTTGAAACGCTGGGATATTTCCACGCTGTGGGAAGAACCTGGGAGTTAATTTTGATGTCATCGGAATGGGGAACATTCCCTCTGTATAACTAGATATTACCGAGCCCCTCCCTAATGGATAAGTTGTCGAGATATTAAGAAACAAAAGTCGGGGTCCCAACCTCACTAAATTTACTGAGTGCATCTGTTACAGAATATGTTTGTTGAATCTGCCGAATTTATTACTTGAAACGCTGAGATATTTCCACGCTGTGGGCAGAACCTGGGAATTAATTTTGATGCCATCGGAAAGGGGAACATTCCCTCTGTGTAACTAGATATCTCCCGAGTCCCTCCCTTCTGGATAAGTTGCCGAGATATTAAGAAACAAAAGTCGGGGTCCCAACCTCACTAAATTTACAGAGTGCATCTGTTATAGATAATATCCGATGAATCTGCCGAATTTATCACTTGAAACGCTGAGATATTTCCACGCTGTGGGCAGAACCTGTGAATTAATTTTGATGCCATCGGAAAGGGGAACATTCCCTCTGTGTAACTAGATATCTCCCGAGCCCCTCCCTTCTGGATAAGTTGCCGAGATATTAAGAAAAAAAAGTCGGGGTCCCAACCTCGCTAGATATTTCCACGCTGTGGGCAGAACCTGGGAATTAATTTTGATGCACATGGGTGGCACTTCCTCTCCATCCAAATGCAGTTATGAAAATACTGAGGTTGCAATGATTGTTATTTGGCCGCAGACATGCCATGATGTACTGGTGTATGAAATGTGGGGATATCTCCAAAACCCGAAGTAGTGTCAATTTTGACTTAACTGGCTACCATGATGAGCAGAGTTATTGGGCATTTCGGCAATCAATTACTCATCACAATAAACAAATAGAGACAAGATATTAGAGTTTGTTTTAGTATGTTAGTGGTCACCAGTGAATGCATAAATTCCCTTATCCCCATATGAAGAATCTAGTTAATGTTTCGGTAAGTTTGATAATCTTCGATTGTGATCAAAAAGGTGATGATGCGAGATTATATGAATTTACTAATTCTGGACCAGTATTTTCGTGTGGTTTTTTCTTTTCCCCTATCAAAAGTTATTCAAAATATTGTAAAATTTTCAGAAAGTAGTAAAAATTACCATTTTTCACTAATCTTCCCAATTTTCAACTTATAACTCGTTCGGACAAGGTTGTTTATAATTCCCCTTTATCGATCTCCATAGTGTTTCATTTTATGACCGTGAAGCCTTCTTGATATGCGGAATTCTAAGTGTAAAATATACCATACGTTTGTTCTGAGAAAATTATATTTTAGGGGTGGGTTTAAGTTTATGCCGATAGTGCATTTTCACAGAAATATAATTGGCATTCCATCATACAAATGGTTTTGCTAACTCTGGGGAAATATGTGAGATATCTCGCGGGTCAATATGATATGTGGTTCACAAGTTATAGCCAATTATATGTGACACTATTTTTCAGAAACCAAGTATTATTTTTTGCAATTTTAAAATATTTATCGCAATATTTTCGTACTAGCTTGTAAAATGATCCATTGTTGTATCTCATGTTGTTGTATGGTGATTCATAATTAATATAAAGGATGTTGTGTTCATTTTGTAACCGCAATAATTTGTTTATACGCAAACACTTGTACTCGATGAAAATTTTATTTTAGGGGTAAGAGTTGTCTTTCTGAAAACTCCATGTTGGGACACACCCTGAAGCGGGCAACAAGCAAAATCGGATGCGTCATATTAAGACCTTTAATTTGATATATAACCTTTGTTGGCGGGTGGGGGGGGGGGGATGCAGCCAACTTCTAAACTAGAGGCTTTCTGAGAATTGGCCCACGTACGATATATAGCGATTGCTATTCAAACTGAGTAACAGGTGACACGCGAGGTAATTTAGAAATTAGTATACTGATTTAATCGGAATGGTGATAACTCTATATACACGTACTTTGACGAGATAACGCAGATTTGTATGAAAGAATTTACAACACCACAATTTATCAACTTAATGTATCAAATATTTTAGAGGTTATGGGAACGTCCTAGAAAGCACTTCTCCAAACATTGGCGAAACTCCATTTGATCTCTACTTCGCTATTTTCAACATATTCTTCAGCTTGTGAAATGCACACTGGCTACGAACAGAAGATTCTGAATGGAGAGGTATTTTGTCTTAAGTACCATAGTACCACGATGACAGGTGATGATGCGAGGTCCAGCTGTAACTCGGAAGGAGCACACCTGGTTACCATAGAATCCCGACCTATGCTTGATGCACTGGAGCAAATGATGGTGGATGCAGACTACGGTAGAGGTGAGAATTATTTACAGTTTTAGACTTCATTTATTTAGTTATGATTTTCTCAAATTATGTCTGGGGTTTTGTTTAATTTGATATATGTGACATAACAGTTGAGAATCGCCAACCAATTATAAATTATAAGCACACATTCTACACTTTTATGACATGAACAGTTTTTGGGAATGTATTCAGGGTTTCAGGCTGATTTATACGAAAGTTATTTAAAAAACTATACTGTATTTTATAAAATAACAAAGTTTGGACGATCGCGATCGCACGAAAGATACTATCTCCTTTGATATTGGATTTTCTAACCATTTACTCGATAATATTTAGATGTTTTAACTCTTTCAGTGCCAGGGGCCGATCTCATCGTCCCTAATTTACGGTCTGTAAAATCGCCCCTAAAAAAAAAATTTTTTTTTTTTTTTTTTTTTTAGATATTTTTGGGTTGAATTTTTTTTGGGTATGCTTAAGCACGCTATAGCGAATTTAAAATCAAACTGGATAAAACCTTAGGGGCATGTTATAACTCAAAACTATCACCAAGTATTTATAGTAATAATTTTGATGCCCATGAAAAACGTAAGATACCCTGGCATTAAACCTACAAAATATATCTGCTAAAGAATATAAGAAAACATTATTAAAATTGTAAAAAATTGCAAAAAATAATAACAAATGATGAAAAATTGTTAGGCCAATGCATTCTCTTATATATGCGAGGCGACCTATGGTCGACTCGCATATATAACAGAATGCATTGGCACAGGGTATATGGGTTGATAAAAAAATCGGACCTGGCACTGAAAGGGTTAAAGGTAAAGAATAGTTATATTAGTTAATTTTTCACTATCAAAATGACATTCTTCGGTATCACTGTGTCTAGTATATAGTGAAGCAGAAACCAGTTTATAATGTCGCCCAGTGAACCAGGGACCAGTCTATAGTGTCACCAAGTGAACCAGAGACCAGTCTATAATGTCGCCAAGTAAACCAGGGACCAGTCTATAATGTCGCACAGTGAAGCAGGGACCAGTCTATAATGTCGCCCAGTGAACCAGGGACAGTCTATAATGTCGCCCAGTGAAGCAGAGACCAGTTTATAATGTCGCCAAGTAAACCAGGGACCTTCAAGGAAACTTCAGACCCATAAGTGGTCATATAAGCTCTCATCGAGTTCAGGCCGGACATATACCTTCATATGTTCGGCCGCTTGCTGCTCTGCGACTTTCTTCGGGAGGCCAGGAACGGCCCATCAAGAACACATTGTAATTATCAATTTGTACATACATCATTTTACCAAAATAAAATAACCCCAAAAATCATATAAACCAAAAAAATATGTCCACTGTACAATACTTATATATATATAGATGTATATCATGTCCTGTTCATTATCGTTCAAAATTACTTCAGCGAATAAAAATCTGAATTAACACTGTATATGATTGTTAAAATATGATTTCACCTACGCCCGTGCACGACATGGGGAAGAAGGGTGGGATAGAAAAATGCATCAACACCTCTGGGTAACTCGCCAAACTCCAATCTCCTCACCTCTCTCTCTCTGTATCACATCGATCATCTCGGGTGTTCGCGCCCTTCTTCTCTTCCGATCAACATCACATACCATTCGATACAACAGTGTTCAAACATGCTATTGGAATTAAAATCTCTTTCAGTGCAATACAATAATCATACATATATATAGAGAGTATATCATGTCTTGTTCATTGTCATTCAGATTTATTTCAGTGAATAAATAAAAATCTTAATTAACACTATATGAAATTGTCAAAATACGCTTTCACGTACGCCCGTACAATATGGGGGAGGTAAATACAACAACATACGACAACTACGCAAAACTCTAAGTGCAATTGCCGGGCCCTATCTACATGCAATTCTCCCTATGTCTCGCTCTCGCTCTGCGCGTACCGCATCCGTCTGGTCCCTGGTCTTCCTGCTTGCGTTTGCTCGAGTTTATACATATGCATACTTTTAAACAACTAACAAAACTAACAAACTTTAACAGTACAACACGAGCCCCGTTCTTCATTCCAGCGCACCATATGACTCGCTCAGCAACAACAAAATCATTAAAGGGACAACTCGGGACTCCACCATCATACCCCATATTAAAGCTCGTGGGCCCTCCCTCACACAAAATTCAATTCAATTCAATTCAACCTTTGCCGGGTTCAGACATGACAATTTTCTGTGTACAATAACTCCAACAACAACAAACCGTGGGGTGAAGGAGAAGATCAATCGATCTTTTCGACCATCCCGGGCGCTTCGCGCCAGTCTACTCTCTTCTCAGGGACCAGTCTATAATGTCGCCCAGTGAAGCAGATACCAGTTTATAATGTCGCCAAGTAAACCAGGCACCAGTCTATAATGTCGCCAAGTAAACCAGGGACCAGTCTAGAGGGAGATGGAGATGTTACTGTCTAACATGCATTATATATCCGTCTTTTTGACCTATGGAGAATTGACGTATCCCTGCAATACCAACATGTACATGTCCAGCTATTCTATTCCAAGGGTATAATATCATAATCGTGCCTGCCTATATAAATAACCAATGGTAATATAAATATAGTCTCAGGAGATTATGAAATGTTATTCATTTAATTAATACAGGACCTTGATTGAAAAATCCAGGTGGGACAATGTTTCGATGCCAGCACCTAGATAGTTCTTCCTCGAATGTCCCGCCTAAGGGACATTTACGCTTGTGTGTCGCCCAGACATGGACATATCTTATGAAATCACGTTCAACTGAATCATTGATATGTTATGGCGTAGCCGAGGGATATGGGTGGTGGGGAGGGACCCGGGGCTTGGACATGGAGGGGTGCTTAATTGGTGTCTGCCCCCAACTTTGGTCAAATTTGTCAACAGTTACATATTTCATACCTTACACTAGATTGCATGGTTGGAAATTTGAAATTGTTCCCTTAGTTTGACTTTACAACAATGACTGAGGAAAGTCCCTCCTAATGTACATACACACATTTTAATAATAATGTGTTCGTTTAAAGTGTAATTGTCAGCCGCGCTCATTTAAAACAATATTAACAATATTCAATTCCTATCTAATCATCGGGGCCGACTTATCTCAGGTCGACTTCGCGTCGGGTCGTCTTCGTATTGCGCCAACTTCATACAAGTGTATTGGGCCGAGTTCACATGGGCCCAACTTCACTTCTACTCCTTTGACCAATAGTCACATGATTTTGTAAAACTTCCATTGGCTGATTGAGTTACTTTTAAAGGTTTAGTATTTGTACCCGTATTTACATTCCGGAATATCCCAGAGGATGCGTGACTACTCATGCCCAAGACCAGTTGCCCCGGGAATGATCTTATGTTCCGGGCGACTGCTATATTAAGTCGAAGGCGGTTGACCAAATAATGTTTGCTTTCACTTCATCCAATTTTCATTTTATTTAATATTAAAAACGTTTGCCTTTACAAATATAAAAAAATAAAAAATTATTCCCCCTAACAGGCGAGTGGATACAATTAATTTCGTGATTGGTTGCAATCATGCATCTCTTAACAGGAATCTGAGTGGCATGGCTTCATTGTCTAGAGGCTTAGAAGTTAGAACAAACCCTACGTGATTGCCGGTCAGATTATCCTGAACAACAGAACAAGTGCGATAAAGAAATAACGAATTCTAGCACCTAACCTATATAATCAGCATCCAGCAAGCGGATGCCCAACATAAACTTCTTAAATTGCGTAATCAGAACAATGTATGGGTGTCAACGTACTTTTAACGTCTTATTTTTTGGCTTTGTGCTGATTAAAATGCGTCTACGAAAATAGACAACATAAAATACAAGACAGATAACTCTATATATCCCGTCTACGCTCACGCTTTCCGATGTCCAGCGCTATATAATTGCACTATAGTTAATCAGCTATTGACTCCTGGCAATGTTGAGCCTGCAAAACGCGTTATTTTTCAAACTAGCTGGCGACTTGGTGAATTTTGAAAGACGTAACACATGTAGGTTATTGAATAATCATGTATAGGAATGCAGTGTAATTAATAGAAATTGATGACAATTGGTGCAAATTTCAACTTAATGCATATTTTGTTGTGTTTATCTTTGGTTTATTTTTCACGACATGGTCAGTTTGAACATTATCATGATTCATTTGGTGGAAAGCTGATATAACCTATCAGCTTCCGGATTATTCTCGTATTTCTTTTCAAGGCGATCTATGGGTGGATGGATTCGACGTCTCCGGTAATGACATAATGCTCACATGGGACAACACAGATTTGCCATTTGAGGATTGGTCGATCAACAACGGTCAGACTGGAGGTAACGAGAACTGTGTCCGAATTGCATACGAATCAAGCATGTATCTAATGAAGGACATATTTTGTGACAACTCATTATTCAGATACAAGTATATCTGCCAGATATAACGTTCCTGTGGAATATGACTGACTGACATCGTTGTGACCAAAAGACCAACTTGATGGATCCGACTTCTTCGGAAATGGCATAATGATATCCTGGAACAAGAAACGTTGCCATTCGAGGACTGCTCGAGCCGAAACGGCCAGGATGGAGGTGGCCAGGAATGCGAATTGCATACGACTACAGCCAGAACATATAATAATGAAGGACACGTGGTGTGACAATGCATTGAAAATCTACAAGTATATCTGTCAGATATATAACGTTTCTATGGACAACTGATGTCTTTGGCAATTATAAAATGATAACCTGGGAAAGGAAACGTTTGCCATTCGAGGATTGACAAGAGACGATCACAATGACAATGACATACGGTTCATGGAGGTAACCATGACATACGGTTCATGGAGGTATCCAGGACATACTGTTCATGGAGGTAACCAGGACATACGGTTCATTGAGGTAACCAGGACATACGCTTCATGGAGGTAAACAGGACATACGGTTAATGGAGGTAACCATGCAGGACATATGGTTCATGGAGATAACCAGGAAAGACGGTTCCAGCTTGTATCAAGTGGATGTAACCAGGACATACGGTACCAGTGTATGAAATGAAGGACACGTTATATGTTGAACCAGTATGTCCATCACAAAACTCTATAAACCGTTACTTGTGTCAGCTTTTCTTGTTCGTAGGTGACTACATACCTTGTCAGTTGTCAATATGCACTCTATTGAATGGTACCTGCTATGGTACGGCTAATGAACCAGTCTACGGTTATACACGAGCTTCATACGCTTCAGGATAGCTTTGATGGCCCAATCTCGGAGTCTCTGACAAGATCTGGCTAATGTTTCATAATTATAAGTCACGGTTCCAACTTGATGCCTCTATGTCAGAGTGAAGAAATAATTTGAATTACTGAATGGAATTCAGCATCATATTCCATATATTGAGATTCTTTTATGGGAATTTATTGAAACCGAATATATTGGCGATTGTAAGCTGCCATATTGGTGGCTATTGTTGAAACAGTTAAAGAAAAGAGTTGGGAATGGGCTATAGAGGTCCTATTGGAAATTTATTTCGTAACTTAAAATTTCTTTCCTCTTTATTTCTTTTTACACTCTTTGGCCTCAAAACATAGAAATAATACTAACTGGTATCCATATTACTTGCAGAAACCCAGCACCGTACTCCCTGCCTTGTAAATTGCTGTAATTCCATGTCACTCTGCCATTAAAACGCACGTGAACAGCTACATTAGCACTCAATATAAATGGAAGGGAATTATACTATAAACAAAGACAATTGCCATCAGTAATTTATATTATACTATAATCTGCTAACGAAACCAAACGAAAACGAAACTTTTACGTATGGATATCAAATTTGTTTGCATAAAACTAAGAAAGTAATTTGAAAGAACAACAAAGAAAGCTAAAACATGCCAGTATTCAGCTAAAACAAATTTAAATTAAAAATCTGGGGTAAACTGATAAATACATGTAAAGAGCTGTCTTTGTCCTTAACTTTTAACTAGATCAACTGACCATACAGATATAATTTAATTAAAATATGGACAAGTACCGGTATCAGACATGAAACTCGTTGTCCAATTCAAATTGTTAACAGCGTATAGACAACGCTACCGGTTGCATGTGTTTTTCAATACAATCGATGGCACTTCTCATTTCGATTCCAGTGTTTCAATACACGAGTCAGTGGTCTATATCAGACATTAAAAATGTAAATATCATTAAAACCCAGCTCATTTGTTCTACCTCATCCTCATATTTCTCCGAATGGGCACTTTATATCATATTATATACCACAAAACTATATTCGTAATCTAGAAAGTTCTTGCTTTATGCCACAGTCAACATTCGTAATATAGAACGTCCATCTCCACAAACGTATGCACAATGAGCACCACGCGGAGGTCTCTAACCGATAAATAGTTCTCTGCTGCACACACACAAGTCTAAACATATGCAGTGCTTATGCACACCACGTAATTCAATTACTTGTCGGTAGAGGCGTTCGGCTCATTTCCATACAGGGGTATATATCATATTGAAACCAATTGTAAGCATTAATGGTCTGTTCTGTTCTTCTGGACACAACAATATTCTGACACTATATGTATATGAATAAGTGACCAAAATATAGATTCAATTGCGTCGACAGTATATATTACATATATATTCTACACTATGCTCAACCCAAAACAAATATTCTGATATGTTAGTGTACATCGATGTTTCTTTTCTAACAAAGTTGTACTGCGTGGTATTTTGTCAATTGTGTTCACGACAAAGTCCACACGCAATTCACACTCACAAGGGGCGTGGTGTTGTTGTCAACTTGTCAGCCAAGGACTATTAATTTCCAGAAACGCATTAAACGTCTCAACTATTGATATTTATTGTCAAGGCGGACCGAGGCACGCCCCTTCCTTGTCAGGGTGGACGGAGGCACGCCTCTTCCTACATTTCAGCCTTATAAGGGGTGTTGTTTTTTGAGTGGTTCGGATCAAGTGGTTTCTTCGTTGTTGATTAAATTTAATGAAAAACAGCAGTACTTAAGTGTAACTTGTGGCGGATATATAACCAAATGTGTTCGATTGGCGCATACGCATTATTAAAAACATCTTTCCTTTAACGTACATAATTAACCTCTTCGCTGCTATGACGTCCGTAACTATTACGGATGTAAAAGTGCACGTCGTGTGATATATGGTCCGTAGTTACTACGGACCTACTTCAGCACACTAGCAGTAGACCATTAATCATAACTGGAACTCACAGATTGGTGCATCGGAATAACTGTATCTTGAAGTTTCCATCAGTGTATGATGTTCTAAGATTTTGAACGATATCAGCATTTCAACTGAGTCAGTTTTATGGTTCTTGTGATGTTCCGTTATATTTATCCACTGGAAAATGGCAATAATGTCAATTGCCCAGCACACGACGTCATAACATCACTTATCAGCGAAAAGGTTAGACGATGTTCGATAAATGGAACATAGTCCAAACTCCAAAGTTACTGTCCAGACTTAAGTGATATTTTTCAAGATGTTACAAAATGACACTTAATATACCCATGCAGTGTATTCGCGGGCAGACAGACGAGGGCAAATCGGACAGAGTGAACCTTTCTTTATCGTTTGCGGGGCATAAAACAAATATTTCCTATCAGTGCATATCAACGTAACGCGCAACACACGAGCGCGACGACGATCGCTATAAATAAAATTATATTTCTCTAAGATTGCTTCAAATATATATAAACACAATAATTTGAGTAGTTATACTGCATGAGCCTTCCCGTGTTATTGGTATATTGAAGTGAAAGCTGCAAAATCATCCTGGACAACAATGCATATAATGGTCGCCGACCACACGCCCCCCGCATAAAAAGATGATTTTCGCAGGAGGGCGACCTTTTCAGAACAACACAATCGAATTTTGGTAACTATATCATTCAAAGAAATAAGATTGGAATGATAAAACGTTTTTTTCTGCTGCACAAGTCGCAAATTAAAAATATATGGGTAACAATAACCTAATGTTTCAATTATCTCTGCATTCGAAATTGTGGGAGAAGGTAATTTCACAATGAAGGTACCCAAACTGAAAACGGACCCATGTCTTTCTAAGTCAAGGAAGAGGAATGCCTCTGTGAAAACAGATTTATTCCGTCGTCCATATTATGTTGCACATTATTAGTATATGGGTAAGGGGGTCTGGATGAGATTAGCAGACACGAGGCCCAAAAACATTTGTTCCGACCACAAGAACCACTACCTCCCTACTTGCAAGAAGAAAGTTGCTTTCCTCTACATTTCAGCCTTATAAGGGGTATTGTTTTTTGAGTGGTTCGGATACTGAAAACTGAAAACTGACCCATGCATTTCTATGTCAAGAAAGAGGAATGCCTCGGTGAAAACATATTTATTCCGTCGTCCATATTATGTTGCACATTATTAATATATCGGTCAGGGGGTCTGGACAAAATTTGCAGACACGAGGCCCAAAAAACATTCGTTCCGACCACAAGAACCACCACCTGCCTACTTGCAAGAAAAATATTGTTTTCCTCTGCAAAATTTGGGATCAACCCACCCCCCTTATCCCATATTTGACACATTTTAATGTTTTTTTCTTAATTGTTTATTAGGAATACCATCCCAAATGTATTCCTTGTTCACTCTTGTTTCCAATCATGTTCCACTATCTATTTTACAAGTCACTAAAAATTTATTAAATATATATGTGCCATCTTACCATACCATTTAGTCTTCACCATTATTATTGACTATTAATAAAAAATAAATGGCATGAATCAATGCTATCCCAATCTGCTTCAATTATATTAATAAAGTTACTTTATTCTGTGAAACAAGCTATGCATAAACCTGCATAAACACCAAATCTAAGCCCAACATGATTTTGAGCGTGTTATATTGTTGTACAATCCAGTGTTAAAACCAGGTGACTTCCAGATCCATTCTTGTGTGCGAAATGGTATTGTATGCGTGTATTGTGTAGCAATGTGGTGACTGAATCGGAGATACAGAGTCAGTCGGTATGCCAGAAACTATGGTTTGATGTCTGGAAGGGTGAGGTGGCACTAAATGGGTTTACATTTTGCGTTGCCGATTGTGTAATACGAATGTCGCTCAAGTGCTAATCGTTCTACGTGCTAAAGCCATATTATACCGATGACGTTCCATGGCAATGGTAACTGAGTCCAGCCACGCCTTTATTATTAATTTAAAACAAATTATATCGCCACTTAAAAATATAAAAGAACATGTTAGGAAACCTTTTGAAACCTATATCTAGTATACAGGTATCACTTCGAGTCATGCATCTGTGGCCGCTAAATATAACTTACCGCACTCAATCACTATGGTTGGTAAAACATACCAGTCTGAACTTAAAGGAAACACTTTGCTTTCAATTTCATATATGTGTTTAGGTAATGAGCATTATGGCTTTTACTTACTCAAATGACTGTGTATTAACATCAACATGCATTTATGCACAAACTGCAGTTACAACTAATACAATAACAGTATACCAGTTTGCCACTGCCACATGGGCATGAATTCCTACGATGGCACAGCACTGGCAGTAGTGGCAGTGTAGTAAAGGGTAAAATTGTAGAAACAGAAGAAAAAAAAACATTTCCCCTTAATTATTCATTATTTTCAAAAACATTAGCCCCTACATAGCACTCAAAACTTATAATTGAAACAGCTCCTTTATTGAAAGGTAGGACATTTGATTATTTGGTAAATTTGACGTAGATTCCTACGAGTAAACGATGCTATTTGCTAATTGTGGTAGTACAAAACACATTTCGCAATGTGCTCAAACGTGTAAAATTAATTATATTCCTCGAAATGACATGGCAAGTTATCAACATATAATAATTACTTATACCTATCGATTATAATCAAGCGTACAGCGTAATTTGCCATTTTTGGATTCTTACTCATGATTCATTCGATTTTATTGAAGTGTTTTAGTTTATATTCTTTTGCGTTGTAACTTTCACTTTATTCGGCTCCAGAGCTACCTCCCATCTCAGCGGCAAATCAAAATGACGGAATATATATATATATATATATATGTTTGTTTTCAGCCAGGAATACGAGCAGCACATCAGGGAGGATCAGATAATATCCTACTTCAAAGGCAGAAAGTAATTATCGATGACGCTGAGTAGAAACCCATTAACTACAACCAAGCTATTTTAATTTGAGCATATGGAAAACTAAAATTGACTTTTCCGGCCAAGGGGTGGGTAACTCTAACATATGGCATATATTAGTATTGCGTTGTGGGAAGTTGAGATTATCTGTTGAAAACATCAACCAGTACTCAGGAAAGCATTTGGAACAATTGAAATTACGGGCACTTTCCGAACTGCCCATAATTCGATGAGCTGCCCACAACGTTGGTCTCAGCATGACAAAACTGCCCGTATCGACGGTTTGTTGAAACTATATCTATTATATATTTTGGAAGATCTGTCTGTGTGTGTATCTGTCTGTGTGTGGTGTGTGTGTTCGCGATGAACTCGAAAACGGCCGACCCGATTTCGATGAGACTTCGTATGTGGGGATAGTATCGGTCGGGAAGTGGCATAGGCATATTAATTTTCAGATCCGAGGTCCACTTTTCACGTGCCGAGGTCAAATCTGTTTTTACGCTGTGTTACGGGACTTTCATTTGAGTTCGGTGCTTTCAAATCGATTCGAAACAGCGCGAATAATAACACGCCAGTCATAATAATGACACTGTGAGAATCTTTCGTGTTTCCTCTTTCCAACGATATATAATGCGTATGTATCCGTTTTAGTTATCTGCCTCAATTATCAAAAAGAAGTGGTACTATCTTCCATCAGGATAAAAACAATGCGTAACTTCTATGACGTCGTTAGAGGTCATAAAGTTAGATCACGTTAACGCTTAACCGAAAATGCATTTGACTGTTTCAGACGTCTTGGCGATATCTCGGGCACCGATGGTAATTTATCTTTACGTTGAAACTTGATAATTAATGAGCGTGTGTATATGAGGCGCGTTTATATACTTGAGTGGAAATCAAATCGGGTTAAACTGGCGGATTTTTACGGACGAAATTTGATGCATAGGGTATCTCGGTATCCGCTGGGCCGATTTCCCGGTATCCGCTGGGCGATTTCCACCATTTTTGGGGTGTTGGTGTTTGACCCCACCTGACCTTGACCTTCAAAATGGTCAATTCAAGGACAAAGCCCGGACGAAGTCGGGTCACCTTCTAGTATATATATATATATATATATATATATATATATATATATATATATAGAGAGATCTTATTTAGTGATAGGTAGCCGCGACCCGCGACCACCGCGACCCGTTACCTACGTTACTGATATACGTTACTGGCCGATTTGAACGGTGATGCGCTTGAAATGGATCCAAATTTCAAATATTCATTCTCCAGACAATATACAGATGCTCTTCGTCCAGAAATATTAACAATATGTTCATAAGGTTAACCCCTTTTATGCCGCTTCCATCGTAATAGGTAACCATATTCATCGCTACATGTGGGCGTAGGGTACCCGAGTCTCACACAGAGATGCGCACAATCGGAAGAAATCAGGTCACCCCTCACGTTCTATATTGAAACAACATAGACTATTTTATCGATATCTAACTGCAATAAGACTCAATTTTTGCCTATACGGCTATCTAAATTTAACCACTTGCTGGCTAATGTCGCTATATGCGACCAAATGGTACACAGAAATGCGCACAAACTAAAAGACAAGGGCATCTACCAGCGCCTGGTATGATACAGAATATTCTACTCTAGTCTGATCTAACTGCAAATAGGCAGCCCTTTACAGTATAAGGCAATAACTTAACAAGTATTCGTTAACAAGCTATGTAACCACATTTATCGCTGATTGCGGGAAAAGGGCACCCGATTGCCACACATAAATGCGCACATAGTACAGAAAAAGGGCCACTTATCATGACCTATTCTGATACATAATACATTATGCTATCATGATCTAACTGCAAATAGGCTACACTTTTCCGTATAAGGCCATACAAACTTAACAATTGTTAGTTAATAAGTAACCGCATTTATCGCTATATGAGGGAAAGGGTGCCCGATTTTCACAAATAAACGCGCACAATGTTAAGCACCCTGGGTACCAATAACGACATATTCCAATACATAATGCACCACACTATCATCATCTAACTGCAAATAGGCTGTCTTTTACCGTACAAGGCCATAACAACTTAACAATTGTTTGTGAATAAGTACCCGCATTTATAGCTATACGCGGGAAAAGGGTACCCGATTGCCACACACAAATGCGCATATACTAAAGTAACAGGGCCACTGGTCATGACCTATTCCAATACATAATACTTTACGCTATCACGATCTAACTACAATTAGGCTGCCCTATGCCGTATAAGGCCATACAAACTTAACAAAGTAAACACATTTATAGCTGTATGCGGGAAAAGGGCAACAGATTCCCACACAAAATTGTGCACAACGTAAGGCCCCCTGGGTACCTATCACGACCTCTTCTAATACCTAATGCACTACTATATCGTGATTTAACAGCAAATAGGCTGTCTTTTACCGTATGAGGCGATAATAACTTTACAATTGTTTGTTAATACGTAACCGCATTTATAGCTATATGCGGGAAAAGGGCATTTGATTGCCACACAAAAATGCGCACATACTAAAGAAACAGGGCCACTTATCATGACATATTCTCATACATAATACTTTACGCTATCACGATCTAACTGCAATTAGGCTGCCCTTTGTCGTATAAGGCCATACAAACTTAACAATTATTAGTTAATAAGTAACCACATTTGTCGCTATATGAGGGAAAGGGCACCCGATTGCCACACACAAATGCGCACAAACTAAAGCAACAGGGACACTTATCATGACCTGTTCTGATACATAATACATTATGCTATCATGACTTAACTGCAAATAGGATGCCCTTTTCCGTATAAGGCCATACAAACTTAACAATTGTTTGTTAATAAGTACCCGCTTTTATAGCTATATGCGAGAAAATGGCACCCGATTGCTACACAAAAATGCGCACACACTAAAGCAACAGGGTCACTTATCGTGACCTCTTCTGATACATAATACATTATGCTATCATGATCAAATTGAAATTAGGCTGTCCTTATCCGTATAAGGCCATACAAACTTAACAATTGTTAGTTAATAAGTAACAGCATTTGTCGCTATATGAGGGAAAGGGCACCCGATTGCCACACACAAATGCGCACAAACTAAAGCAACAGGGACACTTATCATGACCTGTTCTGATACATAATACATTATGCTATCATGACTTAACTGCAAATAGGATGCCCTTTTCCGTATAAGGCCATACAAACTTAACAATTGTTTGTTAATAAGTACCCGCTTTTATAGCTATATGCGAGAAAATGGCACCCGATTGCTACACAAAAATGCGCACACACTAAAGCAACAGGGTCACTTATCGTGACCTCTTCTGATACATAATACATTATGCTATCATGATCAAATTGAAATTAGGCTGTCCTTATCCGTATAAGGCCATACAAACTTAACAATTGTTAGTTAATAAGTAACAGCATTTGTCGCTATATGAGGGAAAGGTCACCCGATTACCACACACAAATGCGCTCATACTAAAGCAACGGGGTCACTTATCATGACCGGTTCTGATACATAATACATTATGCTATCATGATTTAAATGCAAATAGGATGCCCTTTTCCGAATAAGGCCACACAAACTTAACAATTATTAGTTAATAAGTAACCGCATTTGTCGCTATATGAGGGAAAGGGCACCCGATTGCCACACAAAAATGCGCACATACTAAAGGAACAGGGTCACTTATCGTGACCTCTTCTGATACATAATACATTATGCTATCATGATCAAATTGCAATTAGGCTGTCCTTATCCGTATAAGGCCATACAAACTTAACAACTGTTAGTTAATAAGTAACCGCATTTGTCGCTATATGAGGGAAAGGTCACCCGATTACCACACACAAATGCGCTTATACTAAAGCAACAGGGTCACTTATCATGACCTGTTCTGATACATAATACATTATGCTATCATGATTTAACTGCAAATAGGATGCCCTTTTCCGTATAAGGCCACACAAACTTAACAATTGTTTGTTAATAAGTACCCGCATTTATAGCTATATGCGAGAAAATGGCACCCGATTGCCACACATAAATGCGCACATACTAAAGCAACAGGGCCACTGGTCATGACCTATTCTGATACATAATACTTTACGCTATCACGATCTAACTGCAATTAGACTGCCCTTTGCCGTATAAGGCCATACAAACTTAACAAAGTAACCATACTTATAGCTGCATGCGGGAAAAGGTCAACCGATTTCCACACAAAAATGCGCACATGCTAAACAAACAGGGTCACTTATCATGACCTATTCTGATACATAATACATTATGCTAGCATGGTCTAACTGCAAATAGGCTGCCTATTTCCGTATAAGGCCATACAAACTTAACAATTGTTTGTTAATAAGTAACCGCATTTATCGCTATATTAGGGAAAGGGGGCCCGATTTTCACAAATAAATGCGCACAAAGTAAAGCACCCTGGGTACCAATCACGCATATTCCAATACATAATGTACTACACTATCATCCTCTAACTGCAAATAGGCGGTCGTTTACCATACAAGGCCATAACAACTTAACAATTGTTTGTTAATAAGTACCCGCATTTATAGCTATACGCGGGAAAAGGGTACACGATTGCCACACAAAAATGCGCACATACTAAAGTAACAGGGCCACTGGTCATGACCTATTCCAATACATAATGCTTTACGCTATCACGATCTAACTGCAATTAGGCTGCCCTTTGCCGTATAAGGCCATACAAACTTAACAAAGTAAACACATTTATAGCTGTATGCGGCAAAAATGGCAACCGATTCCCACACAAAAATGTGCACAACGTAAGGCCCCCTGTGTATCTATCACGACCTCTTCTAATACCTAATGCACTACTATATCGTGATTTAACAGCAAATAGGCTCTCTTTTACCGTATGAGGCGATAATAACTTTACAATTGTTTGTTAATACATAACAGCATTTATAGCTATATGCGTGAAAAGGGCACCCGATTGCCAAACAAAAATGCGCACATACTAAAGAAACAGGGCCACTTATCATGACATATTCTCATACATAATACTTTACGCTATCACGATCTAACTGCAATTAGGCTGCCCTTTGTCGTATAAGGCCATACAAACTTAACAAATTAACCGCATTTATCGCTAATTGTGGGAAAAGGGCACCCGATTCCCACACAAAAATGCGCACACACTAAAGCAACAGGGTCACTTATCGTGACCAATTCTGATACATAATACATTATGCTATCATGATCTAACTGCAATTAGGCTGCACTTTGTCGTATAAGGCCATACAAACTTAACAATTATTAGTTAATAAGTAACCGCATTTGTCGCTATATGAGGGAAAGGGCACCCGATTGCCACACACAAATGCGCACATACTAAAGCAACATGGTCACTTATCATGACCTGTTCTGATACATAATACATTATGCTATCATGATTTAACTGCAAATAGGATGCCCTTTTCCGTATAAGGCCATACAAACTTAACAATTGTTTGTTAATAAGTACCCGCTTTTATAGCTATATGCGAGAAAATGGCACCCGATTGCTACACAAAAATGCGCACACACCAAAGCAACAGGTTCACTTATCGTGACCTCTTCTGATACATAATACATTATGCTATCATGATCAAATTGCAATTAGGCTGTCCTTATCCGTATAAGGCCATACAAACTTAACAACTGTTAGTTAATAAGTAACCGCATTTGTCGCTATATGAGGGAAAGGCCACCCGATTACCACACACAAATGCGCTTATACTAAAGCAACAGGGTCACTTATCATGACCTGTTCTGATACATAATACATTATGCTATCATGATTTAACTGCAAATAGGATGCCCTTTTCCGTATAAGGCCACACAAACTTAACAATTGTTTGTTAATAAGTACCCGCATTTATAGCTATATGCGAGAAAATGGCACCCGATTGCCACACATAAATGCGCACATACTAAAGCAACAGGGCCACTGGTCATGATCTATTCTGATACATAATACTTTACGCTATCACGATCTAACTGCAATTAGACTGCCCTTTGCCGTATAAGGCCATACAAACTTAACAAAGTAACCATACTTATAGCTGCATGTGGGAAAAGGTCAACCGATTTCCACACAAAAATGCGCACATGCTAAACAAACAGGGCCACTTATCATGACCTATTCTGATACATAATACATTATGCTAGCATGATCTAACTGCAAATAGGCTGCCTATTTCCGTATAGGGCCATACAAAGTTAACAATTGTTTGTTAATAAGTAACCGCATTTATCGCTATATTAGGGAAAGGGGGCCCGATTTTCACAAATAAATGCACACAAAGTAAAGCACCATGGGTACCAATCACGCATATTCCAATACATAATGTACTACACTATCATCCTCTAACTGCAAATAGGCTGTCGTTTACCGTACAAGGCCATAACAACTTAACAATTGTTTGTTAATAAGTACCCGCATTTATAGCTATACGCGGGAAAAGGGTACACGATTGCCACACAAAAATGCGCATATACTAAAGTAACAGGGCCACTGGTCATGACCTATTCCAATACATAATGATTTACGCTATTACGATCTAACTGCAATTAGGCTGCCCTTTGCCGTATAAGGCCATACAAACTTAACAAAGTAAACACATTTATAGCTGTATGCGGGAAAAGGGCAACCGATTCCCACACAAAAATGTGCACAACGTAAGGCCCCCTGTGTATCTATCACGACCTCCTCTAATACCTAATGCACTACTATATCGTGATTTAACAGCAAATAGGCTGTCTTTTACCGTATGAGGCGATAATAACTTTACAATTGTTTGTTAATACATAACCGCATTTATAGCTATATGCGTGAAAAGGGCACCCGATTGCCAAACAAAAATGCGCACATACTAAAGAAACAGGGCCACTTATCATGACATATTCTCATACATAATACTTTACGCTATCACGATCTAACTGCAATTAGGCTGCCCTTTGTCGTATAATGCCATACAAACTTAACAAATTAACCGCATTTATCGCTAATTGTGGGAAAAGGGCACCCGATTGCCACACAAAAATGCGCACACACTAAAGCAACAGGGTCACTTATCGTGACCTCTTCTGATACATAATACATTATGCTATCATGTTCAAATTGCAATTAGGCTGTCCTTATCCGTATAAGGCCATACAAACTTAACAACTGTTAGTTAATAAGTAACCGCATTTGTCGCTATATGAGGGAAAGGTCACCCGATTATCACACACAAATGCGCTTATACTAAAGCAACAGGGTCACTTATCATGACCTGTTCTGATACATAATACATTATGCTATCATGATTTAACTGCAAATAGGATGCCCTTTTCCGTATAAGGCCACACAAACTTAACAATTGTTTGTTAATAAGTACCCGCATTTATAGCTATATGCGAGAAAATGGCACCCGATTGCCACACATAAATGCGCACATACTAAAGCAACAGGGACACTGGTCATGACCTATTCTGATACATAATACTTTACGTTATCACGATCTAACTGCAATTAGACTGCCCTTTGGCGTATAAGGCCATACAAACTTAACAAAGTAACCATACTTATAGCTGCATGCGGGAAAAGGTCAACCGATTTCCACACAAAAATGAGCACATGCTAAACAAACAGGGCCACTTATCATGACCTATTCTGATACATAATACATTATGCTAGCATGATCTAACTGCAAATAGGCTGCCTATTTCCGTATAAGGCCATACAAAGTTAACAATTGTTTGTTAATAAGTAACCGCATTTATCGCTATATTAGGGAAAGGGGGCCCGATTTTCACAAATAAATGCGCACAAAGTAAAGCACCCTGGGTACCAATCACGCATATTCCAATACATAATGTACTACACTATCATCCTCTAACTGCAAATAGGCTGTCGTTTACCGTACAAGGCCATAACAACTTAACAATTGTTTGTTAATAAGTACCCGCATTTATAGCTATACGCGGGAAAAGGGTACACGATTGCCACACAAAAATGCGCATATACTAAAGTAACAGGGCCACTGGTCATGACCTATTCCAATTCATAATGCTTTACGCTATCACGATCTAACTGCAATTAGGCTGCCCTTTGTCGTATAAGGCCATACAAACTTAACAAATTAACCGCATTTATCGCTAATTGTGGGAAAAGGGCACCCGATTGCCACACAAATATGCGCACACACTAAAGCAACAGGGTCACTAATCGTGACCTATTCTGATACATAATACATTATGCTATCATGATCTAACTGCAATTAGGCTGCCCTTTTGTCGTATAAGGCCATACAAACTTAACAATTGTTAGTTAATAAGTAACCGCATTTGTCGCTATATGAGGGAAAGGGCACCCGATTGCCACACACAAATGCGCACAAACTAAAGCAACAGGGACACTTATCATGACCTGTTCTGATACATAATACATTATGCTATCATGACTTAACTGCAAATAGGATGCCCTTTTCCGTATAAGGCCATACAAACTTAACAATTGTTTGTTAATAAGTACCCGCTTTTATAGCTATATGCGAGAAAATGGCACCCGATTGCTACACAAAAATGCGCACACACTAAAGCAACAGGGTCACTTATCGTGACCTCTTCTGATACATAATACATTATGCTATCATGATCAAATTGAAATTAGGCTGTCCTTATCCGTATAAGGCCATACAAACTTAACAATTGTTAGTTAATAAGTAACAGCATTTGTCGCTATATGAGGGAAAGGTCACCCGATTACCACACACAAATGCGCTCATACTAAAGCAACGGGGTCACTTATCATGACCTGTTCTGATACATAATACATTATGCTATCATGATTTAAATGCAAATAGGATGCCCTTTTCCGAATAAGGCCACACAAACTTAACAATTATTAGTTAATAAGTAACCGCATTTGTCGCTATATGAGGGAAAGGGCACCCGATTGCCACACAAAAATGCGCACATACTAAAGGAACAGGGTCACTTATCGTGACCTCTTCTGATACATAATACATTATGCTATCATGATCAAATTGCAATTAGGCTGTCCTTATCCGTATAAGGCCATACAAACTTAACAACTGTTAGTTAATAAGTAACCGCATTTGTCGCTATATGAGGGAAAGGTCACCCGATTACCACACACAAATGCGCTTATACTAAAGCAACAGGGTCACTTATCATGACCTGTTCTGATACATAATACATTATGCTATCATGATTTAACTGCAAATAGGATGCCCTTTTCCGTATAAGGCCACACAAACTTAACAATTGTTTGTTAATAAGTACCCGCATTTATAGCTATATGCGAGAAAATGGCACCCGATTGCCACACATAAATGCGCACATACTAAAGCAACAGGGCCACTGGTCATGACCTATTCTGATACATAATACTTTACGCTATCACGATCTAACTGCAATTAGACTGCCCTTTGCCGTATAAGGCCATACAAACTTAACAAAGTAACCATACTTATAGCTGCATGCGGGAAAAGGTCAACCGATTTCCACACAAAAATGCGCACATGCTAAACAAACAGGGTCACTTATCATGACCTATTCTGATACATAATACATTATGCTAGCATGGTCTAACTGCAAATAGGCTGCCTATTTCCGTATAAGGCCATACAAACTTAACAATTGTTTGTTAATAAGTAACCGCATTTATCGCTATATTAGGGAAAGGGGGCCCGATTTTCACAAATAAATGCGCACAAAGTAAAGCACCCTGGGTACCAATCACGCATATTCCAATACATAATGTACTACACTATCATCCTCTAACTGCAAATAGGCGGTCGTTTACCATACAAGGCCATAACAACTTAACAATTGTTTGTTAATAAGTACCCGCATTTATAGCTATACGCGGGAAAAGGGTACACGATTGCCACACAAAAATGCGCACATACTAAAGTAACAGGGCCACTGGTCATGACCTATTCCAATACATAATGCTTTACGCTATCACGATCTAACTGCAATTAGGCTGCCCTTTGCCGTATAAGGCCATACAAACTTAACAAAGTAAACACATTTATAGCTGTATGCGGCAAAAATGGCAACCGATTCCCACACAAAAATGTGCACAACGTAAGGCCCCCTGTGTATCTATCACGACCTCTTCTAATACCTAATGCACTACTATATCGTGATTTAACAGCAAATAGGCTGTCTTTTACCGTATGAGGCGATAATAACTTTACAATTGTTTGTTAATACATAACAGCATTTATAGCTATATGCGTGAAAAGGGCACCCGATTGCCAAACAAAAATGCGCACATACTAAAGAAACAGGGCCACTTATCATGACATATTCTCATACATAATACTTTACGCTATCACGATCTAACTGCAATTAGGCTGCCCTTTGTCGTATAAGGCCATACAAACTTAACAAATTAACCGCATTTATCGCTAATTGTGGGAAAAGGGCACCCGATTCCCACACAAAAATGCGCACACACTAAAGCAACAGGGTCACTTATCGTGACCAATTCTGATACATAATACATTATGCTATCATGATCTAACTGCAATTAGGCTGCACTTTGTCGTATAAGGCCATACAAACTTAACAATTATTAGTTAATAAGTAACCGCATTTGTCGCTATATGAGGGAAAGGGCACCCGATTGCCACACACAAATGCGCACATACTAAAGCAACATGGTCACTTATCATGACCTGTTCTGATACATAATACATTATGCTATCATGATTTAACTGCAAATAGGATGCCCTTTTCCGTATAAGGCCATACAAACTTAACAATTGTTTGTTAATAAGTACCCGCTTTTATAGCTATATGCGAGAAAATGGCACCCGATTGCTACACAAAAATGCGCACACACCAAAGCAACAGGTTCACTTATCGTGACCTCTTCTGATACATAATACATTATGCTATCATGATCAAATTGCAATTAGGCTGTCCTTATCCGTATAAGGCCATACAAACTTAACAACTGTTAGTTAATAAGTAACCGCATTTGTCGCTATATGAGGGAAAGGCCACCCGATTACCACACACAAATGCGCTTATACTAAAGCAACAGGGTCACTTATCATGACCTGTTCTGATACATAATACATTATGCTATCATGATTTAACTGCAAATAGGATGCCCTTTTCCGTATAAGGCCACACAAACTTAACAATTGTTTGTTAATAAGTACCCGCATTTATAGCTATATGCGAGAAAATGGCACCCGATTGCCACACATAAATGCGCACATACTAAAGCAACAGGGCCACTGGTCATGATCTATTCTGATACATAATACTTTACGCTATCACGATCTAACTGCAATTAGACTGCCCTTTGCCGTATAAGGCCATACAAACTTAACAAAGTAACCATACTTATAGCTGCATGTGGGAAAAGGTCAACCGATTTCCACACAAAAATGCGCACATGCTAAACAAACAGGGCCACTTATCATGACCTATTCTGATACATAATACATTATGCTAGCATGATCTAACTGCAAATAGGCTGCCTATTTCCGTATAGGGCCATACAAAGTTAACAATTGTTTGTTAATAAGTAACCGCATTTATCGCTATATTAGGGAAAGGGGGCCCGATTTTCACAAATAAATGCACACAAAGTAAAGCACCATGGGTACCAATCACGCATATTCCAATACATAATGTACTACACTATCATCCTCTAACTGCAAATAGGCTGTCGTTTACCGTACAAGGCCATAACAACTTAACAATTGTTTGTTAATAAGTACCCGCATTTATAGCTATACGCGGGAAAAGGGTACACGATTGCCACACAAAAATGCGCATATACTAAAGTAACAGGGCCACTGGTCATGACCTATTCCAATACATAATGATTTACGCTATTACGATCTAACTGCAATTAGGCTGCCCTTTGCCGTATAAGGCCATACAAACTTAACAAAGTAAACACATTTATAGCTGTATGCGGGAAAAGGGCAACCGATTCCCACACAAAAATGTGCACAACGTAAGGCCCCCTGTGTATCTATCACGACCTCCTCTAATACCTAATGCACTACTATATCGTGATTTAACAGCAAATAGGCTGTCTTTTACCGTATGAGGCGATAATAACTTTACAATTGTTTGTTAATACATAACCGCATTTATAGCTATATGCGTGAAAAGGGCACCCGATTGCCAAACAAAAATGCGCACATACTAAAGAAACAGGGCCACTTATCATGACATATTCTCATACATAATACTTTACGCTATCACGATCTAACTGCAATTAGGCTGCCCTTTGTCGTATAATGCCATACAAACTTAACAAATTAACCGCATTTATCGCTAATTGTGGGAAAAGGGCACCCGATTGCCACACAAAAATGCGCACACACTAAAGCAACAGGGTCACTTATCGTGACCTCTTCTGATACATAATACATTATGCTATCATGTTCAAATTGCAATTAGGCTGTCCTTATCCGTATAAGGCCATACAAACTTAACAACTGTTAGTTAATAAGTAACCGCATTTGTCGCTATATGAGGGAAAGGTCACCCGATTATCACACACAAATGCGCTTATACTAAAGCAACAGGGTCACTTATCATGACCTGTTCTGATACATAATACATTATGCTATCATGATTTAACTGCAAATAGGATGCCCTTTTCCGTATAAGGCCACACAAACTTAACAATTGTTTGTTAATAAGTACCCGCATTTATAGCTATATGCGAGAAAATGGCACCCGATTGCCACACATAAATGCGCACATACTAAAGCAACAGGGCCACTGGTCATGACCTATTCTGATACATAATACTTTACGTTATCACGATCTAACTGCAATTAGACTGCCCTTTGGCGTATAAGGCCATACAAACTTAACAAAGTAACCATACTTATAGCTGCATGCGGGAAAAGGTCAACCGATTTCAACACAAAAATGAGCACATGCTAAACAAACAGGGCCACTTATCATGACCTATTCTGATACATAATACATTATGCTAGCATGATCTAACTGCAAATAGGCTGCCTATTTCCGTATAAGGCCATACAAAGTTAACAATTGTTTGTTAATAAGTAACCGCATTTATCGCTATATTAGGGAAAGGGGGCCCGATTTTCACAAATAAATGCGCACAAAGTAAAGCACCCTGGGTACCAATCACGCATATTCCAATACATAATGTACTACACTATCATCCTCTAACTGCAAATAGGCTGTCGTTTACCGTACAAGGCCATAACAACTTAACAATTGTTTGTTAATAAGTACCCGCATTTATAGCTATACGCGGGAAAAGGGTACACGATTGCCACACAAAAATGCGCATATACTAAAGTAACAGGGCCACTGGTCATGACCTATTCCAATTCATAATGCTTTACGCTATCACGATCTAACTGCAATTAGGCTGCCCTTTGTCGTATAAGGCCATACAAACTTAACAAATTAACCGCATTTATCGCTAATTGTGGGAAAAGGGCACCCGATTGCCACACAAATATGCGCACACACTAAAGCAACAGGGTCACTAATCGTGACCTATTCTGATACATAATACATTATGCTATCATGATCTAACTGCAATTAGGCTGCCCTTTTGTCGTATAAGGCCATACAAACTTAACAATTGTTAGTTAATAAGTAACCGCATTTGTCGCTATATGAGGGAAAGGGCACCCGATTGCCACACACAAATGCGCACAAACTAAAGCAACAGGGACACTTATCATGACCTGTTCTGATACATAATACATTATGCTATCATGACTTAACTGCAAATAGGATGCCCTTTTCCGTATAAGGCCATACAAACTTAACAATTGTTTGTTAATAAGTACCCGCTTTTATAGCTATATGCGAGAAAATGGCACCCGATTGCTACACAAAAATGCGCACACACTAAAGCAACAGGGTCACTTATCGTGACCTCTTCTGATACATAATACATTATGCTATCATGATCAAATTGAAATTAGGCTGTCCTTATCCGTATAAGGCCATACAAACTTAACAATTGTTAGTTAATAAGTAACAGCATTTGTCGCTATATGAGGGAAAGGTCACCCGATTACCACACACAAATGCGCTCATACTAAAGCAACAGGGTCACTTATCATGACCTGTTCTGATACATAATACATTATGCTATCATGATTTAAATGCAAATAGGATGCCCTTTTCCGAATAAGGCCACACAAACTTAACAATTATTAGTTAATAAGTAACCGCATTTGTCGCTATATGAGGGAAAGGGCACCCGATTGCCACACAAAAATGCGCACATACTAAAGCAACAGGGTCACTTATCGTGACCTCTTCTGATACATAATACATTATGCTATCATGACCAAATTGCAATTAGGCTGTCCTTATCCGTATAAGGCCATACAAACTTAACAACTGTTAGTTAATAAGTAACCGCATTTGTCGCTATATGAGGGAAAGGTCACCCGATTACCACACACAAATGCGCTTATACTAAAGCAACAGGTTCACTTATCATGACCTGTTCTGATACATAATACATTATGCTATCATGATTTAACTGCAAATAGGATGCCCTTTTCCGTATAAGGCCACACAAACTTAACAATTGTTTGTTAATAAGTACCCGCATTTATAGCTATATGCGAGAAAATGGCACCCGATTGCCACACATAAATGCGCACATACTAAAGCAACAGGGCCACTGGTCATGACCTATTCTGATACATAATACTTTACGCTATCACGATCTAACTGCAATTAGACTGCCCTTTGCCGTATAAGGCCATACAAACTTAACAAAGTAACCATACTTATAGCTGCATGCGGGAAAAGGTCAACCGATTTCCACACAAAAATGCGCACATGCTAAACAAACAGGGCCACTTATCATGACCTATTCTGATACATAATACATTATGCTAGCATGGTCTAACTGCAAATAGGCTGCCTATTTCCGTATAAGGCCATACAAACTTAACAATTGTTTGTTAATAAGTAACCGCATTTATCGCTATATTAGGGAAAGGGGGCCCGATTTTCACAAATAAATGCGCACAAAGTAAAGCACCCTGGGTACCAATCACGCATATTCCAATACATAATGTACTACACTATCATCCTCTAACTGCAAATAGGCTGTCGTTTACCATACAAGGCCATAACAACTTAACAATTGTTTGTTAATAAGTACCCGCATTTATAGCTATACGCGGGAAAAGGGTACACGATTGCCACACAAAAATGCGCACATACTAAAGTAACAGGGCCACTGGTCATGACCTATTCCAATACATAATGCTTTACGCTATCACGATCTAACTGCAATTAGGCTGCCCTTTGCCGTATAAGGCCATACAAACTTAACAAAGTAAACACATTTATAGCTGTATGCGGCAAAAAGGGCAACCGATTCCCACACAAAAATGTGCACAACGTAAGGCCCCCTGTGTATCTATCACGACCTCTTCTAATACCTAATGCACTACTATATCGTGATTTAACAGCAAATAGGCTGTCTTTTACCGTATGAGGCGATAATAACTTTACAATTGTTTGTTAATACATAACAGCATTTATAGCTATATGCGTGAAAAGGGCACCCGATTGCCAAACAAAAATGCGCACATACTAAAGAAACAGGGCCACTTATCATGACATATTCTCATACATAATACTTTACGCTATCACGATCTAACTGCAATTAGGCTGCCCTTTGTCGTATAAGGCCATACAAACTTAACAAATTAACCGCATTTATCGCTAATTGTGGGAAAAGGGCACCCGATTCCCACACAAAAATGCGCACACACTAAAGCAACAGGGTCACTTATCGTGACCAATTCTGATACATAATACATTATGCTATCATGATCTAACTGCAATTAGGCTGCACTTTGTCGTATAAGGCCATACAAACTTAACAATTATTAGTTAATAAGTAACCGCATTTGTCGCTATATGAGGGAAAGGGCACCCGATTGCCACACACAAATGCGCACATACTAAAGCAACATGGTCACTTATCATGACCTGTTCTGATACATAATACATTATGCTATCATGATTTAACTGCAAATAGGATGCCCTTTTCCGTATAAGGCCATACAAACTTAACAATTGTTTGTTAATAAGTACCCGCTTTTATAGCTATATGCGAGAAAATGGCACCCGATTGCTACACAAAAATGCGCACACACCAAAGCAACAGGTTCACTTATCGTGACCTCTTCTGATACATAATACATTATGCTATCATGATCAAATTGCAATTAGGCTGTCCTTATCCGTATAAGGCCATACAAACTTAACAACTGTTAGTTAATAAGTAACCGCATTTGTCGCTATATGAGGGAAAGGCCACCCGATTACCACACACAAATGCGCTTATACTAAAGCAACAGGGTCACTTATCATGACCTGTTCTGATACATAATACATTATGCTATCATGATTTAACTGCAAATAGGATGCCCTTTTCCGTATAAGGCCACACAAACTTAACAATTGTTTGTTAATAAGTACCCGCATTTATAGCTATATGCGAGAAAATGGCACCCGATTGCCACACATAAATGCGCACATACTAAAGCAACAGGGCCACTGGTCATGATCTATTCTGATACATAATACTTTACGCTATCACGATCTAACTGCAATTAGACTGCCCTTTGCCGTATAAGGCCATACAAACTTAACAAAGTAACCATACTTATAGCTGCATGTGGGAAAAGGTCAACCGATTTCCACACAAAAATGCGCACATGCTAAACAAACAGGGCCACTTATCATGACCTATTCTGATACATAATACATTATGCTAGCATGATCTAACTGCAAATAGGCTGCCTATTTCCGTATAGGGCCATACAAAGTTAACAATTGTTTGTTAATAAGTAACCGCATTTATCGCTATATTAGGGAAAGGGGGCCCGATTTTCACAAATAAATGCACACAAAGTAAAGCACCATGGGTACCAATCACGCATATTCCAATACATAATGTACTACACTATCATCCTCTAACTGCAAATAGGCTGTCGTTTACCGTACAAGGCCATAACAACTTAACAATTGTTTGTTAATAAGTACCCGCATTTATAGCTATACGCGGGAAAAGGGTACACGATTGCCACACAAAAATGCGCATATACTAAAGTAACAGGGCCACTGGTCATGACCTATTCCAATACATAATGCTTTACGCTATTACGATCTAACTGCAATTAGGCTGCCCTTTGCCGTATAAGGCCATACAAACTTAACAAAGTAAACACATTTATAGCTGTATGCGGGAAAAGGGCAACCGATTCCCACACAAAAATGTGCACAACGTAAGGCCCCCTGTGTATCTATCACGACCTCCTCTAATACCTAATGCACTACTATATCGTGATTTAACAGCAAATAGGCTGTCTTTTACCGTATGAGGCGATAATAACTTTACAATTGTTTGTTAATACATAACCGCATTTATAGCTATATGCGTGAAAATGGCACCCGATTGCCAAACAAAAATGCGCACATACTAAAGAAACAGGGCCACTTATCATGACATATTCTCATACATAATACTTTACGCTATCACGATCTAACTGCAATTAGGCTGCCCTTTGTCGTATAATGCCATACAAACTTAACAAATTAACCGCATTTATCGCTAATTGTGGGAAAAGGGCACCCGATTGCCACACAAAAATGCGCACACACTAAAGCAACAGGGTCACTTATCGTGACCTCTTCTGATACATAATACATTATGCTATCATGTTCAAATTGCAATTAGGCTGTCCTTATCCGTATAAGGCCATACAAACTTAACAACTGTTAGTTAATAAGTAACCGCATTTGTCGCTATATGAGGGAAAGGTCACCCGATTATCACACACAAATGCGCTTATACTAAAGCAACAGGGTCACTTATCATGACCTGTTCTGATACATAATACATTATGCTATCATGATTTAACTGCAAATAGGATGCCCTTTTCCGTATAAGGCCACACAAACTTAACAATTGTTTGTTAATAAGTACCCGCATTTATAGCTATATGCGAGAAAATGGCACCCGATTGCCACACATAAATGCGCACATACTAAAGCAACAGGGCCACTGGTCATGACCTATTCTGATACATAATACTTTACGTTATCACGATCTAACTGCAATTAGACTGCCCTTTGGCGTATAAGGCCATACAAACTTAACAAAGTAACCATACTTATAGCTGCATGCGGGAAAAGGTCAACCGATTTCCACACAAAAATGAGCACATGCTAAACAAACAGGGCCACTTATCATGACCTATTCTGATACATAATACATTATGCTAGCATGATCTAACTGCAAATAGGCTGCCTATTTCCGTATAAGGCCATACAAAGTTAACAATTGTTTGTTAATAAGTAACCGCATTTATCGCTATATTAGGGAAAGTGGGCCCGATTTTCACAAATAAATGCGCACAAAGTAAAGCACCCTGGGTACCAATCACGCATATTCCAATACATAATGTACTACACTATCATCCTCTAACTGCAAATAGGCTGTCGTTTACCGTACAAGGCCATAACAACTTAACAATTGTTTGTTAATAAGTACCCGCATTTATAGCTATACGCGGGAAAAGGGTACACGATTGCCACACAAAAATGCGCATATACTAAAGTAACAGGGCCACTGGTCATGACCTATTCCAATTCATAATGCTTTACGCTATCACGATCTAACTGCAATTAGGCTGCCCTTTGTCGTATAAGGCCATACAAACTTAACAAATTAACCGCATTTATCGCTAATTGTGGGAAAAGGGCACCCGATTGCCACACAAATATGCGCACACACTAAAGCAACAGGGTCACTAATCGTGACCTATTCTGATACATAATACATTATGCTATCATGATCTAACTGCAATTAGGCTGCCCTTTTGTCGTATAAGGCCATACAAACTTAACAATTGTTAGTTAATAAGTAACCGCATTTGTCGCTATATGAGGGAAAGGGCACCCGATTGCCACACACAAATGCGCACAAACTAAAGCAACAGGGACACTTATCATGACCTGTTCTGATACATAATACATTATGCTATCATGACTTAACTGCAAATAGGATGCCCTTTTCCGTATAAGGCCATACAAACTTAACAATTGTTTGTTAATAAGTACCCGCTTTTATAGCTATATGCGAGAAAATGGCACCCGATTGCTACACAAAAATGCGCACACACTAAAGCAACAGGGTCACTTATCGTGACCTCTTCTGATACATAATACATTATGCTATCATGATCAAATTGAAATTAGGCTGTCCTTATCCGTATAAGGCCATACAAACTTAACAATTGTTAGTTAATAAGTAACAGCATTTGTCGCTATATGAGGGAAAGGTCACCCGATTACCACACACAAATGCGCTCATACTAAAGCAACAGGGTCACTTATCATGACCTGTTCTGATACATAATACATTATGCTATCATGATTTAAATGCAAATAGGATGCCCTTTTCCGAATAAGGCCACACAAACTTAACAATTATTAGTTAATAAGTAACCGCATTTGTCGCTATATGAGGGAAAGGGCACCCGATTGCCACACAAAAATGCGCACATACTAAAGCAACAGGGTCACTTATCGTGACCTCTTCTGATACATAATACATTATGCTATCATGATCAAATTGCAATTAGGCTGTCCTTATCCGTATAAGGCCATACAAACTTAACAACTGTTAGTTAATAAGTAACCGCATTTGTCGCTATATGAGGGAAAGGTCACCCGATTACCACACACAAATGCGCTTATACTAAAGCAACAGGGTCACTTATCATGACCTGTTCTGATACATAATACATTATGCTATCATGATTTAACTGCAAATAGGATGCCCTTTTCCGTATAAGGCCACACAAACTTAACAATTGTTTGTTAATAAGTAACCGCATTTATAGCTATATGCGAGAAAATGGCACCCGATTGCCACACATAAATGCGCACATACTAAAGCAACAGGGCCACTGGTCATGACCTATTCTGATACATAATACTTTACGCTATCACGATCTAACTGCAATTAGACTGCCCTTTGCCGTATAAGGCCATACAAACTTAACAAAGTAACCATACTTATAGCTGCATGCGGGAAAAGGTCAACCGATTTCCCCACAAAAATGCGCACATGCTAAACAAACAGGGCCACTTATCATGACCTATTCTGATACATAATACATTATGCTAGCATGGTCTAACTGCAAATAGGCTGCCTATTTCCGTATAAGGCCATACAAACTTAACAATTGTTTGTTAATAAGTAACCGCATTTATCGCTATATTAGGGAAAGGGGGCCCGATTTTCACAAATAAATGCGCACAAAGTAAAGCACCCTGGGTACCAATCACGCATATTCCAATACATAATGTACTACACTATCATCCTCTAACTGCAAATAGGCTGTCGTTTACCATACAAGGCCATAACAACTTAACAATTGTTTGTTAATAAGTACCCGCATTTATAGCTATACGCGGGAAAAGGGTACACGATTGCCACACAAAAATGCGCACATACTAAAGTAACAGGGCCACTGGTCATGACCTATTCCAATACATAATGCTTTACGCTATCACGATCTAACTGCAATTAGGCGGCCCTTTGCCGTATAAGGCCATACAAACTTAACAAAGTAAACACATTTATAGCTGTATGCGGCAAAAAGGGCAACCGATTCCCACACAAAAATGTGCACAACGTAAGGCCCCCTGTGTATCTATCACGACCTCTTCTAATACCTAATGCACTACTATATCGTGATTTAACAGCAAATAGGCTGTCTTTTACCGTATGAGGCGATAATAACTTTACAATTGTTTGTTAATACATAACAGCATTTATAGCTATATGCGTGAAAAGGGCACCCGATTGCCAAACAAAAATGCGCACATACTAAAGAAACAGGGCCACTTATCATGACATATTCTCATACATAATACTTTACGCTATCACGATCTAACTGCAATTAGGCTGCCCTTTGTCGTATAAGGCCATACAAACTTAACAAATTAACCGCATTTATCGCTAATTGTGGGAAAAGGGCACCCGATTCCAACACAAAAATGCGCACACACTAAAGCAACAGGGTCACTTATCGTGACCAATTCTGATACATAATACATTATGCTATCATGATCTAACTGCAATTAGGCTGCCCTTTGTCGTATAAGGCCATACAAACTTAACAATTGTTTGTTAATAAGTACCCGCTTTTATAGCTATATGCGAGAAAATGGCACCCGATTGCTACACAAAAATGCGCACACACTAAAGCAACAGGGTCACTTATCGTGACCTCTTCTGATACATAATACATTATGCTATCATGATCAAATTGCAATTAGGCTGTCCTTATCCGTATAAGGCCATACAAACTTAACAACTGTTAGTTAATAAGTAACCGCATTTGTCGCTATATGAGGGAAAGGTCACCCGATTACCACACACAAATGCGCTTATACTAAAGCAACAGGGTCACTTATCATGACCTGTTCTGATACATAATACATTATGCTATCATGATTTAACTGCAAATAGGATGCCCTTTTCCGTATAAGGCCACACAAACTTAACAATTGTTTGTTAATAAGTACCCGCATTTATAGCTATATGCGAGAAAATGGCACCCGATTGCCACACATAAATGCGCACATACTAAAGCAACAGGGCCACTGGTCATGATCTATTCTGATACATAATACTTTACGCTATCACGATCTAACTGCAATTAGACTGCCCTATGCCGTATAAGGCCATACAAACTTAACAAAGTAACCATACTTATAGCTGCATGCGGGAAAAGGTCAACCGATTTCCACACAAAAATGCGCACATGCTAAACAAACAGGGCCACTTATCATGACCTATTCTGATACATAATACATTATGCTAGCATGATCTAACTACAAATAGGCTGCCTATTTCCGTATAAGGCCATACAAAGTTAACAATTGTTTGTTAATAAGTAACCGTATTTATCGCTATATTAGGGAAAGGGGGCCCGATTTTCACAAATAAATGCACACAAAGTAAAGCACCATGAGTACCAATCACGCATATTCCAATACATAATGTACTACACTATCATCCTCTAACTGCAAATAGGCTGTCGTTTACCGTACAAGGCCATAACAACTTAACAATTGTTTGTTAATAAGTACCCGCATTTATAGCTATACGCGGGAAAAGGGTACACGATTGCCACACAAAAATGCGCATATACTAAAGTAACAGGGCCACTGGTCATGACCTATTCCAATACATAATGCTTTACGCTATTACGATCTAACTGCAATTAGGCTGCCCTTTGCCGTATAAGGCCATACAAACTTAACAAAGTAAACACATTTATAGCTGTATGCGGGAAAAGGGCAACCGATTCCCACACAAAAATGTGCACAACGTAAGGCCCCCTGTGTATCTATCACGACCTCCTCTAATACCTAATGCACTACTATATCGTGATTTAACAGCAAATAGGCTGTCTTTTACCGTATGAGGCGATAATAACTTTACAATTGTTTGTTAATACATAACCGCATTTATAGCTATATGCGTGAAAAGGGCACCCGATTGCCAAACAAAAATGCGCACATACTAAAGAAACAGGGCCACTTATCATGACATATTCTCATACATAATACTTTACGCTATCACGATCTAACTGCAATTAGGCTGCCCTTTGTCGTATAATGCCATACAAACTTAACAAATTAACCGCATTTATCGCTAATTGTGGGAAAAGGGCACCCGATTGCCACACAAAAATGCGCACACACTAAAGCAACAGGGTCACTTATCGTGACCTCTTCTGATACATAATACATTATGCTATCATGTTCAAATTGCAAATAGGCTGTCCTTATCCGTATAAGGCCATACAAACTTAACAACTGTTAGTTAATAAGTAACCGCATTTGTCGCTATATGAGGGAAAGGTCACCCGATTACCACACACAAATGCGCTTATACTAAAGCAACAGGGTCACTTATCATGACCTGTTCTGATACATAATACATTATGCTATCATGATTTAACTGCAAATAGGATGCCCTTTTCCGTATAAGGCCACACAAACTTAACAATTGTTTGTTAATAAGTACCCGCATTTATAGCTATATGCGAGAAAATGGCACCCGATTGCCACACATAAATGCGCACATACTAAAGCAACAGGGCCACTGGTCATGACCTATTCTGATACATAATACTTTACGTTATCACGATCTAACTGCAATTAGACTGCCCTTTGGCGTATAAGGCCATACAAACTTAACAAAGTAACCATACTTATAGCTGCATGCGGGAAAAGGTCAACCGATTTCCACACAAAAATGAGCACATGCTAAACAAACAGGGCCACTTATCATGACCTATTCTGATACATAATACATTATGCTAGCATGATCTAACTACAAATAGGCTGCCTATTTCCGTATAAGGCCATACAAAGTTAACAATTGTTTGTTAATAAGTAACCGCATTTATCGCTATATTAGGGAAAGGGGGCCCGATTTTCACAAATAAATGCGCACAAAGTAAAGCACCCTGGGTACCAATCACGCATATTCCAATACATAATGTACTACACTATCATCCTCTAACTGCAAATAGGCTGTCGTTTACCGTACAAGGCCATAACAACTTAACAATTGTTTGTTAATAAGTACCCGCATTTATAGCTATACGCGGGAAAAGGGTACACGATTGCCACACAAAAATGCGCATATACTAAAGTAACAGGGCCACTGGTCATGACCTATTCCAATTCATAATGCTTTACGCTATCACGATCTAACTGCAATTAGGCTGCCCTTTGTCGTATAAGGCCATACAAACTTAACAAATTAACCGCATTTATCGCTAATTGTGGGAAAAGGGCACCCGATTGCCACACAAATATGCGCACACACTAAAGCAACAGGGTCACTAATCGTGACCTATTCTGATACATAATACATTATGCTATCATGATCTAACTGCAATTAGGCTGCCCTTTTGTCGTATAAGGCCATACAAACTTAACAATTGTTAGTTAATAAGTAACCGCATTTGTCGCTATTTGAGGGAAAGGGCACCCGATTGCCACACACAAATGCGCACATACTAAAGCAACAGGGTCACTTATCATGACCTGTTCTGATACATAATACATTATGCTATCATGATTTAACTGCAAATAGGATGCCCTTTTCCGTATAAGGCCATACAAACTTAACAATTGTTTGTTAATAAGTACCCGCTTTTATAGCTATATGCGAGAAAATGGCACCCGCATATGGTCCATTCTTTGGTCCAATATTGTTAGTTATTTAAAAGTTCTCGGTACCTAAAGACATGCTATTTTTCCCAAATATTTCCCACATTTGTCAAACCAAAGTGCTTTTTAAAGGAAACCACATGTCCAGCATACTATAACAATTCACCAACACATTCTATGTATAAAGCTGAGCAATATGAAATCTGGTTGCTATGCATTTTTCATTTTTCCATTGTTGTTTTTGGCTCATACAACAGTGATGTTTTCAATGATTTCAGCCATATTTTGGGCAAACGTGCATCTGACCCTTAATGTGGCAGCATGCGTAGTAACAATGAATAATATGACCATACGCTAGCGTAATTAACGAACCACAGCTAAAACACATGCATAAGCTCAAATATATCCGTGTCTTTTTAATCCTATAAAATAACTTCTTAGATGCGTATTCCCATCAAATAAGATTAACTTAGACCTTATATCGTGGTGTGATTATGCTTTATTACACTCCAGACATGCACAAGTGTTCATCGACAGAGTGGGTTCTATAGCAATTTCGTGTATAGATTAGGTCAATCATATGTGAGAAAGCAGAGATTATCAATGCAAACAGACTGTGAGCTCACCGACTCAGACTTAAACCTAAATAAAAAACTTTTAAAAGCCAGTCATTTTGAACAAATATTATAGAATATAAACTACCAACATCAAACTGAAAGTATTCAAATGTCAAGACTGTTGGTTGTTGACTGCATGGAGGGGAGTATTTTACTGAAATTAACCATTATATTATTGACGCTGTGTGCGCAATCCGATTGAGATGTGTACTATACGAAGAAGCTTGTCGATTTCATCATGTTCATTTCATTCATAACATATCATCATGTCGATTTCAACGAAACTTGACGCAGATATCTATTATATATTTTGGAAGATCTGTGTGTCTGTGTGTGTGTCTGTGTGTGTGTTCGCGATGAACTAAAAAACGGCCCACCCGATTTCGATGAAACTTGGTTTGTGGGGGTATTTTCGGCCGGGGACGAACATAGGCCTATTAATTTGTCCGTGCAACGCCACCTTGACCTTGAAATCGGGTCATTTCAAGGTCAAACGCCCGAATATCACGGGATTTCGATGAAACTTGGTATGTGGGGGTATTTTCTTATGGCGAGTCTCATAAGCATATTCATTTGCCCGTGCGACGTGACCCTGATTTTGAAATCGGGTAACTTCAAGGTCAAATCGCCAATTTTGATGGGATTTCGACGAAATTTGATACGTGGGGTTACTTTTGTCCACTGATTGTTTTGACGGGTCCAATCGTGACACCGACCAGAGCTTGACCTTCAAAATTATCAATTCAAGGTCAAATCGGGTAAAACCGGATGGATTTCGACGGGCACGTTTGTCGGGTACTTTTGTCCGGGCAGTGTTTTTGGACTGGTAAAATCGTGACCCCACTTGACCTTGACCTTCAAAATGGAAAATTCAAGGTCAAAGCCCGGACGAAGTCGGGTCACCTTCTAGTCTATTATATATTTTGGAAGATCTGTCTGTCTGTGTGTCTGTGTGTTCGCGATGAACTCGAAAACGGCCGACCCGATTTCGATGAAACTTGGTATGTGGGGGTATTTTCGGCCGGGAACGGGCATAGGCCTATTAATTTGCTCGTGTGACGTGACCTTGACCTTGAAATCGGGTAATTTCAAGGTCAAACGCCCGAATATCACGGGATTTCGATGAAACTTGGTATGTGGGGGTACATTCGTACGGGGAGTCTCATAAGCATATTCATTTGTCCGGGCAGTGTTTTGGACGGGCCAAATAGTTACCCCACCTGACCTTGACCTTCAAAATGGACAATTCAAGGTCAAATCGCGCAATTCGCCGAAAAGCAGAGGGGAAACAGCCCGGACGAAGTCGGGTCCACCTGCTAGTAGTCTATATACGACCCACAGCGTCCGGCTTTGTATGCGATTTGTATGCTCTCTTCGGCAATAACTGTCATCACAATTATGGAATATCGACTGTTAGTAAGCTCTAGCATCAATTACACATATCTAGCGACACCTGCTCCACGATGGACGGGTATGTGTGGAGATTGAGTCCGTAAATTAGCATACATATGACAGCATTCACATAATTTTTATGGTCTGATGGAATTTCGTCAGAATTTGCACCATTACGAAAAATCATGATATCTCAAAAAGCTCAACTCGGATTCTAGGGGACTTTTGCCATATTGTCCATAAACATCAGTTTTCCCCGATGTTTTGCCCTAGTGAACCCCAATGTGCCTGGACTATTGGATGGGTATCCAAGTAATAAATTCAGACGACAGACAGAAAAACAGATACTACAAGAGCAAAATGATACATATTAATTGGTGGGAAATATTATCTGAACATTTCCTAAGGGAACTATTCGTCAATGGGTATTTGGTATAGTAAGGGTTAAAGCACTTGTGGTAATCGGTTGAGTTACACTTCGTTACAAATTCGAAGTCGATTCTATTATAACTAAGTATGACCTATATCCCAATCAGAATGAACACTGAATCTAAAATAAAGTTTATTCCCCACAAGCTACAAGTCACAAGCTACACATCATATGCCACAAGACACACGATACAAGTCACATGCTACAAGTCACATGCTACAAGTCACATGCTACAAGTCACATGCTACAAGTCACATGATACAAGTCACATGCTACAAGTCACATGCTACAAGTCACATGCTACAAGTCACATGCTACAATTCACATGATACAAGTCACATGCTACAAGTCATGTGCTACAAGTCACATCCTACAAGTCTCATGATACAAATCACATGCCACAAGTCACATGCTACAAGTCACATGATACAAGTCACATGATACAAGTCACATGCTACAAGTCACATGCTACAAGTCTCATGCTACAAGTCACATGCTACAATTCACATGCTACAAGTCACATGCTACAAGTCACGTGCTACAAGTCACATGCTACAAGTCTCATGATACAAATCACATGCTACAGGTCACATGCTACAATTCACATGCTACAAGTCACACGCTACAATTCACGTGCTACAAGTCACATTCTACAATTCACATGCTACAAGTCACATGCTACAAGTCACGTGCTACAAGTCACGTGCTACAAGTCTCATGATACAAATCACATGCTACAAGTCCCATGCTACAAGTCACATACTACAAGTCTCATGATACAAATCACATGCTACACGTCACATGCTACAATTCACATGCTACAAGTCACATGCTACAAGTCACATGCTACAATTCACATGATACAAGTCACATGCTACAAGTCATGTGCTACAAGTCACATCCTACAAGTCTCATGATACAAATCACATGCCACAAGTCACATGCTACAAGTCACATGATACAAGTCACATGATACAAGTCACATGCTACAAGTCACATGCTACAAGTCTCATGCTACAAGTCACATGCTACAATTCACATGCTACAAGTCACATGCTACAAGTCACGTGCTACAAGTCACATGCTACAAGTCTCATGATACAAATCACATGCTACAGGTCACATGCTACAATTCACATGCTACAAGTCACACGCTACAATTCACGTGCTACAAGTCACATGCTACAATTCACATGCTACAAGTCACATGCTACAAGTCACGTGCTACAAGTCACGTGCTACAAGTCTCATGATACAAATCACATGCTACAAGTCCCATGCTACAAGTCACATACTACAAGTCTCATGATACAAATCACATGCTACACGTCACATGCTACAATTCACATGCTACAAGTCACGTGCTACAAGTCACGTGCTACAAGTCACATGCTACAATTCACATGCTACAAGTCACGTGCTACAAGTCACGTGCTACAATTCACATGCTGTAAGTCACGTGCTACAAGTCACATGCTACAAGTCACATGCTAAAAGTTACATGCTACACGTCACATGCTACAAGTCTCATGCTACAACTCACATGCTACAAGTCACATGCTACAATTCACATGCTACAAGTCACATGCTACAATTCACATGCTACAAGTCACATGCTACAATTCACATGCTACAAGTCACATGCTACAAGTTACGTGCTACAAGTCACATGCTACAAGTCTCATGATACAAATCACATGCTACAAGTCACATGCTACAATTCACATACTACAAGTCACGTGCTACAAGTCACGTGCTACAAGTCACATGCTACAAGTATCATGATACAAATCACATGCTACAAGTCACATGCTACAATTCACATGCTACAAGTCACGTGCTACAAGTCACATGCTACAAGTCACATGCTACAATTCACATGCTACAAATCACGTGCTACAAGTCACATGCTACAAGTCACATGCTACAAGTCACATGCTACAAGTCACATGCTACAAGTCACATGCTACAAGTCTCATGATACAAATCACACACTACAAGTCACACACTACAAGTCACGTGCTACAAGTCAAATTCTGCAATTCACATGCTACAATTCACATGCCACAAATCATAGCTACATGTCATATGCTACAAGTCACATGCTAAAAGTCACATGCTACAAGTCACGTGCTACAAGTTACATGCTACACGTCACATGTTACAAGTCACATGCTGCAATTCACATGCTACAAGTCACATGCTAAAAGTTACATGCTACACGTCACATGTTACAAGTCACATGCTATAAGTCACATGCTACAAGTCACATGCTACACATATGCTACAAGTCACATTCTACAAGTCACATGCTACAGTCACATGTTACAAGTCACATGCTACAAGTCACATGCTACAAGTCACATGCTACAAGTCACATGTTACAATTCACATGCTACAAGTCACATGCTACAATTCACATGCTACAAGTCACATGCTACAAGTTACGTGCTACAAGTCACATGCTACAAGTCTCATGATACAAATCACATGCTACAAGTCACATGCTACAATTCACATGCTACAAGTCACGTGCTACAAGTCACGTGCTACAAGTCACGTGCTACAAGTATCATGATACAAATCACATGCTACAAGTCACATGCTACAATTCACATGCTACAATTCACATGCTACAAGTCACATGCTACACATATGCTACAAGTCACATTCTACAGTCACATGCTACAGTCACATGTTACAAGTCACATGCTACAAGTCACATGCTACAAGTCACATGCTACAAGTCACATGTTACAATTCACATGCTACAAGTCACATGCTACAATTCACATGCTACAAGTCACATGCTACAAGTTACGTGCTACAAGTCACATGCTACAAGTCTCATGATACAAATCACATGCTACAAGTCACATGCTACAATTCACATGCTACAAGTCACGTGCTACAAGTCACGTGCTACAAGTCACGTGCTACAAGTATCATGATACAAATCACATGCTACAAGTCACATGCTACAATTCACATGCTACAAGTCACGTGCTACAAGTCACATGCTACAAGTCACATGCTACAATTCACATGCTACAAATCACGTGCTACAAGTCACATGCTACAAGTCACATGCTACAAGTCATATGCTACAAGTCACATGCTACAAGTCACATGCTACAAGTCTCATGATACAAATCACACACTACAAGTCACACACTACAAGTCACGTGCTACAAGTCAAATTCTGCAATTCACATGCTACAATTCACATGCCACAAATCATAGCTACATGTCATATGCTACAAGTCACATGCTAAAAGTCACATGCTACAAGTCACGTGCTACAAGTTACATGCTACACGTCACATGTTACAAGTCACATGCTGCAATTCACATGCTACAAGTCACATGCTAAAAGTTACATGCTACACGTCACATGTTACAAGTCACATGCTATAAGTTACATGCTACAAGTCACATGCTACAATCACATGCTACAATTCACATGCTACAAGTCACATGCTACACATATGCTACAAGTCACATTCTACAAGTCACATGCTACAGTCACATGTTACAAGTCACATGCTACAAGTCACATGCTACAAGTCACATGCTACAAGTCACATGTTACAAGTCACATGCTACAAGTCACATGCTACAAGTCACATGCTACAGTCACATGTTACAAGTCACATGCTACAAGTCACATGCTACAAGTCACATGACACAATACACATGCTACAAGTCACATGCTACAATCTGAAAGCATCCAACTGTGTTGTGCAGAACGCAGAAAGAGTTACTATTTTTTCTATCGCATAGTAGTGGTATTTCCCGCATCTATCGACTAGCTTGGTGGCAGAAACATGACAAATGCATGCGATAGCTTACTTTGATGTCTCAACGAATATAGGTCCAAGTATCCACTGTTTTTTAGAAGTCTGACTTGAATACAAATACTTCACGTACAACCATCGCATTAAGTGAAATATCAGTCTTATTAAAATCAGACTATTGAACAATATACATGTGGTTAGACGGAACTAAATGTTTTCCATAGGTGACAATGCTGACATATGTCGATATTGTTTAAAAATAACACTTACAAAATACCTTAGATTGCAAAAATCATAACCACTGATCCTTAAGACAACGTTAACGCGTGGCGCAATTGGCTTTGCTCTGTACCACGCCTTTTTCATTTAAAAGCCAGCGCTTTTGATCCTACCGTCAGATTCGCAGAACATTTTCACTACCAAAATAGCACAGGTACCATAAATGTATAAATGCGTCACAGACAACCTGTATGGACAGATTCGTGAACCTTGTTTAAATGAATCAATAGACCATAAAGCATATTTGATTTCACCACAAATATCTTACTCATAGTTTAACAAAGTGTTTTATGTTGGTTTGAGATACCGTGTAAAATCAACAAGGGGGGCACAATCCACCCTATTTAGTTAACCATGTGCGGTTTACCGAGTCCAAACGACCATCGTTCATATTACCGACGCTCGATATAAATAGTTCTGCGGGAAAAAATTGCACGTCACAGAGCACCAGCAGTTTTACAATTGACAGATATTTCCTTTCGGTTTCGTGTTCTTGAATAACAAAACCGGGTGTTAACTGTTGAAATTCTTAGAACTATTTAATTATATCCTCCATGCTATGTATTATTGGTTAATTCTGGACTCTCCATAGACGATATTCAGCGATTAATCAGTTGTAGATATCTCTAGATGTTTTAACACTGTGAAATCAGGAATGTGAGACAATTTATTACAATATTTTAGCTACAGTATGTGACGAAACGACCTGTCGCTGTTTAGGAATTCCAACAATCGGCTGATTGGCTCCGTCGCGTTATCGTTAAATGTTGTGATTGGCTGACACCGACGTACTGATTCTTTGACGTAATGCAATTTCCGGCTATTTATTTCAGACTTATTAAAGACCCACTTAAGTTTCAATTTACCAATTAATTAATTTGTATAGTGCCTTGATATACAGTTTTAATAACAATATATGCAAACAATACAATTAAAATACTATAATTCATCACCATTTGGGACGTCTGTGTCTCAGAAGGTGCCCATAGAGTAATAGAAAATAGCTGAAATCATAACATCATTTCCCCCATTATGGCTCACAGAATGCAACAGAATTCAAAATGTAGTTTATTTTCAATGGAAGGGGAATAACTCTATATTGATATTTATAGAGTTATTGCCCTTCCATTGGAAATAATCGACTTTGTGCACAGAACTGACGTCGATATCTCAACAAAAATAACATAATCACAGTTTATTACATCGAATAAGTTGAAAATACAATGTTTTGGAGCTTCCTCTTTCAAATGGTATATAATATGGCATATATTTTATATAATGTGATCTGGTGTTTCGAAAATTAAGTGGGCCTATAAACCTTTCGTATCGTCAATAGTATATGATTTTAATAAGACTGGTGAAATAGGTGCTGTCTCTTATAACAAGGTCCCACCTGTGTTTGTATTGTAGTGGAACCCGACTCTCGCACTCGATCCGAATGATATTGATATATCGTCTCATTCGAAAATATGTTGGCGCAAAGTTTCCGCATTAAACGTTAAAGGCACGGGTGGCGTTCGTTGCAGAAATATTCATATTTGTTCAAATCGCCGTCAACAGAAGGAATATTAAAATATATATAGTTTTGTTCATATGTCAAACATAATCAGCGCGCAAATAGTATATTGTCGTCAAGACGTACGATGTTGTAGGAAAACAAGTACCTGCTCGTGTTACGGAAGTTTTGCTTCTGTTTACATAACACAGCGCAATTCTATTGGTTAATCCCACACAAATGATATAAACGCTCTTTATTATTTCCATATCAGGAAAACAGTAACAAATAACGCTCTTTATGTTTACCATATCCGGATCGAAACAAAAGCCAGGTTCTGTAACGTTTTTTGCTTTTGTTTACGTAACAAAGGAAAAAAATGTTTGACAATAACATACTGTTTATGCTATATTTCTGATTGGTATAAGAACAAGATCTGTCTATATTTTACTATTCTTTCTATTTAGTGGCCGGATTTAGTGTAAAGTACCCCTTTAACGGAATAACTGGCATCAATTAGACAACCTTTTCGATGCAACATCGTAATGATGTATTACTAATAGCTCACTAAAGACGAGTGGGAACGAAAAGTCAGTCCAACTTTTCACCCAAGAGATGGTTGAATCATACTTATTACCAATAAGTACTATACCGGTATATTATAATACAATAAGTACTCTACCGGTATATTATAATACAATAAGTACTATACCGGTATATTATAATACAATAAGTACTATACCGGTATATTATAATACAATAAGTACTATACCGGTATATTATAATACAAATTGGCATCGGCATTGGAGGACAAATGCGATCCACTTATGGTTTAACCCTTTACCCAACAGAACGGCCCTGTGCCAATGCATTCTCTTATATATGCGAGTCGACCATAGGTCGCCTCGCATATATAAGAGAATGCTTTGGCTTAACACATATTAAAAATGATAAAATTGTCAAAGAATGTAGAAAAATATTATAAAATTGTTAAATAATGTAAGAAAAAATGGTAAAAAGTGTTATGGTCGACTCGCATATATAAGAGAATGCATTGGCACAGGGCATAACTATAACCATCACAATGTGGTCAATGAACCGGTTCCAATGATATCCATATTGGTATGGTGTTTGGGCGTTTTTGGCCATTTTGTTGGGTAAAGGGTTAAACACATTCATTACCAGTATATTAAAGCACAAATTTGGCATTGGGATTGGAGGACAAGTGCGATCCACTTATAATTTAAACATATTTGTTACCAATAAGTATATTAAAATACAAATTGGCATTGGGATTGGAGGACAGGTGTGATCCACTTATCGTTTAAACATATTTATTACCAATAAATATATTACAATATAAATTGGCATTGGGATCGGAGGACAAATGCAATCCAATTATGGATTAAACATATTTATTATCAATAAGTATATTGCAACACAAATTGGCATTGGGATTGGAGGAAAAGTGCGATCCACTTATAATTTAAACATAGTTATTACCAATGAGTATATTACAAAACAAATTGGCACAGGGACTGGAGGAAAGGTGCCATCCACTTATGGGTTAAACATATTTATTACAAATAAGTATATTACAATACAAATTGGCATTGGGATTGGAGGACAAGTGCGATACACTTATGCATAATCCCTTTTCCAATTCCCAGTTAATACTGACAATAAGTTGGTTGTCAACACAATAGGTAAAACATACACGTACATATATCATGTATTTTGTTTGTCGATAATTTGTAGTATCAAGACCTCACCAGTTCTTCTTAATCCAATTACGCTTGTTTAGCCGTCATAAATGAGATACCTCAATGTGCATGTTTTACAATTTGTATTTTGAGGCTAACTTCTTAATAGAACTTTGTCGGATTTTCCTCGTGTGATGTATCTCGTAAGTAATTACAGCTTGAAAAATAACTTCGTTTTCGCTATTTTTAAGGTTCGGGTCCCCAAATAATAATGTCTTAACTGAATGTATATTGAAAGTTGAAACGCAGGAATTTATTGCGGAGTGTAATTCTTTCTTGAAAGTAAAGATGACATTAAAACAAATAGTGGGAAGCCTTTTCTACCCAAGCAACTAACGAGTGTTGATGGAAACATATTTATGTGTATCCAAATTAAATGCATAGGTTTGAGGCCCAAGTTACACAACTTACCTTGGCCTCGCTCCCGACAATAATATAAAGAACATTTACATAATTTACATAAATATAATGTAATGTATGAATTTACATGTATAGAAAGTAGTATATACAATTGTATAACATTTGTACTACAGTATAACATAATGATGTATATATGATGATAGGTCGGGTCAATCACTGTGTGTCTGGAATGGGTTTCTGCTCTCATTTTTGTTACATTAAAATCGTTTATAGTATAGCAGCCTGGTCGCTGAGGTAAAAGCGGTTAGTTGAATCTATGTACTTTTGAACAAAATGGAATACCTTTCTATATACATTGTCATTAAGCGATATTTCACCACTTTCGACATTGATATTTGACTTACTAATACATAAACCTGCTAAGCGATTCGCTTGGGTAATTCGCTGAAGTGTGAACAGCGCACAGGTAAAGAAATAATATACTTGCATCTTCAACTTGATGACCACATCTACAACTGCATGGGATTATCACTAATCAAGTTGCAAAATTTGTCAGCATTTAAGTCGCTACAAGTTATGGAGTTTACATTGGATTATGTTCAGTAGTCGTTTTCCAGTATTGAAATGATCATGGGGTTTCAGGACTATGTTTGTTAAGCCTAAACTGTTTTAGAAAGTATTTCTTACTTATTTTGGAAGTTAATTTCAGTATATTTGATCGCGGGATTGTTATAAAGTTATATGTTAGAAATAAATAAAAGTCGTTCTTTATTGTTCTGTAAAAAGTTATGGATTTTGGTCTAGTTAAATCGAACTTAAAGGGGTACTATACACTAAATTTGACCACTTACACGTATGGGACCATCTCCTTTTGTAGTCACAAGAATATATGCAACAAATGAATGAATTTGAACCATGGATTAGTTCAAAATACACTCATTTACATAGTGTACGATGCAAATAACATGGTAATAATAATGAAAATGAATTTATGAATGGAGTCATACAATCATTTTCATTATAATTATCATGTTTTTTGCATCGTTCACATGTGGAGCACGCGAGTTTATTTTGCACTAATCCATGGCTAAAATTCATTCATTTGTTGCATATATTCTGTTGAGTAAAGGGGGTGGTCACATAAATGACCTAATATAGTGCACTGTATCCTTTTATTGTTTGTAAAGTATATTTTGTTAAGGTATAGTTCAGCCTTTTTTCCTCACTAATGTTCGACTGAGCTGATAACTAGCATTCGGGTTGTGTGCGCATGCGTGCAGCATTACACATTCATGAAATAATACCCTGCGTGCAGCATTACACAATCATGAAAATAATACCCTGCGTGCAGCATTACACAATCATGAAATAATACACTGCGTGCAGCATTACACATTCATGAATAAATAAGTTATGATTTACACGGGAACCAGTCTTGTCTGTGTAGGAACGAATGCCCGATGATAAGTGGTGGCATATCTTGTAGACGCGACTGGTACCCTGTTGACAACCTGTACCTGTTGCCTGGTCTGGACGGGAGTGTGATGGACGGACTGCATGTTCTGGACGACATTGACTGGTACGTGATGCACGACTGGGATATGTCCCTGACGAGCAACCCGGAAACGCCTGATGGTTGGGACGTATCTTGTTCTTGAGACGATGGCGGGTCTAAACACACTGGCTGTGCTGACTGTCTGGACAGGAACCTGTCTGAGTAAGTTGACGCTGTTGAGGGTCGTGACTTGTCGGGCTAATCTCGATGTCTGGACCGGGATTCGAACCAGGGGACCAGCGATGTGCTTGACCTGACCTGCAGAAAATCCGACAGGGCTTCTGACTGCGAATGATGAATGTTCAATGGGTCCACCTACTGAGAAGGTGGAACGTTCAATGGGTCCACCTACTGAGAAGGAGGAACGTTCAATGGGTCCATCTACTGAGAAAGAGGAATGTCCAATGGGTCCACCTACTGAGAAGGAGGAACGTTCAATGGGTCCATCTACTGAGAAAGAGGAACGTTCAATGGGTCCACCTACTGAGAAGGAGGAACGTTCAATGGGTCCACCTACTGAGAACGTAGTACCATCATTGAGGCTGAAGTCACGTCCGTTCTGCCAATCATTGTCTGATTGGAAGATATCGGCGCTTGGGAATCCACTGTCGTATTCTCTGACATTCGATTGTTCTGACGTCAGCATAACATTGGATGGCGCGGGTACTGAAAAAAAATTTGATATCACATTATATGAAATTATTCACTTATTATCGATTCCCTATTATCATTCGCGGACAATCAAGTGAAATATAATTTCAATAATGTATAATTAAGTGTTGTTTTGTTAAGATTTTTCTTCTTCTGAGGTTTAGTGTAAACAATAAATACATTTACGATTTCAGGGGACCACAATGGAATTAAGCATTCGAGTGCTTTTTGTGCCATCCCCGATATCTAGCCGTACGTGTACTCTACGATTTTTTTTCTAAATTTCAGCCATCATACCATTGGTATTCACTTTGACTTCTTTACAGCCTCATTTTTGTTTCAAAATTTGCGATTTATTATATAGCCTAACAACTGAAATTTATTTATATAAAAAATAAATCAATCAATCAATATACCGCCACAATGCTAGCCCAATGAATATGTCTGGTATTATTCATTGCGATAGCATACAGCCACAGAGCCCCCTGCTTACGCCTGTGAATATTTACATTGATAATAAACACAATAAGACACAAGAGATACAGGCAGTAAGCCTAGACATATTCGTGGCCCTGCATTTCCGCGATATAAAAATTGCTTCATGATGTTTTTTGGTCTCGAATGACTTGTCCGCTCCACAAACACCCGCGATCATATCCGTGGCTGATCGCTGCATGTCCGACACCATCCGCACTACATAATTGTTATATATGCACTCTAATTTTATTTCAATACTCTTTAAACGAGATATGTTTAGCAGTTCGTGGTGGTGCTCAGTTAAATTGTTTAGTTCTATCTATGAACTTTTGTAGTGAAATTAAAATCACTGCATTTCCATAATACGTCAAGTCAAACTATCCATGAAGCAAAGTGTTCACATTTAGTGTCATATTAAGACCCAACAGACAGTTATCTCTCATTTTTTTGGATGATCGGACAATGAATTAAAAAATATTTGGTGGTCTCCAGTTCCCCACAATCGCAGAATGGATGATACTTTAGGTGACTGCAAACCCGTTTCTGCGGTTCCAGTCGTTAAAGACAAATTATGGACTCGTTCGGTGCGCGAAACCGACACGTTAGTATACATACAATATGTCAACGGGAGGAACGTAGCATTCTACTAACATCGCCGAAAAGCTAAAACAAATCGACCACACGACTCCATAGAAAACATTGTCTGAATTACGCTCAAGTGTAAATAGTTACATCTCGATTCGGGACGCAACTATTGGCGATAAACTGACGCAAACGATTTCGCCATCGAGCGTCATTGGATTTAATTAATATATAAGAATGATTGTGTGTGTTGTCAATTTGGATATAATATTTATAAAAAAAAAATACTTTGAGCTAGATTATTCTCGATTTATATTTGATCACCTTATCAGAGTATTCACATCACTTTAATAGTAGGCTTTTTGCCGGGACAAAATGTCAACAAACCGGAACAAAAAGTCATCAACGCATGTACAATCTAATGTTTTAAAGTCTGGAAATAGTGTGTCTGATATTTAAATTATTCATAAAGATGTCTTGATAACTATTATTTAGTTTGATATCTCAGATATGCACGAAGAGAAACTACTTTTATCAAGCTTAATAGCCATTCAATCTTTTTCAAATGACTTGACAACATATGATGGACATGATCGACGCATGGACATATTCAGAGATGTATCGATCCAGCCAATACGCCAAGGATTTGATAGCAAACAATATGTAATCGGGGTTCACGATTGGATGGCTAGTGGCATCTAATCGCGAGCACGGGTGGCACGTGATGTTCGATTGAATATCAGAATGTAGGGTATCATATAATCCCATCCCATAATATGTCAAATATAGCGAATTATCGAAATATGAATACATCGAAAAAGCGAAATAGGAAAATACAGCGAAATAGCGGAATAAAAAATGCAGCGAAATAGAAAATTATTTTTATGAACTAAATAACGGAGATATTTGAAGAGTTTTTTTTTTACGAAATAACGGAAATATTTTAATGAGCGTAACCCAAACCTCCCCCAAGCCCACCCACCCTATAGAAGTATTTGACTTATATTTAACCAGAGTTGATCTATTGTGGTGTTGTAATTTCTTATACAAATCGCCGTTATTTCGTAAAGGTACATTCATTATAGAGTTATTACCCTTCAGATTAAATATTATAGTCAATCGAAACCGCGCGTGCCTCCCGTGGTCGCGATTGTGTGCCAATAGCCATCATATCGTGAACCCCGATATGTTATCTTTTGGTAGTCAAGCGTGTGAGTATTAGGTGATCGATCGTAAGCAGATATACGTTTTGTCGGACAAAATACTGTTTGTGCAATTGTATAAAATTCTTCCACAGCAGCATTTAATACTAACAATTTGAACTTACTTGAACTAATTAGCATTGACTGAATTTGAGTAATAACAAAGCTAAACATACCATGAATTCCAGTTATATCTGGTGTGGTAACTCCGACAGGAACATTATTGGTCGCGGTAAGGTCAGCTGAAAAACCTTGAATTCCAGTTATATCTGGTGTGGTAACTCCGACAGGAACATTATTGGTGGCAGTAAGACCAGCTGAAAGACCTTGAATTCCAGTTATATATGGTGTGGTAACTCCGACAGGAACATTATTGATGGCAGTAAGACCAGCTGAAAGAAACGATGCACTTTTACCATCCTACCGAAGCTATTTGAAACAATCCATTCAATACATGGAGGATCTAAAACGAGTCCCTAGTTTATAGAAAAATAAAAAAAAAATGAGTCCAGCAAATTAGGTCTGGGCCGAGCCTTTGGCGAGGTCCAGACCTAATTTACTGGACGCTTGAGTCAGGCATGGATATGTGTCGCCCGCTCGAGACGTTATATGTCACGCGAGGACATATCACGAAAGTATACGTGTAAGGATGACAATTGTCTTGTTATCGATAACTAAATCGCACACCTTGTAATCTACATATATATCTATATCGTTGCATACCTTGTAATTTATAATTACATGTATATCGATGTTTTCGCGAACAGTCTGTTTTAGTTAACCCTTTCTATACTAAATGGATTCTTCCAGCCAGTTAAAAAGTGTACATCTGAATGTTATATTATTAATTTGCAGGGATGTACAGGTAATATAAGCAGACGACAAATACATAGAATTACTGAAGGAGTCCTAGTTGATGAGGGAATTGTTTTAGTTAATAAGTTCAACAAACTACCAATGGTCGTTTGTTGAACTTATTATCTGAACATTTCCTATGTGATAAACTACTCGTCAATGATGATGTAGTATAGGAATGGCTAAATTTGTCAAGATGTTGGAAATTTGCTAATTTCCGTTTATTTACTCTCATTCTGATGGTTAAGTTATGGGGAATAGGTCCATGCAATGTGACCCAATACACAATCAATATAAGTATGGTATCTTCTGCTGTTTTGCATATTCGTGAATAGCATGAAATATATCCGTGATTTTAATTTCAGAACAATATGCCATGAAAGCTAGAGAGATGTTTTAGATTACACGAATGACTATATGATAATTGGGATAAACGTGCGAGTGCACGACAAACGTTTATATCCATGTGAAACAACAACAATTGAAATTGTAAATAAAATATTTTCGTGGAAAATCTGTTTTCTGGAATATATGTCATTGATCTGACGTTGTGTAACCTTAATGTTTTATCAGAATTTGCTCGAAAACGCGATGGAATGGCTGGCACGGTAACAATACTGTTCGCATAATACGGTTTTAACACGCAACATGTCATCATTAGAGAGTTCTCAGTCATACAATTAACTTGAATTAAGAACAAAGTGTAAATATATTTCCATTTTATTCATAGCGATGATGGTTTTACAAACGTGAATGATTTTCCACATTTATAAAAACAAAAAACAAAAAACAACCATTGTTACAGCATGGAACATAAAAGAGCGTTCCGTTAGTCTATTGTGATTACGTAAACAAATTTTGGAAGCCCGAATGAGCGATGTTGAAATGATACTAACCTGTGTTAAGTAACAGTCCACCTAGGTGGTCATCAACACTGAAGGCATCTAAGAGATCTGAAACTGTATCTGCAACTGTAGAAAATAGCAAGTGAGATTTTGGTCTTGTTGCTAAATTTACGCATTGGGAAAACCATACTAGAAAACGAATGCGTTGGTTGTGGAGTCGACATAATTCAAAACGAGCATACACCCAACATGCAACACACTCATTCGACTCATTATGTGCAATGATCTCAACAGTGCGGTGTGTTTCTCTTGATCTAAACATGCGTGATATATAGATCATCTGCATAACAGTTTTTGCTGTAGACTGTGTGCCGAATTTTAAAGTGTATTTACATTGTGTTTCGCACTAATAATTGCTTACTCGTCACCTAAAGGCCAATCGATAGGCAACACATGCACAAACGCACCGTGACAAGTTGATAAATTCCATCAATAACTCGCAGAAAGTACATCGAAATATCGGGACATACAGTAAGAATATTTTGAAATTGATATATTTTCATTAGTGTAAATTATTTGTCCCGTGATTTAAAGAGGTTTCTGAAACCAAACTGTTATCCGGGATTGGCTCTAAATCTAGACGATCATCACAATAATCAATAAACGGGTCTGTCTGACTTTCGAAGCATTATGTGGCAGTAAATTGAAATAAAAACTATATATAAATATATATAAATATATATATATACATGTCAATATAGATATATATATATACTTATACAAAGGTATCCAAAATATCAAAATATCAGACCAACTTGCATACATCTTTCATGGAACGCAACACAATTAATTAACACAGATTAAATATAATTAATTAACGCCCATTTGCAACGATATTCCGATGGCGTGTTGCAAATTGCATTCATACAATAATCGACACAAGTTGGGCGCGCCGTCACATGATACGATTTTAACAAACCAACGTCCTGTCTGTTTCCACAGGACGCAGGAGTGTCAATATACTTATTTAAGAAATGGATGTTGCTTTTCTTGCGTTGCATAGAGAATGGATGCAAGTTGGTCTGACATCACAATCGACATCTACTACAAAAACGTACACCCAACCGAGTTAACTGGCAGATTAAAAGAGCATTTAGCGCTCATTTCTTTATTCTCGTAGCTCGTTGCACGTTGGATCTACATAATATGGAAGCAAGACGGGGTCTGTGTGCGACGTCATGTGACATAATTTCGACCAACTAACGGCCTGCATTCATGTTTGACAGCGCCAATGCATGTGGTATTGTAAATATACAATTTATATTCGCCAGGCCAAGCTCACACAACCGGCAAAAGTGTCTGATATGTTTTATGAATGCTAATTTCTGGCTTATGCCAGGGGATATAATGACATACACACATATACATGTATCATACTGTCCACAATAGCAAATGGTGCGCAATTTGCACTTTACAAGTACACTGACTGCATTTTGTCACTAGTTATCCACACCCTAGCATACCTCGGCCCTCTGTGACGAATTTCAGGCAAATTTGCCAGCGTTTGAACGCACCCAAATCGCAGTGTACACATTCACATTCGTCACTTATTCACACCTTGAAATATATGTGTATACGTACTGGGATCTAAGAAGAAAGCTGGATCAGCCGATATTGATGCAAGAGCAGGTGCGATAACGCCAGTGTTTTCGACGAGTTGTGATAATGGGGCGACAACTCCTGTGTTGGCAGTCAGTGATGCAACAGGTGCGACGACTCCTGTGTTGGCAGTCAGTGATGCAGCAAGGCCGGCAAATCCCAGGTTGTCGAGAAGTTGTGATACAGGGGCGATCACTCCTGTGTTGGCGGTCAGTGCTGCAGCAGGGGCGACGACCACTGTGTTGTCGACGTCCGATTCCGATACAGATGCGACCACTCCGATATTGCCGACAGGTCCTGATACAGGGACGACAATTCCCGTGTTGTCGATGTTTTCTGATGCAAGGGCGGCAATTCCTATGTTGCCGAATGGTCCGGATACTGGGGCGACCACTCCAATGTTGTCGATGTTTTCTGATGCAAATGCAGCAATTCCGATATTGCCGACTGGTCCTGGTACAGGGACGACAATTCCCGTGTTGTCGATGTTTTCTGATGCAAGGGCGGCAATTCCTATGTTGCCGAATGGTCCGGATACTGGGGCGACCACTCCAATGTTGTCGATGTTTTCTGATGCAAATGCAGCAATTCCGATATTGCCGACTGGTCCTGGTACAGGGACGACAATTCCCGTGTTGTCGATGTTTTCTGACGCAAGGGCGGCAATTCCTATGTTGCCGAATGGTCCGGATACTGGTGCGACCACTCCCGGGTTGGCGATCATTGCTGCAGCAGGTGCGACGACCACTGTGTTGTCGAAGGCCGGTTCCGATACAGATGCGACCACCCCGATATTGCCGACAGGTCCTGATACAGGGACGACAACTCCCGCGTTGTCGATGTTTTCTGATGCAAGAGCAGCAATTCCGATATTGCCAACAGGTCCTGGTACAGTGACGACAACTCCCGTGTTATCGATGTTTTCTGATGCAAGGGCAGCAATTCCGATATTGCCGACAGTTCCTGGTACAGGGACGACAACTGCCGTGTCTTCGATATTTTCTGATGCAACGGCGACCACTCCAGTGGCTGCGGTGACCACTGGTGCTTGGGCGACCACTACTGTCTCGGCGACGGGTTCTAATGCAACTGCGACCACCTCGGTGTCGGCGGCAAGCACTGCAACAGGGGCAACAACTGCTATGTCGGCAACGGTTTCAGCATCAGGTACGACCACAACAGTGTTGGCGGTACCAACAACTGGAGCTGATGAAAAGTAAATCAAAGGGTTAGCACGAGTTTGCAGTATGATATTACAGGTCACTGATTACGGAAATTATCGGACACTATATATACTAACATTTTCGCGTTTGTGTATATACAGCACGCGAAGAGTGAGCGATGTGCAACAGAGTGGCGATGTGTTGCGGAGAGAGATCCAGGGCGACCCTTTCAACTGCGAAATCTTGAATTGCGAGGATTAGCGAACGCTACAACTGTGTATTGTAACCAACCTGATGGAAGTTTTAACCAAAGTTCTAATAGTGGGATATCGGTGTTGAATGTTTTGCTTATCGTATACTTTTTGTGTACTGTATTGTAACATCATGTGGCTGTTGTTTATATAACACAGTGCACGAACTTGACAATAACACACTATCTACGCGATATTTATGATTGGTTTAAGAACAAAATATGTTCATATTTGACTTTTGTTTCTGATTATGGCAGTTTTGACGGATGTGACAATTTTAACAGCAATACCCACCGCGAAGGCCATCCTTACATTTTAATTCCTTAGTGCATATATAACAGATTACATTTATCTATACAAATGCTTGACATAATGATATGTACTACTATGTATTGAACCCATAACATGGTGGTGCTCACGGGGTGCACTTTGTCTGGAATTGATATAGCCACGAGCTATGTGGTCTTCCTGCCCACCACAACTACCTTATAAATATAACTCTGAAGTTGACAGCCAGACACGTAGTTTATTCAAATGAGAATTATAGATTAACCTAAAAGTACCCTGAAAATATATGTATATATTAGCATGCATGTGAATACATACTTTGTTCTATTAAGACGTCTGAAGCCCGGTTTACTCCTGTAACGGCGATAGCTGCGACTGTACCTGAGGGGGACAATTGCGAACGTGAATCTCTTTACACGACAAAAACATTTTACACCAAAATTAATATATCTGATCTTATAAATCAATGAGTGTACCATATAACTATATCAGATGTTTAGTTTAGTTATTGTAAAAACATTTCGGCTCAAAGCATATCACCTATATCTGACCCAGGAATCGGTCACCTTTCAATTTCAACATTGCTTCTGGTTCAGAAAAGATGTATATTTTACTATGATTGATTGATTGATTTATTATAGTGACGTTATGTTAACAAACATCCGGCCCATAGGGCCTATAAGTCACTTGGTACACAAATACAATATTATTATTAATGCATGTTTTGTCTATTTAGATAGTTTTTATTGTCTGTTTGAATATGCCTGAGATATAAACAGACGAAGCCATGGTCACCTCATCGCGGGGACGTGGCTATATTGTTTCCGTTGCATTGCGTCCACCTTGACGTTTCAAACAACCAGACCAAACACCTATGTTTGTGAAATACCATCTGCACCCCCCTGGATACCTAAAACTGTCCAATTGTTGGAAATGTGCGACTTAACACCCCTAACGTAATAGCAAGTCCAGACCCGGAATGTGGACTAAATATAGAAAAATATGCTACTGTTGGTCTAAAAACAACAAATCCCCACTAATTATTGATTGGAAAATGAAACAATGAGAAAATTTCAACTTATATGTGGTGTACAATTTCCAACAAATGTTGAGTGAGGCATGAAATTTCCAACTTTTGAAAAATGGGACGAAAAGTTGGGGTGGGTTAGACACCTCCTCCCCCGCCAGTAGACACCTCCCTGTCTCAACGCAAACTTAAACTCTCGCAGTGTGTTATATCCTCAAACACCGAACCTGTTTAGCGCCGGCAGTATACCCATTTGGCATACACATCTGGCTGTAGAATGAGCTTACCTTGTGCATGGAGTCCAGCTATAAGCGACGCAACGATAACGATAGTAAAGCGGATCATTCTGGATTTCTGAAAAGTTAAAAATGTTCGAAATAATGCAGTCATTATGAAGATCTATACATGTAGTGTGTGTAGTGTTTTAACGAGATCGACTGCGCGTATACAATTCGTCCATTTAGAAATGCCCCATCCGAATATTTAAAAAAGTCAATTTCCCATTCGAAGATTTAAAAAAGTCAATTTCTAACCAAATAATAAACAAATTCAAAATACTAATTAAAAGCAAAACCATTCGTAGCACGGAAGAACCATGGGCATCTAAAATAAACAGAATTAGCATATTAGGAACGCTCTCTAATATTTCGGGCAACTTGGCAACGGAAGCATAATGCTCTTTACCACGGATAACCGTGCGTGTGTCCGATTAAAGTTAAATATGGTTAAACTACCCATTTTATTAGTCGATATGAGTAGGACCATAAGTTGGGGCTAATCATGTTCGGGTAATAGACAATGCACGACTAGTTCGATGAAGCCTTGAATTTGCGGGGTGGGGTTCTTTATACCGAAGATTCTTTGTTTCGAAGTTTCTTTATTCAGAAGGATCTTTGTTCGACAACTATAGCAAATGGGGTTCTTTGTTCCGATATTAGGTTACCACAATGTGTCAATATCCGACGACCCATATCCCAGATACACCCATTAGGCCATATGGGACTACACACGTGTAGCTCTCGTGTGGTTGCATACTCAACTTTCACACAATCTATCACACCATCATTCAGCATATTTTATGAGTCTTCAATCTTTAAAAGGTTAATAAATGATTCACTTCACTTTCAATCAAGTACCGGTAATTCTACCAATAATGATATGTAATGATAAATAATAATGTCTTTTAACCCTTTACCCAACAGAACGGCCCTATGCCAATGCATTCTCTTATATATGCGAATCGACCATAGGTCGCCTCGCATATATAAGAGAATGCATTGGCTTAACACATATTAAAAATGATAAAATTATCAAAGAATGTAGAAAAATATTATAAAAATTGTTTAAAAATGTAAGAAAAATTGTTAAATTTAAAAAAAAAAGGATTTTTTTTAGGCCAATGCATTCTAGGTCGCCTCGCATATATATGAGAATGCATTGGCACAGGGCATAACTGTAACCATCACAATGTGGTCAATGAACCGGTTCCAATTATATCCATATTTGTATGGTGTTATTGAGACAGACCGAAGATATTTTAGGCTGTTGAAGCTTTATTTGGGCGTTTTTGGCCGTTTTGTTGGGTAAAGGGTTAAAAGAAGTTCTAACACATACAATCTAATGTCTTAGTGGACTTACTTAAAAGAAAATATATCTTCTGAAGTTGAGTATTAATCAATATTGTTTTTCTTTGGTCCTTTGAAAATTTAGAAATTTTATACAATCTTGATAATATATATTAACCTGCGGAACATTGTGGAAATAAGTCTGCCCATTTATGGGACAGACTTTTCAATGTTATTCTCGGTGCGATGAGTGAGTTTTAACAGATCTCAAGACCACTTCTCTAAAAACATCTATATGTTTCATCAAAATAAAACTTGCTGTATCAATTTAATTGAAATTCAAACAGTTATATTAATGCACGACACCATTTGTATTGTTCTCTTGTCAACTGCTGTATACAATCACATTTTAACTCTACACGGTCCAACTAATTTGTAGGACCTTTTGTAAATTTGTATTTTTTGCATCTCACCAAATAAAACTATCTATCGATCAATATATCTATATATACGTGTTTCGGTAAATATGTCTATACATAGTTGCTCGTAATTTCAGTTACGAGCAATATAACTAAAAATAGTGTATATAATACCTGACTATACATAATACCTGCATGGAGGAATCAGTTATTATACATAAAAGTCAATGTATTTCCGTATGTCAGTGAACAGCCTACGTTCAGTGAACAGTGAACCCAAAATACGCCCATATGGGCGTTGTTTGAATCTGAATTACGCTCTATATGAACGCAAATGGGGGCACGAAAACAGTCGTATATGAGCGTATTCATATTGCAAATACGTCCGTATCGCGCGCATTTAATGCGTTCATATCAAGCGTATAATTCAGATTAAAAATATGCCAATATGGGTGTATTTGAAATACGTTCAATATGAAGACAATTTGCACGAGGACATGTATGCTTAGCTTATAACACTGCATGTGTGTCGTTTCATTGTTAATTATAAAACAAGCGCCAACCGAATAACCGTGCATTGTCTAACTTTCAATGGTATGATCAGCCCAGGGATTTGATTAACATTGCTACCAAAAATAAAGAGCATTTTAAACGCAGAATGTCTGCTCTACCAACTAGACAACTGATTGTTATAACTAAGAGTTTTTAACCATAGAAAAACAGTTTCGGTGAATGCGATCAATTGTGTTTTAGTTAATGTATCCAAAAACTCGTGATAGTTATTATGTAAAATAACATACTTTTTAAAGTATCTACATGTATATATAGAAAAGAGTAGGGTCTGTTTGTTTGTATGTATGTCTGTCTGTTCGGATTTTTCTCCCAGACCTCTGGACCGATTTCAACCAAATTTGGTGTGGTGACTCTGGACACCATGCATGATGGATGTTATAAAGGCGTTAGATTTTCAAATTTTTTATTTAAAAACAAATTAATTTAATTTCCGCCGCTGAGTAAAGGCTCAACCGGGCCCCTTCGACGCTGAATAAAGCCCCCCCCCCCCAACAAAATAACTTTACATACTTTGTAACGGTAACATGCGATATTACAGAGAAACTAACATCTGGTGACGGGATATAAGCGATGTAATTTGCCTCAGGCCATTATCTAATTGTATGTAAACCAAGACAGTTATTAATGATCAGGGATTGTTTTCATGAATATAATCAAGATTGCACGAACAGCGTGGTTATGTTTTGTGTTCTAGTTCAGAATGACACACGAGATCTTTATCGCGTTTTGAATATATGTCAGGCAAGGAAAAAATACAAAGAGCGTTCGTGCTTTCATTTCGCAAAAGCAGTAGATAATAAAGAGCGTTCGCGATTAAGAACCTTTTTCCTCGTTGTCTGATGCATGCTTTTGTAATTTTTGCGATACACGTGCCATACAAATGATGTATCGTGTATATTATGTTTCCTGGTAAGCTGGAAATGACTAATTCGGCGTCAAATCGGTCAATGGATCTTAAAAGTACTCAATCCGATCAGACGGTCCCCATACCATCAAGATATGGTATCAAATTTCCCAAAACTGGTTATTTATCAACATTTGGTTCAACAAAATATGGCCGTATTATCACTAAAGTATCACGAAATTTGACCGTATTACCACCTGCTTTTCGAGTTATCCATCTTCATCCACAATTTTGTCCGAAACCCTCCGTTTGACCACGTGTTTCTGGGCCACATATTATTACATATCTCGAGAAATAACAAACTTCAAAAATCGATATCTGATCACTCTGAGCTTTGATGGGTGGGTTCCTCGACTCGAATCAAATATTTTTTACCCCCGAAGCCAAAGAAATAGTAATTTAGGAGCGTCTGATCGGATTGAGCACCTTTAAAGCGAGACTTTACGCCAATTTCAATACATTCCCTGTAATAACAACTATCTAATATCGATAATATATGTGACCCGCCATATCAAATTCAGTCGTAAGTCGGGATTTGTTTACCCTGTGCCAATGCATTCTCTTATATATGCGAGTCGACCATAGGTCGCCTCGCATATATAAGAGAATGCATTGGCCTAACAATATTTTATCATTTTTTTTAAATAAATGTTTCTTACAATTTTTAGGACATAAAATAAAAAACATCCATTACCCTGTAGGGAGCCCCACACATATATTACAAGCATATAGAAGAGTGTCGTCTGCTCATGTTTGTCTGGGGCTCTGTATGGGTGAAATTATAAAATTGTTAAAGAATACAAGAACAAATTATTAAAATTGTAAAAAATTAGGCCAATGCATTCTCTTATATATGCGAGGCGACCTATGGTCGACTCGCATATATAAGAGAATGCATTGGCACAGGGTAAAAAAATCCCGACTTACGACTGGATATGATATGGCGGGTCACATATATAGAAAAATAAGTAACTTGAGTCGAATATGTCTTCTATAAACGTTCAGGTTAACAGGTTATTTTAAAATCAAAGTTAATTTGTTTATATCAATTTAATTTATGGCTCGAGCCATAAATTAAATCACGAATTTCGGTGTACAAGACGTAACCAAATTAATTGACGTAAAGTGGATTGGGTATAACACGTGGCACACATGATCGTGTCCAAAATATGTTGATACGGGGCGTGAAATCAAGCCATGTCCTCACTGACTGGTGAATATACAATAACTTAAATGAGTAGCTGGGACTAGTATGTATATAATATAACATTTATTTGGTACATTTGCTTGAAAACTGTACAAAAATTACTCGACGACTATAGTTCTATTTACACAATCCGACCAATCGGCCATCCTTAACATTACTTAACTCAACAGACTTTCATATAATGGAAATATGGTTACCTTATTCTACGAAACAGAGACTAGAAACCAACAACAACATTTGAGCACAGCGCGATACACAATTTTAAGACCTCCTAAATAACCCTCGGCATTTCTCGTAAGTCCCAGTGGTCAGTGGGTCGATAAATACACGAAATATAATATATCTGCTCCGAAAATGCATGATACAATTTCTCTCAATTCCTCACACAGAAGCAGGTACAGTAATGCCCTAATTAATCGACTCCTTAACCACAGCATAATTATGGGTAACTTTTCAGGATTTAGTCGGAAATATGGCTTTTTGCCATTCATCGGAAAGCTCTCGAGGAGAGCTTTCCGATGAATGGCAACAAGCCATATTTACGACTAAATCCTGAAAAGTTACCCATAATTATGCTGTGGTTAAGGAGTCGATTAATTAGGGCATTACTGTATAACACTCTTACGCGCTACCATATCGAGAACTGACCTTTGTCGTTCCCTGCTGAGAACATTTTACATTTTGGTGATTTCTATAAATCCAATAAAACGCTTTGTGCATCGATTGCATATAATTATATGAACCCTGGTTAAGTGGTCCTGCTAATTTGCTATGATGCTGGTGGATCCTGCCTAATTTATATGATGCTGGTAGAGCAAATGGATTCTGTTAAGAAAAAATACCGTTATTTGTTTTAAATGTGTCATTGTCGCAGTGTTTGGCTGAACGAATAGATGAAACGCCTTTGCGAATAAGACATTTAAAAAAACATATAATTATGTTATAAAAATATTTGAACAATGGGTGATTTGGTTGTTTGAAACCCACCACAATCAAGGTCCCTATGCATGTCGTGAATATTTTAGCTTTCCGCACAAGAACCCACAAACTCCCTATTGAACTTGGTGCTTGGACAAATACGGATTATTCCGACAGAATCTGCACTCTCTGTAATCTTGAAATCGGCGATTAATACCACATCATGCTGAAGTGTAGGGAACTTATCGAACTTAGAATAAAATATCTGAAACCCTACTACTACCAGAGACCCAACACTTATAAACTAAACCCTACTACTACCAGAGACCCAACACTTATAAACTAAACCCTACTACTACCAGAGACCCAACACTTATAAACTAGCCGCTATATTTAACTCCTGAAATAATAAGACAGTTAAACACTTGGCAGTATTTATTAAGAAGGTCCTTGAAATATGTAGGTCCCCCCATAAGGCTTACTACCACCAGTTTGTCGAACTGAAACAGTGTAGCTAAAGAATATCGATATCACCCCATTCCTATTTTTATGTCATACATATGCATGTGTACCCGTAATGACCATATATGTTGTATTTACGAATTCACATCTGTAACGTCTATTATTGACGACCAGAATAATCTGAATTGAATGAATTGTTTCAAGTACCAGCGCGACCATTGTAGAATCATTTAAACGTGTATCTGTTCTTGAATGTTCCATACTCCATAGACACTGACTTTTCTTTAATTCGTTCAGATTGGAAAAACAACGCGAAAATGACAACTTTAGAAAAAATAACTGTGCTTTTTCTTAACAGCATCAATTTGCCCTACATGTACGTGCATCATAAAAAAATAATCAGCAGGACCCACCATAGCAACCACCATTTTGTTTCCACCATAACTCACGCAGATATTGATATATACAACACAATTGAATAGAACGGAAACTGATTGCATTTATGTAAATGTTGAATAATTTGCTGTAAAATTTCTTTTAAAATGCATCTTATAGTCTCATATTTTTACAAGCGAAAGTTCTGCTATACACTTAACAGTCCATTTTTATAGGTTGTAATTATTTACGGAAGTACTTATATGTTTACGTGTATATATGTGTATGTATGTATGCATAGTTGTTGTTATATATTGGGTGTGATGATTGTTTTCTGTATTTACTGTTTGCATGTGTATTTTCAAATATTTGGACCGGAGCGTTCTCATTTGTACATAGTGTATTATATGTTTTCTCATGTACCAAATTACCAATTAGCTGAGAATAAAGCATTACCACCCACTACCCACGAACATCATAGCAAATTAGCAGGACCACTTAACCAGGGGCGATCGTAGTATACAGCAAAATGTGTTGATCAGAAATATATCTACATACCGTTTATCTCCTGTGGTTTATTGGAATGAATGTGAAGACATCCGGGCCATACTACTGTTATATACAGAAATATTAGCTGCACCTATGCCCCACCTTGCCGTCATAATGCACAATATTGGTGACGTTTTTCAGTGTAATACTGATATAATATTATGCGCGCCGGTAAAAATGAGACAATACAATGTCACTAAAAAGCTTCACTAACAAATTACGTATACGGCGATAGTGACCAACAATAATCGAGCAGTGTGTAATTGAGTCATCACTCACTGTTTCGCAATACCTGTACCAAATATATCATTTATTCACATAGATATGCGAAAGGTGGGTTCCTATATTGTGGCTACAGACTGGGTGTTTCTTACTTAGATATAATTCGTCTGGTTGAGGGTGCACAACAACACTGTCATAGTTGTGCGCAGAATGAGGTTTAACCCTTTCAGTGCCAAGCCGGTTTTTGTATCAACCCATATTTCCTTGATCATTTTTCAAATTTATTGATTATAATAATGTGATACGTTGATGGAAGGAGCTCTAACAGCTCTTTCCATCAATGTATCACATTATTATAATCAATAAATTTGAAAAATGATCAAGGAAATATGGGTTGATACAAAAATCGGACTTGGCACTGAAAGGGTTAAACATGGTATCTCTTCCCTGAACATTCTGTATAGATTTGGGAGTGTAAAATAGTAACTTTGAGTGGGATATACCAATAGGAGTTTCTATTAGTAGATTTTTTTCTTCTTCAATAAATATGTATGAACCGGGACAGAAAATATGCCTATTTTTAGCACATTACTAATTTTTCTATTGAAAATGTCTTTTAAAGCACAAGTTGCATGTGAATTATTGAAACATATATTGAAAAAAAAAATGTTCTAATGTGTTTGTTTGCATGGGAACAACGATGCACATGTGTCTTCAACAAGAGACAGATACAAACGTGCAATCAACGGGGGGGGGGGGGGGGGGGGGAACGATGCAAATATGCCTTCAAGAGGAGCTTGTTATTTTTTTCCGATTTGTTTGTCCGCGAAATGGGATAATACATGTTACTCTTTTACAACAAATAGAGCATTTTTGACATGGCTTGCTCGGACACCAACATTAGGTATACATAATTTGGTAAAAAACATGCCAATTTTACACGGAATATTTTCCAACAAATTCGTTGATATAGCGCTGAAAATATCTGTTTTCTTTCATATGTATCTCGGGAAATTTGAAATAATTTCGTTTGTGCGGTTCAAATTGTTCAATCGGCGGTCGCGTACACGTTGCACATGTAAATTACGGGATGACGACCTAGAGCTGTCGTCGCTATGCACGCGTTTATGGTAATAATAACTCTGACGGTTAAAACGAAGAGAAAGCAATGCGTGGAGTTTTAAAATAATTTCATGTATAAAATATAACGTAATTTATCTTTTCTGGACAACTGGGTGTTATTCCGTTTCCGATTCCAGAATTTCAATGAATGCAAATGGCGCAGCATTTGGTCGGGTCCGATGATTGAATTTGTATTTTTTTTATAGCGTCAATGCCTCTCTCAGGTACATATGCTGCCCGTAGAAATGTAGTTCAGGTATTTATGGACCTATTTCGATGACGTGAACAACTAAAAAACGAATAATATTAGGTGTATTTTGGAGCGAAACTCGCCATGAGGCTGTAAATCTATTATATATTTTGGAAGATCTGTCTGTGTGTCCGTCTGTGTGTCTGTCTGTGTGTCTGTGTGTTCGCGATGAACTCGAAAACGACCGAGCCGATTTCGATGAAACTTGGTATGTGGGGATATTTTCGGCCGGGAACGGTCATAGGCCTATTAATTTGTCCGTGCGACGTGACCTTGACCTTGAAATCGGGTAATTTCAAGGCCAAACGCCCAAATATTATGGGATTTCAATGAAACTTGGTATGCGGGGGTACATTCGTATGGGGAGTCTCATAAGCATATTCATTTACCCGTGCGACGTGACCTTGACGTGAAATCGGGTCATTTCAAGGTCAAACGCCCGAATATCACGGGATTTCGATGAAACTTGGTATGTGTGGGTACTATCTTATGGCGAGTCTCATAAGCATATTCATTTGCCCGTGCGACGTGACCTTGACCTTGAAATCGGGTAACTTCAAGGTCAAATCGCCAATTTTGATGGGATTTCGACGAAATTTGATACGTGGGGTTACTTTTGTCCACTGATTGTTTTGGACGGGTCCAATCGTGACCCCGACCAGACCTTGACCTTCAAAATGATCAGTTCAAGGTCAAATCGGGTAAAACCGGATGGATTTCGACGGGCACTTTTGTCGGGTACTTTTGTCCGGGCAGTGTTTTGGACTGGTCAAATCGTGACCCCACTTGACCTTGACCTTCAAAATGGACAATTCAAGGTCAAAACCCGGACGAAGTCGGGTCACCTTCTAGTTATATATATTTTGAAAATATTTCAAACTATGAATAACATGTATTTAAATTTTTTTTATATTAGGTACAAACTTCAAAAGAATAGCCGACTTTGTCTCTAATTATGACATATTTGTTTTACTGAAACTCATTTCGACAAGAAGTTTCCTTCAACATAATTAAAACTAAACTATGTTTCATACCCTGCATGTCAGATCAGATGGCCCAAGCCATTATGGATGTATAGCAGTTTACTTTGCCGATCATATTTTGAACGGGTGTGTCTTATATGTCAAAATATACTCCACTTTTACAATATCTCCTTATACAACTAGATATGTAGAGCTGCAATGGATCTTCACGTAGGAACCTGAAGTCGTCAAATGGTTATAACTAAAATGTGTTCTTTAAACACTATCACAAATGGGGGTTAGTCTTCAACAGCATCGATGAACCATCGGAACATTTCAATTTGTTATCAGCTCAAAGTAGTCCGTTGTCATCAAAATGTTGAAATAATTTCCTGATCTCATCTTCTGATTCAGTTTCAAAATCATTACGATAGGCATGATTTTTCTCCTTATTGATCATAATCATGCAGTGGGTATGTGAAGCCAAATGCAGGTCCTAATGGCGTCACGTCACACACGGAAACACATACTCTTATCAGTTTTCCACTTGAATATTCGAAGTATCAGGAACAAACTTTAAAAATAGCCGACTTTGTCCCAAATTATAACATACTTTGTTTTAACAATTTACTGAAACTCATATCGACAAGAATTTTCCATCAACATAATTAAAACTAAACTATGTTTCAGATCATGGGTGTGTCTTATATGTAAAAATATACTCCACTTTTACAATATCTCCTTATACAACTAGATATGTAGAGTTGCAATGGATCTTCACGTAGGAACCTGAAGTCGTCAAATGGTTATAACTAAAATGTGCTCTTTAAACACCATCATAAATGGGGGTTAGTCTTCAACAGCATCGATGAACCATCGGAACATTTCAATTTGTTATCAGCTCAAAGTGTAGTCCGTTGTCATCAAAATGTTGAAATAATTTCCTGATCTCATCTTCTGAATCATTACGATTGGCATTATTTGTTCTCCTTATTGATCATAATCATGCAGTGGATCGATATGTGAAACCAAATGCAGGTCCTAATGGCGTCACGTCACACAAGGAAACACATACTCTTATCAGTTTTCGACTTGAATATTCGAAGTATCAGGAACAAACTTTAAAAATAGCCGACTTTGTCCCAAATTATAACATACTTTGTTTTACAATTTACTGAAACTCATATCGACAAGAATTTTCCATCAACATAATTAATACTAAACCATGTTTCAGACCTTGTCAGATCAGATGACCCAAGCCATACTGGAGGTAACCAGTATACTTTGCCGATCATAATTTGAACGGGTGTCTATCGTGCTTGGAATTCGACGATGTTCAGATTACTTTCCAAAACTCCGGCCACATTATTTGTGTGCCTCACCGTTCTGAAGTTTTGTTGTGACCGGGATTATAGAACTTCTAAGCACATCCATGTTTACGGCACTAGACTTTAACATACCGATTATATTGATGGGGAACTTTAACCCTAGACCCATTTATTTATTTTGAAAAACTTCTCAAAAAGGAGTTCCATGTATCATTTAGTTGTTGGAAGTGTTGTCGGACACGATATATAACGTGTTGTCAGTTGTTCAAGATACCACGTCCGAACTGAGATGAAATTTGACACAATTTATGCATATCTCCTATTGTTTCTTCTTTTCTATTATAAAATATACTCCACTTTTACAATATCTCCTTATACAACTATAGATATGTAGCGCTGCAATGGACCTTCATTTAGAAATCTGAAGTCGCCGTATGGTTATACCTAAAATGTGCCCTTTAAACACCATCACAAATGGTGGTTAGTTTTCAACAGCATCGATTAACCATCAAGACATTTCAATTTGTTATCAGATCAAAGTGTAAGCCGTTGCCGTCAAATTGTTGAAATAATTTCCTGATCTCATCTTCTAATTCAGTATCTAAATCATTATATTACGATTGGAGTTATTTTTCTCCATATTGATCATAATCATGCAGTGGATATGTGAAACCAAATGCAGGTCCTAATGGCGTCACGTCACACAAGGAAACACATACTCTTATCAGAGAGAGAGAGAGAGAGAGATATGTTTATTCCTCCAAATATGGAGACCATTATGGTACAATATATATATACAAAAGTTACATGAAGACATATATATACACATGCAATATAATTTAACTTGAGAAATTCATTGTGGGAATGATATACTGCAAGACAAGATGTTTAAGACATATATATAGTGAAGTATCCGATATGATGTCTTCATCATAAAACTTAGTCAGAACACAGGATGAAAATAAACCTCACACATCGCTTGAAAAGACGATATTCATCACAAATCAGTTCAATTTGCATTGGGATACACCCGCCTAGGCAAAACGCAAGGAATGTATCGCTATTCATGCTGTCAAGAAAGGTAAAAGTTTCAATTCCAAATATGTCAATCAGTGAATACCAAAATGTGTTCCGTACCATCTGTGCAAACTCAGATGTACACTCGAGATATCTATGAAACAAGAGATTTGAATATGTTTGGTTTCAGCGATTGCATTGAGCGTCATTGTCATACGTGGTTTTGGTCAAAATATTGGCCATCTTGATACAAATTGGAAAATACTCAGGTTCTTCTCGAGAGAGCTGCCAAAGTTTCCACAGTGACTGGTTGTCGGGTTTTACCTTGAAGAGAAAAGATAGAGAATCGTCTCTCTGACCACGCTGACTCACTTCGCGTGAGTAGTGAGCAGAGAGACAATCTCTGACAATTTTCTTCCAAGTGGACTGGGTAGGGAAGAAACCCGTTTCCGTAAAAGATGGAAGATAATGGTATAAGTTGAATTTATGGAGAGTATCAGATATATCTTTTAGAAATCCTGTCATCGGGCGACCGTATATTCGATTACCGTGATAATTGAATAGGAATACATCGAGAGCTGCTCTGTGATTCCGTGGTAAGTTAATCAGTGTTCCAAGAAACAATCATTTTCTCCGCTGAATTTCGTACTCAATAGGGAGAAGTCCGAGTAGTGATGGGGATAATATTGTATTACTGCGTTTCGGAATGCGCTGTAAATTCTTAACACAAATGCGATAAGCGCGTTCTATCGTGGTATATTTCCTGATCTCATCTTCTAATTCAGTATCTAAATCATTATATTACGATTGGAGTTATTTTTCTCCTTATTGATCATAATCATGCAGTGGATATGTGAAACCAAATGCAGGTCCTAATGGCGTCACGTCACACAAGGAAACACATACTCTTATCAGTTTTCCACTTGAAAGCGGCATAAACCCCAATCAATCAATCAATCAATCAATCGACCTATTTTGATCACCGGAACCGGGACGGAATATGACAAGATCAGCGACCATTATACTATAGTTGTAATTTGGGGATTCACACTGTCTTGTAACTTTGAAATAAATATAACATGAATAAGTCAGAATCATTATCGCAGTTGCATCACCATCAGTATCGTGTGGCGTTATGACCAAATTTATTTAGCGTTCTGACTAAATTTAGGTGGCATTTTGACCATGGACTGTTACGTTCAGTGGCGTCTCGCGGGTTTGGAGTTATGACTAGTACCCGAGTCATTACTCTGAAGTAGTAAATCTGGGTAGGTACAATGGACGGAACTTCCAAAACACAGAGCCTTAATCAGACACAAAGACAAACATTTGTTTAATTCAGAGCTTCGCACTGTGATTATGAAAATTGACCATGTACGTAAGAAAGCACTTAAATCTAAGAAAGAATCAGATTGGACAGTCAAAACATTAGGAATATCCTCAACAATATGAATAAAATTGCAAAAAAAAAATGTCACTAGGAAACGCTTCTGAATGACATTAAAAATAAACCATCTGTGAAATATTTTTGGCATTCTTTTAAAGAAATTTTAAATAGAAACACGAAAGCCGCAATTCCTGCGACGGAACCGGCAACCCAATGTACGAAGACATTGACAAGCCACTCTTCTCAATTATGCATTCATTGATAATTATAACTTGGATGACACATTCTGCAATTTGCCACCTTTTGTGAAATTATGTGAATCAAATACAAAGGAAGTCGAATTGAAAACAGAACATATCGAAGCATCTACGGAACAAAGCATCAGGCCTTAGCGGAATAACGGCTCTATTCCCCCAATGAACAATGCTACATCACTCTTGAAACTGATCAAACTGTCACTTGACTGTGAAATATTTCCAAGTGAGTGGAAGAAGGCCAATGTGATTCCGATCTATAAAAAGAATGAAGCTCTGACCCCAATTATTACGCCCTATTTTGCTTCTATACCCTGCCTAGCAAATATCTTTGAGAAAGTTGCCCTTAAGTACCAAATGCTCACTTTACTGACAACAAATTTGTACACTGGTATCAATCTGATTTTACGCAAGGGCACTGCACGTCTCTTCATCTGATTGAATTGTATCACTTATCTGCAGGCCCTGGATGAATATTCGGCAACAAGTGCAATATTTTGTGATATCTCAAAAGCGTTTAAAATGGTCTGACACAGAGGGCTGACTTTTAAACTGAAACAGTATAGAGTGAAAGGGAAACTGCTAAACTGGCTGGAAATTTATCACAATGGTCGTCAACAACGTTCTAATTAATAACTCAGTCTCTAAATACGATTGCATCATATCTGGAGTGCCCCAGGGGTAAATCATATGTCTTGTCTTATTTGTAACATACATTAGCGACCTCGCCAAAGTTATTGCTTCACCTGCACGTATGCACACCGATGACACTTCTTCAGCGTTCAACCGACTTTAAATGATTGTGCTAACGCACTAACTGAAGTCATTTTGAGTCGTCTAGACAGTGGTTGGAGACACAATTTAACCCAAACAAAACCATGTCTATGTCCTTTTTAGTAATACGTTGCCACTACGGAAGTCGGGGCGAATTCAACAACACTCTGCTTGCCGAAATGTATACTGTTTGTAGGGTCGCAGTAGATATTCTGAAAATCCCCACCATACTATAAAAAAGGACGACGAAACTTGAACGTACTACATTGTAGGTTACGAAATAATTGTAGTGACCTAAATTCGATAAACAACGGACTCATATTGCCGACAACTCATTTTGCCAATGCGGTTATCACTGTGATCCAGGCGATTATATCAATGTTGAATAAAACACCAAATCGAATATTGAGGTTAATTACTTCTGTGATCGATCTGTTATCCGGTATACCGAGGATGAGCGATGAATTAAAGACATGTTATGGACATGTTCGGCTGCGAAAAAGTTCTAAGTTAGAACTCATGATCAGGCGATATGCCAACCTGGGGAATGTATCATTATACTAACATCAAAGAAAATTTCAAAGAAAACATCGTCTGAACTACGCTCAATTGTAAATATTTACATCTCGATTCGGGAGGCAACAATCGGCGACAAACTAACCCAAATGATTTCGCTATCTAGAGTCTTTGCATTTACTTAATATATATAAGAATGACAGTGTGTGTTGTCAATTTCCATTAATATTCGTAAAAATAACTACTTTGAGCCACCATATTCGACATATTCTCTAATTCTATTTGATCACCCTACCGGAGTGTTTCACATCACGTTAACTATTTGTTTATTTTAAATAAATTGTGCAATCATTTTTGTCGACATCTGGTCGTTTCGTCAGAAGCTTACTACGAGCGTTTTACACCACCCTTATGTACTTAAAGACATATCCATGGCTCCGGACCAATTGTGAGGAAATCTTCATTACTTACATTTAGTGCATGTCTCGGGTAAGACAGATGGACATTTCACATCAAGTAGCATTTGGCTGATCAATATTTTCCCAGTGGCCAACGCAACATCGCATTAACCTGGATTGTACATACTCTAACACAGGAGGTCTGAAATCACGAATGAATATTTAACCACTCAAACCGGATATCCTTTTCTGATCAGTTCTACCAGGTCATTACTTACTTCATGAGAGCAAATCAACACGAGGGGACGATCATCAATAAATTGCATAACTTGTACTCCAATCCCCTGTTGCTATATCACATTTATAATTTCATCATGTAGGCCAGTACGAGATTCTCAGAATGCCTCTAGTTTTTGAGATACCCCGCACTTCCGAGCCCTCGAGAAAATCATGTCCCAGGTTGTTAAACTACCTTTGGTACATATGCCAAAATGAGTATATCTTAGGATTTTCACTAATCGCCGACGAATGTGACATTTTTCAAACAGTAATATCAACATATTCAGATGTATGGCGAGACAGTTATGAAATATATAACATAAAATCAACTTTTCGGGTATTTTGAGAAAAAATCTTTAAAAATCACTCAATTTTCGTTTTTTGTCTTGCGAACTAATGACAATATATCGGACACATGATACGTTATTGAGATGATACAAAAATCAAAAACTTCCTGAGATATCTCGCTTTCAGCAAATATATGACATAACCGTAATTATCCTGCAAGTACGCACTCAGTATCCAAAAACTTAACCCTCCCCCATAAACGCTCGCAGATAACTGAAATTGACCAATTATGATATTGTTTTGTGAAAGGGTTACATTAATTGTCGGGCGCTGTATGATAAGTTGCAGAATAATATTCTGAATATCTATGCTAGATATATTCTCACCGGACCCGACCAATTTACAACTTTCCACTATAAATACCACCAAAAAAGCAAATGGGACATCCATTTTTCAAAGTTTTTTGTCGATTGAATTGAATTTTCTCGGGCACAGTATTGATTTCTGATGATAATTCACAACATAATAACTTCCCTGAATAAATTGTTCCAACCTATGTATATGAGCTTCGTGTGGTTGTTCTTATAACCACAATTAAGGCTCCAAAGTTGACCCCCCCCATTTCGTAATATGCGCTAATATACGGACCATAATACGGAAACACAATTGGCATATTTGTGATCAGTTGGAAGTGTCATTTCGGTTATTATGTTTTTCTTTAGACAAGACATTATTCAACCCAGAAAAAGAGTTTCTTGAATAATAAGCGGTGTGTATGTAATGTATATTTTGAAACATAGGAATGGCAATCATTTGGCTGCGTACTATATATTTTACCACCACGTATTCCTCATCTGTACTCTCATCATCCGAAACGCTATTCCCGTTATCTAGGTTTTCGCAAGTGTCGTCGTCGCATCCGCATATACTGGTACATGTGAGATTGTGTTTTTTTTTAGCCACATCTTTTAGTGGAACAATTACTTTTGCATGTGCATGGAGTGAATTCAACCAATTCTTTTTGAGCCGGGTCCACGAGCGACATCACGGGGATATATGTGCTGTTCTCACACCCTCCAACCGCAGCCACCAGGAGACGGACGATTCAAGACAGGACTCGTTGCATGCCTCGGAAAATAGCATTGATAATTGACTCGCTGAATATGGTGTTTGAGACTATTCTTTGTTGGTGGCAATTGGTGTGTATATAATGTATATTTTGAAACATAGGAATGGCAATCATTTGGCTGCGTACTATATATTTTACCACCACGTATTCCTCATCTGTACTCTCATCATCCGAAACGCTATTCCCGTTATAGCTATGCTATGCTTCTTGGTGAATAGCTTGAATCTTGACTCGTCGACTGATTTGATCTTGTCAGAGCCCGTATTATGGCACATACAAACGATTCGCATGCTTCTTTTCCTAAGTCACACAGGTGCGCAGGATCTTCACCAACCTGAAATGATATGATCTTCGTTATCTCTTCGTGATTTTCCACAGTTGACATGGCGCATTTCGTTCCGTGCTGTACGAAGTAACTTGAGGTATCGCAGCCAGTCAACGCATGTAAAGCTGGAAGCGCTTTACACAAATGTCTGATCCAATTTCTCTCGCGATGTCATGCAGAGCTACAAATCGTTCCTTCTGTTTTACACCAGTGTGGAAGAACAGCTCATTGAGACGTAATAATTGGAAGTGGTGCAAACCTAGCACAGCAACATCCCTACCAGGGATCCAGAAAGCCGCCGACTTAATTCCACCTCGTTCAATAGAATAGACTACATGGACAAACATTCGAGAGTCAGCCTCTTCGTGATCAGAATTCAAATATGGACAGCTGTTTGGTCCCACGACATCTACCATCACACATCTTCTTCCTTCTTTGAAGCCACCTGCCAAATAAACTTTTTGCCCAGTAAGTAATCTAGCAGCCAGGTGTGATTCGAGTTCAACGTAGATGTACTCCACTAAATTGCTCTTCGTCTTCGAGTTGGCAAACATTTTTGAGGGCAGACGAGTGTCACTTGTCTTGAACACTCGCTCAGAGAGGCTGCCTTGTGCTGACCTCTTTGATCGTTCAGAAGACTTGGTGGAATCAGCATTGTTATAACGGTCTGCGACTATGCATGGCAACAACCTTGCACGTCGAAGTTAGTTTTGAGAGTACTAAACGTTCAACAGTGTTAAATAGAACTCCAACAGTGTCAGGTTTCGAACTTGCACTGCCACATATCATCTGGACAATTGCCATAAAATCAAACACCCACATGTCGATGCTCTTCGGTTCCAGATGCGAACTGTCACTGACATTGTCTTTTAGAAGATGGAGAAGATCACTTTTTGTTCTAGAACGCATAGTTCCATCGATGTTGAATAGCGACAGTGGGACAAGGGATAGTTCATAACAGAATCATTTGTCTAGTTGAATCTGCCTGTCGTTTGCAAGGACCAGGATTCTCGCCAGGAAGTGACGGATCGGATCCATAATGTACACTGTATCATAACTGTCTAGCATATCTTCAACGAATGTTTTCATTCTTTCCTTCCCATTTTCCAGGAACGACAAGAGTTCTTTGGAGTGGGGCTCATTGGGAAGTACCACGCCTGTGGCTATATTGACGAGTGGCATGGGCGAATAATCGCTCGCGTTGTTATCAACCTTAAATGGATTAGTCAAACATGAATCAACTTTCTCCATGATTGCCCGAACTTTCCGTTCATCCGCAATGGTTCTAGATTGGTATCTTCCATGTGGAGTGAAGCTGACCCAGCATTCAGAGCACACATTGTAAGTAGGTTCGACATTACTTCCGCTCTTGGATGTGCTGTAAGGTCATGACACTCGATGGCCTTCTCACTTCGAAATGTGCATTGCACGAAACCACAATCTCTATTGAGAGTTTGCTCAATTCCCTGGTGGGACCATACGCCGTTGAATGTTGCCGAAACGTTTCGAGAATGGCAGACTGTATGAAGTCCCTGACCCATAGCAGTGTACACATCTGGATGCAAGTCTTCCAGTGTGCTCATCTCTGCAAGGTATAGACACCCCAACGTGCGTAGTTCAAAATGCCATATGCGAAGTCATACGGAATCATTTTCGCAAACATATCCAAGTGGTTTGCGAAATCAGAGTTTCTCTCGGCTGCAACAGTTCAACATACACTGAACCATACTCAGATATTCGTCCCAAAATGCGAACGTGGCTGAAAGTTCGCAGCAACGCGACCTAAAGTTGTAGAATGGGTCTTTGAATTAACACATTGATGATGTCACATGATTAATAGTTTTAAGCACATCCTCTTCAATGGGATCAGTAACACCGCTTCTGAAGACCATCACCAAATCATCCATTGCGACCTGCAATTTGTCTCTGATATTGTTCAGCACTACAGGATCCAAGGAGTTAAGAAACTCAACTATTTCTAATCTCAGCAAGGCGTCGAATAACAGTTTATGCATTCTCATTCCTCTGTTGTGTGATTTACCGGCCAACACCTTTACTGTTATATTTGAACCATAAATTTCAGATTCCATGACCATCTCCTTAATTCCAGAATCCTGCATTCGTTTACCTATTATCCGTTGGAAGTTAAGCGCACGATGAAAACCACCAAGTCTCAACACTAATCGAGGGAAGAGATCGCGATTCCTACACTTGATCAGCTGTGCTATTGAGTATAATGCCTCGTCAAATGTAATCACACAATAGTCAAGAACAATCCTCCCGACCACTACGGAGAGCCGCATGAGCACGGTGAAGACAGTGTCAAAGTCATTTGGAGGAGCAGACACATTTCTACAGTATCCTACGTGTGTTGCGGGTCCTTGGATCTTCGATGCTAGCTTCATATGCATAACACTGTGATAACAGTCCACCCTACATGGTAAAATATGTTCGCCGACACTCAAATCGAAAAGTCTGTTGCTGAAAGCTCTGGTTGTGACCCACGCAATATCAACTGGATTTATATCAAGTTTCTCGGGTGTCATAATAGGCAAAGAAGTCAACCCCCTCATATAAACTGGAGATGCACGTTTAATGTTAATGTTAGGACATTCAAAAATTGTGTTGATGTTTACCGAAGTTCCTTGCTGTTCAGATACATGTTTCTGCTTCTGGCGAAGAACCCTGCTTTGAAATATGACAATGTCCGGAACATCCGAAAATGTGGATATATAGTCTCTCAGCTCTTTGTTCGAAATTTGTATATCTGTCCACACTGATATAATTGTTTGTATGTCGTTGTAACTGATACACATCCCATGTCGATTTAGAACATTTATTAGCATTCTCATTCGAGTCCATTCGGGTACCGGTATACTGACAGACCCAAACCGACGTGCTTCGGAATTTTCACACTGGACGAAGTCCCAATGAAGATGATGTCCTGCGCTACAGAAAGAACGTTTCTGTTAACACTCTTGTTCTGTTCAACATCACGTCTGCTCAGAGAGAGCAACTTGTCATGAGTCATTGAATCGGGTGATAATATGCGCTGCATGGAACATAAGACGATCACGACCAATGTCATCCATATCGCTACAATGAACAGCATTTATAATTAAATTTTAATTTTCATGCTCTCTTTTGCTCAGTATTGGTTCCTGGAGAGCATTTTGGTATTAATATGCGGAAACTAGCATAGGTGCTAGCGAAAACGAGAGATCATTAGCACAACCTATGCATTAGCGTTTTTCTGGCTTTTTGGGGGGAGGGTTGAGTTTTACGCTCCTGTTACCGATTCACAAGGATCGCATTCTATATATCTATATTTATTTATGGACAAATGTCCACAGAAGTTTTTGATAGCAATTGCGACGATGTTCCCCCGACAGATATGCAGTTATCAACATGTTCCGTCGTCATATTTCTGAAAAACGCCTGAAATTTCGAAGAAAAAAATTATTCTAACAAATTGTTTTGGTCACGAAAATAATCTCATGATCTCCAGGAAAAGATCTGGATCAAATCTATGGTCGATTTATCAAATTATGTTAAAAATAGCTTTAAAAACCATTAAAACCTATTTTAAAGGACCGTGCCAATCCGGAATAAAAAATCGCACACCCGTGCAATGTGTCCCAGGGGTCACTGCAAATGAAAATAACAAGAAATCTCGGGGGCTCGGAAGTGCGGGGTCGATTGGATTTTTCGAAAACTCGTACTGGCCTAATGTATGGTATACCAATTGAGTGTATATTATTACACACTTAGTCGTGATTTATAGGGATTTATTTGTGAATTAAAAGTGATAAATGTCACACCTGTGAAATACGTCCCCGGTGAGGTGATCGGGGACTATTTTGTCACAAATTAGCTTTAGTGGTGAAATAATAAAAACAGAATACTCATTTAGTTTCGATGATCACGTGACATAATTCACTCGTGGAGCCGGTCCTATTGGTAAAACACTTGTTCGCTCCGCTCACCCGCGTTTTACCAGACACGGCTCCCCTTGTGTATTATTCCACGCACTAATCGAAACGAAATTACTTACTCTCTATATATAGTACTAGCAGGTGGACCCGACTTCGTCCAAAACACTGCCCGGACAAAAGTACCCGACAAAAGTACCCGTCGAAATCCATCCGGTTTTACCCGATTTGACCTTGAATTGATCATTTTGAAGGTCAAGGTCAGGTCGGGGTCACGATTTGACCCGTCCAAAACACTCAGTGGACAAAAGTAACACTATGTATCCAATTTCGTCGAAATCCCATCAAAATTCGCGATTTGACCTTGAATTGACCCGATTTCAAGGTCAAGGTCACGTCGCACGGGCAAATGAATAGGCTTATGAGACTCCCCATACGAAAGTATCCCTAGACACTAATTTTCATCGAAATCCCGTGATATTCGGGCGTTTGACATTGAAATGACCCGATTTCAAGGTCAATGTCACGTCGCACGGGTAAATTAATAGGCCTATGCCACTCCCCGGCCGAAAGTACCCCCACATACCGAGTTTCATCGAAATCCTGTGATATTCGGGCGTTTGACCTTGAAATTACCCGCGATTTCAAGGTCAAGGTCACGTCGCACGGGCAAATTAATAGGCCTATGTCACTTCCCGGCCGAAAATACTCCCACATACCAAGTTTCATCGAAACACACACCCGATGTCAAGGTCAAGGTCACGTCGCACGGGCTTATGAGACTCCCCATACGGACAAATGAATAGGCTTATGAGACTCCCCATACGAAGGTATCCCTAGACACTAATTTTCATCGAAATCCCGTGATATTCGGGCGTTTAACCTTGAAGTGACCCGATTTCACGGTCAATGTCACGTCGCACGGGCAAATTAATAGGCCCATGCCACTCCCCGGCCGAAAGTATCCCTACATACCAAGTTTCATCGAAATCCCGTGATATTCGGGCGTTTGACCTGAAATGACCCGAGTTCAAGGTCAAGGTCACATCGCACGGGCAAATTAATAGGCCTATGCCACTTCCCGGCCGAAAATACCCCCACATACCAAGTTTCGTCGAAATCCCGTGATATTCGGGCGTTTGACCTTGAAATGACCCGATTTCAAGGTCAAGGTCACGTCTCACGGGCAAATTAATATGCCACTTCCCGGCAGAAAATACCCTCACATACCAAGTTTCATCGAAATCGGCTCGGCCGTATTCGAGTTCATCGCGAACACACACACACACACCTACATACGCACACACACACATACACATATACATACACACGTGTACATAGACACACACACTCGCTCGCAGTACATGCGTGCATACGCTCGAACACACACGCATGTGTAAATGGAGTCATGGCGGACCATTGACATGAAAGATTAGCATACATGAATATTATGGTCAGATACAGTAAGAATTTGAGACAGTTTAACCATTTTGACTAGAATACATGGATCAACGTTTTGTCCACAATATATTTTTTAAAGCTGCTCGTTTATTGTGGTAGATCAATAAACATTGTGGTCTTTATATAAGGTTTGTGAGATCCAATCGATATTTGGGATCGCATATGGACGGGGTAGATGGAGAAGGGCTGTGGGTGTTTATATATTGAAAAGTGAAGGGACAATATAGAGATCGTGGAGTAATGCGTCACGTGACAGTGATCGTGTTCGCATCTGTAATTTCTTTAAGGCGTTTATGATAGAGTTTCCACATTTTAACACTACTGCATGTTGTGAACAGGACAAATGAATTAAGGTCACTTATCTTCTCAACAACATGCAATGGTATACAAGACAGAAACACCATTAGTTGATCAATTGTGCACAAATTATCTATTTCAATTATGTCAAAATGTTGAAGAAGGTTGAACCATATTTCATTTCTTGCTTCGTTGATGCTGGAGCAATCGAGGACTGCGTGTTCTACTATATTGTCATATGGTTTGCCACAAAGTTGACACGCCCCCTCCTCCTGGGAGACTGCTTTTGCCAACAACTTTGATGCTTCCAGAAATTCGAATTTATGTTTAGGATAACATCTACATGCGTACCAGAGTGGGGATATGTTCAGAGAGGTATAATTATTTGCAAAGTTGAGCATGGAGTTATCACTGGCAAGACGGGTTTTCCAGTCTTCTTCGTGAACATATGATATTTGGCGAGTCACTAATTGTTTCCACGTGGCCTTTGAAGGAAAGTGTCCTGTTTCAACAAAGGACGATAAATGAGATATAAGATCATATTTCTCTAGAATGGCAGTTAATTCTGAAATGAACGAGGAATGAATGGCTGTGTACCCATTCATATGCCTCTCGGTGCGATATAGAAAAATTTGTTTTGAGGCTTTATCAGAATCTGTTCTACAGAGACAACCAAAGAGGCTGAAAGTGGAATATAAGAAAAAATTATTAAAATTGTAAAAAATTGTAAAAAATAATAACAAATGATGAAAATTTGTTAGGCCAATGCATTCTCTTATATATGCGAGGCGACCTATGGTCGACTCGCATATATAAGAGAATTCATTGGCACAGGGTATATGGGTTGATACAAAAATAGGACTTGGCACTGAAAGGGTTAAACAATTTGAACCGCACAAACGAACCGATCTCAAATTAACCGAAAAACATAAGAAAGAAAACAAATATTTTCAGCGCAATAATGACGAATTTGCTGGGAAATATTCCCCCGTTTTGAGATACTTCTTACCAAAGTATGTATACCTAATGTTGGTGTCCGAACAAGCCATGTCAAAGATTTTATATGTGTTGTAAAATAGTAACATGTATTATCCCATTTCGTGCACAAACAAACCGGGGAAAATAACAAGCTCCTCTTGAAGGCATGTTTGCATCATTCCCCGTTGAAGGCATGTTAGTTTCTTTCTCTTGTTGAAGACACATGTGCATCGTTGTTCCCATGCAAACAAACACATGAATTTCTTTTTTTCAATATGTTGTTCAATAATTCACATGCAACTTGTGCTTTAAAAGATATTTTCAATAGAACAATTAGTAATGTGCTGAAAAAAATAGGCACATTTTCTGTCCCGGTTCATACATATTTATTGAAGAAGAACAAAGTTTATTAATAGAAACTCATGTTGTATATCCCACTCAAAGTTACTATTTTACACTCCCAAATTTATGCAGAATGTTCAGGGAAGAGATACACGATGTTTAAATCTCATTCTGCGTAGAACTATGATAGTGTGTGTGGGCACCCTCAACCAGACGAATTATATCTATAACGTCTCATAACGAAGAAAGAAACTCCTAGTCAAGCTAGCCACAATATAGGAACCCAACTTACGCAAATCTATATAAATAAATGATATATTTGGTACAGGTATTGCGAAATAGTGAGCGATGACTCAATTAAACACTGCTCTTTAGTGACATTGTATTGTCTCATTTTTACTGGCGCGCATAATATTATATCAATATTACACTGAAAAACATCACCGATATTGTGCATTATGACGGCAATGTGGGGCATAGGTGCAGCTAATATTTATGTATATAACAGTCAGTATGTCCCGTCTGTCTTCACATTCAGCACAATAGACCACAGGAGATAAACGGTATGTAGACATAAATCTGATCAACACATTTTGAAGCGATACTATGATCGCCCCTGGTTAACTGGTCCTGCTAATTTGCTATGATGGTTCCTGCTGATTTTTTTTATAATGCACGTAGGGAAAATTGATGCTGTTAAGAAAAGGCTAGAATTTTGGAGCGCAAACCGCCACGTGGCTTTAAGTCAAATGACGGCTGCGAAATTATATGAACGCTCGTTATTCCTTTATATACTAAATTAAATATCCCACCAAGTTAAAACAGTGTATACCAGAATGGTGCATTATGTATGCTAAGGTGTGTTCAGGATATATACGCAGACGACAGCCAGAAAACACAGACAATGCAAGAACAAAAGGACTTATGGTCTTTTTTTAACTTTTACTCTGAACAATTCCTTAGTAGAACGACTCTTCAATAACTATTTGAATAAAAAACAGGTTAGTTTGCCTGTCAGGACAGAACTAACAAACAAGCATATGAAGCCGGTATATCAATACACTAACGAACACGCTGCAGGAAAAAAACGACTATTTGTTTCATTTCAGTAAGTCTTTCAGAGTAAATTAAGCGAGCATATAATTCCATGCATTGATCTATTTTATTCTCGATATACGAACGAGCTGGCAATACTTAATGTAATGCTTGAATATTATACATGTATGTCACTTTAAGATCACTCAGCATTACCACTGAAATGTGTGAAGTTCCTCTGAATGGTTCTCTAATATTTTGTGGACTATTCGTTGTGGTTATGTTTAGTCGAGCACGATACTCACTGCTGACCGCAAATTGTGAAGTCGAAACAAATGGGTGGATTTGATATCGTGTAAGATACAATGCATTTCATTTCAAAAGAGGCAACATTTCCATGTTTCGACTTTGCCGATTATTTAAAGCGTTAAGATTTTGTTGCCCAATATTTTCGCTGTCGATATTAAAAATGGTATGTGACACTGTGCTTATCCTTAATGTATTACGTTGTGTGTTTTGGGGTGGACAATCTTCATATACGTTAATAATGGCGTAGATTGATGCTTGGTGCAAAATTGGACGAGCATCACTGGATGAGAATTATAGAGCATATTCCTATACTGATGACTGATCTCATCATATACATGTACATGCAGAAGTCATGGCATCTCAAACCGATGAATGATACATTCAATTGTGAACGCTATAGTAACAAAAAATAGACACCCACAATGAATGCACTATATTCAATAATTTAAACATCTTTCTTTTTTTCAGAAATCCAGAATGACTCGGTTTATTATCGTTATCGTTGCGTCGCTTATAGCTGGACTCCATGCCCAAGGTAATTTAATTATACAACCAGATGGGTATCCATATTGGATGATCGGGGGACTGTCGATTTAAAACAAGAAGAAGAGCCACATTCGCGCCTTTAAAAAACCCAAGTGATAAGAGAAACTCCAAACTGACACACCACAGCATAATCGTAGGTGGGTGTATGCAAATGACAACTGGGGAATCGAGTTCGAAACTTAAATATGCGAGCTGAAACGCGAAGGGGAGGGGGTCTTGCTCATGGGAGATTTTAACTTCAGAATAGCAGGAAAAAAACGATTTAATACGATAATTTGAGCGTATTCATATCTTGTCCGTCGTTGATATACCTGGCAGTTCGTTTGAATTTGAGCTTAACAGAAAATCAAAAGACCGGACCAGCAACGAATATGGAAATAATTCGCTATATGTACTTAGTTTATGCAAACACGGCAATTGTCATTTGCGTATCATAAATGGACGATATGGCCACGACAAATTGGAGGGAAATTTGACGTGTCGAAATCCTTGTGTCGCTGATTACATGTATATGATCGCCTCAAAAAAATATATCATGCTTGGTTGTCGATTTTGATGTTATCGATTTTTCGAAGCTCCTTTCAAATGTCCATAAATTTAATACCCACATTTCTAGTCGGATTGAGTTCGGAAATACGGAGACCCATAGAGATAGGAAATTCGCCGGGACTTCCATCATGAAATGGGATGAAAGTAAAGGTGTACAGGCGTACAGTTCATTTACACTTTCAATACTATACATTCGCTGAGAATGGGAGGGGGCAAAATTTTGGGCTTACTTGATACACACACATGCAATGCATCCGATGTAGAGTTAGCTTGCGATGAAATCAGAAATTTATTTATTGACTGAAACGGTGCTTTGTCGTTATTGAAAGAATAACTATAAACAGTAATTACACGCTTTGATTAAATTACCCCGTGGGATCAAAATAGGGCGACGCATGGAAACACAATACATATACCCGAACTCTATTTTATATGAAAAGAGTAACCGAAATTAAATTTATTAGAACATTTCAACTTCAAAAGACCAGTCCAACGACTGGCTTTGTAGGAAAATGAAAAATAAATTCTCAAGTTGTAATATTCACGTTTTCATCCATTTCTCCTTCAGGTCAGATCATCAATACAGTCAACACAGGAGTGGTCGGTCCCGCTGCCAATCAAGCTTCAGACTTCTTTATGACACCAAGTAAGCAAGCCTGTACATAGTATGGGATTAGATACGATATGCCCCAATGTTTATGTTTTTTTAAATTTCGATAACTCTTTTCTTCTTGAAACTTCTAACTTTTCTTGTTGATTTTGTCCATAAAAGTAACTAGTTCGTTAATTTATCATCCCAGTGCGATTCCAATATCATTTGGCAAGTGTTTTATTAATTGGAATGACATCTAAAGTGTATATTTAACGAAATAACGGGCAACTAAGAAACACACCATATTTCACACAACTTCGCAAAACGTATTAGTAACTCAGGGTGGGTGGTTTTGGGTGAGCAGAATGTTTCTGTTCAAATGACCCAAAAATCACCTGTATTTAATCTCAGATATTGCCAATCATGGATTCAATGTAACCCCGCACAACAAATGTCAGATATATCATATCCAGACTTGCAAGTACATGTAAGCTTATGCATGTATACAGCTATTATAAAAAATGGCAATAAACGTTAAAAATCATACTTCATAAAGAGCCTTTGATCCTATGGATTGATATAACGCTAGTAATAGTGTTTTTAGTGGTAACTTATATATTTTATACTAAATTAAGTATGTTATAATGATATTTTTTATGAATTTTGTGATACATTTCCGTTATGAATTATCTTGAATAAATGTTAATTTCATTTTGTATTTTGGTGGTCAGTCGAAAACCGGCTTAGGGAATGAGTAACTGATTGTCGGAATGTTATTTAAATTTCTCTATTATCGACGGAATCAAGAAGAAGGAAGGCATAACTTTATACGACCTTTTTTGATATTTTAGATAACTTCGACGGACCAAGCATTGATCAGGGTGGATTTTTCAACGCTGCAGGTAATTACTGATTTCGTTAACTTTAATGAGGGTCCCATTTGCGGAAAGTGAGCCAGATGAGATATCATTTAATATCAATGCACGACATTCAGACCAGTAATATAGAGTTATCTTTCGTAGCACGCAGTCTTGCATCTATGCCATTCTCAATGACTCGGCCATTTCCGCTTTGTTGGGGAAATAACCTATCCCATCAATAGAAACCATATCTGCCGGTCTATTTCAGTCATGTGATTGACTATGTGCATATTACTGGTACATACGTCTGTTGGCAGGAAGACTCGTCTATTAAACTTATTGCTATTTGTCACTATGTAATGCCAATATCTCCCAGAGCGCACCAGTCATACTTCCTTTCTGACTCTGTCACCGCCTGTGTACTAGTTTCCGTTTCTATATTTAGCGCGGGGTTTTCCGAACAAAATGGCGAAATCCGATCGCCCCAAAGTCAAATTTCCTATGTGCTTTGAGAACGATTCCCGCACTAAAAACTTAATGACAGAATGGAGGATCAGAGAGGTAGTTTTGTTGACGATTTTCGCAAGCAACTCATCAAAATTGGAGCAAATTAGAACTCTTGTGTCTGACTTGCCATGCGTGTTGTCGTGACATTGTCGCCATGTGCGTTTTGACTTTTGTATTTTGTGTGCTTAACAAGGGCAGCATTTCGCTCTGTTCACTTAGTATATATCTTATTTTCGCGGAAGTCCACAAATGTGGGTGAAATGTCGCCGGTTGTAGCGGTATTACCGAGTCATCAAGGGAGGTAAACCCTGCATGGAGTTTGATGTAATGCATGATCAAGTCTGGTACTGAATGCATTGAATACATTCTGCTCCATTCACATATATATGCGTCAACGAGTCAAGGTCATCGCTATATTACCAGGGCCGTATATCGTATTATGGTTTATATTTATGGAAGAGGTTATTTCCTCAGCAAAGCATCTGTGCAACAAAACTATTTTGCTGAACACTTCTCTTTACTGACATCTTATGTGTAAACTACCACACAGATTATGTCAGGTATGAAGACACGTGATATGGCCTATATATGTGACCCGCCATATCAAATCCAGTCGTAAGTCGGGATTTATTTACCCTGTGCCAATGCATTCTCTTATATATGCGAGTCGACCATATGTCGCCTCGCATATATAAGAGAATGCATTGGCCTAACAATTTTGTATCATTTTTAAAAAATAATTGTTTCTTACAATTTTTAGGACATAAAATAAAAAACATCCATTACCCTGCAGGGAGCCCCACACATATATAGAAGCATATAGAAGAGTGTCGTCTGCTCATGTTTGTCTGGGGCTCTGTGTGGGTGAAATTTTAAAATTGTTAAAGAATACAAGAAAACCTTATTAAAATTGTAAAAAATTGTTAGGCCAATGCATTCTCTTATATATGCGAGGCGACCTATGGTCGACTCGCATATATAAGAGAATGCATTGGCACAGGGTAAAAAAATCCCGACTTACGACTGGATTTGATATGGCGGGTCACATATACACTATGGGGAATATGGTCTGGGTAACACATATAACACAACCTCTGCTGAAATGCTGCAACGTCTTTTCGGCTTACATGCTTACATTTCTCATAGCCACTTGTATGTATGTGTTCTATATTTATATCAGAAGGTGGACAACATTAAGTTCGCTAATACATTAATACATTCCTATGTAAATTGTATGGAGCTCACAATGCAGCCAATGAAGTTGATGAAGATGATAATGGGGTTGCTACGAAATGGAGTCAGTAACCGTATTGCTATTCATATTCCTACAACATGGCTTCTTGCATGTATAGAACCAACATAATTAGTACGTAGTACAAAATGTCAGTGAATCAGTTCCATATTTTATTCCGTTTCACACGTAAAATACTAGTACGTAACATGTGTGTCGTTTTTTCAGCTGATGCCGCTTCCGTTGCTGTCGACGTCATTGGGGGATCCAATACAGTAATTCCTGGTTAGTTTAGTTAATATCTATGGGGGACCCAACACAGTAACACCTGGTTAGTTTAGTTAATATCTGTGGGGGACCGAACGCAGTAATTCCTGTTTAGTTTAGTTAATATATGTGGGGGACCCAACACAGTAATTCCTGGTTAGTTTAGTTAATATCTGTGGGGGACCCAACACAGTAATTCCTGGTTAGTTTAGTTAATATCTGTGGGAGACCGAAGACAGTAATCCTGGTTAGTTTAGTTAATATATATGTGGGGGACTCAACATAGTAATTCCTGGTCAGTTTAGTTAATATATGTGGGGGACCCAACACAGTAATTCCTGGTTAGTTTAGTTAATATCTGTGGGGGCCAAACACAGCCAACACAGTAATTCCTGGTTAGTTTAGTTAATATATGTGGGGAACCCAACACAGTAATTCCTGGTTAGTTTAGTTAATATCTGTGGGGACCCAACACAGTAATTCCTGTTTAGTTTAGTTAATATATGTGGTGGGACCCAACACAGTAATTCCTGGTTAGTTTAGTTAATATCTGTGGGGAACCAACACAGTAATTCCTGGTTAGTTGAGTTAATATCTGTGGAGACCCAACACAGTCATTCCTGGTTAGTTTAGTTAATAAATGACAATTGACACCTTTCGCATAATGAACTATATACTGCTGATAATAATAATGAATAACTTGTAGTAGTCGTAAATATTTTGGACTGACCAAAATCATTTTGCAGAGTTGAAGACTACGAATCCTTTTGTAATTAAATAGTGCCATTTCAACTTCTTGCCACTCATAGCAACGTGATAACTGTTGTTATCAGAACATTGTCAGTGGTAGGTCCGATGACTGAATGCAAAGCTCGCGTGGCCATACTTGGCTTTTCGAAACCGTAATCGTAACTACAGACATGGTGCAACGACAAGTTGTATAAAGAACACACATTCTAGTGACGTGTTACCCTATTCGTAATTCTTACAGTAGTAGTTCATCATGCGAAAGGTGCCCAATTATGCATCTGAGAATCCCATGACCAAGTCTGTAAGGTGCATCGCGCACGCGTTTCTATGTGCACTGGCGTGACAACCAAGTGAAATTATACGGCCCCTCTCGTTCACCATCAAAGCGAATAGCATCGGTGTATGGTCATACACACATCTGCGGAACGCGATGTGAAGTCCCTAACATTTGCACTTGTTATCAAAGCCCCCTCTTGCTTTTTTGAGAATATTTCCAGAGGTCGCCTATTCTAAAAAATAATACCCCCATTTACCGTCCCGATAGAAGGTAAAAAAAAGTATAAATAAAATCGATATTAATATATCAAAGCCCAATAATCCTTATATCCAATAATATTTCGGGAAATACCCGTACGCTAACGGGATAGAGTTCTCCATACCCTTGCTTCGTTTATAACGTCTCCGCAAGTCGCCTGTTCTAAAAATACCCACATTTACCGCCCCGATAGAAGGTGAGAAAAATTCTAAATAAAATCGATATTACGTGTAATATACCAAAGCCCATTAATCCTTATCATATATCGGGAAACACCCGTATGCTAACGAAATAGAGTTCTCCACACCCCATGCTGTGTTTAGAACGTTTCCGCGGGTAGCCTGTTCTAAAATACCGGCCCATTTACCGCCCCGATGGAAGATGAGAACAAGTCTAAATAAAAGCGTTATTGATTTATAAACAGGTGTCCGCGATTCGTATCTACTATTTATATAAAACTTGCTAGAAAGATATATAATATCGTTAATTTATCTCTTAATTATTGTTGTAGTTGCCGAACCAAGCAATGTTGTGTCGGTAGGCCAATCAGACACAGGTCGATTCGACTCTGGTCTCTCAGACAACGGATTCTTCGAATCAGACAACGGGGATTGGCGAAACGTACAGCAGTCAGGATTCGGTGGAATGGACAACGGACTGCCGAGCATGGACAACCAGAACTTCTTCAGCGGCAATGACGAAACTAACAACCAGAACTTCTTCAGCGGCAATGACGAAACTAACGGCTTCGCAGTCGCTTCACCCGTCGGTGTTTCCTCTGTCGGCGCATTCAGTACAGGTCAAGCTAACATCGTCTCAGTCGCTAGACCCGTCGGATTTAACGCTGTGTCAGGAGCAAGGCCAATCGGCACATATGCTACAGGTCACACCAGACAGATTGTTGGACCTTTGGTTCGTATCCCAGTCCAGACATCGAGATTAGCTCGGCAATTCACCACCCTCAACAGCGTCAACATGCTCAGACAGGTTCCCGTCCAGACCGCCAGCACAGCCCAAGTGGTTAGACCAGCTACCGTCGCCAGAACCCGAATTGTCCCCTCTGTGAGGCGCTTCCGGGTTGCCCGTCGAGGATTTATGCCAGTCGTGAGACAAGTACCGGTCAATATCTTCCAGAACATGCAGTCCGTCCACCACACTCCCGTCCAGACCAGACAACAAGTACAGGTTGTCAACAGGGTACCAGTCGCGTCGACACGATTTGCTACCACCTATCAGCAATCATTTGTTCCAACACAGACAAGACTGGTTCCCGTCTAAGTTATGAACTGTATCCCTGCTTGATGATAAGCCACACTGCAATGCTCTTGCTTATCAATAGTTGCCACCTTAATACCCCCTGTTTAATAGTCGATATAGATATATTTAATAACTGAATAGCATATATTAACAGTGGAATTTTACGCAAGCAGTACACTCGTTTATTCATTGTGACATTGATTCTCGATTTTCAATAATCAACTATCCTCAATAAATACACAAAAAACTACATTCAGCGTAATTTTAGAAGGCTTTTAAATTCTCTTAATGAAAGTACTTTCACTTTTGAAATCTGCAATTGATATGAGGGTGTATTGCTTCGAATATAAGGAAAGTACCTCGGTAACGGCAGTAGTATTAGTGTGACAGAGTTGTATCTTAGTGTAGGTCTGATTAAAGATTTACATCATTATTATGCTCGGTATCAATGTGGCCTGTCCCTGTTTATATTTTCATCTTCATTCACATGTACGTGGCTGGTCCACATTTTCATCGATGTTGAATATTTATTACTATGTAATATTTGTATATATTAAAGTGTAATTAATTTATGAACGTTCACACTTTAGTCCCGGACAGGATTGGGGAATATTCCCATATTAGGATGACAAGGGAAGAATAATTATAATACAGATGTTTACATTGATAAAACGTTTTAATTCGCCCGTTAATCATAGCAGGTTACAATTCTTTGCAATACTTTGCTGTGCACAATGACTAAACATTTCCGCTTCAATCAGAATGTCAAAGTAAAGAACTCCACTATTCAACTTAGCATCGTGTTTACATCTTAAATCGGGTGAAGCTCGTTATCTTATACATTTTGTCTACGTAATTTGAAAGGCGGTTTTAGATATGTTGACAAATATACGAAAAAATGATGTGCCGGCTTCATATGCTCAGAAAAATACTTACCATTGATCACAGCCGTTTTTCAGATGTTTTAAATTTTTCGCATATAACATAAATAAACGCTCTTTATCTCTGCCATATCAGGACATGGCTGTTTATATTTGAGACCGATATACACAGTGTTCAAAGTTATATTTTGTATAATTTCCATGCGTCCTTCTGTGACATTTAATACTCGTATAAAGATGGCTCAAGTATTTATCGACCTATTTCGATACCGGGAGGAAAAATCAACAGCGAATATTATTAGGTGTATTTTGGAGAGCAAACGTCCAAGTGGCTGTGAACCTATTTTATGCATCCTTCCAAATTATGGATGAATTTTTTAAGCTCTAATGAGCCACGGTCGTTTAAAGACATATTATGTACTTGTTCGGGTGCGTGAAACTGATAAGTTAGTATTCATGTGCTATGCCAACTGGAGGAATGTATCATTCCACTAACATCACCGAAAATCTAAAGCAAATCGACCGTACCACTCCATATAAAACATTGCCTGAACTACGCTAAATTGTAAATATTGTCTACTCCAATCGGGACGCTTCTATCGGCAATAAACTAACGAAAACGATTTCGCCATCGGCAATCACTGCATTTAAATAATAAATAAGAATGTGGGTGTGTGTTGTCAATTTAGATATAATATTTGTAAAAATAACTACTTTGAACAAGATTATTCTCCATTTCTATATGATCACCCTACCGGAGTGTTTCACATCACTTTAACCCTCTTGTCATATTTGGGTAATCAGGGGATATCTCAGGCAGAAACACACGCTTATGCACGGTGAAGTGACATTGGGTTTAAAGATTACCTGTCTTATTTAACCCTTTCATGGCGGGAGCTGCGCTGGTTCAGAATTAAAGATCCTGTGTCAATGCATTCTCTTATAATATATGCGAGTGTCACAAGATCATCAATGTACTGGCTTACAAGGTCAAGATAACAATTGTTTGGCAAATATATTCTCTTATATATTAGAGATTCCCTATGGGAGACTCGCATATATAAGACAATGCATTGACACAGGGTTTTCGCAACATTTAAGGAAGCTCCAGTCATGGTAGGTTTAACACCATAAACCCAAAAGCTGTACTTGTTCTATACCTGAACATAAATAGATCGGACCCATGAGCCCATTAGTATGATGTTTTGATTGCTAAATATCGACTCCCAAAAAGAGAAAGTGTTTACGTTTTTAATTGTCATCCTAGCAAAAATTCCAGTGATAATATCTTATAGAGAGCGTTTATGCTTTCGTCGTCCAAAAGCGGTAGATAATAAAGAGAGTTTTTAATTATGAGCTGTTGTGGTCGTTTTCGTCATAATGATTATGGGTTGTTGGTTGTATTTTCACGGTGTCTGTATCTTTTGATTTCGAGTATTATCTATTTGGTTTGCATTGTATGACAAGGTTCATAATCGACATATACTATTCACATAGGTTCATATTGGATTTATTTTATTCTTAAATTGGCCAATATTGGACTTATATCCGTTATTCCGTTTTAATGCGCGGGCACAATGAAAACACATTCTAAAGAGCTTACTTCTGGTAAGTCGTGAGTTGGGTTTATTCGTGTTAATGAACTTATAGTATGTTATTATTATCGATAATGGCACTAAAACACTCTCATTTTAAGTTCGTTATGTACTCCAAAATGATGCGATTCTACGCCGATTATGAACCTAAAACAAAATTATATTATAAGCCGATAATGTGCTGACTTTCGGTAGAACAAACTGCATGATATAAGCAGCTGACAAATGACACAAGAAATAGTGTAATAACATACTATGTGTTGTGCCTATAGAGAGTAATCATGGAACTGGTTTCTATGATTACGTGAAATAATTCACGGGGGGGGGGGGGGGGGGGGGGGGCTGAGCGAATGAGTGTTTACCAATAGGATCGGCTCCCTGCATGCATTATGTAAGGTATCATAGAAACAATTAATTATTCTGTTTATTACACAGTTTCCACCACTAAACAACACCAGTTCTAAAGTTAAATTGTGACAAAACAGTCCCCGATCAGCTCACCGGGGACGCAATTGACAGGTGTGACATTAACACCTTTAATTCACCGACAATTTGGCAGAAGGAGTGGACCACGGCATTATCAAACATCCGGGAGAGGTATTACGTTTCAGGTTTGGTGAAAAACTCCGAAACACAAATTCCATCGGCTGAAAGACATACAATTTCGGAATCGTGCCACTTGATGTAAAACAATCAGGCGGATTCATCATTGGTGACAGTACCAAGCGATTTAACGATAATTGTACATCAATTCACGGAACAAGCCGAAACTTCAATGAGTATCTGGCTAATCAATCCCCTGCACATGAACGACAACGACTTATGTTTTCTACACCAAAAAGAAGTTCATTGTCTAGAACAAATCAACCTGCAGATATAGCGGGAGAGTGGCCTCTTGTTTCAAACGAGGATGAACGATTGCGATAGCTCGAGCATTCTCTGGAGAACACGTCTCTGCTAGAAAATTCACAGGGAGACGAAAATGAGTTGGAGGACGAATTAATAATTAATCTTGCAAATTTGTCTCTATTGGAGGACACTGGATCTGATGAAGCCACATACATCGTAGAAAGCCATGGGTAACCTCGATGACATGGACCAACGGGATAAGTTTATTAGATTTATCCAAATGGTTGCATAGAATGAGTTTCCTCTGGATAATATGGCATAATTGCTGTTTCTGGATGAGGTCGAATGGGTTTCTCATGATTCCACACGAGCGATGGGATACTCGGAGGACACCAAGAAGTTTGTAGAGTAGGGCTTAAATTGTTCAATGACAAGTTCATTAGGTTTATGAGCGGCTTGAAAACAAAAAAATATCAGCAGATTGGATATTCACAATCAGACCCGAAGGACTCGAAAATATACTTCGCTGTTCCAGATCGCAATGTGTGAGACGCAATGGCGGCCACTGTCAATGCAGAAACACCCGTCATATTAACACAACTTATTTCAAAATTGACTGCACATGCCGCCGAAAATGCTAGTTTCAAAATCAACAGCGGATGGGCCGGACATAAAACCAGTGACGTTAATATGTGGGGATTAGGGGGTCCCCGACATTAATCGAAAGGAATGGACGATTAAAAGGAGAACTGGAGGCACTAGATGGGATCAAACAAGTTACCGAATCCATGGGGGTGATTCTACGGTAACTGAGCAAAACATTGTCCAATGGGCACAATTCACCACAAGACAAGCACTGCTCATCACGAGCAAGTACAATGGCCATCATTTTAAAACTGAGAATCCAGGCATTAATTAGATACCAAAATTAAGTGACTACCATACTCCAGTATGGGTCTTATGCATGACGATAACCGGCAAGATACCACGAAACTGCATGTCCCAGAGAAGACACGCCCAATTTCTCCGATTTTTCTTATGCACTGGTGAATGTGTATTCAAAACCAAAATCCACCTTCTGGTGTGGAATTTTGCAAGGAATCTAATGCCACCAAAATTATACAGAGATACCAAAGAAGCATCCAACAAAAAGCTATTTATTTGTCCCAAAAACGTTGTCCCATGATCCAGAATCATTACACTAACGCAAGCCTAAAATGGGTTGCCACGTTTCCCTTTGGTGTCAGTTGTATATCACATCTGTCGCAACGTGAATGGAAACTTCCATGTTAACAATAAAAAAATATGTTTCCTGAGAATTCGTGAAATTCTCAGGGAAATTAACATTTGAATCACCGGATTTTGTACCGTATATTTATTCACCGTCATTACACTAACGCGGAACACTAAAATACTATATGCATTGACTGAACATTAAACAGTTTTGATAAAAGCGTCTGAGGTAAGCGTGTTCATAAACTAGTTGATTGGTTTGGTTGTCGATATTCCAAAATGTTATCACGTGATGAACGCGAAATCGTCATTACACTAACGCGTCATTACACTAACGTTGTTTGTGATAATGTAATGACGCTGCGTTGGTGTAATAACGAGGTTTTCATTATAGTCCAGGCTCATGGTGTAACAATTGTGCAAAATGTGATACAATCATGAAACTTGGCATATATGTTCCCCGTGCACTACTCATCATTTTCAGATATGGAGGCAATGGCGGCAGGCCCTTCCTTAGCAACTGTTGCTAAGCAACTGCCCAACATCGAATAAAAGCACATATGACTAATATTATGGCAGTTTTAACAAACTAAAATACGCCATGTATCATTTTAATGGTTAAAACAATTATAATAGTTGTTGTCAGTGTGGATCTGACAGGAAAATTACCATATTTCTTACCTATACCAGGGTGATAACGTTTGCTAGGGACATACCCGAAATCGAAAATATGACATATAACTGCTATTATGGCAATTTTAACAAACTAAACTGCACCATGTAGCATTTTGTCGACGAAAACAATTATTTTTCTTTCCACAAAGGCATCGTCAACATACTTTTCTCTGTCCATGACGTAGATATATCATGTATACGGGACTGGGTCCATAAATGTCCTACGTATAGACACCTGCTCATTCTTGGGTACAATGTCATATCATACCTTTATCGACCTGTGTCCCATGACCTACATATATGACCCTCGGTCCATGGCCAGCCTACATCATGGTGGCATTGGTGCATGGAATATTCAAAGGGACCACCACCCATGATCTTTATATAGGGCATTGGTCAAATGTCTATATGTTTAGGTGGATACGTGGCATAACTGTCCGATGTGTCCATATAACCTAAAGTACATATGGACATCCTATGAATCCATGATATAATACAGACAATGTGCATGATATACATATAGGCAGCTGAGTCCACGGCCTAACTATGGGTACCTGGTATTTACACCATGTAACAGCGCCATGGTCCTTCTGCGGTCAGAAACAATTCGGGTTAGTTGCTAATATACCTAGTTCCAAGTTGTCATTTAACATTCGAAAAAAGAGAAGAGTGTTGTCATTTTCATATAACACACATAATAGTTCGATTGTATCTTGGACCAAACTATCCTGAGCTGTATCTGATTTCGCCCATCACTGTTTACGTGTGGAGAAGGCCAGCAAATGTTATGACAACCTATACCCGGGGAAATTATCCCCACCCTCGAAGATACATACATGTAACAATTAACTTGTGTTTGACGGGCAGGGAGGGGAATAAATGGTGGGAAGGTTGTCTCCGCAATTATGTATCCAGTTGTTCCCTTTCATCACCAGATTTTTGTTGGAGAGGGGAGGGGTGGAAGCTCAAAGGATTTTTCAGCACTTTAAGGGAGAAGGCAATCCACACGAAGTAACTCTCGCGAACACTCATAAGTTTAGAACGTGAAACCCTGGTCTCCTTTAAACTTCTATATTTTTCCTGAGTTAGAAACTCGAAGTTGACGCTTCATATGGGGTCCGGAATCGCTGTCAGAACATTGACGTTTACAACAAAAAATCCAGGGAAGGCCCACACCGGGCCCCTTATTTCGCGCACCACGCATTTACGCAATTTGGCTTCATTGACATCTTTAATTATTGCATTTTCAATAAACTATAGAAAATCGAAATGGACACTGATGGGCTCCAGAATCATATCAAAGCAGTGATTTTTCACAAAGTTCCCCGATGGAGGCCGCCCAGGAATTTAGCTTCTATATTGGCACCTTAAACTGATTGTTTTTCTCAATTAGAGATTCGAAATTGAGGCCCATAATCGCTCTCGGTGCACTGAGTATGTACACATATTTTCCCAGGGGCGCTGCATGGGGTGGGCACGGGACCCAATCCGCAGGATGGGGCCACACGCACAACATCTTACTCTACACTACGCGCATTCGGCATCAGATTCGTAACCACCCACCACAAAAGCTGGCTACGGGATAATCCAAATCAAAGCCTTCTACTGATGGTCAATAGCGACCACTAACCATCAGTAGAAGTATCGGATTAGCTACGGGCTTGTTACACATCTGACAGCAACATACCTCTCTGTTCATCATAATGTCCACACTTACCCCAAAAACACATATAAATGGTTATAATAGGTATCGTATAATATGTACATGCACCACTGGTGTCGCATGGTCATTCCATCAGCCATCTACTGTCCAACAGGAGGATATAACGTCATTACACTAACAGTGCGTCATTACACTAACAAAATCGTCAGTACACTAACGCTAAGGATTATCAGCTGAGTTATCCGAAATATATAACACAATGAATCTCCCATTCCATCGATTTATTCTTCGTGAGTGTTTAATATAATATGAATCATTATTCCCCATGAAAGTGGTTACGTCCGAGAATATTCAAGAAGTGTTCCGAAGAATGGGCGAAAATATACACATGTTTGTGCCTCGAAAATTCATATGAAGCTTTTATTTTCAGAACTAGAACCTCCCCGGCACTCCGAAAATTGCGAAGTTGCCAAGGAACGCGAATAACCATAATAAATGGCCATATCTTCGTAACTATACATGTGGTGCCTGCTTGAAATGATGATAAAGTGCGTTAGTGTAATGACGTTTCTGGTTTACACTAACGGTCTAAACCAGACAAAATGAGAAAATAATCAGCAAATAATTTTTACCAACCACATTTCTCGAATATTTCTGTCTAACTACACATAGTGTGCCCTATCATACACCACAGAACGAAGTTTGTATTTCTGATGTACAGGGATACTCAAATTGCTCAGTTACCGTAGAATCACCCATGGAAGTACGAGGGTTCTGCAATCTTAGTGATGCTATGGATATTTCGACCAATTTGCTCGATTTAACACTAGACGTCATCCGAATATGTTGTCAGCGAATTTGCGATGTTCGTTCAATTCGTATTGGACAAACAATGGGTCTCGACAAGCTGATGTCCCAAATCGATGGCGATTGGAGAAAATCGCGGCTAAGTTTCGTTGTCAGTGCCATGAAATCAAAGTGTGTGTGATTGACTCTTTTTGGGTCTATTCTCATTGCACACGCGCGTGCGATTAATCGCAGCGTTTTTTAAGGTGCGTGTTAACATAACGCAGAGCGAATCGTGATCAATTATACCTTCCTCAAACAACCACGTCCTATTCGTGACCAATCATCTTATGCAATCAACCTCGTCATCGAGATAGCCGTTACAGAGAATGGCATGGTTCACTCGGTCACATATACTATCCGGTTACAGTCATTTTCATAACTGATGAGCGATACAATAATAAATGAAGTACGGAAAGGAAATGGCTTGGAAAGAAGTTTCCAACGTATAGCTAGCATCAGTGGTGAATTTTGTAGAATTCAATCGAATTATATTATCTGTCAGTCCCAAGATTGTGAATATATACATTGATAGTAATGTGCCGTTTAGCATGTGCGATCACTGATGATAAGCTGCCGATGAGGATCAAATTTAAATCAATCGCTCATGCGAAGAGCATCCTGGCGACAGAATGAGACCTGAAACGATGCGTGTGTGACTCTTAAGGTCGAATTCTGAGTCCCATGACATATTATATTTGAATGGTGGTTCGTCAATTATAGTACCGCGTTGTCACTGTTGCCAGCGGCTATACAAATGAGCACTCGATGGTGGGGAGGGGGGTCTGAAAAAAAACGTTCATACACAGGGTTGAACATTAAAATCCCTCCCAACCATGGGTCTACCATCCTCCCTACATGCAAATCTATTTGTTTTTCCTCCAACAAATTGGTGTATCATCCCCTCTTTCCCCATAATTTTTACTGGATATCATATTTTTGAGTACAACAGTTTTAAATTAGCTTTATTCAGAAAGACGATTTTTGTCAGACCTAGCTAACTATAAAGTAAAATTTTGAAAGATCTAATTCAACCACTTGAATCGTACACTTTTGATAATCTTGAGTGATAATAGCAATATAAACCTGTAATCTGGATTGTGATCGTACTATATAGTGTTATATACGTTTCAAGCTCGAATAAAATATGCATATTTATGCCCAACGACATGGAAGTGAACCCTCTATTTTTAATTATAATTAGCTAGATATAAATTGTGTCCTCAAAACTTATGTCATTTTGATGGCATGGCTCGTTATACTCACTTATACCTGAGTAAATCTAACTGAGGAAAATTAAAGTTAATGTGTCAGCATATATAAACCAAAAGTACTGTAGGCTATCATCCTCCAACCTACCCTAGCCCTTGTATGAATGTGTTCGTCAGACCCCCACCCCTATTGGGGAAACTCTTAGCAGTGGGAGGAAGGAATGCAATCGAACACACACTCATATAGAGCCGATCGACCTTAAAAAACGCTGCGATTAATCGCACGCGCGTGTGCAATGAGAATAGACCCTTACCACGGAGTTACTGAGAACGATTGACCAGCTGAGTCTTATGTGTGCTGTAATTCGAAACTCAGGTTCCAACTTCACAACATCAGATCAGATAGAACTGCAGTGCCAAATGAACTACAATTGCCTTTCAGGTTACCAAGTCCTAAGCATTGACGGAGTTATTCCCTCTAATGACATAACTTCCATTGACTGGCAGTGCGTTTTACATACCATAGGTTTTGATGGATTGAAGAACCAACAAAAGCATTTTGAGGCAAATATTTTTAAGAAACCTGAAATAATTGAACGAGAAAAGATTCGTTTTCTTGAACACGGATCTGCCAATGAGACATATTATGTACTTGTTCGGGTGCGTGAAACTTATAAGTTAGTATTCAAGTGCTATGCCAACTGAAGGAATGTAGCATTCTACTAACATCGCCGAAAATCTCAAGCAAATCGACGGTACTACTCCACAGAAAATATCATCTGAACTAGGCAAAATTGTAAATATTTACTACTCGAATCGGGACGCAACTATCGGCGACAAGCTAACGAAAACGATTTCGACATCGACAGTCACTGCATTTAATTAATATATAAGAATGACGGTGTGTGTTGTCAATTTAGATATAATATTTGTTAAAATAACTGCTTTGAACAAGATTATTCTCCATTTCTATTTGATCACCCTACCGGAGTGTTTCACATCACTTTAAGATTATTCTCCATTTCTATTTGATCACCCTACCGGAGTGTTTCACATCACTTTAAGATTATTCTCCATTTCTATTTGATCACCCTACAAGAGTGTTTCACATCACTGTAATGACATTGCGACTCTAGTTTCCAAGGTTCTGCCGACTTATTTTATCCATATTTAATATTTTACGAGGAAGGGTGTTACCAGTTTGTTGACCGAGACAACGAATGTGTTGGGTTGTTATAAGTCCTGGTGGGTCGCTGAGGGAGAGGTTACCGACAAATGCGAACTCCAATCAGTGGATACCCACAATAGTAGTGGAAGTGATCGAAGTGTCCATTTCCTGGGAAAACTTTCACTGAGTCTGTTCAATACAAGCTTCCAGTTCGCTATGTGCCACAAGTGTTATGCGAAATGAGCGTTCTGAATGTTGAGAAACATCTGTTTTACAGCTATTCCATGGAAAGCACGTATAGTCAAATACGGCAACTGTTTATTCAGGAGACTGACTAATGTTGCCACTGAACACTATCCATACGGTACACAGTATACCAAGCGGTTGTACCCCAGTGTGCGTCAACTGAGGAAGGACATTTTTTGCGAGCAGAACGTGGAGAAGCTATGCGAAGTTCAATCTGTCAGAGCAAGAATCTGCGATCATGGACAACAAGAACATATAATGAAACGTCACAATGCATATTGGAAGATCGACATTCATGTTCTTGATATTAAACTGTTAAATTTATTGTCGTCAATTCACAAGGGAGCAACATGTATCGATGGCACCCATGATACTTGCAGAGTGATAGCCAATGAAGTTCTCGTATTTATGGTTCCAATGTGGACCGAGTACACGATCCGGAAGTGCCACATACATTGGCCGTCGCTTTGACTTGTTGCAACATCTGATGGTCCCGACGGCCTCTAATACAGCCTCACCCTCTTCCACTATTGGAAGGATTTCTTCCTCCATCGTGTTCTGAAACAAGAAAACAAATTAGTCTGATCCAAGAGCAGTGAATATGGCAGTGAAAATAGTGTTAAAGGCAAGTTGTTGTCATTTTCTCATGGTGGCGGAATTATATTATAACTAGGAGATTGCCCGTCAAATATGACGGTGACAAACATGACATGCATGAACATAATATCAGTGAAACTATCGCCTCGGTGACGGGCAGGTGTGTTTGGGGGGAATAATGTTCTCCAATCGGGTGAGTCTCTGCCGGAAAATTGCAACCCAAGAGGTGCAACTCGAAGCAAGCTCTTGTTGGACTTTTTCGGGACTGGCCAGTCGATATACATGTAGTGATACACAGGGAGGCACTCGCACTCACGTCACATCACCGCAAATATAAGGCGATGATGCACATACGACCTGTAGTTTTTGTTAGTAAATTCCCACGTATACACAATTTCATCACAGAATATAACATATAGCCCCCACCCCCAAATACAATTTTATCACTTGCGGAGTCGAATAAAAGTCGCTAAATGTTAATAAGAGTACTATGTTTGATTCAGACAGGGTCTATAAGTTCAATTGCGTGACATTTCGAAGATATAGTTATGTTTAAATGGGTCGAAAGGAACATATCATTACTGTACGATTCCTGTACAACGTCGCAACTGGTGATTGTCTTCGTACATATAGGCGTACAGAGACTGACGAGTTGGGTGTCCAAATAAATAGTCTCAACTTTCAGATTGTGAATACACCCGAGCCAAGGTAATGTCAATATATGTTGCACACATAATAGCCTTTCCGTTGCAATATAGTGGGATTTCCGACAGATGCTGTATATGTGCTAAAATGACATTTGAAGAGGGAATTTTCGAGAGAAATGTTTTTTTCTGAAGTGATCAAAGGCCGTTTTTATCTCTAAAAAAGAGTCCTTCGCTCAAATGGAGCCCGCTTGCGATCGGCAAATATGTATGTACAATATATACTTACGTTTATAGCTGTGGAGAAACCGTCTATCCGACCTATCCGTCTATCCCGACTACAACTTGTTTTTATGGTACTGTTTTGATCCTTCTGTAGTATTTGTGTCCTTAAAATAAAAAAATTCGTCTTGACGAAAATGACTCCAGATTCTATGTTTTTACGGTTTATACACCGAATTTGCTCCCATATTTAATACCGAAGTCAAAGAAATAGTAATTTGGGAGAGTTAATTAGGATTATGCATCTTTAAGGATACATCCATGGTATTAGACCTCCTATTTTAGAGTATGTAAAATCCAGGTTAATGCGATGTTGCGTTGGCCACTGGGGAAATGTTGATCAGCCAAATGCTACTTGATGTGAAATGTTCCCCTGTCTTACCCGCGACATGAACTAAATGTAAGTAATGAAGATTTCCTCACAATTGGTCCGGAGCCACGTATACGTCTTTAAGTACATAAGGGTTGTATGTTGCTGCACTGGAATCCAGACAATGAATCGTAATATGGATAAATATAGAAAGGAAAGCGCTCGTAGTAAGCCGCAGATGAAACGTCCAGATGTCGACAATTACTTTTGATTTACACGATTACGATTACTGATTACATTATTCCCAATGTAATCGATTACGATTACAATTACTTTAGTAAATGTTATCGATTACTTTTTTATTACATCTGGTTACAATTGTTAGGTTCCAACCATTTTTATAACATAGGAATGAATATTGAAATTAACATATCAAATTTGATTGAATAAAACATCACAACATAACATGTACACAAAAAACTACTGAAACAATAAAAAGAAGCAAGCAATAAAGACATATATATGAGATATAGCACAGTAGCAATGTTATATTTGTTGCCTCCGAAACATGCCGAGCCGAGCTGGCCCTTAGAACATGCTTGGGACTATACAACACACCATGTGCCTATTTTTGCTTCTAAAAATTAAGACATAATTTTTTACATTTACATGTGTTGGTGAGGTTTCACCATGAAGTTATGCACCAACTTATTGGGAATATATTATGTTTTATTTGTATTTATTTATGTAAATATATTTTCTTACATGCTTTGAAACTAACCCATAATATGTATGAAACTATCATTAGAAACAATTATAAATTATTTCCATGTTTGTTAGATTCAATACCCAACACAATGAAAATAACACTAAGGTCTATTTGATTATCATCCATTGATATCCTGATGATGATTAAATGAGGCTTAGCACCATGAGTGCAGTAAATGACAAACCAGCTAATTAGGTCAACCGATGTACATCACATCTGCTTTGTTCGATTAATTAGCCATATTGTACCAGTGTGACTCTACAACCATTGTCTGCAGCAGTCCCAATATTATTTAATCCTAATTGAAGTTGGCTAGCCTATTTTATTCACATTCACATTATGTCTGTATCATAAGTTTATTGCCATACATGCTGTATTCAACATTTTCAGCAATTGTGTGTTATTTGTTTCGACTGCCAGAATATACACAGTGTACCACGTGAAAACAATTGTACTAACTTTCTGATATGTTGTTTGTATCCGTGCACACTCCACAGTACTACAGTGTGAGACTATGTGTATCCAATAGCCATACATATGGATATTTTAGTAAAAGTAATCAAAAAGTAAACAAACTGTAATCATGATTACATGTACATTTGAATGTAATCGATTACGATTACTTGTAGTCATGATTACTGATTACATGCGATTACTCCAAATTTTGTAATCGATTACATTGATTACTGATTAAGATTACCCCAACCCTGGTCGACGTAGATGATTGCACAATTTATTTCAAATAAACAAATATTTAATCATCGCTCATCCTCGGTATACCGGATAACAGGTCGATAACAGAAGTAACCTGTATATTAGATTTGGATTTTTTATTCAAAATTGATATAATTGCCTGGATTGATTGTATAAAGAACTCTGATAAAATTAATGATTTTCGTCTTCACAGTGATAAATTTAACCGCAATGGCAAAATGAGTTGTCGGCAATATGAGTCCGTTGTTTGTCGAATTTAGGTCACTACAATTATATCGTAATCTACAATGTAGTACGTTCAAGATTCGTCGCCCTGTTTTATAGTACGGTGGGGTTTTCAGAATATCTACTGCGTCCCTACAAACAGTATACATATCGGCAAGCAGTGCTGTTGAGTTCGCCCCGACTTCCCTAGTGGCAACGGACTAAATTGACATGGGTTAAAGTGTGTCACCAACCTCTGTCTAGACAACTCGTGCACTCTCTGGATGCCTTCAGTTAGTGCGTTAGCACAATCATTTAAAGTCGGTTGAACGCTGAAAAGGTGTCATCGGTAATAACTGTGTCGAGGTCGTTAATGTATGTTACAAATAAGACAAGACATAGGATATACCCCTGGGGCACTCCAGACATGATGCAATCGTATTTAGAGAATGAGTTATTAATTAGAACGTTGTTGACCATTGTGATAAATTTCCAGCCAGTTTAGCAGTTTCCCTTTCACTCTATACTTTTTCAGTTTAAAGGCACGGGCAGCGTTCGTTGCAGAAATATTCATATTTGTTCAAATCGCCATCAACAGAAGGAATATTAAAATTCAATCAGATGAAGAGACATTCAGTCTTGCGTAACATCAGGCTGATACCAGTATATTAATTAGTTGTCAGCTAAGTGAGCATTTGGTACTTATGGGCAACTTTCTCAAATATATTTGCTAGGTAGGGTAGAAGCAAAATAGGGCGTAATAATTGGGATCAGAGCTTCATTCTTTTTATAGACCGGATCACATTGGCCTTCTTCCACTTACTTGGAAATATTTCACAGTCAAGTGATAGTTTGATCAGTTTCAAGAGTGATGTAGCAGTGTTCCTTGTGGGGATTATGACCGTTATTCTGCCCCGGCCTGATGCTTTGTTCCGTATCTTCTTCTTCTTTGTTCCGTTTTCAATTATATTCCTTAGGTATTTGATTCACATAATTTCACAAAGGGTGGCAAATTGCAGAGTGTGCCATTCAAGTTAGAATTTTCAATAGAACTTAGATATACTATTGAGAGGGATACAAAACTGCAAAATAAGATGAATTGGGTATGTTTTGTAGAAAGAATTCTACATGATCTACACATACAACCTGTGTGGACAAACCAATCTGCGACGAGCAAAGCAGAGTTGAGAAATATAAAATCGCTACTGATTATGAGAGCAACCTCTATGACATGACAACCTGAATGCTTCTGCTTCATCGCGTGCCATATTTTACAGAGACTAAGGTCCGAATCGGCATCTCCAGTTTAGACCTAGTTTAAACTACCAGTTTAAACTGGGTTTTAGTAGTTTTTCTCCACCGCTGGGACGACATAGATTTGGTCGATTGCGTTACCTGTGGGCCTCACTTGTCCAATTGCAAGAATAGGAGGCGTGGTCTGTCTGTTTATTATCGCTACTAAGTCTTGTCAATTCATTGTCCGGTCACGCGACCTGTTGTCGCTATATAATCTCCTAATCAGGGGAATAACCCGTGCGCTTTGAGAAATCACGACAAAAGCACGGTATGTTGTATAACGGTTAGATATTATCTAATATCATGGACGAACGTGACTTTTGGAACTCAAAAATATCTCTTGAGGCCCGCCACAAATACCCCATAGAAACACCACCACCCCGGGGGTACCATCCGGACGGGTGAAAATGGGGTATGGACCATTTTTGAGAACGGGAAGGATTTCGGCGAATTTGACGACATGAATGGGTGGCTCGCCCATAATACCCGATAGAAACATCACCCCTCACCACGGGATAACAGGGGTATGGACGGTAAGGATTTAGGCTAATTAATTTGGCAGCAGGAGTGGGTGGCACACGATCAAAATACACCATAGAACCACCCCTACACACCCCTCATCGGGGGGGGGGAGGGGTCCCACCAGAGGAGGTGGAAATTGGGTACGCCCAAATACCGAATAGAAATACCCCAGGGGAAGGGTACATCAAATAACGCATATAACCACCCCGCCCCTCACATCCGGGCGGGGTGGGGTGGGTTACCACCCGAGGGGTGAAGATGGGATATGAACCATGTTCGAGAACGGTAAGGATTTCGGCCAATTTGACGACAGGGGTGTGTGGCCCGCTCCAAATATCCCATATAGACACCCTACCCTCATCCCTGGAGGGTACCACCCTGCTGGGGTGAAAATGGGGTATGGAGCATTTTATTCATTATTCGCAAAAACATGCATCTGTTGGTCAATATTACGGCATGTGTAGGTGGCCCGCCCCAAATACCCCATATAATGGGGTATGGACCGTTATCGAGAACGGTAAGGATTTCGGCCAATATGACGTCATTGGTGGGCGGCCCGCCCTCAAATATAGTCATAGAAACACCCCACCCTTACCGCGGGTGAAAATGGGGTCCGGTGGGGTTGGGGTGTTTCTATGGGGGGCATTTGGGATGTGCCACCCACCGTTCTCGAAAATGGTCCATACACCATTTCACCCCCTCGGGGTGGTACCTCCGGGTGAGGGTGTTTATAGGGGGTAGTTGGAGCGGCTACCCACACTGCTGACGTCAAATTGACCGAACTTCTTACCGTTCTCGAAAATGGTCCATACCCCATTTTCACCTCCTGGGTGGTTCCCCCAGCGTTCAGGGGTGGGCTGTTTCTATGGGACATTTGAGCGGGCCATCCATCCATGCCGTCAATTGGCCGAAATCCTTACCAGTCTCGAAAATGGTCCATATCCCACGTTCACCCCCTCGGGTGGTAGCCCCCCCCCGGATGTGATGGGTGGGGTGTTTCTATGGTTTATTTGGGGCGAGCCACCCACCCATACTATCAAATTGGCCGAAATTCTTACAGTTCTCCAAAATAGTCCATACTCCACCCCCTCAGTGTGGCCGTTACCCTCCCCCGGGTGAAGGCTGGGGTGTCTCTGATAGGTATTTGGGCGGGCCACCAACCCATGCGTCAAATTGACCGAAAGAGACCTTTTTGTGAATAAGGAATCAGTTTCAAAAGTCATGTTCGTGTCTAACGTGTCAATCTAATCAGTCCGATCCCGCCATGCTCTCAGCCGCCAAATCGACATCCGAACGAGCGAATTGCAAACAGACATATATAGCAAGAAATCATCCATCACACTGACACATATTTTTTTAGAATTTATCTCATAAGTACCGACATCGCCTCCCCGAATTCCACTAAGACTCTCCTGCATCTACATTGAGTGACAAACGCCCGCGCATAAACGCCTCCCCCAATTCAAAATAAACACTCCCATATTCACGAAGAAACAACATCAATATTGGGCGAAAAATATCGGCCGAATAATTAAACCCAAAAAACTAGGTTTTAGCCAAACCTGGGGTAGGGTGGTTTAACTTTGAATTTTTTTCAAAGTATATTTAAAGGTGTATGTTCGAGGCGAGACGTATGGTACGTATAAATCATATATACCTAAGCTTATACTGATGATTATATAGCCAATTCACCACAAACAATTAGTAATATATTACCATAACTTTATCACGTTAATAAAACCTAGTTTCAACTTAAACTGAGTTTATCACAAAACTTGGTTTAAGTACGCTAAAACCCAGTTTTACTCCCATAAACCTGGTTTAACTACCGTAAAACCAAGTTTAAACCCTACTTAAACCTAGTTTAAACTGGAGTTAAACCTGGTCTAGAATAAAACCTAGTCTAAACCAGAGATGCCGATTCGGACCTCAAAGTCCATGAAAATGAGTCGCTATTTAGTTTATTTGCCATCTCTTTTATCTAACTACTTATTGAAAATCAGAACAGCTAATAATAAATTACCAGTAGAAAAAAATAGATGGACAAAAGAAACCACAAATTCCGCAGACAATTTAAGGTGTGTTTTATGTGAAAACAGTCCTTGCGACGAATATCACTTTATGATCCCATGTCAAAAGTTACAATATCTACGCGAAATCCACATCCCCAAATATTACCGGATAACCCTAACAGAAATAAATTTCATTGTTTACTCTCAGTTGAATATTTGAGCCTTCTTAAAAAAGTAAGCATGTTTATAAAACTATCTATAAAAAGGATACTACGTTAATGTAAATTGCATCATGGATTACAATATAATTTTGTATGTATGTATTGTTATTGATATGACTTATATGTTATGGGTTCCTTGTGTATAGTATGTATATATGTTATTTCATGTTCCAACTTAACTGTTGGCTTTGCTAATAAACAAACAACATGTCATCCAAGTTAGAATGTTCAATGAATGCATACAGGGCGGCTTGTCGACGTATTCATACAGGGCGGCTTGTCGACGTATTCATACAGGGCGGCTTGTCAACGTATTCATACAGGGCGGCTTGTCGACGTATTCATACAGGGCGGCTTGTCAACGTATTCATACAGGGCGGCTTGTCAATGAATGCATACAGGGCGGCTTGTCAACGTATTCATACATGGCGGCTTGTCAACGTATTCATACAGGGCGGCTTGTCAACGTATTCATACAGGGCGGCTTGTCAACGTATTCATACATGGCGGCTTGTCAACGTATTCATACAGGGCGGCTTGTCAACGTATTCATACAGGGCGGCTTGTCAACGTATTCATACAGGGCGGCTTGTCAACGTATTCATACAGGGCGGCTTGTCAACGTATTCATACAGGGCGGCTTGTCAACGTATTCATACAGGGCGGCTTGTCAACGTATTCATACAGGGCGGCTTGTCGAGGTATTCATACAGGGCGGCTTGTCAACGTATTCATACAGGGCGGCTTGTCAACGTATTCATACAGGGCGGCTTGTCAACGTATTCATACAGGGCGGCTTGTCAATGAATGCATACAGGGCGGCTTGTCAACGTATTCATACATGGCGGCTTGTCAACGTATTCATACAGGGCGGCTTGTCAACGTATTCATACAGGGCGGCTTGTCAACGTATTCATACATGGCGGCTTGTCAACGTATCCATACAGGGCGGCTTGTCAACGTATTCATACAGGGCGGCTTGTCAACGTATTCATACAGGGCGGCTTGTCAACGTATTCATACAGGGCGGCTTGTCAACGTATTCATACAGGGCGGCTTGTCAACGTATTCATACAGGGCGGCTTGTCAACGTATTCATACAGGGCGGCTTGTCGACGTATTCATACAGGGCGGCTTGTCAACGTATTCATACAGGGCGGCTTGTCAACGTATTTATACAGGGCGGCTTGTCAACGTATTCATACAGGGCGGCTTGTCGACGTATTCATACAGGGCGGCTTGTCAACGTATTCATACAGGGCGGCTTGTCAACGTATTCATACAGGGCGGCTTGTCAACGTATTCATACAGGGCGGCTTGTCGACGTATTCATACAGGGCGGCTTGTCAACGTATTCATACAGGGCGGCTTGTCAACGTATTCATACAGGACGGCTTGTCAACGTATTCATACAGGGCGGCTTGTCAACGCATTCATACAGGGCGGCTTGTCAACGTATTCATACAGGGCGGCTTATCAACGTATTCATACAGGGCGGCTTGTCAACGTATTCATACAGGGCGGCTTGTCAACGTATTCATACAGGGCGACTTGTCAACGTATTCATACAGGGCGGCTTGTCAACGTATTCATACAGGGCGGCTTGTCAACGTATTCATACAGGGCGGATTGTCAACGTATTCATACAGGGCGGATTGTCAACGTATTCATACAGGGCGGCTTGTCAACGTATTCATACAGGGCGGCTTGTCAACGTATTCATACAGGGCGGCTTGTCAACGTATTCATACATTAGGTTGTCGGTTCCGTCGCATAAAGTATCAATTAGGAAATGCAGCTTTAGTGTTTCTATTTAGAATTTCTAGAGAGAGAGAGAGAGAGAGAGAGAGAGAAGAGAGATGAGAGAGAGAGAATAGAAGAGAGGAGAGAGAGATATGTTATCCCCCCATATCAGAAGATAATGTGTTACAGTCATACACAATTATATACATTACATGATATCACATTATAAAATATTATAATGGCAATTCGTTGTCGATTATCATAGGAAATTAGTGTATATGAGAAATTCATCTACGACTCGTTATGAATCAAATTTATCAAACTCGTTTCATAAATTCTTATATCGCAACATTAGTGTTCGGTATTCGACGGATTTCGGTATTCGAATATTCGGTTCGAATAACGAGCGAATATTCGAATAGTATTCGAATATTTAGATAAATTATAAAATTATATAGATAACATATTTTGGAACCAATTTATTATTTAATGAAATAGCATATTTATCCATGCACATGCTATACGCAAAAAAATCTGGCTTTGTTCCTGGAGATGGCACTATTTACCAATTGATAGACATTGATGCAGAGGTTCAACGTGCACTGAATGATAGGAAAAAGATGAGGTTTGTGTTCTGTGATATTAGCAAGGCATTCGACAGAGTATGGCACAAGGGGTTACTCTTTAAAATGTACAATGTTGGTATTAGGGGTAAACTTTTGTCTTGGTTCCAAAACTATTTAGCAGGTAGGACACAATTGACTGTGATAAATGGTCAGACATCTAAAACACAACTGGTACAAGCTGGAGTGCCCCAGGGGTCCGTATTAGGGCCCCTGCTATTTCTTGTCTATATCAACGACATAGTTGTTGACATAGAAGCAAATATAAGGTTGTACGCTGATGACACGTCACTTTTCATTCCAGTTGAAGATGATAAATTGGCTTCAGATATATTGAATAGAGACTTAAGTAAAATAGGCAAATGGGCTGATAAATGGCAGGTTAGATTTAGTCCACCGAAAACAGAAACTCTTACGATTAGTAGATGTGAGGAACCACTCTTGTATTTCCCTTTATATCTTAATGGTCAAAAAATAAAGGAAGTTGATAATCATAAACATTTAGGACTAAATTTTCACAAATCAGGAACATGGGATTTTCATATTGATACTATATTAGAAAATATTAGTCCCATGATAAACTGTCTGAGAAGTCAAAAATATAGACTAAATAGAAAAGCATTAGACACCCTTTATAAATCTTATATTTTGCCATTGTTCGACTATGCTGATGTCATATGGGATAATTGTTCCTTAGGTAAGGCAGGGTTTATTGAAAATTTACAACTAGACGCGTTGAGGTCCATCAGTGGTGTGATCAGGGGGACAAGTCATATTTTACTTTACAAGGAAACGGGGTATATACCACTAGCTGATAGAAGGTCTAGAAGGAAAGTGGTTACGATTCATAAGGCAGTCCACAAAATGGCTCCCAACTATATTTCCCTTCAAATTCCAAGACGCGTATCAGATATTAGTGACTACGAAATGAGAACAGCAACTAATTTGAGCTATGTATACTCTAAAAATCCGATTAAAAGTTTCTTGAATTCATTCTTCCAATCAGGTCCTAGATTATGGAACTGTTTGGAAGAGGAACTGAAGATATCAAAATCAATTTCGTTGTTGAAATACACTCTGAAACGGGGTGATTCAATTATTCCAGTTTACTTTTATGAAGGAAAAAGAGAGACACAGATAGTACATGCGAGAATGCGCCTAGGCTGTAGTGATTTAAAAGCTCATAAGTTTGAGCGATTCCTGACTGATGATCCAAAATGTATTTGTGGGAATATATATGAAGATACTGAACATTATTTTATGTACTGTCCGCTATATGTATTGGAGCGATTCGAACTCTTTACTGCATTGGGATTATTGGAAGTTGATATCAAAACTCATCTATTACTTTATGGAGATAATCGCTTGAGTACCACTATAAATTCAGAAATTGTAAAAGCAGTTCATATTTATGTTGAAGCAACATCCAGATTCAAAAATGCATAACTTTTTATATAGTTACAAGTTACAAGTTGAATTATTAATCTTTCATTTTCTTTTGGTGAGGATGCAATTAGATAATATTATATAAAGCGTAATCCTATATGATTTTTCTGGTGTCTAAAAGATCTATTTGGCCAATTACCCAAACCGATGCACATAGCCTCAAATCGATTAAAATTTGAAAATTATGGAATATGTAGCTTCTTACCACCCAAGGACTCCTGAATCAACTGTACAGTATCACCATATGCACTTAATTTTGTTTTTTGTTTTGTTTTGTTGATCACGTGAATATTATTTTGTAATTTATATTTTGTTGAGTCGGACTTATATAGGTCTTCGGACCTGTTGTCTGGCTCTTTGCATGTTTATTTGCAATAAACCTATTTATACAAAAAAAATACGCAAAAAAAAGAGAGAAAAAAAGTCTTTTGGCTTAATAGCAAGAGTTTATCTGTTTATGAAGTTCAAGTAGTCAATGTTCCATGCATGGCTTAAAGGTTCTTGTTCAAGAAGTGTGACATTCGGACAGTGTGCGGCTTCAACCGGTTGCGTTTTTCAGTAGAGATCAGCCCTGCGGTAGAGAACGCGCGTTCAGACGATACACTGGTGGCCGGTATTCCGAGATAGAACTTAGCTAATTTGGCGACTTCGGGGTAAAGTGACAACGCGCAATCAAAACAAAACGATGCCTAATAGGTCCGCTACATATGACCATATGCAAGCACGGTCTGGTTTACACCTAGCCAATAAAATTATTTCGACGTCATGACGCCAATCAAATCAGAACGTTACAGTTACGTCATATTAATTCGTTTATGGTCAGTGGAAAATAGACTATACTTTTAACAGATCCTCAGACTAATAACAAACTAGGAAACAATTACCCGGAGATTACTCTCGAATATTCGAATAGTCAAATAATTATTCGAATATTCGAATATTTATTTTTGCGAGCGAATATTCGAATATTCGGACCGAACACTAAGCTGGATCACCATATGAACAAATATTTGAATTTGTGTCCACTTTCAACATATGAAACGTATCATTTTGCAGAAAATTTAGAACAATACAAGATATGTTTGTAATGCTCCCACACATGATCCCAGCTATACATGTATGACCGTCGGTTAGTTTGGTTTAATGTGAGTTATCATCATAAAAAGTCGTAGGCCATATGTTACAATGTGCACATGCAGTTTTTGCAGACAGAGGAAAGACCGGACAGAGGAATTGAATGTAGACACCACCGACCCCCGGAAATCAACTAATAAACTTGCCCAGATACATGAATCAGGTTACGCGCCTATCGGGATTCGAAACAGTTTCGCCATCGCTTAAAGGCGTATATGTTGATTTTATGCACATTATCAGCTGATCCCTGTGGGTGGTAGCAGTGTAATAGGTTAAAGACCTATCCAAAAATTGTGAAAATTTACTACTGCAACCTCCTCTTATTATGGGGTGGCAGTGTCCATTTGCCACTATGTGCTATTTAAAATAGCATTGCATGCTACATATATCGGGCACCGGGGTGCAATTGGAAATTATAAGGTGGAAACGACCGAACGAGGCCCTCTTGCCACGTCCCTCAGTTTCTTTCTAACGGAAATTTCAGACAAAGCACAGTTATTTCTATCATGATTTCTCAACAAGATATACATAGGATAAATCGAAATGCAGAATATAATTAGATTGTCACGAGTGAAGCTGTGTATCACAAGACAGCAAACAACTTCTTTGAAACAAGTTAAAATTTCTAAATGGATTTTAAAAATTCTATCCATTTTTTCACATAATCACATTTCAGCAAGGAAAAACGATCTCGAAATGGCTTGGGTTAAAATAAATTAATATTAATTTCCTTATCACAACCAGAGGAAGTAAAGACACATTGAAGAGAAGATATCGTTCCATTTTGAATGTGTCTTTCCGTATTGACAAAATTGTTCAACCACCCTTATCACCCATGTTTATCACACAGTCGACACTAAATAACACAAATCGAATAGCATAATTATATTCTAATTAACATAATAATAAAGGCCAGGGTTAGGGACTAATGATGTGATAAAATAGTATTCGTCATTTTCGTAATTACCATGTTGTTTGAATCGTTCATAGAGCGCACGTAAATATTTTGCACTATCCATGGCTCAAATTTAATTCATGTGTTGCAAATATGTTGTTGAGTATAAAAGTAGATGACTGTCTCATAAATGACCGGAATTAGTGTATAGTACCCATTTAACAATGTGGCCTAATTGCAGTTGATTGCTGCCTGCATCAGTGGACCACACTGCATATCAACATGTGTTATCATTGGGATGGAATATATCGATCTATGTTGCCACCGGGTTCAGTTGGAAATTCTAAGGTTGACACGTGACTTTTATTAATCATTATTATATGGTGTTATATTATGCAATTCAAACTTTAACTCAACAGTATAGTACAAATGAAGCCTCCTCTCATAGAGCCAAGACAATAACTTATTTGGTGATTGGATTGTTGTGTGAAATTATTAATCAGTCTAGCGCAGTTCTTGGTACCGAAAGGGACAACAAAGAAAATAATATTTTCAACCTCTTTAATTTCTGAAATGTATTAAAATCCATTGTTTGTGTCGTTTCTTAATAATTGCTCAGATGTAATATAAAATGAAGATGTTGATATGTGAAATTCAAGATTTTTCGCCAGATATATCCAGAGAAAGTCTTTTGGAATTTTTGGCTGGATTTATGCAAAACGTGCATCTGTCCCTTAAAACGAGAGATGTAACTGGCTTACTGTCTCCGAATTAGCTTAGTAAGCCAATTTTGCATCTCAGCCCGATCTTATTATAGATCGAGTGGCGGTTCACCTAGACCTGGTTACTCAGTTACCTGACCTGCCTGAATGACTCAGGCAGTATGGTATTGACAAACATAGAGGGAGTCGAGAATTCAAATCAGACAGTATCGCGGTCGGACTTTATATCGACATCTGTATTCCCAGTGACTTGGGCATCATGATCAACCATCGATGCCACGATCAGTGCTCTGAGAACGATTCCAGAAGCAAAAGAGTCTCAAACTAAATTTGAACAATACGTATACATTACTGGGCGTACCTCCCCTCCTCTCGTAATATGATCACAGTCCTTCTACACAGTGAGTGATAAATAATTATTTTAATTAATATTTACCTATAAGTAGGTACAGGTATATGAATCAAACAGCAATCTTCGGCCATTGTGTACTCCCTGCTACTGGCAACTGTACATATTACAGTGTACAAGTGCTGTGTACATTCACAGGAAGTAGCTAACTGACAACAGGACAACTGTCGACAAATTTAAATGCTTTGATGATATAACTGGCCAGTGCATTGTGTCCACCCACTACTTCCTATCAACCAAGTGAAGTGTTGAAATGGACACAGCACGTGTATACTGTAACATGGCCAGTTGCCAGTAACAGGGCGTACACGGTATGAGAGGCCAAATTCACATTTATTAATAATTGTGCTTTAGCGCAATTCAATTGCGCTTCAGCGCAATCGATTGCGCGTCAGTGCAATTCAATTGCGCTTCATCGCAAATCAATTGCGCTTCAGTGCAATCCAAAATTAATTGCGCTTTAGCACAATTAATTTTCCATATATGGCTAAACCCCCCAGTTAATTAATGAATAAATCCAATAGAAAATTAATTGCGCTGATATTTTCCTATATATGGGCACCCCCAGTTAATTAATGTATAAATCCAATACAAATGATCTATTCAGGGATGTAAGCTTGTAACAATAATTGCGCTTCAGCGCAATTGATAAGAAATGTGAATTTGGCCTCCCATAACAAGATGGCTGAAGATTGCTGTTTGATTCAAACATGTACCTACTTATTAATATAGGTAAATATTAATTAAAATTTTATTTTAATTATTTATCACTCACTGTTTAGAAGGCATGTGGTCATGACCATGCAGGGATGACACACCGCTTGGCATACCGTCGGATCCGGAGCCGCAGCTGATCGCTGCCCCGTGTACTCTAATGTGCGCACGTTAAATTAAAGGTCCATACCGTGATGAAAATATCACGTGTTCGTCAGAAATTAGATTACTGATACAGACATGATAGAGATATGTCAGATATAGATATAGTGATTAAATCGGTTTGTTAACTCACCAAAACGAAATAACAGCGAACTATGGGAAGGATTTGCAACCGACAAGCTGTATGTTACGACTATTTTGGTGCCCACAAAGCCGAGTACAGTATACTGTTGTACCAGATTTGTAAAACGTGTGTGAAGACTTTTACTTCCGCGTTGCGATCGATTAGCTTACTCCAGCCAACAAATGTTCACAAGAGAGTGCGCCGAATTGTTTAGGAATCACTGAACTAAATGGTTTCCCATAGACGACAGTGTTAACGTTTCGGCCAAATTCACTGAATTGAAGCATGCAGGCCACACCAGTGATGTTTACCCAGCTAGATTGACACAGTTGATCACGAAAATGCAAGAAAAATCATAGGTCATGTGTTTACTTTTTAAATAAATCCCCAAGTCTACGACAGGGCTATCTCACAGCCAAATTTGATCTGGAAAAACCCAGAACTACAGCAGCTAGTTAAATAAATTTCCCGCTCACAAAAATCCATTCCCCCATTCATTCACCAGTTTAAATTATTTAGATATTATGTACAAATCAAATAAACGCGATGTCATCCTTTAATAACGTGTCGCATGTATCAGGTGAAGGTCATTCTTCAGTTACCTTCACCTTTAGCATTCCACGGAGCACTCGCTCCCCGACTCTAGAACACATTTAGCTCCCTGATTCCTTTACTAAAACTCCATACAGCGCCCTCTACGCTATCTCTGCGTATCTCAGCGGAGCGATGGGAGATAACTCTGCCTGGAGTTTGGTGTTTACTCTGCGGCTGATAACACGCTAGTAGCGGTTGAAACATGTGGGGATAGTACCAGACGAGTGTCAGAATAAAACACCGAACGTCAAACTATACAATCGACCCAGAACATATGTACATATATATTAACAATTATATACATTCTATCTTTCTGCTTCTATATTTCGCAATATCATTTATGTTAGTCGTGTAACATGGATGATAGAATATAACGCATTGTTATCTGAAAACTCATGCTTCATTATCTCACTCAAGTGACATACATTTATATAGAGCAGATCTTTTGATGATCATTTAGATGGAAGCAACTCAAACGTTGGTATTTGTTTTGTGCTGTCATATATTTAGTCAGATAACTCAGTGTAAACAAGCTGTATTTCCCATGTTAGTCATGTATGGTCATGTAACATGGATGGTAGAATAACGCATTCCTGTGCGTGTCACACATTGAGAGTAAATATTAAAAAACGCTCATATGACCTAGGTGGTATTTGGGGTGGCCCGCCTCACTACCCATGCCGTAACATCCGCCGATATCCTTAGCGTTCTCGAAAATGGTCCATGCCCCGCTTTCACCCTCCTCGGTGTGGCACCCCCGGTGGCGATGGGTGGGGGTCGGGGTGTTTCTAGGAGGTACCGGTATTTGGGCGGGCCACTCACCCATGTCGTCAAATCGGCCGAAATCCTCACCGTTCTCGAAAATAGTCCATACCCCATTTTTATACCCCGGGTGAAGGGTGAGTCGTCGTGTTCCTCCAATCAGCCGAAATCCTTACCGTTCTCGAAAATGGTCCATATCCCATTTTGAACCCCTCGGTGTGGTACCCCCGGGCGTGATGGGTGGGGGTCGGGTGTTTCTAGGGGATATTTGGGGTGGGCCACCCACACTTACCGTCAAATCGGCAGAAAGAGACAATTTTGAGAATACGGGATAGGGAATAAGTTCCAAATGTCATGTTCGTCATCCGAATGCCATTTGACTACATCAAGCACCAGTGAGTTGATTCGCCCACAGTTATTTAGGAAGAGTGGAACATCTTCATGCAGGCACACAGTTAGAACAAATAGTGAGTTGGAAGGTTAGTGTCTTTTTTGTGACCAATCCTAAACAGTAATTGTTTTTAATTAGGGAAATGATATAACTGGTAATATGATAATATGCAAAGCATATATAGAACGAACCCCGCTATGCGAGCATAGAAGAAAGGAAGTTAACGGATTATAATGTATTGCTAAATAACTTTTAATGTGCTGTACAAAACTAAATGTCTCATGTAATCATCATCCAAAATCCACTAATGAAGAATAATTATAAACGAACGAAATGGAACGAATAAAAGTAACTAACATAATCACGATATATTAGAATCAAATAAAACAATTCTTATCAAATATGTATACGTACATTTCGATGAAAAGAAAAATAATAAATTCTTGGGGAAAAAAGTAAGACAAATAATGGAGACAAGTTTTGTATTATAAATAAAAAAAATATAGGTTAGTCATAGTTTTAAATATTTTCAAAATATATAATTTAAAGTCTCGTGGCGAGTTTCGCTCCAAAATACACCTAATATTATTCGCTTTTTAATTGTTCACGTCATCGAAATATGTCAATAAATACCTGAACTACATCTCAACGGGCAGTATATGTCCCAGAGAGAGGCATTGACGTTATAACAATACCTCTTCAAACATCTGACCCCGACCAACTGCTGCGCCATTTGTATTCATTGAAATTCTGGAATGGGAAACGGAATAACAAACCCAGTTGTCCAGAAAAGATATATTACGTTATCTTTTACACACGAAACTATTTAAAAACTCCACGCATTGCTTTCTCTTCGGGTTAATCGTTAAGGTGCCTTTACACGATTAAGCTTGCTTAATTCAGCACGCTCAAGGGGCGAGCTGCATCGTGTAATGTCATGCCTTTTCATACAGCTCAGCACTTTTTATTATCTATTAAGCAAGCTTAATCCAAAGGGACTTGGCTGTATTTCCATACACCACTGAATGGCCCATTATTGTCAAGTAGCAGTTAAATAAAAGAATCCCTTCTATATCTGATTAAAGACACATGTGTAGTCCACAATATTGGAGTCTAGTAGTAAATATAACCACAGACCTGTTAATTATGATGGACAGTTGTAAAAGATTTCCTGATAAAACAGTGCTAAAAAGGCTTGCTGGGTTTTCAGCATAACACCTTGTGGTTACCATTTGAAGCTGAATTAAGCAAGCTTAATTGTGTAATGGCAACATTGAGCATAACCCCCTGAGGTTACCATTTGAAGCTGAATTAAGCAAGCTTAATCGTGTAAAGGCACCATTAGAGTTATTATTACCATAAACGCGTGCATGTCGACGACAGCTCTTGGTTGTCTTCTCGTAATCTACATGTAAAATGTGTGCGCGACCGCTGATTAACCCTTTCAGTGACAGGGGCCGATCTCATCGGCCCTAATTTACGGTCTGTAAAATCGGCCCTAAAAAAAATTTAAAAGTATTCATAGTAATAATTTTGATGCCCATGAAAAACGTAAGATTCCCTGGCACTAAACCTACAAAATAAGTCTGAAAGTGGAATATAAGAAAAAATTATTAAAATTGTAAAAAATAATAACAAATGATGAAAATTTGTTAGGCCAATGCATTCTCTTATATATGCGAGGCGACCTATGGTCGACTCGCATATATAAGAGAATTCATTGGCACAGGGTATATGGGTTGATACAAAAATAGGACTTGGCACTGAAAGGGTTAAACAATTTGAACCGCACAAACGAACCGATCTCAAATTAACCGAAAAACATAAGAAAGAAAACAGATATTTTCAGCGCAATAATGACGAATTTGCTGGGAAATATTCCCCGTTTTGAGATACTTCTTACCAAATTATGTATACCTAACGTTGGTGTCCGAACAAGCCATATATGTCAAAGATTTTATATTTGTTGTAAAATAGTAACATGTATTATCCCATTTCGTGCACAAACAAACCGGGGAAAATAACAAGCTCCTCTTGAATGCATGTTTGCATCGTTCACCAGTTGAAGGCATGTTAGTTGTTCCCATGCAAACAAACACATGAAATTTTTTTGTTCAATATGTGGTTCAATAATTCACATGCAACTTGTGCTTTAAAAGATATTTTCAATAGAACAATTAGTAATGTGCTAAAAAAAATAGGCACATTTTCTGTCCCGGTTCATACATATTTATTGAAGAAGAACAAAGTTTATTAATAGAAACTTCTGTGGTATATCCCACTCAAAGTTACTATTTTACACTCCCAAATTTATGCAGAATGTTCAGGGAAGAGATACACGATGTTTAAACCTCATTCTGCGTAGAACTATGATAGTGTGTGTGGGCACCCTCAACCAGACGAATTATATCTATAACGTCTCATAACGAAGAAAGCAACTCCTAGTCTAGGTAGCCACAATATAGGAACCCAACTTACGCAAATCTATATAAATAAATGATATATTTGGTACAGGTATTGCGAAATAGTGAGTGATGACTCAATTAAACACTGCTCGATTACTGTTGGTCACTATCATCGTACGTAATTTGTTAGTGAAGCTTTTTAGTGACATTGTATTGTCTCATTTTTACTGGCGCGCATAATATTATATCAATATTACACTGAAAAACATCACCGATATTGTGCATTATGACGGCAATGTGGGGCATAGGTGCAGCTAATATTTCCGTATATAACAGTCAGTATGTCCCGTCTGTCTTCACATTCAGCACAATAGACCACAGGAGATAAACGGTATGTAGACATAAATCTGATCAACACATTTTGAAGTGATACTATGATTGCTCCTGGTTAACTGGTCCTGCTAATTTGCTATGATGGTTCCTGCTGATTTTTTTTATAATGCACGTAGGGAAAATTGATGCTGTTAAGAAAAGGCTAGAATTTTGGAGCGCAAACCGCCATGTGGCTTTAAGTCAAATGACGGCTGCGAAATTATATGAACGCTCGTTATTCCTTTATATACTAAATTAAATATCACACCAAGTTAAAACAGTGTATACTAGAATGGTGCATTATGTATGCTGAGGGGTGTTCAGGATATATACGCAGACGACAGCCAGAAAACACAGACAATGCAAGAACAATAGGACTTATGGTCGTTTTTTAACTTATACTCTGAACAATTCCTTAGTAGAACGACTCTTCAATAACTATTTGAATAAAAAAAAAAGGTTAGTTTGCCTATTAGGACAGAACTAACAAACAAGCATATGAAGCCGGTATATCAATACACTAACGAACACGCTGCAGGAAAAAAACGACTATTTGTTTCATTTCAGTAAGTCTTTCAGAGTAAATTAAACGAGCATATATAATTCCATGCATTGATCTATTTTATTCTCGATATACGAACGAGTTGGCCATACTTAATGTAATGCTTGAATATTATACATGTATGTCACTTTAAGAACACTCAGCGTTACAACTGAAATGAGTGAAGCTCCTCTAAATGGTTCTCTAATATTTTGTGGACTATTCGTTGTGGTTATTTTCAGTCGAGCACGATACTCACTGTTGACCGCAAATTATGAAGTCGAACCAAATGGGTGGATTTGATATCGTGTAAGATACAATGCATTTCATTTCAAAAGAGGCAACATTTCCATGTTTCGACTTTGCCGATTATTTAAAGCGTTAAGATTTTGTTGCCCAATATTTTCGCTGTCGATGTATTAAAAATGGTATGTGACACTGTGCTTATCCTTAATGTATTACGTTGTGTGTTTTGGGGTGGACAATCTTCATATACGTTAATAATGGCGTAGATTGATGCTTGGTGCAAAATTGGACGAGCATCACTGGATGAGAATTATAGAGCATATTCCTATACTGATGACTGATCTCATCATATACATGTACATGCAGAAGTCATGGCATCTCAAACCGATGAATGATACATTCAATTGTGAACGCTATAGTAACAAAAAATAGACACCCACAATGAATGCACTATATTCAATAATTTTAAAATCTTTCTTTTTCAGAAATCCAGAATGACTCGGTTTATTATCGTTATCGTTGCGTCGCTTATAGCTGGACTCCATTCCCAAGGTAAGTTAATAATACAACCAGATGGGTAACTATATTGGATGATCGGGGGACTGTCGATTTAAAACAAGAAGAAGAGCCACATTCGCGCCTTTAAAAAACCCAAGTGATAAGAGAAACTCCAAACTGACACACCACAGCATAATCGTAGGTGGGTGTATGCAAATGACAACTGGGGAATCGAGTTCGAAACTTAAATATGCGAGCTGAAACGCGAAGGGGAGGGGGTCTTGCTCATGGGAGATTTTAACTTCAGAATAGCAGGGAAAAAACGATTTAATACGATAATTTGAGCGTATTCATATCTTGTCCGTCGTTGATATACCTGGCAGTTCGTTTGAATTTGAGCTTAACAGAAAATCAAAAGACCGGACCAGCAACGAATATGGAAATAATTCGCTATATGTACTTAGTTTATGCAAACACGGCAATTGTCATTTGCGTATCATAAATGGACGATATGGCCACGACAAATTGGAGGGATATTTGACGTGTCGAAATCCTTGTGTTGCTGATTACATGTATATGATCGCCTCAAAAAAATATATCATGCTTGGTTGTCGATTTTGATGTTATCGATTTTTCGAAGCTCCTTTCAAATGTCCATAAATTTAATACCCACATTTCTAGTCGGATTGAGTTCGGAAATACGGAGACCCATAGAGATAGGAAATTCGCCGGGACTTCCATCATGAAATGGGATGAAAGTAAAGGTGTACAGGCGTACAGTTCATTTACACTTTCAATACTATACATTCGCTGAGAATGGGAGGGGGCAAAATTTTGGGCTTACTTGATACACACACATGCAATGCATCCGATGTAGAGTTAGCTTGCGATGAAATCAGAAATGTATTTATTGACTGAAACGGTGCTTTGTCGTTATTGAAAGAATGACTATAAACAGTAATTACACGCTTTGATTAAATTACCCCGTGGGATCAAAATAGGGCGACGCATGGAAACACAATACATATACCCGAACTCTATTTTATATGAAAAGAGTAACTGAAATTAAATTTATTAGAACATTTCAACTTCAAAAGACCAGTCCAACGACTGGCTTTGTAGGAAAATGAAAAATAAATTCTCAAGTTGTAATATTCACGTTTTCATCCATTTCTCCTTCAGGTCAGATCATCAATACAGTCAACACAGGAGTGGTCGGTCCCGCTGCCAATCAAGCTTCAGGCTTCTTTATGACACCAAGTAAGCAAGCCTGTACATAGTATGGGATTAGATACGATAGACCCCAATGTTTATGTTTTTTTAAATTTCGATAACTCTTTTCTTGTTGAAACTTCTAACTTTTCTTGTTGATTTTGTCCATAAAAGTTACTAGTTCGTTAATTTATCATCCCAGTGCGATTCCAATATCATTTGGCAAGTGTTTTATTAATTGGAATGACATCTAAAGTGTATATTTAACGAAATAACGGGCAACTAAGAAACACACCATATTTCACACAACTTCGCAAAACGTATTAGTAACTCAGGGTGGGTGGTTTTGGGTGAGCAGAATGTTTCTGTTCAAATGACCCAAAAATCACCTGTATTTAATCTCAGATATTGCCAATCATGGATTCAATGTAACCCCGCACAACAAATGTCAGATATATCATATCCAGACTTGCAAGTACATGTAAGCTTATGCATGTATACAGCTATTATAAAAAAATGGCAATAAACGTTAAAAATCATACTTCATAAAGAGCCTTTGATCCTATGGATTGATATAACGCTAGTAATAGTGTTTTTAGTGGTAACTTATATATTTTATACTAAATTAAGTATGTTATAATGATATTTTTTATCAATTTTGTGATACATTTCCGTTATGAATTATCTTGAATAAATGTTAATTTCATTTTGTATTTTGGTGGTCAGTCGAAAACCGGCTTAGGGAATGAGTAACTGATTGTCGGAATGTTATTTAAATTTCTCTATTATCGACGGGATCTGGAAGAAGGAAGGCATAACTTTATACGACCTTTTTTGATATTTTAGATAACTTCGACGGACCAAGCATTGATCAGGGTGGATTTTTCAACGCTGCAGGTAATTACTGATTTCGTTAACTTTAATGAGGGTCCCATTTGCGGAAAGTGAGCCAGATGAGATATCATTTAATATCAATGCACGACATTCAGACCAGTAATATAGAGTTATCTTTCGTAGCACGCAGTCTTGCATCTATGCCATTCTCAATGACTCGGCCATTTCCGCTTTGTTGGGGAAATAACCTATCCCATCAATAGAAACCATATCTGCCGGTCTATTTCAGTCATGTAATTGACTATGTGCATATTACTGGTACATACGTCTGTTGGCAGGAAGACTCGTCTATTAAACTTATTGCTATTTGTCACTATGTAATGCCAATATCTCCCAGAGCGCACCAGTCATACTTCTTTTCTGACTCTGTCACCGCCTGGGTACTAGTTTCCGTTTCTATATTTAGCGCGGGGTTTTCCGAACAAAATGGCGAAAACCGATCGCCCCAAAGTCAAATTTCCTATGTGCTTTGAGAACGATTCCCGCACTAAAAACTTAATGACAGAATGGAGGATCAGAGAGGTAGTTTTGTTGACGATTTCGCAAGCAACTCATCAAAATTGGAGCAAATTAGAACTCTTGTGTCTGACTTGCCATGCGTGTTGTCGTGACATTGTCGCCATGTGCGTTTTGACTTTTGTATTTTGTGTGCTTAACAAGGGCAGCATTTCGCTCTGTTCACTTAGTATATATCTTATTTTCGCGGAAGTCCACCAAATGTGGGTGACATGTCGCCGGTTGCAGCGGTATTACCGAGTCATCAAGGGAGGTAAACCCTGCATGGAGTTTGATGTAATGCATGATCAAGTCTGGTACTGAATGCATTGAATACATTCTGCTCTATTCACATATATATGCGTCAACGAGTCAAGGTCATCGCTATATTACCAGGGCCGTATATCGTATTATGGTTTATATTTATGGAAGAGGTTATTTCCTCAGCAAAGCATCTGTGCAACAAAACTATTTTGCTGAACACTTCTCTTTACTGACATCTTATGTGTAAACTACCACACAGATTATGTCAGGTATGAAGACACGTGATATGGCCTATATATGTGACCCGCCATATCAAATCCAGTCGTAAGTCGGGATTTATTTACCCTGTGCCAATGCATTCTCTTATATATGCGAGTCGACCATATGTCGCCTCGCATATATAAGAGAATGCATTGGCCTAACAATTTTGTATCATTTAAAGAAAATAATTGTTTCTTACAATTTTTAGGACATAAAATAAAAAACATCCATTACCCTGCAGGGAGCCCCACACATATATAGAAGCATATAGAAGAGTGTCGTCTGCTCATGTTTGTCTGGGGCTCTGTGTGGGTGAAATTATAAAATTGTTAAAGAATACAAGAAAACCTTATTAAAATTGTAAAAAATTGTTAGGCCAATGCATTCTCTTATATATGCGAGGCGACCTATGGTCGACTCGCATATATAAGAGAATGCATTGGCACAGGGTAAAAACATCCCGACTTACGACTGGATTTGATATGGCGGGTCACATATACACTATGGAGAATATGGTCTGGGTAACACATATAACACAACATCTGCTGAAATGCTGCAACGTCTTTTCGGCTTACATGCTTACATTTCTCATAGCCACTTGTATGTATGAGTTCTATATTTATATCAGAAGGTGGACAACATTAAGTTCGCTAATACATTAATACATTCCTATGTAAATTGTATGGAGCTCACAATGCAGCCAATGAAGTTGATGAAGATGATAATGGGGTTGCTACGAAATGGAGTCAGTAACCGTATTGCTATTCATATTCCTACAACATGGCTTCTTGCATGTATAGAACCAACATAATTAGTACGTAGTACAAAATGTCAGTGAATCAGTTCCATATTTTATTCCGTTTCACACGTAAAATACTAGTACGTAACATGTGTGTCGTTTTTTCCAGCTGATGCCGCTTCCGTTGCTGTCGACGTCATTGGGGGATCCAATACAGTAATTCCTGGTTAGTTTAGTTAATATCTATGGGGGACCCAACACAGTAACACCTGGTTAGTTTAGTTAATATCTGTGGGGGACCGAACGCAGTAATTCCTGTTTAGTTTAGTTAATATATGTGGGGGACCCAACACAGTAATTCCTGGTTAGTTTAGTTAATATCTGTGGGGGACCCAACACAGTAATTCCTGGTTAGTTTAGTTAATATCTGTGGGAGACCGAAGACAGTAATCCTGGTTAGTGTAGTTAATATATATGTGGGGGACTCAACATAGTAATTCCTGGTCAGTTTAGTTAATATATGTGGGGGACCCAACACAGTAATTCCTGGTTAGTTTAGTTAATATCTGTGGGGGCCCAACACAGTAATTCCTGTTTAGTTTAGTTAATATATGTGGTGGGACCCAACACAGTAATTCCTGGTTAGTTTAGTTAATATCTGTGGGGAACCAACACAGTAATTCCTGGTTAGTTTATTTAATATATGTGGTGGGACCCAACACAGTAATTCCTGGTTAGTTTAGTTAATATCTGTGGGGAACCAACACAGTAATTCCTGGTTAGTTGAGTTAATATCTGTGGAGACCCAACACAGTCATTCCTGGTTAGTTTAGTTAATAAATGACATTTGACACCTTTCGCATAATGAACTATATACTGCTGATAAGAATAATGAATAACTTGTAGTAGTCGTAAATATTTTGGACTGACCAAGATCATTTTGCAGAGTTGAAGACTACGAATCGTTTTGTAATTAAATAGTGCCGTTTCAACTTCTTGCCACTCATAGCAACGTGATAACTGTTGTTATCAGAACATTGTCAGTGGTAGGTCCGATGACTGAATGCAAAGCTCGCGTGGCCATACTTGGCTTTTCGAAACCGTAATCGTAACTACAGACATGGTGCAACGACAAGTTGTATAAAGAACACACATTCTAGTGACGTGTTACCCTATTCGTAATTCTTACAGTAGTAGTTCATCATGCGAAAGGTGCCCAATTATGCATCTGAGAATCCCATGACCAAGTCTGTAAGGTGCATCGCGCACGCGTTTCTATGTGCACTGGCGTGACAACCAAGTGAAATTATACGGCCCCTCTCGTTCACCATCAAAGCGAATAGCATCGGTGTATGGTCATACACACATCTGCGGAACGCGATGTGAAGTCCCTAACATTTGCACTTGTTATCAAAGCCCCCTCTTGCTTTTTTGAGAATATTTCCAGAGGTCGCCTATTCTAAAAAATAATACCCCCATTTACCGTCCCGATAGAAGGTAAAAAAAAGTATAAATAAAATCGATATTAATATATCAAAGCCCAATAATCCTTATATCCAATTATATTTCGGGAAATACCCGTACGCTAACGGGATAGAGTTCTCCATACCCTTGCTTCGTTTATAACGTCTCCGCAAGTCGCCTGTTCTAAAAATACCCACATTTACCGCCCCGATAGAAGGTGAGAAAAATTCTAAATAAAATCGATATTACGTGTAATATACCAAAGCCCATTAATCCTTATCATATATCGGGAAACACCCGTAGGCTAACGAAATAGAGTTCTCCACACCCCATGCTGTGTTTAGAACGTTTCCGCGGGTAGCCTGTTCTAAAATACCGGCCCATTTACCGCCCCGATGGAAGATGAGAACAAGTCTAAATAAAAGCGTTATTGATTTATAAACAGGTGTCCGCGATTCGTATCTACTATTTATATAAAACTTGCTAGAAAGATATATAATATCGTTAATTTATCTCTTAATTATTGTTGTAGTTGCCGAACCAAGCAATGTTGTGTCGGTAGGCCAATCAGACACAGGTCGATTCGACTCTGGACTCTCAGACAACGGATTCTTCGAATCAGACAACGGGGATTGGCGAAACGTACAGCAGTCAGGATTCGGTGGAATGGACAACGGACTGCCGAGCATGGACAACCAGAACTTCTTCAGCGGCAATGACGAAACTAACAACCAGAACTTCTTCAGCGGCAATGACGAAACTAACGGCTTCGCAGTCGCTTCACCCGTCGGTGTTTCCTCTGTCGGCGCATTCAGTACAGGTCAAGCTAACATCGTCTCAGTCGCTAGACCCGTCGGATTTAACGCTGTGTCAGGAGTAAGTCCAATCGGCACATATGCTACAGGTCACACCAGACAGATTGTTGGACCTTTGGTTCGTATCCCAGTCCAGACATCGAGATTAGCTCGGCAATTCACCACCCTCAACAGCGTCAACATGCTCAGACAGGTTCCCGTCCAGACCGCCAGCACAGCCCAAGTGGTTAGACCAGCTATCGTCGCCAGAACCCGAATGGTCCCCTCTGTGAGGCGCTTCCGGGTTGCCCGTCGAGGATCTATGCCAGTCGTCGTGAGACAAGTACCGGTCAATATCTTCCAGAACATGCAGTCCGTCCACCACACTCCCGTCCAGACCAGACAACAAGTACAGGTTGTCAACAGGGTACCAGTCGCGTCGACACGATTTGCTACCACCTATCAGCAATCATTTGTTCCAACACAGACAAGACTGGTTCCCGTCTAAGTTATGAACTGTATCCCTGCTTGATGATAAGCCACACTGCAATGCTCTTGCTTATCAATAGTTGCCACCTTAATACCCCCTGTTTAATAGTCGATATAGATATATTTAATAACTGAATAGCATATATTAACAGTGGAATTTTACGCAAGCAATACACTCGTTTATTCATTATGACATTGATTCTCGATTTTCAATAATCAACGATCCTCAATAAATACACAAAAAAACTACATTCAGCGTAATTTTAGAAGGCTTTTAAATTCCCTTAATGAAAGTACTTTCACTTTTGAAATCTGCAATTGATATGAGGGTGTATTGCTTCGAATATAAGGAAAGTACCTCGGTAACGGCAGTAGTATTAGTGTGACAGAGTTGTATCTTAGTGCAGGTCTGATTAAAGATTTACATCATTATTATGCTCGGTATCAACGTGGCCTGTCCCTGTTTATATTTTCATCTTCATTCACATGTACGTGGCTGGTCCACATTTTCATCGATGTTGAATATTTATTACTATGTATATATTAAAGTGTAATTAATTTATGAACGTTCACACTTTAGTCCCGGACAGGATTGGGGAATATTCCCATATTAGGATGACAAGGGAAGAATAATTATAATACAGATGTTTACATTGATAAAACGTTATAATTCGCCCGTTAATCATAGCAGGTTACAATTCTTTGCAATACTTTGCTGTGCACAATGACTAAACATTTCCGCTTCAATCAGAATGTCAAAGTAAAGAACTCCACTATTCAACTTAGCATCGTGTTTACATCTTAAATCGGGTGAAGCTCGTTATCTTATACATTTTGTCTACGTAATTTGAAAGGCGGTTTTAGATATGTTGACAAATATACGAAAAAATGATGTGCCGGCTTCATATGCTCAGAAAAATACTTACCATTGGTCACAGCCGTTTTTCAGATGTTTTAAATTTTTCGCATATAACATACATAAAGCTCTTTATCTCTGCCATATCAGGACATGGCTGTTTATATTTGAGACCGATATACACAGTGTTCAAAGTTATATTTTGTATAATTTCCATGCGTCCTTCTGTGACATTTAATACTCGTATAAAGATGGCTCAAGTATTTATCGACCTATTTCGATACCGGGAGGAAAAATCAACAGCGAATATTATTAGGTGTATTTTGGAGAGCAAACGTCCAAGTGGCTGTGAACCTATTTTATGCATCCTTCCAAATTATGGAAGAATTTTTTAAGCTCTAATGAGCCACGGTCGTTTAACCCTTTGAACCCTGGCTCCCCACAACGATCGACACCATGACCCTGGGCTCCCAGTGTTATTTTGTATTTATTGTAGACTTTGTTTAGGCACAATGGATGGGTTCTGTTTAAGTGGGAAAACATAATTATTGGAGAAGCAGACGACCACGACGATGTATGTAAACAACAAACACGTGGCGGTCGATATATGGCCGGTCCAGCTGGGATATTTGGAGGTTCACACAGCGGCCGGTTTTCCGGCCGCTCGGGTTCAAAGGGTTAAAGACATATTATGTACTTGTTCGGGTGCGTGAAACTGATAAGTTAGTATTCATGTGCTATGCCAACTGGAGGAATGTATCATTCCACTAACATCACCGAAAATCTAAAGCAAATCGACCGTACCACTCCATAGAAAACATTGCCTGAACTACGCTAAATTGTAAATATTGTCTACTCCAATCGGGACGCTTCTATCGGCAATAAACTAACGAAAACGATTTCGCCATCGGCAATCACTGCATTTAAATAATAAATAAGAATGTGGGTGTGTGTTGTCAATTTAGATATAATATTTGTAAAAATAAACTACTTTGAACAAGATTATTCTCCATTTCTATATGATCACCCTACCGGAGTGTTTCACATCACTTTAACCCTCTTGTCATATTTGGGTAATCAGGGGATATCTCAGGCAGAAACACACGCTTATGCACGGTGAAGTGACATTGGGTTTAAAGATTACCTGTCTTATTTAACCCTTTCATGGCGGGAGCTGCGCTGGTTCAGAATTAAAGATCCTGTGTCAATGCATTCTCTTATAATATATGCGAGTGTCACAAGATCATCAATGTACTGGCTTACAAGGTCAAGATAACAATTGTTAGGCAAATATATTCTCTTATATATTAGAGATTCCCTATGGGAGACTCGCATATATAAGACAATGCATTGACACAGGGTTTTCGCAACATTTAAGGAAGCTCCAGTCATGGTAGGTTTAACACCATAAACCCAAAAGCTGTACTTGTTCTATACCAGAACATAAATAGATCGGACCCATGAGCCCATTAGTATGATGTTTTGATTGCTAAATATCGACTCCCAAAAAGAGAAAGTGTTTACGTTTTTAATTGTCATCCTAGCAAAAATTCCAGTGATCATATCTTATAGAGAGCGTTTATGCTTTCGTCGTCCAAAAGAGGTAGATAATAAAGAGAGTTTTTAATTATGAGCTGTTGTGGTCGTTTTCGTCATAATGATTATGGGTTGTTGGTTGTATTTTCACGGTGTCTGTATCTTTTGATTTCGAGTATTATCTATTTGGTTTGCATTGTATGACAAGGTTCATAATCGACATATACTATTCACATAGGTTCATATTGGATTTATTTTATTCTTAAATTGGCCAATATTGGACTTATATCCGTTATTCCGTTTTAATGCGCGGGCACAATGAAAACACATTCTAAAGAGCTTACTTCTGGTAAGTCGTGAGTTGGGTTTATTCGTGTTAATGAACTTATAGTATGTTATTATTATCGATAATGGCACTAAAACACTCTCATTTTAAGTTCGTTATGTACTCCAAAATGATGCGATTCTACGCCGATTATGAACCTAAAACAAAATTATATTATAAGCCGATAATGTGCTGACTTTCGGTAGAACAAACTGCATGATATAAGCAGCTGACAAATGACTCATAGTCAGGTGGCTTAGCAACAATTTTCAGGATAGGATAGGATAGGATAGGATAGGATATTTTTATTTACAATACACATATGAATAGTACAATAAATTAACATAAAACTAGAATAATTCAGTATATTGCTGGGGGGAACATAGCCCTGCCGGGCTGTCTTCCTGTTTCCCCCATAACAAATATCATTATACAAATAATTTATCAGATAGCGTGAATATTATTCATATTCATATCCACGTAGACGTACAGACTAATCGTATATATATAACAAATAATATAAGACAAAATGTTCAGGGCGTTATTTTTACAAAAGTGTGTATATGTTTGTAAGCCAGTCCAGACGAGTGATCACTATATCGCTTTATCTCTCCCCGGAAACGTTACGTTCTTGTCACATGTTCTAAAGTATGAGAAGTTTCTGCATGTCTTAGTTTCAAACGAAGATTGAGAGAATAGTATTCAGATTATAGAGAAGTTCTCATGATGAAATCTCAGAACACAAGCTCATCACGATGTCTCATCCGACTCAGAATTATTATTGCATACTCATTGATTCATAGGATTATGGGGAGAGATTATGCAACTTTTATAGTAACAATAAAAATAAATATGAATTTATATGATTCGCCGGAAGGGCTTTTTGTTGAGTGAGGTTTAAGGGAGAATGTTAACTAAATGTGATAATTATGTGTGTGTGTATACCATCATAGATTGGAGGAGCAGACTCGGCATGAGTGTCCATTACTTCAAATATGCTTGTTCACGTTTAATGTGTCGATATTATGACTTGCTTTGTAGTCATCGTGGTATTGGTATTGTAACATTTGATATGATTTAACGTTACCGGCCGGACAAAAGTACCAAATTTGGCATGGAGTTTCTTTTCGACCTATCTATTGATTTTATCCGTGGAACCCACTTGATCGGTTCCGATTTTCCAAGATGGCGGCCAAAATCCAAGATGGCCACCAGAAAAAAAGGAAATGTCATATATTTGGCTGTAAAAATCGGAAATGAACAAATGAGGTGTCAATTCAGGTGTTTCTGGGGTCACTGAAGCAGATGCTGGGCATGGCATGTTGCTCAGGTCACCCATTTGCAAGATGGCGGCCAATATAACAGAAAATACACATGTCACTGTTCAACCAACTATTCTGCGAAAAGGACTCTTTACTGTGGGCGCTCTTGACAATCTCGATCACAATCCAAGTGCAACAACAGCCACGACATCTTTTCATGGCACTGGCATTAGTACATTTCAATTCACAAGCACAAGTGAACCCGGTGTCATCAGGGAAACTGTCACATTACCGCCATCAAGGGCGCATACTCACTCGCTTCCAGACCATTATGCTTATGTTCCTGCAGTTTCGTTTAAGTCTACTGGTGGTCAGGTACCAGAGAGTAATAATGAACCTGTGAAGCTTGACCTGGCAGAAGCAAAACGTGAAGAATATGACTGGATACAACATAGTCTTCAACATATCAGTGATGTGGAACTGTGCAAGACGAGTTCACTTACACGGTCTGCTTATCACGCCACTCAACAACAGCCAACATCAGAGCTAACAGCAATATGTGCACTGCTCCCTCTCTTCTATGAAAAATCAGACACACCAGCAATGATTAAACATGGCATGGATGTACATCGGCAGGCAACAGGACAAATCCCAGTGATTACGTTTGACCAGCCTCTGTTCACGCTCGCCAAGTACGTACAATGGAAATAGTCAGATCTCTAAGGCGAGAAAGTCTATGTAGTTATGATGGGCGGACTGCACATTGAGAAGGCGCCATGGAACACTGTTTGCGATTTATTAGATGGGTCAGGTTGGACGACAGCTCTCACTGAATCTGAAGTTGCTTCATCTGGAACAGCTTATTCATTCCTGAAAGTATCGCACATTACCAGGACTCGGCATGCCCACCAGGTCACTGTTCTTGTTCTTCACAGGCTACTGAATGAAGTATTCAAACAGAGATCTAATGTTGATGAGAGTTTCAGCTAGGAACAAATGTGCAAGAAATCTCCCACGTTCAAGTTCTGGCACATGATCGCACACTATGAGATTCTGATTATCATATTTGTTAGAGCCCATCGGGAGAGAAACTTCCCATTGTATGTTACTGTATTAGAGGCACTCGTACCATTGTTCTTTGCGTTAGACCATGTGAATTATTCTCGGTGGCTGCCTGTACACATCAGAGACATGAAGGCGCTGCCACAAGAGATCAAAGATGAGTTTGAAACTCGGAATCACTGGACAATCGCAAAGTCGTCACACAGATACTCTGCGATCCCAATAGACCAAGCGCATGAGCAGGAGAATAAAGTGGTGAAAGCATCCGGTGGTGCGGTAGGACTCGCTGAGAATCCAGTTGCCTTCAGACGCTGGATGACCGCTGGACCCGAGCTTGCCAGACTTCTGAGACAGTACGAGAACGGATATCTTCATGATGATGATCCGGAAAACCCCGCTAACTTCGAACACCATGAACAGGGACTTGCAGCACAGAAAACCTTGCAGCGGCAGGTTGATAGCCTATCTAACACAACACGCCAGATGGGAAATCCCTTCCTGGATGACTTCCCAGAGTTGGTAACTCTTGATAGTCGTAACTGCGCGAATGAGGCGGTAGTGAATACAATCCGTACACTGGAAGACACAGGCAACAAAGAAGTATCAAGAGTATGTGAATACTGTGCTCGTGGATCGGAGTCACTCCATACATGATACGATCTCAAAGAATTCACTACCCCTGTTCCCAACAAAGCTCAAAGTCAGAACGAAGGGTTGCAAGAAAGTAAAGGTGCTTGAGAACAATGTGGCACTATTCGGCCAGTTATACATATCTTTACAAAATAGAGATGGTGACATCAGTGAATTCTTTGCACACGAAGTTCAGTCGTATCCTCCATCCCTGTCTGAGTTTGGAATGCTTAATCTGTCTGGTACCAAATGTCATCTGTTACAATGTATCGAGGAACCAAACCAGACAGAGGCACCTGTATTATATGACTGCAAAGTTCTGGATGGTGCGGTGACAGCACATGCATTGCCTGCATTGTCTCAACATTCCAGGAATATGCTGACAATGTGTTTATACCCCACCTGGAACGCCAGCAGCGTGACACAAAGCGAGTGGATGTTGTGTGGGACGAATACCGGCCAGATAGCCTGAAGGAGGGAACCAGGGATAAACGAGGCAAAGGTGTGCGTATGAAAGTATCAGGTGACACCAAGCTGCCGGGCAACTGGAATGACTTCATCCGTGATTCCTGTCGTCAAAAGTTGCGGATTGCAGCATCACTCCTGAGTGTTCGGTATATATCACAGCTGGAGAGCATGTTACATGTGTTGGAACGCAGATCGAAATGTCCAGCTGCAATCAGGAAGAAGCAGGCACTAGGATTGTGGTTCACGTGAAACATGCTTTGGAGAATGGAGCAAAATCCATCCAGGTGCGAACTGTGGACACATACGTTGTCGTTGTTCTAACGGTGTGTGTCATGACCTATCTCAGATAAATGCTGATTTTGATCTCTGGGTACCATTTGGAACTGGAAAGAACTACACTCATTACAGCATCAACGCCATTTGTGCCCATCTTGGTGAACAGAAATCATGTTCCCTGCCCGTTTTCCACTCCTTGTCAGGATGTGATACTACATCAGCGTTTAGAGGGAAAGGGAAGAAATCGTTCTGACAGGCATGGAATGCTTATGAGGAAGTTACTGATGCCTTTGTTCATCTTGCCGCACGTCCGTTTGAGCATCTTGACTTACATTCTGAATCATTTCAAAGAATCGAGAGACTAGTTATCGTAGTGTATATGACAAAACAAGTAACGCCATGAATGTTAACCGTGTCCGGATGGAGCTGTTCAGTCAGAAAAGGCAAGCTGTTGACAAGATACAACCTACTCAGAATGCACTACTCCAGCACACTAGGAGGGCAGTATACCAGGCTGGCATCTGGACAACATGCATGTTATCTCAACAAACTAATCCTTGTCCAACCGACTATGCGTGGGTGAAAGTTGGGAACTCATGGGAACCTGTCTGGTCTACCATTCCAGAGGCGTCTAAAGCGTGCAGAGAATTCGTGAAATGTGGCTGCAAAAGGGCCTGTACAGTTTGCAAATGCAGCAAGGCAAATCTGCCTTGCACATCTCTTTGTCGGTGCACATGTTCATCCAAATAGGATACATCGATTGTGAACTGTCTGGTAGAGATACATTGTATTGAAACATTGTAGATATAATTCCTAAATACTACCAGTATGTACTTAACAGTGACAACATGTGTATTTTCTGTTATATTGGCCGCCATCTTGGAAATGGGTGACCCGAGCAACATGCCATGACCATCATCTGTTTCAGTGACCCTTTAAATACCCGAATTGACACCTCATTTGTTCATTTCCGATTTTTACAGCCAAATATATGACATTTCCTTTTTTTCTGGCGGCCATCTTGGATTTTGGCCGCCATCTTGGAAAATCGGAACCGATCAAGTGGGTTCCACGGATAAAATTAATAGATAGGTCGAAAAGAAACTCCATGCCAAATTTGGTACTTTTGTCCGGCCGGTAACGTTAAATTAGCTAAGCCACCTGACTATCAAGAAATAGTGTAATAACATACTATGTGTTGTGCCTATAGAGAGTAATCATGGAACTGGTTTCTATGATTACGTGAAATAATTCACGGGGGGGATGAACGATTGCGATAGCTCGAGCATTCTCCGGAGAACACGTCTCTGCTAGAAAATTCACAGGGAGACGAAAATGAGTTGGAGGACGAATTAATAATTAATCTTGCAAATTTGTCTCTATTGGAGGACACTGGATCTGATGAAGCCACATACATCGTAGAAAGCCATGGGTAACCTCGATGACATGGACCAACGGGATAAGTTTATTAGATTTATCCAAATGGTTGCATAGAATGAGTTTCCTCTGGATAATATGGCATAATTGCTGTTTCTGGATGAGGTCGAATGGGTTTCTCATGATTCCACACGAGCGATGGGATACTCGGAGGACACCAAGAAGTTTGTAGAGTAGGGCTTAAATTGTTCAATGACAAGTTCATTAGGTTTATGAGCGGCTTGAAAAAAAACAAATATCAGCAGATTGGATATTCACAATCAGACCCGAAGGACTCGAAAATATACTTCGCTGTTCCAGATCGCAATGTGTGAGACGCAATGGCGGCCACTGTCAATGCAGAAACACCCGTCATATTAACACAACTCATTTCAAAATTGACTGCACATGCCGCCGAAAATGCTAGTTTCAAAATCAACAGCGGATGGGCCGGACATAAAACCAGTGACGTTAATATGTGGGGATTAGGTGGTCCCCGACATTAATCGAAAGGAATGGACGATTAAAAGGAGAACTGGAGGCGCTAGATGGGATCAAACAAGTTACCGAATCCATGGAAGTACGAGGGTTCTGCAATCTTAGTGATGCTATGGATATTTCGACCAATTTGCTCGATTTAACACTAGACGTCATCCGAATATGTTGTCAGCGAATTTGCGATGTTCGTTCAATTCGTATTGGACAAACAATGGGTCTCGACAAGCTGATGTCCCAAATCGATGGCGATTGGAGAAAATCGCGGCTAAGTTTCGTTGTCAGTGCCATGACATCAAAGTGTGTGTGATTGACTCTTTTAGGGTCTATTCTCATTGCACACGCGCGTGCGATTAATCGCAGCGTTTTTTAAGGTGCGTGTTAACATAACGCAGAGCGAATCGTGATCAATTATATATACCTTCCTCAAACAACCACGTCCTATTCGTGACCAATCATCTTATGCAATCAACCTCGTCATCGAGATAGCCGTTACAGAGAATGGCATGGTTCACTCGGTCACATATACTATCCGGGTACAGTCATTTTCATAACTGATGAGCGATACAATAATAAATGAAGTACGGAAAGGAAATGGCTTGGAAAGAAGTTTCCAACGTATAGCTAGCATCAGTGGTGAATTTTGTAGAATTCAATCGAATTATATTATCTGTCAGTCTCGCGCAAAACAACCCAAGATTGTGAATATATACATTGATAGTAATGTGCCGTTTGGCATGTGCGATCACTGATGATAAGCTGCCGATGAGGATCAAATTGAAATCAATTGCAATGAGGTCATATCAGTGATCAGGAAATCAAAAAGAGAACATAATTCCAAATTAGAAAAGAAACTAAATGATAACGCATGTGACGCTTCGACGTGGTGGAAAACACTTCAAAGATTATTGTTTTCCCCGAGGGCACAAAGTATCCCGCCGATAACTGATGGAACAAATATATACGTATCTCCCCACGACAAAGCAACCTGCTTTAATGACTATTTCTGTAGCATAACATCTGTAAATGATGATGGTGCTACTCTTCCCCCCAGATCTTTTGACACATGGAGACAAACTCTTTCTGAAATAAAATTAACCGCTGATGATCTGCGAGAGGCCCTCAAATCGGTCAACCCGACGAAAGCTTCAGGGCCAGACCAAGTACATCCCAAAATATTAAAACAGTGTGCTGACTCATTATGTTATCCCCTCACTAATATATTCAACCGCTATATCAACGAATCCTATTACCCTCTAGAATGGAAACGGTAAAATGTTGTGCCAATTCATAAAAAAGAAGACAGGAGTAAAATGTCTAACTATAGGCCTGTATCACTGCTCAGCTGTATATCAAAGGTGTTTGAGAAATGTATATATTAAAAAAATTGGGACTTTTTAACACTTAATGGACTAGTATCAAATTTACAGTCAGGATTTGTCCGTGGTGATTCCACTGTCTTTCAACTCACCGATATCTACGATTACATTGCAGACTCATTGGACCAAGGTAAAGAAATAAGATCTGTCTTCTGTGACGTTAGCAAAGCGTTTGATAAAGTATGGCACACAGGTTTATTGTACAAACTTGAACGTATTGGTATCACTGGTAAATTACTTCACTTGATCGAGAGTTATCTAAGTCAACGCCAACAACGAGTAATAATTGACAATGAAAACTCAGATTGGAAACCCGTACAAGCAGGTGTTCCCCAAGGATCTATACTTGGACCTTTACTATTTATAGTTTATATAAACGATATCTCTGAAAATGTTACTTGTCACATTCGACTTTTTGCTGACGATACATCCATGTTTCTTACTATAGAAGATCCAGACAGAGCAGCAGATCTGATGAATATGGATATCGCGAGACTAGCTAATTGGGCACATCAGTGGCTTGTTACTTTTAATCCTCAAAAAACTGAATCTCTTCTCATCTCCAGAAAGCGAACACCCATAGCCCACCCACCACTTCAGATGTCCAATTATATTATCACAGAAGTTAGCTCGCATAAGCACTTAGGATTAACATTTGACAATCAAGCGAAATGGGGTGACCACATAGATGATGTTACTGATAGAGCTTGGAAGAAAATTAATATAATGCGAATGCATAGATTTTCGCTGAATAGAAAAACCCTTCAAAAAATATATTTCTCTTACATTCGTCCAATCATAGAATATGCTGCACCAGTATGGGACAATTGTACATGCGAATTGAGCACACGACTTGAAAAAATTCAATTTGAAGCAGCAAGGATTGTTTCAGGAGCCACGCGTAGCACTAACAATAGCGACCTTCTATCTGAACTTGGGTGGGAAACATTAGCAGAAAGGAGAAAAAAATTTAAACTACATCAGTTTTATAAAATGTTTGTTAGATCATCACCATCCTATTTATACAACATGATCAACACCGATACCCCGGGTTCCCAGAGATATAATTTTAGGAGAAACGACTTAAGACCTCCGCAAGCTGACAACTCGGCATATATGAACACCTTCCTTCCATCTGCTACTCGCCTGTGGAATGAGTTAACACCCGTAACTAAAAGCGCAAAGTCTTTAGAGATATTCAAGTCACGACTAGATATAGAAAAACGGATAAATTCATTGAAAGTCCAACAATTTGATTATTGTTTAAATCGCGAAACCCAAATATTGCATGCCCGTTTAAGAATCAAGTGTAGTAATCTAAATCGTGACCTTCGTGAAAACCATTTACGCGATTGTGACAAATGTGTATGCGGGGATGTAGAAAGCGCTGAACACTTTCTATTATTCTGTCAAAGATATACTCAACTCAGGTCTGACTCATTCTCAAATATTGACCCGACTTTCTTAACTACCAAGATCTTACTCAAAGGCATACCATTGCTATCATCTGAAATAAATAATGAAATATTCAGAGCTACGCAATACTTCATTCAAAAAAGCGGTCGTTTCAAACAATACACTAACAATTCAACGGCATAGCAACGATAACCCATGGAGTTTTCATATTTAGTTTTCATATTTAGTTTCCATATTTAGTTTCCACATTTATTTTCAAAACAATTCATTTTCAAAATAATTCTTTCCACAAGTTAGTCTAAAAATGTTCATAACAGTGGTACCGACTTTTCTTTCGAATACATGCTCTTTATTTCTATCGCTTCACCTATCTCTGTCTTGTATTCCTTGTGAATACACCCCTCTCATTATTATCCACATAAGCTTATTTATCATTTCAACACTTATTGTAAACTCGTCTGTACATCATAATATTAATATACCATCACTTCTTAAACCTATTGTTTCTCTAACTCGACCACTTGCCATTCGCTCGATCTTTCTTGATTTCTACAATTTTTCTACTTGTCTGAGGAGATAGTTCAACAAATGCACATATCTGCTTGCTGCTAAATCCTCTTCCCCTTTTCTATTCTACTCATGTTTCCCTCATCTAAATGTTGTTCATCATAAATGTAATATTGGGGCTAATAAATATTGTTTAAATCAAATTGAAATCAATCGCTCATGCGAACAGCATCCTGGCGACAGAATGAGACCTGAAACGATGCGTGTGTGACTCTTAAGGTCGAATTCTGAGTCCCATGACATATTATATTTGAATGGTGGTTCGTCAATTATAGTACCGCGTTGTCACTGTTGCCAGCGGCTATACAAATGAGCACTCGATGGTGGGGAGGGGGGTCTGAAAAAAAACGTTCATACACAGGGTTGAACATTAAAATCCCTCCCAACCATGGGTCTACCATCCTCCCTACATGCAAATCTATTTGTTTTTCCTCCAACAAATTGGTGTATCATCCCCTCTTTCCCCATAATTTTTACTGGATATCATATTTTTGAGTACAACAGTTTTAAATTAGCTTTATTCAGAAAGACGATTTTTGTCAGACCTAGCTAACTATAAAGTAAAATTTTGAAAGATCTAATTCAACCACTTGAATCGTACACTTTTGATAATCTTGAGTGATAATAGCAATTATATACATACACCTGTAATCTGGGTTGTGATCGTACTATATAGTATTATATACGTTTCAAGCTCGAATAAAATATGCATATTTATGCCCAACTACACGGAATTGAACCCTCTATTTTTAATTATAATTAGCTAGATATAAATTGTGTCCTCAAAACTTATGTCATTTTGATGGCGTGGCTCGTTATACTCACTTATACCTGAGTAAATCTAACTGAGGAAAATTAAAGTTAATGTGTCAGCATATATAAACCAAAAGTACTGTAGGCTATCATCCTCCAACCTACCCTAGCCCTGTGTATGAATGTGTTCGTCATACCCCCACCCCTATTGGGGAAACTCTTAGCAGTGGGAGGAAGGAATGCAATCGAACACACAATCATATAGAGCCGATCGACCTTAAAAAACACTGCGATTAATCGCACGCGCGTGTGCAATGAGAATAGACCCTTACCACGGAGTTATGTGTGCTGTAATTCGAAACTCAGGTTCCAACTTCACAACATCAGATCAAATAGAACTGCAGTGCCAAATGAACTACAATTGCCTTTCAGGTTACCAAGTCCTAAGCATTGACGGAGTTATTCCCTCTAATGACATAACTTCCATTGACTGGCAGTGCGTTTTACATACCATAGGTTTTGATGGATTGAAGAACCAACAAAAGCATTTTGAGGCAAATATTTTTAAGAAACCTGAAATAAGTGAACGAGAAAAGATTCGTTTTCTTGAACACGGATCTGCCAATGAGACATATTATGAACTTGTTCGGGTGCGTGAAACTTATAAGTTAGTATTCAAGTGCTATGCCAATTGAAGGAATGTAGCATTCTACTAACATCGCCGAAAATCTCAAGCAAATCGACGGTACTACTCCACAGAAAATATCATCTGAACTACGCAAAATTGTAAATATTTACTACTCGAATCGGGACGCAACTATCGGCGACAAATTAACGAAAACGATTTCGACATCGACAGTCACTGCATTTAATTAATATATAAGGATGACGGTGTGTGTTGTCAATTTAGATATAATATTTGTTAAAATAACTGCTTTGAACAAGATTATTCTCCATTTCTATTTGATCACCCTACCGGAGTGTTTCACATCACTTTAAGATTATTCTCCATTTCTATTTGATCACCATACCGGAGTGTTTCACATCACTTTAAGATTATTCTCCATTTCTATTTGATCACCCTACCGGAGTGTTTCACATCACTGTAATGACATTGCGACTCTAGTTTCCAAGGTTCTGCCGACTTATTTTATCCAGATTTAATATTTTACGAGGAAGGGTGTTACCAGTTTGTTGACCGAGACAACGAAGGTGTTGGGTTGTTATAAGTCCTGGTGGGTCGCTGAGGGAGATGTTACCGACAAATGCGAACTCCAATCAGTGGATACCCACAATAGTAGTGGAAGTGAAGTGTCCATTTCCTGGGAAAACTTTCACTGAGTCTGTTCAATACAAGCTTCCAGTTCGCTATGTGCCACAAGTGTTATGCGATATGAGCGTTCTGAATGTTGAGAAACATCTGTTTGACAGCTAGTATAGTCAAATACGGCAACTGTTTATTCAGGAGACTGACTAATGTTGCCACTGAACATTATCCATACGGTACACAGTATACCAAGCGGTTGTACCCCAATGTGCGTCAACTGAGGAAGGACATTTTTTGCGAGCAGAACGTGGAGAAGCTATGCGAAGTTCAATCTGTCAGAGCAAGAATTTGCGATCATGGACAACAAGAACATATAATGAAACGTCACAATGCTTATAGGAAGATCGACATTCATGTTCTTGATATTAAACTGTTAAATTTACTGTCGTCAATTCACAAGGGAGCAACATGTATCGATGGCACCCATGATACTTGCAGAGTGATAGCCAATGAAGTTCTCGTATTTATGGTTCCAATATGGACCGACTACACGATCCGGAAGTGCCACATGCATTGGCCGTCGCTTTGACTTGTTGCAACATCTGATGGTCCCGACGGCCTCTAATACAGCCTCATCCTCTTCCACTATTGGAAGGATTTCTTCCTCCATCGTGTTCTGAAACAAGAAAACAAATTAGTCTGATCCAAGAGCAGTGAATATGGCAGTGAAAATAGTGTTAAAGGCAAGTTGTTGTCATTTTCTCATGGTGGCGGAATTATATTATAACTAGGAGATTGCCCGTCAAATATGACGGTGACAAACATGACATGCATGAACATAATATCAGTGAAACTATCGCTTCGGTGACGGGCAGGTGTGTTTGGGGGGAATAAATTTCTCCAATCGGGTGAGTCTCTGCCGGAAAATTTCAACCCAAGAGGTGCAACTCGAAGCTAGCACTTGTTGGACTTTTCGGGACTGGCCAGTCGATATACATGTAGTTATACACAAGGAGGCACTCGCACTCACGTCACATCACCGCAAATATAAGGCGATGATGCACATACGACCTGTAGTTTTTGTTAGTAAATTCCCACGTATACACAATTTCATCACAGAATATAACATATAGCCCCCACCCCCAAATACAGTTTTATCATTTGCGGAGTCGAATAAAAGTCGCTAAATGTTAATAAGAGTACTATGTTTGATTCAGACAGGGTCTATAAGTTCAATTGCGTGACATTTCGAAGATATAGTTACGTTTAAATGGGTCGAAAGGAACATATCATTACTGTACGATTCCTGTACAACGTTGCAACTGGTGATTGTCTTCGTACATATCTAGGCGTACAGAGACTGACGAGTTGGTTGTCCAAATAAATAGTCTCAACTTTCAGATTGTGAATACACCCGAGCCAAGGTAATGTCAATATATGTTGCACACATAATGGCCTTTCCGTTGCAATATAGTGGGATTTCCGACAGATGCTGTATATGTGCTAAAATGACATTTGAAGAGGGAATTTTTGAGAGAAATGTTTTTTTCTGAAGTGATCAAATGCCATTTTTATCTCTAAAAAAGAGTCCTTCGCTCAAATGGAGCCCGCTTGCGATCGGCAAATATGTATGTACAATATATACTTACGTTTATAGCTGTGGAGAAACCGTCTATCCGGCCTATCCGTCTATCCCGACTATAACTTGTTTTTATGGTACTGTTTTGATCCTTCTGTAGTATTTGTGTCCTTAAAATAAAAAATTTCGTCTTGGCGAAAATGACTCCAGATTCTATGTTTTTACGGTTTATACACCGAATTTGCTCCCATATTTAATACCGAAGTCAAAGAAATAGTAATTTGGGAGAGTTAATTAGGATTATGCATCTTTAATGATACATTCATGGTATCAGACCTCCTATTTTAGAGTATGTAAAATCCAGGTTAATGCGATGTTGCGTTGGCCACTGAGGAAATTTTGATCAGCCAAATGCTACTTGATGTGAAATGTTCCCCTGTCTTACCCGCGACATGAACTAAATGTAAGTAATGAAGATTTCCTCACAATTGGTCCGGAGCCACGTATACGTCTTTAAGTACATACGGGTTGTATGTTGCTGCACTGGAATCCAGACAATGAATCGTAATATGGATAAATATAGTCATAGAAAGGAAAGCGCTCGTAGTAAGCCGCAGATGAAACGTCCAGATGTCGACAATTACTTTTGATTTACACGATTACGATTACTGATTACATTATTTCCAATGTAATCGATTACGATTACAATTACTTTAGTAAATGTTATCGATTACTTTGTTATTACATCTGGTTACAATTGTTAGGTTCCAACCATTTTTATAACATAGGAATGAATATTGAAATTAACATATCAAATTTTATTGAATAAAACATCACTACATAACATGTACACAAAAAACTACTGAAACAATAAAAAGAAGCAAGCAATAAAGACATAATTTTTTACATTTACATGTGTTGGTGAGGTTTCACCATGAAGTTATGCACCAACTTATTGGGAATATATTATGTTATATTTGTATTTATTTATGTAAATATATTTTCTTACATGCTTTGAAACTAACCCATAATATGTATGAAACTATCATTAGAAACAATTATAAATTATTTCCATGTCTGTTAGATTCAATACCCAACACAATGAAAATAACACTAAGGTCTATTTGATTATCATCCATTGATATCCTGATGAGGATTAAATGAGCGTAGCACCATGAGTGCAGTAAATGACAAACCAACTAATTAGGTCAACCGATGTACATCACACCTGCTTTGTTCGATTAATTAGCCATATTGTACCAGTGTGACTCTACAACCATTGTCTGCAGCAGTCCCAATATTATTTAATCCTAATTGAAGTCGGCTAGCCTATTTTATTCACATTCACATTATGTCTGTATCATAAGTTTATTGCCATACATGCTGTATTCAACATTTTCAGCAATTGTGTGTTATTTGTTTCGACTGCCAGAATATACACAGTGTACCACATGAAAACAATTGTACTAACTTTCTGATATGTTGTTTGTATCCGTGCACACTCCACAGTACTACAGTGTGAGACTATGTGTATCCAATAGCCATCCATATGGATATTTTAGTAAAAGTAATCAAAAAGTAAACAAACTGTAATCATGATTACATGTACATTTGAAAGTAATCGATTACGATTACTTGTAATCAAACAATGTCATGATTACTGATTACAGGCGATTACTCCAAATTTTGTAATCGATTACTTTGATTACTAATTACGATTACCCCAACCCTGGTCGACGTAGCTGATTGCACAATTTATTTCAAATAAACAAATATTTAATCATCGCTCATCCTCGGTATACCGGATAACAGGTCGATAACAGAAGTAACCTGAATATTAGATTTGGTTTTTTTATTCAAAATTGATATAATTGCCTGGATTGATTGTATAAAGAACTCTGACAAAATTAATGATTTTCGTCTTCACAGTGATAAATTTAACCGCAATGGCAAAATGAGTTGTCGGCAATATGAGTCCGTTGTTTGTCGAATTTAGGTCACTACAATTATATCGTAATCTACAATGTAGTACGTTCAAGATTCGTCGCCCTGTTTTATAGTACGGTGGGGTTTTCAGAATATCTACTGAATCCCTACAAACAGTATACATATCGGCAAGCAGTGCTGTTGAGTTCGCCCCGACTTCCGTAGTAGCAACGGACTAAATTGACATGGGTTAAAGTGTGTCACCAACCACTGTCTAGGCAACTCGTGCACTCTCTGAATGCGTTAGCACAATCATTTAAAGTCGGTTGAACGCTGAAAAAGTGTCATCGGTAATAACTGTGTCGAGGTCGTTAATGTATGTTACAAATAAGACAAGACATAGGATCGACCCCTGGGGCACTCCAGACATGATGCAATCGTATTTAGAGAATGAGTTATTAATTAGAACGTTGTTGATCATTGTGATAAATTTCCAGCCAGTTTAGCAGTTTCCCTTTCACTCTATACTTTTTCAGTTTAAAGGCACGGGCAGCGTTCGTTGCAGAAATATTCATATTTGTTCAAATCGCCATCAACAGAAGGAATATTAAAATATATATAGTTTTGTTCATATGCCAAACATAATCAACGCGTAAATAGTATATTGCCGTTAAGACGTACGATGGTGTACGTAAACAAGAGCCTGCTCGTGTTACAGAAGTTTTGCTTCTGTTTACATAACACAGCCCAATTTTATTGGTTAATCACATACAAATGATATAAACGCCCTTTATTATTTCCATATCAGGAAAACAGTAACAAATAACACTCTTTATGTTTACCATATCCGGATCTAAACAAAAGCCAGGTTCTGTAACGTTTTGTCTGCTTTTGTTTACATAACAAAGGAAAAACATTTGAAATAACATACTGTTTATGCCATATTTCTGATTGTTATAAGAAGTCTGTCTCTATTTTACTATTATTTCTGTTCATGGCGGTTTTTTGACGGAGGTGAATATTTTAACGCATACCCACCGCCAACGCCGCCCGTATCTTTAAAAGTCAGCCCTCTGTGTCAGATCATTTTAAACGCTTTTGAGATATCACAAAATATGGCATTTGTTGCCGAATATTCATCCACGACCTGGCACAGTGCGTGATACAATTCTATCAGATGAAGAGACATACAGTCTTGCGTAACATCAGGCTGATACCCGTATAGTAATTTGTTGTCAGCTAAGTGAGCATTTGGTACTTATGGGCAACTTTCTCAAAGATATTTGCTAGGTAGGGTAGAAGCAAAATAGGGCGTAATAATTGGGATCAGAGCTTCATTCTTTTTATAGACCGGATCACATTGGCCTTCTTCAACTCACTTGGAAATATTTCACAGTCAAGTGACAGTTTGATCAGTTTCAAGAGTGATGTAGCAGTGTTCCTTGGGGGGATTATGACCGTTATTCTGCCCCGGCCTGATGCTTTGTTCGGTATCTTCTTCTTCTTTGTTCCGTTTTCAATTCTATTTCTTAGGTATTTGATTCACATAATTTCACAAAGGGTGGCAAATTGCAGAGTGTGTCATTCAAGTTAGAATTTTCAATAGAACTTAGATATACTAATGAGAGGGATACAAAACTGCAAAATAAGATGAATTGGGTATGTTTTGTAGAAAGAATTCTACATGATCTACACATGCAACATGTGTGGACAAACCAATCTGCGACGAGCAAAGCAGAGTTGAGAAACATAAAATCGCTACTGATTATGAGAGCAACCTCTATGACATGACAACCTGAATGCTTCTGCTTCATCGCGTGCCATATTTTACAGAGACTAAAAGTCCATGAAAATGAATCGCTATTTAATTTATTTGCCATCTCTTTTCTCTAACTACATATTGAAAATCAGAACATCTAATCATAAATTACCATTATAAAAAAATAGATGGACAAAAGAAACCACAAATTCCGCAAACAATTTAAGGTGTGTTTTATGTGAAAACAGTCCTTGCGACGAATATCACTTTATGATCCCATGTCAAAAGTTACAATATCTACGCGAAATCCACATCCCCAAATATTACCGGGAGAACCCTAACAGAAATAAATTTCATTGTTTACTCTCAGTTGAATATTTGAGCCTTCTTAAAAAAGTAAGCATGTTTATAGAACTATCTATAAAAAGGATACTACGTTAATGTAAATTGCATCATGGATTACAATATAATTTTGTATGTATGTATTGTTATTGATATGACTTATATGTTATGGGTTCCTTGTGTATAGTATGTATATATGTTATTTCATGTTCCGACTTAACTGTTGGCTTTGCTAATAAACAAACAACATGTCATCCAAGTTAGAATGTTCAATGAATGCATACAGGGCGGCTTGTCAACGTATTCATACAGGGCGGCTTGTCAACGTATTCATACAGGGCGGCTTGTCAACGTATTCATACAGGGCGGCTTGTCAACGTATTCATACAGGGCGGCTTGTCAACGTATTCATACAGGGCGGCTTGTCGACGTATTCATACAGGGCGGCTTGTCAACGTATTCATACAGGGCGGCTTGTCAACGTATTCATACAGGGCGGCTTGTCAACGTATGCATACAGGGCGGCTTGTCAACGTATTCATACAGGGCGGCTTGTCAACGTATTCATACAGGGCGGCTTGTCGACGTATTCATACAGGGCGGCTTGTCAACGTATTCATACAGGGCGGCTTGTCAACGTATTCATACAGGGCGGCTTGTCAACGTATTCATACAGGGCGGCTTGTCGACGTATTCATACAGGGCGGCTTGTCAACGTATTCATACAGGGCGGCTTGTCAACGTATTCATACAGGGCGGCTTGTCGACGTATTCATACAGGGCGGCTTGTCAACGTATTCATACAGGGCGACTTGTCAACGTATTCATACAGGGCGGCTTGTCAACGTATTCATACAGGGCTGCTTGTCAACGTATTCATACAGGGCGGCTTGTCAACGTATTCATACAGGGCGGCTTGTCAACGTATTCATACAGGGCGGCTTGTCAACGTATTCATACAGGGCGGCTTGTCAACGTATGCATACAGGACGGCTTGTCAACGTATTCATACAGGGCGGCTTGCCAACGTATTCATACAGGGCGGCTTGTCGACGTATTCATACAGGGCGGCTTGTCAACGTATTCATACAGGGCGGCTTGTCAACGTATTCATACAGGGCGGCTTGTCAACGTATTCATACAGGGCGGCTTGTCGACGTATTCATACAGGGCGGCTTGTCAACGTATTCATACAGGGCGGCTTGTCAACGTATTAATACAGGGCGGCTTATCGACGTATTCATACAGGGCGGCTTGTCAACGTATTCATACAGGGCGGCTTGTCGACGTATTCATACAGGGCGGCTTGTCGACGTATTCATACAGGGCGGCTTGTCAACGTATTCACACAGGGCGGCTTGTCAACGTATTAATACAGGGCGGCTTGTCGACGTATTCATACAGGGCGGCTTGTCAACGTATTCATACAGGGCGACTTGTCAACGTATTCATACAGGGCGGCTTGTCAACGTATTCATACAGGGCGGCTTGTCAACGTATTCATACAGGGCGGCTTGTCAACGTATGCATACAGGACGGCTTGTCAACGTATTCATACAGGGCGGCTTGCCAACGTATTCATACAGGGCGGCTTGTCGACGTATTCATACAGGGCGGCTTGTCAACGTATTCATACAGGGCGGCTTGTCAACGTATTCATACAGGGCGGCTTGTCAACGTATTCATACAGGGCGGCTTGTCGACGTATTCATACAGGGCGGCTTGTCAACGTATTCATACAGGGCGGCTTGTCAACGTATTAATACAGGGCGGCTTGTCGACGTATTCATACAGGGCGGCTTGTCAACGTATTCATACAGGGCGGCTTGTCGACGTATTCATACAGGGCGGCTTGTCGACGTATTCATACAGGGCGGCTTGTCAACGTATTCACACAGGGCGGCTTGTCAACGTATTAATACAGGGCGGCTTGTCGACGTATTCATACAGGGCGGCTTGTCAACGTATTCATACAGGGCGACTTGTCAACGTATTCATACAGGGCGGCTTGTCAACGTATTCATACAGGGCTGCTTGTCAACGTATTCATACAGGGCGGCTTGTCAACGTATTCATACAGGGCGGCTTGTCAACGTATTCATACAGGGCGGCTTATCAACGTATTCATACAGGGCGGCTTGTCAACGTATTCATACAGGGCGGCTTGTCAACGTATTCATACAGGGCGGCTTGTCAACGTATTCATACAAGGCGGCTTGTCAACGTATTCATACAGGGCGGCTTGTCAACGTATTCATACAGGGCGGCTTGTCGACGTATTCATACAGGGCGGCTTGTCAACGTACGTATTCATACAGGGCGACTTGTCAACGTATTCATACAGGGCGGCTTGTCAACGTATTCATGCAGGGCTGCTTGTCAACGTATTCATACAGGGCGGCTTGTCAACGTATTCATACAGGGCGGCTTGTCAACGTATTCATACAGGGCGGCTTGTCAACGTATTCATACAGGGCGGCTTGTCAACGTATGCATACAGGACGGCTTGTCAACGTATTCATACAGGGCGGCTTGCCAACGTATTCATACAGGGCGGCTTGTCGACGTATTCATACAGGGCGGCTTGTCAACGTATTCATACAGGGCGGCTTGTCAACGTATTCATACAGGGCGGCTTGTCAACGTATTCATACAGGGCGGCTTGTCGACGTATTCATACAGGGCGGCTTGTCAACGTATTCATACAGGGCGGCTTGTCAACGTATTAATACAGGGCGGCTTGTCGACGTATTCATACAGGGCGGCTTGTCAACGTATTCATACAGGGCGGCTTGTCAACGTATTCATACAGGGCGGCTTGTCGACGTATTCATACAGGGCGGCTTGTCAACGTATTCACACAGGGCGGCTTGTCAACGTATTAATACAGGGCGGCTTGTCGACGTATTCATACAGGGCGGCTTGTCAACGTATTCATACAGGGCGACTTGTCAACGTATTCATACAGGGCGGCTTGTCAACGTATTCATACAGGGCTGCTTGTCAACGTATTCATACAGGGCGGCTTGTCAACGTATTCATACAGGGCGGCTTATCAACGTATTCATACAGGGCGGCTTGTCAACGTATTCATACAGGGCGGCTTGTCAACGTATTCATACAGGGCGGCTTGTCAACGTATTCATACAAGGCGGCTTGTCAACGTATTCATACAGGGTGGCTTGTCAACGTATTCATACAGTCAGCTTGTCAACGTATTCATACAGGGCGGCTTGTCAACGTATTCATACAGGGCGGCTTGTCAACGTATTCATACCGGGCGGCTTGTCAACGTATTCATACAGGGCGGCTTGTCAACTTATTCATACAGGGCGGCTTGTCAACGTATTCATACAGGGCGGCTTGTCAACGTATTCATACATTAGGTTGTCGGTTCCGTCGCATAAAGTATCAATTAGGAAATGCAGCTTTAGTGTTTCTATTTAGAATTTCTAGAGAGAGAGAGAGAGAGAGATATTTAGAATTTCTAGAGAGAGAGAGAGAGAGAAGAGAGGAGATGAGAGAGAGAGAATAGAAGAGAGGAGAGAGAGATATTTTATCCCCCCATATCAGAAGATAATGTGTTACAATCATACACAATTATATACATTACATGATATCACATTATAAAATATTATAATGGCAATTCGTTGTCGATTATCATAGGAAATTAGTGTATATGAGAAATTCTTCTACGACTCGTTATGAATCAAATTTATCAAACTCGTTTCATAAAATCTTATATCGCAACATTAGTGTTCGGTATTCGACGGATTTCGGTATTCGAATATTCGGTTCGAATAACGAGCGAATATTCGAATAGTATTCGAATATTTAGATAAATTATAAAATTATATAGATAACATATTTTGGAACCAATTTATTATTTAATGAAATAGCATATTTATCCATGCACATGCTATACGCAAAAAAAAGAGAGAGAAAAAGTTTTTTGGCTTAATAGCAAGAGTTTATCTGTTTATGAAGTTCAAGTAGTCAATGTTCCATGCATGGCTTAAAGGTTCTTGTTCAAGAAGTGTGACATTCGGACAGTGTGCGGCTTCAACCGGTTGCGTTTTTCAGTAGAGATCAGCCCTGCGGTAGAGAACGCGCGTTCAGACGATACACTGGTGGCCGGTATACCGAGATAGAACTTAGCTAATTTGGCGACTTCGGGGTAAAGTGACAACGCGCAATCAAAACAAAACGATGCCTAATAGGTCCGCTACATATGATCACATGCAAGCACGGTCTGGTTTACACCTAGCCAATAAAATTATTTCGACGTCATGACGCCAATCAAATCAGAACGTTACAGTTACGTCATATTAATTCGTTTATGGTCAGTGGAAAATAGACTATACTTTTAAAAGATCCTCAGACTAATAACAAACTAGGAAACAATTACCCGGAGATTACTCTCGAATATTCGAATAGTCAAATAATTATTCGAATATTCGAATATTTATTTTTGCGAGCGAATATTCGAATATTCGGACCGAACACTAAGCTGGATCACCATATGAACAAATATTTGAATTTGTGTCCACTTTCAACATATGAAACGTATCATTTTGCAGAATATTTAGAACAATACAAGATATGTTTGTAATGCTCCCACACATGATCCCAGCTATACATGTATGACCGTCGGTTAGTTTGGTTTAATGTGAGTTATCATCATAAAAAGTCGTAGGCCACACTGAAAAAAAAAACTTAGTTAAAAGTAACTAAGTTACCTTAGTCAGAACCCCCGTCTCAAAACTAACTAGCTTAGCTTAGTCAGAAATGACTAAGGTTGCCCTTAGTCATTTCTGACTAAGGCCTTAGACCTTAGTCAGAAATGACTAAGGGCAACCTTAGTCATTTCTGACTAAGCTAAGCTAGTTAGTTTTGAGACGGGGGTTCTGACTAAGGTAACTTAGTTACTTTTGTCTAAGTTTTTTTTTTTCAGTGTAGATATAACATATAATATAAGGCCTTAGTCAGAAATGACTAAGGCCTTAGTCAGAAATAACTACGGCCTTAGTCAGAAATAACTACGGCTTGACTATGTCATCACTGTATACATTAGTACATTTAATTGGACCTAATTATTGGGGGTATCATAGCCCTGCAACCTCAGCTGAACATCGCAACTGTAGATTAAAATAACTGAAAATAATGACTTACAGGTATCAAAATAAATTTTATTAACTATTAAAACAATGTTTTATCTTGAAAGAAAATTATTCATCACAAAATACTAGTATTCATTGAATATACATTCAATATCTGACCAGTCGATAATTGTTTCAAATTGAAACAAAAATTTATGCTTACATTAAAATGATAACGAGCGACCAACATAGAAGATTAAATCGGAGGAAATGAAGAGTTATTTTTTAGAAGAAAAATTATATGATAAATATCTTCACCGCTATGTGTGGAACTGAGCGCTTGTATCAAGCCACGGTGGAGTTTCCGACACACATCGTGACTTGCCTTCAGGCTCGTCACAATAATTTCAGGAATACCGCCTTAGCTTGATACAAGCGTGCATAACCATACACGCATAGCATAACCTCTATTTAACAAATGAATGTTTGTTTTCAGAAATGCATGCAATTATGAACGCTTTGTTGCGGTCACATTTTGAGTGAATCGCGAAAATAAACCTCGCAATAGTTGATTTAAATGTCACAATTTTGAGTGCAAAGTGTCACCATATTAAGGCGCAAAATATTGCAATAATATCACAAGCGACATGCTTATAAGCGTTTCCACTTGCGAAAATAGCATGCTTAATATACCACTTCTTTTGACTGGTACTGTACTACTGTATACATCAACAATAACTATTTGGGATTGGTCCCTTCAAGACAACAGCAGATCCAATATTTAAACGTGTAACTGTGCGCAATGACTTGGCGACAATGTTCTCATGTAGTCGCACATTTTCCATGAAATATCAGTGAATCAGCCGAAGGTAGTTTGATAAGAACATCCAACCAATAATAGTGTACTCCTGGTAAATTGTCGTGATACCGGTAACTTGACGATAACATGGCGAACAATGACAATGTCTCATATCCACACGTTTCAATGAACAATGATGAACACAGGATGAATTGGTCGGGGTAAAGTTGGAATTGTAGATATGTGATCATCCATCACGACACAGCATCGGTTTCATTGTTGTTTGTCTATTTGTTGACATTGAAGCTCGTGTGAGTTACACTGGTGCGCACATATCAGTACTAGTACACGTATGTCCTCTCTTGTAGTTGTACATGCATGTCGATCATATTGATGTGCTCTGAAAGAATTAGATTCTGAACAAGTACTGTCATGAACTGCATTTTCAACATTATAATATTAATAGCTGCTCGTTGAGTCGTTGTTATTATTGTCACTATTGCTTGACATCGAAACTTGTGTTCATCTGAATGAAGTCAGACCCTTTGATTCGATTGAATGGATCATATCATGATTCATCGATTAATTGGCATGAATCTCTGGCTCTGCTCTCGATGAATTTAGTGGAAATTGTCAATGATTAATAAGCCTTTTTTTCGCAGAATTTAAACTTGTCCGGTTATCAAAGGAACCGAAATCAGACCGTCTTTAACAACTGTCCGCAATCGAACAGGTAACAGCCTCGATCACCAAGCCGGAATGAACATCAAGTTCAAGTTAGGGTGCTCGTCCACACTGAATGCCACTGCGAACAACGTTCACCACACCGTATGTACTGTACTGTGTACATGTAACCTTGAAGGAGTCATCAGTCACACATCTAATTTTGGCAGCAAATATTTCAGGCGCCGTTCTTTCACATGTAGAATAAAGATTCAAACCACTATTGACAAATTGTCCACTTGTTGAATAAAAACAGAGCTCTGACTCTGAATAATTAGTTCATCAATACACGATGAACGGTTTCGCAGATTATTTTCATAACTTCTCTTTTATCCTGATTTTATCCGCTCTCTAAACACGCCATGGTTGTTATTTATGTAATATGTCGTCTCTTTTAGTTCGTTCGACGCCAATATCACGTCTAAATCACTCTGATTTTAGTGATTAAAATGTCGGCCACAAAATGGAGAAACAATAATTTGAGTTAAAATTACGTACTCGCCATATACGTACCGACCCGATTAACACAGAATGAATGCGATATTATATATATAATATACATTGTTTGTTGTCTATTTGTTGACATTGAAGCGTGTGAGTTACACTGGTGCGCACAGTGCAGTACTAGTACACGTATATCCTCTCTTGTAGTTGTACATGCATATAAAATGTTCACTGAAAAAAAAACTTAGTCATAGCCTTAGTCATTATGTTACTTTTGGCTAAGTTAGTCAAAAATAACTGAGTTACGGGTTGACTAAGGCTATGACTAAGTTTTTTTTTTTTGACGAAAATATTAACCTAAGTAACTAAGAATTAGTAAGATGTGACTAAGGTCAAACTTAGTTTCTTTTAGCTAAGTTAGTCAAACATATCCTATCCATCGAAACAATTTTTCATTATCACTCTTGGTTAAAGCCAATTGGCGGTTTGCGTTCACTTGTGCTAAACATTGAAAAAAGCAGTTATACTGTATGGAGCAGATTAAGATTCAGTTATACTGTATGGAGTCATTGCCGTGTATAATATGTCGCCGATAAGTATACTATTGAGTTTTGCCGGCATGACTGAATCACAAAAATATCAACCTTATAGTAACTAAGAATTAGTAAGATGTGACTAAGGTAAAACTTAGTTACTTTTGGCTAAGTTAGTCAAAAATAACTAAGTTACGGGTTGACTAAGGCTATGACTAAGTTTTTTTTTCCAGTGCATATGCACATGCAGTTTTTGCAGACAGAGGAAAGACCGGACAGAGGAATTGAATGAAGACACCACCGACCCCCGGAAATCAACTAATAAACTTGCCCAGATACATGAATCAGGTTACGCGCCTATCGGGATTCGAAACAGTTTCGCCATCGCTTAAAGGGGTATATGTTGATTTTATGCACATTATCAGCTGATCCCGGTGGGTGGTAGCAGTGTAATAGGTTAAAGACCTATCCAAAAATTGGGAAAATTTACTACTGCAACCTCCTCTTATTATGGGGTGGCAGTGTCCATTTGCCACTATGTGCTATTTAAAATAGCATTGCATGCTACATATATCGGGCACCGGGGTGCAATTGGAAATTATAAGGTGGAAACGACCGAACGAGGCCCTCTTGCCACGTCCCTCAGTTTCTTTCTAACGGAAATTTCAGACAAAGCACAGTTATTTCTATCATGTTTTCTCAACAAGATATACACAGGATAAATCGAAATGCAGAATATAAGTAGATTGTCACGAGTGAAGCTGTGTATCACAAGACAGCAAACAACTTCTTTGAAACAAGTTAAAATTTCTAAATGGATTTTAAAAATTCTATCCATTTTTTCACATAATCACATTTCAGCAAGGAAAAACGATCTCGAAATGGCTTGGGTTAAAATAAATTAATATTAATTTCCTTATCACAACCAGAAGAAGTAAAGACACATTGAAGAGAAGATATCGTTCCATTTTGAATGTGTCTTTTCGTATTGACAACATTGTTCAACCACCCTTATCACCCATGTTTATCACACAGTCAACACTAAATAACACAAATCGAATATCATAATTATATTCTAATTAACATAATAATAAAGCCCAGGGTTAGGGACTAATGATGTGATAAAATAGTATTCGTCATTTTCGTAATTACCATGTTGTTTGAATCGTTCATAGAGCGCACGTATATATTTTGCACTATCCATGGCTCAAATTTAATTCATGTGTTGCAAATATGTTGTTGAGTATAAAAGTAGATGACTGTCTCATAAATGACCGGAATTAGTGTATAGTACCCATTTAACAATGTGGCCTGATTACAGTTGATTGCTTCCTGCATCAGTGGACCATACTGCATATCAACATGTGTTATCATTGGGCTGGAATATATCGATCTATGTTGCCACCGGGTTCAGTTGGAAATTCTAAGGTTAACAAGTGACTTTTATTAATCATTATTATATGGTGTTAAATTATGCAATTCAAACTTTAAAGGTACTCAATCCGATAAAACTCCTCTCAATTACTATTTCAATGGCTTCGGGGGTCAAAACTATTTGATTCGAGTCGAGGAAGTCACCCATCAATGCTCAGATTTGTTTAATATCGATTTTAGAAATCTATTATTTTCATTATCGGGAATACTTTCTGGCCCAGAACTCAGTCAAAATTGCGTTATTATTACCACTTGATTTTAGAGTTATCCATCCTTGTCTGTTTGAATATATTTTGGTGTACACATCCCGAGCAGATTACGGCAGTTGAAGGCAATTATTAGTACTCATCTCGAGTAAATAACAAATTTCAAAAATCAATATCTAATAACTCTGAGCTTTGTTTGATGGGTTCCTCGACTCGAATCAAATATTGTTTACCCCCAAAGCCAAAGAAATAGTAATATAGGACCCTCTGATCGGATTGCTGTTGTTGGAATCTGTTGAGATGGGGGCCCTCTGTTCGGATTGAGTACATTTAACTCAACAGTATGGTACAAATGAAGCCTCCTCTCAAAGAGCCAAGACAATAAGTTATTTGGTGATTGGATTGTTGTGTGAAATTATTAATCAATCTAGCGCAGTTCTTGGTACCGAAAGGGACAAAAAAGAAAATAATATTTTCAACTTCTTAATTTCTCAAATGTATTAAAATCCATTGTTTTTGTCGTTTCTTAATAATTGCTCAGATGTAATATAAAATGAAGATGTTGATATGTGAAATTCAAGATTTTTCGCCAGATATATCCAGAGAAAGTCTTTTGGAATTTTTGGCTGGATTTATGCAAAACATGCATCTGTCCCTTAAAACGAGAGATGTAACTGGCTTACTGTCTCCGAATTAGCTTAGTAAGCCAATTTTGCATCTCAGCCCGATCTTATTATAGATCGAGTGGCGGTTCACCTAGACCTGGTTACTCAGTTACCTGACCTGCCTGAATGACTCAGGCAGTATGGCATTGACAAACATAGAGGGAGTCGAGAATTCAAATCAGACAGTATCGGTCGGACTTTATATCGACATCTGCATTCCCAGTGACTTGGGCATCATGATCAACCATCGATGCCATGATCAGTGCTCTGATAACGATTCCAGAAGCAAAAGAGTCTCAAACAAAATTTGAAAAATACGTATACATTACTGGGCGTATTTTGTACCTCCCCTCCTCTCGTAATATGATCACAGTCCTTCTACACAGTGAGTGATAAATAATTATTTTAATTAATATTTACCTATAAGTAGGTACAGGTATATGAATCAAACAGCAATCTTCGGCCATTGTGTACTCCCTGCTACTGGCAACTGTACATATTACAGTGTACAAGTGCTGTGTACATTCACAGGAAGTAGCTAACTGACAACAGGACAACTGTCGACAAATTTAAATGCTTTGATGATATAACTGGCCAGTGCATTGTGTCCACCCACTACTTCATATCAACCAAGTGCAGTGTTGAAATGGACACAGCACGTGTATACTGTAACATGGCCAGTTGCCAGTAACAGGGCGTACACGGTATGAGAGGCCAAATTCACATTTCTTAATAATTGTGCTTTAGCGCAATTCAATTGCGCTTAATCGCAATCGATTGCGCTTCCAACATTAATTGCGCTTTAGCCCAATTAATTTTCCATATATATATGGCTAAACCCCCAGTTAATTAATGAATAAATCCAATAGAAAATTAATTGCGCTGAAGCTCAATTATTTTCCTATATATGGGCACCCCCAGTTAATTAATGTATAAATCCAATACAAATGATCTATTCAGGGATGTAAGCTTGTAACAATAATTGCGCTTCAGCGCAATTGATAAGAAATGTGAATTTGGCCTCCCATAACAAGATGGCTGAAGATTGCTGTTTTGATTCAAACATGTGCCTACTTATTAATATAGGTAAATATTAATTAAAATTTTATTTTAATTATTTATCACTCACTGTTTAGAAGGCATGTGGTCATGACCATGCAAGGATGACACAACGCTTGGCATACCGTCGGATACGGAGCCGCAGCTGAACGCTGCCCCGTGTACTCTAATGTGCGCACGTTAAATTAAAGGTCCATACGAAAATATCACGTGTTCGTCAGAAATTATATTACTGATATAGACATATAGTGATTACATCGGTTTGTTAACTCACCAAAACGAAATAACAGCGAACTATGGGAAGGATTTGCAACCGACAAGCTGTATGTTACCGACAAGCTGTATGTTACCGACAAGCTGTACATGTATGTTATTACGACTATTTTGTTGCCCACAAAGTCTAGTACAGTATACTCACACCGGTCACCCGCGTATCACCAACCCGGTGATCGTACCGCCGATCGAGGATCCGGTCGAGCCTATCCCGTGCGATGGAGGAAGATATACGTATGTTAACATCGCTAAAATGACTGCAAATCGATATCCCAGAAGAACAGTTAACAACGTATTATATAAATGGATTATCACTCGTTGATAGAAATTCTCTGACCCATTTAAATCGTGACTTTTCTAATGATTTGAAAGGATTATTTGGAAAATTTTACAGTCTGAGGAAATAATTCTTACTAAATATTGATATAATCACAACCGTGTTCAATTGTCCATGTCATCCTGAAGCTATTCGGAAAGATGTGTATTACTTTTGACAGGAACAAGTCCTTGTCGTGTGTTAGAATCATACAAAAACGCCAAATTGTGGATTTAAATAATGAGTATCAACAAATCGGTGTAATTTCTTGTGAAAGTACCTATTGTCCCGGTTGAAGTACCCACTGGTGTGGCAAACGTCCAAAGTGTTTTCCTGATTTAAAAGTCTTTTTGTTTCTCTTTCCGGGTAACATTTCAACAAAAACAACAACAAAAAGAAGATATTGATTAATAAATGGTGACAGAAGCTCCGCACATTTGTCTGGGGACTACGAAATACAATCTCAGGGGTTTGTCACTAAGAACAAAATCATTTTACAAGAATACGGCGTTCCAGACACGAGTAAATAGACAAACTGGCTCGTGTTCATATAAAAGTAAGTCGCGCGGGAACACGTTTACCGCTAAAGAGTACCCGCAACGTCATGCAACAGCATGCGGTGGAAACTCTGGCTGCTCATCCTCAGAATGTACGCTGTGTTACTCTGACGCAAACAGTTTAAAAGTTCACAGAATTGCCCAGTCTTATTAAAACCAGACCTAATTTCATTACTTTCAACTTATTTGACTGTAAGGAAACCTTGGTCTAGTTATTACTAGACTGAGAATTGCCGCACACAGTGGGACCACATTTAGTTGTGAATGTGGCATGGTTTACAAGTAGAACACTGGCAATACAAACCACAGACAGAAGACAACGAATTAAGTGTTCAAATAAAGCAATGTCTTCCAATTTCGTTTGTTGTAAAAACCAGGGTATTGTTTGCATACTACTAACACACTTATGGGTCAGAGGACGTGGCTGTCAGATCACAGTTGGGAGAATTTCCAACTGCACCCATCCACAAACAGCAAGACCAAATCCATAGAGTTGACATACCATTGCATCAACCTTGGTTGGAAATTTCCAACTGGCATTTCAAACTCATCAACTGTTGGACATTTTCCAAACTAAGGTTGTAATATTTTCAACTGATGGCCATTTCAGACAAAATTTATAAAATAAATATGCCTTCGTTCTTCTGAAAACAATATACCCCCCTTAATTACTGTTTGGAAAATCAAACAATGGAAACAATTTGAATCTATTATATACTTAGTGTACATAACGTTTCCAACTAACGTTGTGTAATGAATACAATTTCCGATTGTTGCAGGGGGGGGGGGGGGGGGGTCGGAAAAAATTTCCAGGCACGTATGATGGGTTGGGTCAACTTGGGTGGGTGTCTCTCGGGTCCGAAAAGCAGTTTGTTCCATGTGTCAAATTTTTTTCTTCATTTCTGCTATTGAGTCTTATTTTGATGTGTTTTGAACAGAAACAGCTCATACATAGTTAATAGCAATGCTATACTATATATAGAGGTTATCAGAAGTTGGATCAGTTGCACAATGGCCAACAATAACCCAAATTCAACTTGATAGAACAAGAAACTGCGCTATACAGGTATTGGAAAATGGAAACATAAAATTTAATCAGGATTCCATCTACTGATACAACAAAATAAGAATAACTATGCAGAACTCAGCTGAAAATAAGCAATAAAATGAAAACACACTTGACCATATGTGACATGGAAATAAAGATATAATAAATAATGGAATAAAATAGACTTTTGACAACGTAAAACATAAAGCCGGCCCAGCTTGAACAATTTCAAATTGTTTTCCAAGTTAATGTGGATCAGCTTGTAATGTCAATCACAGTAACAAAGATGTTATCGTCACTGATATCGTGAGCAAAAAAGAAGTGATATTGGGCTATCCATCCATATGTTACTCCCAATTATTACGAAGCTATTACTTCATAGCAAATATAAAAATATCAAATAATCTGAAATGTGTTGTACCATGTAGTCTGCAGAATATTCAAATGTGATTATGTGACTAGATCATGTGACTAGATATTATGAACATGAATGTTAATAAAAACTTTGGCACTCTGCCTATCCCTAGAAATGTGATTATGTTGACACATTTCTTGATTAATGACACTTATATGATAAATTCCAATAGTAACGTTATCTTCATTATGCACTGTTCTATTAAAATCTCGCACAATAAACTATGATAATGTAGGATAATCAGGAATAAGCAGCTAATTTGTTTGGTCAATTGATAATTTTCTCAAATTTAGGGGGTGGGTGTCCAAAACTGACAGGCAAAAAAATCCTGAAACGGAAAAAAAGGGTGGGTGTCCAAAATTGCCTGGAAAAAAAGGCCGGAAACGAAAGAAATTGGGTGGGTGGGTCCCCCGAGGCCGGAAAAAATTAAAATGATCATACGTGCCTGGAAATATTTTGTCGACCCCCCCCCTGATTGTTGAAAGAAATGAACAAAACTACCCCATGTCGACACGCTCATTTATGGAGCGTTAACGGGGAGAAGTTGGCAATCATTATGGGTAAAACATTAATTGATGGTCAAATCGCGAATTTTGATGGGATTTTCACGAAATTTGATACATAGGGTTACTATTGTCCACTGAGTGTTTTGGACGGTCAAATCGTCACCCCGACCTGACCTTGACCTTCAGAATTATCAATTCAAGGTCAAATCGGGTAAAACCGGATGGATTTTGACGGGCACGTTTGTCGGGTACTTTTTTGTCCGGGCAGTGTTTTGGACTGGTCAAATCGTGAGCCCACTTGACCTTGACCTTCAAAATGGACAATTCAAGGTCAAAGCCCGGACGAAGTCGGGACACCTTCTAGTTATTAATATAAAATAGCTACAAATTTCCAAGTTTGTTGACAAATGGCCGCCAAATACTATTTTTTTTCATTATGTTCAGATATTTCACTTTATGCATATATCAGCTTTGCAAAATTATATTTCTTGATATAATATGTGTTTATCAGAAGTATTTATGCTATTATTAGCTTACAAGAAGTAATCAAATTAACATAGCATGATTATCCCACATTAAACATATACCAATGATAACATATATGCTTCGTGTTTTAGTATTTTAATATAACATTATATGTAAATGTTATAAATCAAATACAATACTTCAATTTATATTCTGATCGATTGAGTTCAGACTTTGAGCGAAGGTCATTACAATTGCATTTGCACAACGGAGAGCATGGCAGGCCAGCCCGTTTGCAACTGCAGCGTTTTTCACAACCTGTTTTACAGTTACATTTTGTCAGCATTGTGCAGCTTTTGGCAACAGGCTCGAGAGTTGTCCACAAAACATCCCACACGTCTCCGAATTCCATCCACCCCCATTCACTTGGGGCGACCAAACTTTCTGTCTTCAGCAAGCAGTTTCCCCATTTGTATCCAGCCTGGTATGCAGATATTTTAATGTGCTGAAGTAGAGCAGCTTTGCTTGTAGTCTGGTCGATAAACTAAAATTTTAGGGTCAACCTAGAAAAAATTTGGACTAAGTTGATTTCTATACCATTTTGAAGAGGAATATATCCTCTATAACATATCCAAAATCCGCTAAAATCCGCTTTGAGCATTTTCTGTAATACAAGATGGCCGTCCATGATGGCAGTTGGTATAGAAAAATCCCGAATTTCGGTGGTAGGTGCGCCAACAATTACCAAATTAGTAATAAAATTAAATTTACACAAACAATGCTTAGTCGTAAACCATGTCGGTAGAATGTCTGTCCAATATGGCCGCCAAAATGAACAAAATCGAATGAAATTTACAATTTGCGGAAATTGAATAGCTGGTCATACAAGAACGAACATGCCCTCGAATTATACGAGGAAGAATGATTTCAGAATATAAGGGGAGCTATTAATACTAGTATGTAAGATTTCTCTCTGATGTATCTCGCGAGAGAGCAACCAAAAGCCAGGTCTCATACAACGATTAAATGTGGACTTTTTTGGCGCCAAGAAATAGAAGAATAACACAGTTTTATCTGTAGTTTATCTTAAATCGTGTAATATATGTGTATTAAAACAGTTAAATGTGATCTAATAGGGATGTATTCATTGTGTGACCTTTTTAGAAGCAGAAATATATGTAATGAAAACATTCTCACGAATGTGACCGATAATCATTTATTTTTCAATCTACAACACACAATCTGTCAAAATTCACTACTATAGAACAGTATGAGAGCTATTCATATGGTACTAGGTAAAACGTGTAGATCCTATTGTCCGTGTCTTAAATAGTAGTCATAGTTGCCTCCAGCCAAGTGATTAAACACAAATATTTCACTTTTATCACACAAACACATGAACGCAATTTATCAAAATACAAAGGATTACAATAGACTATCTTCAGTAAATTCTCAACATAACCAAATTTGCCTACATAATCTGTGGTAGAGACTGTCTTTATACCTGGAAATTATGTGCACATAAATGCACTAAGGCCACATATACGCGAAACGTACGACCTTTTCTGCAACCGCATCGCCGCGTTTACCCATTCTCCCTAATGTTACACATATCTGCTGCATACAAAACCATAAATAGCAACATTGAGTGAATGGTAAACGCAGAACTAATAACTGTAAATGCTGATGACCTGATATTTAGCGCAAATATGTGGGTGGCAATGGTAAAAAAATTTCAAACAACAAGATACTGACAACTAATAGTGTGCATTGCGTGGTACATATTCCTGTTGTAAAGTGCCGATTGAAGTAATTTGAACAGAATTGTCTACTAAGAAACCGGTTTGAGAACACCATGAAAATTAGTACTAAATAAAATGTACCATGTACAGTCTCTTCGATCTAGTGAGATAGGGTACTATTCTGTTGAAGAGATAAGTGTTTCTTTACAGTATACTCAGCATTACGACATACGTGTATGGTTTATTGTCACGGAGAGTGTTGGAAATTCCGGAAATATAACTAGTATTTACACAGATAGGGTGGGCACTTCAGTTTCTGCGTTACATTCAATAATTAATCATCATTCCAAAACGAAACTACCACGCACTGTGTGACGAAATATTACTGCGTGTGTTGCATGCCCGAAATAACTGTTGTTTGGTCCGACTGCTGGATGTATTATAATAAGAAATCCCGAACGTAAATCATTGGGTTAACGTGCGTAGCAGTGCTCGATAAATCATTCAGATAGATCTGTTTTAATTATATGTGTACCTTTAAAGATATATAACAACATTCTTGTAAATTACAAATGTGTATTTTCGCTTATATGAGGTTATCCAATATGTTGCTTTCGTTGTAGCATGGATTGTAGTTGCGGCCATTTTGACAGCCATTTCATCGCCGCGATTGCATTGTTTTCTGTCCTTGTCACTCTATTCGCCTATACTCTTTTACACAAACTGGTATATATCGGATGGAGGATTAATGCGTTCTGGTGTCGCCGATGAGGGATATTGTAGAAAAATGTACTTCACAAGGTCGAAAAATGAGCATTTTTTAAAATCTCTGTAAAATAATTTGATCAAAGCGGATTTTAGCGGATTTTGGATATGTTGTAGAGGATATATTCCTCTTCAAAATGGAATACAAACCAACTTAGTCCAAATTTTTTCTAGGTCAAACCTTTTATCGACCAGACTATTGGTGGAATAGCGTCATACGACCGCTGTTTCTTAGAAAAAGCTCCAACCTTGCATGATTGACAATCACTAGAACGATCGTACATTAGGTTGACAAACTGTTCGAGGTTTTGGAGATGTGGTGATGATATTTCTGCTGGATTATGGCTGAGATCCTTGAAAACTTCAGAAACTTCAGGGCAGATGTCCCATGTACTCCACGCCGTCTTCTTACCTTTGCTCTTGAATCCACAAACGGTGTCGCATCATCCCATCAGCACGCAGCTGCCCGATACTTGAAATTATTTCTTGTATTGGGATCCACTGCATGCCTTTTCCTCTTCCAAATGATACCCACAATTCTTCCAAGCCTTTTTTGCTCAATTTCGAGAATGTTGTTATTGCAATCGCTATTACATCTGTGTCATTGGCTTTGATGGCAATACTTTTCATCCCATTCTCTACAGCATGGTACGCATGAAGGAATATCCTCGTATCTGCTTCTTCGTGGGAGCTTGGCGATATACTCTCAATGTTGACATCCTTGTTTGAGCTTACATTCTCCCCGTCAGTTGCTACAAGAAAACTAAGATGCATGCATCAGGTCGCCCGTGAACTATCTACCATAGAAGTGTTGTAGCTATCGATTATACATTTTGGAACACCTGTCTGTATGTCTGTATGTATGTGCGTATGTATGAATGCATGTGTGTATGTGTTATAGACTCTAACACTGCTCGACCGATCCGACTCGGATTTGGTATTTAACGTGTCAACTTGACCTCGCTCATAGGCATGTTTCTGGACCTTGACCGATCCGACTAAAAATTTGTGTGTGAACTACTTCGATCCCGGGAGCAATATGGACGGGTCCAATTTCACGTGGGACCATGTCCTCGAACGTGCTGATATAGGCATGTTTCTGGACACATTGAACAATAGTTTGACCAGACGCTGTATATACTGGGTACTGTCCAGATGGAGGCGATCACAAAAAAATCCCTAAATAGCCCGAACGAAGTCGAGTACATCAGCTAGTCTAATATATATTTTTGACATTTGTCTGTCTGTTTGTCTGTTAGCTATGGCCGGGAAAACTGCCGGACAGATTTGACGAAATTTGATACCTAGGGGAAATTATTTCCAGGGAGTATTTTGGACGGGTCAAATCTTGATCCCGACCTGACTTTGACATTCAAAAAGATCAATTCAAGGTCAAATCTGGTAAAACGGAAGGATTTCAACGAAATTTGATACCTACCGTTACTTTTGTCCCAGGAGTGTTTCGGATGGGTCAAATCATGACCCCGACCTGATATTGACATTCAAAATTGTCAATTCAAGGTCAAATCGGGTAAAGACGGGCGGATTTCGACGGGTACTTTTGTCGGAAACTTTTGTCCGGGGAGTGTTTAGGACGGGTCAAATCGTGACCCCGACATGACCTTCACCTTTAAAATGGTCAATTCAAGGTTAAATCGCACAATTCTCCGAAAATCAGAGGGGAACATCCCGGACGAAGTCGGGTCCACCAGCTACTATTATATATTTCTAGATTTAGTTACAAACTAAATACCTGTATATTGTACAAAGAAATGTTTGACAAATATATCTATATCAATATTACCATACAAGTCATTAAAATCGATATGACGAAACAAATTTTGAAGGGTGCATGTATCAGGTAAATTTTATATTTCAAATGATGACAGGAATGCGGAAAGTTGAAGTACCTGCGTAATACTGGCTATCCGCATGAAGAGATATACATGTATATAAAAACCAAAATAGAAGATGACTGCTGGCGACAATGTTTTCCAAAAAAATTCAAAGCATTCGATAGCTACCATCTAGTTTTCAGCCCGAAGATCAATATGAAGTTTGGTGACTATCAGATGAGGGATATGTCTGTACAGTTGCTAAACAATTCAGTCATGCAAAAGAGTAAGATACCAAATTGCTGCCTGTGGTCACGTTTTTTAGCGAAATTCGGAAAAATTAGATTACTCTCACCCTGGTTATCCATAAGATCAATCTGGAATCTGGTGACGATCGGACGAGGGGTGTCGTCTGTAGGATCAACCAAATTATTTAGCCATAAAAATAGTAAAATTCAAGATCACCGCTGGCAGTGATGTTTTCACAAGGAAAGTTTGAGAACAAAATATGGCTCACATCTAGCGGTGACCCAAAATATCCACATGAGAAAAAGTTCTCCAATAAAAGCTGGCTGCAGGGTGCGCCAATTGATTAAAATTTGAAATTTAGCAGGGTGTACTGCTGGTGGCCATGTTTTCCCCGCAAATTTGATAGACTGATGGACAAAACCACTGAATCCGTTGAATCAATATACATGTATACATGGATTCATTTATATGCATTGTTATACACAGTACCGGTATATAAAGGTACTGAAAATAACTATTTTACTATAGTATACACAAAATAAACCATATATCATGGCTATGGGTTCTAATATCCGAACATGACAACTGAGAACTTGGTGTGAATTGAAGAGTGGTGGTGTCTCAAGCATATCTAACCCCCCACGTTAGAAACATGCCATTAAATGGCATAAGTATAATCTAGCTTGAGGACAGAAGTGATCCATAAAACCCCCCTTAATTCAATCAGGTCCTCGCGCGCGATATATGGTCGATCACATGATGATCTAGGGGGGGTTAGAATTGTTGTATAAAACAGCACACCATGTAAAAATATAAAATAAAATAGTGCTACATCTTATTACAGACTATTGCCACATATAATCAGTGACTATACATACAGTCTGACAAAATTAAGTTTCAGTGACACTCTATCCGAAGAGGGGAATAATTTCATCTGTTACAGTCAATGGAGCAATTATGAATCTGGAAAGGTGAAATTTCTAAGTAATACTATATATTGACATGACGCGATAACATATAACGTAAATGCAATATTGTCGCTGGCGACCATTTTTTCCTATGAAATTCAAAACTTTTTTGATAGCTCTCATCTGATAGATCAATATCAAGATAAATATGAAGTTTGGTGATGATCGGATGAGTGAAGTGGACTGTGGTCTGTGCTAAACGGTTTAGTAATGCTTAAAAAGATTCTTACCTTAATATTTTTATGTTCACTTCATAAACTTCACTGAGTCATCTTTGTCATGTATTGAATTTGATATCTGTTGTTAACAGTTTATAAATCATGTATGCCTCATGTTTGTTATTTTAATTTATGTGTTTATTATCATTAAATAAAGTTGCATTCCTTAAAAAGATTCTTACCTTAATGTTTTTATGTTCACTTTATAAACTTCACTGAGTCATCTTTGTCATGTATTGAATTTGATATCTTTTGTTAACAGTTTAAAAATTATGTATGTCTCGTGTTCGTTATTATATTGTATGTGTTTATTATCATTAAATAAAGTTATCATTTAAAATAAATGTATTCACGTCCTCAATTATTATTTCACAAAAAAGCTCAAATAACCCAAAACACAATAGTTTAGAGTCGCCAATTAGTTAATCCGATTACCTATGACACTAAGCCCATAAGCCGCTTAACTTTTAAATGGGGCCGACCGTTTACACTTTATAGAATGAAAGAACGAAAAGTTGAATAAAATCAACAAATTTGTGAATTTAAGAACAATTCAAACGTTAATGTTGTCCATGGCATAACCCGGACATATGTACTATATTTCAGTCTTGTCAATTTATAAACAAAGAAGATAAAGCGACATCAATCCGCTCACACCTTTTATTTTGGAGCCGATCGCATACACTTTATAGTGTGTTTCAGAACGGGGGAAGAAATGAATAAAATCAACAAATTTGTAAATTTAAAAACAATTCAAACGTTGTTGTATTCCATGTCCCAGCCCGGACATATACACCAAATTTCAATACTATAAATTGAGAAACAACGGACCAAACGCTATATAACACTCCGTATACACCTTTTATTCCCAGCCGGACTCAGCCTCGGGTACATTTTAGTGTGCACGACGACTGGGGCGAGTTGGCCCTGGGGAGATTTGACCGATTCCGACACCTTCTATAATTTACAATATGTACCCGTTTACGCGTAGTTTACTTTAGAAAGTTCCGCAATTAATACCGCAAATAGAGCGACTGTATTTGACAGAGAATGCCTCTGTTATTGATTATCAAGTTGCTATACATTAAAAACGACAAATTCACATGCTCGTTCAAGCGCAGTAGTCTATTTTCCCCATGTTAAAGGACATCCACAAATACTAAATAACGCTAACCTACTTCAAATGTTTTACACGACAACTGTTAACATAATTGGGCTGAATTCATCTGATGCGGTATTATTCCTCAAAATAAACAACAAAACCATCGTTACTTGGAAATGTAGTTTGGGCTAACATTTACATAAATCCTCCACATGATTTATCCCAACACACACGTCAGATGAAAAACAGACACCAGAGAAACGCCCAAATTGGGCGAAATGACAAGCTTCTCTGATGATAATCTACCAATTCTATTCGTTATTATTGTTTTCTGCATTCCTGAGAAAACCTTGCCAGTTTCTTGGGGTTTCAGTAACATGTGTTACCCGTCGCCGTAGCCCTACTCCTCTGTTCTTCCTCGCTTCCAATTTCAAACTGTCATCCCTGTATGTATCAAAGACGACATCCACTCGCTTAACACTTCGAAGAATTCGTTCTACTTGTGGTATTATGGAGTGGAGACTGTAACATATTCCCCGAATGGCACTGGCTTGTTGGACTTGGTTGTGTTGACTAGGGCAGATCCGTCGATGATTAAGCCATCACAGGATGGCATCGTCTCCTGACTTGTAGCATGGGCATCCAGTAGTGGCACGAGTTCTGACTTCTGAACCATGTGAAGCTTGCCAGAGTCGCTAAGTGATGGTTGGAAGACCTGGTTCTCATGTTCGAAAAATACAGACAAGTCACACTGCCTTTAATCACGGCGTGGTGCTGTTCATGCGCCTGATCAATAGCATTCTCAACAAATTGAGATTTGGTGAGAGAGTCAATGACCTTATAGCTGCGCTTCAGTGTATGGGAAATCCATTCAGCGATGATTCCCCACACCTGTTATCACTGGGGACTAAAAACATTGCGCATCCATCAATGGCTAAATATGTGAAGGAATACCTCAACATCCGGAAGAAACATTCATGAGTGGAATCAACAAACAGCCAGACAGTGAATTTTTCAACCCCATCGTAAGGAATAACATAGATTTCTTCAAGGCTATCCCTGTTAAAGCACAATCAAAACAGAAATCACTGAAAGAAGATTGTAGTCTGTGTTCACGGCTGTTTATTTCATGTCAAGCTAGCCAGTGTGACTTGTTTGTATTTTTCGAACATGAGAATCAGGTCTTCCCACCATCACTTAGCGACTCTGGCAAGCTTCACATGGCTCAGAAGTCAGAACTCGTGCCACTACTGGATGCCCATGCTACAAGTCAGGAGACGATGCCATTCTGTGATGGCTTGATCATCGACGGATCTGCCCTAGTCAACACCACCAAGCACAACAAGCCTGTGCCATTCGGGGAATATGTTACAGTCTTCATAATACCACAAGTAGAACGATAACTTCGAAGTGTTAAGCGAGAGGATGTCATCTTTGATACATACATGGATGACAGTTTGAAATTGGAAGCGAGGAAGAACAGAGGAGTAGGGCTACGGCGACGGGTAACACATGTTACCGAAACCCCAAGAAACTGGCAAGGTTTTCTCAGGAATGCCGATAACAAGACGGAACTATTTTCATTTCTAGCGAATAGAATTGGTAGATTGTCATCAGAGAACCTTGTCATGGCAACTGACGGGGAGAATGTAAGCTCAAACAAGGATGTCAACATTGAGAGTATATCGCCAAGCTCCCACGAAGAAGCAGATACGAGGATATTCCTTCACGCGTACCATGATGTAGAGAATGGGATGAAAAGGATTGCCATCAAAGCCAATGACACAGATGTAATAGCGATTGCAATAACAACGTTCTCGAAATTGAGCAAAAAAGGCTTGGAAGAATTGTGGGTATCATTTGGGAGAGGAAAAGACATGCAGTGGATCCCAATACAAGAAATAGTTTCAAATATCGGGCAGCTGCGTGCTGATGGGATGATATTCTTTCATGCGTTTACTGGATGCGACACCGTATCTGGATTCAAGGGCAAAGGGAAGAAGACGGTGTGGAGTACATGGGACATATGCCCTGAAGTTTCTGAAGTTTTCAAGGATCTCAGCCATAATCCAGCAGAAATATCATCACCACATCTCCAAAACCTCGAACAGTTTGTCAACCTAATGTACGATCGTTCTAGTGATTGTCAATCTGTCAATCATGCAAGGTTGGAGCTTTTTTCAAAGAAACAGCGGTCGTATGACGCTATTCCGCCAAGCAAAGCTGCTCTACTTCAGCACATTAAAAGATCTGCATACCAGGCTGGATACAAATGGGGAAACTGCTTGCTGAAGACAGAAGGTTTGGTCGACCCAAGTGAATGGGGTGGATGACATTCGGAGACGTGTGGGATGTTTTGTGGACAACTCTCGAGCCTGTTGCCAAAAGCTGCAACTGGAAAAAAGGTTGTGAAAAACGATGCCGTTGCAAACGGGCTGGCCTGCCATGCTCTCCATTGTGCAAATGCAATTGTAATGACCTTCGCTCAAAGTCTGAACTCAATCGATCAGAATAGAAATTGAAGTATTGTATTTGATTTATAACATTTACATATAATGTTATATTAAAATACTAAAGGTCAAAAAACAGTTTTGATAGTCTTTTCCACGTATATTTTGGGGTTCTCTTTAGTTTTAAAATCTAAAAATGCAAAGCAAAATGAGCATAAAGCACCAAAATAACACGAAACATATGTTATCAAATGTGGGATAATCATGCTATGTTAATTTGATTACTTCTTGTACGCTAATAATAGCATAAATACTTCTAATAAACACATATTATATCAAGAAATATAATTTTGCAAAGTTGATATATGCATAAAGTAAAATATCTGAAAATAATGAAAAAAATAGTATTTTGGCGGCCATTTTGTCAACAAACTTGGAAATTTGTAGCTATTGTATATTCATAATTCATTAAAATGCTTCAGTTATCAATTGTGAAACATTATATATGCATAATTGGTGGTGTTTGAACATTTAAAAGCCCAATATTGATGCGTAAAGTGGAAATCCTGAATTATGACGGCGACTTTTGGCGGCCATCTTGAAAAATGGCGGCCATTATGGATTTTTGCGTGGCCCCCGGTTTTTATGTGATCAGTGATGGGTACTGATCATTCGTGCCAACTTTCATGCTTGTATCACCATTTGCAGAATTCCAGCCTTTTTTTTTACAGTTATCCGCCCTACTACATATGTTCATATATATTTAACAAGTATACATACATTCTATCTCTCTGCTTCTATATTTCGCAATATCATTTATGTTAGTCGTGTAACATGGATGATAGAATATAACGCATCGTTGTCTGAAAACTCATGCTTCATTATCTCACTCAAGTGACATACATTTATATAGAGCAGATCTTTTGATGATCATTTAGATGGAAGCAACTCAAACGTTGGTATTTGTTTAGTGCTGTCATATATTTAGCCAGATAACTCAGTATATTTACACACTAAGTGTTGTCATCACTAAATCCAGCGTTCTGATTGGTCGGCGCCCACGTGGCTAGTTGCAGTTATTTCTCGGTGAATGCGTAACGCATCATAACACCAAGCTAATAACACCATCGATACGTCATTAGGTTTGGAAAGACGAACGCGTAATGTTTTGGGCGCATTTGGACTCGCGCAGGATTGACTTAATACATCATCGGGTTTCAATATGAAGAGAAATTGTTCCTATTAACTTTTGGCAAGGGTGCTATTGGGTATTTTGGGCTGATCTTGTCACGATACACTTTTCGATTTAAATATATTTACAAAAGTGGCTTTCTCGCTAAATGTATATAAATATAAGGATTAACTGTCATGTGGACTATTTTTATGGAGATGTAACGGTGAGGTAAGTGGACATAACTTGTATGTAAAACCCTTCGGGTTTTACACAAGTTATGTCCGCTTACCTCACCGTTACATCTCCATAAAAACAGTCCACATGACAGTTAATTCTTATGTAAACAAGCTGTATTTCCCATGTTAGTCATGTAACATGGATGGTAGAATAACGCATTCCTGTGCGTGTCACACATTGAGAGTAAATATTAAAAACCGCTCATATGACCTAGGTGGTATTTGGGGTGGCCCGCCTCACCCACCCATGCCGTAACATCCGCCGAGATCCTTAGCGTTCTCGAAAATGGTCCATGCCCCGTTTTCACCCTCCTCGGTGTGGCACCCCCGGTGATGATGGGTGGGGTGGGGGTGTTTCTAGGAGGTACCGGTATTTGGGGCGGGCCACTCACCCATGTCGTCAAATCGGCCGAAATCCTCACCGTTCTCGAAAATAGTCCATACCCAATTTGTATACCCCCGGGTGAAGGGTGAGTCGTCGTGGTTTTTCTAGGAGGTATTTGGGGCGGGCCACCCACCCATACCGTCCAATCAGCCGAAATCCTTACCATTATCGAAAATGGTCCATATCCCATTTTGAACCCCTCGGTGTGGTACCCCCGGGCGTGATGGGTGGGGGTCGGGGTGTTTCTATGGGATATTTGGGGTGGGCCACCCACACTTACCGTCAAATCGGCAGAAAGAGACAATTTTGAGAATACGGGATAGGGAATAAGTTCCAAATGTCATGTTCGTCATCCGAATGCCATTTGACTACATGAAGAACCAGTGAGTTGATTCGCCCACAGTTATTTAGGAAGGGTGGAACATCTTCATGCAGGCACACAGTTAGAACAAATAGTGAGTTGGAAGGTTAGTGTCTTTTTTGTGACCAATCCTAAACAGTAATTGTTTTTAATTAGGGAAATTATATAACTGGTAATATGATAATATGCAAAGCATATATAGAACGAACCCCGCTATGCGAGCATAGAAGAAAGGAAGTTAACGGGTTATAATGTATTGCTAAATATCTTTTAATGTGCTGTACAAAACTAAATGTTTCATGTAATTATCATCCAAAATCTCCACTAATGAAGAATAATTATAAACGAACGAAATGGAACGAACAAAAGGAACTAACATAATCACGATATATTAGAATCAAATAAAACAATTCTTATCAAATATGTATACGTACATTTCGATGAAAAGAAAAATAATAAATTATGGGAAAAAAAAGTAAGACAAATAATTGAGACAAATTTTGTATTATAAATAAAAAAAATACATGTCAGTCATAGTTTTAAATATTTTCAAAATATATAATTTAAAGCCTCGTGGCGAGTTTCGCTCCAAAATACACCTAATATTATTCGCTTTTTAATTGTTCACGTCATCGAAATATATCAATAAATACCTGAACTACATCTCAACGGGCAGTATATGTCCCAGAGAGAGGCATTGACGTTATAACAATACCTCTTCAAACATCTGACCCCGACCAACTGCTGCGCCATTTGTATTCATTGAAATTCTGAAATGGGAAACGGAATAACAAACCCAGTTGTCCAGAAAAGATATATTACGTTATCTTTTACACACGAAACTATTTAAAAACTCCACGCATTGCTTTCTCTTCGTGTTAATCGTTAAGGTGCCTTTACACGATTAAGCTTGCTTAATTCAGCACGCTCAAGGGGCGAGCTGCATCGTGTAATGTCATGCCTTTTCATACAGCTCAGCACTTTTTTATTATCTATTAAGCAAGCGTAATCCAAAGGGACTTGGCTGTATTTCCATACACCACTGAATGGCCCATTAATGTCAAGTAGCAGTTAAATAAAAGAATCCCTTCTATATCTGATTAAAGACACATGTGTAGTCCACAATATTGGAGTCTAGTAGTAAATATAACCACAGACCTGTTAATTATGATGGACAGTTGTAAAAGATTTCCTGATAAAACAGTGCTAACAAGAAATTCAATTAATTGAGGAAAAACACCCACTGTCCTGAGTGGTATTGATAAGCTATTGGGGGGGGGGGGGGGGTCTACCACTTCGCATGCAAAATAACACGAATGACACCAACAGCTTGGATGTGAAAATAATCCACCATATATGGTAGATATTCAACCAGACTGTGCTTAAGTTTCTCAATTGGTGACTGATGTACATATACAGTACACACAAATAGTAATAACAATTAACGTTGTGATTTTGAAATTAACAATGCTAGAATATTGACGGTTAGGTGGTATTAACTACTACGAGCATAATAATAGTACTATTCTTTTATAATATATGTGGGCATGATGTATGGAAATATTAAAGGTACTCAATCCGATAAAACTCATCTCAATTACTATTTCAATGGCTTCGGGGGTCAAAAATATTTGATTCGAGTCGAGGAAGTCACCCATCAAAGCTCAGATTTGTTAGATATCGATTTTAGAAATCTATTATTTTTCATTATCGGGAATTCTTTCTGGCCCAGAAGACATTCAAAATTGCGTACCCTGATTATAGAGTTATCCATCCTTGTCTGTTTGAATAGAGTTTTGGCGTAAAATATCGAGCAGGTTACCAAATTGACGGCAGTTATTAGTACTCATCTCGAGCAATTAACAAATTTCAAAAATCAATATCTAATAACTCTGAGCTTTGTTTGATGGTTTCCTCGACTCGAATCAAATATTTTTTACCCCCAAAGCCAAAGAAATAGTAATATAGGACCCTCTGATCGGATTGTTGTTGTTGGAATCTGTTGAGATGGGGACCCTCTTTTCGGATTGAGTACCTTTAAAGGACAAACCAATAGTTACAATACAATTATAACTGTTTTTTTTTAATTAAGAGCAAGAAGAGCTAATTGTGCTTAAGCACAATAAGGGATATTCCTTATTGCGCTTATAAGCTCAATAAGGGAATCTCTATTGTGCTTAAGCGCAATAAGGGAATATTTAATTGCGCTTAAGCGCAATGAAGAATATTCAAATTTCGCTGAAAAAGCCTTATAATGAATCTCTTATTAAAGAATAATATATTATATATAGTACATAAACTCCTTATAATACAGATGGTGTAGTCCATCTCCATTCTCCATGGCACAATGGGTGGAACAAATATAAGATTATTCTACTATTTGCAGAAGGGTGAATGGGTGATCTAATGAGAGATATATTAATTGTGTTTAAGTGGAATGGGAAGTAATTGCGGTTAAGCATAATAAGGAATGTCTTATTGCATTCTCATTGGGCTTAAGCGCAATTAGAGATTCCTTAAGTTATTGCGGTTAATCGAAATTGTCTATTAAATGTCAATTTTGATTCCCATAGAGATCATCAATGATGTCTATGCGCAAGGGCGACGTGCCAATCTTCTCTATTGGGATTCCAATTGTTGGCTCATTAAATATGCACATATGCTTAAGATACAGTCGCGCATGAAGCGCGCTCATTAAACATCACATCCTTATATTGGTTACAGTAATGCCCAAAGTAATTGACCACTTAACCACATCAGAATTATTGGTAATTTTTCAGGATTTAAAATCCTGAAAAATTACCAATAATTATGCTGTGGTTAAGTGGTCAATTACTTTGGACATTACTGTACGAGGATTGAGTTATCATTACACCTCAAATCCTTATATTGGTTACAGTAATGCCCAAAGTAATTGACCAATTAACCACAGCAGAATTATGGGTATTTTTTCAGCATTTAAAATCCTGACAAATTACCCATTATTATGCTGTGGTTAAGTGGTCAATTACTTTGTACATTACTGTATGAGGATGGAGTTAAACCTCACATGAGTGTGTTGGGGATTTGGACCTTGACTTGGGACCTTTTGTTTTTAACGCGACAAATGCGCATACACCTTATACACAAATTTCTTATGTAACCAGAGTTTTTCTTGGATAAGATGAGTTTGAAGCCTGCTTACATTTCAAAATGTCGTCAGTTTTATATTGTCTGCAGCGGAACTCAACGCGTTGAAGCAAAAGTTACAAAGGATAAAATGTGTATGTAACGAGACTATAATACAACTGAAAAAATAAATTGAGGGAGGGGTGGGCGATACAGGGAACTAAGGGTTGAACCGATATAAATTTGTAGAGCAATAACGACCAATGTTGACACATTATGCATCTGAACTCAGAGATCAACTCTACTGTTGCAACAAGGCTTTAAAATAGGGGGGGGGGGGTCAGAATCTTAGTCATCTCTATATAGTGCCAGAATAGTCATTTATGGACTTCTATAAGATGTTGGGTTGGTTATATGGACTCGGAGAAAAAGTGGTTTGTACCGATGAACTGACATAAATTAGTGGAGCGATGTTGCATCGCATCGCGACTGTACTAAAGCAGCAATGATATCAAATTGGGGGGGGGGGGGTCTTAAATTATATATCTCTATAGATGGCACCAGGATTATATAGAAAGGAATAGCAATTGATATACGTATACGGTATACTATAGTAATACCATAGACATATAAGTGCAAGTATCACATGATAAAATATTACGTAACGTGACTATACCGATGAAAGAAAGAAATAAATTGGACCGGGATTAGAGGTTGGGTTGGTTATATGTTGATAATTGGATATGGAATTCATACCGATGAAACGATGCAAATTAGTGGAGCGATAAAGACCAATGTTGACATTTATTCAGGCTACGCGGGAGAAAATAGGGGTTTATACGATAGACCGAAATAAATTTGTCGGGTGATAATGACCAATGTTGACCTATAAAGTAACGCGACTGTACTGTCGGATAATTATCAGGTGTAACCGGTCAAATATGGACTCTAGTGCCCAATATAGAACAGCTCAGAAAACATTCGCAGGGTCCTAAAATTTATTTAACACCGCATTTGCCATTAAAATCGATTTATATCGATAAAACTGTCATTTTTCAAAATTTTAAGCTGAGACTTTGAGTGTGTGGGTGGGATACCTACATATTCCTAAAATGACAGAGTACAGCACGTAATTATGTTTTAGATGGAAGAAATGAATTTTTTTCAATGATAAAATTTAACATGGAATTTACCATTAACATCGATTTATGTCGATAAAACTGTCTTTTTTCAAACCTTTAGGCTGAGACTTGGTGCATGTGCGTGGGATACATATATGTTCCTAAAATGACAGAGTCCATCGCGTAATTATGTTTTAGATGGAAGAAATTGAATTTTTTTCGATGATAAATTTTAACATGGAATTGTCCCATTCAAATCTATTTATGTCGATAAAACTCTTATTTTTCAAAAATTTAAGCTGAGACTCGGTATTTCTGCATGGAATACCTATATATTCCGAAAACGGCAGGGTTAAGCACGTAATTATCTTTTAGATGGAAGAAATTGATTTGTTTCGATGATAAAAATCCAGCGTCAAATAATCGCCAATGGAGGCTTCGCTTCGCATGGTTGGCAATTATCACGATACACAGGGAACACTTTGACGTTCGTACTCATATTTCACCAATTTTTGTACCTGGCTTTCCAATCCTAAGTTTCAAGGGGAAATGTCTAATTTTACTCTATTTGTCGTTATATACATATTATACATATTTATCACACCATTTATTATTTTCATTTTCATAAAAATAAAAAATAAAAGCCGAAGATGATATGTTTAAACTGTTTGAAGCACGAATTTGGCGACAACTTATCAGAGTACGTTATACTTGTGATAGTTACGTTACGCACACGTGTTCCAATATCCTATTGCGATAATCGCTTAACCCTTCAGTTTTCAACGGCATTTCAATTGGTTGAAATTAAAATTTCTCAAGTTCCAGCTCAACACGAATCTAGTGACCTAATTGGTAGAAATACTTTAGCAGTAATTCTTAGTTTTATAAGTCATAACTCTAATTTTATTGACGATACGAGCTCAACTTCATAATATGTCACTGTTTATGGCGGTGTTATCCAAACGTGTGCTTTGATAATGGTTATAATTTTATTTTGCGATCAAACGTCAGTGCAGCCCAGCAGAAACGCATAGGCACTAGTTCAATTCAGCAGAAACGCATAAGTCCTACGATTATAGTACACCCACTGAACGCGCTTCGCGCGTTGGTCAGTGGGTGAAAAAGGCTTGCTGGGTTTTCAGCATAACACCCTGTGGTTACCATTTGAAGCTGAATTAAGCAAGCTTAATGGTGTAATGGCAACATTGAGCATAACCCCCTGTGGTTACCATTTGAAGCTGAATTAAGCAAGCTTAATCGTGTAAAGGCACCATTAGAGTTATTATTACCATAAACGCGTGCATGTCGACGACAGCTCTTGGTTGTCTTCTCGTAATCTACATGTGCAATGTGTACGCGACCGCTGATTAACCCTTTCAGTGCCAGGGGCCGATCTCATCGGCCCTAATTTACGGTCTGTAAAATCGGCCCTAAAAAAAATTAAAAAGTATTCATGGTAATAATTTTGATGCCCATGAAAAACGTAAGATTCCCTGGCAATAAACCTACAAAATAAGTCTGAAAGTGGAATATAAGAAAAAATTATTAAAATTGTAAAAAATAATAACAAATGATGAAAAATTGTTAGGCCAATGCATTCTCTTATATATGCGAGGCGACCTATGGTCGACTCGCATATATAAGAGAATTCATTGGCACAGGGTATATGGGTTGATACAAAAATAGGACTTGGCACTGAAAGGGTTAAACAATTTGAACCGCACAAACGAAACGATCTCAAATTAACCGAAAAACATAAGAAAGAAAACAGATATTTTCAGCGCAATAATGACGAATTTGCTGGGAAATATTCCTCCGTTTTGAGATACTTCTTACCAAATTATGTATACCTAACGTTGGTGTCCGAACAAGCCATATATGTCAAAGATTTTATATTTGTTGTAAAATAGTAACATGTATTATCCCATTTCGTGCACAAACAAACCGGGGAAAATAACAAGCTCCTCTTGAAGGCATGTTTGCATCGTTCACCAGTTGAAGGCATGTTAGTTTCTTTCTCTTGTTGAAGACACATGTGCATCGTTGTTCCCATGCAAACAAACACATGAAATTTGTTTTTCAATATGTTGTTCAATAATTCACATGCAACTTGTGCTTTAAAAGATATTTTCAATAGAACAATTAGTAATGTGCTGAAAAAAATAGGCACATTTTCCGTCCCGGTTCATACATATTTATTGAAGAAGAACAAAGTTTATTAATAGAAACTCATGTTGTATATCCCACTCAAAGTTACTATTTTACACTCCCAAATTTATGCAGAATGTTCAGGGAAGAGATACACGATGTTTAAATCTCATTCTGCGTAGAACTATGATAGTGTGTGTGGGCACCCTCAACCAGACGAATTATATCTATAACGTCTCATAACGAAGAAAGCAACTCCTAGTCAAGCTAGCCACAATATAGGAACCCAACTTACGCAAATCTATATACATAAATGATATATTTGGTACAGGTATTGCGAAATAGTGAGTGATGACTCAATTAAACTCTGCTCGATTACTGTTGGTCACTATCATCGTACGTAATTTGTTAGTGAAGCTTTTTAGTGACATTGTATTGTCTCATTTTTACTGGCGCGCATAATATTATATCAATATTACACTGAAAAACATCACCGATATTGTGCATTATGACGGCAATGTGGGGCATAGGTGCAGCTAATATTTCTGTATATAACAGTCAGTATGTCCCGTCTGTCTTCACATTCAGCACAATAGACCACAGGAGATAAACGGTATGTAGACATAAATCTGATCAACACATTTTGAAGCGATACTATGATCGCCCCTGGTTAACTGGTCCTGCTAATTTGCTATGATGGTTCCTGCTGATTTTTTTTATAATGCACGTAGGGAAAATTGATGCTGTTAAGAAAAGGCTAGAATTTTGGAGCGCAAACCGCCACGTGGCTTTAAGTCAAATGACGGCTGCGAAATTATATGAACGCTCGTTATTCCTTTATATACTAAATTAAATATCCCACCAAGTTAAAACAGTGTATACCAGAATGGTGCATTATGTATGCTAAGGTGTGTTCATGATATATACGCAGACGACAGCCAGAAAACACAGACAATGCAAGAACAAAGGGACTTATGGTCGTTATTTAACTTATACTCTGAACATTTCCTTATTAGAACGACTCGTCAATAAGTATTTGAATAAAAAAAGGTTAGTTTGCCTATTAGGACAGAACTAACAAACAAGCATATGAAGCCGGTATATCAATACACTAACGAACACGCTGTAGGAAAAAACGACTATTTCTTTCATTTCAGTAAGTCTTTCAGAGTAAATTAAGCGAGCATATAATTCCATGCATTGGTCTATTTTATTCTCGATATACGAACGAGTTGGCCATACTTAATGTAATGCTTGAATATTATGCATGTATGTCACTTTAAGATCACTCAGCGTTACAACTGATATGTGTGAAGTTCCTCTAAACGGTTCTCTAATATTTTGTGGACTATTCGTTGTGGTTATTTTCAGTCGAGCAAGATACTGACTCATTACTGACCGCAAATTGTGAAGTCGAAACAAATGGGTGGATTTGATATCGTGTAAGATACAATGCATTTCATTTCAAAAGAGGCAACATTTCCATGTTTCGACTTTGCCGATTATTTAAAGCGTTAAGATTTTGTTGCCCAATATTTTCGCTGTAGATATTAAAAATGGTATGTGACACTGTGCTTATCCTCAATGTATTACGTTGGGTGTTGTTGGGGTGGACAGTCTGCATATACGTTAATAATGGCGTAGATTGATGCTTGGTGCAAAATTGGACGAGCATCACTGGATGAGAATTATAGAGAATATTCCTATACTGATGACTGATCTCATCATATACATGTACATGCAGACGAAGTCATGGCATCTCAAACCGATGAATGATACATTCAATTGTGAACGCTATAGTATAAAAAATAGACATCCACAATGAATGCACTATATTCAATAATTTTAAAATCTTTCTTTTTTCAGAAATCCAGAATGACTCGGTTTATTATCGTTATCGTTGCGTCGCTTATAGCTGGACTCCATACCCAAGGTAAGTTAATTATACAACCAGATGGGTATCCATATTGGATGATCTGGGGACTGTCGATTTAAAACGCGAAGAAGAGCCACATTCGCGCCTTTAAAAAACCCAAGTGATAAGAGAAACTCCAAACTGACACACCACAGCTAGCATAATCGTAGGTGGGTGTATGCAAATGACAACTGGGGAATCGAGTTCGAAACTTAAATATGCGAGCTGAAACGCGAAGGGGAGGGGTCTTGCTCATGGGAGATTTTAACTCCAGAATAGCAGAAAAACAAACGATTTAATACGATAATTTGAGCGTATTCATATCTTGTCCGTCGTTGATATACCGGCAGTTCGTTTGAATTTGAGCTTAACAGAAAATCAAAAGCCGGACAGCAACGAATATGGAAATAATTCACTATATGTACTTAGTTTATGCAAACACGGCAATTGTCATTTGCGTATCATAAATGGACGATATGGCCACGACAAATTGGAGGGAAATTTGACGTGTCGAAATCCTTGTGTTGCTGATTACATGTATATGATCGCCTCAATACCGTCGATTTTGAGGTTCTCGATTTTTCACCGCTCTTTTCAAATGTCCATAAATTTAATACCCATATTTCTAGTCGGATTGATTTCGGTAGTACAGAGACCCATAGAGATAGGAAATACGCCGGGACTTCCACCATGAAATGGGACGAAAGTAAAGGTGTACAGGCGTACAGTTCATTTACACTTTCAATACTACATTCGCTGAGAATGGGAGGGGGGCAAATTTTGGGCTTACTTGACACACACACATCCAATGCATCCGATGTAGAGCTAGCTTGCGATGAAATCAGAAATTTATTTATTGACTGAAACGGTGTTTTGTCGTTATTGAAAGAATAACTATAAACAGTGATTACACGCATTGATTAAATTACCCCGTGGGATCAAAATAGGACGATGCATGGAAACACAATACATATCCCAAACTCTATTTTATATGAAAAGGATAACCGAAATTAAATTTATTAGAACATTTCAACTTCAAAAGACCAGTCCAACGACTGGCTTTGTAGGAAAATGAAAAATAAATTCTCAAGTTGTTTAGTTGTAATATTCACGTTTTCATCCATTTTTCCTTCAGGTCAGATCATCAATACAGTCAACACAGGAGTGGTCGGTCCCACTGCCAACCAAGCTTCAGGCTTCTTTATGACACCAAGTAAGCAAGCCTGTACATAGTATGGGATTAGATACGATAGGCCCCAATGTTTATGTTTTTTGAAATTTCGATAACTCTTTTCTTGTTGAAACTTCTAACTTTTCTTGTTGATTTTGTCCATAAAAGTAACTAGTTCGTTAATTTATCATCCCAGTGCGATTCCAATATCATTTGGCAAGTGTTTTATTAATTGGAATGACATTTAAAGCGTATTTTTAACGAAATAACGGGCAACTAAACATACCATATTTCACACAACTTCGCAAAACGTATAAGAAACTCAGGGTGGGTGGTTTTGGGTGAGCAGAATGTTTCTGTTCAAATGACCCAAAAATCACCTGTATTTAATCTCAGATATTGCCAATCGTGGATTCAATGTAACCCGTACAACAAATGTCAGATATATTATATCCAGACTTGCAAGTACATGTAAGCTTATACAGCTATTATCAAAAAATGGCAATAAACGTTAAAAATCATACTTCATAAAGAGCCTTTGATCCTATGGATTGATATAACGCTAGTAATAGTGTTTTTAGTGGTAACTTATATATTTTATACTAAATTAAGTATGTTATAATAATATTTTTTATGAATTTTTGTGACACATTTGCGTTATGAATTATCTTGAATAAAAGTTAATTTCATTTTGTATTTTGGTGGTCAGTCGAAAACCGGCTTAGGGAATGAGTAACTGATTGTCGGAATGTTATTTAAATTTCTCTATTATCGAAGGAATCTGGAAGAAGGAAGGCATAACTTTATACGACCTTTTTTGATATTTTAGATAACTTCGACGGACCAAGCATTGATCAGGGTGGATTTTTCAACGCTGCAGGTAATTACTGATTTCGTTAACTTTAATGAGGGTCCCATTTGCGGAAAGTGAGCCAGATGAGATATCATTTAACATCAATGCACGACATTCAGACCAGTAATATAGAGTTATCTTTCGTAGCACGCAGTCTTGCATCTATGCCATTCTCAATGACTCGGCCATTTCCGCTTTGTTGGGGAAATAACCTATCCCATCAATAGAAACCATATCTGCCGGTCTATTTCAGTCATGTGATTGACTATGTGCATATTACTGGTACATACGTCTGTTGGCAGGAAGACTCGTCTATTAAACTTATTGCTATTTGTCACTATGTAATGCCAATATCTCCCAGAGCGCACCAGTCATACTTCCTTTCTGACTCTGTCACCGCCTGGGTACTAGTTTCCGTTTCTATATTTAGCGCGGGGTTTTCCGAACAAAATGGCGAAAACCGATCGCCCCAAAGTCAAATTTCCTATGTGCTTTGAGAACGATTCCCGCACTAAAAACTTAATGACAGAATGGAGGATCAGAGAGGTAGTTTTGTTGACGATTTCGCAAGCAACTCATCAAAATTGGAGCAAATTAGAACTCTTGTGTCTGACTTGCCATGCGTGTTGTCGTGACATTGTCGCCATGTGCGTTTTGACTTTTGTATTTTGTGTGCTTAACAAGGGCAGCATTTCGCTCTGTTCACTTAGTATATATCTTATTTTCGCGGAAGTCCACCAAATGTGGGTGACATGTCGCCGGTTGCAGCGGTATTACCGAGTCATCAAGGGAGGTAAACCCTGCATGGAGTTTGATGTAATGCATGATCAAGTCTGGTACTGAATGCATTGAATACATTCTGCTCCATTCACATATATATGCGTCAACGAGTCAAGGTCATCGCTATATTACCAGGGCCGTATATCGTATTATGGTTTATATTTATGGAAGAGGTTATTTCCTCAGCAAAGCATCTGTGCAACAAAACTATTTTGCTGAACACTTCTCTTTACTGACATCTTATGTGTAAACTACCACACACATTATGTCAGGTATGAAGACACGTGATATGGCCTATATATGTGACCCGCCATATCAAATCCAGTCGTAAGTCGGGATTTATTTACCCTGTGCCAATGCATTCTCTTATATATGCGAGTCGACCATATGTCGCCTCGCATATATAAGAGAATGCATTGGCCTAACAATTTTGTATCATTTTTTAAAAATAATTGTTTCTTACAATTTTTAGGACATAAAATAAAAAACATCCATTACTACATATATAGAAGCATATAGAAGAGTGTCGTCTGCTCATGTTTGTCTGGGGCTCTGTGTGGGTGAAATTATAAAATTGTTAAAGAATACAAGAAAACCTTATTAAAATTGTAAAAAATTGTTAGGCCAATGCATTCTCTTATATATGCGAGGCGACCTATGGTCGACTCGCATATATAAGAGAATTCATTGGCACAGACTTACGACTGGATTTGATATGGCGGGTCACATATACACTATGGAGAATATGGTCTGGGTAACACATATAACACAACCTCTGCTGAAATGCTGCAACGTCTTTTCGGCTTACATGCTTACATTTCTCATAGCCACTTGTATGTATGTGTTTTATATTTATATCAGAAGGTGGACAACATTAAGTTCGCTAATACATTAATACATTCCTATGTAAATTGTATGGAGCTCACAATGCAGCCAATGAAGTTGATGAAGATGATAATGGGGTTGCTACGAAATGGAGTCAGTAACCGTATTGCTATTCATATTCCTACAACATGGCTTCTTGCATGTATAGAACCAACACAATTAGTACGTAGTACAAAATGTCAGTGAATCAGTTCCATATTTTATTCCGTTTCACACGTAAAATACTAGTACGTAACATGTGTGTCGTTTTTTCAGCTGATGCCGCTTCCGTTGCTGTCGACGTCATTGGGGGATCCAATACAGTAATTCCTGGTTAGTTTAGTTAATATCTATGGGGGACCCAACACAGTAACACCTGGTTAGTTTAGTTAATATCTGTGGGGGACCGAACGCAGTAATTCCTGTTTAGTTTAGTTAATATATGTGGGGGGACCCAACACAGTAATTCCTGGTTAGTTTAGTTAATATCTGTGGGGGACCAAACACAGTAATTCCTGGTTAGTTTAGTTAATATCTGTGGGAGACCGAAGACAGTAATCCTGGTTAGTTTAGTTAATATATATGTGGGGGACTCAACATAGTAATTCCTGGTCAGTTTAGTTAATATATGTGGGGGACCCAACACAGTAATTCCTGGTTAGTTTAGTTAATATCTGTGGGGGCCAAACACAGCCAACACAGTAATTCCTGGTTAGTTTAGTTAATATATGTGGGGAACCCAACACAGTAATTCCTGGTTAGTTTAGTTAATATCTGTGGGGACCCAACACAGTAATTCCTGTTTAGTTTAGTTAATATATGTGGTGGGACCCAACACAGTAATTCCTGGTTAGTTTAGTTAATAGCGAGTTTGCGATACCCGTCGGACGGGTACGGGTACCGGTAGATCCAGGTAGATCGGTGAAAATCGTCACGGTCATTTGCGTACTTTGAATGCAGCACATAAAGCGATAGGGATTTGGAACGGGTAGATGTATCCCATTGACTGGTAGTCTTTCGCTAAAGTTTTCTCACTCAAAAGTACATTAGTTCTACGAAATAACAGTCAGCTATGCATTAATCTATTTATTGCTCGATTTCATATCCAAATCTCATTGATACATTTGTCATTTAAGCCATGTTTTATGTTCAAAGTATCGAGGCGGCTCCTAACACTAAGATAACTATGGAACGCCGATTTGTTTACTGACAACTGTCTTCACTCAAGTAATGACATGTTATGATTAAGAGAGTGAGTTGGCGGTGCTATACGCAGTCTCGAAACAGGGACGTAATTATAGGGGGTCTCCGCGTTGAGAAGGTGTGTCCACCTTCAAACAGAGGTTTGTGCGTAATTCAAATTGTGCACGCCGTTGGGCTCTGATTCCCCCCAACTGATCCTTCACTGTCCTGCATATTATTGTGGACTGTTCTAAATGGATCAGTAGTCTTGTTGCAGAAGTCCTGTAATGTGGGGGGGGGGGGGGTCCACCTTGCCGACCATGCAGTACGAGAACAGTTTTGTAGATATGAACCTGGAAGTTGCAAAATCATAACATCTAGTGGTCTAACACCAGGCAAATTCACGCCCTGGTTTGTTTTTCACAAATTAATTATCAGTATTGACGAGCCACTGAATGTGATTAGACCAGGGAATACCGGGTCGACCATGGTTCGGTCTGGTGTGAGAACGTTTTGAAATCTGAACATGAAAATTGATAAATTATTGACTTTCCTCAAGCTTTACATTTGTTGGATATTTCCAACCTGCTGTTGACCATATAGCCCGAATGTTTTTCTACCAAAAGTAGGAATATTTGCAAATGTTGGTCTAAAACTATAAAAACAAATCCCCACTAATACATTTTTGGAAAATCAAACTGAATGACAGAATAATTTCAACGTATGTTTTGGTGTGTTAGGTATATGCAATATCCAACTGTTGACAAAAGTTGGGGTGATACACCCCACCCTCTCGCCACGTCCCCTATCGACCCTTTGTGCATGGGCATAAGTACACCGTGAATGTGTTACACGATTGAATACAACCGTTCAGTTATTGTACCTTGTGTGGTGGTGACTGATTTCTCATTTTAATATAGATATTTGACTTTTGAACGGACATGGCGCATTTGAACCCAAAGACTGTTGTATATTGTAGTGGCCGATAGTGACACCAAATACTGATATACACACATCATATTCGGCACAATCTTACCGTCATCAGAGCGACTTTTAGCTGTTTTCTTTGTTTCGCATAGACGTGAAGCAAACGCTCTTTATTCGAACCATATAATGAATAGTGTACCATTAAACACCCTTTATATTTAACAAGTTTGGTTTTTATACGCCCGTTTGAAAAAACGGCCACATTATAGTATTGGTCTGTCCGTCCGGGCGTCCGGGCGTCCGTCCGTTAACCTGGTTTCCGGATGATAACTTTAGTTAGAGTGAACCAAATTCAATAAAATTTGGTATGTGGGTTTATTAGCCGAAAAGTAAGTTCAAGTTCGAATTTGGGTTCCGCCCGCCAATTTTCACCGGAGTTATTCCCCTTATTTGACGTTTTTTTACTTAGAAAATCCTTGAAATTTGTTGTCCGGATGATAACTTTAGTATAGTTTATCGGAATGAATCCATTTGGTATATTACTTTCCCCCACCAAAACACAGGTCAAGTTCGAACTTGGGTTCTGTCCGACCATTTTTGGCAGAGTTATGCCCCTTTTTCGACTCAGAAAATTCTGTTTTTCTTATGTTTTTTGGTTTCCGGATGATAACTCGATTTTGGAATGTTTATACGCAAACCCCGTTTTTTTGTGGATTACATATATCGAAATACAGCTAAAGTCCGAATTTCGTTTTAATCCGATAATTGTTGCGAGAGTTATGGCCCCTTTTTTGACGTGATTTGACTTAGAAAATCTCTGAAATTTGTTGTCCGGATGATAACTTTAGTTAGAGTGAACCGATTTCAATCAAATTTGGTATGTGGGTTTATTAGGAGAAAAGACAGCTTAAGTTCCGTCCACGAATTTTCACCGGAGTTATGCCCCTTATTTGACGTAATTTGACTTAGAAAATCCCTGAAATGTGTTGTCCGGATGATAACTTTACTAGAGCTTATCGGATTCAATGATAATTTGGTATATTACTTTCTCCCACCAAAACACAGGTCAAGTTCAAATTTGAGTTCCGTCCGCCAATTTTTACCAGAGTTATGCCCCTTTTTTACCAGTTTCCACCGACCCAAGAGAGGGGGTATTTTGCACGCCCAGTGTAGCTCTTGTTCTACCTACATCCGGGTTTAGACCCAGACAAATATCCAAGTTCTTGGGATGAATATTCCCTTGCCCGACCCTTCGAAAGATTCCAACCCATTACCAGTTATATGACTAAATATTCCCCAACTAATATAAGGGGCAATTTCGGTCTTATATCTGACTAAAAGTGCATGCATGTAGGACATTCTTGGACCCTGGGTCTAAACCAACACATTTTACACCGAATAATGGTTGGATTATTAAATTAGCGTAATTGTATATTTGTGCTATCATAACATATTTTCTCAGTCAGAAAATTCCATCTGTTCTAGACGACACTCGAACGGTCTGGGAAATTACTTATGAAAGCTAATTATTGAAAATGTTACCAAAATGAGTCAAAGAAAGACGCCAACCCCTTCCACTTTCGCCTCGTCCCTGGTTAATGCAATCCATTATCCACGCAGATGTCCATCATATAACCATAACAGCAAGTATAACGTCGGCCAAGAAAGCGAATGCGGATAACAATTTCTCTATATAATATATATTGTGCTGCAATTGGCTCACCATACACTACCCGTCGATATGCTTAATTCTACCCGTAAAACAGTTTGCGATTTCAAAACGTGTACCGGTACGGGTAGCTACCAGTACCCGTACCGGTACCCGTACCCGTTTGAAATCGCAAACTCGCTAATATCTGTGGGGAACCAACACAGTAATTCCTGGTTAGTTGAGTTAATATCTGTGGAGACCCAACACAGTCATTCCTGGTTAGTTTAGTTAATAAATGACAATTGACACCTTTCGCATAATGAACTATATACTGCTGATAAGAATAATGAATAACTTGTAGTAGTCGTAAATATTTTGGACTGACCAAAATCATTTTGCAGAGTTGAAGACTACGAATCATTTTGTAATTAAATAGTGCCGTTTCAACTTCTTGCCACTCATAGCAACGTGATAACTGTTGTTATCAGAACATTGTCAGTGGTAGGTCCGATGACTGAATGCAAAGCTCGCGTGGCCATACTTGGCTTTTCGAAACCGTAATCGTAACTACAGACATGGTGCAACGACAAGTTGTATAAAGAACACACATTCTAGTGACGTGTTACCCTATTCGTAATTCTTACAGTAGTAGTTCATCATGCGAAAGGTGCCCAATTATGCATCTGAGAATCCCATGACCAAGTCTGTAAGGTGCATCGCGCACGCGTTTCTATGTGCACTGGCGTGACAACCAAGTGAAATTATACGGCCCCTCTCGTTCACCATCAAAGCGAATAGCATCGGTGTATGGTCATACACACATCTGCGGAACGCGATGTGAAGTCCCTAACATTTGCACTTGTTATCAAAGCCCCCTCTTGCTTTTTTGAGAATATTTCCAGAGGTCGCCTATTCTAAAAAATAATACCCCCATTTACCGTCCCGATAGAAGGTAAAAAAAAGTATAAATAAAATCGATATTAATATATCAAACAGGGGGGGGGGGGGTCTGGAAAAAAATTGCACATATAGGGCCCAAAAAGTTTTTTTCCGACCTCAAGGGACCCACCACCCCATTTTTGCAAAAAAAATATTTTTTTCCTCCAAAATTTTGGGGACCCACCCCCCGTTTCTCATGTTTTTATCAAAATTTCAGAGGTTTTTTTTAGCCGTTCTTCAATAACTGTGTTAACTGCCTTACTAATTGGTAAACACAGATCAGAAAAATGAAAAATATACTGTATTTCCATATGTTTCCTGGTGTTTTCAGTATCTAACAATATTAATTAAGCATTGTGTAGGTACACTATATGTCACAAATTGCCCTAGACCCCATTATAGCCTTAATATATCGAGTGTGTTGTGTCTGACAGAGAAGACTGACCAGTGTAAATAGTGGTAAACAGGTCAGGGGTTCCGCAATTATATGTGCATGATCAAAGAACTCTTTAGTCTTATCCAACGGGATGGGGTGGGGAGGGGAATTGTTTTTTGGTTATGTATACACATAGATATATGGTTATTATACTGCCCGATATTAGTCGGCGGGTATATAGTTGACGTCTCGAGCCGTCTGTCCGTACAAACATTTTAGTCAGATGTCATATTTGATGCCCTATGGCATGGTGACGGACCAGAAATGGGGGACGAATATGCATAATATCGCGGGTTGTGACCACCAATGCCTACCAGAGTTATGGACCCTGTTCGACTTTATGAAATTCAGTCCATACAAAGTTTTTGCAATATAAGTTAAGTGTCGGTTGTCAAATTTTGATGTGGTTTGGTATGGTGATAGACCAGAATGAAGAATTGAATGTCATTTCTCAATGCATCTGAATGCATCACATTATTTCAGTTCATCTATTTGTAAGTGATAACAGTATACAATTAGTATTTTAGTTTCGTCTTGTTGAGCAGTAAAGCTCCCAGATGAAGTTCATAAATTCAATGAGAATAGCGTCACCTTCATTTGGGATTGTCTGAGCAGTAAACAGTAATGTCATTCATCATAACCAATTCAGTTTTATTTGGATAATTGTTGCAAATTAACATTACTTGCAATCATTCAAGATGAGAAATAACCAGAATGAATGAATTTGACTACATGCCAGAACAAGACAGTATTTCAGACATTAGAAATTTATGAGATACCCTTTTCAATTTCATGTTATGCAACAATCAGGTTAATGATATCTACTAGTAGTCATCATTGAGTATTCACCATGTAGTATCCAATTTGTGATAGAGTTTTATTACTTTTATTCAGATAATACAACTGGGTAATATATTAATTTTGTTACTAAATATTTCTTCTGTTGATCATAAGTTTCCTGAACGTTAATACGGTGGTCCTCTGTGAAGTGGTCCGGGATACTGTGAAATCCAGAATGTTGCTAAATCTGAGGCTAAAGAGTCACTTTAGTTGCCTATATAGCCCTATACCAACAAGCATGGTACTAACATGCTTACAAACAACATTACATGGTCAGTACTTGTAAATTGTTTGAAAAAAACCCATTTTGGAAAAAAATTACAAGCAACATTTTTTCCGCCTCTGGACCACCCACCCACCCCAGCCCTATATACAGAATTTTTTTGCAGACCCCCCCTGTATCAAAGCCCAATAATCCTTATATCCAATTATATTTCGGGAAATACCCGTACGCTAACGGGATAGAGTTCTCCATACCCTTGCTTCGTTTATAACGTCTCCGCAAGTCGCCTGTTCTAAAAATACCCACATTTACCGCCCCGATAGAAGGTGAGAAAAATTCTAAATAAAATCGATATTACGTGTAATATACCAAAGCCCATTAATCCTTATCATATATCGGGAAACACCCGTAGGCTAACGAAATAGAGTTCTCCACACCCCATGCTGTGTTTAGAACGTTTCCGCGGGTAGCCTGTTCTAAAATACCGGCCCATTTACCGCCCCGATGGAAGATGAGAACAAGTCTAAATAAAAGCGTTATTGATTTATAAACAGGTGTCCGCGATTCGTATCTACTATTTATATAAAACTTGCTAGAAAGATATATAATATCGTTAATTTATCTCTTAATTATTGTTGTAGTTGCCGAACCAAGCAATGTTGTGTCGGTAGGCCAATCAGACACAGGTCGATTCGACTCTGGACTCTCAGACAACGGATTCTTCGAATCAGACAACGGGGATTGGCGAAACGTACAGCAGTCAGGATTCGGTGGAATGGACAACGGACTGCCGAGCATGGACAACCAGAACTTCTTCAGCGGCAATGACGAAACTAACAACCAGAACTTCTTCAGCGGCAATGACGAAACTAACGGCTTCGCAGTCGCTTCACCCGTCGGTGTTTCCTCTGTCGGCGCATTCAGTACAGGTCAAGCTAACATCGTCTCAGTCGCTAGACCCGTCGGATTTAACGCTGTGTCAGGAGTAAGGCCAATCGGCACATATGCTACAGGTCACACCAGACAGATTGTTGGACCTTTGGTTCGTATCCCAGTCCAGACATCGAGATTAGCTCGGCAATTCACCACCCTCAACAGCGTCAACATGCTCAGACAGGTTCCCGTCCAGACCGCCAGCACAGCCCAAGTGGTTAGACCAGCTACCGTCGCCAGAACCCGAATGGTCCCCTCTGTGAGGCGCTTCCGGGTTGCCCGTCGAGGATTTATGCCAGTCGTGAGACAAGTACCGGTCAATATCTTCCAGAACATGCAGTCCGTCCACCACACTCCCGTCCAGACCAGACAACAAGTACAGGTTGTCAACAGGGTACCAGTCGCGTCGACACGATTTGCTACCACCTATCAGCAATCATTTGTTCCAACACAGACAAGACTGGTTCCCGTCTAAGTTATGAACTGTATCCCTGCTTGATGATAAGCCACACTGCAATGCTCTTGCTTATCAATAGTTGCCACCTTAATACCCCCTGTTTAATAGTCGATATAGATATATTTAATAACTGAATAGCATATATTAACAGTGGAATTTTACGCAAGCAGTACACTCGTTTATTCATTGTGACATTGATTCTCGATTTTCAATAATCAACGATCCTCAATAAATACACAAAAAAACTACATTCAGCGTAATTTTAGAAGGCTTTTAAATTCCCTTAATGAAAGTACTTTCACTTTTGAAATCTGCAATTGATATGAGGGTGTGTTGCTTCGAATATAGGGAAAGTACCTCGGTAACGGCAGTAGTATTAGTGTGACAGAGTTGTATCTTAGTGTAGGTCTGATTAAAGATTTACATCATTATTAAGCTCGGTATCAATGTGGCCTGTCCCTGTTTATATTTTCATCTTCATTCACATGTACGTGGCTGGTCCACATTTTCATCGATGTTGAATATTTATTACTATGTAGTATGTATATATTAAAGTGTAATTAATTTATGAACGTTCACACTTTAGTCCCGGACAGGATTGGGGAATATTCCCATATTAGGATGACGAGGGAAGAATAATTATAATACAGGTGTTTACATTAATAAAACGTTTTAATTCGCCCGTTAATCATAGCAGGTTACAATTATTTGCAATACTTTGCTGTGCACAATGAATAAACATTTCCGCTTCAATCAGAATGTCAAAGTAAAGAACTCCACTATTCAACTTAGCATCGAGTTTATATCTTAAATCGGGTGAAGCTCGTTATCTTATACATTTTGTCTACGTAATTTGGAAGGCGGTTTTAGATAGATTGACAAACATACGAAATAATGATGTGCCGGCTTCATATGCTCTGAAAAATACTTACCATTGGTCACAGCCGTTTTCCAGATGTTTTTAATTTTTCGCATATAACATAAATAAACGCTCTTTATCTCTGCCATATCAGGACATGGCTGTTTATATTTGAGACCGATATACACCGCGTTCAAAGTTATATTTTGTATAATTCCAATGCGTCCTTCTCAGACATTTAAAGCTCGTATAAAGATGGTTCAGGTATTTAGCGACCTATTTCGATACCGGGAACAAATCGAACAGCGAATATTATTAGGTGTATTTTTGGAGAGCAAACATCCAAATGGCTTTGAACACGATGTTGGGTCTCAAAAACAAACATTTGCACAGCATGGAATTGAACAGAGCGTTCCGTGTTAGTCTGTTCCTGATTTGGTCGAAATAAAGGGCGCTTGTTTCACTTCTGTGCGAAACATTGAAAACAGGTGAAAAGCAGATATATCAATATTTCGTGTATTTATCAACCTATCTTATGCATCCTTCCAAATTTTGGAAGAATTTGGCAGCTCTAATGAGCCATGCTCGTTCAACCCTCTCTTTGTATGGTGTCTTATTTGGGGAATCAGGGGATATCTCAGGCCAGAAACGCACACTGAAGTGATATTGGGTTTAAAGATTACCTGTTTTATTTAAGCCTTTCATGGAGGGAGCTGCGCTGGTGCAGAATTAAATTTCATGTGCCAGTGCATTCTCTTATAATATATGCGAGTGTCACGTGATCGTTAATGTACTGGCTTACAAGGTCAAGATAAATATTGTTAGCTACATATATTCTCTTATATATTAGAGATTCCCTGTGGGAGACTCGCATATATAAGAAAATTCATTAACACATGGTTTTCGCAACATTTAAGGAAGCTCCTGCATGGCAGGGTTAACACCATAAACTCACCAGCTGTACTTGTTCTTTTCTATGCGGATCATAATTAGATCGGACCCATGAGCCCATAAATATGAGGTATTGATTGTCAGGTATCGACTTTCAAAAAGATAATTTTCAGGGTGTCGTGTCTGTTGGTTTCGAGTATGGTCCATTTGGTTTGCATGGTACAACACGTCTTCGTGCAAATATGTTCATAATCGACATGTACTATTCAAATAGGTTCATATTGGATTATTTGGTTCTGAAATAAGCCGATAAAGGACTTATATCCGTTATTCCGTTTTATGGCGCGGTCCACAATGAGAACACATTTTAAAGAGCGTACATCTGGTTAGTCGTGAGTTGGTTTATTCTTGTTAGTATATTGTCCGTCCATAATGAACTTATACTAATTTATTATGAGTCGATAATGGCACTAAAACACTTTCATCAATTCGTTTTGGACTCAAAATGAGGCGATTTTACGCCGATTGTGAACCTAAAACAAATCCTATTATAACCGATAAAAACCGATAACGTGCTGATTTTCGGGAGAACGTGATGCGTGGTGAGCTGACCATTGGCTTAGGAAATTGTGAAGTAACATCTATTGTGCCATCTATTATATATTTAGGAAGATCTGTGTGTGTGGTGTGTGGGAGTGTGTGTGTGGGGGGGGGGGGGTGCGTGTGTGTGAGGGTGTGTGTGTGTGTGTGTGTGTGTGGGGGGGGGGGGGGGGGTGGGGTGTGTGTGTGTGTGTTCGCGATGAACTCGAAAACGGCCGAGCCGATTTCGATGAAACTTGGTATGTGGGGGTATTTTCTGCCGGGAAGTGGCATATTAATTTGCCCGTGAGACGTGACCTTGACCTTGAAATCGGGTCATTTCAAGGTCAAACGCCAGAATATCACGGGATTTCGACGAAACTTGGTATGTGGGTGTATTTTCGGCCGGGGAGGGGCATAAACCTATTAATTTGCCCGTGCAATGTGACCTTGAAATCGGGTCATTTCAAGGTCAAACGCCCGAATATCACGGGATTTCGATGAAACTTGGTATGTGGGGGTGTTTTCGGCCGGGGAGTGGCATGGGCCTATTAATTTGCCCGTGCGACGTGACATTGACCTTGAAATCGGGTCACTTCAAGGTCAAACGCCCGAATATCACGGGATTTCGATGAAAATTAGTGTCTAGGGATACTTTCGTATGGGGAGTCTCATAAGCCTATTCATTTGCCCGTGCGACGTGACTTTGACCTTGAAATCGGGTCAATTCAAGGTCAAATCGCGAATTTTGATGGGATTTCGACGAAATTTGATACATAGGGTTACTTTTGTCCACTGAGTGTTTTGGACGGGTCAAATCGTGACCCCGACCTGACCTTGACCTTCAAAATGATCAATTCAAGGTAAAATCGGGTAAAACCGGATGGATTTCGACGGGTACTTTTGTCGGGTACTTTTGTCCGGGCAGTGTTTTGGACGAAGTCGGGTCCACCTGCTAGTACTATATATAGAGAGTAAGTAATTTCGTTTCGATTATTGCGTGGAATAATACACAAGGGGAGTCGTGTCTGGTAAAACGCGGGTGAGCGGAGCGAACAAGTGTTTTACCAATAGGACCGGCTCCACGAGTGAATTATGTCACGGGATCATCGAAACTAAATAAGTATTCTGTTTTTATTATTTCACCACTACAGCTAATTTGTGACAAAATAATCCCCGATCACCTCACCGGCGACGTATTTCACAGGTGTGACATTTATCACTTTTAATTCACAGATAAATCCCTATAAATCACGACTAAGTGTGTAATAATATACACTCAATTGGTATACCATACATTAGGCCAGTACGAGTTTTCGAAAAATCCAATCGACCCCGCACTTCCGAGCCCCCGAGATTTCTTGCTATTTTCATTTGCAGTGACCCCTGGGACACATTGCACGGGTGTGCGATTTTTTATTCCGGATTGGCACGGTCCTTTAAAATAGGTTTTAATGGTTTTTAACGCTATTTTTAACATAATTTGATAAATCGACCATAGATTTGATCCAGATCTTTCCCTGGAGATCATGAGATTATTTTCGTGACCAAAACAAATTGTTAGAATGAAATAAGCCAATTTTTTTGCCATTATTCATAACGGTGGCCATAAAATTCAATTTATTGAATTTTTTCTTCGAAATTTCAGGCGTTTTTAAGAAATATGACGACGGAACAGGTTGATAACTGCATATCTGTCGGGGGAACATCGTCGCAATTGCTATCAAAAACTTCGGTGGACATTTGTCCATAAATAAATATAGATATATAGAATGCGATCCTTGTGAATCGGTAACAGGAGCGTAAAACTCAACCCTCCCCCCAAAAAGCCAGAAAAACGCTAATGCATAGGTTGTGCTAATGATCTCTCGTTTTCGCTAGCACCTATGCTAGTTTCCGCATATTAATACCAAAATGCTCTTCGGGAACCAATACTGAGCAAAAGAGAGCATGGAAATTTAAATTTAATTATAAATGCTGTTCATTGTAGCGATATGGATGACATTGGTCGTGATCGTCTTATGTTCCATGCAGCGCATATTATCACCCGATTCAATGACTCATGGCAAGTTGCTCTCTCTGAGCAGACGTGATGTTGAACAGAAAAAGAGTGTTAACAGAAACGTTCTTTCTGTAGCGCAGAACATCATCTTCATTGGGACTTCGTCCAGTGTGAAAATTCCGAAGCACGTCGGTTTGGGTCTGTCAGTATACCGGTACCCAAATGGACTCGAATGAGAATGCTAATAAATGTTCTAAATCGACATGGGATGTGTATCAGTTACAACGACATACAAACAATTATATCAGTGTGGACAGATATACAAACTGCTGGTGAGAGTTGTGTTGTGCCAACTAACATTGATGTGGGATTTTTCACCCACGCCGCAGCCGATAATTTCGAACAAAGAGCTGAGAGACTATATATCCACATTTTCGGATGTTCCGGACATTGTCATATTTCAAAGCAGGGTTCTTCGCCAGAAGCAGAAACATGTATCTGAACAGCAAGGAACTTCGGTAAACATGAACACTATTTTTGAATGCCCTAACATTAACATTAAACATGCATCTCCAGTTTATATGAGGGGGTTGACTTCTTTGCCTATTATGACACCCGAGAAACTTGATATAAATCCAGTTGATATTGCGTGGGTCACAACCAGAGCTTTCAGCAACAGACTTTTCGATTTGAGTGTCGGCGAACATATTTTACCATGTAGGGTGGACTGTTATCACAGTGTTATGCATATGAAGCTAGCATCGAAGATCCAAGGACCCGCAACACACGTTGGATACTGTAGAAATGTGTCTGCTCCTCCAAATGACTTTGACACTGTCTTCACCGTGCTCATGCGGCTCTCCGTAGTGGTCGGGAGGATTGTTCTTGACTATTGTGTGATTACATTTGACGAGGCATTATACTCAATAGCACAGCTGATCAAGTGTAGGAATCGCGATCTCTTCCCTCGATTAGTGTTGAGAATTGGTGGTTTTCATCGTGCGCTCAACTTCCAACGGATAATAGGTAAATGAATGCAGGATTCTGGAATTAAGGAGATTGTCATGGAATCTGAAATTTATGGTTCAAATATAACAGTAAAGGTGTTGGCCGGTAAATCACACAACAGGGGAATGAGAATGCATAAACTGTTATTCGACGCCTTGCTGAGATTAGAAATAGTTGAGTTTCTTAACTCCTTGGATCCTGTAGTGCTGAACAATATCAGAGACAAATTGCAGGTCCCAATGGATGATTTGGTGATGGTCTTCAGAAGCGGTGTTACTGATCCCATTGAAGAGGATGTGCTTAAAACTATTAATCATGTGACATCATCAATGTGTTAATTCAAAGACCCATTCTACAACTTTAGGTCGCGTTGCTGCGAACTTTCAGCCACGTTCGCATTTTGGGACGAATATCTGAGTATGGTTCAGTGTCTGTTGAACTGTTGCAGCCGAGAGAAACTCTGATTTCGCAAACCACTTGGATATGTTTGCGAAAATGATTCCGTATGACTTCGCATATGGCCTTTTGAACTACGCACGTTGGGGTGTCTATACCTTGCAGAGATGAGCACACTGGAAGACTTGCATCCAGATGTGTACACTGCTATGGGTCAGGGACTTCATACAGTCTGCCATTCTCGAAACGTTTCGGCAACATTCAACGGCGTATGGTCCCACCAGGGAATTGAGCAAACTCTCAATAGAGATTGTGGTTTCTTGCAATGCACATTTCGAAGTGAGAAGGCCATCGAGTGTCATGACCTTACAGCACATCCAAGAGCGGAAGTAATGTCGAACCTACTTACAATGTGTGATCTGAATGCTGGGTCAGCTTCACTCCACATGGAAGATACCAATCTAGAACCATTGCGGATGAACGGAAAGTTCTGGCAATCATGGAGAAAGTTGATTCATGTTTGACTAATCCATTTAAGGTTGATATCAACGCGAGCGATTATTCGCCCATGCCACTCGTCAATATAGCCACAGGCGTGGTACTTCCCAATGAGCCCCACTCCAAAGAACTCTTGTCGTTCCTTGAAAATGGGAAGGAAAGAATGAAAACATTCGTTGAAGATATGCTAGACAGTTATGATACAGTGTACATTATGGATCCGATCCGTCACTTCCTGGCGAGAATCCTGGTCCTTGCAAACGACAGGCAGATTCAACTAGACAAATGGTTCTGTTATGAACTATCCCTTGTCCCACTGTCGCTATTCAACATCGATGGAACTATGCGTTCTAGAACAAAAAGTGATCTTCTTCATCTTCTAAAAGACAATGTCAGTGGCAGTTCGCATCTGGAACCGAAGAGCATCGACATGTGGGTGCTTGATTTTATGGCAATTGTCTAGATGATATCTGGCAGTGCAAGTTCGAAACCTGACACTGTTGGAGTTCTGTTTAACACTGTTGAACGTTTAGTACTCTCAAAACTAACTTCGACGTGCAAGGTTGTTGACATGCATAGTCGCAGAGCGTTATGACAATGCTGATTCCACCAAGTCTTCTGAACGATCAAAGAGGTCAACACAAGGCAGCCTCTCTGAGCGAGTGTTCAAGACAAATGACACTCGTCTGCCCTCAAAAATGCTTGCCAACTCGAAGACGAAGAGCAATTTAGTGGAGTACATCTACGTTGAACTCGAATCACACCTGGCTGCTAGATTACTTACTGGGCAAAAGGTTTATTTGGCAGGTGGCTTCAAAGAAGGAAGAAGATGTGTGATGGTAGATGTCGTGGGACCAAACAGCTGTCCATATTTGAATTCTGATCACGAAGAGGCTGACTCTCGAATGTTTGTCCATGTCGTCTATTCTATTGAACGAGGTGGAATTAAGTCGGCGGCTTTCTGGATCCCTGGTAGAGATGTTGCTGTGCTAGGTTTGCACCACTTCCAATTATTACGTCTCAATGAGCTGTTCTTCCACACTGGTGTAAAACAGAAGGAACGATTTGTAGCTCTGCATGACATCGCGAGAGAAATTGGATCAGACATTTGTGTAAAGCGCTTCCAGCTTTACATGCGTTGACTGGCTGCGATACCTCAAGTTACTTCGTACAGCACGGAACGAAATGCGCCATGTCAACTGTGGAAAATCACGAAGAGATAACGAAGATCATATCATTTCAGGTTGGTGAAGATCCTGCGCACCTGTGTGACTTAGGAAAAGAAGCATGCGAATCGTTTGTATGTGCCATAATACGGGCTCTGACAAGATCAAATCAGTCGACGAGTCAAGATTCAAGCTATTCACCAAGAAGCATAGCATAGCTATAAAGGGAATAGCGTTTCGGATGATGAGAGTACAGATGAGGAATACGTGGTGGTAAAATATATAGTACGCAGCCAAATGATTGCCATTCCTATGTTTCAAAATATACATTATATACACACCAATTGCCACCAACAAAGAATAGTCTCAAACACCATATTCAGCGAGTCAATTATCAATGCTATTTTCCGAGGCATGCAACGAGTCCTGTCTTGAATCGTCCGTCTCCTGGTGGCTGCGGTTGGAGTGTGTGAGAACAGCACATAGATCCCCGTGATGTCGCTCGTGGACCCGGCTCAAAAAGAATTGGTTGAATTTACTCCATGCACATGCAAAAGTAATTGTTCCACTAAAAGATGTGGCTGAAAAAAACACAATCTCACATGTACCAGTATATGCGGATGCGACGACGACACTTGCGAAAACCTAGATAACGGGAATAGCGTTTCGGATGATGAGAGTACAGATGAGGAATACGTGGTGGTAAAATATATAGTACGCAGCCAAATGATTGCCATTCCTATGTTTCAAAATATACATTACATACACACCGCTTATTATTCAAGAAACTCTTTTTCTGGGTTGAATAATGTCTTGTCTAAAGAAAAACATAATAACCGAAATGACACTTCCAACTGATCACAAATATGCCAATTGTGTTTCCGTATTATGGTCCGTATATTAGCGCATATTACGAAATGGGGGGGTCAACTTTGGAGCCTTAATTATGATTATAAGAACAACCACACGAAGCTCATATACATAGGTTGGAACAATATATTCAGGGAAGTTATTATGTTGTGAATTATCATCAGAAATCAATACTGTGCCCGAGAAAATTCAATTCAATCGACAAAAAACTTTGAAAAATGGATGTCCCATTTGCTTTTTTGGTGGTATTTATAGTGGAAAGTTGTAAATTGTACGGGTCCGGTGAGAATATATCTAGCACAGATATTCAGAATATTATACTGCAACTTATCATACAGCGCCCGACAATTAATGTAACCCTTTCACAAAACAATATCATAATTGGTCAATTTCAGTTATCTGCGAGCGTTTATGGGGGAGGGTTAAGTTTTTGGATACTGAGTGCGTACTTGCAGGATAATTACGGTTATGTCATATATTTTCTGAAAGCGAGAAATCTCAGGAAGTTTTTGTTTTTTGTATCATCTCAATAACGTATCATGTGTCCGATATATTGTCATTAGTTCGCAAGACAAAAAACGAAAATTGAGTGATTTTTAAAGATTTTTTCTCAAAATACCCGAAAAGTTGATTTTATGTTATATATTTCATAACTGTTTCGCCATACATCTGAATATGTTGATATTACTGTTTGAAAAATGTCACATTCGTCGGCGATTAGTGAAAACTTGTGTTCTCCTAAGATATACTCATTTTTGCGTATTTTCGGGCTCAGAATCAAAAATCGCACTCCTATGGCATATGTACCAAAGGTAGTTTAACAACCTGGGACATGATTTTCTCGAGGGCTCGGAAGTGCGGGGTATCTCAAAAACTAGAGGCATTCTGAGAATCTCGTACTGGCCTACATGATGAAATTATAAATGTGATATAGCAACAGGGCATTGGAGTACAAGTTATGCAATTTATTGATGATCGTCCCCTCGTGTTGATTTGCTCTCATGAAGTAAGTAATGACCTGGTAGAACTGATCAGAAAAGGATATCAGGTTTGAGTGGTTAAATATTCATTCGTGATTTCAGACCTCCTGTGTTAGAGTATGTACAATCCAGGTTAATGCGATGTTGCGTTGGCCACTGGGGAAATATTGATCAGCCAAATGCTACTTGATGTGAAATGTCCATCTGTCTTACCCGAGACATGCACTAAATGTAAGTAATGAATATTTCCTCACAATTGGTCCGGAGCCATGGATATGTCTTTAAGTACATAAGGGTGGTGTAAAACGCTCGTAGTAAGCTTCTGACGAAACGACCAGATGTCGACAAAAATGATTGCACAATTTATTTAAAATAAACAAATAGTTAACGTGATGTGAAACACTCCGGTAGGGTGATCAAATAGAATTAGAGAATATGTCGAATATGGTGGCTCAAAGTAGTTATTTTTACGAATATTAATGGAAATTGACAACACACACTGTCATTCTTATATATATTAAGTAAATGCAAAGACTCTAGATAGCGAAATCATTTGGGTTAGTTTGTCGCCGATTGTTGCCTCCCGAATCGAGATGTAAATATTTACAATTGAGCGTAGTTCAGACGATGTTTTCTATGGAGTGGAATGGTCGATTTCTTTGAAATTTTCTTTGATATTAGTATAATGATACATTCCCCAGGTTGGCATATCGCCTGATCATCAGTTCTAACTTAGAACTTTTTCGCAGCCGAACATGTCCATAACATGTCTTTAATTCATCGCTCATCCTCGGTAGACCGGATAACAGGTCGATCACAGAAGTAATTAACCTGAATATTCGATTTGGTGTTTTATTCAACATTGATATAATTGCCTGGATCACAGTGATAACCGCATTGGCAAAATGAGTTGTCGGCAATATGAGTCCGTTGTTTATCGAATTTAGGTCACTACAATTATTTCGTAACCTACAATGTAGTACGTTCAAGTTTCGTCGTCCTTTTTTATAGTATGGTGGGGATTTTCAGAATATCTACTGCGACCCTACAAACAGTATACATTTCGGCAAGCAGAGTGTTGTTGAATTCGCCCCGACTTCCGTAGTGGCAACGTATTACTAAAAAGGACATAGACATGGTTTTGTTTGGGTTAAATTGTGTCTCCAACCACTGTCTAGACGACTCAAAATGACTTCAGTTAGTGCGTTAGCACAATCATTTAAAGTCGGTTGAACGCTGAAAAAGTGTCATCGGTGTGCATACGTGCAGGTGAAGCAATAACTTTGGCGAGGTCGCTAATGTATGTTACAAATAAGACAAGACATAGGATTTACCCCTGGGGCACTCCAGATATGATGCAATCGTATTTAGAGAATGAGTTATTAATTAGAACGTTGTTGACGACCATTGTGATAAATTTCCAGCCAGTTTAGCAGTTTCCCTTTCACTCTATACTGTTTCAGTTTAAAAGTCAGCCCTCTGTGTCAGACCATTTTAAACGCTTTTGAGATATCACAAAATATTGCACTTGTTGCCGAATATTCATCCAGGGCCTGCAGATAAGTGATACAATTCAATCAGATGAAGAGACGTGCAGTGCCCTTGCGTAAAATCAGATTGATACCAGTGTACAAATTTGTTGTCAATAAAGTGAGCATTTGGTACTTAAGGGCAACTTTCTCAAAGATATTTGCTAGGCAGGGTATAGAAGCAAAATAGGGCGGTAATAATTGGGGTCAGAGCTTCATTCTTTTTATAGATCGGAATCACATTGGCCTTCTTCCACTCACTTGGAAATATTTCACAGTCAGGTGACAGTTTGATCAGTTTCAAGAGTGATGTAGCATTGTTCCTTGGGGGACTAGAGCCGTTATTCCGCTAAGGCCTGATGCTTTGTTCCGTAGATGCTTCGATATGTTCTGTTTTCAATTCGACTTCCTTTGTATTTGATTCACATAATTTCACAAAAGGTGGCAAATTGCAGAATGTGTCATCCAAGTTATAATTATCAATGAATGCATAATTGAGAAGAGTGGCTTGTCAATGTCTTCGTACATTAGGTTGCCGGTTCCGTCGCAGGAATTGCGGCTTTCGTGTTTCTATTTAAAATTTCTTTAAAAGAATGCCAAAAATATTTCACAGATGGTTTATTTTTAATGTCATTCAGAAGCGTTTCGTAGTGACATTTTTTTTGTTGCAATTTTATTCATATTGTTGAGGATAATCCTAATGTTTTGACTGTCCAATCTGATTCTTTCTTAGAGTTAAGTGCTTTCTTACGTACATGGTCAATTTTCATAATCACAGTGCGAAGCTCTGAATTAAACAAATGTTTGTCTTTGTGTCTGATTAAGGCTCTGTGTTTTGGAAGTTTCGTCCATTGTACATACCCAGATTTACTACTTCAGGTTAATGACTCGGGTACTAGTAATAACTCCAAAGCCGCGAGACGCCACGGAACGTAACATGGTCAAAATGCCACATAAATTTAGTCAGAACGCCAAATAAATTTGGTCATAACGCCACACGATACTGATGGTGATGCAACTGCGATAATGATTCTGACTTATTCATGTTATATTTATTTCAAAGTTACAAGACAGTGTGGATCCCCAAATTAACTATAGTATAATGGTCGCTGATCTTGTCATATTTCGTCCCGGTTCCGGTGATCAAAATAGGTCGATTGATTAATTGATTGATTGGGGTTTAATGCCGCTTTCAAGTGAAAACTGATAAGAGTATGTGTTTCCTTGTGTGACGTGACGCCATTAGGACCTGCATTTGGTTTCACATATCCACTGCATGAGTGTGATCAATAAGGAGAAAAAATAATGCCAATCGTAATATAATGATTTAGATTCTGAATTAGAAGATGAGATCAGGAAATTATTTCAACAATTTGATGGCAACAGCCTACACTTTGATCTGATAACAAATTGAAATGTCCCGATGGTTAATCGATGCTGTTGAAAACTAACCCCCATTTGTGATGGTGTTTAAAGGGCACATTTTAGTTATAACCATACGGCAATTGACGACTTCAGATTTCTAAATGAATGTCCAGTGCAGCGCTACATATCTATAATTGTATAAGGAGATATTGTAAAAGTGGAGTATATTTTATAATAGAAAAGAAGAAACAATAGGAGATCTGCATAAATTGTGTCAAATTTCATCTCAGTTCGGACGTGGTTTCTTGAACAACTGACAACACGTTATATATCGTGTCCGACAACACTTCCAACAACTAAATGATACATGGAACTCCTTTTTGAGAAGTTTTTCAAAATAAATAAATGGGTTTAGAGTTAAAGTTCCCCATCAATATAATCGGTATGTTAAAGTCTAGTGCCGTAAACATGGATGTGCTTAGAAGTTCTATAATCCCGGTCACAACAAAACTTCAGAACGGTGAGGCACACAAATAATGTGGCCGGAGTGTTGGAAATTAATCTGAACCACATTCATACATCGTCGAATTCCAAGCACGATACACGCCCGTTCAAAATATGATCGGCAAAGTATACTGGTTACCTCCATTATGGCTTGGGTCATCTGATCTGACAGGGTCTGAAACATAGTTTAGTTTTAATTATGTTGAGGGAAAATTCTTGTCGATATGAATTTCAGTAAATTGTTAAAACAAAGTTTGTTATAATTTGGGACAAAGTCGGCTATTTTTGAAGTTTGTTCCTGATACTTCGAATATTCAAGTGGAAAACTGATAAGAGTATGTGTTTTCTTGTGTGACGTGACGCCATTAGGACCTGCATTTGGTTTCACATATCAATAAGGAGACAAAATCATGCCAATCGTAATGATTTTGATACTGAATCAGAAGATGAGATCAGGAAATTATTTCAACATTTTGATGACAACGGACTACACTTTGAGCTGATAACAAATTGAAATGTTTCGATGGTTTATCGATGCTGTTGATCAGAATACAATATACCATTCTCGATACATGGGTCACAATAGGATACCATTCTCGATACATGAGTCACAATAGGATACCATTCTCGATACATGAGTCACAATAGGATACCATTCTCGATACATGAGTCACAATATGTCTGCTTAAATCAAAGCTAAATTTGGCCATTTCAAGTATAATCTATACAACTTTTAATATCATGTTATTTGTTTTAGTTATAACCATACGACATTTGACGACTTCATATTCCCACATGAAGGTCCACTCCAGCGCTACATATCTAGTTGTATAAGGAGATATTGTAAAAGTGGAGTATATTTTGACATATAAGACACACCCGTTCACAATATGATCGGCAAACTACATTGTATACTGATATACACCCATCAGGGCTTGGGCCATCTGATCTGACAAGCAGGGTCTGAAACATAGTTTAGTTTTTATTATGTTGAAGGAAAATTCTTGTCGAAATGTTTCAGTAAAACAAATATGTCATAATTAGGGACAAAGTCGGCTATTTTTTAAAGTTTGTACCTTAAATAAATTAAAAAAAAAAATACATGTTATTCATAGTTTTAAATATTTTCAAAATATACAATTTAAAGCCGCATGACGAGTTTCGCTCCAAAATACACCTAATTATTCGCTTTTTAATTGTTCACGTCATCGAAATAGGTCAATACATACCTGGGCCCTGTTTCATGAAGGCAACTTACGACATAGTTGGGACTTAAGATGGTCATAAGTTCAAACTTCAGTCATAAGTGCGTTTCACGAACAAAGTCTTAACCTGAGATGGTCTTAACTTTGGTCTTAACTTTAAGACTGGTGTGAGGTGTCATAAGATAATCTTAAAGTTAAGACCTACGTTGTGATCCGCAGTTGGTCCGAAATGTGGATGGGATCTAGTTCATGTATATATTATTATAAACACATTTAACAGAATAACACCATGCTAGCACGGAGGGTGTTTCAGAAATAGTAGTAATTAATAACCAACTGGTAAGCTATAGCAGTGACGTGGCCAGTGGTTGCAAGATTGGCGGGGTGTCCGCTACTAACTGTAAACCGCCAAGACCGGACTATATATACATTTCTAATTGCTGTAATAAAAAGAATATATTTACATAGAGTTGAACATAATTTGCGATTCAAATCACCCAATCGCACTGTAGACAATAATCATGTTGAGACAATTAGTCCGAACATTTTCACATCGAGGATTGTATATGTACCCGTATATATATCGGCAAGATAATAATACATAATATGTGTCATTTTATTATTATTATTATTTTATTCATATATTAATGTACTCTGATCATCAGTGTGTGACTAAAGTTGAAAACTTATTGTCTATTGTAAGTTTTAATGCCACTTAGAAGTTTTAGCTCCAAAATAAATCTAATAACATTCACTTTCGAATTTTTCCCAGTATCAAAATAATTGATAAATACTTGAACTAACTTTCTACGATCATTATATGCCCCAGAATGAGGCATTGAAGTCATAAAACATACAACTTTGAGCACGATGGCTGGTTACCAAACACAAACAGTCATTAGAGAAAATTGCGTTCCGCGTTAGTCAATTCCTGATGCGAAAAAATTATAAAATCTGGAAAATGGTTGTGAGCATGGAAACTATTTTATTTGTCCACCCATGAAACCGCCCTATAGCAACATTTCGTATATTTGTCCACATATCGTATACCTCCTTCCTAATTACGTAGAGAGAATTCGGAAGCTCGAATGAGCCATGCCCGTTAAGATATAGCTAAAGGTATCCAGTGGAAATGACCAGAACTTTATGGTGAATCTCAAATCATTATCATGTTTGGTGGTTTGCATATCGAAGCGGCGGCTTTGAGAACTGTGGGCGATTTCCTCAAGGGCAGTGGTTGGAAAGATCTACTAGTGCAGGCAGGTGTGGTAACATCTGGTGTTGCATATTCTCTCCTGAAGGCATCACATATGACGAGAACAAGACGGGCTCATCAAGTGACTGCGTGTGCTCTGTATGCAGCTTTGGACGATGCATACAATGAAGATGGTGGAGAGGGTGGGTCTGTTCAGAGCATTGATTAATGGTGTTCGCAACAACAACAAAGTCAGCCAATGTTTAAGTTCTGGTTCACCGTCTTCAGTCACAACTGGCAATACTAATCTTTATCCGATCCATCAGAACTGGAAACTTCGGGCTATATATTCAGTCTCTTGCCAGACTAACCGGATGGTTCTTTGCTCTTGATCACTATAATTATGCAAGATGGAACCCAGTTCACATTAGGGATATGGTCACATTACAACGTCGGCATCCATCTGTCTACACTGCATTCAAGAAAGGAAAATTTACTGTGGGAAAGACAACACACGCGTTCTCTAAGATAGCTATTGACCAGGCCCGCGAGAAAAAATAATGCTATTGTTAAAGGCGATGGGGGCGCAGTTGGCTTGATGGATAGCCCATCTGCATTGCAGCGATGGATGGTCAGCCGACCAGAGATGGCAAGGCTCATTACTGAGTTTAAACTGCAGTAGACAAGAATAGTACAAATGGCTCTATAGATATGCCTCACCATGAAGATAGGCCAGCATTCCAGAAGTCATTCAGGCAAGATGTCGCATCCCTCAAGTCGACACTAATTGGCTATGGTAATCCATTTTCAGAGAAAAATGGCGATCCTCTGGTGATCACTACCCGTGACACCCTACCAAGCAATGCTGTCGACACAATGTATAGAATTGAGGAGTTGGGCCGAATTCAGTATGAGGATTATGTCAAGGCACGGTTTGTGAACATGAAGAAAATACCGCTTGACGAAACCATCAGCAAGAATTCATTGCCACTTTTAAATACACCACAGAAGCCCAACGACAACAAACACAAACTGTAAACGCTTTGAAGAGTGATATACACTTATTTTTAAGACTGTATGTCGCTTGTCAAGTTCGTGACGGGAACCTTCTGACTTCTTTTCTCACAAGAATCACCCATATCCACCATCTCTCTCTAAAGAAGGAAAGCTGAGATTCACTTCTAAATGCGACATTGTTAAGTGTCTAGAAGCGTCTGTCACACAAGAGGATGAGACAACGGGTGAAGTGAGATCAGTAATCCGGATGTCGTGGTGCTTGATGGCTCGGCCATCGTTAACATGTTGAAACCTGGATTTGCCAGGACATTCGGGGAGTATTCCCAAGATGTGTTTATACGATATGTTAACTCATATCTGGAAAAGGCTCAGCGTGTGGATATTGTCTGGGACGAATACCGGGATGGCAGTTTGAAAGAACAAACTAGAGATAAAAGAGGGAAGGGCAAACGCCGTCGAGTGGAACCTAACAGTACGATTCCGAAAAACTGGACAGAATTTTTGAGAGAATCGGATAACAAGAAGGAGCTATTCGTTTATCTGGCACATGAAGCTGTAAAGATATCAACTCACAAACAAGTCATTAGCTCAATTGGTCCGGGAGTTATTTGCCGACATCAACAGGACAATGGAAAGCTGGACAATTGCTATCACGAGGAAGCCGATAGTCGCATGATGGTCCATGTCGCAGATGCTGTCTCTAAGAATTTTAACTCAATTGTCATCAGAACAGTAGACAGTGATGTTGTTGTGTTGGCTGTTCATATGTACGCCCGACTTGGTGGGAAGCCGTCAGAGCTATGGATAGCGTACGGAGTGGGCAAACATTTCCGACAAATCCCTGGTCATAGAATATCAGCATCTATTGGGGTTGACAAGAGCCTAGCACTCCCGGTGTTCCATGTATTCACAAGTTGGTGTCAATTTTCACGTCAAGTACGTGCCAGTGCTAGATATCACTAGGGATTTGATTATTTTATGAGAAAAGATTCGTTCAGAGTAATTGTTCATACTTTTTGAAAAATAACAATTCCACAGACATTTACATTTTTACCTAAGTGAGTCAATTGGAACTAAATGACACACATGAATGCAGGATGTTTGGTGTTCAAAACTATTACATATTTAATAAAAAACACTATTCCACATAAACACAATTTGTAAAAATGATCTATCTCTCTCACAAAACATACCCAATTATTTACAATAAATAAATGGAACTGAGTGACATCAAAATTTCTAATTAATCGGACTATGAGTGATTTCGGTGAGGATGCAGAAATTGGTTATTTAAATGGATCTTCAAAAAGTATGTTTTAAAGTAGCCAACACAAGCCTTTTGACAACTTTGCAGGATGTGATACGGTATCTGGATTTTCCGGGAGGGGTAAGAAGACAGCTTGGGACACATGGTTAAAGAATCCGTATATCACGGAAACATTCAAGAATTTGGTTATTGATCCGACTCTGACAAATGTGGATGATTCAATGGACGTTATCGAGAAATTTGTTGTGCGGTTGTACGAGAAGTCCAGTGAATCCACTACTGTAAACGAGGCGAGGCTGAGTTTATTTGCTCAAAAAGGTCGGGATTTGGTGAATATACCTCCAACAAAGAATGCATTGGAAAACCACGTAAACAGATCGGTGTATCAATCAGGCCACTGCTGGTACAATATTGATGCTGGGTATAGCGCTCCGGAGCCAGAATCTTGGGGATGGACAAAGAGCCCTGAAGGAAGTTGGAGTGTGAGATGGACTGATCTTCCAGAAGCATCCAAAGCTTGTCGTGAACTATTGCGATGTGGTTTGCAAAAAAGGGTGCAAAAACAATTGCAAATGCTCGAGGGCATCATTAAGCTGTACCGCTCTATGCAGTTGCAATTGCAATTAAGTGTTGCCAACAATGGCAATGCTGCAAACGTTTCCAACTCTTTAGGGTGCGTTCACACAGCTAGCAAAATTGACTGGCGATTTGTTATGAATACTTCATTGCACATTCCTGAATGTCACTTATTCGAATTGCAAAATGAGTATCTTCGATTGTTTTATCCCTTATTGGAGCGAAAAAATACCACGAGTTATTGCACGATTGATTCTTATAATATATTAGAAGCTTATTTTCGAGCACATTTCAGTTGTATAACTATAGGGAATTGCATATATATATATCACTGTACTTGTACATGTAGCTGTTCATATCATAGGATTTTATAGCACTTAACGTCAAACTCTCTGTAAATTTGCCAGCGCGTGGACGTACCCTTAGTTGAATGCATAAGTACTGCATCAGTGATTATTTCTAAACTTCATTTTTTAAATGTGGCTAACACGTGTGCTGATTCTTTGTAAGTTATGAAATCTTTGCAATCAAGCAGGGGTTTATTGATCATAGTATCATAGTATCACGGTTGCATTCAGAAAATAATTGCGTTTGCTATTGCACATGTAAACAATTCATATATCATACCTTGTCGTACATAATTCGCATCAACCCTCATAATAAAAACATTTGCTTACCTGTATTTTGAAGAACTACAGTTATTATAAATATCAGAAATATTTAAACTTTGTGGTACATGTGTGTTGCGCGAATGATACCACCATGATTAGAAGCTTGTCGAATTGTGACCAAAGTGTTATTATAGCTGCAAATATATAATCGGGTAGCTCCATAGCAACGGTTGCCAAGCAGTTTGTTTTGCCAATGGTCGATATTGTCCACACACATTCGCTAAAATGATAATTTGACATAATGTTGAGGCGGAGGATTGTCATGATCAACTTTCAGACAGTTTTATATCATATAAATTCGTCTCGTTTCATTATAACCATCACGTATAGTAATCAAAACATAGAACCCATATGTACATACAATTGTTTTTTCTGTATTATATATATGCCATTCCACCATCTTCTAGTCTATAACTTGTTTGCAATCCTTAAATTTGTGATATATACCGGTATATATATATACAGAGTGATTTATCAATGTTTATATTTTCTTGTCAAAGTACATTTTCATGAACAATAAATATACATTCACCTATTACACGCCTCAGTAAAATGTTGATATACATAGCCAATAATAGGGATTTTCCAACAAATGGCGGCCATTTTATCCACCATTTTGAATCTACCCAACTATAACGGAAACATGGGTCAATGGATATACAGCCTAATCCTTTCCAACACAAATAGATGTATAAAACATTGTTTTTCGATCAGAAACTGAGTCAAAACGATGCACAATTTTGAACTGGTGGAATATCATGGGATTTTATGGGCGGAGCCAGAGTAGAGCTTTGTGGCATGGTCTACATCAAAATAAGTTATCAAATTTGACTCATATAGCAATATAAGTTTAGGATTATAAATTATGTGTATAGCATATCTGGTCATGCAGTGGCATCGTTTTGGTGACAAAATTTAAATGTTGAACCACTCAAATGGATTCGTAGAAAATACCAGTATTTGTGATTGCCACAAGCAAAAAAAAAACCCACAAGATAGTTGTAAAAATAATATTGAAGGAACATGTCCACATCTGAGTAAAGCTCGCGTGCAAATGAATCAACTGTGACACGATAGCACCAGTCGGCAGCCGCCACTTAGACACGCCCTCACTCGAGATAATTTACAGCTCCACCCTTTGATTGATTGTTTGACAATTCTAAACCGCGATGAAGAAAAGACGGATTCGTCATCTCAAGTTTAGCCTGGGTAAAGCTGGTTTAGCTGGACCGCCGAATTAGATGGTTTAGTTGCCGGTTTAAGCTTATAAAACGCAAACAAAATATCGAAATTGACAAAAACTTATTCCCACAGGCTTTATAGGTGTGAGTGCTTCTCGCTTATAAATTTCCAATCAAAATATGGTCGCTGTCGTAATTATTGATATTCGCAATCAATAAAGCGAGGCGGTCCGCATTAGGAAAGTACGATTAATAATCTCGACGATACAGAGATACTATTGCTAAACGACTGAACTGGCTGGACCAGGTTTAAACCAGAGATTACTAATACGTCACTTATACCTGCGGTCGCGGGTTTAAACCACGGATTTTGCTGACTCACGGCGGTTTAAACCTAGAGGTTTACGTAGACCAGGTTTAAACATGAGATGACGAATCCGGCCTATATGTTCATCCACTACCAATGAACCCTTCCATGACCGGAGTATTCTGAACAATAAAAAATAAACAGCACATTATCTGCTTATAATAGAACTTGTTTTACGTAGATAATCCACTTATAATTTTGAGTCGATAATGTGCTCGAACATTTTAGTCACATTATCGACTCATAATGAGGCGATCGATTCTTAGCAGATTATGTCGGCACAATGACAAGTAAGCCAACTCATGACATTCAGGTGTACGCTCTTTAACAGATCTTTTCACTGTGGCCCGCGCCATAAAACGAAATAATGGGTAAGAGTCCATTATATCCTTATTTCAAAATCAAATAATCACATTATGTGCCTATTTCACATTATAGGTCGATTATGTGCGTATTTCCGCGAGGATATGTTGTCCTGAAAGTTAGCGAAAACCCTGTGCCAATGAATTATCTTATATGCGAGTCTCTCATATGGAGCAACGCACATATAATATAATACATTGGCCTAACAAGATTTAGCTTGACCTTATGCGAGACTCGCATATATATAATAATGCACTGGCGAAGGATCTTTAATGCTGCACCAACGCAGCTCCCGTCATGAAAGGGTTAAATACCCGGTTTATAATGCCTATATGTCTCGAAAAGACTTATTAAAGGGGTATAAATCGTCGGATAAGGAACAGGTGGGACTTTACATTTTTCTTCAGGATGTACCATCGAAGCAACATATCCTCGCTCGAATAGGTTCATAATCGACCTATACTATTCGCATAGGTTCATATTGGGTTAGTTGATTCTGAAATAAGCCGATGGTGGACATATATCCGTTATTCCGTTTTGTGGCAAGGGCCACAGTGAACACACATTTTAAAGAATGTACATCTGATAAGTCTTGGCTTATTCGTGTTATTGTCCGCCCATAATGAACATCTACTAAGTCATTATGAGTCGATAATGGCAATAAAACACTCTCATTTTCAGTTCGTTATGGACGGAAAATGAGGCGATCCTACGCCGATTATATGGACCTAACACAAATTCTATTATAACTCGATGTTAACACAAGTGGCAAAAACATGAAGTGTAAATTCACACGACAAAGCCAATGACCGTAGATACCAAATTCAATAACACGCCACTCTTGTAGTGTTTTAACAGTTTATTGGGTGGGCCATGTCCATTGTCCATGATCGCACAATAAGGCGATACAAGTCTAATTTCATGTAACAAATATATAACACTGCGAGTTGTATATAGAACACACGCAGGAGATATTAATCTATTTCGTATATATGTAACAATTATACTATAACGATTGTGGTACATATATCGAGACCGAACGCTTGTGATATAGATACATTTACAAACATTTACGATATTGGACACTGAAATTATTAAATATCATGACATGACCGTGTGTGTGTGACATGGCATCGTCACTGCAATGCAAGTGCCATCGCATGCCAATAGACACAAAACGTACTACATGTATATAATTATACGTGTCTTATAATGCCTAATTCAATAATGTTCTAGGCACACAAGTTGTTTTTTGTTCACATATTGTCATGCATACCCATATATGTACCTTTGTCATTTGTATATATGCTCTCCAAATTTGATGGAGGTGAACAATAAACTAATTTTTATCGATAATGGCACTAAAACACTCTCATTTTAAGTTCGTTATGGACGCAAAATGAGGCGATTCTACGCCGATTATGGACCTAACACAAATCCTAATTCGACAGCGTGCTGATTTTCTGGAAAACGGGTTGAATGAAGAGCTTGTGTTCGTGCGGAAGCCACTCATACCGTATTCTGTACAAATATTCTTTTTTATTCCCATGCTCAAATACACAAATTAATCATGTCATCTTGTTAAGATTTTTTGTTACGCATTATTTGCGGGGATATGACGTCGCTATGTTGACAACAGCTGGGTCCTAATCCTCATGTATATAAATTATATACAATACATTTGTATAATATTGTTTAAAGTAAAAAGTTCGTGCGGAAAGTTGGATAACGCTAATAAATTGATATATACAGGAATTGACAACAAATTTCGAAGTGATTTTGTGATCAGCGACTACATGAATGGGATAGAACCTCACACCCGACATGTGGAAGCAATCGCAAATAACATAAAAGGTCACATACCCCACGTCCCCCGAATCGACGTTTTTAATTTTTATTTAAGAACAAAGAATTCAAATTCTGGCAAAATTTGACTCATACTAGACGATGGCATGCATGTACTCAAATCTGAGCCACTCGCCAAGTATCAAGAGATTATTTCATCGGACCGTGACCGTGCCTGCTTCTTCTCAAATGTGAACCACGTACCAAACATCAAGAAATTCTGTTGAACATTTCTCATCACGAAAACAGCGCTTTCTAAGTCGAAAAAGGGGCAAACTCCACCAAAAATAATCTGACCGTGACCATATTCGAACTTGGTCTGCGTCTTATCAAATTTGAACAACATACCAAATACCAAGAAATTCTGTTGAATTTTGTTCAAGTTACCATGCGGACAACACGAAAACAGCGATTTCTAAGTCGAAAAAGGGGCATAACTTAGTCAAAATCATCGGACAGTGACCGCATTCGAACTTGGCATGCGTCTTAAATGTGAACCACGTACATAATAACAAAAATATGATGAATATTACTCAAGTTATCATGCGAACAGGGGTGTGGGCGGACGGACATACGGGTGCACGTGCTGATAATAGTCCTCGGGGCACAATACATAATTTGCTTAGGATCATTTGTTGCGCTCTGGTTGTCGATTTCAAAGACCAATCGGACAACACAATTGTTGAACTTTTCCAGCGAGGTGACTTTCATATTACATCCAAGGAATAGCATTCATGTTAAAACTGGACTTCTGGTTTTCCCAGCGATAGTGGATGTGCTAAAACTACGAAGCGAACTATCGTGTTGGTAACCGAACTATCGGAAATAGCGAATGTCAAGCAACCAATCACAAACGTGGATTAAGCTTTGATTGTCACGTGATATAAACTGTAATCTGTCATGCTTGACGGGCGATGTTAGAAGTTTTACCAATCTAAACATCTTACTGCGCCCTCCGTGTGTATTATTATAGAAATTGGAATTTCTGCGATACACTAAACGTTGTAGTGCAAGTTTCGCCGAGGTCGAGTCCGGTAAAAGGTGTGGTTGGAATTTCAATTTCGTTTATTGTTTGTTGATTTTGGTTTGTGATAAGCTATGCCAATTACAAATAGAAGAAATGAAAAAGATAATTTATAAAATGCGTATGTCAATCGATACGTATTTTAAAGAGTGTAGTCGGAGACATTAGAGTCAGCCACCGGTCCGTTAATTAGGTGCTGATCGGTGTGACAATTTAAAGTAAGTCCCCTATTTGCGGAGTTCCATTTTTTTCGGAGATCCCGAATTCACGGAGTTCCCCTAAAATGGTCGAAATATGTTGAATTTAATGAGGGAACGGGTGCGTATATCGCAATTGATACGTATTTTAAAGAGGTTAGTCGGATACAGTCGAGTCAGCCATCGGTTCGTTAATGATGTGCTGATAGGTGTGACAATTTGCAGTAGGTCCCTATTTGCGGAGGTCCCCGAATTCGCGGAAATCCCCTAAAATGGTCGAAATAGGTTGATTTTAATGAGGGAACGTGTGCGTATATGTCAATTGATACGTATTTTAAACAAATAACGACACGATCATCATACTAGTGGTTTGTTCTATCAATTATATCATCATCATCACCATCATCGTCGAACTCGTCTACTATATATTTTGAGACTTCCGTATATATATATGTATATATGTGTGTGTGTCCTTTATATACTTGATAACGGCTCCGCCGTGTAAGCCCAAACTTGCTATCTAAGGCTAAAAAACCACGGGCAGTATCATCGGACCATTCGCGAGCCTGTGCAACAACTCATTCACCCTTCAACTGCCTTCGCGATGGGGATTGATGGGTTAATGAGTTAATGATTAAAGAGCTTTCGTATCTGCGGTGTCGTTGTTAAAGAGCGTTACATCGGAAATATGCATGCATTTCCATTGCATAGAACTCGCTTCTACGAATCTTCCCAAGGCTGGCGAAATTGTTAACAAATGCGTTTATGTCTCTTCGATAATTGCCTAATACAATCAAAGTGTCGAGTCTGTCCATTTTCCCACGAAAAATGTATTCTAGGACCACCGGGTTCGAGATATTTTATTCTTTCCGACATCGTCATTTTTGTCACTCGAAATCACTCGATTCGGCGTCAATTCATCCTTTGTGAGGCCTTCTAAAATTATGTCTTCAATTCCCAGTTATGCCCCAGGGTGTGGACTATGAGGAGAGATTTATTGGAAGTCATAAGATATTTTGTATTGCCCGCGATCAATATGTTTGAGTTGATTCCATCGATCGTCTTATGTTTCCGTTTTCGATGCATCGCGTAAATAACGTACTTGCAGTAAATCGTACCTCTTGTATTTGCAGTAAATCAGACGTCCGTGTTCCGAACGTTCAATCTAATTATTACACGCAGACACACGAAGTCTCAATTTGTTATGTATGGTCAACTCGGGACGGCGAATATTTTTGTCGGGTTATATGATATGCCTGTACGGGGTTACCTTGAAAAACCAAACTTAATGGATCGACCAAAGCCATGGGACCAATGCCGCCAGTGGCGGGCTAATCTGCTAGTATTTTATATAATAGAAGAATGAGTCTATGTACATTTTGAATTGATCGAGTGTTGGAGCCTCAACAGCGAAGTCTGACAGGGAGTTCCAACTATTTACCACCTTCTGCGTGAAGAAATATTTTCCTATGTCCTTGTTAACAGTGCGCATCGGTAGCTTTTTATTATATCATCTTGTTCTTCCTGATGAATTTCTTTCTAATAAGTCACATGTATTGATATTGTAATGACCATTCAACAGTGTATATACCTCGATTAGATCTCCTCTAAATCTTCGATATTTTATAGACATCGGATTAAGTCTCATCATTCGGTCTCGGTAGCATAGCGTTTTGATTTGACAAACTAGTTTCGTTGCTTTTCTTTGTATTTTATCCAACACAATGCTTTGATATTTGTGATGTGGGCTCCATGCAGAGCTACAGTATTCGATGATAGGTCTGACCATGCTTATGTAGAGCGATCGGAAAGTGTCAATGTCCAAGTTCGTGACACTGACTATGCCGATGATTTGAGAAGCTTTATTGTTTAAGGTTATTGTAGGAAGGCTAATCTGGCCGTGTCAAATTGAGCTATAGCGATGGCATATCTCGCAGGACAACAAATTTCGGGTTTTCGTGAGGTGTGGATGTCTGATAGTTGCAGTATGTAACTATTATGACCGCGTTAATTGCTTTCGATGTTTTGGTATAAACAATGGCAAGGCCACTCTTGAAGATTTTATGGCCGGAACACATTGCCTCCGATTTTTGATCCGCATTTAGAAGCTTTTTGGTGTGGTGAATGAGAAACCTGCAGTAATAAGCCCTAGTTGTTGTGTAATAATTTGAAGGATTAGTTGTTTTAACGGAATTCTGAGGCGGTGCATTCGTGTAACCAATATATTTTATATTATAATTTATATTTATGCCTAATCATATGATCTTGAGGGCGTTACCATTTCTGATTATGGTTTTCTAGTTATAATTATTCTACCCTTGTGATCTCAACATGGGACAATCTTGTATATCAGATTGGATGGATATAAACTTGTGATACAACATATGCATTCAAATGGCAATGCAAGGTTCTAATATGAATAAAGAGGCTACACAACTTCAATTATGATTAAGTTGCATTGGGACTGTTGTCGACAATGGATGTAGAGTGGCACTGATGCCATTGGGCTAATTAACATGGACAAAGCTGGTGTGATGTACACCCGTATACCTAATCAGCGGGTATATTCATTTACTGCATTCAGGGAGTTTGAGCTGTATTTAGTCCTCACCGGGATTTCAAAAGCTGATTATCAAATAAGCCTCAGTTTTATTTACATTGTGTTGGGTATTGAATATAACAGAACAAAATTGTGTTATTTTTCACGATTTTTCATATATATATATATTATGCGTTAGTTGCAATGCATGTAAGAGCATGAAACATATTTAATGAAATAAATACACATAAAACATGTTCTATTCCCAATATGTTGGTGCCCAATTGTATGATGAAACATGACCAAGCTTATGTGTTTATTGCTTGCATGTTTTATTTGTTCAGTCGCTCCTTGTGTATATACACTGTAGTGATGTTTTATGCAATGAAATGTGATATTTTAGTTTGATTTATTTCATTATTTATTCCCAGAATGTCTGGAAACTAAAAATTGTAATCAGATGTAATTGAAAAGAAGTAATGAGTTACATTTTACTAAAGTAATTGTAATCGTAATCGATTACATTTAAAAAAATGTAATCAGTAATCGTAATCATGTAATTAAAAAGTAATTTCAATCGAAATCGATTACATTGTTATGTAATCACCCCAACCCTGATGTGATTGTGCCCCAAACACATCCTGGAACTAAAGTATGAAAGTTCATAAATTAATTACACTTTAATTTTTCAAAATATTCAACATCGATAATGACAATGAAATTTGTGGACCAGCCACGTACATGTGAATAAAGATGACAAATATAAAATAGGGACAGGCCACGTTGATACCTATTCTAATAATGATATAAACCTTCAATCAGACCTGCACCAAGATAGCTACTGTCACACAAATACTAAAATCTCAACGACTCGGCTATTCCTGCTTCACAGAGGAAACAACATCTTCCATAAATATAAACCATATATGTCGGTCTATTTAATTCACGTGATTGACCATATGCATACAACCGTAAATGCGTCTGTTGGCTAGGAGACTCGTCTGTTAACCCTTTCAGTGCCAAGTCCGATTATTGTATCAACCCATATTTCCTTGATCATTTTTCAAATATTTATTGATAATAATAATGTGATACATTGACGGAAAGAGCTCTTTCCATCAATGTATCACATTATTATAATCAATACATTTGAAAAATGATCAAGGAAATATGGGTTGATACAAAAATCGGACTTGGCACTGAAATGGTTAAACTTGAACTAATTATTGATATTTAATACTATTTACCACTATATAATGCACGATCAAGTCTGGTATTGGCATGCAATGATTACATTCTGCTCCCTTAGAACAAAACACAGCTATGTGTCAACGAGACAAGGTCATCGCCTTATTACCAGAGCCGTATATTGTAGCATTGTGCAAATATGGTTTCAATTTATGGAAGAGGTTATTTCAGCAGCGAAGAGAAAATTGCCGAGTCGTTGAGATTGGAAACTACTACTGCCTTTATCGAGGTTCTTTCCTTACATACGAAGCAAAACACTCTCATATCAATTGTAGATTTCAAAAATGAAAGTTCATTCATTGAGGGAATATAAGTCTCTTCTCAAATTACGTTGAATGCAGTTTTTTATTTATTTATTGAGAATCTTTTATTATTGACGAATGAAACTTTAGGAACCAATGTCATAATGAATAAATGTGTGTATTTTTGGCGTAAAATGCCACTTTATTTTATGCTATTCATTTATTTAATATATTTATATCGACTATTAATCAGGGGTATTTCGATGTTAACTACATGTATTGGTAAGCGACACAATTGCAGTGTTCCATATCATCAAGCAGGGATACCAATAAACTTAAACGGGAACCAGTCTTGTCTGTCCTGGAACAAGGACTTGCTGGTGAGTGGTGGCAAATCGTGTCGATGCGACTGGTACCTGGTTGACAACCCGTACTTGCTGTCTGGTCTGGACTGGGATGTGGTGGACGGACTGCATGTTCTGGACGACATTGACTGGTACATGTCTCACGACTGGCATACTTCCTCGACGAGCAACCCGGAAGCGCCTCACAGAGGGGACAAATTGGGTTCTGGCGACGGTAGCGGGTCTAACCACTTGGGCTGTGCTGAAGGTCCGGACTGGAACATGTCTGAGCATGTTGACGCCTCGTAGGGTGGTGATTTGCCGAGCTAATCTCGATGCCTGGACTGGGATACGAACCAGAGGTCCAGCAATCTGTCTCGTTTGACCTGCAACATGTGCACCGACTGGCCTTACTCCTGACATAACGTTAAATCCGACGGGTCTAGCGACTGAGACGACGTTAGATGGACCTGTACTGTATGCGCCGAATGGTCTTACTCCTGATACAGCGGAAACTCCGACGGGTGTAGCGACTGCGAAGGAGTTAGTTTCGTCATTGCCGCTGAAGAAGTTCTGGTTGTTAGTTTCGTCATTGCCGCTGAAGAAGTTCTGGTTGTCCATGCTCGGCAGTCCGTTGTCGAATCCACCGAATCCTGACTGCTGTACGTTTCGCCAATCCCCGTTGTCTGATTCGAAGAATCCGTTGTTTGAGGGTCCAGCGTCTGATTGGCCTACCAACACAACATTGCTTGGTTGGGCAACTACAAAAATAATTATGCGATAAATATCAAGATATAAAGATAGTGTATCATTTCCTATCAAGTTTGATATAAAAAGGGTATATGAATCGCGGACACCTTTTATTTAGACTTTTTCTCAACTTCTATCGGGACGGAAAAGGGGGTATTTTTAGAACAGACGACCCGCGGAAAAGTTCGCAACGAAGCAAGGATGAGAACTCTATCTCGATAGCACCCTCTACAACAACATTGCTTGGTTCGGCAACTACAACAATACTTAAGAGATACAATTAAAGATGGTGTATCATTTCCTAGCAAGTTTTCGATGTATAGGTTATAACCCGCTTCGGTATCTGTACAATAAATACAGACAATGCAAGGCGCGTAATTAATAAAAAGTGATTATTGTGGATTATACATTCCAAACAAATTTGGATTTCGTTCAGTTAACTTCAAGTCACCCCTCCCGACAAACTAACAATTATAGAGTTAAAAATGATGCGTCCCATGCAACCCACCCATAACCGCTACTAATGGTATGATCCGTGTTTTAACTCGAATGACATGTGCAATCATTATTATGGCGCACTGTTAGAATTTCACACCTTCCGCTCCTCTCTCATGATCAGCTTTCTCTCCAATTAATGATGATTTATTGGTGAATTTTTGCTCAAGTTTATACTTTGTCCCCATGAAATACAGATTCATACAAGGAATTTTACTAATATTACTTATATTTTATGTTTTTATATCAGTTGTCGTTTTAACGATGACGGTTTTGAGAAGCCAAGCATGGGCACAGAACCTTTGCATTCAACCATCGATCATACTACTGACAATGGCCTGCTAATAACTTGATTAGGTTTTCAAAATGATCACGACAAACAAAACTATATCACCATGCTGCGAGTGGCAAGAAGTTGAACCGGCACTATTTTCTCACAAACGGACCCGTCGCCATTAATTCTGCGAAAAGGTTTTTGGATCGTCCAAAAGATTTATGAATACTATAAGCTATTCATTATTCATATCAGTAGTAGTTCAGTTTGCGAAAAGTGTCAATTATTGTCATGTATAAACTAAACTAACCAGGAATTACTGCGTTTGTTCCCATAGCGACGTCGGCAGCAAGGGGAGCGACATCAGCTGAAAAAGACACATATATATTAAGTATCTTACGAATGAAACGAAAACACAATATGAAAGAATGATTCACTGACATTTCGTACAACATACTAATTAAGTTGGTTCTATATATGCGAGAGGCCATATATCAGGAATATGTCTAGCAACAGTGTGAATAGACGCTTTTGTTGACTGAATGAATGCTGTACCAACCCCGTTATCATCTTCACAAAGTTCCTTGACAAAGTTCCACACATATATAGAAGCATATAGAAGAGTGTCGTCTGCTCATGTTTGTCTGGGGCTCTGTATGGGTGAAATTATAAAATTGTTAAAGAATACAAGAAAATTGTAAAAAATTGTTAGGCCAATGCATTCTCTTATATATGCGAGGCGACCTATGGTCGACTCGCATATATAAGAGAATGCATTGGCACAGTGTAAAAAAAATCCATACTTCCGACTGGATTTGATATGGCGGGTCACATATACAAATAATAAACCAAAACTCTCATAAAATTCCTTCCTGCAACAGCATTGATTGTAATGCATCAGCAGCTGAATGCCAATGGAGAGGAACCTCACTAAGTTTGATAACTTGTGCTCCGATCCCATGATGCACCCACACCATTGTGTATAAATGAAGTGTTATGTACAAATATTCCATGTATCTGTGGGTCAAAATATATATCATTTTCCGCAAATGGGACCCACATTATATTTGGCGAAATTCTTAGCAGAGGTTGAGTGGATCTGTTACCAAGACCATATTATCCATAACTTATATATGGGCCATAGCACGTGTGATCATACCTGACATAATATGTGTGGTAGTTTACATGTAAGATGCCAGTAAGGAGAAGTGTTCAGCCAAATAGTTTGTTGCAGAGATGTAAAACTGTGTGCTACGAAAGATAACTTTATATTATATTGCATGTACTTGTCCGAATTATGTCGTGCATTGATATTCACAATAATATATCATCTGGTTCAATTTCCGCAAATGGGACACACATTATATTTAACGAAATCCGTAATTACCTGCAGCATTGAAAAAACCACCCTGATTAGAGCTTGGTCCGTTGAAGTTATCTGAAATATAAAAAAGTTCATGTAAAGTTATGCTTTCCTTCTTCCAAATCCGTCGATAATAGAGAGATTTAAAACATTCCGGCGTTAAGTTACTCTAGATTGCCTCAGCCAATTTGTGACTGACCATCAGCATATAAAATGAAATGAACTTCTATTCAAGATAAGTCATAGCGCAAAGGTGCCACAACAATCATAAAAATTGTTATTATGACATTGAAATTAGTATGAAAAATATAAGCCACATGTACTACTACTAAGAACACTATATTCGTCTATAACATACGGAAATTAGTATAAAATATATAAGTTTCTACTATGAACACTATTAATATTCAGCGTTATATCCAACGATAGCATTAAGGGCTCTTTATGAAGTATGATTTTTAACTTTTATTGCCATTGGGGATAATAAATAATTATAAATGCTTACTTGAATTCAGAAAGAAGTTTGAAGCCTGGTAGGGAGCGGGACCGACCACTCCTGTGTTGACCATCTGACCTGAAGGAGAAGTGATGCAAACGTGACTATTACATCGCTCCATACATAAGGCATGCTGTGCATTACGAAAATTATGGGCGGAATGGACATACAGTAATGCCCTAATTAATCGACTCCTTTAACCACAGCAGAATTATGGGTAACTTTTCAGCATTTAGTCGGAAATATGGCTTGTTGCCATTCATCGGAAAGCTCTCGGGGCTAATCCTGAAAAGTTACCCACAAGTCTGCTGTGGTTAAAGGAGTCGATTAATTAGGGCATTACTGTATTTTAACAACTGAACAAATAGAGAAATTTGTTTTAATCTTCCTATACAAGGCCAGCTTTTTGGAATTTTGTCTTTTGTAAATATACTAATTAGCTTTTTGTTTGATCTGTGGGAATTTGAAATTTTCTAATAAATTTAATTACGGTAACTTTATCCATATAAAACAGAGTTCGGGTATATGTATTGTGTTTCCATCGCCCTATTTTGAACCCACGGTAAATACTAATAAATGCGACAATTATTTTTCTCAAAACCCAGACTAAATCGTCTAATTCTTCGCAATTAGCGTGTCGATTTTGCCTGCCAATGTTTGCATGCAGTTCGTTCTTGATGGCTATAATGTGCATGAATATGAACGATAAACTACTTATAAACGCACAGTGAGAACGCCCTATTTTGAACCCACGGTAAATACTAATAAATGCGACAATTATTTTTCTCAAAACCCAGACTAAATCGTCTAATTCTTCGCAATTAGCGTGTCGATTTTGCCTGCCAATGTTTGCATGCAGTTCGTTCTTGATGGCTATAATGTGCATTTCCTCAATATCCACACGAGCGCACCAATCATACTTCCTTTCCGAAAGGGTCTGACCCTGTAACCGGCTGGGGACTATAGCCTGTGGTTTTCTATATTTATCGCGGATTTTTCAGCAACAATGGGAAATTCGATAACCCTAAAGACAAATTACATCTGTGCTTTGAAAAGAATTCCATCACTAAAAATTTATTGCCAGAAGGGAGATCTCGAGCGGTAGTCTTGTTGAAGATTTCCATATACTACTCAGAAAAATGGCAGCTAATTAGAACTCTTGTGTTTGACTTGACTAATATTTGAATGCGTTTTGTTGTCCTTGTGTGTTTACACTTTGCGTTGATAAAATAATCAGAGAACCAAATCACACCGTTGCGCGAAATAGTTCATTGGTTCCATTGAGGCTTTCCAAAATTATACGAACGGTGTTCGATATTGGTGTTCTTGATAATATATGTGGCTCTGTGTGGTTAGTATATATTGCGAAAGTCCACATGGATGTGGGTAAAATGTCACGGTCGCAGCGGTCTTTTAGAGTCATCAAGGAGATAACCTGCATGGAATTTTGGGAACTTGGAATCTCCTAATTCTAATAAGCGATACAACGTATTAGGTAATTCATAGATTCACCTTTCAAAAGTGTGCAATAGATAGCCACCAACGGAGAATTGCATGAACAATTGCCAAGCATATTACCGAACTAAGTCAACATATAGTATAGCCTTATATTTAGTGCATAAACATACCTGGGAAGAAGTTTGAACCCTGGTTAACAGCGGGGGGCATCATTCCCATGTTGGCATCGACGACTGTACCTGACGAAAAAGAAAGAATGTGCATATCAGTTTTCTCAGTGGCGTAACTACACATTTGTATTCAAATCATCCCGAATCAGATATATGGGTGAACATGGATGTAAAGCTTGCGTTTTCATTTTTCTTAAAAGCGAGATATTTTATCTCGATTACGGTCTGGAATTTTGGGGAAGTAAAAGTTTGGGTATCTCAAGATGTAAAGACGACGATTATTGCTCTTCTCTCAACCAGAACTGGATCCCCTTAAATATCCTTAAGTCAAATACGCTATTCTGTTTTTGCGTTGAAGTTGCAGGTAACAGCAGTGTTGTATTTTCTCAAAATTTGAAAAAATACATGTCAGTTTGGAGTTTCACTATAGGACTTTTTGTGTTGGTTTATCAGCGCGATTGTTGCTCTTCGTTGTTTAATCCGACAGACCACCGATCATGCACCCAATACGGATACCCATCTGGTTGTATAATTAACTTACCTTGGGCATGGAGTCCAGCTATAAGCGACGCAACGATAACGATAATAAGTCGAGTCATTCTGGATTTCTGAAAAAGTTAAACATGCTAGAATACATTGCATTCATTGTGGTAATTTTTATACTGTACTGTTAATAAGTTAACCATTTCATGGCGGGAGCTGCGCTGATGCGGCATTATAGATCCTGTTCCAGTGTATTATCTTATTCGTGCGAGCCTCGCCGCATATATATGTATATATATATATATATATATATATATATACGAGAATGCACTGGCTTAGAATGTCAAAGTAAATAATGTTAGACAAATGTAGGCTCTTATATATGCGAGGCTCTCCATGGGAGACTCGCACATATAAGAGAATACATTGGCACAGGGTTTTCGCAAAAATTCAGGAAGCTCCAGTCATGGAAAGGTTAATTGAGTATGGGCATACATGTATAATAATCAAGCATTACACTGAATAGATACAAGCTCGTTCGTATATCTGGGATAAAACAGATGATTGCATGAAATGCCACCTTCGTTGACTCTCAACGACTTATTAGAATTATCGGCTAAAAACGGGTTATTTTTTTCTGCAGCATATAAAAAAAGAAGCCTCATTCAAGTTTGCTAGTTCTGTCCTGATAGGTAAACGAACAATTTCATTACTAGGTACTCATTGACGAGTATTTCCCTCAGGTTTCCCTCAGGAAAAGTTCAGATAATAAGTTCAACAAACGACCATTGTTAACGACTTATTATAGGAACATTTTCACCAATGAACATGAATCCATTTGTTCTTGTTTTATATGTTTTTCTGTCTGTCGTCTGCTTATATATACTGAATTCTCATCCGCATACATAATACGCCCTTCTAGTATATACACTGTTATAACTCAATGGAAAAATCCAGTTAGTATAGGAAGGGATAACGAGCGTTCGTGTCATTTCGCAGCCGACAGTTTTTGAAAGCAGTTGATACGGTTTTATCATTTCAGCAAATTTGTCTGGCACATTCACAATCTGTACAAAAAAACTTCGCGTACTATAAACTACATATTAAGACCCCGGCGGAACACACGTTCCAATTTGACCTCTATTTTGGGCGTGTAAATTCACATACCAAATTTCATTCCACTCAGTTCAGAATTACTGAAGTTATCATTCTGAAAGCAAACGCGAACGGACGAACGGATGAACAGTCGGAATAACATAATACGTCCCGTTTAAAAAAAAACCGGCGTATACAAACCCTAATTTATTATATAGACTTGTTAGACCAGACGTACATGTATAAATGTTAATCGAGTAAATGTTCCGTTATTAAAAAAGTTAGTATTTATTGCTTACACTTTGAAAAATTCCATGTCAACAAGCTGAAGCAGTGTTTTTGTGTGGCTTTTATTGACCCAAATCCTATTTTAGACACCAGCCTTATAAAAACGTAAATTAATTTTCGAAACAACTTGGCCTAGAAACCTTTCAGATTGGATTTATAAAATTTAAAGACGCGAAACAAGCTAAATGAAAAGTTTCCCCAATAACTTGACCAAATCTAACATCAGTTCAGAATTACTGAAGTTATCATTCTGAAAGCAAACGCGAACGGACGAACGGATGGACAGTCAGAATAACATAATACGTCCCGTTTAAAAAAAACGGGCGTATACAAACCCTAATTTATTATATAGACTTGTTAGACCAGACGTACATGTATAAATGTTAATCGAGTAAATGTTCCGTTATTAAAAAAGTTAGTATTTATTGCTTACACTCTGAACAATTCCATGTCAACAAGCTGAAGCAGTGTTTTTGTGTGGCTTTTATTGACCCAAATCCTATTTTAGACACCAGCCTTATAAAACCGTAAATTAATTTTCGAAACAACTTGGCCTAGAAACCTTTCAGATTGGATTTATAAAATTTAAAGACGCGAAACAAGCTATATGAAAAGTTTCCCCAATAACTTTACCAAATCTAACATTAAATGACGCGTAAGAGTAGAATATGACGTACGATAACATTTCAGTGGTATAAATTGGCCTCCGAAATCTGTACTGAAGAAGATGATATATTAATACATGTACTCACTGTTTAGCTTCTGACTGGTGGTGATGGTCTGACTGCTGATGGTCGGAATGAGGACGAAGGGTCCGGTGCATCTTTTATAGGAACCACTAAGCCCCACCTACGTAACAACCTTGTGGGTGCAAGCAATTGTTTGGTGGAAAAGTGACATAACTGTCCCCAAAACAATGGTCCATTATGGCGTAATATGGGAGACAGCAATGCTGAAACAATAGCGTATTTAATAAATGACTATACCCCATCATATTAACCAACGTATGTCGGACACGGGAGCCCAATGATAATCAGGCAATGTATCATTGAGGCATCGCTCATTCCTTCGTAATAGATATACCCAATAATATGTCATTTCTTCACAATATCCGCTTTCTTGGCCTATATGCTTTGTTCACAATGCAGAATTGCCTATTGAGTGGGGAAATTTCATGAGTTTTGGATTTACGTTCTCTTTTCAAACATACTTTATTTGTATATTAAGCACGAAACAAAATGGATTGAAGACAAGTTCCAAAAGCTTTGATAATCAGATATAGACTTCAAAAGGGGAGATATAACACGATTTGAATTTGTCGGGCCAGCAGAACATCCAATCTTCGTCCCTGATAAAGAGCGTTCTCAATTAAGATCATGTATGCTCGTTTTCAACATGAAACTAATTAATGATTTTTGAGGATTTTCGCTATGCCTGCGCCATACATATTATGGTGATAAATGTAAATAATTTGCATGGTAAACTGAAATTTACTTCAGGAAAGCTTGACGAATATTGTGTCAAATAGGACCGTGGATGTCAACTTTTCTCGCAACCAGCTGGGGTACCCGGCGTTGCTCCGGTAAACTTAAAGCAGGTTGGAAACAAATTGAAGTGCTTTGACATACATTTACACAATTCCAAAGAACTTCTGTGTACACCACATTGGTGGTCTTCTCTTCTGCTGTGTGGATTAATAGGATAAAGAGTGTTGTGGTCACTTATTCTATTCGAGGCGGTGTGGGACGTAGAATGCGGTCTCTGTGTAGACTAACGATAAAGAGCGTTCACTATTTATCTATTCCTGATATGGTATGGATAACGAGCGTTCTAGTCGCTTATGCCATTCGAGGCGGTGTGTGGCGTAGATTGCGGTCTCTGTGTAGACTAACGATAAAGAGCGATAACTATTTATCTATTCCTGATATGGTATGAATAAAGAGCGTTTTGTTCGCTTTTGTGCTCAACATGTTATCTGCATTCCGTACATCATGTAATTTCAGGTTTTTAAGACAGACCTATCTAATAATGCTAACCGAGTCAAATTACCCCTATATACACATTTTCAGCTATGATGATCCAGCCGTTTGGTCGCCTATAAGCGGACAAACAAACGAACAAATTATAGTTTTATTAGTATAGATGGGCGCTCGAACATATATGGCAAATTTTGGTAGGCCGAAAAAGACTTTTGTACCCTGTTGTTACGTCGGGTACATTGGGTACACATTGGAAAACATATTTACAGAACTACGTTATTCCGCTGAATGGTGTGGGCCGCAGTGAACACACATTATAAAGAGCGTTCATCTGGTAAGTTGTGTCGATGAAAAAGTAGATTAAATAGTGCCCATTTTAGCTTAGTTAGTATTGAAATAAGGTCTTTAAGGGCTTAGTTTGAATGATATATTTTACGCTCATATAGAGCAGTTCTATGTTCACAAAACGGGACATCCGGGACGGGTGGACGGATGGACGCCGCTAAATATTGTAGTTTTTTGTCTTCAGGGGACAGGAACCAGCTTTCGTCTTGATATATGAGGTGTATCCTGATGTGGTAATACTAAATATCGTTTGTGTGTAAATTGTTAAAACAGTTGGTACTTTGGTACGTCTTATGATAGTATGTAGAGATCCTGTACGAATACTACATAAACTCATCGACCTATTTTGATCCTCCAAATTTTACAAAGGCTACAAATTATGAGGTTTGATTTACGGCATGGGTCCAGTTTCATGAAGCAACGACTTAAAGGCACGGGCGGCGTTCGTTGCAGAAATATTCATATTTGTTCAAATCGCCATCAACAGAAAGAATATTAAAAAATATATAGTTTTGTTCATATGCCAAACATAATCGCCGCGTAAATAGTATATTGTTGTCAAGACGTACGATGGTGTACGTAAACAAGAGCCTGCTCGTGTTGCAGAAGTTTTGCTTCTGTTTACATAACACAGCGCAATTATATTGGTTGATCACACACACACACACACTCACACACACACACGCACGCACACACACACACACACACACACACACACATGATATAAACGCTCTTTATTATTTCCATATCAAGAAAACAGTAACAAATAACGTTCTTTATGTTTGCCATATCCGGATCTAAACAAAAGCCAGATTCTGTAACGTTTTTTTGCTTTTGTTTACATAACAAAGGAAAAACATTTGACAATATAACATACTGTTTATGCCATATTTCTGATTGGTATAAGAACAAGGTATGTCATATAATATCTGATAAGACTACAACATATTTCTCGTCTGTCTCGAGAACAAATAAAGTTGCTATTTCATCGCAATATGGTGTATTCGTCAGAGCCTCGGGGTTAATTCTGATATCAATAAATCATTCTTTCGTGTCTATACCACTGGACATGCATGCATTGTAATTGACGACTAAACCGACGTAATCTCTAATAGTGTCGTGGTATGAGAGTTTCGTGATGGTTTGAATAGTTGACATCTAGTTCGGTTGTCGATGATTTAAGTTCGTTGACAAATACTTACTTACGGAATTCAGTAATTAGATCATGTCATGAATCTCTCCTCCGGCTTCGTCCGTCGATAACATACCCCTCAAGTTCAAAACTTGGGAACGTTTGATGTTCTAACGGGGACGTTTATAGCATCTTATAGAGTCGACCTAAAGCTCTTCAAAGCTTGTGTTTGTATAATGTTATTATCTCCGACTTTTAAAATACAATTTATGCTATCTATCTTATTATCGAAAAAATAATACATATATTCCTTACCTAATATACCCGTTATTTAACACTGTATTTCACAATGGGGGAATACCCCATCTGAAGATTACATGACTTAGGTGACTTTGGTGAGCCGATTTTGCTTTGTGTCGCTTAAAATCATAGACCATCTCCCGGTTAATCAATACAAAATTAGACAAAAGTCACAAAAATCATGCAATCTCTAGCAGGGACGATCCCTATTGTGAAGCGCACACAGGGGCCACAAACAGGCACACGCCCTTATGTGCAGGCCACTCCGACGCTGAATAAAGACCCCAGAAGGGAGCCTGTTTCAACTAGTTACAGATAATATACTAATGGTAGATCGAACGACACATCTTCAAGATCAGCACATCTATATCGTCTTATCGTCTTATCAAAACAAATTAAGTTGTTATTCGATCGCAATATTGGATATTCGTCAAGGCCTCGGGGTAATTCTGATCTCCAAATATTTCGTCTCTTTCAACAATGGCAGTGAATTGTAATTGATGTGTAACCTGATATAGCCCCAACAACTGATTTATTTATGGTATGAGAGCCCAGTCACTGTGTATGACATCGTTCTATCGCCGGCTTGTGATGGTTCTTGACTGATTGGTGACGCTTCATTGTGATCAAAATTATACATTTTCGGGAGTTTTTGACAGTTAAACGCAATTTTTGTGCCATCTAGCTGATAATTCGATTAAGTTGAAATTTGCACCACTTGTCATCAATTTCGATAAATTACACTGCCCGCCTATATATTTTTATTCAATAACATGTGTTACGCCTATCAAAATTCACAAAGTCGCCAGCTAGTTTGAAAAATAACGCGTGTTGCAGGCCCAATATTGCCATGAGTCAACAGCCGGTTAACTTTAGTGAAATTCCACAGCCCTTGACATCGGATAGCGTGAGCTTAAGGTCGTTCCACACCGGGCGCGAGCGAGCGATTATAACGGCCGTTTTCTGACGTCCGTAGCAGTTCAAAGCGCGCGATTTTTTTGTTCACACCGCAAGCGACTGAAACGCTTCGTCGCGCGCGATAGTCAGGTTATTATTCTGTGTGTACGCTAATTTCAGGGGAGTTAGGTGGCTGCATAAAAAAAATAAATATATATATATATATATATATATATATAAAATAAAATGCGCATCCGAATGGTTGCGCACCCGATGCTCGACAACATTACTATATATCGTTATATGATATACATAATGTATAAATTTTCTAGCTTCTGCATTTAAGCTACGTCACATGCGTGTGGGCTGAAATTTTCTGAATTAATTTTCTGAATTATTTTGCCCTAATTAGGGAACACATTACAAATAAAAAAGATGCAGACATATCAATAAGAGAGTCCCGATATTGTCCAACGGCGTCCAAGAGTGATGGGTGATCACTTCCCAAGATTAGAGACAACAAGTCCTCCTTCTCTAGACCGAACATGTATAAATATACTTGGATACCGCAGTAGTCGATGACCCGTTCCCAGAAACTATTTCGCAGCGACAGGATCGGGAATGACGAGCACGTGAACATAATGTGCTCAAGTTCGTTATCATATATACACACGCACTGACGACAGGTAAGATTATTTGGGTACGTTGTCCTGTTAAGAAGAATTGCAAGGTTCTTGTATTTTGATGATAATGTAGGTTGTGATCGCAAACGCTTCCAAACGTACCAGCCGGAGAGTGGGTCTGGAACAACCTTCCAGAACACACTCAGGTCAGAATTGTTTGAGACTGACGTGCGCCACGACGAGATATAAAACAGTTTTACTGTCTCCCTCACTATACGTTTCCATGTAGGTTGGTTTGGAAATACACCAAGGTCTAAAAGATTATCCAGGAAAGAATCAAGGCGATAGGCTCTTAATATAGGTAGTATCTCCTTGACGAATCCATATGCCGGTCTGTCGTACAAGCGCTGCAAATGAGCTTTGGCCAGGAAAAGTTTCAATGGATCCTGTTTGTGTGAAGGAAGGTTTATAAGAGTACCAAGGAAGCCCAGTTTACGAATGTGTATTTCCATCTCCATTGGTAAGATACCCAATAGTCCGAGAGAAAGTTTTGTATTGGCGCGTTTAGGCAGACTCTGAGCAGATTTAACACAGGTACGTAATGAACGTTCAATGATAGTTATAGCAGACGTTTGTTGTAATGACATCACCTCACAACCATACAGTGCTTTCGGTTGAACGACAGTGTTGATTAAGTTGCACATTGTAATTGGCGAAGCATGGCGTAGTAGTCGGTTACCAGCGATGGCGAAGAATGTTTTTCTCATTGTTGGCGAAACACGTGAACTGTGAGACACATCAGACACGAACTTTCCTTGTACCAAGCCAAGGTGTGCACATTCGGTATCCTCTGTTAGTGAATCGGAACCCAGCATCCAGATACGTCGATTGCGATTGTGTGCGGCTTTTGACTCATTAAATACCACAGTCTTACTTTTTGTACACGAGAAACTGAATCTCCAGTTGATACTGTACTTGTAGCATGTGTCTATCAGATTGTCTAGACCGTGTTTAGTTAGCGACATAATGGTGATGTCGTCTGCTGTAGTTGGAGAAACACATGAAATTGAACCAACATGTAGGCCAAACGGAGAATTCCTCAAGTCTATTAGCAGATCGCTTATGTAAACCAGGTAGCACAGAGGTGAGAGGACACCCCCTTGCCTTGTCCCTTGGCCGATGCTGAACTTATCAGAGAATCTGTTGTTAGAGAACACCATGCTGTTCACATCCGTGTGGATGTTGCCGAGAAGTCTGATGAATTTGCTGGAAAAGCCAAGACGTATAAATTTAAACAAAAGGCCTTCGTACCACACTCTATCGAATGCCTTCTTAGAATCCAGGAATGCTGCAAACACTTTTGAGCCATTAGATTTTGCATGTGATATAGCTTCATGTAATACAAATGACGTTATATTGCATCCAAAACCTTTTTGGAAGCCATATTGTAATTGTTCCGGGAAGTTAGAAAGCTCCCTTGCGCTGAGGATTCTTTGCAATATAATTTTTTCAAACAGTTTATAGATCACAGGTAGGAGTGTTATGGCCCGGTAGCTGTCGGGAGACGTAGAAGGCTTAGGCTGTCCTTTATACAGAGGAATAATAACACCAAGTTTCATACCCGGTGGGATCCATTCTAGATCCAGTATGGCGTTGAATAAGATCAGAATACATTCCTTCAGTTTATCGGTGTGATTGATAATATGTTCACTCGTGACACAGTCATAGCCAGGCGCTTTGTTTGGTTTCAATGTTTTTATCGCACACTCAATTTCATAAATAGATATTTGGCGACACTGTGAGCATATCTGGCCTTCTTGTCTGCGCATGTATTCTCTAACCTCAGCAGTAACATTATTTTCAAACGTTGGATTGTGATGCGTTTCTGGAGAATAGAGTTCAGCAAAGTACGAAGACCAACCGGAGTTAATCTCAGCGGGATCACGAGTGGGTACTCCACCGAATTCCATTACTGATCCGACCGTACGCGTGGGAGACTTCATTTTAAGTGTGCGCCAGAACATTGTGGGGCTGTTTAATGCATGGTTTTCAAGTTCGTAGCACTCAGCCTCTCGCTAAAGTCCTCCATTGTCGCGGCGACAAATCAGTGTGCCGTCATCAAATAAGAAAAAATACGGTCGTATAAACATCCTATTTGAGAGCCGTCCAATTATCTCGCTGGTTTGCAACAAAGCGAGAATTCGGATAAGCATAAAATCACTGCTATAATCGCCTCGTGGTCAGCGAGTCGGTCGCTTGCGGTGTGAACATAAAAATCGCGCGCTTTGAACTGCTACGGACGTCAGAAACGGCCGTTATAATCGCTCGCTCGCGCCCGGTGTGGAACGACCTTTAGACGGGATATATATTTTGAATCCGGGTGATTTCGGTCAATATGTGTTATCGTTTATAAAGTTCGTGTCTTAGTATATAACATTTTTTCGACCAATTTTGGTCAACGGAATGTCCCGAAGATTATACCCGTATACAATTACGTTATTTCGATTCAACATGTTAACGTGCGAGAGAAAACTTTGCGAAGTCTCAGCAGCCGAATGCTATGGCAAACTCAATATAGCTAAAGAACACACAAATGTACAAACATCGTGATCACTTCTAAAGATGCACGGTCTTATTTGACACCCAAATTAGCGTAATGTCCTGACTTAATTTTCAAACATGAAGCATAGTTGCAATTACAATCATTCGTAAGGCACAGGCATCGCGAAAATACATAAAGGCATCCATTGATGCATGATTTTTCGTTGAAAACGAGTACAAAGATCATAACTGAGAAAGAGTATTATCATCTCCCGCTTTTATAGTACCAGTCAAAAGAAGAGGTACATTAAGCACGCTATTTTGGCGCCCAATATCACAATAATATTGCAAGTGGAAACGCTTATAAGCGTGCCGCTTGCGATATTATTGCAATATTTTGCGCTTATAATATCGCAATTGTTCGCGCTTAATATTGCGACATCTTGCGCTCAAAATTGTGACATTTAAGCGAATTATTGCTTCTTCTATATTGTTTATTGCATGAATAGAGACAACGTTTTAAATTTGTATATAATTATATTTATATATGCTACATGTACACTATGTACACAGCATTTATCTAATATAAATATAACACTATTGGGTCTGTATGAAATTTTGCCGCTTAATATCGCAATATTTTGCGCTCAATATCGCAATAATAAGCACGGCAGATATTTATTTATCTTTATTTCCTCCACCTAGGAGAGTATGTTTTACAAAATACATGTTACAAAGGAAAGTAAATAGTAATTCCCGCCACCATGAAACACAAGCACTCATCAAAACAATCACACACAGGCACACAATAAATAAATAAATAAATACATAAATAAATAGATAATTAAATAAATAAAAACAAGCACACAAAAAAAAAAATGACATTAAATACATATATATGTCAACAGACCATAGCATAAAGCTACACATTTACTAACAGACCCCTTCCCCAGGAAAGCATGGACTCTTTTACAAGATGGTCTATCTCTTTCTTTCACAAGTTTAATTTAGTTTACTGTGTATAAAATAATAGCTATGAACCGAAGACCCCTGTCCCGAAACATTTTTGTCAATTAATATTAATTTTATTTCGAATTGTTTGGTATGATACATACGATCAATTTGGGACATTTTACGGCTCGGACATACGTGCGGAGCGTAGCAAGAGGGATAACTCTATCTATATCTGATATCGCCTGAACGTTTCACGACGGTCTGTTTTAAAAGTAGGAAAAATGTCCCAATTGATTATCACATTATATAAGAAAATGTCGATATAAAATCAATATTTAATTGATAGAAGCGTTTCTTCATCTCATATTTATTATTTTATACCCCGGAAACTATAAAACGTATTTAGGAAGAGATCATCACACTTTAGAAAAGACGACCATTTAAAGGTACGGGCGGCGTTCGTTACAGAAATATTCATATTTGTTCAAATCGCCACCAACAGAAGAAATATTTAAAAATATATAGTTTTGTTCATATGCCAAAACATAATCAGAGCGTAAATAGTATATTGTCGTCAAGACGTACGATGGTGTATGTAAGCAAGAGCCTGATCGTGTTACAGAAGTTTTGCTTCTGTTTACATAACACAGCGCAATTCTATTGGTTAATCACATACAACTGATATAAACGCTCTTTATTATTTCCATATCAGGAAAACAGTAACAAATAACGCTCTTTATGTTTACCATATTCGGATCTAAACAAAAGCCAGGTTCTGTAACGTTTTTTGCTTCTGTTTAAATAACAAAGGAAAAACATTTGAAATAACAAACTGTTTATGCCATATTTCTGATTGGTATAAGAACAAAGTCTGTCTCTATTTTACTATTATTTTTGACGGAGGTGAATATTTTAACAGCATACCCACCGCCAACGCCGCCCGTATCTTGAACCGAAGGCATTTTTATCAATTAATATATTAATTTTATTTCGAATTGTTTGGTATGATACATACGATCATTTTGGGACATTTTGCGGTTCGGGCCTACGTGCGGAGCGTAGCAAGAGGGATAACTCTATCTCTATCTGATATCGCTTGAATGTTTCACGACGGTCTGTTCTAAGGGCGCGTACACATGGCGGGCAAGAAAATATCAGGTATGCCCCATGTGACTTACATGACCAATCAAATAAATAATACCGGAAAATATCCGACGAAGGCAGCGCGCTGATATTTTATCGCCAGTTGGTGATATGTGTTCACCTTGATTGGTGGCCATCGGTATCCGTTAACTAATCTCTATAAGGCAAGGGACACGCTGGTAACCGTTCACGCACTCGAGTTATGATCCATCAATATTATCGCCTGTTTCAACAATTGACTTCGAAATTCCATTTTGGATTGTTTGGCATAATCGCTGAGCTATCATATGGATATTTGTGGGGACATATATATATTTTGAGGGTTTCCGCTGACGGAGGATGTCCATGGATTTCCAACTGCACCCCCTCTTGAATCGGGTCAAAGACCCAAGATCACATGATTGAATTTGCACACCTCCCATCGTCTTTGAAGTTCCCATATGGTACCTCACGTACCTTGAATTTTGACTGGACACCGGAGAGGGAGGGGCCTAGAAGAAATTCCAAACCAATAATTTGACCAAAGTGGGAAAAATGCAAATGTTGGTCTAAAACCACGAAATCAGACTACAAGAACAATTTCAAACCATTGTTGGTGTGAAATTTCCAACTAATACTGTTTCCAAGTTGGGTGGGTCTCATGTCCCCACATGCACCCATGTATGTTCGGTAACGTAATATACACCACAGCCCCATGCACCAATCAACAATCTCCTGAAAACTTCATATGTGGTCTCAATTGGGGTGGGGTCATCCGATTTGCCACAAAACCATAATAACATTTGTCACCCCACATATACATGCACTATGGAATTATAACATTTCCAAATTTCCAAATAACGTGACCACTTTTTCATTATGCAGACGGTCTTTATGCATGAGATCAGCAACGTTGCTAATCCCACCCGACTTCGGTAATACATGTCAACAGTTGGAAATTTCAAAAAGCTATGAATTGCCAAAATGGACTATAGGTTATTTACCGGACGCAATTCACTTGAACCAGCATGACTAATACTGTTCTGATTGAGCTCAATCAACGCCGTCTAAACCGCCGCGTTCTCACGGACGTAATATTTGCAGCAAGAAAATATCAGTGTGCAATTTTACCTGATATTTTCTTGCAGATATTTTCTTGCAGCTTCATGTGTACGCGCCCTAAATGTAGGGAAAATGTCCCAACTGATTATAACATTATATAAGAAAATATCTATAAAAAAATCAATAATAATTGATAGAAGCGTTTCTTCGTCTCATATTTATTATTGTATACCTCGGAAACTATATAAAACGTATTTAGGAAGAGATAATCAATTTAAAACTATTTAAATGTTTGCTAGTCTGAGAAAAATCCAAAACGTGTTGAAACTTCCGCTCATGAAAATCGATGTTCAATCACGAGAGCCTCATATTAATGGCTCATTCATGAGGCCGGTCTAATTATTTTCTGGTATAGAACACTTACGGATGTTGGTCTGTTGTGTCAAATCGAACAGGACATCCTTAAATGGGGGTACTTGTTACATCTACATGTACGCGTATTCGTGTCGCATGCGTATAGTTCAGGCTTTTTTTTTTTTTTACTTTCGTCGTATATATTGCCGTGTCGTTGAAATGCCATGCATTGCAGGTATCTTTTTAGATGTCCTATGGTCTTTTCTTGTAATGTACACTCAGAACTCCGTATATGAAAAATGACGATATAATGAGCTGTTCGTGGAATGTTAACCAGGCCGATTTATCCGCGGGATATCCGTACGTCGTTAATATTTCAGTTATTGGGTCGATGCATGGTGCCGCTCCTCTTTAGAGCACACGGAGACTTCTGGTAATAGGGATTATAATGACCCCGCCAATTATCTCACGAGGCTCGACGGAGTCAATTTCTTTCAGATTTTATCCCAGTAGCCACATCACACTGAAACTGGTTTTGTATTATATGTAACGTAGTCCGTATAGTATATATGAGAAACGAAAGCATTGGACACTCATTATCCGGGACAATCCTAGGAACTTTCGATAGCCTGCATGATGACGCAAATTAAAAACATGATAAAACTTCATTTTTTAAAAGTCTGCACCAGGACATCAAAACTTCCTATTACTATCACCATAGGTGTATACGACCTAATTTTTTATTTTATATGATGTAGACAATATAGGGTACTACGTCACTAGGATTTGTGTTCTTTCTATTCGTTGTCGTTTTTCCCCATCCGTTGTTACGATTACGGTTTTTGGGTTTTCAACAAAACTTACAAATAAATCATATAGTCATATATAATACGTTCGCGATCGTTTCTCAGCTCCCCAAGGTGAGAGATAACTATGAGATTATGTCCTTGAATTGTGCTCGCCATATGGCCTTAACCCTTTACCCAACAGAACGGCCCTGTTTCCACCAATCGTGATGTTGCTCTGGCACTCCTAGTTTGACGTCACCTGACGCCCGATCTTTAGGTCGGCTACTGAATTATTATTATTGGTGTGAATTAATTGGAAAATCTATGAAAATCAGTTAAATTGAGGAGATATGGCAATTGTTGTGGGGACAAAATCGTTATCTCCGGCAACATCGTGGGGTACATGGAGATTTAGTACCTGGGTGTTCTTTAGGTATGAAATATCCATGTACCCTCGATGTTACCGAAGATAACAAATAATATTTTAATAAAGTAATCGTATAATTTTGCCGTCGTCGCATGTGTAAGGATGGAAGGGTAAAATGGAACAGCGGTAATCCGAATGCATGGATACGGTATAGTTAGTGGGTCGGATAGATGACAAAATCGTACATTTTATGGTAAAAGCACCAAACTTGGCATGCATGTACTACACATACTAAAATTAAGATATTTTGGATATCATGCCAAGCTGGAAAATGTCATTGGTTGCTATGGCAACCGTTTTGACAAAAAGTCTCGCTTTTCTCTACATAACAGCCATTATATATATGTGCATAGTTATAATCAGTATCTGCTCGAATAACTATGCTTTCTGCGTATATTTGTGTTATATAGCCTGTGTTGTCAGGCTATATCACCGTTGACTCATGTGTCCGTTATAGTTGGGTCGATTCAGAATGGCGGCCATTTATTAGAAAGTCATTATGGTAGGCTGAGTATAGGTGTGTCAATATTTTATTGAAATGTGTGTACATTTTTTATTCAAAAATGGAATTTGACAATAAAATATAAACAATGATAAATCACTCTGAATATAGAGTATTGACTGGCAGATGATGGAATAGCACAAATATAATTCCAAAAACATCCAGTACTATGTACATATGAGATGTTTTTATTATTATAGCGCACTGTGCACGGGTATGACACAAAGGAACCATTTCTTTGATATATAATTGTATATGCAAGTTAATTCTCACAATCTTCCATGTCAACTTTATATCACCTGATCGTTTTAGCGATGGTGTGTGGATGATGTTGATATTTTGTCTATCATCAAAAGCATATTGGCAACCGTTGCTATGGAGTTAACCGATTACCTTTGTGCGGCTATAATAACACTTTCGTCAAACTTTGACAAGCTGCTATTCACAGTGGGCTCATGCGCGCAATGTACACAGTATTACCGACGTATGAGTATTTAATATATATAATATATTTCTTTAAAAATAAAACAGGTAAGTGCATGTTTCTATTACGAGAGTAGTTGCGAATGATAGGTAAGATAGGAATTGCTTTAATGTGCAAATAGGAAGGGCGATTATGTTCTGTATGTAACCGTAATACTATGATCTATACACTCACGCTTGGTTGCACATATTCCATAACTGGACGTACACGGAACAAGCGCACTTGCCAGTCACATTTAAAACGTTGATAATACTGTTTAGAAAAAACTGATACAATTCTTATTCATCCCAATTAAGGATATGATCATGTGCTGGCAATTTTGCAGACAGTTCGTCGTTAAGAGCTCTAGTGTGATAGAATATGAACACTTACATGTACAAAAAGGTTGGTGTGTTTTGCTTCTTTATAAACCATATTTGAATTGGTACTTATATCACCAATTTCTTCATCCTCTTTGTAATAGCAATTACTCAGTCCGATTAGTTTATACGAAACACTCTCTAAATAATGGTGACCCCGATTTAGGCCGACGCGTCAAAATTCATGAATGGGAACAAGTCAGGCCTGAAAATACACCTGCTATACGCATACATATTCCATTTTCAGATCGTGTTTGACAAACGAAAGATGCTAAATTATATAAGGAATCCGACTAGAAGGGTCGGTCATTTCCCATGCACAATCCTTGACAGACAACAAAACTGCACCCCTTGGCACAGTAAAAACTAGAGTTCACACATAGAGATGCCAACTTGTATAATTCACCCATACAGATGCAGACTTGTAGAATTCACTCAAAGAGATGCCGACTTGTACACTATTCTAAGTATGTATAAACTTGGTCGGTTTTGGGGCTGTTGGTTGAAATTAGATGAAAACTAAAATGTGCTAATATTTTGATCGAAACAGCCTAATAATATAATATACTCACGACACATGTGATTGAGTTACATACTCAATTAAGAGCCAGCGCTATTTCAACGAGCATCAGCATGTCTTGTGTAAACTAAAACAATGGCGACCAACAGTAGCCCATCACGTTTCAAGTCATTAAGTACGGACGAATTCGTGGACGATAATGAAAATGGAAATAGGCATCCAACTGGTCGGGTGAGAGTTTTGCAGATAATATTAGATTGCATGCAATTTGAATGGCTAATTCCTCCATCAAGCGGAAAATTGGCTTATAGGGTATTTTGACTAATTTGATGTAAAATATAATGGTGCATCACTACAGTGATATCAATATTACCATAGTTTATACACTGTTGTTATAGCATTATTAAATAGAGGGTCATTTCGTGGTCATGCGAACAAGAATGGACATTTCCAACAAATATGGGGATTGCACGTTGTAGAATCACAAACATAATACTGACTGAAGTCACAAGAAGTCATCATGTAAAATACCTGCATGGTGGTAATATTACAATAAGCCAATTTATGAAATTCGCGTCAAATTGAAATTAAGACAGATGCACCAGGAAAAGTTAGCATTGGCCCATTTTCATTCCAGGCAAACAACACAGCGGGTGGTAAACTCTGTCTTTAGTTAAAAGAATAAGTCGATGAGGTATCATATTGACATGTAATGTACAAATATCATGTGCCCATAAATATGAAATGACCATAACTACCCACAACAAACAGCATGCTCGATAGTTATATGTTTACTCTGATTTGACCACAATAGCCACGACGAGCGCCATCTGGGCGGGATATAACCCACTGGCATCTCTCATTTCCAACAAAGGATGGAATGTCATTAATTAACAATGATATGTTGTTACCTCAGGCCTATTTACCCTATGGACTATTTACCCTATGGACTATTTACCCTATGGATTATATGCACTGGATTGATTACATCAGCGTGCAAATCGAGTTTCGGGAGTCCAATATGACTTTTTCCCGGATTATCACGTGGCGGCTTTTGCCCAATCAGAAAAGGTGTTAGTTAAGGGATGGATAATAATAATATTTATTTGGGATATAATATATCGAGAAATTTCAGGGTGCTGCACTAATACCATCTACATCTGCTTTACCAGCTCGCTTACAATCGACAGTCAATCAACTGTTGTGACAAAACATTAAAGACTCCTGTATGACCCCATGACTGGAGCTTCCTGCAATTTTTCGAAAACCCTGTGCCAATGCATTACCTTATATAATTATGCGAGTGTCCTATATAGGGGCCTCGCATATATAAGTGATTACATTGGCCTAACAATATCTACCTTGATGTAAGCCACGCATTCTCTTATATATGCGAAGCTCGCTATGGGAGAATGACATATATAAGATAATGCAATGTCGTATGATCTTTAATGTTTAACCAACGCAGCTCCCGTCATGAATGGGTTAAATAAACCCAACGTCTGTATGTTTCTACCCCAAAAATAATTTGATCGGTACCAAAAAATCATGAATATGAAGTTATTATGGCCAGATATCAACTTTCAATAGAGACAGTTCACAATGTTTTGAATTTGTGTCAGCCTAGCAAAAATTCCAAAGATCACTTTTTATACAGATCGTCCAGGCTTGTGTCGTCCAAAAGTCATCGCTAATAAAGAAATGGGAACTTTCGTGAGTGAAAAATAAAAATAAAAACATTTCATAAATTTCGCGATATATCCAAATCTGATTCGGTCGCTGATTCTGGATATATTATCCAGTTCAGTTTCGAGAATTCTAACAACATATATTCCTAGCCATCTCCTTTTCTTAACTGAGAAATCGACATCTTTCAGTTAACTGTTGAGCTGATCCTAAATCCACACTGCCAAAATTTTCCGTCGAACCAAATACCATACATACATGTACAAAACTAAACAAAACTAAAATAATCAAATTTAAACATATATCCATTGTAATATACTGGACGGTGTGTCGATGTTGTCTGCCTTCGAGAGATCCCCCCATCCCCCCAAAAATCTAAAAAAACCCAGACATATCATTTTCTTGTCGATATATACCTTGTTCGTTATATAATTGACATTACAACTCCATGTCAACAACATTATTGTATTGGTATTATAAACTGTCACAAATGTCTCAATAAAAACTTATAATAAAAAAACAAAAACTGTTGAGCTGAATCAATCGGTTGTTCAACGTTTTCACTTTCAGTGTTGAGTAGAAATAGTTTACTCAACGTTTTACTCAACGTTGCTAGGGACCATAACCGCACAGCGGTTGATAACTTGTTGAGTGAAATCTTACTGGACGAGATTTAGAGTGCAGTGTCACCACAGTCGAATTATATAAATCCCACGCGCATCCACAGATGCGTTGTGTGTGGTGATCAGTTGCGGCTAACAAATACAAAACAAACGTCAAATTGTTGACGACACTTCATCAACCGATAATTAGATGTCATACGCGCGTGTGATTTTCTTCGGAGAGTTTTTCGCTTTTTTTTTACTTCTGCCTTCTACTTATGGTGGTTCTCATGTGAAATGATGGATTAAATTATAAACTCTTGTTTCGAATAAAGTTATCAGTTATACAGTTTGCAGATAAATTTACCATAACGCTACGCACAGTTATATAATTTGTCTTCAAACTTTTCGATTGGGTAAACCACCGACAGGCTACAGTCAAATATAACGAAACCTTCAGTGAAATAACGAAATCTTATTTCCCTGTGCATGGCTTCTAAGAGATACGACTATCTACGTTTCGGTATAATACATATATAATAAATTGTTATATTATTCAACGGTCAATGTGCTTCGCATCATCGCATGTGAGTTGTGTAATAGTATGGTGTGCTTCCTACTCTTGTTAATCCCCTGGACAGTATCATTCCATCAGCTTGGAATTTAACGCTATACTTGCCCACAGCTGTCAAAGTTGTCTGGATGACAATTTTCATTGAATTCATTATATTGACACTTTGAAGCGCAAGGTTCTTGCATGGTCCTGCGATAACATTACTATCAGGTATTTCGAGATCGCATAGCCAGGAGTGATGAACTTGGTGCCCCATGACAAAAGCCACAAAACTGATGTATGACTCTGGTATTCTGACAGTCAAAAGTTGGATTATATCTTCCTAAATACGCTTTATATAGTTTTCGGGTTAAACACAAATAACAATCAGTCGAAAACAGGAAAAACTGATATCATTTAATATTGCATGAATTTGTATCGCTATTTTCTTATTTTATGCAACAAACCAATTGGGACAATTTTGTTACTGTTTTAGAAACGTTCAGGAGATGTCAGATCGCTTGTCCCTGGCCGTAACTGTCACAAATTGACTGTAGTATACCAGAAACTTCGAATTAAAATCAATATTAATTAATTTCCGCAAAGGGGTCTTCGGTTCATATTTATTATTTTATACCCAGGAACTGCATAAAACTTGTTATAGACCATATTTAAACATATGTCAAGGCTATTTCCAACACAATATATTCAACATTTCCTCTAAATACTGAGGTTCACTTGTCTCATTATGTTCAAATTCGGACGATAATTCCAGTCGTGTGAAACACAAGTGATAAGAAGTGGTAAGATAAGATAAGTTTTAATGCTTTTTATAACAAATAAGTAACACACAACAGGACTACACAATGCAAGTACAGAGTTATGTTTAGAACAAAAATGTAGTTTATAAGTGCTGTAATAATTAAATTGGTTCTAGATACATACGAACATTTAAACAAAGTAAATATATTGGATCTGTAAAGAGGTTTGCGGTACTAACAGGTGACCAACACTCATCGACGATAGCATAAGAAAACGGTCTGGAGACGTTTATTTCCACTATGGTCCCGAATGGCTTCCATATATGAAAACAAACTGTTTTCTTTTCCACAATCATGGAAATAATTTAATGCTGTGGCCCATTTTTCAGCCTAAATATTTACAAAAGGCACACAATATTGTTCAATACAAACTTCTCACTAGTGATAGAGTATGACGATTTTGTTTAGACAAACTGTGGTATTCGACGTCGGATTTCTCGGGCTTCTCAACAACATAGGCTCAAACAATTTGTTTTAAAAACGTTTCACTATCATATATGCATACTTAGAGGCAACAATTCAATTCTTTAATCTCAATAAACCAATAAATATTGTATGTGAGATATACACATTTAAATTATAATATTCATGACAAAAGCACATTAAACACTTTAACAGGTACATCATTATAAAATAGTGTGCGTAATATTAATTTATCATATGACTCAATCATTATTTACTTTGGAAAGTATGTCATAAATCAATTTCATATGAACTACTATAGTTCATATCACCTTCCGATAATTTGATTGGTTTGTTGACAAAAAGTGTGTTCTGATTGGCTGAATGGCATCCGGGGCCGAGCCGTATCTCTAACTAAATGCAAGTCAAATTCGTGCGTCAAACAACGCGATGCCGAAATACTCGCAATCATAATCTTGAAATATATAGTTTTGGACATTGTTATACGATAAATAGAATATGTAATTCGTATTTATCTAATAAACATACGATATAATGTCACAAACTGAGAACAGAATAGCGCACAATATCTTCGCGTGCATATTATTTCTGCTAGTTCACCAGGTGTAATTGGGCTTCCGGTGCAATGAAGTGACGTCACATTAACCGTTTGCTGCCGATGTCATATAGCTATTTAGTGATTTGTGTGCGTTTTGGACATCATAATCAATTTATAGGTGTCATATGATAAATAGAATATGTAATTCGTGTTTCTCTCATATGATATTTATGAAACTCGTCACGAATTTTCAGTTTTCTCTCGCCGGAGGCTTGAGAAAACTGAAAATTCTTAGACTCGTTTCATAAATATCGTATGAGAGAAACACTCATTTCATATACTCTATATATGCATCGAAGGCACATCCACCCAAAACTTATGCCATGAAACCATTAAGTGTGAAGGAAACTCTTCCCCGAGAACAAGAACATATTCGACAGAACAACATCGACACGGGACAATTCCCATTTCAAGTGTGTCCCTTGTGAATATCGCAACGTTGTTGATATGGAATCATTGAACATAATAACAAACAAACAAACAAACACATGATTGAACAAAAGGATAAAGACAAGCCAGAATGGATTTGCCTATTTACTAGTATTCATTTGATAAACTAGCATTATTCACATAACATACATGTACAAATGTTGACTTGAGTCGATGGGGCACATGAGCTATGGACCTAAATTTGAAGTTGATAAATATATCGTATGGACAAAGTCTGGTATGTTTTAATAAGATAATTCATATTCACCCTATATAAATCGAAATTATTTGTTTATTCGAATAGTGATATTTAGGATAAAGCGTGACCACAAATAGACTGACAGCGACTCCATTACTAATAAGCCCCATCACATCAAGTGCATGTCCACATCAAGCAAATCCTGCGTACTCAGTGAGGATCAAGCGAACCCTGTCAAAAATCGTGCTCATGCCAACTCAACGGCACGCGTCGGTTACAATTCTAGCGGGGTAACGTCGCAAGAGCTATACTCTGACCTTCACCCCAAATTGGCATTCACGTTATATTCAACTAATTGACGGATCTCTTTCGGGTTGTTTTTAAGACACCAAAGTGGGCGGAACATCTTGATATATAAGTGAAATTGCACATACGGGTGGGTGGAGTCGATTTGTGAGTATAGATGCGCGCTATACGAGTATACCGTTAAATGAGGTCAAGGTCAGAGTATAGCTCTTGCGACGTTACCCCGCTTCCAACGCAATCAATGGTCCCGTCAACGTCACGTGATTATATTCAAGTTGTTCGGGGAAATCACCGCAGGAATAAGGGTCAGTATTATGTTGTGACTGTTCGCAGAAGTCGGTGAGGTTAACGCGTATACGCTATAGACAACGCCTATCGCAAGTGATCAATATGTGTAACAACATAACCCAACATCTAAACTGGTTCTCATCGACCCTGTGAAAGTTTGCTTTTCTACTCTGTGACTATGTCTAATCCAGTCATATGAATCACACATTTATACCAGTTTGTGTGAACTTAGAGTACGGAAACGAATAGAGTGACACAGACATAATACAGGTTACAGTGAAGTAATTCGTTTGGTAGCGCCCTCCAAAGGATTGGATGCAGGAGAGAATAAAAAACATTCTGGGCTCTGGTTGGTTAATAGTAGCTTCGATATTTAAACATATAAAATACATGCAATCACTCCTCTTGAAATTTCAGATGCCAAACAAAACATTGGCACATTGTAAAGCACGTGGTTCCTAGATTGATTTTTTTTGGTGTGAGGTAAAAAATGTCAATATTTTTTTCATGGACTTCTGACTCTGGATTATAAATCCCAAATTTAAAGGTATATTCCATGCCCGACTATATGTTTTTTTTTTCATGCATAAACTTTGCACAGATGTCAATCCTGGTGATCATGTACTCATTTATCACAAGTCGTGGATAGTCAGGACTGCAGGCCATTATATGTTAACACTGATGCCTATGGGAAATAATTACTTCACTGTAACCTACAATCGCAGCCATGAAATGGCCGTTAAAATGGCCGCAACAGCAAATCATGTCACGACGAAGGCAAGATTGTATAACCACATATATAGTAGTGAAAATACGTATTGCTGATATACAAGTATCTTGTTAAATATCTCTAAATGTACACAGCTCATTAAAACAGATCCATCTGGCAAATTTATCGGTCACTGCAACGCAAGTCAAACCCAATGATTTAAGTCTTTGAAAGCTCTTGTTTTCTGCTTAGAATACACCCAGCACTTTGGCATGCAACACACGAAGTAATGTTTCGCCACACTGTGCGTGGTAGGTTCATTCGGCATGATGGTTAATTATTGAATGTAACAACGAAACTGAAGTGCATACCCTTGCGGTATAAATAGTAATTACATTTCCGGAATGTTCAACACTGCCCGTGGTAATAAACAACACACGTATGCAAATGCTTATTATACCGTAAAGACACATCCATCTCTTCAATATATTAGTGTGGATACACACTTGTATGTAATATATGTATGTAAAATCCATGTAGTCCATGTATTTTACATGGTCACACCAATCATCGATAGTATTAATCTTCTGTGCAAGATCGGTTCATTTCAACAGGCGAGACTAGCGAGTAGTTTTTAGCGATTATCAAACTGACTGCTATCAAGAACTTTCAGGCCAGTCATAGATGCCGAAATGAATAAAGCCTGTCTGATATCTGCTGCTGTTTTTTCTCGAGTTTTAATTCATTTCGAAAAGTGGAATTTGAGTCGGTCGATTTTATACTTGATTTGTTTCTCGCCACTTTTTGGAGACAGGGTCATCCAAAAACAGAAATAAAATATGCAGAATCTGAAGCCCTTTTAGGACGAGTGTGATACTCGAGTGTTTAATGTCCCACGCACTGACTCCAGCAAAACCAGATGGCTCATTTTGACTAATGTTCGTGCTGCTATCAAACCGGTTTCGTAATAGACTATTTTGTTCATATTACTTCAGTCAGCACTTTACAACTGAAATATGCTACCACGTAAAGTACAATAATAGTTGTCATTATCTTGTTGTTTAAATATATCTTATCAATACCACCCTCGTATGTGTGCTAAATATCAAGCGATAACCGGGCTGTTATGTCAGCGTTGAATATTCATTCCATGTTGGTTTGTATGGCTATGTGCGGCAGATATCTGTAACATTCGGGATAAGGAATAAACGCGGTGATGAGGTTGCATAAGACGTAATACCTTTCGCGTGTATGTGGCCTTGGTGAACATAATAGTGAAATATGTATTTCATCACTTGAGCGGGGGCAACTATGACTAATATTTTGAGACACGGACATTTTCTATTGCGGACATTTTCAAATCAATGCTTTAATCTCAATAAACCAAAAAATATGGTATGTGATATATACAAATTTAAATACTAGTACATGACATTTAAAAAGCACATTTAACTGGTACGTAATTATATAATAGTATATGTAATATTAATATATTCATTGAATGCACATCCACCCAAAATTGTGAGGGAAACTCTTCCCTGAGAACAAGAACATATTCGACAGCACAAACCGGAAACGGGACAATTCCTATTTCAAGAGCGTTCACTGTGAATATCGCAACGTTGTTGATATGGAATCACTGAACGAAAAGGCAAAGACCAAGCCAGAGTGGATGTGCCCATTTCTACATGTACAGACTATCTATTAATTTGATACTCTCGCATCATTCACACAGGAATGCTATCATAACGACATGCCTAGCATACACGTATACATGCTGATTTGAGACGATAGGGCACATTATCTACGGACATAAGTTTGAATTTGAGAATTATATCGTATGGACAAAGTCTGGTTTGTCTTAATAATGTAATTCATATTCACCCTACAAGTAAGTCGAAATTATTAGTTTATTCGAATAGTGATGTTTATGATAAAGCGTGACCACAAATAAACTGACAGGCACTCGGTTACAAATAAGCCCATCGCATCAAGTGCAAGTCCACGTCAAGCAAATCCTGCGCACTCAGTGAGGATCAAGCGAACCTTGAGCGGGGAACAACTCTGACTATTATTTTGAGATGCGGACAATATAATTTTCACGTTTTACATAGTTCTCTAGATTATCTCTCATACTGTGCTATAGCAGTGAATTTTGAAATGGTTGATTGTGTATATATTAAATTATGGTCGGTCACATTCGTGGGACTACTCTGAGCACATATATTTCTGCTTCTAGAAAAGGTCACAGAATCAATAGATCCATATTCAATTCCATTTAGCTGTTTAATTACATAGTCATATTATCATATATCACACGATTCAAGACAAACAAGGCAGAAAAAAAACTGCTCTATTTTTCCGTTTCTGCGCGCCCAAAATTCCAGATTTAACCGCTGTATGAGACTGCATGGGCCCTGCGTTCGCTTGCTCTCGTAAGCTAAAGTAAAGACAATTCATATATCTCTGATCAAAAGTTTTTCTTATACTCGATACATATTCGATCATGCGATCACTCTTATTGGACTAGCTATTCAATTTTGCGCAAAATATAAAAATCGTGCTGATGCCAACTAAACGGCACGCGTCGGGTAATATTTCAATCTAAAACATAATTATTTTTTTAATTTCGATTTGTTTTTTAAACCAAATATTTAAACGATCAAAATGTACGCGAAGCTTACAACGCGGCCGCCTCTGAATAAAGGCTTTGTCTGAGATCCAATGTCCGGAGGGAGCCTGTTTCAGGTAGTACCTAATAATTTTGTCAAATATTTTATGTTAAATTTGACGTCGTCAATGACGTTCACAATGTAATCATGTTTATTTTCCATTACAAGACAACTTGTTTTATTTAACGTTTCGAAATATTCTGTATTTTGCTATATTTCGCAAAAATAAAACAATGGGTGTGTAATAAATAGATAGAACGACACAAGTGTGTGAACTGGTTAAAGTTATTGCACGAGTTTGTTGTGACGCGATACGTAAAACGGGAACCGGAGGTTCGAATTTTACCTCGCGATACGACAAACGAGTGCAATAACGTTAACATGTCCACAAAGCTGTGTTGTTCTATGTTTATTGCATGCACACATAATAGCTTGTAACATACTAACATTTTGGTCGATATTGTTTTATGTAATTGAATAAACGTGCATAATGTAGACTAAACCCCATAACTTAGCGAATACATGTTCTGTTGAAGTTGACGTCACCAGTGACGTTGTTGAAGTAATAGGTTTGTATTGTTTTATTGAACGCCTTGAAAACTTCTGTATTTTGATGTATTCCGCACGAATATAAAAGCCATTGGGTTGTACACTAAATGCCGATACGACGGCTTTCGCACCGTTCGTTCGCATTAATATTATACTAACATTGCGAACGCCTTGAGGGCCTTTAACGAAATCATGATGTTAATAAAGCCTGCATCCCGGAGAGTAAACAAAAATTGAACTTTACAAGGCTTTATCTGCAACAATTAACGTTCGATAGACATTTCAAACACCCGTTGGTATCTCCATGGCAATAAAAACTCTCTATTTAAAGGCCCACTTAATTTTCGAACCCCAGGTAATATATATCAAATATATGCCATATTATATACCATCTGAAAGAGGATGCTCCAAAACATTGTATTATCAACTGTGTAATAAACATGTTGTTTTTGTTGAGTTACCGACGTGTATTTGTGATTAAGTATCATCTGGTTTTGTTATGCAAAGTGTATTATTTTCAATGTGGGGGAATAACTCTATATTTTAAAGACAGAGTTATTCCCCTTCCATGGAAAATACATTTTAGTTTGAATTCTCTTGCATTCTGCGAGTCATAACGGGGGGAATCTTTTTATGATTTCAGCTGTTTATATTTCTCTATGGGCATCTTCTGAGACACAGACGTTTCAAAAGGTGATGAATTTTAGTATTTTAATCATATTTTATGGAATATATTGTTATTAAAATCGTATATCAAGGCACTATACAAATACTAATCGGTGACTCGAAAATTAAGTGAGCCTTTAAAACAAATCGTTTATTTCTGACAAATGTAGGCGTACTCCTCATCATTACACTTCGAACCCTTCAGTAAATACTTGTAAGTGTCGACATCGTAAACAAGTCGGGCACATTTCTTGATCCCTGTAGGACGGTTGTTGGATTCCCACTCCGCCCATGGCAAACTACTGGCGTTCCATGTTAAGATGTTGCCATTATTGACAAATCCATCCACCCATATCTCATCTTAAAAATAAATTCAAGAAATGAATTAAATTAACAGAAACTGAGCATGCTAGTACTGTTCAATGACAGAATATTGACGCCGCCAATGTTTGTCGAAAAACTATAGTACATCATAGTATATCGAATCTGAACATTTTTTTAAGAGACGACCACAACAACGGATTTTAGAGGATGAAGATATCAGTTTTTTTTATTTTTTTTATTTCTTTAGGTTCCAAGAACTTCTAGAATAAATATTAATTTCACAAACAAACCAATCACCAAATAATTCACTGTCTTGAAATTGGCTCTATGGGATGAAGCTTCATTTGTGCCAGTAAAACTGTTCATTGCATATAGCATCATGCCCCCATATATTACAACGAAGAATAAAGCAGTCACACATAGTCCAGCCAAAATTAATACAAATGTTGGTATGCAGGCTGGTCCACTCAAGCAGGGAACAATCAATTGGAGAAATGCCACAGTGTTATAGAGACCACTCTAGTCAGCTGGGGATTTAGCTATGGACATTTGACCTAACGCTCATCTCAGCACAATGTTTCATTTATCAGCAGACGATCTTCCAATATGATATAGTGCTCATTTGAAAAAAACAGTCCTATTTCCAAAAGTTCCTGGTGCCTTAAATTTAAACTATTTCTCATGTCATATAAGCATAGTAAATGTGGTTATAATTTCCAACGAATTGATTGTTCTTAAATATTGTGTCACGCTAATCGGTTGTGCCAAAGTTGAACAAGATAATCGAAACATATTTTGAGAAAATTAATTTTGAAATATCAGGAAAGTTTGGCAAAAAGTGGGGCTGTCCCTTAAAGAGACAGTCACAATTCCCGCACCTTTGTATCATTTATGATTTTTCGAGTTCACCCGACCCTCTAACATCGAAAAACGAAGCCCATTGTAAACGATTATTCGGTTCCGTAATTCCGGCCGCGTAAATTTAATCCTCCGGCAACAAAGCTACCCCGGAACGTAAATTACCCCTTTGCACTGAAACTATGGCGTACTAATGATTTGTTTGTGAAAGTTCGAGCGATTCCTTCGCTAATAATGACGACGGCTGCAGGGACAGCGTCACAGAAAGTGTATTAAATTAAGCTAATATAGGCAGATATATGCATGATACAGACATTTAAGAAGATAATACCGGCGTTTAACCACTAAACGAAGAAATGTGATGGCTGATCGATGTGTACAGTTCAACTTTAATGGTGTTGGACTCGAGAATAAAAGTGGTGAGTGAAACTGGAAAAGGAAAAACCCTCATGGACGTGCATATACATACAAATAACTCATAGTATTCTAATCGAAGTGGAACTGAAGAAAAGTTAACTCAAATACTGGATTTTTGTTTATCATTTTAGTCATTTTTGAAATCCGATGTGAGAAAAAACAAAGTAAATAAAAATGAATTGGCAATGGAAAAAAATATTTTATCTATATCTCACCATTAACATCAGTGGTAAGAATGTGTTGCGCCAGTTATATCTACCAGATACCTGTCTATCCTAGCAGTTGTTCTAGTAAACTTGAAGAGTGATTAAAGTTTTATTAAACGGTCACAAAATTTTCAAGTTTGCCTGAAAAATTAAAATTTTCGAAATACCTGGTCTAACGGTTGCTGGGCATTAAGAACAACAGAACAACCCGATCTACCGGGACAACCCGACATGAACTAAGAATATGTTAGTTTCAGAATTTTGGTTTGTTTATTTATAACCCTCAACATAATTTTGCTGACAATGTAAATATAAATATTAGGTTTTACTATCTCTTTGGCGATCGGGCGATCAAATTTCGGCACACGCCAGCTATTGTTTTTTACGATTCTGTTTCAATTATCAAGTATGTGCGTCCAACATACAGGTCACTGGTCAGTTTGAACATTTTTGTTTTGTCTCTTGAAATTGTAGTACTTACTCATTGTCCCAGATCCCCTCAAAAACAATGGGTTTCGTATACTCAAACTTACTTGTCGTGTAAACATACTTCTGGAAGTCCAAGCGACCGATAATGATAATCATGAAACATACTATAAGGACAGTTCTGCCCGGGCATTACTATGGCAGGATCTTAATCCTGCTATAATCTTGGCCAATTCCAGATGTCCCAGTTCAAATTGCATGGCAGAATCACCTAATGTACAGCTAAGTGTCAGGATTGCTCAGAAGAAGATGGTTCAGCACACCAACATGACTTCAGCTGCATAACAGACACAGACTCATGATAGACTGGTGCATTCCAATATTTGTCTGACCAGCGACAATGTGGTAACCCTTTTAGAGGTCCATTATATGACACATGAAGTATAGGCATATATATGATACTGGCATTTCAACCGATGGGGCTGTGAGGTACATTAGACATCGCAATAGATGATTAATGCCATCTTGTATTATGTACAGGGAAAGACAGGAGTTTGCTGGTGTTTACACTAGGTTCAGACTAACAGACATGAAAGATGTTGTTTGCTTATTAAACATAACATTTATATATATATCTTTAATTCCTCCATATAAATGAAGATATGATATACACATGTAATACAAGAACATACAAAAACAATAGAACATAGGAACGAGAACATAACATATATACATGTACACACTTTATGTATGTGCAAAGCAAAACGAATATAGATGGAAACAGATCGGCCGGGCACACGAACAAGACAGAGAGAGATAGAGAGAGAGAGAGCGCCGGATACAGATAGAGACAGTATGGGAAAATAGAATGAAATGAGTTAAGTTAGAGAAAAGTGGGGAGAAACAGAGAGGGGTTAATTGAAGCTAGATAATCCTAAATTCATGGAGAACTGTAGCACCCAGCCGACCACACGACCAGATGTTCGCTCACATCACAGTTGTCAGACACCGTTGTTGGACATTACAAACAAATAGTAGACCCAACACAACACCATTGTATATAAGAGGGCTACCAATTATTTATATTTGCCAACAATGGTGACTTTCTTCTCCCACTGACTACATGCATATAAGTGACAAACAATTATGACGCCAATGACGAACGATGGTTCCATTCGCACCACAGCGCCCTAGTCGCCTTCAAGAAGTATCTCAATATGGTTTGAGGTGGAATGCATGCAATGTCCAAAAGTTCAATAGGCAAATAGCCTAGAAAGAGGGCAATAAGTCTCTGCTGATCAAAAGACTCCACAAGTTGAAATGCCCCTAAAGGCAACATATCTATAAAGTGATACCAAAAATGATTACGCGACGCTGCAAGTTCTGGGCAAACCGCTATAATGTGTTGCGGTAGGTCTATATAACTTCGCGCACATAACAGGCACTGAGTTTCGCCAGCAAAATTTCGGTAACACAGTAGCTGTGTCGCGATGAAAAATGACTCCTTCTCATCTGGGTACTTTTGGCAGACTTTCCATAAAAACGACAATTCTGGACTGCTGTGAACCAAACGAAATCTATCAAAGGTGGGTTCCGTGCGCACCCTGTGAGACCATTCAGATTTCCAAACATGACTGCCCTGTTTCGATAGGGTTTTCCAAACTGTTTTCTCTGGAAACAGAGCTGTTGATATGTATTGAGACATATAGGAGGACAAACTCCAGTTATCAAGAATACTGGATAGGTCCTGAAAAAACACATTCTTCGATGCAGTGTTGGATTCATATGAAAAGCTCAGTAATCTGATAATAAATACATCTTTAACAGTTTTTTTAGACTCGAGTAAACAAAATGACGAAAACAAGGACACTTTTCTACAATTAATGAATGTGATTAAAGGAGGAATACCAAGCAGACCCAAGACCATGTCTGTGCTAGTCCTAGTTTTGAGGCCTTGTATAAGTTTGAGGCACATACGATGTGCTTTCTCTAGTTGAACAGTGTCCGATTGAGAGAGACCACACAAAAATTCACTACCGTATAAGCCTCGCGGTAAGACCACGGACTTGTAAATCTTGAGAGAGCTCGCTGGGGTAATACCGCCTGCATGCAGGCCAGCATTAGCCAAAGAGAAGAAAGCATTCTTCGTTTTTGTACAAATATTGTCAACAAGTTTTGAGCGAAAATTATATTTCTCAAGCGGAATACCTAAATGAGTAACACTGTCGGTTTCTGTTAGGCCATGAGAAGACATGTGCCAGTTCTTATGACGTTTAAGTGCTGCGTTAGCACTTTCATTGAAAACAATGACATGGGTTTTGTTTGTGTTGTATCTATAACGCCATTTCAAGCTATATTCGACACATATATCGACAAGAGACTGAAGTCCATATGCAGTTAAAGAGAAAAGTGCCATGTCATCGGCATGCGTTGGACATGTGCAATTTGCACCTTGCATCGAAAGGCCATATCCCGATGACTTTAGATTTGACAAAAGATCATTGATATATATAATATAAAAGAGGGGAGATAATGTACCTCCTTGCCTTGTTCCTTGCAGCATTGGGATCCACCTAGAGCAACCACCTTGGTATTTAATGCAGCAGCTGATATTGTTCAACAAGTGGTAAAATAGCCTCCAAATTTTTCCCTGTAATTGCCTCTTATGCAGTTTATACAATAAACCGTTTATCCAAACACTATCGAAAGCTTTCCATACATCCAAGAAACAGGCAAACAGTTTGCTCTGTCTCTCGGATGTATACGCTATACTTTCTGTTACAAGAAAAGAAGACATGTTGCAACTTATGCCCCGCTGGAACCCATTCTGCAAGGAATCAACTTCAATTGCAAAGGCAGTATACTTCTCCATTCTCGATAATAAAAGTTTCTCAAAAAGTTTATATATTGCTGGTAGCAGAGTAATTGCTCTGTAGCTATCAAAGGAATCTTTTGGTTTAGGATGTCCCTTATATAGAGATATTATACAACCACGCTTAGCACCAAGTGGTATATGTTCAAATTGGAAGAAATAGTTGTACAAGGTAGCAATGCAGCGGGCAAGAGCCTCACCACCAAAAATAATATGCTCATAATTTACACCATCTGTACCAGCTGCTTTGTTGAGGTTTAAAGTGCGACAAAGAGATGTGATTTCCTTCATATTAGTTGGAAAAGTTAACAATCCGTCTAATGGGCATGTTGAATTTTTCATCGATTCGGTCTCTACAAATTGGTTGACATGGTTAAAATGTGATTCGTCAAACTTGGGATCCGTTAGCGGTGTGGAAAAAATGTTATAATAGTACTCAGCCCAAGCTTCAAGAATATCTGGGGTTTCTCGTACTATCGAATTTTGAAAGGAGAAGTGTGTGCTACCAAGTGTCCCTAATGATTTGCGTTTCGCGTTGAAGAGTCTGAAGAAAGTATCTTGATCACACTCAGCGCTTTTATCTATGTCATCGTTAAAAGAGCGAAGAAAATTAGTTGATGCCCTCCGGTATTCGCGCCTGAAAGAGCATTTGGCATCTTTATAACAGCGATATAAACCAGTTGCATCATTAATTGGCCTACCAACCGAAATCCAAACAGATCTGTGATATCGCATACTCTTGTGAAGTAAGCTTAATTCTTTCGACCAGTAAGGTTTAAGAAACTTCTTAAAACGTTTCTTTGGGATATTATTCTGAGCAGAAACTGTGATAGAGTTAACTATGTTTTCATAAAATGTATCCAACTCAGATTTGTTATTTACGTCATCGCGTGGTAACGATGTAGCTAAATCTGACTGATACGACAATTGCATTACAGTGTCTAGCTTAAACTTCTTCCAACTGAACTTACATGTACTATGGCTTGGAATTGTACTACTTCGAGGTGTATATGTATAGTCATCGTACTTCATCATGACGTAAATGGGCCTATGGTTGGACACATTGATTGCATCATCATCCAGAATTTCGCAATGAAAAATAAGATCAGTGTCGTCTTTGTTGACGACAATGTGATCGATCACTGAACCAGGATAACCCATGGCAGGAACGTGTGTTGCAGGTATATTCAGGGGAAAAGACACGACATTGACAGAGATAAACTTATTGTCTAAAAACTTCTTAAATGATTTGGCACGCGCATCATCACGCTGAAGGCTTGCATTGAAGTCGCCCATAAAAACCACTTTGCCGAGAACACTATATGTATCGCGGAGGTCAATCAACTTCTGGATGTACTCCCGGAAAAATGCAACAGTATAGTTCGTAGACGGAAGATAAACTTGGAATATGAAAATATATCTCCTTCCCATGTTTACTTGTATGGCGTACTAATGATTTGTTTGTGAAAGTTCGAGCGATTCCTTCGCTAATAATGACGACGGCTGCAGGGACAGCGTCACAGAAAGTGTATTAAATTAAGCTAATATAGGCAGATATATGCATGATACAGACATTTAAGAAGATAATACCGGCGTTTAACCACTAAACGAAGAAATGTGATGGCTGATCGATGTGTACAGTTCAACTTTAATGGTGTTGGACTCGAGAATAAAAGTGGTGAGTGAAACTGGAAAAGGAAAAACCCTCATGGACGTGCATATACATACAAATAACTCATAGTATTCTAATCGAAGTGGAACTGAAGAAAAGTTAACTCAAATACTGGATTTTTGTTTATCATTTTAGTCATTTTTGAAATCCGATGTGAGAAAAAACAAAGTAAATAAAAATGAATTGGCAATGGAAAAAAATATTTTATCTATATCTCACCATTAACATCAGTGGTAAGAATGTGTTGCGCCAGTTATATCTACCAGATACCTGTCTATCCTAGCAGTTGTTCTAGTAAACTTGAAGAGTGATTAAAGTTTTATTAAACGGTCACAAAATTTTCAAGTTTGCCTGAAAAATTAAAATTTTCGAAATACCTGGTCTAACGGTTGCTGGGCATTAAGAACAACAGAACAACCCGATCTACCGGGACAACCCGACATGAACTAAGAATATGTTAGTTTCAGAATTTTGGTTTGTTTATTTATAACCCTCAACATAATTTTGCTGACAATGTAAATATAAATATTAGGTTTTACTATCTCTTTGGCGATCGGGCGATCAAATTTCGGCACACGCCAGCTATTGTTTTTTACGATTCTGTTTCAATTATCAAGTATGTGCGTCCAACATACAGGTCACTGGTCAGTTTGAACATTTTTGTTTTGTCTCTTGAAATTGTAGTACTTACTCATTGTCCCAGATCCCCTCAAAAACAATGGGTTTCGTATACTCAAACTTACTTGTCGTGTAAACATACTTCTGGAAGTCCAAGCGACCGATAATGATAATCATGAAACATACTATAAGGACAGTTCTGCCCGGGCATTACTATGGCAGGATCTTAATCCTGCTATAATCTTGGCCAATTCCAGATGTCCCAGTTCAAATTGCATGGCAGAATCACCTAATGTACAGCTAAGTGTCAGGATTGCTCAGAAGAAGATGGTTCAGCACACCAACATGACTTCAGCTGCATAACAGACACAGACTCATGATAGACTGGTGCATTCCAATATTTGTCTGACCAGCGACAATGTGGTAACCCTTTTAGAGGTCCATTATATGACACATGAAGTATAGGCATATATATGATACTGGCATTTCAACCGATGGGGCTGTGAGGTACATTAGACATCGCAATAGATGATTAATGCCATCTTGTATTATGTACAGGGAAAGACAGGAGTTTGCTGGTGTTTACACTAGGTTCAGACTAACAGACATGAAAGATGTTGTTTGCTTATTAAACATAACATTTATTGAAATCCTTTGTCACAACTGTTCTACCCATGATGCAGTTGTCATGTTGTTATATCTTATTTTAATATATTTTTAAAGGCAGGAAAAAGTAGCTGCTACCTAAAAATAGTGACATTTTGAAGGAATTCGATGTATTTAATATCAATGGGAAATAACAGGATAATTTTCTATAGTTTTGAGGAATAAAAAAATATCTTATTTTTCCCGCCAATTGCTCATTCCTGGAATATATTTCTATTTCAATATATGTCAAATTTAAAGTGATTTGATCGAAATATAAAATTAGAATATCAGAAGTTTTCAGACAACCAGGCATTTTGAATATATTCAACCAGCTGTGATCGAATTTGTGTCCGTGTGGGTGTATGACATGGCAACTTGTATGGCTATAACAAGGTTGTCGTCATATATGTTCCTACTAAGATTAAGGTTATAGTTAATTAATTTTATCTTTATTGTTTACCGTCAATCGGGCATTTCCTTTTCTAATAATTAAAATTAATAATGGATTTGATATATTATTGGCACAATGCACAATTCAATTGTCCCCATGAGTGTTCCTTGTAGAAATTCAGATAGGAGCATTTAGTCAGATGCTTGATGCTTCATTCACATAAAATAATGTAAACAAGATTGGTGTTAATGTTATATTATAATTATAATGTACTATATATACAAACACACCGGTAAGAAACTTCAAAAACCTTTCGAGAATATCATAAGAATGAATAATCACCTCGTTTCGCATTTATTTCTCAGAATCCTGGATGATGCTAAAAACATAAACTTTATTAACCATGGCCTAAATTTGGATTGCTCAACCTGGGTAACAATGTAACTGTCCAAGAGCTAAGAGATTCGTGTCATTAAGCACTATAAATAAAATATCCATTATTATTAATGTATTAATTTCGATCAACATTTTGCCATGTTGGAATTTCAAGAGTTGGAAAGGAGGGGTGGGGACAAATGTAGAAATTTCAAACTGGACACCTATACATAAATCCTCCAGCCACATGTCAAACATTTAAGTTTTTCGGTTATTTTAGTCAAAATTGGTAAATTTCTTATTTCTCATCCCACCAATGTCAACTCGGTGGGTAGAAATCGTAATTGTCAGGCGTATAGTACCAGCTTGTGGCACTTACGTGTTGGAACGACAATATTGAATATTTGTTTTGTCGTCCCTCCCAGCTTCAGGACACTTGCTTGTAACACGCTAAACTGCCCTCAACTTGCACTGCCTTATGCGCCGTCACCATATATCGTCTAAGCTAATACGGAACGCTCTTTATTGCCCATATGAGACAACGGCACCCATCCCATTATATTCCCCAGGCCAGGTGACACATGTGTACCAATGTTCCTACATATGGTATAAGCTGATAAGAAACGCTCTTTATTTCTCATATATGTTTATTAGTGTCCCTTATTGTCGCCTGTCAGAGGTAACCGGGACTTATCCTATGAGACTCGTCATCACAAATTCACAATATACCCCATGTGAATCAATATCCAACGACCAGCTTCAATTTTGATTATTTATTAATTATTTCGTTAAATAAATTATTAGTGCTCTTTTAAGACATCTAAGGTCAATGAACCTATCTAATAAGATTCCGGGGTCAAATTACCCCTATATACAAATGTACAGCTCCGTTTGTCCAGTTGTTTGGTCGGATGTAGCCGGGACAAACAAAGAAACAAACAAACTTGAGTTTTATAAGTATAGGTAAATGAGTCATTTGTCATGATATCACGTACCAAATTTGCTTTATGAGTCCCATTAATGTATATCTCAACTAGGCAAATACATGATATTACCTGGTGATATTACCAACATAGACTGGGTCAAACATGTGCCTGTTATAGTTCAACATCAACTAGAGGGTCTCCGTTGGGGTGGGTTGGGTGTGTCGTGATCACCTTGAAATTTCTAACCGCATAACTAACTCCCATGTTGCCGAAATACCTGGGTCTAATATAATATAACATTCTATACTAGTCCCAGCAAATTCCATTTAGATTATAATTTCCACAACTTAATTACTGAATGGTACCTCAAGTTTACACCCCATAATTATGTTGGACACTTCCAAACTATAAATACCCCCATGGTTGTTAATTCGCTGAATGATTTTTTCTGTCCGAAAACATTACTGAAAGTGGGAAAATATTCTACTTTTGGTGCAACACAACACATTTCAAACTAAAGACTAATTTTACTATCGACCTAACTTGTCCAGAACACCTGGAGAAAGTTTGTTGGCATCCATCATCCCCAACAAAACACAATTCTATCAACCAACACCCCAATTAACCCAGCCTGTTGGCACGTCCCTGGCATATAGTATAAATAATATTAATATAGTACAGTTTAAGGGGGAGGTCAAGTGACCAATATCGACTCATAATAACTTATTATAAGTTAAATTATGAGCGGACAATAACAAGAATAAACCAACTCATACCAGATGTACGCTCTTTAAAATGTGTTTTCACTTCACGATGGCCCTCGCTATAAAACGGAATGACGGATATAAGTCCACCATCGGCTTATTTCAGAGTCAAATTGTAATTTATTAGTACACTATATGAATATATCTATATTTCTCACATGTTGAGAAGAAATTGAGCGTGGAATTACAGTCATTCAACATAATTCCCCTTCAAGTACATCCACCAAGGCAATCCACCCGGCTTTGGCTTGTGTGGCTCTTTTGTTTATTTTACTCAACGAATTACAATAGACACCTTTCGCATAATGAACATCAGATAATTATTACAAATATGGTATACTAGAGACATTAATATGGAATCCTATTAGGCCCACTTCCTACTGGCGCTTTCGGCGCGCGCCGAAAGCGACAAAAAATGCGCCATTAGTAACGCGCCGAAATCGACAAAAAGTGCGCCATTAGTAACGCACCGAAAGCGACAAAAAGTGCGCCATTAGTAACGCGCCGAAAGCGACAAAATATGCGCCGTTACGGCGCACTATTTGTCGCTTTCAGCGCACTTTTTGGCGCTTTTGGCGCTTTCGACGCGTTACAATGGCGCACTTTTTGTCGCTTTCGGCGCGCGCCGAAAGCGCCATTAGCAAGTGGCCCTAATAGGATTCCATACATTAATACCGAAGATTGTAATTTTGATATTGAAAAATTAATTATTCTTTACCTTCAGAAATATAAATGATATCGCGTAAATGGGTAGAAAATCCACTATCAAATAAGATATTATCTTTCGTGTGATCACGATCGTCGAAACTGTGTTATTTTATACAACATATTTTATACAGTAATTTAAATGACTTTCGTATAAATCAGCCTGAAACCCTGAATACATTCCCAAAAACTGTTCATGTCATAAAAGTATAGAAGGTGTGCTTATAATTTATAACCGATTGGTGATTCTCAACTTTTAAGTCACCTTAATCACATATACCAAATTAAACAAAACCCCCGACATATTTTGAGAAAATCCTAACTATATACATGAAGTCTCAAACTGTAAAGAAAGCTCACCTGTCCCGTACATTTTCTGCAGGTCATCGAGCATAGGTCGGGATTCTATGGTAAGCAGGTGTGCTCCCTCCGAGTCACAGTCGGACCTCGCATCATCACCTGTCTCCGTCGTACTGTGGTACTTAAGACAGAATACCGTTCCATTCAGAATCTTCTCTTCGTAATCATCGTGCATTTCACAAGCTGAAGAACACGTCGAAAACTTGGATAAGCTTGTGAACGAGAGTTACAGTGGAGATGGTATTACACCTTGATATGACTTGAAGCTAGTGTCAGATAAACACGGAATTGTACTCCATGTACACGGGGACGTTTCAACCAACCGGATTTAGTGCGGGGTAGCATTAGTCCATTGGGACAGTCTAGTTAATGCTAATGTATCTCTTCCTAACATCGCTCTTACTAACATGTAGATTTAGACAGAAATCACGTTTCTCATTTGCAAGCCGTTTCATCTTACTTGTTCCAACGAATGCCTTGGCCTTTCAGTCATTCTACTACCAATTTGCAAATACACGCTTTCACCCGCGCCCGTGCTTATGGAGGACGGTGAGACATAATAATTATAAACACTACTTGGCACTCCAAACCTTCAGAGACACACCAACCAACACAGTCTGGCCTCAGCTGCTTCCTCATCCGCGACTGCACTACATAACCAGGTCAACGGGTTCTGACATTCGCACAGGAGCGGAAGGAGGGCATTGCACCATCAACAGTTGAGGAGCCCCAACCGACCTGAAGTCAACCGGGTGGCATTGCACCTCTTCCTAGCGGTGAGCCCGTAGTACAAGCCCGGAATACAACAGACTAAGGCAACTTGAGTCCACGCAAGCACTAAATAGGACAATAAGTACAACTATTCACAACTCAAAACAATATATAAAAAAATTATATCAACGCATAAAACTCACACAGAGAAATCAAGGTAAGTCTTCTCCGCCGATCCTGGTTCGGAATGGGGGTGGGGCTTTGCTTCTTGCTTTGGTGGCATCCACCCCATGCACCGTAGGCAAACACCTACTGTACATGGGTATATATAAATCTCACAAACCATACAAACGCTCTTCAGCGGAATTACGGCATTCAAAAGTGGGTTGTAGGAGAGGGCCGACGACCCTTTCAAATCTTCCCGGGTATCATCCCAAACTCCAAACTTGCATTCAGAATCTTCTGTTCGTACCCAGGGTTCATTTCACAAGCTGAAGAACACGTCGAAAACGTGGATAAACTTGTGAACGGGAGTTAAAGTGGAGACGGCATTAAACCTTGAGATGACTTGAAGCTAGGACACGTATCAGATAAACACCGAGTTGTACAGCCGAACTTGTAACTCCATGTACAAGGGAACGTTGTAGCCAACCGGATTTAGTGTGGGGTATCATTAGTCCATTTGGGGCTGACCCACATCTGGTTAATGCTAATGCATCTCTTCCTAACATGTACATTTAGACAAAAATCATGTCGAAAAATAGTAAAGTAGAGATCAAATAGAGTTTGGCCGATGTTTGAAGGAGTGCTTTTAAATGAGATATATCTTTATTACCTCCAAGTATAGGAGAGATCGATATACATGACATATAATTACAGTTGGATTAAAGTGGGCTCCCCTGGTCAGTGTGGTGGGCCGTTATGTACAAGTATGGAGAGGTGTTGGAAACCACGAGAGTGAAGCATATATGCACTTCGTACCATGTATATCTTGGTTGGAAGATTAAACATATCTATCTACTACAGCTTTTGTTGCAGGAAAATCCGATTTGTCCAATAGATATGAAAGTTAGTCGTTACAACATGCGTGGGTGTTGAGAAGATAATTACAATGGACGTGACACGGGTTGCTGTACGCCATTCCTGATCATTGTGCTGAGAACGTACATGAACTTCGCAGAATATAGTACTAGTTCCTTGAGGCAGTGGGATATGTGTTATGTTAGGGTTTCCAGAGAACTTCCGAGGAGGGTTGCTACCAAGTCATCTTTGGCTAACGACGTGATGTAAAAGTATTCGGGTATGCCGAAACGAGAGATAATCCCTTCCCAAAAAGAGTTTCTGATGATGAGAGCGGCTGGAGAAGAGCATACGAACAGGGAGTGGTCGATTTCGTTCGAGTACACTTCGTTGCAGAGATGACACACTAAATTGTTGGCATAAGTTGTCCTGTTGAGAAGCAGTACTAAGTTTTAGAGATATTTCGACATGTAAGCGTTTCCATGGAGAAGTTTCCAGACTGTCCAGTTTGATAGGGGATTAGGGTGAACTTTCCACAGAATTCGCAAGGATGGATCGGACGAAACTTTGGTCTGCCACGAGGAAATGAACGTTCCCCTGACGGCTGCCTCCACAAGAGTTATCCACGTTGAAAGTTTTGGGAAGACCCATGGTCCAGGTAGTCGTTCAAATAGTCCAAAAGATCGTATTTGGCTAATATGGAGAACATTTCCTGGACAAAACCACTGGAGCGATTGTATAGTCTGTACAGGTGTGCTTTCAGGAGAAACAGTCGTAATGGTAATTGATGGTTGAACGGTAGATGGATAAGACGTCCCAGGAAGCAAAGTTTTTTGATATGCAGTTGATATTAAATTGGTAGAAATCCAAGAAGACCTAGCGATAGACTAGTTGACGCTCGTTTTGGGAGGGATTGTGCGTATTTGAGGCATGTTCTGGCGGCTTTGTTCATAATGGTGATGGCGTTCCCCTAACCTCTAAAATAGTTAACCAAAGTTGATCATTTGTGGAGTTGTAAATTCTTTCATACACCGATACAAGCTGCGTTATTTCTTCAAAGTACATTCAATATATAGTTATCGTACTTCCTATTGACCGAGGATACTAATCTCAAAATGTAATGCTAACCTTGTGTGTCACCTGTTACTCCGTTTGAACATCAATCGCTATATAACCCGTGAACCCGATTTAGTAACTTTCGCTATCTAAGCGTGTGCGTATCAGGTGCCGATTTTACACAAAATTAGTCGAAATGTTCTAAGTAAATTGTCAGCTTACTTGGCAAAATAAAAAAATGAAACAGAGTGCAATACGTGATATCACAATCATTCCTATGGCACATGCGTCGCGATCCACCGACAAATATTCAAAATATGTTAACCATTTCATGACGGGGGCTGCTCTGATGCAACATTAAATATCATGTGCCAGTGCATTCTCTTGGATATGCGAGTCTCCTATAGGGAGCATAGCATAAATAAGAGAATGCAGTTGAAGGTAAATATTGTTAGGCCAATGCATTCTCTTATATATGCGAAGCGCCCAGCGGGAGACTCGGATACATAAGAGATGCATTGGTACATTGTTTTCGCAAAATTTCAGGAAAGCTCCTCTCATGAAAGGGTTACAACTACTTCTTTTTAAAATTGATACGTGGTCATCAAAACCTCCTTTAAGAGACTCATGTGTCCGATCTAATGATTTTCTGATATCGAAGAAATACAGACCGTTAGTTTTCAGAACAACATGTGGATTGTGAGCTCATTTTTAAGTATTAACGATAGAATACGCCAACTAGAAACTGCATGTAACTCCTAATGTCTGACTCACATGAGGTAGTCGTCGCCGTTGTTGTTGTTGCTATAGCTGTTGTTGTTGTTGATGTTGTTGTTGATGTTGATGTTGTTGTCGTTGTCATCTTCATTGTCGTCGCTGCCGCCGTTGTTGTTGTTGCTGCTGGTGTTATTGGTGTTGATGTTGTTGTCATCGTCGCCATTGTCGTTGTTGCTGTGGCTGCTACTGGTGTTGTTAGTGTTACTGTTGTTGATGTTGTTGTTGTCATCGTCGCCGTTGTTGTTGCTGCTGTTGGTGTTGTTATGGTTGCTGGTGTTGACGTTGTCATCGTCGCCGTTGTCGTTGTTGTTGCTGGTGCTGGTTTTGTTGTTGTCGTCATTGTCATCGTCGCCGTTGTTGTTGGTGTTGGTATTGGTGTTGTTGATGTTGACGTCGTCGTCATTGTTGTCGTCGCCGTCGTCGATGTTGTTGGTGTTGTTGTCTCATCCGTAGTATCTGCGTAATGTGTGAAGATGACTGATAGGTGTTGAGCTATATAAACATCCGCAGTGGCATTATCTATTATATGTTTTGGAACTTCTGTCGGTCTGTATGTTTGTATGTGTTCATGCATGCATACATGCGTGCGTGTGTGTATGTATGTATGTGTGGATGGATGTATGTATGTATGTATGTATGTATGTATGGATGGATGGATGGATGGATGGATGGATGCATGGATGCATGCATGCATGTATGTATGTATGTATGTAAGCATGTATGTGTGTATGTATGTATGCGTGTTAAAGACTCGAAAACTGCTCGACCATCCGATTCGAACTTGGTATGTAGGCCTACTTTAGGCATGTTTCTGGACCGATCGAACAATAGTTTGTCCAGACGCTGTATATCCTGCCCAGACGGAGGCGATCACAAAGAAATCCCTAAATAGCCCGGATGAAGTCCGGAACGTCAGCTAGTTAGTATATATAGGTGGCAAGAAATTATTTTTGTCAAACTTCACAAATAAATAAAATTTTAGCATAATCACGTGAATAGGGTTTTTCGTCTTCTGTGATACACAACATAGCATGCAAGCTGCAAGAGTTCAGTCCCTCGCTTCGGTGGTCTCGTGTGTATTTTCGTAATTAAATCTAACATTTTTCATTTAAGTGTTTTGTCAGTTATAATTAATTCTGGCTATATCTAGCCAATTTCCACAAGAATATGGACAGTTCCGTGTCTCGGAATAATGCAGAATGAATTTTAAACGACAAAAGTCTTAAATAAAACAATACGTGATTTCCTCACATTATATGTACGTGATGGCAGTGTTCAGTCCGGATCAGCAGGGGACTGAACTCTGCCTTGCAGTTTGCATGCATGACCAAGATTGGGCTAAATCGGACGTATTGCTAAATTGTTACAAATGGGAGAAAATCGAGACACAGTAAAAAACAGACAGTCACACAGACAGACAAACATGATTTGCATAGGTAATAGCCACCCACCTGCATTGTCCAGTGGTTGACATTGGTATCCAGATATATTCAGATTGTATGGATCACATACCTCACCCTGACCACACGGATTACCATAGCATTGGTGTGCTGGTTTCTGGGAAGAGAAGCGAATTGGGCCGGTATATACATATACGGGATTTTGATACATACCAATTTGATCATGTACATTTTTATTTCATGTTGACTTTTTTCCAGCAAGCAAATGTACGTGTAAATATGTGAAGTATACAGAAGTCAACTGTTCACATTATCGATTATGTTTCTACTTTCAGTCATGTTTTACTGAAACATAGCCATATTTACGTCTAATACATCTATCCGCCATGATACAAATATTTACTACTACATATTCCAATGTCGACGTTTCCGAACTAGTTGAATGGGGGGGGGGGGGGGGGTCCATATGGAAAATCTAAAGGACCCTCTGGTTACGATCCTGTCGCTTTACTGTTCAATATATGTTCCATGACGACGTGGCTAGAGGGTCTCCGTTGGGGGTGTCATATTTGGGAAATTTCAACTGCACCCTCCTTGAATCCGACCAAACACAAGTTTTACATATTTCCATTTGCACCCCCTCACGTGCATCTCAGTGCTCAGGCCTAATAGCCTACTAGCCTATATATTCATAAACCATGGTTCTATATACCCTATATGAGAACATTCATATACCTAACATCTAGTGGTCCAACTACAAAGAAATGCACATGGCTACGGACAATAGAGCAGGACGCTCCGGGCCGACCATGGTTGCTAGTCCCGGTGTGAGAACATTTTGAAAACCAAACAAGAAAATTGCAAAAATCCTAGCATCTAGACTTGCCTCAAGCTTTCCTATAGTGTTGGACATTTCAAACCTTATACTCACCCTTAGGTTGGAAAATTCTCCAACTGATGACCATTTCAGTCCACAACTAATTAGCAGTTTTTATAGGCCACGGGGGGGGGGGGGGAGGCATGACACACCGGGCCGACCATGGTTCGGCCGGGTTTGTGACAATTGGAAATCTGAACAAGAAAATCGCAAAATCCTAGCATCTAGACTAGTATGGTATTGTTAATTTCGGACTTCACGAGTGTAATGTCAGAGCTAATTTTTGGACAACTATTTCATTGTTTATCTACATTGGTTTGACTGTGTCAGATGTGTGGTTCGTTTCTATAGTATTCGCGTTAGGTTCGTTTCTTTGTTAGATTAGGCTTTCTAAGATCGGAAACAAATGAGAAATATTGGAAGGACCGCTTAGAAAAATATTTCAATGATGAAGATTGGAAAACTATTTACTTAAAGCCTTATCAATTAACTGATGATACAAGTCTTCAAACTTTTCAATATAAAATTATTCAAAATATAATGTATACCAACTCAAAACTATTTAAATGTAAACTTTCAGAAACTGAATTGTGTACATTTTGTGGGAATACGAAATAGACTATTTTACACCTTTTCTTTGAATGCGCAGTCTCAAAGTCAATACTGCTTGAATTTCAAGACCGTTTAAAAGAGTCTTGTAATATCTCTTCATAATTTACACCAGAATTTGTAATCTTAGGTTTTCTGAAAGACAGCAACTGCAATACAGCAATACTTGATATATGTCTTCTTTTATATAAGAGATATATATATTCATGTAAAATGAAGCCTATTAATCCCTCACTCCAAGGATTCTTGGATCGAATCCGGAATTACAAAGCCATAGAAACTTATTTTCCTGCCAATCCAGATTCGAAGAAAGAAATTTGTTTTCGTGAAAGATGGAATATGATAGAAAACCTTCTTAAACAATCAACACTCTAATATGTATAGATTATAAAAGGCGCTTATGCCTCAAAAGTTAAACCCTAAATGGTAATTAATATAGCAAATACATTAAATGAATTCTGCATCATACATTTGTATATCACAGTGTAATACACTGTGATATGTTTCTGACCAAATTTACTGAATTTACTGAATCCCAAATATGTCCCCTCCAAAATGAGACATACCCAGACATAAATTAGCATTTTAAAGATTCTATCACCACCATTTAACAAAGAGAGATATAACTCACCCTGGACTATATAAACAAATTAAAACATCACTGATTATATAATTTATTTGTTTCATGTACTTGAGATGTTATACATGTATATTGAGATCTGAATAAAAATTATTAAAACAAAAAAAAATAGATTAGGCTTTCTCGAAATTACAACATTTCTTTGTATTAATCAGCTGGCTTTTCATATGCAACTTGTCAATTCATGCCCAAGCGGGTGCTCATTATTTACCATTCATCGCACGTATTCTCAACTTTACTTTTAATAATAACTTATTTGTCAAACTGTTATTGCCACTGTGGTGATCGGATATTTTATCATGCAAATATGTTAATCTAATCCCGCGTCGTTAATTCACACCTGTGCATGCTTTGTATATAAGAATGTGTAAAACTGTGTTATGTTACTTTATGTTCCAGAACTCCGCCGTTCAGTCACTTCACATATTACACATATTACATATAAATATATATATATACGGTTATTATGCTTCTATATTTGGTTGTTTGGTTTAAAGGCACGTGCGGCCTTAATTGTCAAAAATATTCATATTTGTTCCAAACACCGTAAACAGAAAAACATTAAAACGCATACAGTTCCGTTGATATATACCATGACCATCGCGTAAACAGCATGTTATCATAAAGACCTACTATATTTTACCTAAGCAAGAGCCTGATTGTGTTACAGAAGACAGCACAATGCTACTGGCTAATCACACACAAATGACATAAACGCTCTTTATTAGTTCCATATCAGGTATTCACCAACAAAGAACGCTCTTTATGTTTACCATCATAATATAAACAAACACCAGAAAAGTAACTTGTTATGCTGTTGTTTACATAACAATGGTCAAACATATGATCATAACATACTGTTTATGTGATATTTCTTATTTGTATACGGACAAAGTCTATCTACATTTTGATGTTCTTTCTGTTTGTGGCGGTTTTTGACGGGTGGATATATTTTCACAGGATACCCACCGCCAAGGCCGCACGTGCCTTTAAACAATATTTTATTTGAACTAAAGAAATGAAAGTACAAACAATACGCAGACATCTCATATAATTATAAAATGTTCAAAAGAGGATTGGGTGTGGTTGTTTAATAAGAAAACGTACCAGTGTGGCTTTCTCTGCATACTTTATCGATGGGTCGCCTGGGACGCATCTGGTCCCGGCCCCTAGCAGGTAACACATCCTTTGGCGCACGCCAAATGCAATCATTATACAAGGAGCTGCCAATAGAATAAAGACAACCATAAAATACAAGAAAACAATGTCAGAAATGGTAACGCGCTCAAGATCATATATTATATACCCATGATTATAATTTTAGAATATAAAATATATTCGATTCGCGAATGACCAACTCAGAATTCCGTTAAAATAACAATAACAACCAGCACCCAATTAACGAACCGGCGGCCGACTCGGCCGTCTCCAACCACAATCCCCAGTGGACTGCAGAACGAAAAATGTCTATAAAAGTTGAAATATGACTTACAAATTATCTTTTTCATTTCTTTTATTTGTAATTGACATAGCTTGTCACAAACCAAATCGGTTAGCAGTTCGACTTTTAATCCTCCCAAAAATTCCCATTATCTATAAATAAACCGCCCAGCGAACCATAGCTATCTAGAATATCTAGGACAGTATACAGGCGGCGCGCGTAATAATATACACAATGTAATGGGTGGTCAGTCCGGGCTAGTAGAAATATAAGTATATATACAGCACTTGATAATGGATTAGAGTGTGATGTTGTTCACAAGAGTGGACTGAAGTAGAGCAGGAATGGATAAAGGAGCATATATGTACATGTAGCTGCATTGAGATGGAAACGACGTTATATCAACGCGCCTCAAAGCGTCCAATTGTCAGCCAAATGTTCAATAGCTGGAACATCGGGGTATTAATCACGAATGTTGAGACATTCAACATGGGATCTGTATGCTAAATATTGTTGATTTAAAATCTTTATTAATATATTAAAATGAACATATATTCGATTTATCCCAATTTATATGTCAGTCATACTGGGAGTGCATACGGTGTACGGAAGACGTGTATATGAAGCGAGCGAGATTTGAGCCAATTGGAATGGAAGTATGTCACTTGATATATAATAATGTGTACCTCTGTTTATATTTACATTCCTTTATTGATGTCTGTTTATTCCAATAAAAAAAATAAATATATATATATATATTGTTGATTCTGTTGAAATAATTACCTTTTTATCTAAATTTTTGTCAAAATCTGGTGATTAATAATTCGAAAAATATTGTTAATTGGTTAAGCAAATCTCGAAATAATTTCAAGGGATATAACTCTCCTGAAGGTTCATAAATATTTCCTGAGATTTCATAAAATATTATATTTGTTAAGCAAATAACGAAATAATTTCAAGGGGGATTACGAGTTATCTCCCTTGGAATTATTTCGATATTTGCTTAACAAGTAGAATATTTTTATATTTATGAATAGCCATATTCTATTTGTGTTTCCCTTTGATTTCTCATTACACCATGTGTAAGCCATTGGAAAATTTCGGTGCCCATTAACACCCATTACTGCCACTGAAACATTCAGTTGGCATATATACATTTTAATTACAACGAATAATTACTATAATGCAATATTTCACCTCACCATAAATATTGGTTTCTGATTTGTCGAGAACTCTAACCAATATTGATATAGTGTTGTGCTAAATTCAGCACACTGCTATACTGGTACAAGTATATACTATCGTGCTCCTTTAAAAACTTGATCGCCTTAATTCTCCTTGTATATTCACGCAATTTCCGTGTTGCGGCGATTATATACAATATAAAGATAGATCAAGCTGTTGGGTGCATGGGGCTGGTTGATACACATTCATTCCACAGGGAGTCTCTCATAAATTTAGTTTCCTCTTCTATTTCACAGAGAGGTGCTATCTCTATGGACATGCAACGAAAGGTCAGTGATAAAGTTATGTCCTGGTGAACTGAAATGGTTGGCAACCGGTACATGTATGTCAAACTCAAGTTTGATATCTGAGAGATGTAACATCATGTGGGATATAGGTTTATTTTTGGTCTGACCTGCGTATTGGAATCTGCAACACTGACAGGATATAAGATAAATTACATTTGCAGAGTAGCAATCCATTTGATGAGTGATCCGATATTGAACGCGAGTGGTTTCGCTCTGAAAGAAATCCCCTATCTGAATACATTGTCTGGTGTTCAGGGAGCATCGCTTCTTTTTACAGTAAGTGACCTTTCCGTTTGAGATGCGGACGTTCGGGTGCAATTTGAAAGGAAGTGAATGTGATTCAAATAGAAATTCATAAATAGGTTCAGATTAAATTTTTCTGAGTTGGCGTATTGAGTAGCATCAATGAATGAGAGAATGGCTGCGGACACACGTACCACAGTAGCGATGGCATAGTAGGTGTGACAATTTATAATGGTGCAGTTTGGTGACAATTAGTTGTCACAATTAATATGTCATAGCAAGTCATGTCGCCTTCTGCACATTCGCACAATGAGTCTACCAAGCTCTACCAGAGACGGCCAATCTCTCAAGGATGTATCTACCCGAATGCCTTGTCGATGTTGATCTTTACTCAACACAGCAGTGTTATATTTTGCATGCTAAGACACAAGTCGACTTGATAACTTAATGAATAACCCATCTCAACAGCCATGATTGTTCTTACTAATGAAATTAATATAAGTAGATAAACATGCATGCAATGAGATCACAAAAAAACGTACCACAATAATGATATGTGAGTCAACGAGGAATTAGTACCAGGCCACGGTCAAACACAATTCTGGACGATCTATCGTGCAATTATATATATCGTCGTGAATACAATTGAGCAAAACGAAAAGAATAGAGATCAAGCTTTGTGAAAAGCAATGGTTAATTGGTCCAGTCGACTCACTGTGCGGAAAATCAGCTGGCGACATGGATAGCTATGGCACAGAATTATGACGGACCAATTGTCACCAAACACCACCATAATAAATTGTCACACCTACTATGCCATCGCTACTGTGGTACGTGTGTCCGCAGCCATTGAAAGATAATATTACAGGCTTCTAAACAAGTTCTGAGAAAGCTGATTATTTCAAATTTGATGAGGCCATTAAAAAGTCTATGAGGATGAAATGAGCTTGTCTGTGAAACCTTGTTCTCGGAACGGCGGCCCTTAAAAATAGTTACATCTAGAAAAATAACTGATGAATTTGATACTGTAGGTTCTATGAATGAGTCCATATACAAATATGTCATAAAGAAAACGGAAGTACATCAATGGTTTCTGGTCACACTGGAGAAAAGCTTTTCTCCCACCTCCTACACATTTTAGCACAGGCAGCTCGTGTGGGATAACTGGTTGAGATTTCCCTGTCTCACCCAACACGTGACCAGCTGTCTCACCCTACCCACGTGACTGCTTTACCTATTTAATTAAGAGCCGGAACTAATTTAACAATCCGTCTCATGTTTTGTGTGAACTAAAACAATGGCGACCAACCAGTTACGCTTCACGTTTCAACTAAATAAATACGGATGAATTCGTGGACGTTAATGCAAATGGAGAGAAGCCTCCAACATGTTAATCACGAAGAACCCTCAACATAATCTCACTGGCAGACGCAGAGTTGCACAACATACAATATAAACGACTAATTGTGCGAACACATTCCATCAAACATATGCAGAAGAATCCAAGTGAAACTGGCATTACTTGCACATTTCGTAACTCATAAACAATAGCCGTTTCACAAATGACGAACGAAATAGTTCCGCATTCGAACAGTTGTCATCGTTGCAATAAATCGTCTATAGCGTCTTACTAACATTTGTCTGTCATATATATACACATGTTTCCTTTTCTAATGGTACCGATAAGGACATTTCCCATGAGAAACACGATTAGTCTAGTTGTTTATACTTCATACCAATACGCCAGATTCTCGGAATCTATGCAGGTGCAACCATGTGACGTATTCATGTCGATTTCACAAGACCATGTCGATATCACTCTAACGTATTAACCCTGCGCGACCGGATAGCGCGCTTTGTTTTTACAGTATATACCTTCATATGCCGAAATCATCCCAGATAATCACGAATATCGTACCAGATTTCTTCCCAGGTGTACCGTTACGAAGCTACTGGAATGTGCCAAAGATTGGTATAAAACAAAAAATCGGAATGATGCTCTTGGGTTGGGAGAAAAATGATCCATTATGACCTGGGATGTAGGCATGTACAAATCTCACCCTCGGGGCCAGATAATTGGTCCGGACACTCGGCAAGCCTCGTGTCCGGCCCAAATATCTGGCACCGAGGGTGAGATTTTTCCATCCCACACCCCAGGTCATGATGGATAATATTAATCTCTCCCATTTCGCCGCAAAAATTGTCGCGAAGCTAGTGGCAAACTTTCAGCCCATTGCGACACCCTGGATCTGAAGCCACAGTTCATTATTAAATTCAAAATCATTGCCTTTAAGAGAAATTTCCAACAGTCTCAATACTTCGGAGGCGGTAAATCCGGGTCCGAATATTTCCCAAATGCTTGTTTAGTTGATTGCATGCCTGCTTTCACTGGTGTGGCTGTGTACATGCTAACGCTAACCAAAGTGACTACAATTGCATACTGAGGACCAAAACATGACTCAATCGTAAGAAAAAATCACCAGTGTCTTTGACATATGAAGTATGGCTACATGCTAAAGAATCAATGACTTACGAGATATGATAACTCTTTAGTCCACAATCTGAAATTACTGGTCGCCATTTAGGCATTAAATGGTCCGACCAGTTTGCGATATTTAGAGGATATCACTTTGTTGGTTTGATATTAGGCCAGATATCAGCCCGAGATAACGTCAGAAGGTTGAAGGCTGATATGAGGTTACTGAGGACTGATATCAGGCATAATATCAAATCAACCAAGTAATATCCTATTTATTAATTGGATCACGTATTAGTAACTAACAACTCTATAGAATGATTGACATCACACAAATCGATATCTGCACATACAGCATGTCATAATACCATATTACTCGAATTTATGATGTCGTAAAATGATATTACTTGGACTAATGGTGTCGTAAAATTATACTACTCGGTTTAAGGACAAATTGAAGCGATATTCACATAGCTCGATAACATGCCGTGCACCATAATATCTCACACAAACCCATCGCAGTGCTACAGCAATATAACTAACGATAACCCAAATATTAGTTTGAATGGAAAAACAATACAATATAGCGGATTAGAAAAGAAGGGCATTTATCTGGTCAACGATATAATAAATGACGATGGAGTTTTACTAACAAGAGATGAATACGAACGAAAATATCAAATTAAAATATACTTTTTATCATATAGCAGAATATTCAGACATGTAAAAAAGTTTCTTAACGAACGCATAGAAAGCCGGCCATTCAAACCTCTACCAAGACCTATTATGCCTTTTCAATTATTCAGGATATCTAATTTGGAAACGAAAGATACAAATAGTATATTTACTAATAACGAAACTATTTCCCACAAATATAAAGACAAATGGTCATCAGATCTGATGGAAACAATGGGGGATGATGAGTGGTCAAGAATCTTAGAAAATCCTTTCAAATGTTGCACAAGTACGAAATACCGATGGTTTCAATACCGTATTAATACTAGCATTCTGGGAACTAAGTCATTAATGAAAAAAATGAAAAAATTGATAACGATGCATGCAATTTCTGTGGAAGCGAAAATGAAACTATTAAACACATATTTTGGGAATGCGAGATAATAAATAAATTATGGCAGCAAATACAAAACTGGATATTCAGAAAACCCTCAACGAGATTAAATTTAAATTTATCTATGGTTTTGCTTGGACATAAACGCGATATTCCAGAAGACAATCTTCTTAGATTCTTATTAATATTAATCAAATTTAATATTTATAGATCAAAAATGATGGGAAAACTTCCAACAATGGAGAGCATACAACAGGAATTAAAAACATATTATGTCTCAGAAAAACTTGCGTTTTATACTCTATGTCGGTACAAATCATTTAACAACCGCTGGTTATCCTGGATCAACCTTGTTACTCGAATAAGCATAAATATGTAAAAGCAATAAACCCATTCCACGCCGCAAAATTAAAGTTAAAATTAATTAAACAAAAAATTAAAAATAACTTAAAATTAAATTAAGCACTTTTTAATAAAGATTATTGTAGTACACTACTATTCATATGTAAGAAAGGAAAAGCCAATACCTAAAAAAGCAACCAACTAACCATCAACTGTACCACATATTGACAATACATTAACGCACTGACTCAAACACCACTTAACTATTATGCCACATGACATTAATTTACAAAACAAACTTGAACTATACATTTTCTCTCTCCCCTCTCTTCTCTCTCACAACTCTATCACTTTTCATAAAGGGAAGTCTCTCCCTAAAAAAAAGCAAATTAAGCATCCTATACTGACATCCACTCCTTGGCTTTAAAATATGATTGTCCCTGTTTTTGTTGGTGTTATTTTTTTTTTTTTTATTTTCTCAACGGTATAATACATGTAATATTATGCTTGTTTTGATTTCAATAAAAATTATTATAAAAAAAACAAAAACAAAACATGCCGTGCTGGACAGAAATGTCATATCTAATTAATAAATATATGTTTGACCGAGCATATCTTATGCTATCTTACATACCTGTGTATGCACAAACTGTTTGGCACCGAAGTATATTCGGAATTATCCTTGCATAGAAATATTTTATTCCGCTAGGTGGCGTCTCCTTCAAATCAGGCGCAAAGCATCCTTCACTAAATGCATTCAAAATCCAACATAGCAGAAACAAGACGACACAAGAAACAAGCATATGTGACCTGCTCATCATGCTACCCAGAGTTAACACCTCGCCAAACAAGTCTGTACAGATGAAAGTATCATCTGACAACAAAACTGATACTGAACGGGGTCTAAACCGGTGGATGATGTCAAACAGCGATTGACAGTTATGACAATATATTATTCACTGAATCGATCCTCAGTGCGAATAACGGTCTTCCAGAAGGCGTGGTTTCTTGGAAAAAGAAGTTTGTCGTTTATTTTAACGAACCTTCGATCGCCACTGTATTCGTTTCGGTGTAGTTTATTTATCTGTAAACCACAGTCTCTTTGTATTTCGTCGAATGTTGTTATCCTAATGACCAATTAAGACAACGTCTCGTCACATGCCCTACTGATACCTCTCGTGTGAAGGATATACATACAGTAATGCCCTAAATAATCGACTCCTTAACCACAGCATAATTATGGGTAACTTTTCAGGATTTAGTCGGAAATATGGCTTGTTGCCATTCATCGGAAGGCTCTCAGTCTTTAATTGTATAAAATATGACATGGGTCACGCCAAATTATCAAGAATATTATAATTATGGATGAATTTCCAACATCATTGTATAAATATAAATGACAGTACATGATAACTTGACAACAAAAACAAAACGTTCCTTTAAAAATAGACAATTTAACACTGAACGTGTGCGTGGATATCAAATTAAGGTGCACCAAGAATTTTCCACTTAGCAAGCAACTGATTCAGTCGCTGATTGGTAGACGATATCTACTGGTAATTACGTTATTGACAGCTGTGGAAGTGTCCATTAGGTTCGGTTCGATTTCGCTTCTGTGCTTGGCTGACACTGACGTAATACTGTATGGGAGTAATGGGATTCCCTGCTACTTGGTTCTGAACGCTCTCCATCGTCTGGCTTCACCCATATATTAAACTCATGAATACATGGTGAAAAAAGCAATAAAATGTCGCAACGAAGGAAGTGAAAAAGCAAACGAAGAAGCGAAATAATAAATGATGGTTTTTTTCACTTTCGTCATTTGATTTTTTCGCTTGCTTCGTTTGATTTGTTCGCTTCCTTCGGCTCAAGCGTGAAAAGTATGTGGCTGAAACAGGATACCATATATAGTACGTCTCAGTTAATCTAAGGGCGTCGTCGTTATGACTGTGTTACAGGCGCAATCACACGTGATGTTTCTCGGTTTACTGTGGGCTTCATGGCGTCACGGGTCAACGTTCAGGCACTCATCGACATTTATTTCTCTATTTCTGTTATTTCGGCCAATTTGGCCGGTTACTTCATGTGACTTTTTCATCTGACGTGTGTGTCGGAATAATGATATGGAGGATTTATGTAAATGTTAGCCCAAACTACATTTCCAAGTAACGATGGTTTTGTTGTTTATTTTGAGGAATAATACCGCGTCAGATGAATTCAGCCCAAATATGTTAACAGTTGTCGTATAAAACATTCGGCAGTAAGTTAGCGTTATTTAGTATTTGTGGATGTCCTTCAACATGGGGAAAATAGACTACTGCGCTTGAACGAGCATGTGAATTGTCGTTTTTAATGTACAGCAACTTTATAATCAATAACAGAGGCATTCTCTGTCAAATAAGGTCGCTCTATTTACGATACCAATTGGGGAACTTTGTGAATTAAATTACGCGTAAACTTAACCTGCTGCAAATAGAAAAGGTGTCGGAATCGGTGTACTCGCCTCATGGCTAACTCGCCCCAATCGGCGAGTGCCAACTCGGAATAAAAGGCCAACTCGGAATAAAAGATGCATACGGGGTGTTATATGGCGTTTGGTCCGTTGTTTCTCAATGAATATTATTGAAATTTGGTGTATATGTCCGGGCTGGGACATGGAATACAACAACGTTTGAATTGTTTTTAAATTTACAAATTTGTTGATTTTATTCAATTTTTTTTCGTTCTGAAAACACACTATAAAGTGTATATAATATAATAACGAACACGAGACATACATAATTTATAAACTGTTAACAAAAGATATCAAATTCAATACATGACAAAGATGACTCAGTGGACTTTATAAAGTGAACATAAAAACATTGAGGTAAGAATCTTTTTAAGGAATGCAACTTTATTTAATGATAATAAACACATAAATTAAAATAACAAACATGAGACATACATGATTTATAAACTGTTAACAAAAGATATCAAACTCAATACATGACAAAGATGACTCAGTGAAGTTTATAAAGTGAACATAAAAATATTAAGGTAAGAATCTTTTTAAGCATTACTAAACCGTTTAGCACAGACCACAGTCCACTTCACTCATCCGATCATCACCAAACTTCATATTTATCTTGATATTGATCTATCAGATGAGCGCTATCAAATATTTTTTTAATTTCATAGGAAAAAATGGTCGCCAGCGGCCATATTGCATTTACGTTATATTTTATCGCGTCATGTCGATATCTAGTATTACTTAGAAATTTCATTTTTCCAGATTCATAATTGCTCCATTGACTGTAACAGATGAAATTATTCCCCTCTTCGGATAGAGTGTCACTGAAACTTTATTTTGTCAGACTGTCTGTATAATCACTGATTATATATGGCAATAATCTGTAATAAGATGTAGCACTATTTTATTTTATATTTACATGCAGTGCTGTTTTTATACATCAATTCTAATCCCCCTAGATCATCATGTGATCGATCATACATCGCGCGAGGACCTGGTTGAATTAAGGGGGGTTTTATGGATCACTTCTGTCCTCAAGCTAGATTATACTTATGACATTTAATGGCATGTTCCTAACGTGGAGGGTTAGATATGCTTGAGAAACCACCACTCTTTAATTCACACCAAGTTCTCAGCTGTCATGTTCGGATATTAGAACCCATAGCCATGATATATGGTTTATTTTGTGTATACTAGTAATATAGTTATTTTCAGTACCTTTATATACCAGTACTGTGTATAACAATGCATATAAATTAATCCATGTATACATGTATATTGATTCAACGGATTCAGTGGTTTTGTCCATCAGTCTATCAAATTTGCGGGGAAAACATGGCCACAAGCAGTACACCCTGCTCAATTTCGAATTTGAATCAATTGGCGCACCCTGCAGCCAGCTTTTATTGGAGAACTTTTTCTTATGTGGATATTTTGGGTCACCGCTAGATGTGAGCCATATTTTGTTCTCAAACTGTCCTTGTGAAGACATCACTGCCAGCGGTGATCTTCAATTTTACTATTTTTATGGCTAAATAATTTGGTTGATCCTACAGACGACACCCTTGTCCGATCGTCATCAGATTCCACAATTATCTTCTGGATAACCAGGGTGAGAGTAATCTAATTTTCCCGAATTTCGTTAAAAAACATTACCACAGGCAGCAATTTGGTATCTTACTCTTTGATCCTCTTTTGCATGACTGAATTGTTTAGCAACTGTACAGACATATCCCTCATCTGGTTTTTATATACATGTATATCTCTTCATGCGGATAGCCAGTATTACGTAGGTACTTCAACTTTCTGCATTCCTGTCATCATTTGAAATATAAAAATTTACCTGATACATGCACCCTTAAAAATTTGTTTCGTCGTATCTATTTTAATGACCCGTATGGTAATATTGATACAGATATATTTGTCAAACATTTCTTTGTACAATATACAGGTATTTAGTTTGTAACTAAATCTAGAAATATATAATAGTAGCTCGTGGACCCCACTTCGTCCGGGATGTTCCCCTCTGATTTTCGGAGAAATGCGCGATTTAACCTTGAATTGACTATTTTAAAGGTGAAGGTCATGTCGGGGTCACGATTTGACCCGTCCAAAACACTCCCCGGACAAAAGTCACGACAAACGTACCCGTCGAAATCCGCCCGGCTTTATACCCGATTTGACCTTGAATTGACAATTTTGAATGTCAAGATCAGGTCAGGGTCATGATTTGACCCACCCGAAACACTCCTGGGACAAAAGTAACAGTAGGTATCAAATTTCGTTGAAATACTTCCGTTTTACCAGATTTGACCTTGAATTGATCTTTTTGAATGTCAAAGTCAGGTCGGGATCAAGATTTGACCCGTCCAAAATACTCCCTGGAAATAATTTCCCCTAGGTATCAAATTTCGTCAAATCTGTCCGGCAGTTTTCCCGGCCATAGCTAACAGACAAACAGACAGACAAATGTCCAAAATATATATTAAACTAGCTGATGTACTCGACTTCGTTCGGGCTAGTTAGGGATTTTTTTTGTGATCGCCTCCATCTGGACAGTACCCAGTATATACAGCGTCTGGCCAAACTATTGTTCAATTGGTCCAGAAACATGCCTATATCAGCACGTTCGAGAACATGGTCCCATGTGAAATTGGACCCGTCCATATTGCTCCTGGGATCGAAGTAGTCCTACACACAAATTTTTAGTCGGATCGGTCAAGGTCCAGAAACATGCCTATGAGCGAGGTCAAGTGTTAGCCCAAACTACATTTCCAAGTAACGATGGTTTTGTTGTTTATTTTGAGGAATAATACCACGTTAGATGAATTCAGCCCAAATATGTTAACAGTTGTCGTGTCAAACATTCGGCAGTAGGTTAGCGTTATTTAGTATTTGTGGATGTCCTTTAACATGGGGAAAATAGACTACTGCGCTTGAACGAGCATGTGAATTTGTCGTTTTTAATGTACAGCAACTTGATAATCAATAACAGAGGCATTCTCTGTCAAATAAGGTCGCTCTATTTACGGTATTAATTGCGGAACTTTCTAAAGTAAACTACGCGTAAACGGATACATACGGTAAATTATAGAATGTGCCGGAATCGGCCTAATCGCCCCATGGCCAACTCGCCCAGTCGACGTGTGTCAATTCGGTACCTACTATAACATGTACCCGAGTCCGATTCGGAATAAAAGATGTATACGGGTGTTATATAGCGTTTGGTCCGTTGTTTCTCAATGAATATTATTGAAATTTGGTGTATATGTCCGGGCTGGGACATGGAATACAACAACGTTTGAATTGTTTTTAAATTTACAAATTTGTTGATTTTATTCAATTTTTTTTCGTTCTGAAAACACACTATAAAGTGTATATAATATAATAACGAACACGAGACATACATAATTTATAAACTGTTAACAAAAGATATCAAATTCAATACATGACAAAGATGACTCAGTGGACTTTATAAAGTGAACATAAAAACATTGAGGTAAGAATCTTTTTAAGGAATGCAACTTTATTTAATGATAATAAACACATAAATTAAAATAACAAACATGAGACATACATGATTTATAAACTGTTAACAAAAGATATCAAACTCAATACATGACAAAGATGACTCAGTGAAGTTTATAAAGTGAACATAAAAATATTAAGGTAAGAATCTTTTTAAGCATTACTAAACCGTTTAGCACAGACCACAGTCCACTTCACTCATCCGATCATCACCAAACTTCATATTTATCTTGATATTGATCTATAAGATGAGCGCTATCAAATATTTTTTTAATTTCATAGGAAAAAATGGTCGCCAGCGGCCATATTGCATTTACGTTATATTTTATCGCGTCATGTCGATATCTAGTATTACTTAGAAATTTCATTTTTCCAGATTCATTATTGCTCCATTGACTGTAACAGATGAAATTATTCCCCTCTTCGGATAGAGTGTCACTGAAACTTTATTTTGTCAGACTGTCTGTATAATCACTGATTATATATGGCAATAATCTGTAATAAGATGTAGCACTATTTTATTTTATATTTACATGCAGTGCTGTTTTTATACATCAATTCTAATCCCCCTAGATCATCATGTGATCGATCATACATCGCGCGAGGACCTGGTTGAATTAAGGGGGGTTTTATGGATCACTTCTGTCCTCAAGCTAGATTATACTTATGACATTTAATGGCATGTTTCTAACGTGGAGGGTTAGATATGCTTGAGAAACCACCACTCTTTAATTCACACCAAGTTCTCAGCTGTCATGTTCGGATATTAGAACCCATAGCCATGATATATGGTTTATTTTGTGTATACTAGTAATATAGTTATTTTCAGTACCTTTATATACCAGTACTGTGTATAACAATGCATATAAATTAATCCATGTATACATGTATATTGATTCAACGGATTCAGTGGTTTTGTCCATCAGCCTATCAAATTTGCGGGGAAAACATGGCCACAAGCAGTACACCCTGCTAAATTTCGAATTTGAATCAATTGGCGCACCCTGCAGCCAGCTTTTATTGGAGAACTTTTTCTTATGTGGATATTTTGGGTCACCGCTAGATGTGAGCCATATTTTGTTCTCAAACTGTCCTTGTGAAGACATCACTGCCAGCGGTGATCTTCAATTTTACTATTTTTATGGCTAAATAATTTGGTTGATCCTACAGACGACACCCTTGTCCGATCGTCATCAGATTCCACAATTATCTTCTGGATAACCAGGGTGAGAGTAATCTAATTTTCCCGAATTTCGTTAAAAAACATTACCACAGGCAGCAATTTGGTATCTTACTCTTTGATCCTCTTTTGCATGACTGAATTGTTTAGCAACTGTACAGACATATCCCTCATCTGGTTTTTATATACATGTATATCTCTTCATGCGGATAGCCAGTATTACGTAGGTACTTCAACTTTCTGCATTCCTGTCATCATTTGAAATATAAAAATTTACCTGATACATGCACCCTTAAAAATTTGTTTCGTCGTATCTATTTTAATGACCCGTATGGTAATATTGATACAGATATATTTGTCAAACATTTCTTTGTACAATATACAGGTATTTAGTTTGTAACTAAATCTAGAAATATATAATAGTAGCTCGTGGACCCCACTTCGTCCGGGATGTTCCCCTCTGATTTTCGGAGAAATGCGCGATTTAACCTTGAATTGACTATTTTAAAGGTGAAGGTCATGTCGGGGTCACGATTTGACCCGTCCAAAACACTCCCCGGACAAAAGTCACGACAAACGTACCCGTCGAAATCCGCCCGGCTTTATACCCGATTTGACCTTGAATTGACAATTTTGAATGTCAAGATCAGGTCAGGGTCATGATTTGACCCACCCGAAACACTCCTGGGACAAAAGTAAGAGTAGGTATCAAATTTCGTTGAAATACTTCCGTTTTACCAGATTTGACCTTGAATTGATCTTTTTGAATGTCAAAGTCAGGTCGGGATCAAGATTTGACCCGTCCAAAATACTCCCTGGAAATAATTTCCCCTAGGTATCAAATTTCGTCAAATCTGTCCGGCAGTTTTCCCGGCCATAGCTAACAGACAAACAGACAGACAAATGTCCAAAATATATATTAAACTAGCTGATGTACTCGACTTCGTTCGGGCTAGTTAGGGATTTTTTTTGTGATCGCCTCCATCTGGACAGTACCCAGTATATACAGCGTCTGGCCAAACTATTGTTCAATTGGTCCAGAAACATGCCTATATCAGCACGTTCGAGAACATGGTCCCACGTGAAATTGGACCCGTCCATATTGCTCCCGGGATCGAAGTAGTCCTACACACAAATTTTTAGTCGGATCGGTCAAGGTCCAGAAACATGCCTATGAGCGAGGTCAAGTGTTAGCCCAAACTACATTTCCAAGTAACGATGGTTTTGTTGTTTATTTTGAGGAATAATACCACGTTAGATGAATTCAGCCCAAATATGTTAACAGTTGTCGTGTCAAACATTCGGCAGTAGGTTAGCGTTATTTAGTATTTGTGGATGACCTTTAACATGGGGAAAATAGACTACTGCGCTTGAACGAGCATGTGAATTTGTCGTTTTTAATGTACAGCAACTTGATAATCAATAACAGAGGCATTCTCTGTCAAATAAGGTCGCTCTATTTACGGTATTAATTGCGGAACTTTCTAAAGTAAACTACGCGTAAACGGATACATACGGTAAATTATAGAATGTGCCGGAATCGGCCTAATCGCCCCATGGCCAACTCGCCCAGTCGACGTGTGTCAATTCGGTACCTACTATAACATGTACCCGAGTCCGATTCGGAATAAAAGATGTATACGGGTGTTATATAGCGTTTGGTCCGTTGTTTCTCAATGAATATTATTGAAATTTGGTGTATATGTCCGGGCTGGGACATGGAATACAACAACGTTTGAATTGTTTTTAAATTTACAAATTTGTTGATTTTATTCAATTTTTTTTCGTTCTGAAAACACACTATAAAGTGTATATAATATAATAACGAACACGAGACATACATAATTTATAAACTGTTAACAAAAGATATCAAATTCAATACATGACAAAGATGACTCAGTGGACTTTATAAAGTGAACATAAAAACATTGAGGTAAGAATCTTTTTAAGGAATGCAACTTTATTTAATGATAATAAACACATAAATTAAAATAACAAACATGAGACATACATGATTTATAAACTGTTAACAAAAGATATCAAACTCAATACATGACAAAGATGACTCAGTGAAGTTTATAAAGTGAACATAAAAATATTAAGGTAAGAATCTTTTTAAGCATTACTAAACCGTTTAGCACAGACCACAGTCCACTTCACTCATCCGATCATCACCAAACTTCATATTTATCTTGATATTGATCTATCAGATGAGCGCTATCAAATATTTGTTTAATTTCATAGGAAAAAATGGTCGCCAGCGGCCATATTGCATTTACGTTATATTTTATCGCGTCATGTCGATATCTAGTATTACTTAGAAATTTCACCTTTCCAGATTCATAATTGCTCCATTGACTGTAACAGATGAAATTATTCCCCTCTTCGGATAGAGTGTCACTGAAACTTTATTTTGTCAGACTGTCTGTATAATCACTGATTATATATGGCAATAATCTGTAATAAGATGTAGCACTATTTTATTTTATATTTACATGCAGTGCTGTTTTTATACATCAATTCTAATCCCCCTAGATCATCATGTGATCGATCATACATCGCGCGAGGACCTGGTTGAATTAAGGGGGGTTTTATGGATCACTTCTGTCCTCAAGCTAGATTATACTTATGACATTTAATGGCATGTTTCTAACGTGGAGGGTTAGATATGCTTGAGAAACCACCACTCTTTAATTCACACCAAGTTCTCAGCTGTCATGTTCGGATATTAGAACCCATAGCCATGATATATGGTTTATTTTGTGTATACTAGTAATATAGTTATTTTCAGTACCTTTATATACCAGTACTGTGTATAACAATGCATATAAATTAATCCATGTATACATGTATATTGATTCAACGGATTCAGTGGTTTTGTCCATCAGTCTATCAAATTTGCGGGGAAAACATGGCCACAAGCAGTACACCCTGCTAAATTTCGAATTTGAATCAATTGGCGCACCCTGCAGCCAGCTTTTATTGGAGAACTTTTTCTTATGTGGATATTTTGGGTCACCGCTAGATGTGAGCCATATTTTGTTCTCAAACTGTCCTTGTGAAGACATCACTGCCAGCGGTGATCTTCAATTTTACTATTTTTATGGCTAAATAATTTGGTTGATCCTACAGACGACACCCTTGTCCGATCGTCATCAGATTCCACAATTATCTTCTGGATAACCAGGGTGAGAGTAATCTAATTTTCCCGAATTTCGTTAAAAAACATTACCACAGGCAGCAATTTTGTATCTTATTCTTTGATCCTCTTTTGCATGACTGAATTGTTTAGCAACTGTACAGACATATCCCTCATCTGGTTTTTATATACATGTATATCTCTTCATGCGGATAGCCAGTATTACGTAGGTACTTCAACTTTCTGCATTCCTGTCATCATTTGAAATATAAAAATTTACCTGATACATGCACCCTTAAAAATTTGTTTCGTCGTATCTATTATAATGACCCGTTTGGTAATATTGATACAGATATATTTGTCAAACATTTCTTTGTACAATATACAGGTATTTAGTTTGTAACTAAATCTAGAAATATATAATAGTAGCTCGTGGACCCCACTTCGTCCGGGATGTTCCCCTCTGATTTTCGGAGAAATGCGCGATTTAACCTTGAATTGACTATTTTAAAGGTGAAGGTCATGTCGGGGTCACGATTTGACCCGTCCAAAACACTCCCCGGACAAAAGTCACGACAAACGTACCCGTCGAAATCCGCCCGGCTTTATACCCGATTTGACCTTGAATTGACAATTTTGAATGTCAAGATCAGGTCAGGGTCATGATTTGACCCACCCGAAACACTCCTGGGACAAAAGTAAGAGTAGGTATCAAATTTCGTTGAAATACTTCCGTTTTACCAGATTTGACCTTGAATTGATCTTTTTGAATGTCAAAGTCAGGTCGGGATCAAGATTTGACCCGTCCAAAATACTCCCTGGAAATAATTTCCCCTAGGTATCAAATTTCGTCAAATCTGTCCGGCAGTTTTCCCGGCCATAGCTAACAGACAAACAGACAGACAAATGTCCAAAATATATATTAAACTAGCTGATGTACTCGACTTCGTTCGGGCTAGTTAGGGATTTTTTTTGTGATCGCCTCCATCTGGACAGTACCCAGTATATACAGCGTCTGGCCAAACTATTGTTCAATTGGTCCAGAAACATGCCTATATCAGCACGTTCGAGAACATGGTCCCACGTGAAATTGGACCCGTCCATATTGCTCCCGGGATCGAAGTAGTCCTACACACAAATTTTTAGTCGGATCGGTCAAGGTCCAGAAACATGCCTATGAGCGAGGTCAAGTTGACACGTTAAATACCAAATTCGAGCAGTGTTAGAGTCTATAACACATACACACATGCATTCACGCATACACACATACATACATACAGACAGGTGTTTCAAAATGTATAATCGATAGCTACAACAATTCTATGGTAGATAGTTCACGGCCGACCTGATGCATGCATCTTAGTTTTCTTGTTGATAATCTCATGTTGGTATCCTGCTTCTCTATAGGAATCAGATTGCGTTTCTAGAGTCGGGGAGCGAGTACACCGTGGAATGCTAAAGGTGAAGGTAACTGAAGAATGACCTTCACCTGATACATGCGACACGTTATTAAAGGATGACATCCCGTTTATTTGATTTGTACATAATATCTAAATGACTAAATTTAGCAATCGCAGAAAATGGCAACACGCCAACTACTAGAGTAACACAACAAAGGATTATTGAAATCTCCGATTATGTGATCACTCAGATCCAAGAGACACTACCCCCACCAGTGACAGCCCTGCCACTACTGCACGGAATATTTAAACGACAACACATGAGTGGGGTATGATCTCAGCTTTAATGCAACATTATAAGCTTGTCCTGCAGATAGCCCATACGCATGGAAAACCAATTAAGCAGAGCCTTCGCTCTGACGAGAAGCCGAAGCAGAGAACGCTGAAGAAATACTGCTGTACAGCGCAGGCATGAGCATGGCCCGACGAGCTAAGGTACGATTCGGAGCCGGCGCCCAAGAATTGCTATGAGGCGCCCTAAGCAATAAGCACACACGGCCAACAGGGAGAAGCCCAACGAGTGCGACGCAGGAATGGCAGTAGAGACCACTGGACAGCCCAACTCCCTATGGCTAAGCACCGTGGTATGGGCAGGTAACACCAAAGTTACCCCTGCAGGACGCACCAAGGCTGGATCAATGGCACTGATGACACAGCACCTGAAAGGGAAAACAAACAGCAGCAACGAGATGCAAACACACAGGGCCCTAGGCCCAAAACAAAACAGGCATCACAGAACAATGAATATGGCGTGCCACTCGGGACGCCGAACAAAGCGGGGCATGGAGCTCCAAGGGGGGGAGGGAGGGAGCGCGATGCATATAATTCAAGAGTGAATTGCTTTTTTCAGTTACCGGAAGGAGGCAGCATTCCGGGCGGATGTAAAATGCGGACTTTTAAGTTCGGCCGATGCGGAACGGATCGTACCGAAAATCCGGAATGTCTGCCGGATGACAGGATCAAAGAACCACATAAATCACCCCGAACCTTATCGGCCCTGGGTGCATTATGTGATCACTCAGATCCAAGAGACACTACCCCCACCAGTGACAGCCCTGCCACTACTGCACGGAATATTTAAACGACAACACATGAGTGGGGTATGATCTCAGCTTTAATGCAACATTATAAGCTTGTCCTGCAGATAGCCCATACGCATGGAAAACCAATTAAGCAGAGCCTTCGCTCTGACGAGAAGCCGAAGCAGAGAACGCTGAAGAAATACTGCTGTACAGCGCAGGCATGAGCATGGCCCGACGAGCTAAGGTACGATTCGGAGCCGGCGCCCAAGAATTGCTATGAGGCGCCCTAAGCAATAAGCACACACGGCCAACAGGGAGAAGCCCAACGAGTGCGACGCAGGAATGGCAGTAGAGACCACTGGACAGCCCAACTCCCTATGGCTAAGCAACGGCCTGGAATATTACACTCAGGCTACAGTTCGAGAGCACTCTCGAATAAGCATAAGATGACTGCGCAGTCATAAACATATTAAGCTACTATTGATAAGCCACCCATCAAAGTTACCAGACAGGTTATAACGCTATGGCGACACTACCACTACCACCATCTGCAGGACCGCCATAGAGTGCGCAGCACTCCCCCAAACCAGGAGCTCCATGCCCAATTACAGCAATGAAACAGTTAAACCACCGGGAAAACCATAGTGTCAGATGCCAGGAAGGTCTCCAGGGCGCCCCGGAGACTATTCAGATAGATATTGTTGCCGACGGGGGAGAGATGGATCCCATCTGAACGAAGCGCAAATGGCTGGGTGCTTGATGCCACGACCCCCGTGATGTAAGACAAAGCCCAACATGTGTTGGATAAAGTCCCGGCGCTGGCGAGCACCAATACTCGGGCGATGGGCGTTGTGCCAATAGCGGCGCGGGAATACTTGTGACCAAATAAGGGTGCAGTCAGGCAACGATTCATGCACCTATGAAAGTTCCCGCTTAACATTGGCATGTAATTCACGGTACCCACCGGCTGTGAGGTCGTTCGAGCCAAGCTGGATGATGTGGGTAGGATGCCGAGACTGCGGACAAGCGGCGAGCTCCCGGGCGAACGGGCGTGGAAATCGCCCCACAGCATCCCACGAGTGCAGATCCATCGAACAGAAGCGCCGTGGCTGGACAGCTGGAGACGTTGGCCAACAGGACGCCGCACAGCACGCTGGTGAGCCCAGTAGACGTGGGACGAACCCAAGACCCAGATACTGGCTACTGAAACGAGACTAAGCAGATGTGGAGTGGATGAATCGACGACAAACATCAGACCGCCAACGACCCCGGTGGAGGAAGGCATGGTAAGGGGTGCCCAGATCCGCCAGATAGGTAGCACTACCCGAACGAAATGGTGGAAAAGGTTGAAGCAGAATGCCGGGAGCGATGAAGCCCCGCGATAAACCCGACGATAGCGTGTTCCGGGAGCGGCCAGGAAACGGCCAAGCGATGCCGGTGTGCGAAAACGAGATAAGCCTGTATGGCGGTGCGATACGTGCGGTGAGTATATGGCGCCCGGGAGGACGTCAAAAGCAGCGTTACATGTCGACGCAGGTCCACAGGCACCTGGGAAATGGTGTTGGCGTTCGGGCGGCGGACAGCGCCAGTTGACGGAAACGTTTCATCTGGAAACGAGAGAGGCTATCAACGAGAGCATTATCACGAGACGCGATCCATGAAGCACGCAAGGAGATGTTGTGAGACAGGAGCAGCAGGACCAGCTGGCGCAACAGGGCCATGAGCGGCTTGCATTTGGAAGTTTGGTAGTTGATGGCGCGGACCACGGTAATGTTATCACAGTGTAAATGGAGGCGATGATTTCGGAGGCGACGCCCCCAGACGCTGATGCCACTAAGACGGGGAACATCTCGAGGACACCCATATTGCGGGTCAGGCCCAAAGCATGCCAAGGAAGGGGCCACGTGCCAAAAGCCCAAAGGCCGTTGAAATAAGCGCCAAAGCCGCCGGACTGACCACAAGCGTCCATGTGGAAATTGATGTCGGTATCATGGAGCCAGGTCGCAGGAGGGAAAAGGTAGATCCCATTGAATGACGTGAAGAACTGTAACCACGTGGCCAGATCGGCACATGCCAGAAGTAATTCGGATTTTGTGATTCGGCTTAGAAAATCCCTGCAGGGCATCAATCAGGCGACGACAAATTGGGCGGCCCGGACGAACCGCCTTGCACGCAAATGGTAATGAGCCAATGAGCGACTGTAGTTCACGACCGAGATTTTACGGCAGCGCAAAGCCAGAGAGATTGTGGACTGAATAGCTGTGAGCTTCTCAGCAGGGAGACGCACCGCGTTAGCCAACGTATCGAGTGCGAGACCAAGGTAGCAGAGCTTCGAGGTGGGCGAGACCGTTTTATCATGAGCAATAGGTACGCCAAGACCAGAGCAAACGCGATGAAACATGTCAAGACTGTCCGAGGCCTGGGACGTGGCTGGCGGACCACAGAACAGGAAGTCATCGCAGTAGTACAAGATGTGTGGGTTGCCGGACCGCTGCTTAACAACCCATTCCAAAAATGTTGAGAATTTTTCAAAAGTTGCGCACGACACGCTGCAGCCGAAAGGTAAGCAGTTGTCGAAATAAAACATGTCGTCCAGTTTAAAACCAAGTTGATCGAAATCGCCCGGGTAGATGCGAAGATTACGATATGCAGCCTCTAAATCCCTGCGCGCGAGCAATGTCCCGGTCCCAAGGGACCGGATGGTGGCAACAGCAGCGTCAAAACTGGTATATGTGACAGTGAATTCGCGCGGAATATGATCATTGAGCGACTGGCCTGCCGGATAGGAGAGGTGATGGATGCGACGGAATGAGTCGGGTTCATGTTTAGGCACCAGTCCAAGCGGCGACACGCGGAGCGATGGAATTGGACGAGCGCAGAAAGGACCAGCAATGCGACCTTCCTTAAGGATCTTTTCCCGGACGACCTCGGGACGGTCACGAGCAGACTTGAGGTTCGGAGCGTCAGTTTTGCATACGCGGGCCAGTATAATGGAGCGGAAAAACCACGAGTAAAACCGAACCGGAGTTCCCGCGCGGCTTGGTGGTGAGGGTACTTCCTAGGCCACCAACACAAATAGACAAGATTAATGGCGGAAGGGGTGAGCTGGTAGACGTGGCTGGCGACCGTCGCGGGCTGAGCGACGAAAGTCTTGTCCATGGGCAGCGGTTGCGGCATGAGGCTCTGAGCAGATGTTGCAGATGAGTCGAAACGACAGTTTGGCCAGGAGCAGAGGCCGGCGTTGAGTTCAAAACAGACGGGACTGGGATGGCCCGGACGCGTGGGAAAAAAATCTACACGCCCGGAGGCACGAACCGGGGGCGGAGTCGGCTGCGGAGGTTGCCGAACCTGGGGCGTCATGACCAGCAGCCAAATGTTAGGGTCGATGGTCTCCCAAGGAGTAGCTGTATTTTCATCCCACTTCAACCGAAATTGGGGATCGTACACCCGCCAGACAGATCCCCCACATTTAGCCGCCGCCCAACGAATGGTGCGCAGGTAACGCAAAAGGGGCTGGGCCGACGATTCAGGGTGAACGTCGAGGTATACCGAAACGAAAGTGAGAAAAGCATCGGTCCACGAGTCAACAGACGTTATCGGAGCAGCATGCCCGCCTGGCGCAACCAAACCTTAAAATAATTTTTATTTGACTATCTGACATTTTTGTCAGGCACCAAACAGACATGGTCTGACATTTAGAAATGAGGCCTGACATGTCTATTTTATCACCCATAATAATACCAATTTAAACTAATAATGATGTATAATCCCCCAATGATGTTCCTCTTCTCAATTATCACTTTTTTTCTTCTTTTTTTTTAATGCAAATCTGCCCCACCTCGACAACATTAAACATACTTGCCGATTTCAATTCTAAGGTTATAGAAGTCTTCAATTGCTCTGATCCCAGTGGTGTTACTGGATCCATAAATTATGCAATCCAATTTCATTTAACAGCATGCTCTATAATTTTTTGCAAAATATCACATTACCAGTGATATTTTCATAAAAATACATCAATTTCTCAACCAGACATTATGTCAGACAGTTTCAAAGCAGAGCCTGACAACCTATACAAATTTGAATTTGGTGTCTGACAATTGGCCATATCAGACCACTTATTTTAAGCCTTGGGCGCAACACGGATTCGCCCGGAAGCACGACGCCCCCAGAAAATTTTGTCGCGAAGATCGGGAAACGTGAGAGCCAAGGCCATCTGCCGCCGTAGGAATCGGCAAGGGGGCGTCCCAAGGGGAGACCAGCGAGGATGGAAAGCTAAATAAGGCATTACCCGGATCAGTTCTGTCTCTTGCCGGAGCGTTCGGTCGATGTATCACTGAAGCCACACGCGGCGGCGGAGAGAAGTGGAGCTGTCATCAGAACTGCGGCGGGGACAGGACGACAAAGGAGACGCTAGTGGTGACCTGGATTCATAGCGCAGAAAACGTCCTGTCGGCGACTAGCCTGGCGACGAGACTGACGACTGGGCTGACAACGAGGCTGACGAACAGGATCGCGGCCACGAGAATGGGAAATCCGGCCACGAGAGGCGTGGCATCCCCGTCCAGAGCCACGAGCAGGCCTGCCACGCGAATGCTGACCACGGCCGCGCACCCGTGAATCAGCCACAGATGACACACTGGCCGAAAAACCCGAGAAGAAGGCCTAACACGGCCACTGGAAGCAGGACCAGCACGAGACGAGCTGGCAGACGCATCCTTGCGACTGCTACGAGACGAACGGTCGCGGGCCCGACCGCGAGATCCTGTACGAACCATAGGAGAAATACGGGAATGCCACCGAACGACAAACACAAACAGGGAAAACACGTGCACGACCCACGAAAATAGGTAACGCCGACGGAACAGGACGCAGACAGAGCGCAGACAGAGCGCACAAGGAACAAGATGATAGACGAATAAATGAAGGCTGGTGAAGAAACACGGTGACGGATGGAAACAGATAGGAATTGACGACACAACCGAGCGCGATGCATATAATTCAAGAGTGAATTGCTTTTTTCAGTTACCGGAAGGAGGCAGCATTCCGGGCGGATGTAAAATGCGGACTTTTAAGTTCGGCCGATGCGGAACGGATCGTACCGAAAATCCGGAATGTCTGCCGGATGACAGGATCAAAGAACCACATAAATCACCCCGAACCTTATCGGCCCTGGGTGCATTATACAAATAAACTTCGCAGGTGCGGTGGATATTTGCAGACCTGATCTTAACCATCGTGTTATCAACACAAAATAGACTATTATTTATCAAATGACATCGCCATCATAAATTAAATAAATGAAACAAGTCAATATAAATTTCTCTGTCTGGACTGATAATAGGGATTTTAGGTGAAAATGTCATATTCAAGTACAATGTTTATAGTTAGTCTCATATGAAAGATTATGAATCGCAGATCACAAAACTTTTTACAGAACAAAAAAATTCCATCTAGTTTCCTAGTTATGGTCAATCGAAGGTCGAAAAACCACTGATATTTTTTGTCACGTGGGCCTCAGTGCATTATGACTAAATAGGCTGAAGAGGAACGGCCCCAAAATGGGTGTTTTTGGGTACTTTTTCGGAATAAATTTTGCTTTAATTTTGCATAACTTAACAAATATTTGACGGATTATGCTGAAATTTGGTACCATACCTTCGGGATAGATTTTCACATATGTCAAGGTTTTCGCGAACATCACACCATGTGAACTTGCCTAATTTGCATCTAATATATCTAGTTGCCGAGACTAATGAGCTGGAAATTTAATGTGAAAGCAAACAAATACCACAATAATGAATGTAATATGGGTCTATTTCGATGATAAGGGGGCATTTTTGATCTTTAAACAATAATTTGTCCATTATAATACCAAATTTATGTATGAATGAAAGTGTCAATGACACTGTAGCTCAACTTGGAAAGGGAATAATTTAATGTATTACAGTCAATGGAGCGATTATGAATGTGGAAAGTTGAATGTCTAATACTAGTTTATAGACATGAAGAGAAAAGTAAAATCCAAGATGGCTGCTGACGGCCATGTCTTCGGCCGAATGACCCCAAAATGATTGTATCCCATCCGCATGTCATCGTTAACATCCATGACAAATTTTATGACGATCAGACTAAAGGTACGACCTGTATCCCATGCTAAAGAATTTAGTCATACAAAGAGTAAAATCCAAGATGGCTGCTGGCGGCCATGCTTTTTGGACAAATGACCCCAAAATGACTCGTTCCCATCTACATGTCATTGCTAACATTCATGACAAATTTTATGATGATCAGACTAAAGGTACGACCTGTAGCCCGTGCTAAAGAATTTAGTCATACAAAGAGTAAAATCCAAGATGGCTGCAGCGGTCATGTTTTTTGGCCGAATGACCCCAAAATTACTCGTTCCCATCTACATGTCAATATTAACATCCATGATAAATTTTATGATGATCAGACGAACAGTACGACCTGTAGCCTGTGCTAATGGATTGAATTTTGAAATCAAAGATGGCCACTGGCGGCCATGTTTTTCATCCAAATGACCCCAAAATGACTCGTTCCCATCTAGATTCCAATTTCAACAGCCACGAAAAATTTCATGATGATCAGACTCAAGGTACGACCTGTAGTCCGTGCTAAAGGATTTAGTCATACAAAGAGTAAAATCCAAGATGGCTTCTGGTGGCCATGTTTTTTGGCCGAATGACCCCAAAATGACTCGTTCCCATCTACATGTCATTATTAACATTCATGACAAATTTTATGATGATCAGACTAAAGGTACGACCTGTAGCCTGTGCTAAAGGATTTAGTCATGCAAAGAGTAAAATCTAAGATGGCTGCCGGCGGCCATGTTTTTTGGCCAAATGACCCCAAAATTACTCGTTCCCATCTACATGTCAATATTAACATCCATGACAAATTTCATGACAATAAGACGAACGGTACAGCCTGTAGCCCGTGATAATGGATTGAATTTTGAAATCCAAGATGGCCACTGGCGGCCATGTTTTTTTTCCGAATGACCCCAAAATGAGTCGTTCCCATCTACATGTCAATGTCAACATCCAGGACAAATTTCATAATAATCGGACCAAAGGTACGAACTGTAGCCCGTGCTAAAGGAAATTGTTGACGCATCACGCACACACGGACGACGGATACCAAGCCATGGCAATAGCTCAAACTTTACAAAGTAAAGTTGAGCTAATAAGTAATAATAGATATGCAAATTTAGCTCAAATAGAATTTAGAGGACGAGGTTGATAAATTACGTATAAAATAGGACGAGTGTGAGATACCTTTTATCACATGATCAAATAAACCCGAAGCAACGCGAAATATTCATCGAAAACAACAATCATAAACTACAGCGATCGCAAGTTATTTGAAGAACGCCGTGACGTCATCGCACGCGCTGATATTAAACGTGTCTATTACCGATAATTATGAAACTGCTTTTATGGCCAAATTATGTGATAAATATATTTATAAAAAACAATGATATACCGGTATATAGTTGCCTACAGACAATGAAAGAAAGCTGGTAAGTACTGTTGATTGCTGCTTAGCGAATGAAGCCATTAGTTCAAATATTTAACGTATGGAAGCTGTATAGAGACAGAGATTTGACAACAAGCCAGCTACTCCATAGGGTCGCCGAGATTTCGGCACCCATATATAACTGACAACACAGTGACAGTGACAACGACGACGTTTGAATTTATTGTTAATTGTATTAATATAATCTTGTCATTATTATTATTAGTTTCATATTTCATATCATCATATAAATTAAAAAACGATTTAAAACAATGTTTCTGTTATATATGGGGCCGACTTCGTGCGGGGCCGTCATCGTATGGGGCCAACTTCGCACGGGGCCCGACTTCTCCTGTATTCATAAAGAGCCCTGCAGTTAGAGAAGGTTGACTCTAACACATCAGCGACTGATAGTGATACATGTTTTATATCAGTCACTGATTTTGCCTGTAGTACCAACCCAAATTAACAACTCACTACAGGACATGTTTAAATAAAAAAAAAACACCTCAACTCAAGAATAAGGTAAAGGTATTATTCCAGATTCTTATATAAATCATAATCCCCATGTAAAAATGTCATTCTAATTAAAAATCAGTTAGGCCTAGCCCTAGAAGTAGTACACACTTATCAAGCAACACTCAATGGCACTTGTCAGATGTTGATTTTGTTTCTTCTTAAAAATTTCAATTTACTTTCATTTTCAACTTGCAATTGAATTGTGCAAAGATTGGGTTAACTTAAATACATTTCTGACTGAAGTTTTACTGCCATTAGCCGATGATTAGGAATGAATAAATACTCGAGAAAAACAATTAATCAATATCCACCAGCGTCATAGTACACAAACACGCACAGTTGTTAACGTTTCTTCTTATAAATTTGCATTTGTTTACAAACAATGCCGAGTCAAAACGGGGAATTCCCTGCCATTCCAATGTTCGACTCCAACCAAGTTGACCTACTCATTTTCACGCGATAACAGCCGCTGAGCGAAGTTATTTTAACTGACAAAACTATTAAACATCGGAATAATAATGGATGCAACCTCATCAACTTATCATTACGCATGCATACAGTGCCTTATTTGCCTAAAATACGACAGCAAATCATTGCACCGACACAAGAGAATGGAATAACAGTGATAATAAAAATGGCGACGTCTTCATGAAATTCTATCATTTCTGCGCATGCGCAAGAAAATTCCAAATAAGGAGTTGCCATATAAGGAAACTGCAATCTCAATAATTACCAAGCAATTAAAGTCTCTACAAATTTTGTTTCATGATCGAACTGCGGACCTGATAATTATCGAAATATGTAGTCGAAATAATTTTTAATTAGTTAATCACATGATTTAGATATCAACACACTCTTAAAGACGCAATACACCGCTATCTAATGTCGTTATTTAACTGGGTCGGTGTTTGTTGTTCATTGCTTCGTTTTTAGGAAAACCATTGTATCTGTTTTGCGCATGCGCAAGTCACTTTCCATATTTGGAATTTCCATATATGGGATTTGTGTTAACCTCAATACCGATCGATACCGATCAAGCTACAACATATAACCACGCAATTATCTTAGCATAAAAATAAGATATATTGTAATTTATGCAACTACGACCCTGGTAACCCTGATAACTAATAAAATATACCGGCCAATTCATTTTAAGATCGTTATTTCACTTTGCTTTAAGCATAAATACACTCTTAAACGCACATAAACGACCCATTGGCGTTAAAATTAAATATACTCGGTATTTATTATATTATTTTTTTATTGCTCAGTATAGAGTTAGACCCTTGACACCTGTCAATATATTTGGGCTGAATTCATATGATGCGGTATTATTCCTCGAAATAAACAACAAAGCAGTCGTTACTTCGAAATGTCGTTTGGGCTAACATTTACACAAATCCTTCGCGTGTTCTCCTCAATTGGCACGTAGGTTCTCAGTCGACACACAGGTTATCCCAGAAAGTGGTGTGAAATAAACACCCAAGGTTTGGGTGAAATAAGCTAAAACACTAAAATCAAATAAATCATGACTAAGATGCAAAAAATGTCAAATTACGTTGTACGCTTGATTATCATCGATAGGTAAGTAATGATTATACGTTGATAACTTGCCATGTCATTTGGAGGAATATAATTAATTTTACAGGTTTGAGCAAATTGCAAAAATTCCTACATTTCAATAAATGAGCTGTTTCAATTCTAAGTTATGAGTGCTATGTACGAGCTAATGCTTTTGAAAATAATGAATAATTAAGGGAAAGTGTTTTTTCCCCTGTTTTAACAGTTTTAACCCTTTACTACACTGCCAATACTGCCAGTGCTGGGCCATCGTGGGATTCATGCCCATGTGGCAGTGGCAAAATAATGATATTGTATCAGTCGTAATTGTAGTTTGTACAGAAATACCTGTTGATGTTGATACACAGTCATTTGAGTAAATAAATGCTAGTAATGCTCATTACCTGAACACATATATGAAATTGAAAGCAAAGCATTTCTTTCAAGTTCAGACTGGTGTGTTTTAGCAATATAACAATCATTCACCACGCATACCTGTTACCATTGTGTGAGTTATAACTTGTGACTCGTCGTTCCTCAACCATATTCTGATTAATATCATGTATAATGTACTGCATGCACAGTGTACTCAATACATACAACAAGGATCAATGCTATGTCATTCTTGTTACTAGTGTCTTTATTTACACAGCCCATGCTCTTAAAAAGAGCCATATTGGAATTTTCCTATATAGTTGGAATTGTTATGGTCCGACCCCCCCCCCCCCAGTTGGAACCCCATAGGAACGTTCCTGCCCCTTTCAGTTTGTGAATTGTCCGTCTGACAACACGAGCAATATGCAACCGAATGTCCTGATATTTGGTATATATATGCTTCCGAATTTACAAGATACAGGTCAAATTCGATGATGGGCATGGACCGGTGATTTTAACTTTGAAATCCCCGCTATTTTATACGCCCGTTTGTGAACGTCTGTATGTCTATCCAACTGTTCGTCCGTTCGTCAACATGTTTTATTTCACGCTACGTGCGTTATAACCCCTGTTGTTGACTTAGATTACGCCATTATTTTCATTCCCGGATGGTACCTCCAGCGATCGACTCAAAACTAAAAACAAAAGTCAAGTTCGAATGTTCTTATAATAAATATATCTCTGTTCAAGTTTGTTCGTTTTTGTACGTGGTTCATTAATGACCAGAAAACACACGTCAAGTTCGAATATGCCCGGAATATTTTCCCCTGATTTATAACCTTTGTTGGCCAATTTTTTCGTTTCCGGATGACAACATTAGTAATCGTTTTTTCGATCGACTCAAAGCGCGTTATGTGCATAGTTTAAATACACGACAACATAGGTCAAGTTCGAATGTTTTCATAATCAATCATGTTCAAGGTTGATTTTGGATCTTAAAATAGTTGATCACTTTTTTATCACTCCGGGAAATATTCTCAGAGTATATTAAAGGTACTCAATCCGATCAGACGCTCCTAAATTACTATTTCTTTGGCATCGGGGGTAAAAAATATTTGATTCGAGTCGAGGAACCTACCCATCAAAGCTCAGAGTGAACAGATCTGATATTTTTGAAGTTTATTATTTCAATTGTTTTTGGGCCACAAGCACGAGGAAGCACGATGTCAAACGGACGGTCTTGCAGATAAAGATGGATAACTCTAAAATCAAGTGGTTATTATTGTTAATAGTAACCACTTGATTTTAGAGTTATCCATCTTACAACCGCAATTTGTCCGTTTGAGCACGTGGTTCTGGATAAGTTCTGGTCCACAAACAATAGAAACAGCAAACTTCAAACATCGATATCTAATCACTCTGAGCTTTGATGGGTGGGTTCCTCGGCTCGAATCAAATACTTTTTTCCCCCGAAGCCAAAGAAATAGTAATTTAGGAGCGTCGGATCGGATTGAGTACCTTTAAGTACGTATACGAGTATGATATGCCAGTTTATTTTGGCTTCCGGAATACTACATTGGCAACTACATTCTAGAATGAGGCTAAACGATATTCCAGAAACTTCTAAGATCCTTTGACATCATCTCGTAATTAAAACTTCTCTATATGTGCGTGAAAAAAACGATATAACGAGCTTCTCGTGGAATGTTAACGAGGCTGATTGATAAGCGGAATATCGACACTACATTAATATTTCAGTTCTTGGAATCTAGACCAATAGTCGCACGTTTTGTTTAAACTATAAGGGGTCCTGGCGAATGTCACCCCATTCATTAAATGAGAGCACATCGTTCCGCGCAACATACCGCGGACGTACAGTATTCTGAATACAGTATTCATCCCTATTGTAAAGTTGGGAACATGAAATTTGTTCGGGATGATTTTTGTTCCCAGAAAAATATTATCATGGGTACCTTCATTGTAGAATCAACGCCCACATTTTCGAATATAGAGAATTGAAACTTTAGGGTATTGTTATGCAACATGTATATGGACGGCGGAAAATATTGTTTTTCACCGAGTTATTCCCCTTCCTTGACTAAGAAAACAAACTGATCGCATTGATTTTGGGTACCTTCATTGCGTAATAAACTCCCCCCACAGTCTCAAATGTATCGATGATTGAAACAGTAGGATACTGGAACCCATATATTAACAAAGTGCAACATAATATGGACGATGGGATAAATCTTCACCGAGGCATTCCTCTCTGCCCGCGCATAGGTTGGGTATATTAAGTGCCATTTTGTAACATCTTCAAATGTTTCACTTAACGATACGGGTGGCGTTGGCGGTGGGTATGTCGTAAACATATTCATCTCCGTCAAAAAACCGCCATAAACAGAAATAATAGTAAAACATAGACAGACTTTGTTCTTATACCAATCAGAAATATGGCATAAACAGTATGTTATTGTCAAATGTTTTTCCTTTGTTTATGTAAACAAAAGCAAAAAAACGTTACAGAATCTGGCTTTTGTTTAGATCCGGATATGGTAAACATAAAGAGCGTTATTTGTTACTGTTTTCCTGATATGGAAATAAAAAGAGCGTTTATATCATTTGTGTGTGATTAACCAATATATTTGCACTGTGTTATGTAAACAGAAGTAAAACTTCTGTAACACGAGCAGGCCCTTGTTTACGTACACCATCGTACGTCTTGACGACAATATACTATTTACGCACTGATTATGTTTGGCATATGAACAACACTATATATTTTTTAATATTCCTTCTGTTGATGGCGATTTGAACAAATATGAATATTTCTGCAACGAACGCCGCCCGTGCCTTTAAGTCGTTGCTTCATGAAACTGGACCCAGGCCGTAAATCAAACCTAATAATTTGTATCCTTTGTAAAATTTTGAAGATCAAAATAGGTCGATGAGTTTATATAGTATTCATACAGGATCTCTACATACTATCAGAAGACGTACCAAAGTACCAGCTGTTTTAACAATTTACACACAAACGATATTTAGTATTACCACATCAGGATACACCTCCTATATCAAGACGAAAGCTGGTTCCTGTCCCCTGAAAAAAAATACAAGATTTAGCGGCGTCCATCCGTCCACCCGAAACAGAATGTCTCGGTAAAGTTCGAATTTTGGTACGGTCCGACAATCTCTTCTAGAATCTGGTGTATCCATTGTGATTACAGTCATATCTCAACAAGAAATGGACAGAACTGTACAATGTATGTTGGGCATACCAATATCTATGAATACTCCAATTCAATGAAACCATAATTGGCGCTTTGTCTCAAAATAGCTGCCAAAATAGCGGTCAAAATATGGAAAATGGCGGATATTGATCACAGTGTCATTCAATCCATTATAAGTAGTGGTTGATGAATACAATTGACTAAATAAATACGAATGTATACCTCTTTATGATGCCATTATACTAGCTCTATGTAAAAACTTAAAAATCAGTACAAAAAATGGCTGCCAAAATGGCCACCCGATGTGAAAAATACTATTTTCTATTACTTCTGTTTATCACTTGTTGCTGTCTGAACTGGGAAACAATGGGTATATTCTTTCAATGATCGTGTCAACTGATCATTACAGCAATGACATGTCTAATCGATTAGATCATTGTTTACTCCGGTCCTTCACTAATAAGTTATAACGAATGCGGTATGAAATTTAACCAAAATCGACTTTGGGGTTCTGGTCACATTTTATAATTAGGGTTGAGCAGATCTTGTCTACAAAATAATTGATCGTTTCTGGTATTTGTGAACATTCCATCTCAAATAGACCAAAAGAAACAATAAATTTGATCTAATATGGCTTCCAAAACGAAAGTGGTAGACTCTGCCCAACTTATCATATAATGGAAGATGTGAGTGGTGGATGCAGTTGATTGTTGGCTAATATACATGTATGTGACTCAAAACTATTTATTTTCAATCTTTTGGTGGCTTCCCGCGGGTTGACAAGATCTCGACGCATCAGTGCTATAATGTCGTAACTCCATTATGGCGGGAAATGAGTATTTGATACCATTCGAATCGTGAGAAAAAATCCAATCCGATGGGCCAAACTGTCTTTGCATTTGGATGACAAATATTCGCACAAACCAGTGAAGCAAATGTCGTATCTCCAGCGATCTTTACAATTATTCGTGCTATGAGGTCGTATGTCCAACAGCAGCCAATCGGACGCTTCAGGTTGTCCACGTGACATCTGTTTTGTGTTTGTTAAATTCTAAAATGTGTGCTATATGGTAGTATCTCCATGTTAGTCACGTGATCAATTGGTGATTTAAATTTTGTGATTGTTCCACACATTTCTGTATGATGATGCACATGGTGAATTTTCATAGTGTAGAATAGGCACTTTTCAGATCATAGACACATGCGATTGCCACCATATTTAGCTTAATCTGCATTTATTAGCACAACTTCATTATAGCACGGACACGAATCGTCGCTGGCATACGCAAAATGTCATATCTCCAAACAAGCTATTGCTTTTTAAAAGAAAACGAGGGAGTAAACAGAAAACAATATGTGGTTCGATGAACAGCTAGTGTCAGTTTTCATTGGGATAAATACAACAATACGTCATGCTTTGTCAACATTAGGAGAAATGTTGTCTAAAAACTTCAACCTTCATTTTCTTGGAAAGTTGAAAATGTGGGTTACATTATAGCACTGATGCGACGAAATATTAACTATTCGGGCTCGGCCATCATTTTCAAGTTTCAAGCTGGAACTAAATGTAGCCCATGGATTCCCCATTTCGACATGGAAGAAAAGTAGTTTTACTCTGATCTCTTCCCAGATATCAACTCTCCGGTAAATGGTGATCTCTTATGTTCCAGAAAATACGTGTGCCAAATACATATATGTATGAAGAAACTATCCCCATACATTGTTTACACATCGACTCCGTAAGTATGTGGAGGTTTTCTTGGACAAGCGGGATATTCAAACCTCGAAACCGTCCGTACAAACAATAAAAGTTAATAGGAAATGACGTTGGATGTAGGTCTAGAGTACGTCGTCCGCATGAAATAGTTTTCGTGTAATTAATTTGCACATATTTCGTGCTCTGATGAGCACGGATGAACGCCTTATGTGATAGTTTGATTGTCTAGCATCCGGAAAATAACATGTTCATTGTTCACATTTCTTAGACAAACATGTTGTTAATCACCATGTTCATGTGGCATTTCTATCCAATGACAACCTTGAAATACCAGTTCATCAAGCTAAATGGTTGATTCCTTTACGCATACGGGTCAGATCCAGCCGTGGCGCACATTGTGTCTACATATCATTGATGAAATTCACTAAATGTGTAGAAGATATCGGTGCGTCTATATATTTGCTAGAATGTTTCTATCCACATGTATATACCCACAATCGCATGACACGGAATTGTCACATGGAGTGTGAAGGGTATACAATGTACGTGCGAATTTTCATTTTTCCTCTTGATATTGAAGAAAATAATTTTACTTTGAAACTCCCCAGCTCCGATAACCAACTTTCCCACCAATTAAGTAAACCCCAGATTATTCGCTTTTCCCTCCTGTCCTTTTCAATTTCGCCATCACTGGAAAACCCATTATAGCCTGATGCTTCCGGACTAGACCACCGATGCCCATATATTTGATGTTCCGAATAGTCGTTATAAGTAGAAATATTGACACTGTGTTTTCAAATAATCCAGATTCGTAGCAATTTAATTTCTTTTTAATTAATTTCCAGATAGTCCCTCGTAATAAGTGGACATCGTGTTGGATCCTGCAGTAGATACTGCTTAGTTGGAACATTACGGGCTGAACTGATTGTGGTAGTAGATTATTGGCAACATGTTTAATAGGTCTGTCATCGTTAGCTCACAACCGAAGTGTTGTTTCGGCTTTCCTCTGAGCAGAACTTAAATTTCGGTGACCATTTTGGTAGCCATCTTAGCATTTGAATCGTAATTGGCTACTCATACCCACAAAAACATTGATTTTAATCAATGATGTGTATTGGTGCCAAATTGGCGTTTTGTCGAATGGGTTTTCGTGAATAACTACATATTTGCCATTTTCATTATTATTCGCGACCAGGTTGGACGCCATCTTGAATTCTGTATTTTCCCCAAAGCGGATTTTAGCGGATTTTGGATATGTTATACACGAGATTCTCCCGCGTCGAATGACAACAAAACCGCTTCTTTACCAATCGAATTTTTGAGGGTGTAGATGAGTCTGGGACCCCATTTATGGTATCTTTCATTGCTCCAATGCTGAATTAACACGAATAAGCGTAATCAAAGTCGCCAGTCTGAACCATTATCAAACAACAGGAATTGATATTTAAGATATTATGCAAAAACTTCAAATGTTCGAGTTTAGGCCGCCATTTTGGCGGCCATCTGGGACGAGGGGTACCATTTTTGCCATAAACAGATGGCACAATATTTTACCTTTGCAAAAATGTATACATTTGTATACATATGACAACATTTGTTCTCACTATTATCGAATTAATCTCAGTCAGAGTATCTTTTGACTAACGGCAGCCATGTTGGAAGCCATCTTGAATCCTGAATTTTGCCCAAATCGGATTTTAGCGGATTTTGGATATGTTATACACGAGATTCTCCCGCGTCGAATGACAACAAAACCGCTTCTTTACCAATTCCTTCTGGGTCTAACCCTCTGACGACCATTCTAAATATCTGCTATTTTCCATATTTTGACCGCCATTTTGGCAGCCATTTTAAGACAAAGCGCCAATTTGGGTTTCATTGAATTGGAGTAATTATAGATAATGGTATGCCCAACTTACATTGTACAGTTCTGGCCATTTCTTGTTGATATATGACTGGAATCCCAATGGCGATTTTTGTGGAATTTTATACCGCGTTCTGTAAAATCAAATTTTTTGAGGGTGTAGATGAGTCTGGGACCCCATTTATGGTATCTTTCATGGCTCCAATGCTGAATTAACATGAATATGACTAATCAATGTCGCCAGTCTGAACCATTATCAAACAACAGGAATTGATCTTTAAGATATTAGGCAAAAACTTCAAATATTCGAGTTTAGGCCGCCATTTTGGCAGCCATCTGAGGCGAGGGGTTCCATTTTTTCTATAGATATGTGGCATAATACTTTACCTTCGCAAAAATGTTTACATTTGTATAAATATGGCAACATTTGTTCTCATTATGTCGAATTAATCTCAATCAGAATCTCTTTTTTCTAAAGGCGGCCATGTTGGACGCCATCTTGGATCCTGTATTTTGCCCAAAGCGGATTTTAGCGGATTTTGGATATGTTGTAGCAGAGATTGTCCCGCGTTGAATGACACCGAGATCGCTTCTTTACCAATTTCTTCTGGGTCAACCCCTTTTTTTTGCGTACCACGACCACACTATAATGCAACATGAAGGGAATACTATTCACATGTAACATGTTGTGACAGTTCATTTCTTCTGAAGTTATGGTCATGAGAGTGCAAATATGTCCACAGATATATCTCCGTCATCTTTGATTGATGTGAGTGATATTTTGGAACCGCAATGGTCTGAGAACATGCAACAGATTTTACCCAGTTATAGCAGGCTGGACTGAGATATGTTTCGAATTAAACAATCTCATAATATTAATAAACCTAAAAAAGCTACATTTTCGAATGATAGCCTGTATGGTGCACTTGTTATAATTGTCTGGTGATTGTGGTCGTAACATAATTTCAGACACGCACGAAACCTTTACCTTTGGCCATAATTTTGGGACCCACCCAACCTTTTACCCACATATTTCTTCCGGTTTCCAACCATTTATGACACTCATCCCCTATTAGCATGAAAACAAATCTTTTCGAAAACAAATCCCACTGAATATATTTTCTGTCATCTATATCTATATTTGCGAATATCTGTCTGTCTGTCTGTCTGTGTTCTATAGAAATTCAAGGGGACCATCTAGATGATGCCAAAGGGGTCTACTACGAGTAGCTTTTTACGAGAAAGATAATGGTCGGGGTTAGAATTTTCTAAAGTGACGCCGTTGTTGTCAGGGGCAGAAAAGGGGGGAGGGGCAGAAAAAATATTTGTCGCCCATTGCCACCAAACTTATATATAATCATCCCCATAATATGAGGAATCTAATGGCGTGGTTTAAATATGGAAAATGTCGCGCCGTTCGCGTTAGGGGTGCCCGGAAGGGGAGGGGCAGATTTTTTTTCTGTCGCCGATAGCAACGAAACTTACATATAATCAGCCCCATGATATGAAGAATCCAACGGTGTGGGTTAAATATGTCAAAAGTGGCGTCGTTTGAGTCAGGGATGAACGGAAGGGGAGAGGGGCACCAAAATTGATAAAACTAATTTTAGCGCCGATTTCCACCAAATTGATATATATTCATCTTCATGATACAAGGAATCTAATTGTGCGATTTAACAACGCCAAATTGTTGTTTTTGGATGAGAGATTGGGAGGGGGTGGGCAATAAATTTGATAATAAGTCGCCGATTGCCACCACACTTATACAAAATCATCCCCATGGTATGAGGAGTCTAATGGTGTGGCTTTTATCTGTCAAATGTGGCCTCATTCGAGTCAGGGTTGCATTGAAAGGGACAGGGGCACCAAAATTGATGCACAATTTTTTTAACGCCAATTTCCACCAAATTTATACACGTTGTTATCCATGATACGAGGAATCTAATCGTGATTTAAAGATGCCATAGCGGTGCTGTTTGGGTGAGAGATGGAGAGGGGAGGGATTGGCACCAAATTTGATAAAAAAAATTGTTTAGTCGCCGATTATCACCAAACTTATAAACAATCATATCCATGATATCAGGAGTGTAATCGTGTGGTTTAAGGATGTCACAAGTGGGACCATTCGAGTCAGTGGTGTATAGAGATGAGAGGGACACAAAAAATTATATCTATATGTTTAGTGCCGATTTCCACCAGATTGATACATATTCTTCTCCGTGATACGAGGAATCATATCGTGTGGTTTAGATACACCAAATTGGTGCCCTATGGGTGAGAGATATGGGGACCTTAAATTTGATACGAATTTGTATACTCGCCAATTTTCACCAATTTCATATATATGCATATCTAATCTCTAATGAGTCTTAGTGTGTGCAGCTTGAGTCCGAAGTAGGGACGGGAGGGTCACCAAAACTGATACAAACTATTTTTAGTACCAATTACCATCAAATTCAGACACGTTCTTCTCAAATGATACAAGAAATAAAATCGTGCTGTCTGTCTGTCTTTTTGTCTGTCTGTGTGCGTTCTATATATAACTTCACGCGGTACAATCGAGATGGCACCAAGGCGTTCTAAGAGGGGTACATTTTTACAAGGAAGATAATGGTGCGGGTTAAAATTTTCTAAAATGACGCTGTTGGTGGGAGGGGAAATAAAAAAAATATGGTGAAATAGTTTTGTGGCTGATTTCCGCCAAACGAATACATAATCACCTTCGCAATATGGCGTTGTTCGAGTCAGCGTTGTATCAACAATTGATTTAATAAACCAAATTCCACCAAATTCATACACGTTTTTCTCTAATGATATACCATGAATTAAATCACATTTGGTGTCGTTTGCGTCACGGATGGCGAGCGGATATGCACTATGATTGATAAGATTGCTATTCGCCGATATCCACATATAAGTTATATACAGTCACCAGGCCACATCTCCATATCATTTTAAGTAGTTGGGCGTTCACATTTCACAATCCCGACATATGGTGACCCACATAAGTTACTTGAACAATTATATCTTCTTAACAGTAATATTTATATGGGAATGGCAATCAAGGCATTCACACAATGAGCTAGCAAAAAGAGATAACTAGAAGAAGCATTAAACGTATATTTATCTTTCTATTGAAGAGATACATATATTCGTGCAAACTGAGAGACCTCGAACCGTCAGAGGATTGCATATATATAATAACAAAATTTAGTCTGTTCCATTCAATACAGTTTCCACAAAAAGTTACAATTTGTCAAGAGATAAAAAAAAATGGAAGGCCTGTTCAAAAATAGTGGTCACATTGTGCAGTCAAATATAGTTTCTTCTGATATACAAGAAAATGCAGTTAGTAGCACAAGACTTTTCAGGATCCTACCAATACTGACATCTGACAAGGGTTTTAGAACAGACTCATCGATTGACATAAACAACTCAAAATCGCGCTCTGTGCACGTGTAGCTGCTATATGTGCGCAGCAACATTTCGTTTAAACTAAGAATATTTAGCCAATATATAGCACCATGAACAGAGGAGCACCTGGAAATTTCTTTGAAAAATCTGTATCTTCATGGAGATATGATAGCCAGGTGTCCTCGAGATCTTAGTCCAACCCACTAGATTGATTGATACATCTCAATATGTAAAACCCAATTATCATCTTTTGTCGAACTAATGTGTTTATGATGTTCATGTATCATATTATAACGTCTAATGTATACGCAGTTGTAAATAAATAAATACATCATTATTGGTGGAACGGATTAATCGCGATAAACAGAATGACAATTGACAAGGTGAGCCACAACTTATATTCCATGACTGTAATAATCATGTTTTGTGATGCTATTTGAATATACAATTTATGAGAAAACGTATAACACTTTAAGCAAGAGCATTCTCTATTCCCAACAAATATCCACAGCATACCTTAACCTGGGCAACGCCGGGTAACCCTGCTAGTATATAATATAATGACATTTCAATGGGTCTATGACAGTATATGCTTTTCTTCAGTGCATTGTTCATCAAAACTGGAAGTAGGAAAGATTATATCAGAGGTGTGTGCACTTGAGTTGCCATATGCTGATACAATATGAAAACACACATGGTAGTGTCGTTTGCCATGTTTGGAATTGGGGAAGCTGAGAAACGGGCGAATGGAATTTAGGATTCTCTGCATTATGTGTCACATCTGAGAGTGTAATGCGAAACATGATTTGTTTTATATTTCCATACCAATGATGGCTTCCTCTGTTCCAAACGTTTAAAGACATATCTACCTGTAATACATGTTTGCCAATGCAGGATATTACCGTGTGAATTGTGAAGTTAGTCAACACATAACATACCAATGAATACATACAGTCTGCATTGTTTTGTAAGTATACACTCTTCTGTCAGGGTTAATGGACGAGCTACTGGACATTCGTAAACTAGATCGTCGGGGCCGCATGCCGAGACTATTTAGTTGACGAAAATCCAGTCGCGAGTACATTAACCGACTTAAAGCATAGTTATATAATATACAAATTACATTTATACAGATGAAAAATGCAGATACATATCGATAAATGAGACTTTTATGAATGTTTTTCTGTAAAATAATAGCCCTGATACCACGCCCCGTGTGAGTGGAAAATGCGTTTGAACACCATGAACACAACTGACAAAATACCATGCGGTACAACATTGTTAGAAAATAAGCGGCGATGTACGCTAACATATTTGTTTTGGGTTGAACATATCGTATATATACTATCGACGCAATTGAATCTGTATTTTGGTAACATATGCATATAAATATATGTTGATAGGTATTCACATTGTCAGAACATTATTGTGTCCAGAAGAACAGACAAGGCCATTACTGCTGACTTTTGGTTTCAATATGATATATACCATTGGTATGCAAATGAGCGGAACGCATCTACCGAAAAGTAATTGAATTACGCGGGGTGCATGCATAGGCACTGTGCATATGTTTATTCTTGTTGGTGGTTGCAGCAGATAACTATTTATCGGCTATATATAGAGGCCTCCGTGTGGTGCTCATTGTGCATACGTTTGGGGAGATGGGCGCTCTAGATTACGAATGTCGACTGTGGTATAAAGCAAGAACTTTCTAGATTACGAATGTCGTATTGTTGTATATGACATAAAGTGCCCATTCGGAAATAGAAGGTTGAGGTAGAACAAATGAGCTGGATTTTAAGGATGTTTAGATTTTTGGATGTCTGATAGACCACTGACTCGTGTGCTGAAGCTCTGGAAGCTAAATGAGAAGTTCCATCGATTGTATGGGAAAACATCTGATACTGATAGTGCTATCTAGATGTAGTATATTTAGTTCAACAGTATTGTGGTGATATTGCAATTTCACTAGTTTACATTTTGAATTGGACACCGAGTCTCCGGCCTGATGCTTGCTCATATTTTAATTAAATTAAGTCTATGTGGTCAGTTGATCTAGTTAAAAGTTAAGGACAAAGATAGTATTTATGATTTTATCCCAGAGTTTTATTTTTATATTAGCTGTATACTGGCATGTTTTAGTTTTGTTTGTTGATCTTTCAACTTACTTTCTTAGCTTTGTGCACACAATTGTGATATCCGTCCTTAAAGTTTCGTTTTCGTTTGGTTTCGTTAGCAGATTATAGTAAAAATAAATTATTTATGGCAATTTTGTTATTTTAGTATAAGTCCCTTCCATTTGTATTGAGTTGAAATAGTCAACCAAAACCTAATGCAAGTTAAATTTCTTCAACTGTTTCATATCTTACAGTTCGGTATATATTTGATGCGATAGTGATTGCTAATGCAGCTGTGACCATGCGTTTTAATTGCAGAATGACCTGGAATTACCGCAATTTACAAGACGGTGTACGGTACTGGGTTACTGCAAGTAATATGGATGCTAGTTGGTATTATTTCTACGTTATAAGACAAAAGAGAGTAAAAAGAAATAGAGAGGAAAACAATTGTAAGTTAAAAAATAAATTTCCAATAGGACCCCTTGAGCTTACTCCCACTCCCTTGCCTGGAACCGTGTGGTGAATGGAAAATTTTCCCGAGGCGACCGGTAATACATGTATACATACCTTAAATTTGGGAACGTAATTCTCACAGTTGTCAAGTTTCGGCGATCACGATAGTCTTGTTTTCTTCTAAAGTGATTATTTCTCTGACTTTACCATGCTTTACCGCGACATAATGAGTGTGTATATTAGTCCTTTGTGAATTAATCGAGCCATTTTTAAAAGCGACAACTTATAATGTTTAATCTGAACGGTGGTTTCGTGTCAAATATGATGGGACTCTTTCGAAAACATACAACTTTCCTAATATAATAATAACCGCCCAATAAAAATTATTAAAGACGTTGCTGTTTAAAAGTAGAACACCATTTTACCACTGTTCCTTTTTCGAATATAATGTGTATTGTTTATTCACTGATAGATTATAGTCAGAGTATAATGTTTAACTATTTTATTACAGAAATTATTCAAGATATTGGTTCACACTACGTCGAAAACACCTTTTGTTTTTGGTAATGGAATTACTTGAAAGGTGATCCTCCAGATGATGTTACACGACGACTTGAAATGGAGACTTTTGTCATTTAAAGCGGCACGAAATATTCGAGCTTTGTATTTAACATTTGGTAATAGAATTTTGGAAAAATAACCACAACTGCGTGTACTCGTTTGAAGTTTGTTTCTCTGTGGATTGTGATTCTGGATGGTATGTGTATTTATTTCAGGATGGGAGTTAAAAAATTGTCTCAGTCGTATAAGGGTAAACAAAATTAGGCTGCCATGTTCGATGCCATTTTTGAGTGTCTCGCACTCACCTGGATTCCTCTGTGGAACTGCTAATTGTGGATTATCCGCAGATAAAAAAAGGAGAAAACGTTAACAAAGATTTTGACTTTGCTGCAATTTTCACATCCACCCTAGAATATAAAAGCTATGTCAGACCATAATGAACTTTTAGTATAGGTAATACTTTTTCGGCATTAACTTCCTAGAAACACCAAAACAATTTCGGTGATAACGACTATTGCTCAAATAAGCATATGACATGAATAAAGGGAGAATAAGCCACTATTTGCGACCAAGTCCCGGCAGTAGAAACGGATCTTTCATTTTTCTTATTCTGAAACCTATTTTGCTAGTTTGTTCTCAGTAAGGGTACTCTACTCTAATAACATTTCAACATAACACTATGACGACGGCCATACTGGATGCCATCATTGATTCACATCCACTCTGCGTTTGAAGGACATGCCACACAAAATCAAAATCCACAGTGAAAAAAAATACCCGGCCATACTGATCCGGGACAATTGCAATTACTCGGTTTTGTCTTGTTTCGGGGGTCAAAATAAATCAATAATTTGACAAAATACCCACCGCATCAACAGTTGGTAAATTGTGCACCAATATATAAATATCTGTAAAACATTTATAATAACGACATTCGCGTGATGAATCAATTCATATGCAAACAAAACTTTTACATTGATTTTCAACAAGCATTGCTAATCGTGTAGTAAATGCACTATTTTATTCTGATTTTCATGATGTTATTCAATGCGTTGTCATTTTAAACGTTTGTTGTCAAATTTTGTTTAAACTTTGGTATCTTATTTGACTATAATGGGATTTTTTCGGAAATTCCACTGCAACAGTATTGTTTACATAAAACCATGTTATTTCGCATTAACCCACTACGCACGCCCGGAGTCCCGTTAATGGTATTATATCGGCTTTAATGCTGGAAAGACTGACCGAAGTGACAGGAAGGTATGAGCAACTTAAAATATCCAATCAATCGCTATTTATGAGTACCATACCAGGAATAAACAACGAATGATTTTCATATAATAATTAAAATAATTCGTACAATTCAATCCCAATCATGTGCACGTGACGATATTAAAATACAATAGTTTAATAAGGCGTGAAAATTAAACATTCGTAAAGACCAGTTAAATGCATTCCAAAACACAGTTCTACTCCACGTTGAACTTGTCAGGTTATCAACACACTTAGATTTTTCTGGACCATACTAAATACCTGCTAGCTCAATTATTGATAATGTTTTTCAACAATGGCCATCAATATGACATCTTACAATCGCGAACTTATTCGATTTCAATAAATTCCCAAAAGAGACCCTCAATATATGGAATATGAACATGGAATATACATTTCATTCAGTAATATAATTTACCAAATTATTTATTCACACCGATATAAATAGAGGCATCAGGTTGGAACCGTGACATATATTTATGGAACATTAACAAGATCTACTCAGAGACTCTGAGCTTGGGCCATCAAAGCTATCCTTACGTTGTGAAGCTCGTGTATCACCGTCGACTGGTTCATTAGCCCTGCCAAAGCCTTTTGTATTCATAGCAGGCACCACCCAATAGAGTACATACTGATAATTGACAACGTATGTAGTCACATACTAACACGAAAAGCCGACACAAGTAGCCTTTTAGTGAGTTTAGTGATGGACCTCCTGATTCATCACACAGCGTGTCCTTCATTTCATACACGCTGGAACCGTATGTCCTGGTTACCTCCATGGTGGGCGTCTCTGGTCAGTCATCGAATGGCAAACGTTTCTTGTCCCAGGTTAGCATTTTATAATTTGCCAAATTCGTCGAATCCATCCAAATGGTCTTCCAGCCACGATGGTGTCATTCACAACGGCCATTTGCCACAGAAACGTTATAACTGGTAGATATACTTTTAGATTTTCGATGCATTGTCACTCCACGTGTCCTTCATTATCACATGTTCTGGCTGTAGTCGTATGCATGTAATTTGCACACAGGCCTGGTCACATCCATCCTGGCCGGTTCGGCTCGATCAGTCCTCGAATGGCAAACGTTTATTGTTCCATGACAGCATTACACTATTATCGAAGTCGAATCTATCAACTTGGTCTTTTGGTCACAACAATGTCAGCCAGCCATTTGTCCACAGAAACATTATATCTGGCAGATGTACTTGTAGATGTTCCATCCATCATCACATCGCATGTCCCTCATTAGATACAAGCCTGATTCGTATTTAATTCGGACACAGTCCTCGTTACCTCCACTCTGACCGCCGTTGCTCGACCAATCCTCAAATGGCAAACCTTTGTTGTCCCATGTGAGCATTATGTTATTATCGGAGACGTCGAATCCATCCACCCATAGATCGCCTTCAAAAGAAATACGAGAATAATCCGGAAGCTGATAGGTTATATCAGCTTTCCACCAAATGCATTATGATGTCGCTCAATTTTAAGCAATAATAATAATAACAAGGGGTAGTAACACATTGCAAAATATGCCGGGTGGGTGGGTGCTCGAATTGCACAAGAACTATTTTGTTTACACTGGCATGTAATTATTGTTAATTAAGACTTTAAAAGCCCAAGATATAACTTGTGTAACAATGTTTATACATGCCTTAACTTCAACAATACCTATGCTATCAGAACCACATTTATTCATCGAGTCATTGATCGCAGTCATACTAGGTATGGTTCCATAATGTTCTTTTCAAAAGTACCTGGTCAAAGTGAAACCTAAAATAATATATTTTAGTATGCATGGCTAACAGCTTATTAACATATAAAGCATTTAAATGTCAATCTAAAATAACTTTGGTATTTTCTTATGAAACGGAACATAATGTAAGTCGACAAAAAAACTGGGAACTTCAACAGTCTTGTAAACATGCGATGTTTAAACAATGATCTTTGAAGTAATAAACTGAAACTTCATGAAACATGCTAATCATTAATCCGATATCCTCAATTGACTCTTTAAATTCCTTGTGCAATCAGTTTGCAGCAAGCACAGAAACGTCCATTTTGGAACATAACAAAGATTGACGCCATTATTATGCTCAATCGACGCCTTGGTCAGTAAACAAAAATCGCAAAAAAATCAACCCATTCAGTCCCATTATAATCCACTTACAGTCCCACGATAACCCACTTACAGTCACATTATAACCCACTACAGTCCCATTATAACCCACTTACAGTCCCATTATAACCTAACCCACTTACAGTCCCATTATAACCCACTTACAGTCCCACGATAACCCACTTACAGTCACATTATAACCCACTACAGTCCCATTATAACCCACTTACAGTCCCATTATAACCCACTTACAGTCCCATTATAACCCACTTACAGTCCCATTATAAACCACTTACAGTCCCATTATAACCCACGTACAGTCCCATTATAACCCAATTACAGTCGCATTATAACCCACTACAGTCCCATTATAACCCACTTACAGTCCCATTATAACCCACTTACAGTCACATTATAACCCACTACAGTCCCATTATAACCCACTTACAGTCCCATTATAACCCACTTACAGTCCCATTATAACCCACTTACAGTCCCATTATAACCCACTTACAGTCCCATTATAACCCACGTACAGTCCCATGATAACCCACTTACAGTCCCATGATAACCAACTTACAGTCCCATTATAATCCCCTTGCAGTCCCATTATAACCCACTTACAGTCCCATTATAACCCACTTACAGTCCCATTATAACCCACTTACAGTCCCATTATAACCCACTTACAGTCCCATTATAACCCACTTACAGTCCCATTATAACCCACTTACAGTCCCATGATAACCAACTTACAGTCCCATTATAATCCCCTTGCAGTCCCATTATAACCCACTTACAGTCCCATTATAACCCACCTACAGTCCCATTATAACCCACTTACAGTCCCATTATAACCCACTTACAGTATCATTATATCCACTTACAGTCCCATTATAACCCACTTACAGTCCCATTATAATCTACTTACAGTCCCATTATAACCCACTTACAGTCCCATTATAATCAACAAGGACAACATTATTAGAACCAGCGCAATTCACTTGTAATATAATAGTTGGACATGTTCATGCATGCTGGTATAGCAGGGAGACGTCAATTATCCATAGGACAAAATAGGGATATATTACACATTTTATTAAGAAAACATCTCCAATGTATCTCTCTAGACTGGTCCCTGATTTACTGGCGACATTATAGACTGGTCCCTGGTTCACTGGGCGACATTTCGATGTGTGAGTTGATTGGATCCGTGTCGGCTACGCGTGACAACCAATGATCGACGTCGTACACGACCCGACTTACAGTGCAAATTGAGTGGGTTGCTCAAATACAATGTCGTTTCTTTGCGATAGTGAAGACAGTTGAAGCATACCTAAGCGGGATTGCGCCACCAAATTCACCCTCTATGAACCTCATTCTGCTTATATAGGCCTCAGCTGCTATGGGAGACCCAGGATCAGATTGAAGTGTCCCAGTTGATGTTCATTCAACCACTGGTCACATCGATTATGCAATTTATCTTCTGCAAATTAGGGTATATAGGTTACCGACATCAAGTTACAACAAGATACACAATCTCATTTAAAACTGTTTTCTGTTGCGTTCTACACATTGAGACTATATACTAGACACATTAATACCGAAGAATGTCATTTTGATATTGAAAAATTAACTAAAATAATTATTCTGTCCCTTTAAAACATCAAATAAGATAGTGTCTTTCGTGTGATCGCGATCGTCCAAACTCTGTTGTTTTTATACAATATAGTTTATACAGTATAATTTAAATAACTTTTGTATAAATCAGCTTGAAACCCTGAATACATTCCCAAAAACTATTCATGTCATAAAAGTATAGGTTTGCTTATAATTTATAACTGGCTGGTGATTCTCAACTTTTATATCACATGTACTAAATTAAACATAACCCCAGACATAATTTGAGAAAATCATAACTGAATACATGATGTCTCAAACTGTAAATAAAGCTCACCGGTCCCGTAGCCTTCAGCCACCACCATTTGCTCCAATGCATCCAGCATAGGTCGGGATTCTATGGTAACCAGGTGTGCTCCCTCCAAGTTACAGCCGGACCTAGCATCAGTACCTGTCTTCGTGGTACTGTAGTACTTAAGACAGAATACCTCTCCATTCAGCATCTTCTGTTCGTACCCAGGGTGCAGTCCACAAGCTGAAGAATACGTCGAAAAATGGTGACGAAGAGATCAAATGGAGTTTGGCCGATGTTTGAAGAATTGCTTTTAAAGGGCGTTCCCCTAACTTATAAAATATTTGACCAAAGTTTATCAATTGTGGTGTTGTAAATTCTTTCCTACAAATCTGCGTTATTTCGTCAAAGTACGTTCTATATATAGTTATCATCTTTCCGATTAATCCTTTACCCAACAAACCGGCCAAAACCGGCCAAATAAAGCTTCAACAGCCTAAAATATCTTCGGTCTGTCTCAATAGAACCATACAAATATGGATATCATTGGAACCGGCTCCTTGACCACATTGTGATAGTTACAGTTATGCCCTGTGCCAATGCATTCTCTTATATATGCGAGTCGACCATAGGTCGCCTCGCATATATAAGAGAATGCATTGGCCTAAAAAAATCTTTTTTTAACACTTTTTACCATTTTTTCTTACATTCTTTAACAATTTTATAATTTTTAATGTGTTAAGCCAATGCATTCTCTTATATATGCGAGGCGACCTATGGTCGACTCGCATATATAAGAGAATGCATTGGCACAGGGCCGTTCTGTTGGGTAAAGGGTTAAATCAGGATACTAATTTATAAATGTAATCCTAACCTCGCATGTCACCTGTTACTCCGTTTGGATATCAATCGTTATATAATCGTGAACCCGATTAAGAAACGTTGGCCATCTAATCGCGTACGTATTAGGTGCCGATTTTACACAAAATTTGTCAATATGTTCTACGTAAATTTCCAGCTTACTTGACAAAATAAAAAATGATCACCATCAATCCTATGGCACATGCGTCGCAAACATACACTGATGAACCCACCATTGTGCACTGAAAACGAGTACAAAATATCATAATTGAGAACGCTCTTGTAAGAGACGGTCTGTGGAATGTTTTGCTCGACTGACAAATATTCAAAACCTGTTAACCAATTCATGACATGAACTGCTCTGGTTGAGAATTTTCTCATATATATGCGATTCTCCAATAGGAAGCATCGCATACACAAGAGAATGCACCGGCTCACGAGATTTAAGGTAAATATTGTTAGGTCAATGCATTATCTCATATATATTTTGAAGACCTCTCGGAAACGGGTGGAGCTATCGACTTGAAATTTGCTATGTGAATGTATCTTGCCCCGGATACGAATTTTTTCGGGTCGCCGAGCCAGTGCGACACCAGCTTCGCGCATGCGCAAACGAGATATCGGAAACGGGTGGAGCTATCGACTTGAAATTTGCTATGTGAATGTATCTTGCCCCGGACACGAATTTTATCGGGTCGCAGAGCCCGTGCGACGCCAGCTTCGCGCATGCGCAGACGCGATCTCGGAAACGGGTGGATCTATCGACTTGAAATTTGGTATGTGAATGTATCTTGTCCCGGATACGAATTTTATCGGGTCGCCGAGTCCGTGCGACGCCAGCTTCGCGCATGCGCAGACCAGATCTCGGAAACGGGTAGAGCTATCTACTTTCGGGCTGGGTAGAGCTATCGACTTGAAATTTGGTTTTTGAATAGCCCGGACAACGTCGGGCTCATCGGCTAGTCTCATATATATTTTGAAGACCTCTGTCTGTCTGTCTCTATGTCCTTTATAGAATCGAAAACGGGTTGACCGATCGAGACCAAACTTCCTATCCAAAGGTAAAATCCCACGGGAATCGTCGACGTCGCATTTTGGAGAAGCCCAGAGCACCCATTCTCCACTCTCAGTCACAAAATACGGCACTGCGGTGGTTAATCAAGTGATAATTTAATGAGCGTTTGTTTTTGACGCATCGCTATAAAGAGCGTTTGTTTACCATTCAACGTTATTAGCATCTGCAAAGAGATATACGGGCCATTATCCCACGGGAATCGTCGACGTCGCATTTTCTCGACCGATCGGGACGAAACTTGGTACATGTGTGTAGTTTGACCAGGCGGTCGTCGTTGTCGTATTGGCGAGCCCGTGCGACGCCCGTGCAGCGCATGCGCAGACGAGATCTCGGAAACTGGTGGAGCTATCGACTTGAAGTTTTATATGTGAATGTATCTTGCCCGGATACGAATTTTATCGGGTCGCCGAGCCCGTGCGACGCCAGCTTCGCGCATGCAAAGACCAGATCTCGGAAACGGGTGGAGCTATCGACTTGAAATTTGGTTTTTGAATAGCCCGGCCGATTCTCCACTCCCAATCATCAAAATCACCGCAAACGCCACTTCGGTAGTTAAGGCATCAACGATCTTTATATTGACCATATTCGGAGGTGTTAAGGATTAACGCTCTTTCTTACAATCGAAGCTGCTAAACGGCTACCCATGCGTAAAATACGGATGCAAAACGAAACGCGGAATGCAATTATCTCGATTAAAAAGGCAGAATGGGTTGTTGTGTCATATATGTCCTAGGAACAGGGGAATTTTTCATCGGGTCAGTCTTTGAGGGACGGGTACCATGAATTAATTCATGAAAAACAAAAAATGCGTGTTGTGCTGTCGTTTCGACCGATCGGGACGAAACTTGGTACGTGTCTGTAGTTTGACCAGGCGGTCGTCCTTGTCGTATTGGCGAGCCCGTGCGACGCCCGTACAGCGCGCATGCGCAGACCAGATCTCGGAAACGGGTGGAGCTATCGACTTGAAATTTGCTATGTGAATGTATCTTGCCCCGGATACGAATTTTATCGGGTCGCCGAGCCCGTGAGACGCCAGCTTCGCGCATGCGCAGACCAGATTTCGGAAACGGGTGGAGCTATCGACTTGAAATTGGTTTTTGGATAGCCCGGACAACGTCGGGCTCATCGGCTAGTCTATTATATATTTTGGAAGATCTGTCTGTCTGTGTGTCTGTCTGTCTGTTTCCAATGGACTCGAAAACGGCCGAGCCGATTTCGATGAAACTTTGTATGAGGGGGTATTTTCGGCCGGGGAGTGACATGGGCCTATTAATTTGCCCGTGCGACGTGACCTTGATCTTGAAATCGGGTCATTTCAAGGTCAAACTTTATTATATATGCGAAGCGCCCTATGGGTGACTTTCATATATAAGAGATTGGCACATAGTTTTCTGGTCATAAAAACCTCCTTTAATGGGCTCATGTGTCCGATCTAATGATGTTCTGATATCGAAGAAATACAGACCGTTAGTTTTCGGAACAACATGTGTTTTGTGAGCTCAGTGTTATGCATTATAACGATAAAATACGCCAACTAGAAACTGCATGTAACTTCTAATGTCTGACTCACCTGGGGTCGTCGCCGTTGTTGTTGTTGTTGTTGTTGATGTTGTTGTTGTCGTCGTCGTCGCCGTTGTCGTTGTTGCCGCTGCTGGTGTTGTTGGTGTTGTTGATGTCGTTGTTGATGTTGCTGTCGTCGTCGGTGTTACCGTTGTTGTTGGTGTTGTTGATGTTGTTGTCGTTGTTGTTGATGGTGGTGTTGTCGTTGTCGTTGTTGTTGTTGTCGTCGTTGTCATTGTTGATATTGTTGTTGTCCCATCCGTAGTATCTACGTATCGTGTGAAAATTAATGCTTGGTGTTGAGTTATATGTATATATAGCATCCCGTTGTAAGAAATTAAGTTCTACTGTATGTACATGTATAGTGGCTTTATTAGTATATATATAGGTGACAAGAAAACAAATTGTTAAACTTCACAAATGAACCAATTTTAGCATAAACACGTGAATAGGATTTGTAGTCTTTTGTGATACACAACATGGCATGCAAGAAGCTGCAATAATTCAGTCCCATCACTTCGATTGTCTCGTGTTTTCGTAATTAAATCTAACATTTTTCATTGAAGAGTTTTGTTAGTTATAATTAATTCTGGCCATATCTAGCCAATTTACACAAGAATATGGACAGTTCCGTGCCTCAGAATAAAATTTAAACGACAAAAGTCTTAAATAAAACAATAGGTTATTCACTCACATTATATGTACGTGGTGGCAGTGTTCAGTCCGGCGTAACAAGGTACTGAACTCTGCCTTGCAGTTTGCATGCATGACCAAATTTCGGCTAAGTCGGACGTATATGGCAAAATTGTTATCAATGGGAGACAATCGTGACAGTAAAAAAAAAACCAGACAGTCAGGTGGACAGATAGACAGACATAATTTGAATTGGCAATAGCCACCCACCTGCATTGTCCAGTGGTTGACATTGGTATCCGGATATATTCAGCTTGTATGGATCACATATCTCACCCTGACCACACGGATTACCATAGCATTGGTGTGTTGGTTTCTGGGAAGAGAGGCGAATTGGGCCGGTATATACATATACTGGATTTTGATACAGCATGCAAATGTACGTGTATATATGTGAATGTCAAAGTATATAGAAGCCCATTATTCACATTGTCGATCATGTATCTATTTTCGGTCATGTTTTAGTGAAACATAGCCATATTTACGTATAATAAATATATCCGCCATGCATTGAACAAATATTTACTACTATATATTCCAGTGTCGGCGTAACCGTTCCCATATAGGCAAATTATACTTGGAAACACCATGCAGAAACGCTAATAAAGTTCCCTCAGTTTATATTTGCTCTCAATGGCAATTATACAGTCTGCAAATGAATCTAACTATTTTTGAACAATCCAAAAAAGTCAGTATCCACTTATAACCATTTGAATTGTTTTATTATAAATCGGCCAGCATGTTAGAGAACCATACCTATAACGTGTAACAAAACGAAGAATCCGTTCTATTCCCCTTCTCCCCTCTATATTCCCCCTCCATTCTCATCTTCTCCGGAATTCTCGTCCTATTCTTAATTATCAAAATATCCCAGAACCAATGTAATATCCGCCCTATCAATCTACTATCAGGCCCCGACATTAACGTAAAATCCCAGGATTAATTATATACACATTTAACAGGGATCGTTGATCATACATGGGGAGAATGACACACGAAAGGTCATGTGATTACTGTCGTTCTCCCTTTCTTCCAGATACATAACAAATTATCATATCCATTATAACAATTCCTTTTGTATTTCTATGTACACTTTATTTTTATGTAACATAATTATATACCTGGGTCCTGTTTCATGAAGCAATGTCATAAGACTATCTTATGATGGACTTAATCTAAGATCTAAGATGGATCTTATGATGTTACCTTTCCGTTTCACGAACGCGTTTCATAAAACAATCTTAAGTCCATCTTAAGTAGGAAGTTAAGTTCGCGCGCTTTTAGACTGGCTCTCGACAATTTATTACAGCTATGCGCAGAAAATATTGGTTCTGTGTATATTATATGCCTAGGTACAGAGTCTCGTGATATATACTAGGGCGTGTCTAAGAAGAATTATGATATTGTAATGCAAGGGTGATAATCAATATAATGGCTGGTGCATACTTAACTGCATGAGCGCGCTATTTAACTGTGTAATTTCGCGTCAGATTCCATCCACACATAGCTGCATGCTTCCAATGCCTATTATATACAAACGTAACGAGCTCCAATATATTATTTCAGTTATTAAAGGGACTTATACATCGTAACTCCGAAGGTGAACCTTCACCCATATAACATGCCATTAAGGTGATGCGGGGCATATGTTCACTCCTTTCGTTTGCTCATATTAGGTTCTAATACATTATATGTATTTGAAGCATCTATAATACTAGGAAACCGAATATGTCGCCACGAGGGCATACACATGCAATACACCACGATGGAAGTGCCGAGCTAAACGCTCTTTATTAATTGCCAACATTCATGGAATACTAATACAAAACGCTCTTTATTTATATTGCTGTAATGTGAATAGTACTTCATATCGTGCTCCAAATAGACTTATTTCCAATCTGAGACATAATTGTAGAAGCCATATATAAATAATGTTAATGCCATTTGCTCTGGTTCTGTTGACAAATATGCTAAACGCTTGTTATAATTAACAAACTGCGTATGAACTTCGAAAGTACGTACAGGGCTATGTTGAACGACAATTTTGCATAGATATTTTAATAAAACCAAAGCGACGATTTCTCATAAAGAGCGTTTACAACACGTGAATAGACGGCCGGTTAAATTCACAGTGATATATATATGTTCTTTCGCGGATCCCGGAGTGCCCGCGGTCCGTATACTATATACATGCTATCAGGGATGTGGCTAGAGGGTCTCCGCTGGGGGGTGTCCACCTTAGGAATTTCCAACTGCACCCCCCCCCCCCTTGACTCGGAATCGCACCAACACAACTTTTTGCATAATTCCATTTGCACCCCCCCCCCTTGTACCTCATGCTCAGGCCTAATTTCCTATATATTCATAAGCCATGCTTCTATTTTCCCAGTATGAGAACATTAAGATATTTTAACCTGAAAATTGCCCAAAAAAAAAAACAACTAGTGATCTAATTCCAGACAAATGCACACAGCTGCTGACAACATACCAGGAAACACCGGGCCGACCATGGTTGTTTGGCCCGGTGTGAGAAAATTTTGAAAACTATATACAAGAAAATCGCAAATCCTAGCATCTAGACTGGCCTCAACTGAAGCTTTCCTAGTGTTGGAAATTTCAAACCTCATGCTCCCCCTCAGGTTGGAAAATTCTTCAACTGATGACCATTTATGTCTACAAGTTTGACCAAATGTAGTAAAATATTGTTTTACTGAACTAATTAGCAGTTTTGTATTGGCCATGTGGATGGGGCAATGACACACCGGGCCGACCATGGTTCGGCCCGGTGTGCGAAAATTTTGAAATCTGAACAAGAAAATCGCAAAATCCTAACATCTAGACTAGCCTCAAGCCTTCCTACTGTTGGAAATTTCAAACCCTACACCCCCACTTAGGTTGGAAAATTTCCAACTGATGACAATTCCAATGACAATGTTGACCAATTGTATGACAATATTGTTTTCTTAAATTAACTAGAAGTTTTTGACTGGCCACGGGGGAGGGACCAGGACACAAGCTTTCCAAGTGTTGGAAATTTCCAACCTGTCACCCCCCTAAGGTTGGAAAATTTCCAACTGATGTCCATTTCTGTCAAAATTTTTGACCAAAAAAGGAACATATGCAAATATTGGTCGAAAAACAATAAATTCCCCCCAATAAATTGTTTTATAATCAAACTACAAGAACATTTTCAACCTATTGTTGGTGTGAAATTTCGTTGTGGCAGGTAAGAAATTTCCAACTTTTGAAAATATAGCTCTCTGCTGGGGGTGAGACACCCCCACACCCCCCTCTAGCCACATCCCTGCATGCTATATATGTTTTGTATTTCATAGTTAATAAACATGTGATGCAGATGTAATAAATGTATAGGATCTGAGATTCACGCGGGTGGATTATGATAATATACATCATAATAATAAAATAATATATATATATATATATATATATCAAATTATAACATAATAATGTAGAAAGGCAAAGGCAAGTAAACAATAATAATAGCCGACATCAGCATTTATCAAACAGCTGAGTATAAATCATTCAATGGTATCATCGATGTGAAAATGTTCGGACCAATTGTCTCAACCTGATAATAATATATATATATATATATATATATATATCAAATTATAACATAATAATGTAGAAAGGCAAAGGCAAGTAAACAATAATAATAGCCGACATCAGCATTTATCAAACAGCTGAGTATAAATCATTCAATGGTATCATCGATGTGAAAATGTTCGGACCAATTGTCTCAACCTGATTACGATTGTGTGATTTGAATCACAAATGATGTCAAACTCTATGGAAATATATTATATCCCATCCACATTTCTGACCAAATGCGGATCACAATGTAGGTCTTAACTTTAAGATTATCTTAAGACACCTCACACCAGTCTTACAATTAAGACCAAAGTTAAGACAATCATGTATATATTATGATATATTTCGTAAATACGAAGTGTGGTTGTTTAATAAGAAAACGTACCAGTGTGGCTTTCTCTGCATATGTAATCGATGGGTCCCTCGGGACGTCTCTGGTTCCGGCGCCTAGCAGGTAACACATCTTGTGACGCACGCCAAACGCAACCTTTGTGCATGGAGCTGCCAATTGCATAGAGGAAACGTTAACATAGAAATGCCCAGTATAGAATAAAACTAAACGATCAATTTAGAATATAGCAGAGTGTTATGACATATGTTAAAGCCACGTTACGGGCTGGAGTTTTAAATGGCCCGCATTGGACGTTTTATTTCGATTCGTGTTATCATGACCAAAACAATATTTTAAAAAGCACGTTCATACGTACTAATTAGGGTGGATACACACATGCATGTAATCTCTGTACATGTATTTTACATGGCCACACCAATAATTGACAGCATTAATCACCTGCGCGCGAGCTGTTCATTGTTAACAGGCCGGACAAGTGAGTTGTCATAAGCGAAGGCAAATTATCTGCTATCAGCACATTTCAGGCCAGTCCAAAACATGTCTTCTCTTACGGATGTGGAAATTAGTTAAGTCTGTGTGATATCTGGCATTGTATTAATGCACGAACACCAGAAGCGACACATCTGGTGTATACAGGCTTGATATAGAACATTTTCGACCATGATGCTTGCTTGGCGTGGGGTATCGAAAGCTTCAAATCGCTAAGGGACTTAGTTGAATGTACCGGTCGGAATAATCTGGGCAAGAAGGTACAATATAATATGTTTTACATAAATAGCTCAGTTAGCCACCCACCTGGTAGCTTTCGGGATCATATATAGCCCCAAGTCGGGGATCATATAGCCCCTGTGTAAAGGCACGGGCGGCGTTCGTTGCAGAAATATTCATATTTGTTCAATCGCCATCAACAGAAGGAATATCAAAATATATATAGTTTTGTTCATATGCCAAACATAATCAGCGCGTAAATAGTATATTGTCGTCAACAAATAACGCTCTTTATGTTTACCATATCCGGATCTAAACAAAAGCCAGATTCCGTAACGTTTTTTGCTTTTGTTTACATAACAAAGGAAAAAACATTTGACAATAACATACTGTTTATGCCATATTTCTGATTGGTATAAGAACAAAATATGTCTATATTTTACTATTATTTCTGTTTATGGCGGTTTTTGACGGAGGTGAAAATTTGCACAGCATACCCACCGCCGTATCTTTAACAGATCTTTGTAATGGATAGATTGACGTTTTATTATGACTTTTGATATTACAAAAAAAAGTAAGAAAAATTCAGTTGAAAAAAATAATTTGTTCTTTCTTTTCAATTTTGTGTTGGTACCGGTATGTTTGTTTTACCAACAAGTCCATAGATATTGAGCATTAACTGTAAAATACATGAAGTCTTCGCATATCTCTGTAATATGTGATGAGTGCAAGACTATCATGTATACACATAATGACAGAACATTAATTAGATGACTACATTGAAGAAAATGATTAGCTGATCATCATAGTCTGGTGTATTTATTGTAAGTCCAGAATAATTGAAAGGCATTGTATTATATTAGGGGAAATTTATGAACACATGCTATAACGGAGAGGTGTTCATTTATAGACAACAATAACAATTGTGAATAGTCAGGGGCATTAGAGCATTATTGTTGATCCCTATGTCATACAGTTACACTAGTAGCACAATGTAATTGTTATATCAGATTAAATTAGTGTATATGCAAAAGTTCCCTCTACATTTTCTGTAATAAATAATGTTTAAACCAAACTTGAATAAAGAATCGAACCCGAGGCTTCCAACCACGAACATAAAACCATTTAATCGTCAATGTTTAAACCAAACTCGAATGAAGAATCGAGACCGAGGCTTCCAACCACGAACATAAAACCACCCAATCGTCGATAAGCTAAACATGTGTTCAAATAAACCATTCAATCGTCAAAATGTTTTATGTGTTTATGCCAATATGGCAAAGATGATGTCAGACATGATAACTTATGACAAGGTACGCAACGCCACACCGCGCGGCCCTTCGAGTATGCAGATACAAAACCAGCGTGATGGGTCGACTGTCAACTGGAAGGTGCGAACACACGGGTGTGTCTTTTTACCGGATTCCGGATTCCGGATCCCGGATTTCGACCCGGATTTCTGTGTCTTTTTACCGGATTTCGACCCGGATTCGGGTATGAATTTCATGCTTGTTTTATCACACATTTAACCCATTAAAAGCCGTTTCTGACACGCGGAAACTGGTTAGGAGGTGAGATTAAACCAATATAGGGATGTCGTGCTCATTCAACCCGATTAATCGTATTTAAAGGTACATATCGTGGCCGGATCAGCATACTTCTTATTTTTTCATATAGACACGGCGGTTGGATTGATTTTACGCGATCATGATGGCATTTAAGGGAACACACCATGTCCGGATCCGAATTAATTATCTCGTAATTATTGATCATATTTAAAGGTAGATATCATGTCCGGATCCGGTTTTTTCTCTCTCTTTTTTTTCCATATAAATTATCGTCTTCTTGATATATTAAATGTCACGTGGAACAAAGTTATAAGTTGATTTTGAGACATTATACTAGGCTGTTGGATTGATTTCACGGAATGATTATCGCATTTAAAGGTACACACCATGTGCGGAACCGAATTAATTTCCACGTATTTACTGATAATATTTAAAGGTACAGGTTATGCCCGGATTCGGATACGAATAGTTCTTTTCTATTTCATATAAATAGTCAAGTATTTAATACATTAAATGGCAGCTGAGCCACGCGGAACTCAGTTTATTTGGAAACGGCGAAAATGGCGCTTGGATTGATTTCAGACTGAGCCCATTTACAGACAAACTTTATGCCCGGATCCGGATCCGGATTTTATGTGTCTTTTTCTAATTTCGACCCGAACCCTGATCTCAATTTTATGTTTATTATAACCCATGTTTAACACATTAAAAGACATTTCAGACCCGCGAAAACATGGCACAGGTTGCGTTTAACAGTAATATCATTGGGATTGAAATAAATTGACTTGCTTTTGTGAAGATTTTTTTTTCTCCAGCCCACAAAAAAACCTGGTGCAGTTTAAATGGTTTATTGTTTTAGTTCGATTATAAACGATTATATTTGTGATACTAGTAGTATTACTATTGTAAATTCGATATTTAAGCCGGTTTAAGTGAGATAGATGTACGACTTGTATTAAGCGTTTTATGTCACGACGCCCGAATCGTTATAAAAACACGGATAGCATATTCACTGTTTATACAGTGATTATTTCGGCCAATTTGGCCGGTTACTTCATGTGAGTTTTTCATCTGACGTGTGTGTCGGAATAATGATGTGGAGGATTTATGTCAATGTTAGCCCAAACTACATTTCCAAGTAACGATGGTTTTGTTGTTTATTTTGAGGAATAATACCGCGTCAGATGAATTCAGCCCAAATATGTTAACAGTTGTCGTGTAAAACATTCGGCAGTAAGTTAGCGTTATTTAGTATTTGTGGATGTCCTTTAACATGGGGAAAATAGACTACTGTGCTTGAACGAGCATGTGAATTGTCGTTTTTAATGTATAGCAACTTTATAATCAATAACAGAGGCATTCTCTGTCAAATAAGGTCGCTCTATTTACGATACCAATTGGGGAACTTTGTAAATTAAATTACGCATAAACTTAACCTGCTGCAAATAGAAAAGGTGTCGGAATCGGCGTACTCGCCCCAGGGCTAACTCGCCCAATCGGCGCGTGCCAACTCGGAATAAAAGGCCAACTCGGAATAAAAGATGCATACGGGGTGTTATATGGCGTTTGGTCCGTTGTTTCTCAATGAATATTATTGAAATTTGGTGTATATGTCCGGGCTGGGACATGGAATACAACAACGTTTGAATTGTTTTTAAATTTACAAATTTGTTGATTTTATTCATTTTGTTTTCGTTCTGAAACACACTATAAAGTGTATATAATATAATAACGAACACGAGACATACATAATTTATGAACTGTTAACAAAAGATATCAAATTCAATACATGACAAAGATGACTCAGTGGGGTTTATAAAGTGAACATAAAAACATTGAGGTAAGAATCTTTTTAAGGAATTCAACTTTATTTAATGATAATAAACACATAAATTAAAATAACAAACATGAGACATACATGATTTATAAACTGTTAACAAAAGATATCAAACTCAATACATGACAAAGATGACTCAGTGAAGTTTATAAAGTGAACATAAAAATATTAAGGTAAAAATCTTTTTAAGCATTACTAGACCGTTTAGCACAGTCCACTTCACTCATCCGATCATCACTAAACTTCATATTTATCTTGATATTGATCTATCAGATGAGAGCTATCAAATATTTTTTTAATTTTATAGGAAAAAATGGTCGCCAGCGGCCATATTGCATTTACGTTATATGTTATCGCGTCATGTCGATGTCTAGTATTACTTAGAAATTTCACCTTTCCAGATTCATAATTGCTCCATTGACTGTAACAGATGGAATTATTCCCCTCTTCGGATAGAGTGTCACTGAAACTTTATTTTGTCAGACTCTGTATAGTCACTGATTATATATGGCAATAATCTGTAATAAGATGTAGCACTATTTTATTTTATATTTACATGCAGTGCTGTTTTTATACAACAATTCTAATCCCCCCTAGATCATCATGTGATCGACCATACATCGCGCGAGGACCTGGTTGAATTAAGGGGGTTTTTTATGGATGACTTCTGTCCTCAAGCTAGATTATACTTATGACATGTAATGGCATGTTTCTAACATGGAGGGTTAGATATGCGTGAGACACCACCACTCTTCAATTCACACCAAGTTATCAGCTGTCATATTCGGATATTAGAACCCATAGCCATGATATATGGTTTATTTTGTGTATACTAGTAATATTGTTATTTTCAGTACCTTTATATACCAGTACTGTGTATAACAATGCATATACATTAATCCATGTATACATGTATATTGATTCAACGGATTCAGTGGTTTTGTCCATCAGTCTATCAAATTTGCGGGGAAAACATGGCCACAAGCAGTACACCCTGTTAAATTTCGAATTTGAATCAATTGGCGCACCCTGCAGCCAGCTTTTATTGGAGAACTTTTTCTCATGTGGATAGTTTGGGTCACCGCTAGATGTGAGCCATGTTTTGTTCTCAAGCTGTCCTTGTGAAGACATCACTGCCAGCGGTGATCTTGAATTTTACTATTTTTATGGCTAAATAATTTGGTTGATCCTACAGACGACACCCCTTGTCCGATCGTCACCAGATTCCACAATGATCTTCTGGATAACCAGGGGGAGAGTAATCTAATTTTCCCGAATGTCGTTAAAAAACATTACCACAGACAGCAATTTGGTATCTTACTGTTTGATCCTCTTTTGCGTGACTGAATTGTTTAGCAACTGTACAGTCATATCCCTCATCTGATAGTCACCACACTTTATATTGATCTTCGGGCTGACAACTAGATGGGAGCTATCGAATGCTTTGAATTTTTTTGGAAAACATTGTCGCCAGCAGTCATCTTCTATTTTGGTTTTTATATACATGTATATCTCTTCATTCGGATAGCCAGTATTACGTAGGTACTTCAACTTTCCGCATTCCTGTCATCATTTGAAATATAAAAATTTACCTGATACCATGCACCCTTCAAAATTTGTTTCGTCGTATCTATTTTAATGACCCGTATGGTAATATTGATACAGATATATTTGTCAAACATTTCTTTGTACAATATACAGGTATTTAGTTTGTAACTAAATCTAGAAATATATAATAGTAGCTGGTGGACCCTACTTCGTCCGGGATGTTCCCCTCTGATTTTCGGAGAATTGCGCGATTTAACCTTGAATTGACCATTTAAAGGTGAACGTCATGTCGGGTCACGATTTGACCCGCCCAAAACACTCCCCGGACAAAAGTCACGACAAAAGTACCCGTCGAAATCCGCCCGGCTTTACCCGATTTGACCTTGAATTGACTATTTTGAATGTCAAGATCAGGTCAGGGTCATAATTTGACCCACCCGAAACACTCCTGGGACAAAAGTAACAGTAGGTATTATATTTCGTTGAAATACTTCGTTTTACCAGATTTGACCTTGAATTGATCTTTTTGAATGTCAAAGTCAGGTCGGGATCAAGATTTGACCCGTCCAAATAGTCCAGAAACATGCCTACATCAGCACGTTCGAGAACATGGTCCCACGTGAAATTGGACCCGTCAATATTGCTCCCGGGATCGAAGTAGTCCTACACACAAATTTTTAGTCGGATCGGTCAAGGTCCAGAAACATGCCTATGAGCGAGGTCAAGTTGACACGTTAAATACCAAATCCGAGTCGGATCAGTCGAGCAGTGTTAGAGTCTATAACACATACACACATGCATTCATACATACACACATACATACAGACAGGTGTTCCAAAATGTATAATCGATAGCTACAACAATTCTATGGTAGATAGTTCACGGCCGACCTGATGCATGCATCTTAGTTTTGTTGTATAGTCTGGCCGCCCGAATCGTTATAAAAACACTGCTAGCATATTCATCCCGTTGCAGCCAGCTACAGTTTATACAGTGATTATCTAGTTTAAAGGTACAGACCATGCCCGGATCCGGTTTAAAAAAAATCTCCATATAAATTAACGCCTATTTAATATATTAAATGTCAGCTGAGTTAAGAGGAAGTTAGAAGTTGATTTTGAGAGGTTAGACCCGGCTGTTGGATTTATTCCACGGAAAGATGATCGCATTTAAAGGTGCATGCCATGCACGGATCCGAATTAATTATCGCGTATTTATTAATCATTTTTAAAGGTACAGATTATGCCCGGATCCCGATTGTTCTCCTTTCACTTATAAATTAACTCCTATTTAATACATTAAATTCCAGCGGAGTCACGTGGAACCAGGTTTTAGAATTAGTCCGTTTAAGGACACACTTTATTTCCCTATTAGAATCCGGATTTGATGTGTCTCTTTTTGCTGATTTCGACCCTAACCTGGTTTGCATTTTATGTTTATTATATCCCACATTTAACACATTGAAAGACATTTCAGACACGCGGAACATGGCACAGGTTGGGTTTGAACAGAACAGTAAATATAAACTGTCCATATACCGCATGGTTGTTTAATAAATATACAACAGATATCTATCAATTACTGAAACGGTACTATTAGTACAAAATAATTCATTCAATACTGATAACAGTTTGAAATATATAACATTTTGGCTGTCGTTGGAACTGTTTGTTTAAGAACCAATATGTTGTTTGTTTAAAAACTTATAAACTACCAATATTTTATTGTATTAAATAAGCATTACTTTATAAGAAGAAAATCCGGATCCGGGCATAATCTGTACCTTTAAATATTATCAGTAAATACGTGGAAATTAATTCGGTTCCGCACATGGTGTGTACCTTTAAATGCGATAATCATTCCGTGAAATCAATCCAACAGCCTAGTATAACGTCTCAAAATCAACTTATAACTTTGTTCCACGTGACATTTAATATATCAAAAAGACGATAATTTATATGGAAAAAAAGAGAGAGAGAGAAAAAACCGGATCCGGACATGATATCTACCTTTAAATATGATCAATAATTACGAGATAATTAATTCGGATCCGGACATGGTGTGTTCCCTTAAATGCCATCATGATCACGTAAAATCAATCCAACCGCCGTGTCTATATGAAAAAATAAGAAGTATGCTGATCCGGGCACGATATGTACCTTTAAATACGATTAATCGGGTTGAATGAGCACGACATCCCTATATTGGTTTAATCTCACCTCCTAACCAGTTTCCGCGTGTCAGAAACGGCTTTTAATGGGTTAAATGTGTGATAAAACAAGCATGAAATTCATACCCGAATCCGGGTCGAAATCCGTTAAAAAGACACATAAATCCGGGTCGAAATCCGGGATCCGGAATCCGGTAAAAAGACACACCCCGAACACACGGCTATTTACAAGTCAACAAAAAAGGTTAGGATAGTAGAACGGCGGATTATTCATCTGTTATGTAAATGTTTAAACACGCGATAAAAGTATAAGGCATATGTATTTATTATTTTTTTTAAGTAGTTACACACACATATGTAGTAGTATAAGGTTATCGTTGCCCGCTAGATGAGTAGTTACACACACATGTAGTTAAAGGTTATCTTAGTCTATTATACGAGTAGTTACACATACATTAGTTAAAGGTTATCGTATAGTCCGCTGGACAATTGTTACACACACAAAACATTCAATCGTCAAGATGCAAAACATGTGTTCAAATAATTACCTCTTTTTTTCCTGCTGGTGAAAATCTGGTGCTTCTTTATTTGAATATACCCTATTTAAATGTTATGATGTTTCTTTTGATTGTCCATTCCAAACGTTGGCATATACATCTTAGTTCTGATTCAATTATTCATTTAAGGAGATGCGCAAATGGAATGTATAGATCTTGGCCATATAATCGCAGATGGACATAACCTTACCCACACACTCATGTTAGACAAATCTTACTCCACATTATCTTCGCGCAGCAAGTTCTTTGTAAACTAAATGTAGGCCTGTTATACTTATAACCGAATCCACTTCCAAATTATTCACATTTAAAACAACATCAATATTGATTTGTATCTACATGTATAATGTTTGAGTGGACAATAAATATTAGTAGACTAAGGTCTATTTCACAGAAAGCATAAAAGCCTCAGACCACTTTTACTTCTAAATTTACTTTTCCTCTGAGAACGAAAGCTCGTCCATTATAGTGTTATTTCTGAATGGGCATTGTGGGTTCTACGTATAACAATTAATAATAGTTTCTACATGCACTTGTAGAACAATTGTGCATAAATTCTACACAATATGTGTTACATTTTACCTTAAACAAAATTGTGTAGAAACAACACCTGCCATAAATGTGTCGTTGGAATATTCCCAACATGAATATGTGAGTATATTATAGTTAGTAGATAAGATGTGTTCTATTTGAGACACAGACCTCGTAAAAAATATTAAAAATCTGGCAGCCGCATTAAAACTTTGTGCTACACAATTATGTGCTGTTCAGTTTTAACACAAACACAGTGTGCAACATATTTTAAAGCTGCTGCCAATGTGTGTTCTGTGGTAACCTTTACGAGTTGTGTACCTCCAATAAAACTCATCTCATCTAATAACTATGATACACTCACATATTCACTTATATTCAACGTTGAGGAATTAAACCGACATATATATCATGTGCCATTTCTAGACAACTTTGTTTAAGATAAAATGTAACACATATTGTGTAGAATTTAAACACATTTATCCTAGGAGCGTAGCGTTGGTGTCGGATTAATGCCTACTTTGTTATTACGATGGCCACATACACATTTATAATATACGCATTAATATCATACTCGTCAAGGACATGTGATGACCGTGATAGCTGAACTTAATCAAGAGTTTTTAGACTTGCGTTATGACGACATAAATGCGAGACTGACCCACGATATATGTGAGATGTAACCCGTCATGGGATATGCACTTTGAAAATGTAAATAGTCCTAACAGTAAGCATCGATAAATTATTTTATTATGATTGATTAGATTTTTTATAAAAAAAATTCTCGTCGATTGTCCCATTCTAAATATACTAGATGATAAAAAACAATGACGATACGATTTTAACTCGCAAGGTCGCAACAAACTAATAACATCATACAATAATATGCCTGATTCTCTTGTACGAGAGACTATTGTGTGGCATACCATAATATGCTATAAGTTGTGTTTGTTACAAATTTATTTGTTTGTATATAGTCGTCAAATTGTGTACCATGTGCTCAACCTGTATAATGTTATACTATATGTAATTATAAATCTTCATGTCTGGAGGCAAATTAAAGAATATATATTAGGTCTACTCTGAAGTTACAATGGCCATGTGCACAGTTATAATGTACACATTATCTTCTTAAATTTCTACAAGTATATAAGTTAGCTCTAAAACACAGTGCCAATAAGTTTTTCACAAGATTTACTGTGGTTACCTCTGTTTTATATACCATAATTTCATTGACCGAGTCAAAATTATCTTATGTTATCTACCATACCTGTGTATGCACAAAATGTTTGGCACCGAAGAATATTCGGAATTATCCTTGCATAGAAATATTTCATTTCGCTAGGTGGCGTTTCCTCCAATATAGGCACAAGGCATTCTTGACTAAGTACATTCAAAACCGCACACAAAAGGACCAAAGCGGCAACAGAAGCAAGCAGACGTGACATGTGCATCATTCCACCTATAGCTAAAATATCCCACAATAATTCTACAATGATGTGGCTTAAAGTTTCATCCGACTGATACTGAGTGGAAACATAAGCTGGTGGATGATATATGTGACACAGCCTTCCACACATATGGCGTGATTTGGCGGACACAGTCTCTTTGTTTAGTTTCGAACATTTTTTCTTAATGGCCAATTAAGATAACGATTCGACAGTCAAACGTTGCAACTCGATATTAGAAACCTAGACGGCTCCGTATTTTCGTGCCATCAAATTCCCCACTGATACCTCTCATATATGAAGGATCTACATAAATAGTTTGGATGTGACCAGATTATTTAACAGCTGAAATTGTAAAAGCCAGAACTCAACAGCTTTATACGAACAATTATACCTGTTTTGGAATCCGACCTGAACCGACTGGATAAATTCTAGGTCGTGTCATGAGTGAATTATTAGCTCGTTAGAAACTCTGTTATATATTGTACGATCATATACCCGCAAATTTGCACGTTATGGTTTACAGGCGTCTCGTCGGAGAAAACAATATGGCTCAAGAAATATTAACGGACCATGCACATAAAATGCACCTGTACCACAGCTAACTACATGAGAAGTAAAATATATGTAGTGCCATATGTAGCGATGCTACGGAAATTTACCTGTGAATACCATACACTTATCTCACAAGAATCAATCATACAGGTATTTGAATGCAAATTCCAGTAGCACAGTTACAATTGGAACCACATATATTTTTCACTTCTCATGTCGTTAGCATTTGATATGTATGTTTCCGTTTATATTTTGGCAGCATATCGTGTTCTACGACGAACATGCCTGCAACACATTCCATGCCAACTTGCGAGTGACGAACTTTGTTTGAGGAGAAACTTTTTTTTTGTACGGAGGGAAGTTGTGTCCTAGTTTAGTAAGAACTTCTATTAGCCCAAGTGTTTTAGCAGACCCCGTCATGTCTGTTGGGGAATAGTTTGGGTGTATACCTAAAATGCTGATTCAGCTGCTGATCAGCAGGTTACCAACTGAAATGCTAATCAGCAGATTCCCCGAACGCAGTTTAACTCAATAATAATGACGTTAGTCGGGTATAGGTTATACACATGACCTGTAATCGATGGGCCATAACAAAATACAGGTATGTAACACCATTTGACCGACCGACCACCACCCAAGTTCAGCAGTTCAAAATCACGTTCAACACTCTATCAGGGACAGTTCAGCAGATTCTCCTAATCTAAGTTTAACTTATTTTTAACGAAATTAGTTTGGTGTATTTTATGCAAGTGACTTGTAATCGATAGACCAGAACAAAATACATTGAGTGAACACCATTTGACCGACCTCCGCCACAGTTCAAAATCCAGTTCAGCACTTTAAAATATCGGGAACAGTTCAGCAGATGCCCCCAAACACAGTTTAACCTACTTTTAACGAAGATAGTCGAATATAGGTTATACATGACATGTAATCATAACCAAATACAGGTATAGATAACAACATTTCACCGACCTCCACCCCAGATCACCAGTTCAAAATCCCGTTCAGCACCTTATCGGGAATAGTTCAGTTGGATAGTTGGGTATAGGTCTTGCAAGTCATTTGCATAACATATACCCGACTAATTTCGTTTCAAAATCAGTTAAACTGAGTCTGGCAGAATCTGCTGTGCTGAACGGGATTTTTAACTGTTGAACTCGGGTGGAGGTCGGTCAAATGGGATGCCCTCCATGTATTTGGTTATGGCCCATCGATTGCAAGTTATTTGCATAAGATATACCCGTCTATCTTCGTTAAAAATCAGTTAAACTGAGTTTGGGATAATCTGCTGAACACCCCCAGATAGAATGCTGAACTGGTGAACTGTATAGGTCGGTCAAATGGTGTTACATCCCTGTACTTCGTTATGGCCCATCGATTACAAGTAATCTGCACAACATGTACCCGACTATCTTCGTTAAAAGTCGGTTATACTGCGTCCGGAGAATCTGCTGGATAGCCCCATATAAAGTTATAAACGGGATTTTCAGCTGCTGAACTGGGGGTGGTCGGTCAAATGGTGTTCCCTCCATGTATTTCGTATTTGTACATCGGATATATAACATTCGCATACATATCATTGGTGGAGGTCGGTCAAATGGTGTTACATCCCTGTATTTCGTTATGGTCCATCTATTGCAAGTCATTTGTATAACCGATACCCGACGATATTCGTTAAAAGTCGGTTATACTGCGTCCGGGAAATCTGCTGAACTGCCCCAGATAAAGTTCTAAACGGGATTTTCAGCTGCTGAACGGGGGGGTGGTAGGTCAAATGGTGTTCACTCCATTTATTTCGTATTGGTCCATCGGTCACATATCATTCGCATACATATCATTGGTGGAGGTCGGTTAAATGGTGTTACATCCCTGTATTTCGTTATGGTCCATCTATTGCAAGTCATTGGCATAACCTATAACGGACTATCTTCGTTAAAAATCGGTTAAACTGCGTTCGGGGTAATCTGTTGAATTGTACCTCGATAAAATGCTGAGCTGGGTTTTAAACTGTTGAACAGGGGTTGAGGTCGGCCAAGTGGTGTTCCCTCCGTGTATTTGGTTATGTCCATCGAATACAAATAATTAGCATAACATATACGCCCGACTAATTTCATTAAAATCAGTTAAACTCAGTTTTGGAGAATCCGCTTACTATATTCGTTAAACATTGGTTAAACTGCTTTCGATGAAATCTGTTGAATTGTACCTCGACAAAGTGCTGGGCGGGATTTTGAACTGTAGAACTGTGGTGGGGTCGGTCAAATGGTGTTACATCCATGTATTTCGTTATAGTCCATCTATTGCAAGTCATTTGCATAACCTATACCTGACTATCTTCGTTAAAAGTCGGTTAACCTGCGTCCGGGGAATCTGCTGAACAGCCCCAGATAAAGTTCTAAACTGCTGAACTGGGGCGGAGGCCGGTCGAATAGTGTTATCACCCTGTATTTTGTTATGACCCATGGACTACATATCATTTGCAAAACAGATACCCAACTATCTTCATTGGTGGAGGTCGGTCAAATGGTGTTACATCCCTGTATTTCGTTATGGTCCATCTATTGCAAGTCATTTGTATAACCTATACCTGACTATCTTCGTTAAAAATCGGTTAAATTGCGTTCGGGGGAATCTGTTGAATTGTACATCGACAAATTCCTGAGCGGTATTTTGAACTGTAGAACTGGGGTGGGGGTCGGTCAAATATATACCTATACCTATACCTGACTATCTTCGTTAAACATTGGTAAAACTGCGTTCGGGGGAATCTGTTGAATTGTACCTCGACAAAGTGCTGAGCGAGATTTTGAACTGTAGAACTGGGGTGGGGGTCGGTCAAATGGTGTTACATCCCTGTATTTCGTTATGGTCCATCTATTGTAAGTTATTTGCATAACATATACCTGACTATCTTCGTTAAATATTGGTTAAACTGCGTTCGGGGGAACCTGTTGAATTGTACCTCGATAAAGGATTTTGAATTGTTGAACAGGGGTTGAGGTCGGCCAAGTGGTGTTCCCTCCATGTATTTGGTTATGGTCCATCAAATACAAGTCATCAGCATAAGATACACCCGACTAATTTAATTAAAATCAGTTAAACTGAGTTTTGGAGAATCTACCCAGATAAAGTCCTGAGCGAGTTTTTGAACTGCTGAACTGGGGTGGAGGTCGGTCGAATAGTGTTATCACCCTGTATTTTGTTATGACCCATGGACCACATGTCATTTGCAAAACAGATACCGAACTATCTTCGTTAAAAATCAGTTAAACTGAGTTTGGGAGAATCTGCTGAACTGTTCCCGATAAAGTGCTGAACGGGATTTTGAACTGTTGAACTGGGATAGAGGTCGGTCAAATGGTGTTCCCTCCCTCGAAGTATTTTGTTACGTCCCATCGATTACAAGTTATTGGCATAACCTCTCCCCGACCAACTTCATTATAGTTGAGTTAAACTGCGTTCGGGAATTTACTGAACTGCGCAATATGAAGTGCTGAACAGGAATTTGAACTGTTGAACTGGGACGGAGGTCGGCCAAATGGTTGTCCCACCACCAGCTTACTCCCACTCCCTTATACGTGCCTGGAATATTGTTTTACCTTGTGGTGAATGGAATATTTTCCCGAATCTACCGGTAATACATGTATACATATCTTAAATTGGGCAAAATAATTCTCACATTTGTCAAGTTCCGGCGATAACGATTGTCTTGTTTCTTCTTCTAAAGTGATTATGACTTCTAAGACTTCATCATGCTTTTCCGCGACATAACGAGTGTGTATATTAGTCATTTGTGTATTTATACATTGTGGGGTATATGTTCAGATAATAATTGCGTATGTTTCTTTATACATTGTGGGGAATATGTTCAGATAATAATTGCATATTCGGTGCATACTTCGCGTTTATTTGATCATGTGATAAAAGGTATCTCAAACTCGTTCTATTTGTAGCGGTCGCGTTGTAAATATAGAAGGCCGATGACTTCTCTGATCGAGAGGTCTAGATCTCTTGGTCACGGTCGTTAGACGCTTTGTGTGATCACCGAAGTTAAGCAACGTCGAGTCCGGTTACTACCCGGATGGGTGACCGGTGGCCTGAAATTTCGGGTGCTGCCAACTTTCGGTGCGACTCCCGCACTTCTCTATCTCGTTATGTTACATATTTTATGCAGACTAGACAATTTTATGGTTAATTCAACATATATTTTTCTATTGATACACACATTATCCGCCATCTATGACTGATAATTATGTTTCAAATGAACTACCTAACGTCAAAAAGTGTCTACTATTTATAATAAAATCGAAAATGAGTCGGAATTTCTATTAAATTTATCGGGGTGAGAGCATGCTATGGTCGCTATCCCATTGATGGAACATTCCGCTTTGCGAATTATGTTTTGAATGGTGGATATCACCATTTAACTGGGAGATATATAGCTTCACCTGAGGGAAGATATGTTCATTTATCAAAACCGCAATTCTCCGGCTTGGTGATACCCTCGGGTTTGGCGATACCACGTACACGGGGGGGGGGGGGTGAACATGTTTGTGTTTGTCACGGTACCGACCTGTGTTCTGTGCTTACTTTATATCTGGTCTGTATTGCCGGTTTATTACAAAGATCTGCCTATAACAACCTGATCATTATAACGCAAATGAATAAATGGCTCGAGCCATAAACTCATCCTTATTATAATTATGTTATTTACATCGTTCATAGAGCACATGAGTGTACATGTATTTTGCACTCATCCATGGCTCAAATTCATTCATTTGTTTCATATATTCTGTTGAGTATAATAAGAGATGGACCCGTAAATGGTCAGACTTGGTGTACAGCACCCCTTTATGTGGGCCTTTAAATTACTGATAAAGTACCTTCGATATTGTGCAGAACAACCGTAAAATGTTAGTATAATTTATGAGGTGAATGACGACTCTGCGGACCATTGCCTCCGCGCCTAAATAACTTTCGCTTCTGCGTCCAATTCGAGCCGTATCACGTGTGTCTAGTTTGGTTTGGCTTCAAATTTCTATATTGGACCGTTAAAATATAGTAATATAGTGCGCCACTATAATGTTATTGCCACGTCATGCCAAAACTGTTAACAATTTCACCAGTGACTCCTAATATAGGGTATTGTAACACACATGACGTCCATGACCCCAGCATACATGTACTCCTGATACATGTGTGATACTACAGTGCATGTACATGTAGTACCACGGTGGTTATCATGGGTAGTATATGCATGTATTTGCGAACGCTAAAAAGCGCGAGTAACATATTCGGACAATGCGCGGTGCATCAGGGCATGCTCCTCCGAGATAATAAGTAAGGTGGTAGCGATTTTGATAACATTTATGAGGGTTATTAAAACCATCCTGCTATATGTCCAGTGGTCACATGTATAAATCTCTCATTTGTGTAATTTATGCTGTGAATAATGATTAATGTATATATACTCTGTTGCTCAATATCCGCTACATGTATTGATTTGGATGTGAGGATAGAACATATATGGATCCAATGAGACGTTGAGTACCGACATTCCAGGATGTCAACTTGAGAATAAGTATTTAATTGGGCGATTAAGCCGTCTTACCAGCTTCAGACTTCAACAATGAGCATGCCAGTGTTGGCTTGAGTCACATAAAACTCGCAATCCACAAACGCACTGCGAGATAGTTCTAGTCGGCACCGAGCAGCACCACCACATCGTACATGTATGTTTACTGGGTGTCGAATACGAGTTATCTCAAACCCATAATTGGCCAATTAGTTTTTCACGAGTATATATGTTCATGTTAGATACTCTAAATCATAATACGTGCTGATATGAAATGTTGGTGTATTCTACACTGCTCTCGTCAGCACCAGTAAATGTAGTACACAACACGTGTTAATATTTCTAAACCGATCAACTGATCGAGACCAAAAACTATGCAGGTGAATATGAACACGGTCAGATAAATAATACTCGAGTTATTGCGTCGGATAGCGCATGTCTATGTGATGGATTGAAATTGTTTATATTTTCTGAACCGACCAACCGATATAGAGAGATAGGGAGAGACAGCAGAACAGAGAGAGAGAGAGAGAGAGAGAGAGAGAGAGAGAGAGAGAGAGAGAGAGAGAGAGAGAGAGAGAGAGATGGGGAGAGAGAGAGAGAGAGTAACGAGATCATCCACAGTGTATTACAAGTACGCAATTACCCAGTACGTTTTAATCACACTTAGTCATCACCTCCTACGACAGAGTCCGATATACTTGCCAATATACACAATAAGGGGACGTAATGATGATATATGAATGGCCTCAGGTAATGGTATAAACTGAAGTATCTCATAAGGGTTAATTAAAATACATGTATGGTCCGATGAGGGTTAATTGAAATATGGTCACACCCAGATATGGTTACTTAAAATATAGTCACATGAGGGTAAATTAAAATATGGTCACACGAGGGTTAAATAAAATATGATCCCATGAGGGTTAATTAAAAAATGGTCCATGTAGGGTTAATACAAATATGATCCCATGATTGTTAATTAAAATATGGTCCCATAACTGATCAGGGTTAATTAGTAAATGGCACCACGAGGGTTAATACAAATATGGACCCATGGGGGTTATTTAACATATGGTCAAATTAATGTCAATTAAAATATGGTAACATGGGGTTAATTAAAATAAAAAATATGGTGTCATCAGTGTTGATTAACTACGGTCCCATGGGGTTAAATACATATAGTCCAATGAGTGTCAAAATATGGTCCAATGAGGACTAATTAAAATATGCCAACACCCATGAGGATCAATTAAAACATGTCACAGGAGGGTTAATTTCTTAACATTGTTCAATTCATATAGCATTCTGATATATGCTGCGTACACAGACATAAAACGATGTTTAGAATAAGATATACACGGATTCCGCATACAAAGAAATGGAAAAAAAGTTTAGAGACCAAGACTAAAGTTCACTAAACGTCAATATGTACAAATAGCACGAATGAGTAACGTGTGAATTCGTTAATAATTACAATCAAAATTCATTTAGAATATAACATGCAGATATTTACCGCGTATAAATAAATGAAAAAGTTCACTAAACGATGTTAAATAACATGTTAAAATGTCTTATACCATCCTCAAATCCCCATGCAATATAATAGTAGATAGCATTTCGATTTATGTCAAGTGAAAATAACAAAGCAGGTTAAACAACAATATTTACACTCACACTTGCATTCGTATTGTGGAACATGAATGCATGACGTTGGTTGATCGAAATTACGTCACGTGACGTCGCGCGCTAACCCCAACTTGCATCCATTTTTGTGTAGACGCAACTTGCACCGAGCCACGATCATAACATTGGAAATGGCCGCTTAAAACTCTTTTAATCTGCCAGTTGACTCGATTAAGTGTAAATATAAGTAATGGATGTTGATTGTGTTGCGTTCCATAGAGTATGGATGCAAGTTGGTGTGACATTTTTAAGTGTGGAACGCTTTCCCGTTCCACACAAAATGTCAGTCAACTTGCATCCATACTCTATGGAACGCAACACAATCAACATCCATTTCTTAAATAGAAACACACAGCGCGCAGTGCGTTAAGTGTTAACGCGGAAATTCCCGTCCCAAGTCGACGCCCACTTCTCATCGTGACCAACAAGCCATGGTTCAATAAAGCATGTCGACATGTGTACACGCCGATCTAACCGCAAAGACTTTAAGCGATACGCGAATATATATCGCGATCGACGAGATGCTACCTCAAAAAGACCACAACAATAATTATTGTCAAACTTCGTTACACGGTTCGAGTACGAAGTACGAACATACTCAAGTGCCTTTCTAATCACATCTTTCGGGTACGAAGATATCCAAGTACATTTTTATTCATATTTCACACATTCGTCCATACACCCATTGACAAGTGAAAAAAGTTAACGATCACAGAAAACACCACAATGAATCAACACTATAACTAACTGAACTCATATGACCACAGGCCGCGGTCCACAATGCCATTTATTGTATGTGGAATCATTGTTTATTGCTAGATATTTATTTAGCGTCTAGAATATATTAATCCCTGTATAATTACCTCCCAAAAGCTTGTGGTCAGACTTCATGAATAATAATTTTGTTCTGATCATTTCATCATACTTTATATTTCTATCAACATTTTTCTTGTCTGGAATCTTTTTCTTAAGTCACTATTGTTTGCTGAATATTTGTGGTGACAGACCTTTGCATAATTTATAACTGCATTGCCTATTGATAACCGATCATTCATGTTTTCCATCATACATGTATGTGTACACATACTTCTAGTCACTTTATATGTAAATATATGTTATTTGCAAGTGTTCCCATGCTTACGTTCATACGCTGACAATTTTGCACGGTATGTTACATGCGGGTATTTCGTCATAGAAAACCACATGGTGCCAGAATATGAACGGAACCCTACACATAACATGCATCTGTACCAAAGTGAAAGACACGAGAAGTAACATTTATCTAATTCCACTTGTAACAGTGCTAGTGGTATTTGCCTTCAAATACCTGTATAATTTATTCTTGCAAGATAATTGCATGATATTTACAGGCAAATTCCGGTAGCATCGTTACTAGTGGAACTTCAGAAATTTTACTTCGCACTTAGTTAGCTGTAGCACATATGCACTGTATGTGCTTGTTTCCGTTCATATTATGGCACCATATCGTGTTCTACGACAAAATGCCTGCAAAGCATAGCGTGCAAACTTGCCAGTGTATGAACGTACCTGTATGATTTATTCTTGTGAGATTATGGTATGCTATCTATAGGAAAATTCCGTAGCATCGCTACAGGTGGAACTACATAGATTTTACTTCTCACGTAGTTAGCTGTGGTACTTATGCATTTTATATGCATGGTTCCGTTCATATTCCTTTTTTTATTATTATTTATTCAATTTTATGTATATTATGTATATGTGGTATTGTATACATAACACAAAACATATACTGACATAATACTACGAGATGGGGAGGGTGGGGTTACTGGCACTCCAACTTTTCTCTCTCTCTCTCTCTCTCTCTCTCTCTCTCTCTATCTCATTCTCTCTCTCTCACTTAAACAAAAATATGTCTATACTAATTGTTCGGTGCTAGTGGTTCTATATTAATTTCTAAATAAATTAGTTCAATAAAGTTACAATTGAAAAGAGTAAATGTTAAGATATTAGAACTGTCCCGGGAGACTCTCGTTTTAGTGGATAATTGATCTCGTTTTGATTGTATGAATTTTTCTGTTCTCAGCAAGCAGTTATTAAAAGTTTAATATGTTCCCATTCATTTTGGAATGTTGGCATTTGATCACGCTGAAGTGCTATATATCTGCCTGCGTGGTATCTCCGTTCATGTTCTGGCATCATAGATTTCTACGATGAAATGCCTGTAAATATTAATGTGCAAACTTGCCAGTGTATAAACGTATCCTTACACGTTATTGTTAGAAGTATAATTTGAAGTAATGGTCTAAAAAAAACACTTAAAAATAACTCTTTCTTTTAAAGAGATTTAGTTATAATTGGGCTTTAAAAACTGTCAAGCTTTTGTTTTATCCCATGTGATGTAAAACAAATTAACTAACATTATTTAAATGGCCATTAATTTAATGTAACAATACTGTGTATGTAAACCAAATACATTCAGTTCAAAACAAATAGAACACTCTTGGTATTTTTAGAAAGGATAAAGAGAAATTTGTAATACTATTTGAGATGTCTTGATAAAAATCTTTCATTTGTATACATCTATTGTCAGCAAAGAGTATTTTCGTGAGTATGTGTGCGGTATATAAACATAACACTAATTTTTATTCAGCCTGTGAGTGTGTTGTAACCCTGTACATTTCAACTTATTTTAATTATATTGTCACTTTAATTGTTATAAATACGTGTGGGTACAATGGCTGTTTCTATAAACATTTTATCATCTTACCATAAGACATGTTTGTTTGATTAAAGCTTTCATTTATATTTATTTCATCAAGAATCTCTCTGCTTGCCTTATTCAAGATGATCAAAAGATGGGGTCCCCGAAACCGTGTGCATGGTAGTGACGTGTAAGAATTTGAATGTTATAGTAACAGACAGGAGGTATGTCCTCGGTCCGATTTCAGCTGCATTATACTATTTCTGTTGTGTGCCGCATTGTTAAATGCTTTGATAATGACAATTATCCACTTATCTACCTGGGCCACATTATTTACTGACCATCGAGTGTGTTTGAGATTATTATTTCACACGAACTGTATGTAATTTTACATGCTAACATTCATGTTGGTCGAAGAGTTAGGTTTAGTTACTATGACATTTTAACATACACCTCTTTAGATTACATCAATGATAATTCTTCTGGCCTGTAATAATGTATATCATGAATATCTAGCTTAGTATAGTTAGTATAAATTTTATGTTGGCAAACTGATAATTATATGAAAGTGTAACAATTCTGTTATACCATACCTATTTAACTGACAATTTGACATATTTTTGTTTATATTTGTAAAAATATAAAACTTATTGAAAAGAGTTTGTACACACGGCGCTATTTGTTAACAGATTTCATCTAATTCCTACTGTGATTTAAAAATTTGTTTTCATTTCATCTGTTCGATCATTTATTTTTTGATAGTTTATGATATCATTCTTATTGTGATTTACAAATTTTGCCTTCATTCCATTCTTTCATCAATACTTTTGTTTACAGAGTATATATCTTATCATACCAAGTGGTTTAGCAGCTCCCCATATTTGAAACAAATGTAGTCTAATTCTCACGGTGATATGCGATTTTTTCCCCTGTATTAAATGCGATTCATCAACCCTGTATTTAAACATTCTCATGCCATGCCTTTAATGTCTCTCAGTTTTACAGTGTGGCATGCGGGAAATAATTAGTACTTTGGATTGATAGGTAATACCGAAGTAACTGCCAATCCCATGTGTGTGTTTATTTTGGTTAACTATGAAACAAATTGAAGACTTTGTACACAAAGTGTCATATTTAACACACATCATCTAATTCCTTATTTGATTTAGATGATTTACCTACATTCATGTGTTCCATCACTTATTTTGATCCGTAATTGTTGTCATTGTCATTGGGTTATTCCAAAATGTTGTTTGATTGATTGATTGTTTATTTGCAAAGCCAACATTTAAGTTGGAACATAGCCAAACATATATACATATATACAAACAAACACTTTATACAAACAATTTAAACGTTAACAATTATCATATCATATTTCCGTAACAAATTCACCATAATATAATGACTATACACAGCACGTATACATACGATTCATTAACAATTACCTTGCATAATTATGCAATTTCCAATGTATGGATGTGTCGCATTATATATATATATATATATATATATATATATATATATATATATATATATATATATATATATATTGTACACACATATGCATACACATACATATACACATACATATATATATATATATATATATAGCTATATATATATATATATATAGTTTGAAAATTAAGAAAGGTATCCGTTCATTGTTGAATATTTATTACATGTATGTACAAACAGCTATACCGGTTTCGGCACATCTTGCCTATTCAATAGCTTGGAGTCACTGATGAAAAATGTGTACTCATTTTAGAGTCTGTAAGAGATATCATGGTGAATCACGTGATACATATATTTGATTAAATTAAATAATACGAGGAACCTCATTAAATTGTTATGGCCTTGGTACGTAGAGAGACGTGCTCATATGTGCGTTCCTAACGGCGCGTTTATCATTAAACGCTTGGACATAATGGTAATTTAATTTCTGTTTGATAGCGTTTAATCTGTTGATGGGTTTATGGTGGCAAGTCCATCTTAATCTAATGTTTATATCCTTAATGGCACTTGCCATCTTTAATGGCGACATTATATTAGAAGCATGTGTATTTTCGCTATACATGTTGATTCATAACAAGATTTATTTTATACTGTGTGTAATTATTGATCATTGTGATATTTTCGCTCAGTGAAGTTGATTTTTATCCACTGGAAATTTCTGTAGATATCTGCAATAGGCGCAATTTATAGTATATTAAGAAATCTTTTTCAATGCCAATTAAATAAATATGCCCAGTCTCTTCAGAACGCTCATGTTTTCAAGAGAAAGTAGTCCATGGAATTTATTGCGGTTCGGATTATCCCAGTAATACTTTGGAATATATAATTCGCGTAAGTTTTTCAGCTCTTGGCATATGATCATAAAATGGTATTCATCAAATTGGCTATTGCTGCACAAAACACAGTTTAAATCATTATTATCTTTTCCTTTCGTCCATCTATTCTTTTCAACTGGCAATTTATGGTTTGATGTTCGTATTTTCAGTAAGAAGTTAGATAAATGGGCTGGCAAATATACTAGATATCGATTCATTTTAATCGAGTTATTTATGTTGCTGTAGAATATAGCTCTGGTAGATGAGGACGACTTCAGACTGTCGAAAAGAATACGTTCATAATTTTCAATCAGTTGAATTTTTATGTATCTTAACGCTATTTTGCTTAGCGATGACTGACTTGACCAAATGTGGTCCATGTTTACTTCGTGAAGAATCCCTTCCACAAAGCTAATCCATTTGATCTTGTCTTGCAATACGATATCGTCTTCATGTACATATCTCAATAAAAGAAATATGTTCTTTGCTAGTTCTGACCCATCATGACTCACTAGCTTTGACCAATACGATAGGGCTCTATATTTTATTTCTATTGATATCGGATGCCTTCCAAGTTCTGCATATACCATATAATTAGGTGTACTCGATTTCATTGAAGTTATTAATTTACAAAACTTAAGGTGGGGCGTCTCTAGGGCCTGTATTCTTTCGAAACACCAGACCTCACTTCCGTATAGCATAATTGGCAGAATCATACAATCAAATAGTTTCAGCGAAATATCGATAGGTAACTTGAGTTTGCGAATTTTGTTCAATAAACCATACATTGCCTTTGTCGCAGTATTTGTGGTATTCTTTATTTTGTCTGCATTCCTAGTGTTTGGTACAGAGTACAGAGTATCTTAGAACTACATAAAATCTTTGTTACTTGTTTTTCCTGACACGAAAGATGCTCATTTATATGCTGGTCTGTTCAGTTTTTGTTTGCAACTAAATTTAATTTGAACCCATTGTTTTCAGTATTTTTGACTTGACAAACATGTTCTCTGCTATTTTAGGTTGTGAATATCTCTGGGAGATTCAGCATGCTGTTTGATTCCCATGCATGGACACATATTTAATAATGGTGTAAACATTTAACATTCTCTTCGCCTGCTTAATTTCTGAATAAATCTTAATCTATATGTGAATATATACCGGAGATGAATACATATTAGAACGATATGTTGTAAGATAAGAAATTTGTGAATTGATATTCTGGAATAAATATACAGACAAATGTACCTCTTGGAATAATGAAAATATTCCATTCAATATGATCAAATATAAGAGCTGCGTGTACAACACGTGGTTGGGTTGTTGTGTTGTGTCGCAGTATTATAGCCTCCCCTACTACTACTACATACCATTATAGCGCTCGCTAATCCTCGCCACTCAATAGTTCGGTGTTGAATGAGTCACCGTGAATCGCTATCCACAAATAAATCGCCTCGGTGTTGAGTGTTTTGCTTATCGCACACTAGTTATGTGTTGTATGCTCGGTTCACACAAAACGTTTTATCGCATTCGTACTATCATACTATGCAATTAGTATACTCTTGAGCAAATTCATAATTTTTGGTAACTTTTATTTCTAAATTATAACCTACAACCAAGGCCATCCGTGACTTTAATATAATATTGTGATGACCAAATGTCCACCCTCATATCAGTTTCCCAAAGCTGGAAATTAAAATGTCACATGACCGCGTTCATATTGCACGAGACGTGGCTCTACTCTGAATGATTGGTACTGTTTGAATTTAAAGAAAAATTATTTATGGGTCATAAATAGGCGATTTGTTTTTAAGCAGATGAAATATTAAAAAAAAAAAATTAAATTGGACTTGGGTTCAATCATTATGAAAATCACACAAACTGGGAAATATATTGTTATTGTTCAAGGAGATTTATTTTGGTAGGATTTTTTGTCTTGAAAACCAGCAAAGCATTGGAAGTCTCACACCACTTGTACTTCTAAATTGACCTTTCTTCTCAGAACGAAAGCTCGTCCGTTATAGTTTAATTTCTGAATGGGCATTGTGGGTTCTATTTATAGGAGTAAATTATTGCAAATGAAATGAAATCAAATATTTATTCAGAACTAAAAGACACACACTTCTTACCTCCGATACATCACAAAACAACAATCAAACATCGACAAAGGGACAAATATGTACATCAAAATAATAGTTCAGTTGTTTTAGATGTATGCAGAGTGATGAAATAAAACATATATCGTATAGTCTATCTGCATTATAGTAGTTAATAAATAGACTGACTACTGTAAGCAGCGAGATACCACTATATATATTGTGAATGTGATGCATGTGTCAGAGTGTATAGCTGCATATGTAGATATTGCATCATCAGTATTCATAAATGAGGCGGATATTAAATGTTTACCCATATTGTATTACAGGGTGTGGTTTCAATTAACCGATACGTGACTCCAAGGGTGAATTAAAATGTAATCACAAATGAAACAGAGGATGAGCTAGCGTTGGCGTCAGCATTGGCTGCGGACACACGTACCAAAGTAGCGATGGCATAGTAGGTGTGACAATTTATTATGGTGGAGTTTGGTGACCATTGGTCGTCACAATTAATATGCCATAGCAAGCCATGTTGCCCTCTGCAAATTCGCTCAGTGAGTCTACCAATCTCTACCAGCGACGGTCGATCTCTCAAGGATGTATCTACCTGAATGTCTTGTCGCTGTTGATCTTTACTCAACACGCAGTGTTATATTTTGCATGCTAACACACAAGTCCACTTGATAACTTAATGAATAACCCATTTCTGTCAACAGCCATGATTGTTCTTACTAAGAACAAATCGCCCGTGTAATTTCTCAGCAAATGTAAGTGAGTCAAACCTTATGCGTATAGAACTAAACGTCGCAAAATAGAATAAAAGTAAAAAACGCAATTGGGGACCTGTCTTTATACGCAATTGGGGGAACTGTCTAATACTCATGACATTAATATAAGTAGATAAACATGCATGCATTGATATCATATAAAAAACGTACCACATGCATGATATGTGAGTCAATGAGGAATTGCCACAAGACCACGGTCAAACACAATTCTGGAGATCGGTCGTGCAATTATATATATCGTAGCGAATACATTTTAGCAAAACGTAATGAGTAGAGATCAACTTTGGTGAAACGCAATGGGTTAATTGGTCCAGTCGACTCATTGTGCGGAAACTCAGCGGGCAACATGGCTGGTTATGGCATATTAATTATGACGACCAATTGTCACCAAACTCCACCATAATAAATTGTCAGACCTACTATGCCATCGCTACTGTGATACGTGTGTCCACAGCCATTAGGTGTTAGTGCCGGCATTATTACAATGGCCATGTACACAGTCATTTATAATACACACATAAATTTTTTTAATTTTTAATTACTATGTTTGCTCTAAACCAATGTGCCAATAAGTGTTTTGTTCACAATACTTCTGTGTTAACCTCTGTGTTATATACCGTAATTGACCAAGTCAATCTTATCTTATGTAAATAACATACATGTGTATGCACAAAATGTTTGGAACCGAAGTATATTCGGCATTATCCTTGCATAGAAATATTTCATTCCGCTAGATGGCATTTCCTCCAGTGTTGGCACAAGGCATTCTTGACTAAGTACATTCAAAACGGTGCACAAAACGACCAATGTGGCAAAAGAAGCTAGCAAACTTGACATGTGCATCATTCCATCCAGAGCTGAAACATCGCACAATAATTCTACAATGATGCTGCTTAAAGTTTCATCCGACTAATACTGGGTGGAAACATAAACTGAGAGATGATATTTGTGACATAGCCTGGATCCCCAGATAATTATTGACGCTCTCTATGACATTCTATTATTCACTGAATCGATCATCAGCTATCATGGCGGCCTTCCACACAGAGGGCGTGATATCGATAGACACGAAGTGGGTGGCTTGTTTTAATAAAGCTTCGATTGTCATTACACACTGCCTATGTATATATCTTTCAACCAATCTTTCAACCACAGTCCCTTTGTTTATTTTCGAATATGATTTCATTGTGGCCAATTAATATAATGATTCGACAGTCAAACGCTGCAACTCGACATTAGAAACCTTGACGGCTCCGTATTTTCGTACCAACAAATTCCCCACTGATACCTCTCATATATGAAGGATCTACATATATAGTTTGGGTGTGACCAGATTATTGAACAGATTCTGAAATTTAAGGCAATGACCCAACAGCTAGCACTCGAAAACTGCAACGTTATACGATCAATTATACCTGTTTTGGAATCCGACTGAATAAATTCTAGGTCGTGCCGTGCGTGAACTATTAGCTCGTTAGGGACTCTGTTATATAAGGGACGATCATACACTCGAAAATTTGCACGGTATGGTTTACAGGCATTTCGTCATAGAAAACAATATGGCGCAAGAATATTAAGGGACCATGTACCACAGCTAACTACATGTATGTAGTTCCACCTGTACTGCTATGATACCGAACTTTACCTGTGAATACCATACAATTATTTCACAAGAATCAATGATACAGGCAGTTGAATGCAAATTCCAGTAGCACCGTTACATTTGGAACCACATAGATTTTACTTCTCATGTCGTTCGCAATTGATATGCATGTTTCCGTTTATAGTCTGGTATCAAATCGTGTTCTACGACGAAATGCCTGCAACACATTCCGTGCCAACTTGCGAGTGACGAACTTCGTTGGAGGAGAAATGTTTTTGCACGGAGGGAAGTTGTGTCCTAGTTTAGCAAGAAGTTATATTGGCCCAAGTGTTTTAACAGACCCCGTCACGCATGTCTGTTGGGGGAATTGTTTAGATGTATGCCGAAAACGCTGATTCAGATGCTGTTCAGCAGGTTACCAACTGAAATGCTAATCAGCAGATTTCCCGATTTCAGTTTAACATAATTATATATAACGGCGATAGTCGGCCGTGGGGTGTGCAAATGGCATATGATATAGTTGTTATACCCCACTACAGGAAGGGGGCACCGTTTGACCGCCCGTCATGCCCGTTCAGCAATTCACAATCCCGTTCAGCACTGCATTTGAGCAGTTCAGCAGATTCCCCGAACGCAGTTTAACTCTATAATAATGACGTTAGTCGGGTATAGGTTATACACATGACCTGTAATCGATGGGCCATAACCAAATACAGGGCTGTAACACGGTTTGACCGACCACCACCCCAGTTCAGCAGTTCAAAATCCCGTTCTTGGTGATGGTCCATCGAATACAAGTCATTAGCATAACATACACCCGACTAATTTCATTAAAATAAGTTAAAATCAGTTTTGGAGAATCTGCTGACTATCTTCGTTAAAAATCTGTTAAACTGTGTTCGGGGGAATCTGTTGAATTGTAACTCGACAAAGTGCTGAGCGGGATTTTGAACTGTAGAACTGGGGTGGAGGTCGGTCAAATGGTGTTACATCCCTGTATTTCGTTATGGTCCATCTATTGAACGTTATTTGCATAACCTATACCTCACTATCTTCGTTAAAAATCGGTTAAACTGCGTTCGGGGGAATCTGTTGAATTGTACCTCGATAAAGTGCTGAGCTGGATTTTGAACTGTTGAACAGGGGTTGAGGTCGGACAAGTGGTGTTCCCTCCATGTATTTGATTATGGTCCACCGAATACAAGTCATTAGCGTAAGACACACCCAACTAATTTCATTATAATCAGTTAAACTGAGTTTTGGAGAATCTGCTGAACTGACCCAGATACAGTCCTGAGCGGGTTCTTGAACTGCTGAACTGGGGTGGGGACGGTCTAATAGTGTTATCACCCTGTATTTTGTTATGACCCATGGACTACATGTCATTGCTGAACTGTTCCCGATAAAGTGCTGAACGGGATTTTGAACTGTTGAACTGGGGTGGGGACGGTCTAATAGTGTTATAACCCTGTATTTTGTTATGACCCATGGACTACATGTCATTGCTGAACTGTTCCCGATAAAGTGCTGAACGGGATTTTGAACTGTTGAACTGGGGTGGGGACGGTCTAATAGTGTTATCACCCTGTATTTTGTTATGACCCATGGACTACATGTCATTGCTGAACTGTTCCCGATAAAGTGCTGAACGGGATTTTGAACTGTTGAACTGGGGTGGGGACGGTCTAATAGTGTTATCACCCTGTATTTTGTTATGACCCATGGACTACATGTCATTGCTGAACTGTTCCCGATAAAGTGCTGAACGGGATTTTGAACTGTTGAACTGGGGTGGGGACGGTCTAATAGTGTTATCACCCTGTATTTTGTTATGACCCATGGACTACATGTCATTGCTGAACTGTTCCCGATAAAGTGCTGAACGGGATTTTGAACTGTTGAACTGGGTGGAGGTCGGTCAAATGGTGTTCGTTCCCTCCATCGAAGTATTTGGTTATGTCCCATCGATTACATCGATTACAAGTTATTTGCACAATCTCTCACCGACTAACTTCATTATAATTGAGTTAAACTGCGTTCGGGAATTTACTTATCTGCTCAATATGAAGTATGAAGTGCTGAACGGGAATTTGAACCGTTGAACTGGGATGGAGGTCGGCCAAATGGTTTTCCCACCACCAGCTTACTTCCACTCTCTTATACGTGCCTGGAATCTTGTTTTACCTTGTGGTGAATGGAATATTTACCCGAAGCGACGGTAATACATGCATAATTACCTTAAATTTGGCAAAGTCATTCTCACAGTTGTCAAGTTCCGGCGACCACGATAGTCTACGTCGGAACCACCGTTTGCTTTTGGTAATGAAATAACTTGAAAGGTGATCCTCCAGATGATGTTACACGACGAGTTGAAATGGAGTCTTTGGTCATTTAAAGCGGCACGAAATATTCGAGCCTTATATTTAACATTTTGGTAATAGAAGCAAGTAGTGTATATGAATAAGCATTCCGTATACTCGATAGAAGGAAAGGTATTGTAAGACATATTAATAACTATTTCTAGGCAGATGGTATAGTAAAGCAAACTATTTCTAGGCAGATGATATAGTCAGACTAACTAGTAACTATTTGAAGGCATAGATAAGCTACAATACGCGCTTCTAGGCAGATGTTATAGTCAGACTAACTAGTAACTATTTTAAGGCATAGATAAGCTACAATACGAGCTATTTTATGTTAGGTAATGATGTATATCTAATAGGCAGATGGTATAGTAAAGCAAACTATTTCTAGGCAGATGATATAGTCAGGCTAACTAGTAACTATTTGAAGGATTAGTACGCACGATTGAATACATGTATTGATATGTAATATAGTTAATAGGTTAGTAAAATAATAGTCCGAAATGAGATGAATTATTCGCTAGTGAATAACCTCGTGCATGTAAAAAACCACAAGGCTAAAACACATGGAATATTTGTTAGTGGCGGAACTTTTTCTTCTTTATTGTAGATTTGTAGGTAACACTATTCGATCTCATAAAACTCGATATTACAGAGTCTCGTAGAAAACGAAATGTGGAACCCAACACTTTAGTTCCTTTAATGAATATAAATGGTACATGAATAAATCTTAGTATACAAACAGATATAAAAAAAACATAATCAAATCAATCTTTTTTTAAGATATGAACAGTCTGGTCTCCCCGTCGAAATATCTTCTGGCCAAAAAAAAATGTATCAATATTTAAAGTCAGACTAACTATTTCTAGGTTGGTGTTTAAATACCTCTTCTAGGCTATACTCAAACAAACAATTTCTAGGTTATTCAAACATTTCCAAAAATATACTGAGTAAATCTACAAATATTAATTGGAATATAAAGAACAGAGTTAGCTCCCCTGTGAATTGTAACAGTATTAAAATTAATCATTATTTAAAGTCAAACTATTTATTTATAAGTTGGTCATAAAATTACTACTTCTAGGCTATGGGTTATACTCAGGCAAACTATTTTTAGGTTAATCAAAAATATCAGAGTTGTAAACTAAATCTACAAATATTAATTGGAATATAAAGAACAGAGTTAGCTCCCCTGTGCATTTGAATAATCTGTTTTATTAAGTTCAATATAGATGTTAAACGATTGATATATGTTAATGAATGATACAGTGATATATTCGTTAGCGAATAAACCTATGCATGTAAAACCACAGGTCTAAACACATTGAACTTTTTTAGGAACGTTCTTCTGTAGATTAGTAGGCAACACATTTCAAAAACACCATTTCATAGTGATATAAATCGAAATGTATAACCATTATCGGTTCCTTTAATGATTATGAATGACGGGAGTATTTTCGGTTTATATGAAGACAACGTATTTCAGTTCCAACACAAATTCAATATTTCAAAAATATAAAAAAATATCTCCCTTTTAATGAAATATTAAATGTAAAAGCACGATAAAGCAATTAAAACACAATTTAATTTACTTTTTCGTCAACAAAATTGAAGTTATATGTTATAATGCTTCAAAATCAATCAAAATATGAAAATCAAATATCTCAATTGAAAGCCAAATTTAAAAAAAAACAATTTCAATGTTAACGGAAACAATTTAACAACAAAAAAATCTTTATCTGTTTTGCTAGCAAGTATCAAAAGTTTTTTTTCATTCCCACAATAATCGTAAAACACAATAAATGTTTTGTCTTTAATAAAAAAAATATAAAAATATTATAATCATAGTCAAAAAAATTCAAGCACAAACTTTATATGTAAAAACAAATATGAAAATTAAATAAAACTTTAATCCATTTATTTGCAAAACAAATTTTTGAAACATTGTTGACTGTTAACGCAAACAACTGATATTCCAAATCTTTTTAAACATCAAAAGTCGCACAACCAAAGTTAAATAAATGTTTTGTTTTAACATAACAAGACTTACTTGCCTACTAAAGAACAGATCCATCGAAGTACAATTCTCTCTCAATTTTTACCTATGCGAATGTATCTGTTTATATAAGGAAAAAACATTCTATCTTTAGTCCCAAGCAAATGATGTCATTGGAGGAATCTTTCTTTAAGTCGAATAATCTACCAACATATATCACAAAACATGATGAGGTCTTCGTCGAGAATTCATGTCCGACTCTGTTTAACATAACAAGACTTACTTACTCATCAAAGAACAGATAATCCATCGAAGTATAATACTGTCTCAATTTTACCTATCCGAATGTATCTGTTTATATAAAAAAAACATTCATTCTATCTTTACTCTCAACAAAATGATGTCATACGACCCAAGTCGAATAATCTAATATCATTCGTCGAGAATTCATGTCGAGCTCTAGTTATATACAGTAACACATTAATTTACTCAATCTATCTATAGTCACAAAAAGTGAAGTCGAGCTATCTTGTTAAATGTCCTCGTATGCCTATCATAATGTACCCTCCCATTTTATCCGACGACATGAATAATATAATTCATGTCGACATATATCTGTACAAGGCGACTAATTTATTCAACTAGGCTACCTAGCTTGGATCATATTTCAAAGAACGCATTCGTTAACGACCCGTCCTTACAAAACCAGTAATTTAAAATACACCTGTCAAGTCGCTTATTTGAAGATCAACTTACCTTACGGTAAACATTCCAAACATTCCAATTATAATATATAAGCGAGTTAAATGCCCTATAAAGTCACGGATTTAAAACGCTTGGTGAGTTTAGTTAAATTATGATTTCAGTTAACTTTTAATTAATTCATATCTTATTCAACCTATGTTCTGTGTAATTTAAAACGATAAATTACACTCAAGTTTGTATATTTATCGGAGCAAAACATATTGAGGAAGTTTGAAGCAGTTGTCTTAAAATGGCACTAAGATTTATTTTATTATTTTATATATCTCACACTATTTATAAACAAGATGTCTTAAAAGGGCACTAAGATTTCATTTTATAATTTCAATACCAAAAGTGTTTCAATATCACAGCAAAAAAAAAAAATTGGAATAATTTTACCTCAGAATTGTTAATAAATAAGTCTTCTTCACATCTTAATTTTTAAAAGGGCGCTAATAATTTAACTCAAATATGGTTGAAAATTTATCGTTAAAGAGCGTTTATTATCTGCTTGTATGCAACTCTTTCAATCCCTCGTAATATTTGGATACAGTATACTTTGTTCATCCCAGATGTCTTAAAATAACACTAAGATTTATTTTATTATTTTATATATCTCACACTATTTATAAACCAGTTGTCTTAAAAGGGCACTAAGATTTCATTTTATAATTTGAATACCAAAAGTGTTTGAATATCACAGAACAAAAATTGTAATAATTTTACCCCAAAATTGTTAATAAATAGGTCTTATTCATGTCATAATTCTTAAAAGGGCGCTAATAATTTAACTTAAATATGGTTGATAATTTATCGTTAAAGAGCGTTTATTATCTGTTTGTATACAACTCTTTCACTCCCTCGTAATAGATAGGTACCGTTCATATCAAACATATTAGAAGAGACATTAATAATATCCCCCACCTCAAAAGATACTAATTATATAATCAATAAAGAGCATATATTTGTTCAGCCATTAATATTGTCGGATAAAAAACGCTGATCGCATAAATGAAAGGTTCAATAATCGTATTCAATGTGTACCCTAATTAGTTCTATATATAGACATATATCAAATTCATAATCAAATTATTATGTTTTAATTATCAAAACGGATACTATTACACTATTCCACACAAACTTTTAGATAGTATATTACACTATCCAAATTAAAATTGTTTCAATTTAGAGTCTATTTAAACATGCAAACTAAAAACAATATTCATAGTTTTACAAGTTTTTTTTATGTAAAATCTTATTTGTCTACACGTTGTGGCTAAGCATATCATAACAGTATATTTATATTTATCTAGCAAATGCGCTTTAATTTCTACAAATTAACATTCCAATTCAACAATTGTTTCATTTTTGAAAAAAAAAAAATACTGTAACAGTTTTGTTTACATACCATAAATATAATACATCTATTACGACGGAGTGAAAGAGTTGTATACAAACAGATAATAAACGCTCTTTAACGATAAATTATCAACCATATTTAAGTTAAATTATTAGCGCCCTTTTAAGAATTATGATATGAATAAGACCTATTTATTAACAATTTTGGGGTAAAATTATTACAATTTTTGTGATATTCAAACACTTTTGGTATTCAAATTATAAAATGAAATCTTAGTGCCCTTTTAAGACAACTGGTTTATAAATAGTGTGAGATATATAAAATAATAAAATAAATCTTAGTGTTATTTTAAGACATCTGGGATGAACAAAGTATACTGTATCCGAATATTATGAGCGATTGAAAGAGTTGCATACAAACAGATAATAAACGCTCTTCAACGAAAAATTTTCAACCATATTTAAGTTAAATTATTAGCGCCCTTTTAAGAATTAAGATGCGAAGAAGACTTATTTATTAACAATTCTGAGGTAAAATTATTACAATTTTTTTGGCTGTGATGTTCAAACACTTTTGGTATTGAAATTATAAAATGAAATCTTAGTGCCCCTTTAAGACATCTTGTTTATAAATAGTGTGAGATATATAAAATAATAAAATAAAACTTATTGCCATTTTAAGACATCTGGTTTGAACAAAGTATACTGTATCCAAATATTACGAGGGATTGAAAGAGTTGCATACAAGCAGATAATAAACGCTCTTTAACGATAAATTTTCAACCATATTTGAGTTAAATTATTAGCGCCCTTTTAAGAATTAAGATGTGAAGAAGACTTATTTATTAACAATTCTGAGGTAAAATTATTCCAATTTTTTTTTTTGCTGTGATATTGAAACACTTTTGGTATTGAAATTATAAAATGAAATCTTAGTGCCCTTTTAAGACATCTTGTTTATAAATAGTGTGAGATATATAAAATAATAAAATAAATCTTAGTGCCATTTTAAGACATCTGGTTTAAACAAAGTATACTGTGTGCAAATAAGAAAATAAATCTTAGTGTCACTTTAAGACAACTGCTTCAAACTTCCTCAATATGTTTTGCTCCGATAAATATACAAACTTGAGTGTAATTTATCGTTTTAAATTACACAGAACATAGGTTGAATAAGATATGAATTAATTAAAAGTTAACTGAAATCATAATTTAACTAAACTCACCAAGCGTTTTAAATCCGTGACTTTATAGGGCATTTAACTCGCTTATATATTATAATTGGAATGTTTGGAATGTTTACCGTAAGGTAAGTTGATCTTCAAATAAGCGACTTGACAGGTGTATTTTAAATTACTGGTTTTGTAAGGACGGGTCGTTAACGAATGCGTTCTTTGAAATATGATCCAAGCTAGGTAGCCTAGTTGAATAAATTAGTCGCCTTGTACAGATATATGTCGACATGAATTATATTATTCATGTCGTCGGATAAAATGGGAGGGTACATTATGATAGGCATACGAGGACATTTAACAAGATAGCTCGACTTCACTTTTTGTGACTATAGATAGATTGAGTAAATTAATGTGTTACTGTATATAACTAGAGCTCGACATGAATTCTCGACGAATGATATTAGATTATTCGACTTGGGTCGTATGACATCATTTTGTTGAGAGTAAAGATAGAATGAATGTTTTTTTTATATAAACAGATACATTCGGATAGGTAAAATTGAGACAGTATTATACTTCGATGGATTATCTGTTCTTTGATGAGTAAGTAAGTCTTGTTATGTTAAACAGAGTCGGACATGAATTCTCGACGAAGACCTCATCATGTTTTGTGATATATGTTGGTAGATTATTCGACTTAAAGAAAGATTCCTCCAATGATATCATTTGCTTGGGACTAAAGATAGAATGTTTTTTCCTTATATAAACAGATACATTCGCATAGGTAAAAATTGAGAGAGAATTGTACTTCGATGGATCTGTTCTTTAGTAGGCAAGTAAGTCTTGTTATGTTAAAACAAAACATTTATTTAACTTTGGTTGTGCGACTTTTGATGTTTAAAAAGATTTGGAATATCAGTTGTTTGCGTTAACAGTCAACAATGTTTCAAAAATTTCTTTTGCAAATAAATGGATTAAAGTTTTATTTAATTTTCATATTTGTTTTTACATATAAAGTTTGTGCTTGAATTTTTTTGACTATGATTATAATATTTTTATATTTTTTTTATTAAAGACAAAACATTTATTGTGTTTTACGATTATTGTGGGAATGAAAAAGGACTTTTGATACTTGCTAGCAAAACAGATAAAGATTTTTTTGTTGTTAAATTGTTTCCGTTAACATTGAAATTGTTTTTTTTTTAAATTTGGCTTTCAATTGAGATATTTGATTTTCATATTTTGATTGATTTTGAAGCATTATAACATATAACTTCAATTTTGTTGACGAAAAAGTAAATTAAATTGTGTTTTAATTGCTTTATCGTGCTTTTACATTTAATATTTCATTAAAAGGGAGATATTTTTTTATATTTTTGAAATATTGAATTTGTGTTGGAACTGAAATACGTTGTCTTCATATAAACCGAAAATACTCCCGTCATTCGTAATCATTAAAGGAACCGATAATGGTTATACATTTCGATTTATATCACTATGAAATGGTGTTTTTGAAATGTGTTGCCTACTAATCTACAGAAGAACGTTCCTAAAAAAGTTCAATGTGTTTAGACCTGTGGTTTTACATGCATAGGTTTATTCGCTAACGAATATATCACTGTATCATTCATTAACATATATCAATCGTTTAACATCTATATTGAACTTAATAAAACAGATTATTCAAATGCACAGGGGAGCTAACTCTGTTCTTTATATTCCAATTAATATTTGTAGATTTAGTTTACAACTCTGATATTTTTGATTAACCTAAAAATAGTTTGCCTGAGTATAACCCATAGCCTAGAAGTAGTAATTTTATGACCAACTTATAAATAAATAGTTTGACTTTAAATAATGATTAATTTTAATACTGTTACAATTCACAGGGGAGCTAACTCTGTTCTTTATATTCCAATTAATATTTGTAGATTTACTCAGTATATTTTTGGAAATGTTTGAATAACCTAGAAATTGTTTGTTTGAGTATAGCCTAGAAGAGGTATTTAAACACCAACCTAGAAATAGTTAGTCTGACTTTAAATATTGATACATTTTTTTTTGCCAGAAGATATTTCGACGGGGAGACCAGACTGTTCATATCTTTAAAAAAGATTGATTTGATTATGTTTTTTTTATATCTGTTTGTATACTAAGATTTATTCATGTACCATTTATATTCATTAAAGGAACTAAAGTGTTGGGTTCCACGTTTCGTTTTCTACGAGACTCTGTAATATCGAGTTTTATGAGATCGAATAGTGTTACCTACAAATCTACAATAAAGAAGAAAAAGTTCCGCCACTAACAAATATTCCATGTGTTTTAGCCTTGTGGTTTTTTACATGCACGAGGTTATTCACTAGCGAATAATTCATCTCATTTCGGACTATTATTTTACTAACCTATTAACTATATTACATATCAATACATGTATTCAATCGTGCGTACTAATCCTTCAAATAGTTACTAGTTAGCCTGACTATATCATCTGCCTAGAAATAGTTTGCTTTACTATACCATCTGCCTATTAGATATACATCATTACCTAACATAAAATAGCTCGTATTGTAGCTCATCTATGCCTTAAAATAGTTACTAGTTAGTCTGACTATAACATCTGCCTAGAAGCGCGTATTGTAGCTCATCTATGCCTTCAAATAGTTACTAGTTAGTCTGACTATATCATCTGCCTAGAAATAGTTTGCTTTACTATACCATCTGCCTAGAAATAGTTATTAATATGTCTTACAATACCTTTCCTTCTATCGAGTATACGGAATGCTTATTCATATACACTACTGAAGCAAATGTAAATTTTAGGGATAACCATAACTACATATACTTGGTTGAAGTTTGTTTCTCTGTGGATTGTGATTATGGATGGTATGTGTATTTATTTCAGGATGGCAGTTAAAATATTGTCTCAGTCGGTCGTTTATAGGATCAAATAAAATATAGGCTACCCTGTTCGATGCCATTTTTGAGTGTTACATGATAAAAATGGTGTGAGTCTCGCACCCACCTGGATTTCTCTGTGGATCTGTTATTTGTTGATTATCCGCAGAGAAAAAAAGGAGAAAACGTCAACAAAAAATTTGACTTCACTCCTATTGCTCCCGGACTAATGTACATGTAATCAAATTGTGGCTCTGTATCAACTTGCTGCAATTTTGACATACACCATATAATATAGTGGATATGTCAGACCATAACTAAATTGTATTATAGGTAACACTTTTTCGGCATTAACTTCCTCAGTTATGTTCATTTCACGTTACAATACGACTAGAAACACCAAAAACAGTTTCGAAGATAACGATTATTGCTCAAATGAGCAATTGGCACGAATAAAGGGAAAATAGACCACAATTTGCCACCAGGTCCAGGAAGTATAAACGGATCTTTCATTTTTTCCTAATCTGGTCGCCATTTTGAAAGCTATTTTGCGAGTTTGTTCTTAGTAATGGTATTCTACTGTAATAACATTTCAACATAACACTATGACGACGGCCATACTGAATGCCATCATTGATTCACATCCACTCTGCATTTGAAGGACATTGCCACACAAAATCACAATCCACAGTGAAAAAAATACTCGGCCCTATTGATCCGGGACAATAGCAATTACTCGTTTCTTGTTTCGGGGGTTAAAATAAATCAATAACTTGACAAAATACACACGGCACTAACTGTTGGTAAATTATGCAAAAATATATAAATGTCTGTAAAACATCACGGAGAAATAGATAAACTTTGTTTTTTATGCTCAACTAATGATACATGTAGTTTTGTAATAACGACATTCCTGTGTTGAATCAATTATCATGCAAACAAGACTGTTACAGTGATTCTCAACGAACATTGCTAATCGTGTAGTAAATGCAGTATTTTATTTTGATTTTCATGATGTTATTCAATGCGTTGTCATGTTAAACGTTTGTTGTCAAATTTTGTTTAAACTTTGGTATCTTATTGGACTATAAAGAGATTTTTTTTCGAACATTCCACTGTAACAGTAATATCGCAAAAAAAATAATGTGGAGATGTTAATAATGAAAATAAGAATAAAGTCAATCTATTTTACAGGGACTTGTTTATGATTCTTTTACAGACTTTGATAAAACTATGTTGTTTCACATTAACGCATAATATGTACATATCTATTGTATAATATTCTATATATCTATCGTTTATATAATTCTATATAACAATATCCTTATGTTATACATGTATTAACTCGGATGAGAGAATAAAGCATTATGCACTACGAATGCCTGGAGTCCCGTTAATGGTATTATATCGGCTTAATTTTGGAAAGACTGACCGAAGTGACAAGAAGGTATAATCAATTTAATTTGTCCACCCAATCGCTATTTATGAGCATAATGCCAGGAACAAACAACGAATGATTTTCATTGTAACATAATGCTGTAGAAAAAGGACAATTTTCTTTAATAATAATAATAAAAATAATTCGTAAAAGTCAATCCCAACCATGTGCACAATTAAATATCAGTTTAATAAGGCGTGGAATTTACGTCATCGTAAAGACCAGTTAAAGGCACTCCAAAGCACGGTTCTTCTCCACATTGAACTTGTCATATTGTCAACACACTTGTTTCTGGACCACACTAATTACCTGCTAGCTCATTATTGATAATGGTTTTTCAACACTGGCCACCAATATGGAAACGTACAATCGCGAACATATTCGATTTCAATAAATTCCCCCAATGCGACCCTCAATATATGGAATATAATGCTGCATTCCATTCAGTAATATAGTTTACCAAATAATTCTTCACTCTGACATAAATAGAAGCATCAAGTTGAAACCGTGTGATATATTTATGAAACATTAGCGAAATCTTGTCAGAGACTCTGAGCTTGGGCAATCAAAGTTATCATGAAGCTCATGTATCACAGTAGACTGGTTCATTAGCCCTGCCAAAGCCTTTTCGGCCGAATTCTGGTCCCTGGTCTAGACCAGGGTTTCATGTAAACTATAGTCTAGACCAGGCCGAAACCACGGTGATCGCCATGTGTTACCCAGCTTCGAGGCGAGTAAGCTGGGATTATTGGTGCGCACTGGTCCGTATTCTCGTCTTTTTGAAACTCAGGTTTACATAAACCATGGTTTGCCTTCTTATTGTCATTCAAGCCTGTGTCGGTCTGTTCATAATTCGAACCATGTGGTAACGTACAAGTTCTGGTAACAGAAACATATGTATTTTTTGGAAGCATTTATCTTTATGTTAACCAAATAGGAATTGTGTTTTATTGATATGCCGCGCAGAAGAAACATTATAATTATATATGAACTGGACAAAATGTAATATAATCGATAATTATGTGTGTTATTGGTAATAGTCTACAACTGAGACCTAGTACCCCCGGGGGCCTATACTATAGAATACAATTTTTGTAATATCAGCGTTAATTTGTGATTTACTAATTTTGTAATACATATTTTGTGTTATATAGTATTCGACTGTATTTCTATCAGTGTATTTCTTTCATTGTAGATTGAAACTCAACATATGCCCAAAACTCTTTATATGCAAAATACATTGACATGCAATGACTTATATGATCTTTTTGGCGCACCATCTATATACCAGGATTCACTTGACCGGAAAATCTTTGCATTTGGTAGAGAAAAAGGGGGCCTGAAAGTTTCATCTGTTCATGTTTTCATAGTACTCGAACGCTACAGCTTTGTAATATGTAAAAATTCGCAATACGGAATGATAAAGTACTGGCTAAGCGGGTTCTATAGTACAGCAATAATACCATTTTTGTGAAAATTCATTATTAGATTACAACTGCACAGGCTACATTATTGATTTTTCACGACGATTATCCGTGCGGAAAATGGTGGGTGCGATTAGCTGGGTACATGTTCTTTGTAATGCGGTCACGGAATATCAATTGTTAACCCATTGAGATGGTTTGCACTCAATGGATTTGAAAGGAGATAGCCATGTCAGCGGCCTAGATTTTAATTATGAATGGAATTAAAGAGTTACAGTTGTCGGGCTTGGGCTCAAAACGTATATATATATAAACGATCTTTGTGCGAAGGTACACGGATACGCGGTGAATCGGGGGTGGTGGCATTTCGTGTTGAAACAGTTACTGATAATTTCGGGCTAAGTTGCGTTAAGAATCAGTGGACCCCAAATATTTACCATGCATGACATTATGTAACAGATTTGAACCGCATGGCATGTGTGTGCTCAAGAAGTTTGCGTTCACCTTGTGGTCTAAACAATTTAATTTGGCCAATAGTGCCGCACAGAATGTTCCATGAGTGAATTTTTAGAAAAACTCGGGGGTCCCCCGATCCTTAACTTACCAATGTAGTAGTGCGTGTTGGTTATAACCAAATGTCATATGTTTACCTAAATTCAGCCGCTTAGTTGGGTATAAATGGAAGGTACCGAGAATTAGGTATAGTTTAAGTAGATGGTGCTATATATATGTTTTTAAATCGAGGTTGGGTGTCCCCGGAGACCCTGGGTGAGGGAGCAATTTATGCTATTCATATAATTATATTTACATACACCTGATATCTGTTCCGATTTCCCCATAGCGTTACGGTAGACAGCCCCCTTATTCAATACGTTCATAAACCTATGAGCATAACGTGATGTCACTTTCAATGTCGTTCATAGGTTTATGAACACATTGGTCCCGGAAATCACCGGGGATTGTCGGACATTACCGACTGCTTGAGTATCTAGTCAGCCAATACGCCAAGGATTTTATAGCAAACAATGTGTAATCGAGGTTCACGATTGGATGGCTAGTGTTATCTAATCCAGAGCACGGGTGGCACGAGATGTTCGATTGACTATCAGAATGTTGGTTATCATATATTCCCATATCCCATAATATGTCAAATATAGCGAATTATCGAAATATGAAATACAACGTAAAAGCGAAATATGAAAATACAGCGAAATAGCACGAAAAATCGAAATAGGAAAATACAGCGAAATAGCGAAATAGGGCGAAATATAGAAATAGGAAATTATTTTATAAACGAAATAACGGAGATATTTGAAAAAGTGTTTTTGACGAAATAACGGACATATTTGGAGAAGTGTTTTAAGTATATAAATATAAATAATAAACGGCGGATTCAACGTGGTCATGGGTTTGACCGCGATAAAAATTCAACAAACTCCGCATGAACCCCTTCGGGGTTCATGCAGTTTGCTGAATTTTTCTCGGGGTCAAAATCCCATGACCACATTGAAACCGCCGTTCATTTCTTATATGAACATAGTATTACAGCTTTAAATTTGAGAGTACAGAAGGTGGTGTTGCTGTGTGTCTTCATTCTGGGAAAAGGGTTGTCTAGCTCTACGAGTTCCCAACTACGCCACCTTTCCTCTCTTGTGTTATATATGTATACGCAAAATTTACAACTATGGAATATTTATGTTAAACATATTGTACACCCATGCCCAGATAATCCCGGCTGATACATTCAACTAAATCTCTTAATTATTCGCAGCTTTCGAGAACCAGCCCCTCCCCAATCATGGATTATGGTCCAAAATGTTATAATTCAAGCGTGTACAGGCTAAAATTGTGACAGTTAGGAATTTGTTCAATCTTTGGTTTGAGAAACATATACTGTTATGTTATTCTGGGTGAATTGGGGGGGGCACTCTTTTTAATTTCAACGCTGCATTATTTTTTTGGCGCTGTAATGGATATTTGCATGGAAATCCCAATTGAATGTTATCACATGAGCTCGCTCTGAAACTATCCGAGGAATCTCAACGAACCGGTATTGTCTGTCTTAATTTTCCAATGCCTGTTATTCAAGACATGAGAGCACCATATCGGATAGTTAATGGGACATTAAACACTCGTGTATCACAATCGCCCTAAAAGAGCTTCAAATTCTTTACATTTTATTTTTATTTTGGATGACCCTGAAACAAATCAAGTATAAAATCGACGGACTCAAAAAAAAACAAAAAAAAACAAAATCGACGGACTCATGCAAATCCACTTTTCGAAATGAATTAAAACTCGTGAAAAACAGCAACATATATCAGACAGGATTTATTCATTACGGCATCCATAAAAGAATATATATTATGACTGGCCTGAAATTTCTTGATAGCAGTTAGTTTGATAATGACTTATAACTGATCACTTGTCTCGCCTGTTGAAATTGTCCGATCGCGCGCAGGCGACTAATTCTATCAATGATTGGTGTGACCATGTAAAATACATGGATTTTACATACATAAATTACATGCATGTGTGTATCCACCCTAAGTGAGGATAATCTGATTCGTGTATCTGGGCAAGTTTGTCGGTCCCTTTCCGTAAAACTGACAACGTTGTGACATCCGCATATATGGGGTGAGAAATCCGCACCACCCCTGCCTCGTGATCCATGTCGAACGGCGACGGCATACATATACCGCTATACAACACGGATATAAGCCGCTTTCACGCGCTCAGGTTTGGAGACACCAACACACCAATCTCGATGCAGCGCTCAGCACGCTTTTGTCCATAGATTGTCATTGATTGTCGTTGATTGTATAACAATGCGCCGATCCCAGCTTGCGACCAGGTGGTTTCGCGAGACCAAGTCCTAACATGGAACACCGTGATTGTTAGGATGGTCAAGACCTAAGACCAGAATTCAGCCGTTTGTGTTCATAGCAGGTACCACTCGAATAGAGTCCATACTGACAATTGACAACGTATGTAGTCACATATGAACAAGAAAAGCTGAGACAAGTAGCCGTTTAATCAGTTTTGTGATGGACCTCCTGATTCATCACACAACGTGTCCTTCATCTCATACACGCTGGAGCCGTATGTCCTGGATACCTCCATGGTGGTCGTCTCTGGTCAATCATCGCATGGCAACAGTTTCTTGTCCCAGGTTTGCATTTTATAATTGCCAAAGACGTCGAATCCATTCACTTGGTCATCCAGCCTTGATGGTTAAAATCACCACAGCCATTATCCATAGAAAACTTATATCTGGCAGATATACTTGCAGATTTTCGACGCACTGTCGCACCACATGTCCTTCAGTATTACATGTTCTGTCTGTAGTTGTGTGTAATTCGTATACAGTCCTGGTTACCCCCATCCTGGCCGTAACGGCTCGATCAGTCCTCGAATGTCAAACGTTTCTTGTTCCAGGATAGCATTATGCCATTGCGAGAAGTTGAAACCATTGGCATTTTAGTCACAACGGTGTCAGTCAGCCATTTTCCACAGATACGTTATATCTGGCAGATGTACGTGTAGATGTTATCATCACACCGCATGTCCTTCATTAGATAGATGCCTGATTCGTATGCAATTCGCACACAGTCCTGATTACCTCCATCCTGACCATAGTAGCTCGACCAGTCCTCAAATGGCAAACTTTTGTTGTCCCATGTGAGCATTATGTCATTACCAGAGATGTCGAATCCATCCACCCACAGATCGCCTTTAACAGAAATACGAGAATAATCAGGAAGCTGATAGTTAGATCAGATTTCCACCAAATGCATTATGGTTGCTCAATGAAATAATAGCAAAAGGGTATGCCGTGGTGGGTGGGTACTCGAAACTGCCCAAGAACTATTATTTTCACACCGGCATGTAATTAGTGTTAATTAAGAGGGAAGTAAAGTGGCAACATTTGAATGGGAATTCAGTGTTAATTTTCAAGACAAGATTATTCAATATTTACAAACCGTAGAATAATACTTCATGTCTTGTTGGAATGTTTGAGCATATATCTAGTGACAATGCAAAGCAGATTTTTCATTTTATGTTTTGTTTTGTGACATTTGATGGAAATATTATAAACAATGATAAACAATGGTGATCTACTTTTTAATGTCCAGTAATATCCAACATGGGATGAAAATCAAAATTCAGTTTCGCTTTGTCACTAGCTAAGTCTTCAAACTTTCCAAGAAGATAAGATATGGTTGTAAGGTTTGATCAATCTTTTCTTAACACTGAATTCCCCATTCAAATGTTGCCACCTTACCTCCTTCTTAAGACCTTAAAATCCCAAGACATGCCCATGCTATCAGAACCATATTCATTCATCTAGGCATTCATCGCAGGCATGCTACGTATGGGTCCGTAATGAAATTTTCAAAAGTACCTGGTCAAAGTGAATCCTATTATAATAGATTTTAGTCTGTATTTCTAAGGGCTTATTAGCGTAAAAAGCTTTTAAATGTCAAACTAAATTAAAACTGGTATTTCCTTATAAAACGGAAAAAATCCTGGAAACTTCAAGTCTTGTAAACATGTGAAGATTAAACAATGATCTTTGAAGAAAACGACTGGAACTTCATGTACAGTGCTAATCATTAATGCTTCTCCTCAATATTCATTGTGGACCTAATGAAGTCTCAAACAGTAAGTAAAGCTCACCTCTACCGTAGCCTGCATCCACTATCATTTGCTCCAGTGTATTGAGCATAGATCTGGATGCTATGGTAACAAGGTGTGCTCCCTCCGAGTTGCAGCTGGACCTCGCATCAGTACCTGTCTTCGTCGTACTATGGTACTTAAGACAGAACACCTCTTCATTCAGAATCTTTTGTTCGTAACCAGTGTGCATTTCACAAGCTGAAGAATACGTCGTAAAATAGTGAAGTAGAGATCAAATGGAGGTTGGCCGATGTTTGAAGAAGTGCTTTTAAAGAGCGTTCTCCTAACCTCTAAAATAGTTGACCAAAGTTGAGCAATTGTGGTGTTGTAAATTATTTCATAGAAATCTGCGTTATTTCGTCAAAATACGTTCTATATAGAGTTATCATCATTCCGATTAAATCAAGATACTAATTTCTAAATGTAATCCTAACCTAGTGTGTCACCTGTTACTCCGTTTGGATATCAATCGCTATATAATCGTGAACCCGATTAAGTAACTTTCGCTATCTAATCGTGTGCGTATTAGGTGCCGAGTTTACACCACATTAGTCAAAATGTTCTAAGTAAATTTTCAGCTTACTAGGCAAAATAAAAAATGAAACAGAGTATGCGATACGTGTTATCACCAGCATTCGTATGGCACATGCGTCGCAAACATACAATAATGAATCCACCATTGTGCACAGTTCTGATTAAAACCATACTCAGACTCTAAAAGTACTGAGTATGATGAAACCCGCTATTTGTCGCATTACTGTCGCTAAAAATAACTTCCACAATATATAGTATGCCACATGACGTCACCGCCCACATTTGTCTTTAAAAATAGCTTTGATTGACATAATGTAGTTTCGGTTTCGTTTGCGCGTAAGATTTTACTTTCCGCGAAAGCCTTTCGTTTCCCCTGGAAAATTGATGCTATACGCATTCTCTCAGAATATCTTCCGCGCCATGTGACATTATTTTAACTGAGATTAAACACGTTCAACAAACTTTAATTGCGTTTATGAATCGACACAAGATATATTTTCTTCGTTTAATTTCGAAGTTATCATCATATCCCGGAAATTAAATAAATTTACGACATCGCGACTTCTAAATTATTCGGTACTAAATGTTGAATTTCTTAAAAAGATTCAATTATATTTGACATATTAAGTAATATTGGTCAATTGTGCACTCTTTAAATACGCTTTTCAGTGTTAAATTTGCTGTCGTAAAACTGAATTTGTAAACATTAGCCATTGGGCGGAAAGTTATTGTGCTATTTATAACTATTGGGCGGGGTTTACTGGAATCGGCACCGGCTGAAGGAATTCCCCTTGTCTTGGGAACTCCATGCGACTGTCGCCTGATTGGTCACATCGCGTTCATGCGGATATTGTGATTGGCTGGCAAATACGTAATTCCTGCTGGGAGTAATGGAATCTCTACCAATGTCATCAGACTCAGTACTTTAAGAGTCTGAGTATGGTTTTAATCAGAACTGCATTGTGCACTGAAAACGAGGATAAAATATCATAATTGAGAACGCTCTTATAAGAGACGCTATGTGGAATGTGTTGCTCGACTGACAAATATTCAAAACCTGTTAACCATTTCATGACGTGAGCTGCTCTGGAGAAGCATTAAGTATCCTGTGCCAGAGCATTCTCTTAATATATATGCGAGTCTCACATAGGAAGCATCGCATACATAAGAGAATGAACTGGCTCACGAGATCAAGGTAAATATTGTTAGGCCAATGCATTATCTTATATATGCGAGGCGCCCTATGGGTGACTCTCATATATCAGAGATTGGCACATAGTTTTTGCACAATTTCCGGAAAGCACCATTCATGCATGGAAGGCTTAAAATTACTTCTTTAAAAAAATTATACCTGGTCATAAAATCCTCCTTTAATGGGCTCATGTGTCCGATCTAATGATTTTCTGATATCGAAGAAATACAGACCGTTAGTTTTCAGAACAACATGTGTATTGTGAGCTCAGTGTTATGCATTATAACGATAAAATACGCCAACTAGAAACTGCATGTAACTTCTAATGTCTGACTCACCTGGGGTCGTCGTCGTCGTTGTTGTTGTTGTTGTTGTTGTCGTCGTCGTCGCCGTTGTCGTTGTTGCCGCTGCTGGTGTTGTTGGTGATGCTGATGTCGTTGTTGATGTTGCTGTCGTCGTCGGTGTTACCGTTGTTTTTGGTGTTGTTGATGTTTTTGTCATCGTTGTCGTTGTTGTTGATGGTGGTGTTGTCGTTGTTGTTGTGGTCGTTGTCATTGTTGATATTGTTGTTATTGTTGTTGTCTCATCCGTGGTATCTACGTAACGTGTGAAAATGAATGCTTGGTGTTGAGCTATATGTATATATATCATCCCGTTGTAGGAAATTAAGTTTTACTGGATGTACATGTATAGTGGCTTTATTAGTATATATAGGTGACAAGAAAAAAAATTGTTAAACTTCACAAATGAACCAAATTTAGCATAAACACGTGAATAGGATTTGTAGTCTTCTGTGATACACAACATGGCATGCACGCTGCAAGAGTTCAGTCCCATCACTTCGATTGTCTCGTGTTTTCGTAATTAAATCTAACATTTTTCATTGAAGAGTTTTGTTAATTATAATTAATTCTGGCCATATCTAGCCAATTGACACAAGAATATGGACAGTTCCGTGCCTCAGAATGATGCAGTAGTAGTAGTAATATTGATTTGTACAATATATAGATATTTGTAACAATACAATATACAAAAGTGAACATAGGTATATTGTACAGGAGCGGCATGGCCAAAATGGGCCGTCTTCCTGCCGCCCCTATATATAGCTGTAATTAAAGTCATAAAACGACAACGAGAAATGGAATGGTATTTTGAAATAACGGAATGGTGTATCCAATCTTATTGCACACATGACGGTTTACTATGGACTGGGCTTAGTATTACTTTATCATAGGTACAGCGTCTGGCTGAAGTATTATTCCATTAGAAAGGAACAGAGCAAGTTTCTTTCAATGTTTCTTTTCATTTTGTTCGTACTCATCTAGTTGTAAAGACTAATTTTGCGTTCTTCCAGCCAAAATGTAAGGTGAACATACCAGGCTTTTTCATTTGCAAGTTTAATGGTGGGGCTCATGTCGTGCAGTTGATGTATCTGTGCAATCTCGACAAAATGAATTGTCACATTTAATTTGTGACGAGTATCGGATATGTAACTTTTTGTCAGTACATTTTAAAATCTATTTCGAAAGATTATGTTCTTGTTATTTTTATCCAATGAGTTCCATATGTCAGGGAAAGTGTGCTTTGGTAACACATAACTAAAAGCAGTTCTAGGAGTCGATGCTTTTAGACTGCCTGCTTGTCGGGTATTAGCAGTTGTATAATCAAATGATTCATTGAAAGATTTGGGAAGATTTCCTCTTTTCCAATCAAAAATAAATGTCGCAGCTTGTAGTTGATATAAGTCGTGGAATTTCAAAATATGTTCATGCAGAAAAATGGGTTCTGTGTGACTTCTATATGATTTATTGGATATTATTCTGATTGCCCTTTTCTGTTGTTTAAAGATAGTGCCTCCTGTATCGGCACCCATATAAAAATGTACCTGGGTAAATCTTGGTGTTTACCTAGGTATACCCCTGATGAACCCCGGTACAGATAGGTTTTACCCTGGTTCCACCCATGTCACACCCAGGTTACACCCAGGTAAATCAGGGCTTTATAAAGATTTACCCTGGTGTTTTCTATATATGTTAGGTATAAACCCCAGTTTACCCGGGTTTTTACGGATATAATTTAGAAAAACGCTGTCACACCCGGGTATTTAGACCCAGGTTATCCGGAGTATTTACACCCAGGTATTCACACCAGGTTTTCGCCCAGGTATTTACTACAGTGTTCACCCGGATATATACACCTGTGGTATTTTGTTAAACCGTATAATCTGCACTTGAAGTTACCGTATTAACCCGTTCTATATTACAGCATCATTGGCGTGTAGTTACCTTATTAACCATTCTATATTAAAGCATTGATTGACAGGTAGTTACCTTATTAACTCTTTATATAGTAAGTAACATTGGTGAGTAGTTAAAGTATTAACCCATTCTATATTAAAGCATCATTGACGTGAAGTTACCTTATTAACCCTTTCTGTATTTAAGCATCATTGACGTGTAGTTACCTTATTAACCCTTTCTATATTAAAACATAATTGATGTGTAGTTACCATGTTAACCCTTTCTATATTATAGCATCATTGACGGGTAGTTGCCTTATTAACTCTGTATATACCAAATTATCATTGTCGTGTATAGTTACCTTATCCATTTCTATACTAAGTACCATTGGCGTGTAGTTACCTTATTAACCCTTTCTATATTAAAGCATTAATTGACAGGTAGTTATCTTATTAACCCTTTCTATACTTAATATTATTGGTGAGTAGTTACCTTATTAACAATTTTTGTATTAAAGCATCATTGACGGGTAGTTACCTTATTATAACCCTTTCTATATTAAAGCATCATTGACGTGTAGTTACCATATTAACCATTTCTATATTAAAGAATTATTGCCGGGTAGTTACATTATTAACCCGTTCTATACAAAGTATCATTGGTGAGTATATTAACCCTTTCTATATTAAAGCATCATTGACGTGAAGTTACCTTATTAACCCTTTCTATATTAAAGCACCATTGATGTGTAGTTACCTTATTAACCCTTTCTATATTAAAACATCATTGACGTGTAGTTACCATGTTGACCCTTTCAATATTAAAGCACCATTGAAGGATAGTTGCCTTATTAACCCTGTATATACTAAAGTACCATTGTCGTGTAGTTACCTTATTAACCCTTTCTATATTAAAGCATTAATTGACAGGCAGTTACCTTATTAACCCTTTCTATACTAAGTATCATTGGCATGTAGTTACCTTATTAACCCTTTCTATATTAAAGCATTAATTGACAGGTAGTTACATTAAACAACCCGTTCTATACTAAGTATCATTGGTGAGTAGTTACATTATTAACCATTTCTATACTAAAGCGCCATTGACTGGTAATTACCTTATTAACCATTTTTGTATCAAAGCATCGTTGACGCGCAGTACCATATTATAACCCTTTCTATATTAAAGCATCATTGACGGATAGTTACCATATTAACCCTTTCTATATTAAAGCACCATTGGCGTGTAATTACCTTATTAACCCTTTCTATATTGAAGCAATAATTGACAGGTAGGCCCTAGTTACCTTATTAACCCTTTCTATAATAAGTGTCATTGGTGATTAGTTACATTATTAACCCTTTCTACAATAAAGCATCATTGACATGAAGTTACCTTATTAACCATTTCTGTATTAAAGAATTATTGACGTGTAGTTACCTTATTAACCTTTTCTATATTAAGACATCATTTACGTGTAGTTACCATGTTAACCCTTTCTATATTAAAGTATCATTGACGGGTAGTTGCCTTATTAACCCTGTATATACCTAAGTATCAGTGTCGTGTAGTTACCTTATTAACCCTTTCTATACTACATGTAAGTATCATTGACGTGTAGTTACCTTATTAACCCTTTCTATATAAAAGCACCATTGATGGGTAGTTACCTTATTAACCATTTTTGTATTGAAGCACCATTGGCGTGTAATTACCTTATTAACCCTTTCTATATTGAAGCAATAATTGACAGGTAGGCCATAGTTACCTTATTAACCCTTTCTATAATAAGTGTCATTGGTGATTAGTTACATTATTAACCCTTTCTACAATAAAGCATCATTGACATGAAGTTACCTTTAACCATTTCTGTATTAAAAAATTATTGATGTGTAGTTACCTTATTAACCCTTTCTATATTAAGACATCATTTACGTGTAGTTACCATGTTAACCCTTTCTATATTAAAGTATCATTGACGGGTAGTTGCCTTATTAACCCTGTATATACATACTACTAAGTATCAGTGTCGTGTAGTTACCATATTAACCCTTTCTATACTAAGTATCATTGGCGGTTAGTTACCTTATTAACCCGTTATATACTAAGTATCATTGACGTGTAGTTACCTTATTAACCCTTTCTATATAAAAGCACCATTGATGGGTAGTTACCGGTACCTTATTAACCATTTTTGTATTGAAGCATCATTGGCGTGTAGTTACCTTATTAACCCTTTCTATATTAAAGCATCATTGACATTTAGTCATCATATTAGCCAGTTCTATATTAAAGCATCATTGACGGTAGTTACCATATTAACCCTTTCTATATTAAAGCACCATTGGCGTGTACTTACCATATTAACCCTTTCTATATTAAAACATCATTGCCGTGTAGTTACCCTATTAGCTCTTTCTATATTAAAGCATCATTGACGTGTAGAACTTTATTTTATTAACCCTTTCTTTATTAAAGCATTATTGACATGTAGTTACCTTATTAACCCTTTCTATATTAAAGCATCATTGACAAAGAAGTTAAATTATTAACCTGTCTATACTAAGTATCATTGCCGTGTAGTTAGTTACCTTATTAACCCTTTCTATATTAAGACGTCGATCATTGACAGGTAGTTACCGTATTAACCATTTCTGTATTCAAGCATCATTGGCGAGTAGTTACCTTATTACTTGAAGTTTATTATGACAGTATGACAATACTCTACCCCGGACAAATGAAGCAATATCACACTTTATCTAACAGCCTAGCTATAACTAGTGAACATTAAACTGACAAACAGACAATTTTCAGGGCCATTACCGGTATTTAATATTAAAGGGATACAAAATAAAGATATTTCTAATTATCAGTAAGAATTATTCTCTAAGTGATACTTATTATTTCAAATAAATGATTGCGTATACTATAGTAGACCATATACCAACAGGAAAATATTAGTGAATACAATTATTGTGTTTCAAAATTCGTTTCGTTTCGTTTCTGCAGCCAAATTACAATCTTAACTTTTAGTTACCGTTACTTCGAAAATAAGCGCCGAGAATTCCTTGTGGTGTTTTGAGTTAATTTTGTCGCGAATCAACGCGGAATGACAGAAGGAAATGGTGTATTGGCTACAAACGGATAAACTGTGGACTTATATATAAGATTCGCCGATTTTGTCCGCATGGATGTGCGCAAATATCGAAAAAGACTGAATTTCATGTGACAACAAATATTTCAATTCCCGGAACAGTAAGAATTAAGCTACGATAACGAAACGGATCAACTATAGTATTGAACGGCCATCTGCCCATAACCAGAATATTCCCGCTGACACATCTGTATGACCATGGACGTAAATGAGATATACATCGCTGGTATGACCTGGAATATTTGTATCACATGAAAACCAATGACAGTGGACATAGTGCATTGGGATTGAATTGAAAAGTAATACATGTACATTGTAATTATTTCTAATTGTCACGCTACGACAATACGCAAAATTTAATTTGTGGTACCGGTACAAGCATGATGCAGTGACAGTGGCCTGATCATGCACCTGTCCAGAAGAAAAATTGAGAAGTTTGATCTGCGATAGTAAGGGGTCTGTACTACTGTACATGTGGTCATAGACTCATACGGTACTGATAGTGTTAAGCCTGCTGTTACAATAATACTACTTTTGCTGTTTTACTGGTCTTACTGTGTCAATGTGACATTGTTAATTCAGTTCCACTCTAATGTACATTAACTGGCAATGATGCATCACTATTAAAGGCACTGGTGGTAATCCCTACATACCAGGAGGACGCGGCATTGAAACTTGGTACAACAGTTGTTACACGACAAAGAAAATTATCAACAAGTTCATGGTAACAATTGTTACAATTTACAAATATTTAAGGATTATACTAATGTCAATTTGATGAGTAGATGCGTGACTGATAAAAGAATTAGAGACTCCATACAAATGTATTTACTCGAAAGATAACAGTATACGATGCCATACAGTTGTTCCATAACACCTCAACCTTTGGTGGATAACAGCAAACTAATGAAAATGATGAAACCCAGACTCAACATCAAGACTACATGTGCATGCAGAAGTGACGGTTCAATGATTTTGACTCCATTAGATGTTATTTAGGCGACACCAATTTTTAAGTCTGGTTTACGATAATGTGGGGAGAGAAAAAGTAGATGCAGGACAGTGCAGGCGGGAAAAAAATAAAAATAAAAAAGATTGTCCTCCCAATTTATATCAAGTAAATCGTGGAATTTCACATAAATTTTACAAAAAATGTTTTTGAATAAAATTCTGAACCAAACAAGACATATCTTGTCATGAAATACATGAAAATATGGATATGTAAATGATCATAAGCAGAACCGGATGCGACAACACATGAAAATCAGTACGCAATAATAACTACGCATGTAAAATATTTTGGGAGAAAACAGTTTAATTTGTTTTCATGAAATGGACAAAAAGTTGTAGGAGGTGTTCGTAAACCAGACTTAAAAAATTGGTGTCGCCTTAGGCTCATGTTCACATATTCTCAAAATAATTGTCTCCCTCAACCATACTAGTATTTATATCTGATAGAACCTCAATGAGACCATGTTGAAAATTACCATCAATGCAGTTCCAGTGTTGATGCAAGTTACATGCAACGTGGTCATGTTACTTCAAACCAGTTGCAATGTTCCTTCGTGAAAATAAATGTCAATGCAATTTACTCTCGGGCTCCAAATAAAAGTGCAGGCCCAAATAATAGTGCAGGGGGGGGGGGGGGAATTCCATTGAAAGTTAATAAAAGTACAGACCCAAATAATAGTGCAGGGGGAACTCTGAGCAAAACATCAACTGTGGTTAACCATATAATTTTTATAGATGGTATGTAGTACAGGTACATGTACATGTATGTATCATGTGGTGTTTTGGTATGCCACATACTTGAATATGTACTCTTGAGTGCCTAATAAACATACATGTACGATTATTAAAATCGAGGTAAAATTCCCACCTGTACGATCGTTATTTGGTCCTGTACTAGTACGTTTATTAAATTAACCAAAAGAAATAATTCACCAATCTTAAATTGTGTTATTCATAGATAAATGAACTCTGGTTGTTGACAGTGATCAGCACACTGTAGATTCACAGACCTGGCTATCAATCAAAACTATTTCTGTCACATGGGATCAGTAAACCAGTCAGATGGTGCGTTTTGTTGGGATGTATGGTACTAATAGTTCCAGTCTGTACTTTTATTCCGCCCTGTACTATTATTCAGTTACGCGACATTTTCCGACCTGTACTATTATTCCACCCTGTACTTTTATTAGGCACTCAAGAGTAATGTTTGCAACAGCGATGTTGTCGATTAATCAAAATACCGTAAATACTATGAGGCATTGCAGCGGTCAGCGGCATTGTAATTGAATGTGGTTGAACAGTCAAATACCGGTGGTCAATCTTGTTGCGGGGTGGGGTCATTTAATTAGGACATAGCTATATTTATGTTAAACTAGTCTCTTGTGTAGTTTGGGGAACTATTAATAAGATATTTAATGAATGTTTGGAATGTATAATGGTAGCATTCTTACTAGTACCTGGATAAACATATGCCATGCACAACGCTGGTCATCATATCATCACCACTGTGGGCAATAAACCCCGGCGGGCATCAGTAAACCGCTCATCGCCATCGGGCTATAAAAATTAGAGTTTTCCATACCAGGGTTAGTCTAATCAATTAAAATTAGTCAATTTAGAGGTTATACCAACCAGTGGAAGACGTACATGTATATTCAGATATCTATCAGTTTTCGAGAAAAACCCCATCTTAGTCGAGCAGACTTAGAATATCGGGATAAACTTAAATTTCATTCAGCAAAACTTTCATGGCAGAATAAAAAAATAGTACATTATAATCACTTACATGTAGCCCAGGTGCAGTGCTAGCCTATATACTACCAAAACTTTTGGTCGGTTTCTCGATGTCTGACACTTGTAAACGCTTGAACGGGTATATAGTACATGTATGTGAATTAAAGATCTTATTAGTGACACAACACTTCACAAGAGACTAGACATACATTTGTAACTACAGTAATGCTCTAATTAATCGACTCCTTAACCACAGCAGAATTATGGGTATAAACTCAGGGAGAGCTTTCCGATGAATGACAACAAGCCATATTTCCGACTAAATCCTGAAAAGTTACACATAATTCTGCTGTGGTTAAGGGGTCGATTACTTAGGACATTACTGTATCTGTTTTAGTGCACATCAAATTGATTTGTTGTATTTCCTCTTGTAATTTGTCCTTGATTGTGTTCGCCATTTCGATGGACTACATGTACTGACATCAATGACTGAAATGAGTCAAAATTTAGCAGTGCAGCCAATTATATAGATAAACAGAATTAAATAGCATCCAAATTCCAAATGACCATAAATGATAAAACAAACTTTATTGAGCACATTTTTAATACAGTAATTACAGCTACAATGAAAGCATACAGTTTGAGCTTCTTTATAATACCACTGAGTTAGGTGATGTTTTGATATTTTGGTTTGGGCACCTAATAAAAATTCTAAGTTTGGTAAAACTGTCTGTATACAAAGTTTATCTGACCGTGATGAATAAAACCTATAAATGGGATCATATACATGTATGTTAGATATCATTACATATCCGTAAGGAAAACAAACTATTTTACCACTGGCCAAGTGGTCCTGCTAATATGCTATGATGCTGGTGGTCCTGCTGAATTGCTATGATGCGGGTAGCGCAATTCATAGCAATTCAGCAGGACCCAACCACATATCATAGCAGGAACACTTGAACAGGGGTATATTTACAATGTAAAATCGAATGGGCATCTTTTAACAATATTTTTTAACAATTTCCTAGAAGTGTTTGAAAATTCAGAACTGAATTTATATTTTTTTTTATGAGGTTTCGATTGAAAAAATTCTAACTTAGCACATCAGGATTAACAGACTACCGGTATGTTTGGTATATTTTTCTGTAATCGACACCTGCTGAGGTGGGGAAATATCATCTATTTTCGCACAGCTATATTCTCTTTCCCAACAAAGTCCATAGAACATACATGTAAAATTACAGCTATGCTTTAATTAATCAACTCGCCTTATAAAGGTTGACCATCGGGTATTACTGCAGTATTCAGGCGTGTTCATGCGATCAACCGCAGTCAGTTATACCGCTGCAGAATGTGGTCCACCTCACATTTGCAGTTAGGTTGTATTTTTCATGCGATGTTTAAATGAATTTTTTTTAAAGTTGACATTGTAACCACACCAGAATTTTTTTTTATTGTCTCAAAATGTCTAGATAGAATTAAGAATTTTTGTGGTAAAACAATTAACTTGGTTATCACAGTTAACACATATTACTGTGGTAAGATTACTAGCGGATACCGCATGTCAATAGGGACTGCATGCTCTAATTATTATCAGGTTTAATATGTTTATACTGGATACAGTTCATCGAGACTTAATAGTGGCCCAGAAAAATTTGACAAGCCGACGGTCTCAGACCAAATTGCAGATGAACATGGATAACTCTAAAATCAAGAGGCTTTGTGTTGATAATAAGGCCAAACTTCATCGAACAGCATGTTGATAAATATAATGTATCGGGCAATTTTATACTATACATGCAGTTGACAGTGGTTAGCATTATTTTTGGGCAATTAATCGATTCTGATAACTGAAGCAGCATTTCTAAAAAAAATGTTGTTGGAATCTGATTATATGGGGACCATCGAATCTGATTGAGCACCTTTAATAGTTAACTATATGAGTTAAATACACATAAGGCGACACCAATTTTTAAGTCCGGTTTACGAACACCTCCTACAACTTTTTTTCCATTTCATGAACCCAAAGAATTTACACGCATACTGATTTTCATGTGCTGTCACATCCGGTTCTGCTTATGATCATTTACAGATCCATAATTTCATGTATTTCATGACAAGAAATGTCTTGTTTGGTTCAGAATTTCATTTGAAAAAAAAAATTCACAATTTTTGTAAAATTTATGTAAAATTTCAAGATTTACTTGATATAAATTGGGTGGACAATTTTTTTTATTTTAATTTTTTTCCCTCCTGCATCTACTTTTTTTCTCCCCACATCAGCCCACATGTTTGTAAACCAGACTTAAAAATTGGTGTCGCCTAATAGACATTTAAACTTTGAAAATTGCAGGTTTTGCTCTAAATTTACACATTCCCATCTTAAAAAAATATTTTATTTCCTGTATCGCAATACACATGATATCATGATATGCGTATCATTGATAGTGTATCCCAATATAATGCATGAATTCGCTATGAATCATTACAGTCCCACAAAAAATGGGAACTGCAGTTATCTCTCAGTGATTTTAACTCAATAACCACATAGTAAATTGGAAGTTTTCCATGGAAATGTGTGTTGTCGATTAGTAGATCTACTTCGACTTGATTTTTTACTGTCGATTAGTCAACTATGAAAAACCCAAGCCATTTCAATACTAATGCAGTTTCTGCTGGTATTAAATCTTACTGTAGTAATATTTTTGTTGTAACCAAGTGAATTACTGCAGTGTTTCAACCACGGTAAACCGCATTAATTTTTCTCATGACCGCCTTTCAGCCAGATCATTCTTTACAGTACTTACCATGTACATGTACCATATGTTCTATTTGGGGATAGACCATGATATGTCACTTTGTGGGTTTAGTTTATAGAATTGGTGCAGTTGCACACTGCATCACTGCCTATTAAACTCATTGCAAATGGAGGTCTCTTAATACATTTACATGTGTATAGTTTCTCAGTGCAATTTGGCTTTTTGGATGAAAACCAAAACTCGATAAGTCCATACAATGGGGACAATTTGATTGAAATTTAAAGCAGAAATATAGCTTGGAGCAATTCATAGGGTCACAGAACCATTACCGCAATTATGTACATTATTACATGTACCTCAATCATATTTATGATGATTCAATGACAGCGTGTTAGACCGAGTGGTCATTACTAGTAGTCCGATGGGTTCGATTGTCAAGAAATTCAATAGTTTGAGGGTTCAATAGTCCAAAGGTTCAATGGTAACCGCGTTGAGAGTATCAATTACTGTACCGTAGTACAAAGTTATTTACTTGAGACATAACATGTATTGTCGATATACATGTACACAATGAATGTTTTATCCAATTGATATTTTATGAATACATCTACTCACAAGCCCCTGGAGAAAAATACAATAATACCAATATGGACTATACCAGTATACTCACCGTATAGTCTATATTGGTATTTCAGTTTTTTCCCCAGGGGCCTGTGTATGTAGATGTACTGATAGATGCTTTGGGGAAGATATTTTGTGTATAATTGGGTGTCTACTATGTTACCTACATGTACATGTAACTGTCACTATAAACTGGGCATGAAGATTACAACTTGGGAGACTATTATTATTGCGGCCTCATTGCAAATGGGGGCCTCTTGGACGGTACATGTGTATAGTTCTTCGTTGCAATTTGGATGAAAACAAAAAATCAGTGTCGATACAATTGGAACAATTTAAAGGACATTTACTAGTAAAGCAGAAAAATTACTTGGACCAATTCCTGAGGTCACATAACCATTAACTCAATCATGTAAAGTGCATTAGTCAGAGTGTTCATTACTAGTACATGTAGTTCGATGGGTTCGATTGTCAGGAAGTTCAATAGTTTGAGGGTTCAAATGGTCCAAGGTTCAATTGATGGTACATAGGTTTGAAAGAATCGATTGTGTTTTACAACACATTAATTTAGTCAGTTATATACATGTATGGTAATAGTATTACCCTCATACAAACTAAATTACCCGATACATAACATGTATTACCCATGAAAATATACACAAATTATTGCAATACTTATGCAATTTATAGTTTACGCATACATGTACTGATGCTTTGGGGGAGATATTTTGTGTGTAAATGGGTGGCTATAATTAGACTTAACATGACTGTCTCGCTATAAACTGGGCATGAAGATTACAAATTTTGAGACAATGTACACTCTATAATAACCAAACACCCAGGTTATCAGACTCTCGGACTAATGCACAGTACTCATGATTTCCGCTTGGATCTCACATATTTGAAAATAAAAAAAATTGTTAGGTGAATCAGCTACATGTACTTGTACAGGTACATGTACTTGTAAATGAAGTAAATTGAAAACATTGATGCACAATTTTCAGGTGGCATGCATGATTCATACCCCTCTGCTAATTTGGTAGTCGGGATTCATTTGCGCAGTTTAACCGGTATTCCGGTATTCAGGATTCAACAAAAAGGCTGGTTCGCAGCTTTTCTAGCACAAAATTAATTTTGTTTTACTATTTTCCAGCCCAAATGACATTTATGATGTAATTGTCCCCCGAAAATTTCGGGGGACTATTAAAATAGCCGGTGTCCGTCTGTCCGGAAATGGTTTCCAGATGATAACTTTAGTTTCGGTTATTAGATCAAAAGCAAATTTGGTATGTGAGTTTATCAGACCAAAATAAAGATCAAGTTCGAATATGGGTTTGCTCTGCCCATTTTTTGCGAGAGTTATGGCCCTTTTTTTACTTAGAATTACTCCGCCCATATTTCCGAGAGTTATGGTTCTTTTCGACTTAGAATCGTGTTAATTTCTGGTTTCCGGATCATAATTTTAGTTTGTGTGATCATATCTGAATCAAATTTAGTATGATAGTTTATTATTCACCATTTCATGGGACACTGGTTGGATTGTTCTGAAATGTAGTATCGGATTTAGGGTCCTTGATATTTTTTTCAGACAAGCTGATGCCCCAAATGAAGCCACTTTTTCGGGGGACACTGTGGCCGGATGTCCTTTTATTCAATCTATTATCTATAGGTATGTAGAAGTTATGGATACAACTTCAGCAAATACTAGTTCATGTATATGAAAACTATATTATTAGTGTAATATTAGTTTTCATTCAATATTTCCTTACTTGTAACTGGTACGCATGATTCAACCTTTTACATTAACTGGTATTGGGGCCAGGGAGGTGGGAGGTGGTGACACCTTCCATACTGGTGTATTCAATTGTGAGTGGCCTTTATGAGGGTGTTACCCCTCCTACCACCCATGAATACTGAATACCAGTTCACAGTTTTCTCACATTTGCTGAAATAGTATCCAAAACATCAACATATCAAGAGGTATTAGACTGAATTAGATAAAAATATATCACTTGGGTCTGTTTAGGCTGGAAAATACTCAAAATTTGTATAATTTTCTGCTACCGGTATTATATCTGCATACTAGCCTTTTTGCTGAATCATGAATGCCGGTCATATTACCGTGTGAAATCCTTGTACCAGATAACATTGGGTATGTATATAGCATACCACCTGAAAATGGCCTGAATATCGCATGCCAAAGCGGGATGGGGGTGTGTGTGACGCCCTCCTTGATCATAGTCTGTATTCTACAGGGTATGTTAACTGTTTCGAGTTGGTGCAATTAATGTGATTGTTTAATCTCTACCATCTGAAATCTATTTTTTATAGCATATTTTGCTATCTGATCAATTGATACTGATATAAAAAAAAGGATAAAGATGGTGTGTCTCTTTCCCAAATGTTCTGCTTACATGTACATTTGGGGGTTTATGAGTCAAATAATAATAGGCAACATGTCCTTCTAACACTAAGAAATAATGTGTTCTTATGAACCAGGACAAAATATGACTATTTCTGGAGCATTACAGCACACTATTACAAATATATATTTGTAAGCAGTGAGATAATGACAGGAAACATGTCCTTAGACTAAGAAATAATTTTTTGGTGTGTATTTCACATCACAGCTCATGTGTATACTCACATTAGTTTATGTCATTCAAAGGGAGAAACCCATTTAGAAAGTTTAAATGAGACAAAACTACATTCACTGTAGATGTAGTTGCAAGGTACAACATGTACATGTATACTGGTAAATGACATTGGAACTAAAATAATGATTTTTGTGTCCACCGGTATGTCATGTACCGGTATACATTGCAACTACATGTACATGTAACTTGCCTAACATACCATATACATATATGCAGAGGGAATTTGCAAGTGTTTTTTAATCAAAATTTTAACCCAACTCTTGTCAGTAAGTTTTAACCCATGCAGTTTAATGAGTTTATATATTTATGTATTACATGTGTTTCTATACATGTATTTTATCTTTAGTTAGTTTGTTGTCCTTGAATAAACTTGTATTGCTGCACAATCAGTTTCCTTAATGTTCTATTATACTAAAACAACTCCATTGATAACAATACCCCTGCATCCCATCCAAATCTACTTCATTGCCATCCTCATCATTTCACTTTGGTATCCCCACCCAGGTGTACGTTGGTGTTATTCACCCATGTGTTCCTTGGTGTTTCCTACCCATGTGTACCTTGGTGTTTCCCACCCAGTTGTACCTTGATGTTTTCTTACCCAGGTGTACCTTGGTGTTTTCTTACCCAGGTGTACCTTGGTGTTTTCCTGCCCAGGTGTACCTTGGTGTTTCCTTACCTGGGTGTACCTTGGTGTTTTCTAACCCAGGTGCATCTCAGTGGGAAATCCACGGCGTAAGAAAACACCAAGGTACACCTGGGTAAGGTTGGAAACATCAAGGTACACCTGGGTGGGGAACACCCAGGTAGGAAACATCAGGGTACACCTGGGTGAATAACACCATGGTACACCTGGGTGGGGGAAACACCTGGGTGAATAACACCATGGTATACCTGGGTGGGGGAAACACCCAGGTAGGAAACACCAGGGTACATCTGGGTGAATAACACCATGGTACACCTGGGTGGGGGAAACACCTGGGTGAATAACACCATGGTACACCTGGGTGGGGGAAACACCTGGGTGAATAGCACCATGGTACACCTGGGTGGGGGAAACACCTGGGTGAATAACACCATGGTACACCTGGGTGGGGGAAACACCCAGGTAGGAAACACCAGGGTACACCTGGGTGGGAAACACCCAGGTAGGGTACACCTGGGTGTGGTCACCTGGGTAAATACACCCAGGTTTATCCATACCAGGGGTTTTTATCCAGTTTCAGGTGGGTAAATCATGGTAAAACCCAGGTTTCAGGGGGTCTTGATGGTTGGTGGATATCTTGGTAGATAGATTTTTACCTGGGTTTCGGCCCAAAAAACCTGGGTGGATTTACCCAGGTACATTTTTATATGGGCATGACCCCAAATTGACAAACTATAGATGAGATGACTGTGGATCAAAGAGAAGTATAGTGTTTTCAGGCAGTTCTTGGGTAGCATTCGCTTTACCTTATTTATGGAATATAATGCATTGGATATTTTTTTACTTAGCATAGATATGTGATGTTTAAAGGTGAGATTCTCATCAATTATAATACCAAGGAATTTTAGAGATTGTTCAGATCTTACATTGCCTACTCGCGTTAAGGGCTTGTCGTTCAATTTTATTTTAAGATTATTCCATTTGAAATCATTACTAGTGGGATGTAATAACATGTATTTACTTTTTGATGCATTCATTGCTAATTTGTTGCTACAACACAAACGATTGATTTTGATCAATTCCGAATTAACTTGCTTTTCAATTTTCCGATAATTGTGGCCGGATATATGAAGAGTCGAGTCATCTGCAAAAGAGAGGAGATTTAAGCTTGTGCTATTGGGCATATCATTGACATATATAAGAAATAGAATGGGTCCTTGTATTTATCCTTGAGGCACACCACAGGTGATATTGAGTAAGTTTGATTTTTTATTTTCGATTTCAACATATTGTTGCCTCCCCATTAAATAGCTTTTGAACCAGTTTGAACCATGTTTTTTGTAATTCCTCTAATGCCATAGTGGTCAAGTTTTTGGAGAAGTATCTCATGGCTAATCGTGTCAAATGCTTTGGACAAGTCGATAAAAATTACTAATGAAATTTAAACGACAAAAGTCTTAAATAAAACAATAAGTTATTCACTCACATTATATGTACGTGATGGCAGTGTTCAGTCCGGCGTAACAAGGTACTGAACTCTGCCTTGCAGTTTGCATGCATGACCAAATTTCGGCTAAGTCGGACGTATATGGCGAAATTGTTATCAATGGGAGACAATCGTGACAGTAAAAACAAAAACCAGACAGTCAGGCGGACAGATAGACAGACAGGGTTTGAATTGGCAATAGCCACCCACCTGCATTGTCCAGTGGTTGACATTGGTATCCGGATATATTCAGCTGGTATGGATCACATATCTCACCCTGACCACACGGATTACCATAGCATTGGTGTGTTGGTTTCTGGGAAGAGAGGCGAATTGGGCCGGTATATACATATACTGGATTTTGATACAGCATGCAAATGTACGTGTAGATATGTGAATGTCAAAGTATATAGAAGCCCATTATTCACATTGTCGATCATGTATCTATTTTCGGTCATGTTTTAGTGAAACATAGCCATATTTACGTATAATAAATATATCCGCCATGCATGGAACAAATATTTACTACTATATATTCCAGTGTCGGCGTAACCGTTCCCATATAGGCAAATTCTACTTGGAAACACCATGCAGAAACGCTAATAAAGTTCCTGTCGGGAAGTACGGATAAGTATCGGGAAGATCGAATAAATCGGACAAGCAACGTACTGCATATAACACCTTTACTCTGAACTACATAATCACCATCTGACTTCAATAACACAAGCACATATTGTCACATTCACAGTTCACTCACGCGCATATAATAGTGCGTGCGTAATCACATACATTGTCTGTTGATCACTCAGCCACAGTTGTCACCTCGTCACATCAGCGTCCGATATATTCAGGGGCGTATCTAATCCCCGACAGTTCCCTCAGTTTATATTTGCTCTCAATGGCGATTATACAGTCTGCAAACGAATCTAACTATTTTTGAACAATTCCAAAAAGTCCACTCATAACCATTTGAATTGTTTTATTATAAATCGGCCAGCATGTTAGAGAAACGTGTAACAAAACGAAGAATCCGTTCTATTCCCCTTCTCCCCTCTATATTCCCCCTCCATTCTCATCTTCTCCGGAATTCTCGTCCTATTCTTAATTATCAAAATATCCCAGAACCAATGTAATATCCGCCCTATCAATCTACTGTCAGGCCCCGACATTAACGTAAAATCCCAGGATGGATTATATATACATTTAACAGGGATCGTTGATCATACATGTGGAGAATGACAAACGAAAGGTCGTGTGATTACTGTCGTTCTCCCTTTCTACCAGATCCATAACAAATTATCATATCCATTATAACAATTCCTTATGTATTTCTATGTACACTTTATTGTCATGTAACATAATTATATACCTCAGGGATAAATAAACAATGTTTAAACCAACACATATTGAACAGTGAAAAAGCGGGGGCGTTTTAAAATTTCAAATATTTGGAAAGCGTGAGGTACCAGTTTGATAATCCCATATCAAACGGGGTACAATTTCCCGCACCTGGACTCCGGACCTCTGGCTACGCCCCTGTTGTTTCATTGTTCAGTATGTGTTCCATAGCGGATAAATGTATATATTATGATATATTTCGTAAATACGGTTAAATTGATCGCATGCTTCGAAGTGTGGTTGTTTAATAAGAAAACGTACCAATGTGGCTTTCTCTGCATTTGTGATCGATGGGTCCCTCGGGACGTCTCTGGTTCCGGCGCCTAGCAGGTAACACATCTTGTGACGCACGCCAAACGCAACCTTTGTGCATGGAGCTGCCAATTGCATAGAATGAAACGCTAACATAGAAATGCCCAGTATAGAATAAAACTAAACGATCATTTTAGAATAAAGCAGAGTGTTATGACATATGTTAAAGCCACGTTACGGGCTGGAGCTTCAAATTATAACCAGTAAATATAACATATTATTTGAGTCCCAGACACCGCCGCATTGAAATAAATGGCCCGCATTGGAATAAATGGCCCGCATTGGACGTTTTATTTCGATTCGTGTTATCATGACCAAAACAATATTTTAAAAAGCACGTTCATACGTACTAAGCACTACTTGCAACATGCATGAACTCTTAAAGGCACGGGCGGCGTTCGTTGCAGAAATATTCATATTTGTTCAAATCGTCATCAACAGAAGGAATATTAAAATATATATAGTTTTGTTCATATGCCAAACATAATCAGCGCGTAAATAGTATATTGTCGTCAACAAAAAACGCTCTTTATGTTTACCATATCCGATTCTAAACAAAAGCCAGATTCCGTAACGTTTTTTGCTTTTGTTTACATAACAAAGGAAAAAACATTTGACAATAACATACTGTTTATGCCATATTTCTGATTGGTATAAGAACAAGGTCTGTCTATATTTAATTATTCTTTCTGTTTATGGCGGTTTTTGACGGAGGTGAATATTTGCACAGCATACCCACCGCCAACGCCGCCCGTATCTTTAACAGATCTTTGTAATGGATAGATTGACGTTTTATTATGACTTTTGATATTACAAAACAAAATAAGTAAATTCAGTTGAACAAAATAATTTTTTCTTTCTTTTCAATTTTGTGTTGGTACCGGTATATTTGTTTTACCAACAAGTCCATAAATATTGAGCATTAACTGCAAAATACATGAAGTCTTCACATATCTCTGTAATATGTGAAGAGTGCAGGACTATCATGTACACACATAATGACAGAACATTAATTAGATGACTACATTGAAGAAAATGATTAGCTGATCATCATAGTGATGTGATAGTTGTGTATTTATTGTAAGTCCAGAATAATTGAAAGGCATTGTATTAGGGGAAATTTATGAACACATGCTATAACGGAGAGGTGTTCATTTATAGACTTGAATAAAGAATCGAACCCGAGACTTCCAACCAAGAACATAAAACCATTTAATCGTCAATGTTTAAACCAAACTCGAATGAAGAATCGAGACCTAGGCTTCCAACCACGAACATAAAACCATTCAATTGTCGATAAGCTAAACGTGTGTTCAAATAATCCATTCAATCGTCAAAATGTTTTATGTGTTTATGCCAATATGGCAAAGATGATGTCAGACCTGATAACTTACGACAAGGTACGCAACGCCACACCGCGCGGCCCTTCGAGATACAATACCAGCGTGATGGGTCGACTGTCAACTGGAAGGTGCGAACACACGGCTATTTACAAGTCAACAAAAAAGGTTAGGATAGTAGAACGGCGGATTATTCATCTGTTATGTAAATGTTTAAACACGCGATAAAAGTATAAGGCGTATGTATCTAATTTTTTTTTTAAGTAGTTACACACACATATATATATGTAGTATAAGGTTATCGCTGCCCGCTAGATGAGTAGTTACACACACATGTAGTTAAAGGTTATCTTAGTCTATTATACGAGTAGTTACACATACATTAGTTAAAGGTTATCGTATAGTCCGCTGGACAATTGTTACACACACAAAACATTCAATCGTCAAGATGCAAAACATGTGTTCAAATAATTACCTCTGTTTTATCCTGCTGGTGAAAATCTTTATTTGAATATATCCTATTTAAATGTTATGATGTTTCTTTTGATTGTCCATTCCAAACGTTGGCATATACATCTTAGTTCTGATTCAATTATTCATTTAAGGAGATGCGCAAATGGAATGTATAGATCTTGGCCAGATAATCGCAGATGGATATAACCTTACCCGCACACTCATGTTAGACAAATCTTACACCACATTATCTTCGCGCAGCAAGTTCTTTGTAAACTAAATGTAGGCCTGTTATACTTATAACCGAATCCACTTCCAAATTCTTCACATTTAAAACAACATCAATATTGATTTGTATCTACATGTATAATGTTTGAGTGGACAATAAATATTAGTAGACTAAGGTATATTTCACAGAAAGCATAAAAGCCTCAGACCACTTTTACTTCTAAATTTACTTTTCTTCTGAGTGTTACATTTTACCTTAAACAAAATTGTGTAGAAACAACACCTGCCATAAATGTGTCGTTGGAATATTCTCAACATGAATATGTGAGTATATTATAGTTAGTAGATAAGATGTGTTCTATTTGAGACACAGACCTCGTAAAAAATATTAAAAATCTGGCAGCCGCATTAAAACTTTGTGCTACACAATTATTTGCTGTTCAGTTTTAACACAAACACAGTGTGCAACATATTTTAAAGCTGCTGCCAATGTTTGTTCTGTGGTAACCTTTACGAGTTGTGTACCTCCAATAAAACTCATCTCATCTAATAACTATGATACATTCACATATTCACTTATATTCAACGTTGATGAATTCAACCGACATATATATCATGTGCCATTTCTAGACAACTTTGTTTAAGATAAAATGTAACACATATTGTGTAGCATTTATACACATTTATCCTAGGAGCGTAGCGTTGGTGTCGGATTAATGCCTACTTTGTTATTACGATGGCCACATACACATTTATAATAAGGACATGTGATGACCGTGATAGCTGACCTTAATCAAGAGTTTTTCGACTTGCGTTATGACGACATAAATGCGAGAGTGCCCCACGATATATGTGAGATGTAACCCGTCATGGGATATGCACTTTGAAATTGTAAATAGTCCTAACAGTAAGCATTCATAAAAAAAATTATTATGATTGATTAGATTTTTGATAAAAAAAATTCTCGTCGATTGTCCCATTCTAAATATACTAGATGATAAAAAAACAAAAACGATACGAATTTAACTCGCAACAAACTAATAACATCATACAATAATATACCTGATTCTCTTGTACGAGAGACTATTGTGTGGCATACCATAATATGCTATAAGTTGTGTTTGTTACAAATTTATTTGTTTGTATATAGTCGTCAAATTGTGTACCATGTGCTCAACCTGTATAATGTTATACTGTATGTAATTATAAATCTTCATGTCTGGAGGAAAATTAAAGAATATATATTAGGTCTACTCTGAAGTTACAATGGTCATGTGCACAGTTATAATGTACACATTATCTTCTTAAATTTCTACAAGTATATAAGTTAGCTCTAAAACACAGTGCCAATAAGTTTTTCACAAGATTTACTTGTTTACCTCTGTTTTATATACCATAATTTCATTGACCGAGTCAAAATTATCTTATGTTATCTACCATACCTGTGTATGCACAAAATGTTTGGCACCGAAGAATATTCGGAATTATCCTTGCATAGAAATATGTCATTCCGCTAGGTGGCGTTTCCTCCAATGTAGGCACAAGGCATTCTTGACTAAGTACATTCAAAACCGCACAGAAAAGGACCAAAGCGGCAACAGCAGCAAGCAGACGTGACATGTGCATTATTCCACCTAGAGCTAAAACATCGCACAATAATTATACAATGATGTGGCTTAAAGTATCATCCGACTGATACTGGGTGGAAACATAAACTGATGGATGATATATGTGACACAGCCTGGATCCCCAGATAATTATTGCTGGTCTCTATGACATTCTATTATTCACTGAATCGATCATCAGTGACCATGGCGGCCTTCCGCACAGAGGGCGTGATTTGGCGGACACAGTCTCTTTGTTTAGATTCGAACATTTTGTCCTAATGGCCAATTAAGATAATGATTCGACAGTCAAACGCTGCAACTCGATATTAGAAACCTTGACGGCTCCGTATTTTCGTGCCAACAAATTCCCCACTGATACCTCTTATATATGAAGGATCTACATATATAGTTTGGATGTGACCAGATTATTTAACAGCTGAAATTGTAACAGCCAGATCTCAACAGCTTTATACGAACAATTATACCTGTTTTGAAATCCGACTGGATAAATTCTAGGTCGTGCCATGCGTGAATTATTAGCTCGTTAGAGACTCTGTTATATATTGTACGATCATATACCCGCAAATTTGCACGTTATGGTGTACAGGCGTCTCGTCGGAGAAAACAATATGGCTCAAGAAATATTAACGGACCATGCACATAAAATGCACCTGTACCACAGCTAACTACATGATAAGTCAAATATATGTAGTGCCATATGTAGCGATGCTACGGAAATTTACCTGTGAATACCATACACTTATCTCACAAGAATCAATCATACAGGTATTTGAATGCAAATTCCAGTAGCACAGTTACAATTGGAACCACATATATTTTTCACTTCTCATGTCGTTAGCATTTGATATGCATGTTTCCGTTTATATTCTGGCAGCATATCGTGTTCTACGACGAACATGCCTGCAACACATTCCATGCCAACTTGCGAGTGACGAACTTTGTTTGAGGAGAAACTTTTTTTTTGTACGGAGGGAAGTTGTGTCCTAGTTTAGCAAGAACTTCTATTAGCCCAAGTGTTTTAGCAGACCCCGTCATGTCTGTTGGGGAATAGTTTGGGTGTATACCTAAAATGCTGATTCAGCTGCTGATCAGCAGGTTACCAACTGAAATGCTAATCAGCAGATTCCCCGAACGCAGTTTAACTCAATAATAATGACGTTAGTCGGGTATAGGTTATACACATGACCTGTAATCGATGGGCCATAACAAAATACAGGTATGTAACACCATTTGACCGACCGACACCACCCCAGTTCAGCAGTTCAAAATCACGTTCAACACTCTATCAGGGACAGTTCAGCAGATTCTCCTAATCTAAGTTTAACTTATTTTTAACGAAATTAGTTTGGTGTATTTTATGCAAGTGACTTGTAATCGATAGACCAGAACAAAATACATTGAGTGAACACCATTTGACCGACCTCCGCCACAGTTCAAAATCTAGTTCAGCACTTTAAAATATCGGGAACAGTTCAGCAGATGCCCCCAAACACAGTTTAACCTACTTTTAACGAAGATAGTCGAATATAGGTTATACATGACATGTAATCATAACCAAATACAGGTATAGATAACAACATTTCACCGACTTCCATCCCAGATCACCAGTTCAAAATCCCGTTCAGCACCTTATCGGGAATAGTTTAGTTGGATAGTTGGGTATAGGTTTTGCAAGTCATTTGCATAACATATACCCGACTAATTTCGTTTCAAAATCAGTTAAACTGAGTCTGGCAGAATCTGCTGTGCTGAACGGGATTTTTAACTGTTGAACTCGGGTGGAGGTCGGTCAAATGGGATGCCCTCCATGTATTTGGTTATGGCCCATCGATTGCAAGTTATTTGCATAAGATATACCCGTCTATCTTCGTTAAAAATCAGTTAAACTGAGTTTGGGATAATCTGCTGAACACCCCCAGATAGAATGCTGAACGGGATTATGAACTGGTGAACTGTATAGGTCGGTCAAATGGTGTTACATCCCTGTACTTCGTTATGGCCCATCGATTACAAGTCATCTGCACAACATGTACCCGACTATCTTCGTTAAAAGTCGGTTATACTGCGTCCGGAGAATCTGCTGGATAGCCCCATATAAAGTTATAAACGGGATTTTCACCTGCTGAACTGGGGGTGGTCGGTCAAATGGTGTTCCCTCCATGTATTTCGTATTTGTACATCGGATATATAACATTCGCATACATATCATTGGTGGAGGTCGGTCAAATGGTGTTACATCCCTGTATTTCGTTATGGTCCATCTATTGCAAGTCATTTGTATAACCTATACCCGACGATATTCGTTAAAAGTCGGTTATACTGCGTCCGGGGAATCTGCTCAACTGCCCCAGATAAAGTTCTAAACGGGATTTTCAGCTGCTGAACTGGGGGTGGTCGGTCAAATGGTGTTCACTCCATTTATTTCGTATTGGTCCATCGGTCACATATCATTCGCATACATATCATTGGTGGAGGTCGGTTAAATGGTGTTACATCCCTGTATTTCGTTATGGTCCATCTATTGCAAGTCATTGGCATAACCTATAACGGACTATCTTCGTTAAAAATCGGTTAAACTGCGTTCGGGGTAATCTGTTGAATTGTACCTCGATAAAATGCTGAGCTGGGTTTTAAACTGTTGAACAGGGGTTGAGGTCGGCCAAGTGGTGTTCCCTCCGTGTATTTGGTTATGTCCATCGAATACAACTAATTAGCATAACATATACGCCCGACTAATTTCATTAAAATCAGTTAAACTCAGTTTTGGAGAATCCGCTTACTATATTCGTTAAAATCGGTTAAACTGCTTTCGATGAAATATGTTGAATTGTACCTCGACAAAGTGCTGGGCGGGATTTTGAACTGTAGAACTGGGGTGGGGTCGGTCAAATGGTGTTACATCCATGTATTTCGTTATAGTCCATCTATTGCAAGTCATTTGCATAACCTATACCTGACTATCTTCGTTAAAAGTCGGTTAACCTGCGTCCGGGGAATCTGCTGAACAGCCCCAGATAAAGTTCTAAACTGCTGAACTGGGGTGGAGGCCGGTCGAATAGTGTTATCACCCTGTATTTTGTTATGACCCATGGACTACATATCATTTGCAAAACAGATACCCAACTATCTTCATTGGTGGAGGTCGGTCAAATGGTGTTTATACGTCCCTGTATTTCGTTATGGTCCATCTATTGCAAGTCATTTGTATAACCTATACCTGACTATCTTCGTTAAAAATCGGTTAAATTGCGTTCGGGGGAATCTGTTGAATTGTACATCGACAAATTCCTGAGCGGTATTTTGAACTGTAGAACTGGGGTGGGGGTCGGTCAAATATATACCTATACCTATACCTGACTATCTTCGTTAAACATTGGTAAAACTGCGTTCGGGGGAATCTGTTGAATTGTACCTCGACAAAGTGCTGAGCGAGATTTTGAACTGTATAACTGGGGTGGGGGTCGGTCAAATGGTGTTACATCCCTGTATTTCGTTATGGTCCATCTATTGCAAGTTATTTGCATAACATATACCTGACTATCTTCGTTAAATATTGGTTAAACTACGTTCGGGGGAACCTGTTGAATTGTACCTCGATAAAGGATTTTGAATTGTTGAACAGGGGTTGAGGTCGGCCAAGTGGTGTTCCCTCCATGTATTTGGTCATGGTCCATCAAATACAAGTCATCAGCATAAGATACACCCGACTAATTTAATTAAAATCAGTTAAACTGAGTTTTGGAGAATCTACCCCAGATAAAGTCCTGAGCGAGTTTTTGAACTGCTGAACTGGGGTGGAGGTCGGTCGAATAGTGTTATCACCCTGTATTTTGTTATGACCCATGGACCACATGTCATTTGCAAAACAGATACCGAACTATCTTCGTTAAATATCAGTTAAACTGAGTTTGGGAGAATCTGCTGAACTGTTCCCGATAAAGTGCTGAACGGGAATTTGAACTGTTGAACTGGGATAGAGGTCGGTCAAATGGTGTTCCCTCCCTCGAAGTATTTTGTTACGTCCCATCGATTACAAGTTATTGGCATAACCTCTCCCCGACCAACTTCATTATAGTTGAGTTAAACTGCGTTCGGGAATTTACTGAACTGCGCAATATGAAGTGCTGAACAGGAATTTGAACTGTTGAACTGGGACGGAGGTCGGCCAAATGGTTTTCCCACCACCAGCTTACTCCCACTCCCTTATACGTGCCTGGAATATTGTTTTACCTTGTGGTGAATGGAATATTTTCCCGAATCTACCGGTAATACATGTATACATATCTTAAATTGGGCAAAATAATTCTCACATTTGTCAAGTTCCGGCGATAACGATTGTCTTGTTTCTTCTTCTAAAGTGATTATGACTTCTAAGACTTCATCATGCTTTTCCGCGACATAACGAGTGTGTATATTAGTCATTTGTGTATTTATACATTGTGGGGTATATGTTCAGATAATAATTGCGTATGTTTCTTTATACATTGTGGGGAATATGTTCAGATAATAATTGCATATTCGGTGATACTTCGCGTTTATTTGATCATGTGATAAAAGGTATCTCAAACTCGTTCTATTTGTAGCGGTCGCGTTGTAAATATAGAAGGCCGATGACTTCTCTGATCGAGAGGTCTAGATCTCTTGGTCACGGTCGTTAGACGCTTTGTGTGATCACCGAAGTTAAGCAACGTCGAGTCCGGTTACTACCCGGATGGGTGACCGGTGGCCTGAAATTTCGGGTGCTGCCAACTTCCGGTGCGACTCCCGCACTTCTCTATCTCGTTATGTTACATATTTTATGCAGACTAGACAATTTTATGGTTAATTCAACATATATTTTTCTATTGATACACACATTATCCGCCATCTATGACCGATAATTATGTTTCAAATGAACTACCTAACGTCAAAAAGTGTCTACTATTTATAATAAAATCGAAAATGAGTCGGAATTTCTATTAAATTTATCGGGGTGAGAGCAAGCTATGGTCGCTATCCCATTGATGGAACATTCCGCTTTGCGAAATTATGTTTTGAATGGTGGATATCACCATTTAACTGGGAGATATATAGCTTCACCTGAGGGAAGATATGTTCATTTATCAAAACCGCAATTCTCCGGCTTGGTGATACCCTCGGGTTTGGCGATACCACGTACACGGGGGGGGGGGTGAACATGTTTGTGTTTGTCACGGTACCGACCTGTGTTCTGTGCTTACTTTCTATCTGGTCTGTATTGCCGGTTTATTACAAAGATCTGCCTATAACAACCTGATCATTATAACGCAAATGAATAAATGGCTCGAGCCATAAACTCATCCTTATTATAATTATGTTATTTACATCGTTCATAGAGCACATGAGTGTACATGTATTTTGCACTCATCCATGGCTCAAATTCATTCATTTGTTTCATATATTCTGTTGAGTATAATAAGAGATGGACCCGTAAATGGTCAGACTTGGTGTACAGCACCCCTTTATGTGGGCCTTTAAATTACTGATAAAGTACCTTCGATATTGTGCAGAACAACCGTAAAATGTTAGTATAATTTATGAGGTGAATGACGACTCTGCGACCATTGCCTCCGCGCCTATATAACTTTCGCTTCTGCGTCCAATTCGAGCCGTATCACGTGTGTCTAGTTTGGTTTGGCTTCAAATTTCTATATTGGACCGTTAAAATATAGTAATATAGTGCGCCACTATAATGTTATTGCCACGTCATGCCAAAACTGTTAACAATTTCACCAGTGACTCCTAATATAGGGTATTGTAACACACATGACGTCCATGACCCCAGCATACATGTACTCCTGATACATGTGTGATACTACAGTGCATGTACATGTAGTACCACGGTGGTTATCATGGGTAGTATATGCATGTATTTGCGAACGCTAAAAAGCGCGAGTAACATATTCGGACAATGCGCGGTGCATCAGGGCATGCTCCTCCGAGATAATAAGTAAGGTGGTAGCGATTTTGATAACATTTATGAGGGTTATTAAAACCATCCTGCTATATGTCCAGTGGTCACATGTATAAATCTCTCATTTGTGTAATTTATGCTGCGAATAATGATTAATGTATATATACTCTGTTGCTCAATATCCGCTACATGTATTGATTTGGATGTGAGGATAGAACATATATGGATCCAATGAGACGTTGAGTACCGACATTCCAGGATGTCAACTTGAGAATAAGTATTTAATTGGGCGATTAAGCCGTCTTACCAGCTTCAGACTTCAACAATGAGCATGCCAGTGTTGGCTTGAGTCACATAAAACTCGCAATCCACAAACGCACTGCGAGATAGTTCTAGTCGGCACCGAGCAGCACCACCACATCGTACATGTATGTTTACTGGGTGTCGAATACGAGTTATCTCAAACCCATAATTGGCCAATTAGTTTTTCACGAGTATATATGTTCCTGTTAGATAGATAGAGAGAGAGAGAGAGAGAGAGAGAGAGAGAGAGAGAGAGAGAGAGAGAGAGAGAGAGAGAGAGAGAAGAGAGAGAGAGAGAGAGAGAGAGAGAGAGAGCGAGAGAGAGAGAGAGAGAGAGAGAGAGAGAGAGAGAGAGAGAGAGACGAGATCATCCACAGTGTATTACAAGTACGCAATTACCCAGTACGTTTTAATCACACTTAGTCATCACCTCCTACGACAGAGTCCGATATACTTGCCAATATACACAATAAGGGGACGTAATGATGATATATGAATGGCCTCAGGTAATGGTATAAACTGAAGTATCTCATAAGGGTTAATTAAAATACATGTATGGTCCCATGAGGGTTAATTGAAATATGGTCACACCCAGATAGGGTTACTTAAAATATAGTCACATGAGGGTAAATTAAAATATGGTCACACGAGGGTTAAATAAAATATGATCCCATGAGGGTTAATTAAAAAATGGTCCATGTAGGGTTAATACAAATATGATCCCATGATTGTTAATTAAAACAGTACCATGATTGTTAATTAAATTATGGTCCCATAACTGATCAGGGTTAATTAGTAAATGGCACCACGAGGGTTAATACAAATATGGACCCATGGGGGTTATTTAACATATGGTCAAATTAATGTCAATTAAAATATGGTAACATGGGGTTAATTAAAATAAAAAATATGGTGTCATCAGTGTTGATTAACTACGGTCCCATGGAGTTAAATACATATAGTCCAATGAGTGTCAAAATATGGTCCAATGAGGACTAATTAAAATATGCCAAAACCCATGAGGATCAATTAAAACATGTCACAGGAGGGTTAATTTCTTAACATTGTTCAATTCATATAGCATTCTGATATATGCTGCGTACACAGACATAAAACGATGTTAGAATAAGATATACATGGATTCCGCATACAAAGAAATGGAAAAAAAGACTAAATTTCACTAAACGTCAATATGTACAAATAGCACGAATGAGTAACGTGTGAATTCGTTAATAATTACAATCAAAATTCATTTAGAATATAACATGCAGATATTTACCGCGTATAAATAAATGAAAAAGTTCACTAAACGATGTTAAATAACATGTTAAAATGTCTTATACCATCCTCAAATCCCCATGCAATATAATAGTAGATAGCATTTCGATTTATGTCAAGTGAAAATAACAAAGCAGGTTAAGCAACAATATTTACACTCACACTTGCATTCGTATTGTGGAACATGAATGCATGACGTTGGTTGGTCGAAATTACGTCACATGACGTCGCGCGCTAACCCCAACTTGCATCCATTTTTGTGTAGACGCAACTTGCACCGAGCCACGATCATAACATTGGAAATGGCCGCTTAAAACTCTTTTAATCTGCCAGTTGACTCGATTAAGTGTAAATATAAGTAATGGATGTTGATTGTGTTGCGTTCCATAGAGTATGGATGCAAGTTGGTGTGACATTTTTAAGTGTGGAACGCTTTCCCGTTCCACACAAAATGTCAGTCAACTTGCATCCATACTCTATGGAACGCAACACAATCAACATCCATTTCTTAAATAGAAACACACAGCGCGCAGTGCGTTAAGTGTTAACGCGGGAATTCCCATCCCAAGTCGACGCCCACTTCTCACCGTGACCAACAAGCCATGGTTCAATAAAGCATGTCGACATGTGTACACGCCGATCTAACCGCAAAGACTTTAAGCGATACGCGAATATATATCGCGATCGACGAGATGCTACCTCAAAAAGACCACAACAATAATTATTGTCAAACTTCGTTACACGGTTCGAGTACGAAGTACGAACATACTCAAGTGCCTTTCTAATCACATCTTTCGGGTACGAAGATATCCAAGTACATTTTTATTCATATTTCACACATTCGTCCATACACCCATTGACAAGTGAAAAAAGTTAACGATCACAGAAAACACCACAATGAATCAACACTATAACTAACTGAACTCATATGACCACAGGCCGTGGTCCACAATGCCATTTATTGTATGTGGAATCATTGTTTATTGCTAGATATTTATTTAGCGTCTAGAATATATTAATCCCTGTATAATTACCTCCCAAAAGCTTGTGGTCAGACTTCATGAATAATAATTTTGTTCTGATCATTTCATCATACTTTATATTTCTATCAACATTTTTCTTGTCTGGAATCTTTTTCTTAAGTCACTATTGTTTGCTGAATATTTGTGGTGACAGACCTTTGCATAATTTATAACCGCATTGCCTATTGATAACCGATCATTCATGTTTTCCATCATACATGTATGTGTACACATACTTCTAGTCACTTTATATATAAATATATGTTATTTGCAAGTGTTCCCATGCTTACGTTCATACGCTGGCAAGTTTGCACGGTATGTTACATGCGGGTATTTCGTCATAGAAAACCACATGGTGCCAGAATATGAACGGAACCCTACACATAACATGCATCTGTACCAAAGTGAAAGACACGAGAAGTAACATTTATCTAATTCCACTTGTAACAGTGCTAGTGTTATTTGCCTTCAAATACCTGTATAATTTATTCTTGCGAGATAATTGCATGATATTTACAGGCAAATTCCGGTAGCATCGTTACTAGTGGAACTTCAGAAATTTTACTTCGCACTTAGTTAGCTGTAGCACATATGCACTTTATGTGCTTGTTTCCGTTCATATTATGGCACCATATCGTGTTCTACGACAAAATGCATGCAAAGCATAGCGTGCAAACTTGCCAGTGTATGAACGTACCTGTATGATTTATTCTTGTGAGATTATGGTATGCTATCTATAGGAAAATTCCGTAGCATCGCTACAGGTGGAACTACATAGATTTTACTTCTCACGTAGTTAGCTGTGGTACTTATGCATTTTATATGCATGGTTCCGTTCATATTCTTTTTTTTAAATTATTTATTCAATTTTTATGTATATTATGTATATGTGGTATTGTATACATAACACAAAACATATACTGACATAATACTACGAGATGGGGAGGGTGGGGTTACTGGCACTCCAACTTTTCTCTCTCTCTCACTTAAACAAAAATATGTCTATACTAATTGTTCGGTGCTAGTGGTTCTATATTAATTTCTAAATAAATTAGTTCAATAAAGTTACAATTGAAAAGAGTAAATGTTAAGATATTAGAACTGTCCCGGGAGACTCTCGTTTTAGTGGATAATTGATCTCGTTTTGATTGTATGAATTTTTCTGTTCTCAGCAAGCAGTTATTAAAAGTTTAATATGTTCCCATTCATTTTGGAATGTTGGCATTTGATCACGCTGAAGTGCTATATATCTGCCTGCGTGGTATCTCCGTTCATGTTCTGGCATCATAGATTTCTACGATGAAATGCCTGTAAATATTAATGTGCAAACTTGCCAGTGTATAAACGTATCCTAACACGTTATTGTTAGAAGTATAATTTGAAGTAATTGTCTAAAAAAAACACTTAAAAATAACTCTTTCTTTTAAAGAGATTTAGTTATAATTGGGCTTTAAAAACTGTCAAGCTTTTGTTTTATCCCATGTGATGTAAAACAAATTAACTAACATTATTTAAATGGCCATTAATTTAATGTAACAATACTGTGTATGTAAACCAAATACATTCAGTTCAAAACAAATAGAACACTCTTGGTATTTTTAGAAAGGATAAAGAGAAATTTGTAATACTATTTGAGATGTCTTGATAAAAATCTTTCATTTGTATACATCTATTGTCAGCAAAGAGTATTTTCGTGAGTATGTGTGTGGTATATAAACATAACACTAATTTTTATTCAGCCTGTGAGTGTGTTGTAACCCTGTACATTTCAACTTATTTTAATTATATTGTCACTTTAATTGTTATAAATACGTGTAGGTACAATGGCTGTTTCTATAAACATTTTATCATCTTACCATAAGACATGTTTGTTTGATTAAAGCTTTCATTTATATTTATTTCATCAAGAATCTCTCTGCTTGCCTTATTCAAGATGATCAAAAGATGGGGTCCCTGAAACCGTGTGCATGGTAGTGACGTGTAAGAATTTGAATGTTATAGTAACAGACAGGAGGTATGTCCTCGGTCCGATTTCAGCTGCATTATACTATTTCTGTTGTGTGCCGCATTGTTAAATGCTTTGATAATGACAATTATCCACTTATCTACCTGGGCCACATTATTTACTGACCATCGAGTGTGTTTGAGATTATTATTTCACACGAACTGTATGTAATTTTACATGCTAACATTCATGTTGGTCGAAGAGTTAGGTTTAGTTACTATGACATTTTAACATACACCTCTTTAGATTACATCAATGATAATTCTTCTGGCCTGTAATAATGTATATCATGAATATCTAGCTTAGTATAGTTAGTATAAATTTTATGTTGGCAAACTGATAATTATATGAAAGTGTAACAATTCTGTTATACCATACCTATTTAACTGACAATTTGACATATTTTTGTTTATATTTGTAAAAATATAAAACTTATTGAAAAGAGTTTGTACACACGGCGCTATTTGTTAACAGATTTCATCTAATTCCTACTGTGATTTAAAAATTTGTTTTCATTTCATCTGTTCGATCATTTATTTTTTGATAGTTTATGATATCATTCTTATTGTGATTTACAAATTTTGCCTTCATTCCATTCTTTCATCAATACTTTTGTTTACAGAGTATATCTTATCTTACCAAGTGGTTTAGCAGCTCCCCATATTAGAAACAAATGTAGTCTAATTCTCACGGTGATATGCGATTTTTCCCCCTGTATTAAATGCGATTCATCAACCCTGTATTTAAACATTCTCATGCCATGCCTTTAATGTCTCTCAGTTCTACAGTGTGGCATGCGGAAAATAATTAGTACTTTGGATTGATAGGTAATACCGAAGTAACTGCCAATCCCATGTGTGTGTTTATTTTGGTTAACTATGAAACAAATTGAAGACTTTGTACACAAAGTGTCATATTTAACACACATCATCTAATTCCTTATTTGATTTAGATGATTTACCTACATTCATGTGTTCCATCTCTTATTTTTATCCGTAATTGTTGTCATTGTCATTGGGTTATTCCAAAATGTTGTTTGATTGATTGATTGTTTATTTGCAAAGCCAACATTTAAGTTGGAACATAGCCAAACATATATACATATATACAAACAAACAATTTATACAAACAATTTAAACGTTAACAATTATCATATCATATTTCCGTAACAAATTCACCATAATATAATGACTATACACAGCACGTATACATACGATTCATTAACAATTACCTTGCATAATTATGCAATTTCCAATTTATGGATGTGTCGCATTATATATATATATATATATATATATATATATATATATATATATATATATTGTACACACATATGCATACACATACATATACACATACATATATATATATATATATATATATATATATATATATATATATATATATATATATATATATATATATAGTTTGAAAATTAAGAAAGGTATCCGTTCATTGTTGAATATTTATTACATGTATGTACAAACAGCTATACCGGTTTCGGCACATCTTGCCTATTATTCAATAGCTTGGAGTCACTGATGAAAAATGTGTACTCATTTTAGAGCCTGTAAGAGATATCATGGTGAATCACGTGATACATATATTTGATTAAATTAAATTATACGAGGAACCTCATTAAATTGTTATGGCCTTGGTACGTAGAGAGACGTGCTCATATGTGCGTTCCTAACGGCGCGTGTATCATTAAACGCTTGGACATAATGGTAATTTAATTTCTGTTTGATAGCGTTTATAGTCCAGGCACATTAGACATAAAAATGAGAAAGTAAGGAAAAAAATCGGAGAAAGCTGATTTTTATATATGTTTCCGGGACACACATTGCGGATAAAGTGTGAAAAGTCCCCGCGAATCCGAGTTGAGCTTTTTTAGTTATAGCGTTTTTTTTATGAAAAAAAAATTGAAAAAAAAATTCGACCCAGCTCCATATTTCTCATTCTTATTCGCCTTTGTAGGGTGAGAATCATAAATATCGTGCTGAATTATATTGAGAATACATATCCCCAACAGAAAATGCCAACTTTGTACCAATCCTCACACTCAATGGTGAAATATTCACGAAAATGTACAAAATTACGAAAAAAAATTTAATTGTTTTCATACACACAACGGTACACAACGTCCATTAAATCCAATTACGACTACTTTGGGAGTTAAATCATATATCAAAAATTGCAGAAAAGCAGTGGCTTTATAATGATATATAACAATAGTCATTTATTCCATAATGAACTGGTGAAACGTGTGAAATATTAACCATACCCCCTAAACTCAAATTCAAACGGCATCGACTTTTCTCATTCAATTTCCTGATGAAAGTCGTTCAAGGCTATTTTGCATCAAAAAGAGCGTTGTTCGCCTACACTCAAGATGCATTGGCATGTAATGTGTGCACGCCCTTTATAAACAAATTTGTTACGACAACGCTCTTTAATTCCGCATTCCAGGTCTGTCCATTGCACAATTTGCTCTGTTCAGTATTGGACACTCCGCATTTGATGCCTAGATATTGAAACCAATGATCCCTTGATAGATACATATGTAATTTTGCCTGTTGTTGATTATTAGAGTCTTGTGTTATTTGTAGAACTGATCAGTTATGTTGTTGGCATATCACTTAGCGTTACCTGTTGATACCTTACGGTGACAACGAAGCAGGTCCGCACATTGATATCTGTTCTGTGGTATTGTACTTGAGTTTATTGTGTCTATCATCTTTTTTCTGTTGTGACTTTGGCAATGGATAAATGTATCAAATGTAACGATGAGTTGACCGGCTCGTCCGGAATAACTACACTTGGTGAGCGGGGTATAGAAAAGTTGGTTGCTGTAAGCGTCGAGCTTGGCGATAATCTTTTTGCCGGTTCGAAGAAACCCACAGTTGGTGAGAAAATTCACAGATTCTGCTACAAGAATTATACACGGGAAAGTTCTGTAAGAAAAAGTAAGAGAATGTCTCTAGATGCAGCTGAATCTGACGAAGCTGGTCCATCTATGACAAAAAAATTGCGCTCTGATCAAGATGCTTTCAATTTTAAACTCCATTGTCTGTTCTGTGGAGAATCCGCCGACAAACAAACTCATATACCCGTTCAACGTAGAAGAGAAGTCCACACCGTTGAAACATTGACTCTTGTTGATAGTATCAGAACCCGTTGTTTGAAACGTAGTGATGAATGGGGTGAGTCTGTACTTACTCGGATCGGTCGTGCTATCGATCTAGTGGCCGAGGAAGGTCGGTATCACCATGATTGCTGGACAGGATTTGTCAGAGATAAGCCTGAGCGAACTCTTTCACGGGGTAGGCCTGTTGCAGACAAGAAAGCACTTGCATTCCATGAATTGTGTACCTTTATGGAGAACAGCGATGAGTGTCAGTTTTCCTTGAGCGAATTGGCAGAGACGTTTGAATCGTATCTTGGTGACGAAGTCGGTTACACAATTAAACATCTTAAAACCAAACTGCTTGAGCATTTCGGTAGTAGAATCTCTATTACAACACTGAGGTCCCTAAAAAATGTTGTCACATTCAGAGATTCATCAGACAAAATACTATATGATTCGTGGTACTCAGACAAATGTACCAATGAAACTGATGAACGTATGCGCATCGTCAAGAAAGCATCGGCTATAGTCCGCGATGATATTCGGTCAACCATTTACGAGTGTGACGTTTATCCCAAACCCGATTCGTTATCTGTATCTAGTGATCTACTACCCGATACACTCCAAACCTTGTTACAAGGGATTGTTGCTCCGTCGCAGCGTGGGCAAAACATCCAAGCCAACCAGAGACGCGTGACAGCCATATGTCAGTCTCTAATAAGTTCTTGTCGGCCCCGTTCATTCTTGTCACCAGTATTATTGTCGGTAGCAGTTTACATACATAGGAAATTCGCATCTCGGGAATTGATCGACATTCTGAATGGACTAATGTTCTCTTCTAGCTACCGGGAAGTTCAACAATACGTTCATTCTGTCATGATAAGCAAAGGTCCGTCGCCTAGACTTGCGAACTTCACACAATTCGTTTTCGATAACGCCGATTGTAATGTGCGCACGCTAGATGGCAAGAATACTTTCCATAGTATGGGAGGCATCGCCTGTATAACTCCAAGCAGAGATCACACAGAAGAGTCTTCGATAAAACGACTAACTGGTGATCATTCGAATATTAGCTCTGGTGAATTCGGGTACATCCCTTTGAAAGGTTACAGTAAACCAAGCAAATCGGGTCTTGACGAAATTGTGATGAAGGATTTATCAACATTGGGTGAATCTGATCCGAAAAATTTGAAACTCGCAAAAACAGTCGACAGTCTTTGGTCTTTGACGCATGTACTGAGAGTACCTTGCCCATCTTGGGCTGGATATATGCACATTGTCACATCATCAGATGATTATGAAACAAGTGATGTCGAGATACTTCCCTTTATTAATTTTGATCCATCCAACCCGAGCACAATTTACACTGCTCTCATGTTTGCACAAACTGAATGTGAGAAACAGGGACTGAACGTTTGTCCAGTGACGTTTGACCAACCACTTTATATCAAAGCAGTGGAGATTGTGTCTTCGTCAGATAAGTTGACAAAAGTTTTCGTTAGACTCGGCGGCTTCCATATGATGATGTCATATTTAGGGGCAATTGGTTCGATCATGGCTGGTAGCGGCTTGGATGAACTTTGGAGGACTGTTTATGCTGGTGGGTCAATCCATCATTTGATCAGTGGTCATGCATATTCAAGAGCAGTTCGTGCCCATTTGCTAACACAAATTGCCATTACAAAACTTGTGTTTGAAGAAAGCCGAACACTAGATAACATAGACTGCACAGAAGTCAATGAAATATTCTGTGGACTTGCCAGAGGTGACTGTACAACAGCTGACGCTGTCAATCAAGAAAGTGTCAACCATCTACTGTCAAAATTACACGAACTGCTCCAGAATGCGTCCGTAGGACGCACAGGAAAGCTTTGGGTACAATACTACGAGCAAATAGGTCTTCTCCAGTTGTTCTTGAGAGCAGAGCGCACAGGCGACTGGGAACTCCACACATATTGTGTTCGCAATATGATTCCAGTATTTCACGCAGGTGGTCATTTTGCATACGCAAAAAGTTCTCATCTCTATTTGCAGCAGATGAATGAGCTAACAGAAATAATGCAACAGGATGATTTGAAGTTGTTCACTGAGAAAGGTTACTTTACCATAAGGCGCTCAGATAAATTCTGGGACGGGATATATTCTGATCAGACCATAGAGCAGTGTTTAATGAGAATGTTCAAGCTCCCTGGTGGTCTCACACATGGCAGGGGAATAACCGATAGCACTGTTGCGAAATGGGTACATGGACTACCTCTTTGCCTTCCGATATGTAATGCTCTCGAAAATTTTGTTAATGTTCACACTGGTCATGGCGAACAACATCGGGATCTCCGTCAAAGTTCACAATTGACTGATGCCAATGATATCACCAAATTATTGAACTGGCTCAGAGTGCATTCCCCCTTTCAGATTAGAGATCCACTACAATTAGTCTCTATAGCGACCGGGTTTGTGGCCGACGAAACTGTGAACTGTGACCAAGTTCGCAAAATTGGTGAATGTTGCGTATCGAATGTTGTAAGCAAAACGTTCAACAGCATCAAACTACGACGTGTTGACACTGTGAAGTCTTTCGCATCGATGGCAAATAGCATCAAAGTCCGTGGAAGTAAGGTAGTGATTGACCCCACAATTCTGTTCAACCGCATCACATGTGTTATTCAGTCACAAGCAGAGATGGAAGAGTATCTCAAATATGAACTCGCCCCGAAACCAACAGCATTGTTTGATTCTGCTGGAATGAGGAAGACACAGAAAAGCACGCTCGGTAAGATCCTCAAAACATACGGTTCCGAGCAAACTAAAATCCCAGAACATTCTCTGTTTGTTGTAGATGGTGGATTTTTATTGAGGGCAGTTGTATGGCCTAAACATTCGTCATATAAGGACATATGTACATCATATTCCAATTATCTAGTGAGACATTTTGGGGCGAACGTCGTGGTTGTTTTTGATGGTTATGCTTGTACAATGTCGACAAAGGGCATGGAACAAGCCCGTAGATCTAAAAACAGGTATTCCATTGATATCAATATCTCACCCGAGTTACCAGCCACCACACCCCAATCCGATTTCCTTGCAAATGCCAAGAACAAAACCCAACTGATCGATCTTCTAATGCAGGAGCTATCTGCTATCAATATTCAGTCCAAGCAGGCCGAGGCTGATGCTGATGTACTGATAGCCGAAACTGCACTTGACATCGCTCAAGATGACAACAATGTTGTCGTTGTGGGAACAGACACAGACTTGTTAGTCATTCTTACCTCTCGAGTTCAACCGGGATGTAATATTCACATGATGTATTCCATTACCCAAAACTTACTAGTTTCAGTTAGTGAAATAGCAACCAAAATGGGTGACCATAGAAGCAACCTCCTTGTAGCTTTCTCCGATTTTTTTCCCTAGTGAAACCTAATGTGCCTGGACTATTAATCTGTTGATGGGTTTATGGTGGCAAGTCCATCTTAATCTAATGTTTATACCCTTAATGGCACTTGCCATCTTTAATGGCGACATTATATTAGAAGCATGTGTATTTTCGCTATACATGTTGATTCATAACAAGATTTATTTTATACTGTGTGTAATTATTGATCATTGTGATATTTTCGCTCATAGTCCAGGCACATTAGGTTTCACTAGGGAAAACAATCGGAGAAAGCTGATTTTTTTCAGGGAATGTCGAGTACATGTCACTGAACGATTAGACAAAAGTCCCCTAAAATCCGAGTTGAGCTTTTTTTTCTACAGCCTTTTTTCGAAAACGCGTTTGAAAAAAATAAAAAAAAATCGCACGAACTTTGTAACCTCGAATTGATCCAACTGTATTTTTTGTTTACGCGTATTTCGAGCTACATAATGTCTAATATACATTTACCTAGAGGAAAATGTGCATTCTGTGACAATTTCTGCGAAAAATTATTGAAAATTCACAAAAAAGTATCGGATTTACGCAAAAAATTACGATTTTCCTAACGGATTTGCCCAAAGGGTCGTAGTACAGAACGGGATGTTAGTTGGACAGACGATAAAAAATCCACCACCATTTGAAGACTTTTATCATTGCTTACAAAATAGACATTATGGAAGACCCCCTCTGCTTCTGGCCGAGTTCCCCTTTTGGCATAAAATTCGTCAGCATGAGAACTCAACTATTTTCGATGTACAAATCAATCAACATGGATTAAGTTACATTGACTATTATCAACGCTATATACAGAAATGACATGACCTATATACATATTATTCATCGAACTCAGAAATTTCCGACAGGACAGTGTTTCTGTGGTTGTTACAAGAATCCGAACTGCAATTACACAAACCTGAGCAAGAGAGTCCTGCCTTCTTACACCCACACCTTTTTGTACAAGCACTCTTGCAACCACAACTGATCAGATTCAGTAGGTTATCGGGGGCACATGGCTTTGTGGCTGCAGTCGGTACAAGAAGTCCATTGTCTAGCGACCACCCCCAATCCGTCGGAGGAAGCGAAGTGCCCAGCCATTGTTGGACCTGGAGATAACATCTGTAGACATGTTGTTGTGCAGCATCGCTGCTTGGTGGGAGTGAGGCTAGGTCGATGGGTTTATTCAGTTTAGATTTTGCAACATAACGCTTGTAAGTGACATATCTATATTGGTCGAGAGAGGAAACAGTTTTACTCCCGTATAAGATCAGGAGAAGTTGTTCCCCGGCAGCGGCTACTGCACTTGGTGTACTGTCATCCGCCAAAATTGTGTTGACATACTGTTGTGAGTCGCTAGTAACATCGGAGACAATTGTACTGAATACTTTCTTCTTACCAACTCGAAAGAGTGCAGAAGTAGTGTCACAACCACTTATAGAATGTGCTACAAGGAGGTTGCTTCTATGGTCACCCATTTTGGTTGCTATTTCACTAACTGAAACTAGTAAGTTTTGGGTAATGGAATACATCATGTGAATATTACATCCCGGTTGAACTCGAGAGGTAAGAATGACTAACAAGTCTGTGTCTGTTCCCACAACGACAACATTGTTGTCATCTTGAGCGATGTCAAGTGCAGTTTCGGCTATCAGTACATCAGCATCAGCCTCGGCCTGCTTGGACTGAATATTGATAGCAGATAGCTCCTGCATTAGAAGATCGATCAGTTGGGTTTTGTTCTTGGCATTTGCAAGGAAATCGGATTGGGGTGTTGTGGCTGGTAACTCGGGTGAGATATTGATATCAATGGAATACCTGTTTTTAGATCTACGGGCTTGTTCCATGCCCTTTGTCGACATTGTACAAGCATAACCATCAAAAACAACCACGACGTTCGCCCCAAAATGTCTCACTAGATAATTGGAATATGATGTACATATGTCCTTAAATGACGACTGTTTAGGCCATACAACTGCCCTCAATAAAAATCCACCATCTACAACAAACAGAGAATGTTCTGGGATTTTAGTTTGCTCGGAACCGTATGTTTTGAGGATCTTACCGCGCGTGCTTTTCTGTGTCTTCCTCATTCCAGCAGAATCAAACAATGCTGTTGGTTTCGGGGCGAGTTCATATTTGAGATACTCTTCCATCTCTGCTTGTGACTGAATAACACATGTGATGCGGTTGAACAGAATTGTGGGGTCAATCACTACCTTACTTCCACGGACTTTGATGCTATTTGCCATCGATGCGAAAGACTTCACAGTGTCAACACGTCGTAGTTTGATGCTGTTGAACGTTTTGCTTACAACATTCGATACGCAACATTCACCAATTTTGCGAACTTGGTCACAGTTCACAGTTTCGTCGGCCACAAACCCGGTCGCTATAGAGACTAATTGTAGTGGATCTCTAATCTGAAAGGGGGAATGCACTCTGAGCCAGTTCAATAATTTGGTGATATCATTGGCATCAGTCAATTGTGAACTTTGACGGAGATCCCGATGTTGTTCGCCATGACCAGTGTGAACATTAACAAAATTTTCGAGAGCATTACATATCGGAAGGCAAAGAGGTAGTCCATGTACCCATTTCGCAACAGTGCTATCGGTTATTCCCCTGCCATGTGTGAGACCACCAGGGAGCTTGAACATTCTCATTAAACACTGCTCTATGGTCTGATCAGAATATATCCCGTCCCAGAATTTATCTGAGCGCCTTATGGTAAAGTAACCTTTCTCAGTGAACAACTTCAAATCATCCTGTTGCATTATTTCTGTTAGCTCATTCATCTGCTGCAAATAGAGATGAGAACTTTTTGCGTATGCAAAATGACCACCTGCGTGAAATACTGGAATCATATTGCGAACACAATATGTGTGGAGTTCCCAGTCGCCTGTGCGCTCTGCTCTCAAGAACAACTGGAGAAGACCTATTTGCTCGTAGTATTGTACCCAAAGCTTTCCTGTGCGTCCTACGGACGCATTCTGGAGCAGTTCGTGTAATTTTGACAGTAGATGGTTGACACTTTCTTGATTGACAGCGTCAGCTGTTGTACAGTCACCTCTGGCAAGTCCACAGAATATTTCATTGACTTCTGTGCAGTCTATGTTATCTAGTGTTCGGCTTTCTTCAAACACAAGTTTTGTAATGGCAATTTGTGTTAGCAAATGGGCACGAACTGCTCTTGAATATGCATGACCACTGATCAAATGATGGATTGACCCACCAGCATAAACAGTCCTCCAAAGTTCATCCAAGCCGCTACCAGCCATGATCGAACCAATTGCCCCTAAATATGACATCATCATATGGAAGCCGCCGAGTCTAACGAAAACTTTTGTCAACTTATCTGACGAAGACACAATCTCCACTGCTTTGATATAAAGTGGTTGGTCAAACGTCACTGGACAAACGTTCAGTCCCTGTTTCTCACATTCAGTTTGTGCAAACATGAGAGCAGTGTAAATTGTGCTCGGGTTGGATGGATCAAAATTAATAAAGGGAAGTATCTCGACATCACTTGTTTCATAATCATCTGATGATGTGACAATGTGCATATATCCAGCCCAAGATGGGCAAAGTACTCTCAGTACATGCGTCAAAGACCAAAGACTGTCGACTGTTTTTGCGAGTTTCAAATTTTTCGGATCAGATTCACCCAATGTTGATAAATCCTTCATCACAATTTCGTCAAGACCCGATTTGCTTGGTTTACTGTAACCTTTCAAAGGGATGTACCCGAATTCACCAGAGCTAATATTCGAATGATCACCAGTTAGTCGTTTTATCGGAGACTCTTCTGTGTGATCTCTGCTTGGAGTTATACAGGCGATGCCTCCCATACTATGGAAAGTATTCTTGCCATCTAGCGTGCGCACATTACAATCGGCGTTATCGAAAACGAATTGTGTGAAGTTCGCAAGTCTAGGCGACGGACCTTTGCTTATCATGACAGAATGAACGTATTGTTGAACTTCCCGGTAGCTAGAAGAGAACATTAGTCCATTCAGAATGTCGATCAATTCCCGAGATGCGAATTTCCTATGTATGTAAACTGCTACCGACAATAATACTGGTGACAAGAATGAACGGGGCCGACAAGAACTTATTAGAGACTGACCTATGGCTGTCACGCGTCTCTGGTTGGCTTGGATGTTTTGCCCACGCTGCGACGGAGCAACAATCCCTTGTAACAAGGTTTGGAGTGTATCGGGTAGTAGATCACTAGATACAGATAACGAATCGGGTTTGGGATAAACGTCACACTCATAAATGGTTGACCGAATATCATCGCGGACTATAGCCGATGCTTTCTTGACGATGCGCATACGTTCATCAGTTTCATTGGTACATTTGTCTGAGTACCACGAATCATATAGTATTTTGTCTGATGAATCTCTGAATGTGACAACATTTTTTAGGGACCTCAGTGTTGTAATAGAGATTCTACTACCGAAATGCTCAAGCAGTTTGGGTTTAAGATGTTTAATTGTGTAACCGACTTCGTCACCAAGATACGATTCAAACGTCTCTGCCAAAACTGACACTCATCGCTGTTCTCCATAAAGGTACACAATTCATGGAATGCAAGTGCTTTCTTGTCTGCAACAGGCCTATCCCGTGAAAGAGTTCGCTCAGGCTTATCTCTGACAAATCCTGTCCAGCAATCATGGTGATACCGACCTTCCTCGGCCACTAGATCGACCGATCCGAGTAAGTACAGACTCACCCCATTCATCACTACGTTTCAAACAACGGGTTCTGATACTATCAACAAGAGTCAATGTTTCAACGGTGTGGACTTCTCTTCTACGTTGAACGGGTATATGAGTTTGTTTGTCGGCGGATTCTCCACAGAACAGACAATGGAGTTTAAAATTGAAAGCATCTTGATCAGAGCGCAATTTTTTTGTCATAGATGGACCAGCTTCGTCAGATTCAGCTGCATCTAGAGACATTCTCTTACTTTTTCTTACAGAACTTTCCCGTGTATAATTCTTGTAGCAGAATCTGTGAATTTTCTCACCAACTGTGGGTTTCTTCGAACCGGCAAAAAGATTATCGCCAAGCTCGACGCTTACAGCAACCAACTTTTCTATACCCCGCTCACCAAGTGTAGTTATTCCGGACGAGCCGGTCAACTCATCGTTACATTTGATACATTTATCCATTGCCAAAGTCACAACAGAAAAAAGATGATAGACACAATAAACTCAAGTACAATACCACAGAACAGATATCAATGTGCGGACCTGCTTCGTTGTCACCGTAAGGTATCAACAGGTAACGCTAAGTGATATGCCAACAACATAACTGATCAGTTCTACAAATAACACAAGACTCTAATAATCAACAACAGGCAAAATTACTTATGTATCTATCAAGGGATCATTGGTTTCAATATCTAGGCATCAAATGCGGAGTGTCCAATACTGAACAGAGCAAATTGTGCAATGGACAGACCTGGAATGCGGAATTAAAGAGCGTTGTCGTAACAAATTTGTTTATAAAGGGCGTGCACACATTACATGCCAATGCATCTTGAGTGTAGGCGAACAACGCTCTTTTTGATGCAAAATAGCCTTGAACGACTTTCATCAGGAAATTGAATGAGAAAAGTCGATGCCGTTTGAATTTGAGTTTAGGGGGTATGGTTAATATTTCACACGTTTCACCAGTTCATTATGGAATAAATGACTATTGTTATATATCATTATAAAGCCACTGCTTTTCTGCAATTTTTGATATATAATTTAACTCCCAAAGTAGTCGTAGATTTGATTTAATGGACGTTGTGTACCGTTGTGTGTATGAAAACAATTATATTTTTTTTCGTAATTTTGTACATTTTCGTGAATATTTCACCATTGAGTGTGAGGATTGGTACAAAGTTGGCATTTTCTGTTGGGGATATGTATTTCTCAATATAATTCAGCACGATATTTATGATTCTCACCCTACTAAGGCGAATAAGAATGAGAAATATGGAGCTGGGTCGAATTTTTTTTTCAATTTTTTTTTCATAAAAAAAAACGCTATAACTAAAAAAGCTCAACTCGGATTCGCGGGGACTTTTCACACTTTATCCGCAATGTGTGTCCCGGAAACATATAAAAAAATCAGCTTTCTCCGATTTTTTTCCTTACTTTCTCATTTTTATGTCTAATGTGCCTGGACTATCAGTGAAGTTGATTTTTATCCACTGGAAATTTCTGTAGATATCTGCAATAGGCGCAATTTATAGTATATTAAGAAATCTTTTTCAATGCCAATTAAATAAATATGCTCAGTCTCTTCAGAACGCTCATGTTTTCAAGAGAAAGTAGTCCATGGAATGTATTGCGGTTCGGATTATCCCAGTAATACTTTGGAATATATAATTCGCGTAAGTTTTTCAGCTCTTGGCATATGATCATAAAATGGTATTCATCAAATGGGCTATTGCTGCACAAAACACAGTTTAAATCATTATTATCTTTTCCTTTCGTCCATCTATTCTTTTCAACTGGCAATTTATGGTTTGATGTTCGTATTTTCAGTAAGAAGTTAGATAAATGGGCTGGCAAATATACTAGATATCGATTCATTTTAATCGAGTTCTTTATGTTGCTGTAGAATATAGCTCTGGTAGATGAGGACGACTTCAGACTGTCGAAAAGATTACGTTCATAATTTTCAATCAGTTGACTTTTTATGTATCTTAACGCTATTTTGCTTAGCGATGACTGACTTGACCAAATGTGGTCCATGTTTACTTCGTGAAGAATCCCTTCCACAAAGCTAATCCATTTGATCTTGTCTTGCAATACGATATCGTCTTCATGTACATATCTCAATAAAAGAAATATGTTCTTTGCTAGTTCTGACCCATCATGACTCACTAGCTTTGACCAATACGATAGTGCTCTATATTTTATTTCTATTGATATCGGATGCCTTCCAAGTTCTGCATATACCATATAATTAGGTGTACTCGATTTCATTGAAGTTATTATTTTACAAAACTTAAGGTGGAGCGTCTCTAGGGCCTGTATTCTTTCGAAACACCAGACCTCACTTCCGTATAGCATAATTGGCAGAATCATACAATCAAATAGTTTCAGCGAAATATCGATAGGTAACTTGAGTTTGCGAATTGTGTTCAATAAACCATACATTGCCTTTGTCGCAGTATTTGTGGTATTCTTTATTTTGTCTGCATTCCTAGTGTTTGGTACAGAGTACAGAATATCTTAGAACTACATAAAATCTTTGGTACTTGTTTTTCCTGACACGAAAGATGCTCATTTATATGCTGGTCTGTTCAGTTTTTGTTTGCAACAAAATTTAATTTTAACCCATTGTTTTCAGTATTTTTGACTTGACAAACATGTTCTCTGCTATTTTAGGTTGTGAATATCTCTGGGAGATTCAGCATGCTGTTTGATTCCCATGCATGGACACATATTTAATAATGGTGTAAACATTTAACATTCTCTTCGCCTGCTTAATTTCTGAATAAATCTTAATCTATATGTAAATATATACCGGAGATGAATACATATTAGAACGATATGTTGTAAGATAAGAAATTTGTGAATTGATATTCTGGAATAAATATACAGACAAATGTACCTCTTGGAATAATGGAAATATTCCATTCAATATGATCAAATATAAGAGCTGCGTGTACAACACGTGGTTGGGTTGTTGTGTTGTGTCGCAGTATTATAGCCTCCCCTACTACTACTACTACATACCATTATAGTGCTCGCCACTCAATAGTTCGGTGTTGAATGAGTCACCGTGAATCGCTATCCACAAATAAATCGCCTCGGTGTTGAGTGTTTTGCTTATCGCACACTAGTTACGTGTTGTATGCTCGGTTCACACAAAACGTTTTATCGCATTCGTACTATCATACTATGCAATTAGTATACTCTTGAGCAAATTCATAATTTTTGGTAACTTTTATTTCTAAATTATAACCTACAACCAAGGCCATCCGTGCCTTTAATATAATATTGTGATGACCAAATGTCCACCCTCATATCAGTTTCCCAAAGCTGGAAATTAAAATGTCACATGACCGCGTTCATATTGCACGAGACGTGGCTCTACTCTGAATGATTGGTACTGTTTGAATTTAAAGAAAAATTATTTATGGGTCATAAATAGGCGATATGTTTTTAAGCAGATGAAATATTAAAAAACAAAAAATTAAATTGGACTTGGGTTCAATCATTATGAAAATCACACAAACTGGGAAATATATTGTTATTGTTCAAGGAGATTTATTTTGGTAGGATTTTTTGTCTTGAAAACCAGCAAAGCATTGGAAGTCTCACACCACTTGTACTTCTAAATTGACCTTTCTTCTCAGAACGAAAGCTCGTCCGTTATAGTTTAATTTCTGAATGGGCATTGTGGGTTCTATTTATAGGAGTAAATTATTGCAAATGAAATGAAATCAAATATTTATTTAGAACTAAAAGACACACATTTCTTACCTCCGATACATCACAAAACAACAATCAAACATCGACAAAGGGACAAATATGTACATCAAAATAATAGTTCAGTTGTTTTAGATGTATGCAGAGTGATGAAATAAAACATATATCGTATAGTCTATCTGCATTATAGTAGTTAATAAATAGACTGACTACTGTAAGCAGCGAGATACCACTATATATATTGTGAATGTGATGCATGTGTCAGAGTGTATAGCTGCATATGTAGATATTGCATCATCAGTATTCATAAATGAGGCGGATATTAAATGTTTACCCATATTGTATTACAGGGTGTGGTTTCAATTAACCGATACGTGACTCCAAGGGTGAATTAAAATGTAATCACAAATGAAACAGAGGATGAGCTAGCGTTGGCGTCAGCATTGGCTGCGGACACACGTACCAAAGTAGCGATGGCATAGTAGGTGTGACAATTTATTATGGTGGAGTTTGGTGACCATTGGTCGTCACAATTAATATGCCATAGCAAGCCATGTCGCCCTCTGCAAATTCGCTCAGTGAGTCTACCAATCTCTACCAGCGACGGTCGATCTCTCAAGGATGTATCTACCTGAATGTCTTGTCGCTGTTGATCTTTACTCAACACGCAGTGTTATATTTTGCATGCTAACACACAAGTCCACTTGATAACTTAATGAATAACCCATTTCTGTCAACAGCCATGATTGTTCTTACTAAGAACAAATCGCCCGTGTAATTTCTCAGCAAATGTAAGTGAGTCAAACCTTATGCGTATAGAACTAAACGTCGCAAAATAGAATAAAAGTAAAAAACGCAATTGGGGACCTGTCTTTATACGCAATTGGGGGAACTGTCTAATACTCATGACATTAATATAAGTAGATAAACATGCATGCATTGATATCATATAAAAAACGTACCACATGCATGATATGTGAGTCAATGAGGAATTGCCACGGTCAAACACAATTCTGGAGATCGGTCGTGCAATTATATATATCGTAGCGAATACATTTTAGCAAAACGTAATGAGTAGAGATCAACTTTGGTGAAACGCAATGGGTTAATTGGTCCAGTCGACTCATTGTGCGGAAACTCATCGGGCAACATGGCTGGTTATGGCATATTAATTATGACGACCAATTGTCACCAAACTCCACCATAATAAATTGTCAGACCTACTATGCCATTGCTACTGTGATACGTGTGTCCACAGCCATTAGGTGTTAGTGCCGGCATTATTACAATGGCCATGTACACAGTCATTTATAATACACACATAATTTTTTTTAATTACTATGTTTGCTCTAAACCAATGTGCCAATAAGTGTTTTGTTCACAATACTTCTGTGTTAACCTCTGTGTTATATACCGTAATTGACCAAGTCAATCTTATCTTATGTAAATAACATACATGTGTATGCACAAAATGTTTGGAACCGAAGTATATTCGGCATTATCCTTGCATAGAAATATTTCATTCCGCTAGATGGCATTTCCTCCAGTGTTGGCACAAGGCATTCTTGACTAAGTACATTCAAAACGGTGCACAAAACGACCAATGTGGCAAAAGAAGCTAGCAAACTTGACATGTGCATCATTCCATCCAGAGCTGAAACATCGCACAATAATTCTACAATGATGCTGCTTAAAGTTTCATCCGACTAATACTGGGTGGAAACATAAACTGAGAGATGATATTTGTGACATAGCCTGGATCCCCAGATAATTATTGACGCTCTCTATGACATTCTATTATTCACTGAATCGATCATCAGCTATCATGGCGGCCTTCCACACAGAGGGCGTGATATCGATAGACACGAAGTGGGTGGCTTGTTTTAATAAAGCTTCGATTGTCATTACACACTGCCTATGTATTTATCTTTCAACCAATCTTTCAACCACAGTCCCTTTGTTTATTTTCGAATATGATTTCATTGTGGCCAATTAATATAATGATTCGACAGTCAAACGCTGCAACTCGACATTAGAAACCTTGACGGCTCCGTATTTTCGTACAAACAAATTCGCCACTGATACCTCTCATATATGAAGGATCTACATATATAGTTTGGGTGTGACCAGATTATTGAACAGATTCTGAAATTTAAGGCAATGACCCAACAGCTAGCACTCGAAAACTGCAACGTTATACGATCAATTATACCTGTTTTGGAATCCGACTGAATAAATTCTATAGGTCGTGCCGTGCGTGAACTATTAGCTCGTTAGAGACTCTGTTATATAAGGGACGATCATACACTCGAAAATTTGCACGGTATGGTTTACAGGCATTTCGTCATAGAAAACAATATGGCGCAAGAATATTAACGGACCATGTACCACAGCTAACTACATGTATGTAGTTCCACCTGTACTGCTATGATACCGAACTTTACCTGTGAATACCATACAATTATTTCCCAAGAATCAATGATACAGGCAGTTGAATGCAAATTCCAGTAGCACCGTTACATTTGGAACCACATAGATTTTACTTCTCATGTCGTTCGCAATTGATATGCATGTTTCCGTTTATAGTCTGGCATCAAATCGTGTTCTACGACGAAATGCCTGCAACACATTCCGTGCCAACTTGCGAGTGACGAACTTTGTTGGAGGAGAAATGTTTTTGCACGGAGGGAAGTTGTGTCCTAGTTTAGCAAGAAGTTATATTGGCCCAAGTGTTTTAACAGACCCCGTCATGCATGTCTGTTGGGGGAATTGTTTAGATGTATGCCGAAAACGCTGATTCAGATGCTGTTCAGCAGGTTACCAACTGAAATGCTAATCAGCAGATTTCCCGATTTCAGTTTAACATAATTATATATAACGGCGATAGTCGGCCGTGGGGTGTGCAAATGGCATATGATATAGTTGTTATACCCCACTACAGGAAGGGGGCACCGCTTGACCGCCCGTCATGCCCGTTCAGCAATTCACAATCCCGTTCACCACTGCATTTGAGCAGTTCAGCAGATTCCCCGAACGCAGTTTAACTCTATAATAATGACGTTAGTCGGGTATAGGTTATACACATGACCTGTAATCGATGGGCCATAACCAAATACAGGGCTGTAACACGGTTTGACCGACCACCACCCCAGTTCAGCAGTTCAAAATCCCGTTCTTGGTGATGGTCCATCGAATACAACTCATTAGCATAACATACACCCGACTAATTTCATTAAAATAAGTTAAAATCAGTTTTGGAGACTATCTTCGTTAAAAATCTGTTAAACTGTGTTCGGGGGAATCTGTTGAATTGTAACTCGACAAAGTGCTGAGCGGGATTTTGAACTGTAGAACTGGGGTGGAGGTCGGTCAAATGGTGTTACATCCCTGTATTTCGTTATGGTCCATCTATTGAACGTTATTTGCATAACCTATACCTGACTATCTTCGTTAAAAATCGGTTAAACTGCGTTCGGGGGAATCTGTTGAATTGTACCTCGATAAAGTGCTGAGCTGGATTTTGAACTGTTGAACAGGGGTTGAGGTCGGACAAGTGGTGTTCCCTCCATGTATTTGATTATGGTCCACCGAATACAAGTCATTAGCGTAAGACACACCCAACTAATTTCATTATAATCAGTTAAACTGAGTTTTGGAGAATCTGCTGAACTGACCCAGATACAGTCCTGAGCGGGTTCTTGAACTGCTGAACTGGGGTGGGGACGGTCTAATAGTGTTATCACCCTGTATTTTGTTATGACCCATGGACTACATGTCATTGCTGAACTGTTCCCGATAAAGTGCTGAACGGGATTTTGAACTGTTGACCTGGGGTGCACGTGGAGGTCGGTCAAATGGTGTTCGTTCCCTCCATCGAAGTATTTGGTTATGTCCCGTCGATTACAAGTTATTTGCACAACCTCTCACCGACTAACTTCATTATAATTGAGTTAACCCTTTACCCAACAGAAGGGCCCTGTGCCAATGCATTCTCTTATATATGCGAGTCGACCATAGGTCGCCTCGCATATATAAGAGAATGCATTGGCTTAACACATTAAAAATTATAAAATTGTTAAAGAATGTAAGACAAAATGGTAAAAAGTGTTAAAAAAAGATTTTTTTTAGGCCAATGCATTCTCTTATATATGCGAGGCGACCTATGGTCGACTCGCATATATAAGAGAATGCATTGGCACAGGGCATAACTGTAACTATCACAATGTGGTCAAGGAGCCGGTTCCAATGATATCCATATGTGTATGGTTCTATTGAGACAGACCGAAGATAATTTAGGCTGTTGAAGCTTTATTTGGCCGGTTTTGGCCGGTTTGTTGGGTAAAGGGTTAAACTGCGTTCGGGAATTTACTTATCTGCTCAATATGAAGTATGAAGTGCTGAACGGGAATTTGAACCGTTGAACTGGGATGGAGGTCGGCCAAATGGTTTTCCCACCACCAGCTTACTCCCACTCCCTTATACGTGCCTGGAATCTTGTTTTACCTTGTGGTGAATGGAATATTTACCCGAAGCGACGGTAATACATGCATAATTACCTTAAATTTGGCAAAGTCATTCTCACAGTTGTCAAGTTCCGGCGACCACGATAGTCTACGTCGGAACCACCGTTTGCTTTTGGTAATGAAATAACTTGAAAGGTGATCCTCCAGATGATGTTACACGACGAGTTGAAATGGAGTCTTTGGTCATTTAAATCGGCACGAAATATTCGAGCCTTATATTTAACATTTTGGTAATAGAAGCAAATGTAAATTTTAGGGATAACTACAACTACATATACTTGGTTGAAGTTTGTTTCTCTGTGGATTGTGATTATGGATGGTATGTGCATTTATTTCAGGATGGCAGTTAAAATATTGTCTCAGTCGATCGTTTATAGGATCAAATAAAATCTAGGCTACCCTGTTCGATGCCATTTTTGAGTGTTACATGATAAAAATGGTGTGAGTCTCGCACCCACCTGGATTTCTCTGTGGATCTGTTATTTGTTGATTATCCGCAGAGAAAAAAGGAGAAAACGTCAACAAAAAATTTGACTTCACTCCTATTGCTCCCGGACTAATGTACATGTAATCAAATTGTGGCTCTGTATCAACTTGCTGCAATTTTGACATACACCATATAATATAGTGGATATGTCAGACCATAACTAAATTGTATTATAGGTAACACTTTTTCGGCATTAACTTCCTCGGTTATGTTCATTTCACGTTACAATATGACTAGAAACACCAAAAACAGTTTCGAAGATAACGATTATTGCTCAAATGAGCAATTGGCACGAATAAAGGGAAAATAGACCACAATTTGCCACCAGGTCCAGGAAGTATAAACGGATCTTTCATTTTTTCCTATTCTGGTCGCCATTTTGAAAGCTATTTTGCGAGTTTGTTCTTAGTAATGGTATTCTACTGTAATAACATTTCAACATAACACTATGACGACGGCCATACTGGATGCCATCATTTATTCACATCCACTCTGCATTTGAAGGACATTGGCACGCATAATCACAATCCACATTGAAAAAAATACTCGGCGCTATTGATCCGGAACAATAGCAATTACTCGGTTTTGTCTTGTTTCGGGGGTTAAAATAAATCAATAACTTGACAAAATACCCAAGGCACTAACAGTTGGTAAATTATGCAAAAATATATAAATGTCTGTAAAACATCACGGAGAAATAGATAAACTTTGTTTTTTATGCTCAACTAATGATACATGTAGTTTTGTAATAACGACATTCCTGTGTTGAATCAATTATCATGCAAACAAGACTGTTACAGTGATTCTCAACGAACATTGCTAATCGTGTAGTAAATGCAGTATTTTATTCTGATTTTCATGATGTTATTCAATGCGTTGTCATGTTAAACGTTTGTTGTCAAATTGTGTTTAAACTTTGGTATCTTATTGGACTATAAAGAGATTTTTTTTTCGAACATTCCACTGTAACAGTAATATCGCAAAAAAAATAATGTGGAGATGTTAATAATGAAAATAAGAATAAAGTCAATCTATTTTACAGGGACTTGTTTATGATTCTTTTACAGACTTTGATAAAACTATGTTGTTTCACATTAACGCATAATATGTACATATCTATTGTATAATATTTCTATATATCTATTGTTTATATAATTCTATATAACAACATCCTTATGTTATACATGTATTAACTCGGATGAGAGAATAAAGCATTATGCACTACGAATGCCTGGAGTCCCGTTAATGGTATTATATCGGCTTAATTTTGGAAAGACTGACCGAAGTGACAAGAAGGTATACTCAATTTAAATTGTCCACCCAATCGCTATTTATGAGCATAATGCCAGGAACAAAGAACGAATGATTTTCATTGTAACATAATGCTGTAGAAAAAGGACAATTTTCTTTAATAATAATAATTAAAATAATTCGTAAAAGTCAATCCCAACCATGTGCACAATTAAATATCAGTTTAATAAGGCGTGGAATTTACGTCATCGTAAAGACCAGTTAAAGGCATTCCAAAGCACAGTTCTTCTCCACATTGAACTTGTCATATTGTCAACACACTTGTTTCTGGACCACACTAATTACCTGCTAGCTCATTATTGATAATGGTTTTTCAACACTGGCCACCAATATGGAAACGTACAATCGCGAACATATTCGATTTCAATAAATTGCCCCAATGCGACCCTCAATATATGGAATATAATGCTGCATTCCATTCAGTAATATAGTTTACCAAATAATTCTTCACTCTGACATAAATAGAAGCATCAAGTTGAAACAGTGTGATATATTTATGAAACATTAGCGAAATCTTGTCAGAGACTCTGAGCTTGGGCAATCAAAGCTATCATGAAGCTCATGTATCACAGTAGACTGGTTCATGCCCTGCCAAAGCCTTTTCGGCCGAATTCTGGTCCCTGGTCTAGACCAGGGTTTCATGTAAACTATAGTCTAGACCAGGCCGAAACCACGGTGATCGCCATGTGTTACCCAGCTTCGAGGCGAGTAAGCTGGGATTATTGGTGCGCACTGGTCCGTATTCTCGTCTTATTGAAACTCAGGTTTACGTAAACCATGGTTTGCCTTCTTATTGTCATTCAAGCCTGTGTCGGTCTGTTCATAATTCGAACCATGTGGTAACGTACAAGTTCTGGTAACAGAAACATATGTATTTTTTGGAAGCATTTATCTTTATGTTAACCAAATAGGAATTGTGTTTTATTGATATGCCGCGCAGAAGAAACATTATAATTATATATGAACTGGACAAAATGTAATATAATCGATAATTATGTGTGTTATAGGTAATAGTCTACAACTGAGACCTAGTACCCCCGGGGGCCTATACTATAGAATACAATTTTTGTAATATCAGCGTTAATTTGTGATTTACTAATTTTGTAATACATTTTGTGTTATATAGTATTCGACTGTATTTCTATCAGTGTATTTCTTTCATTGTAGATTGAAACTCAACATATACCCAAAACTCTTTATATGCAAAATACATTGACATGCAATGACTTATATGATCTTTTTGGCGCACCATCTATATACCAGGATTCACTTGACCGGAAAATCTTTGCATTTGGTGGAGAAAAAGGGGGCCTGAAAGTTTCATCTGTTCATGTTTTCATAGTACTCGAACGCTACAGCTTTGTAATATGTAAAAATTCGCAATACGAAATGATAAAGTACTGGCTAAGCGGGTTCTATAGTACAGCAATAATACCATTTTTGTGAAAATTCATTATTAGATTACAACTGCACAGGCTACATTATTGATTTTTCACGACGATTATCCGTGCGGAAAATGGTGGGTGCGATTAGCTGGGTACATGTTCTTTGTAATGCGGTCACGGAATCTCAATTGTTAACCCATTGAGATGGTTTACGCTCAATGGATTTGAAAGGAGATAGCCATGTCAGCGGCCTAGATTTTAATTATGAATGGAATTAAAGAGTTATAGTTGTCGGGCTTGGGCTCAAAACGTATATATATATATAAACGATCTTTGTGCGAAGGTACACGGATACGCGGTGAATCGGGGGTGGTGGCATTTCGTGTTGAAACAGTTACTGATAATTTCGGGCTAAGTTGCGTTAAGAATCAGTGGACCCCAAATATTTACCATGACATTATGCAACAGATTTGAACCGCATGGCATGTGTGTGCTCAAGAAGTTTGCGTTCACCTTGTGGTCTAAACAATTTAATTTGGCCAATAGTGCCGCACAGAATGTTCCATGAGTGAATTTTTAGAAAAACTCGGGGGTCCCCCGATCCTCAACTTACCAATGTGGTAGTGCGTGTTGGTTATAACCAAATGTCATATGTTTACCTAAATTCAGCCGCTTAGTTGGGTATAAATGGAAGGTACCGAGAATTAGGTATAGTTTAAGTAGATGGTGCTATATATATGTTTTTAAATCGAGGTTGGGTGTCCCCGGAGACCCTGGGATTCATATAATTATATTTACATACACCTGATATCTGTTCCGATTTCCCCATAGCGTTACGGTAGACAGCCCCCTTATTCAATGCGTTCATAAACCTATGAGCGTAACGTGATGTCACTTTCAATGTCGTTCATAGGTTTATGAACACATTGGTCCCGGAAATCACCGGGGATTGTCGGACATTACCAACTGCTTGAGTATCTAGTCAGCCAATACGCCAAGGATTTTATAGCAAACAATGCGTAATCGAGGTTCACGATTGGATGGCTAGTGACATCTAAACGCGAGCACGAGATGTTCGATTGACTATCAGAATGTTGGTTATCATATATTCCCATATCCCATAATATGTCAAATATAGCGAATTATCGAAATATGAAATACAACGTAAAAGCGAAATATGAAAATACAGCGAAATAGCACGAAAAATCGAAATAGGAAAATACAGCGAAATAGCGAAATAGGGCGAAATATAGAGCGAAATATAGAAATAGGAAATTATTTTATAAACGAAATAACGGAGATATTTGAAAAAGTGTTTTTGACGAAATAACGGACATATTTGGAGAAGTGTTTTAAGGAGCGTAAGTATATAAATATAAATAATAAACGGCGGATTCAACGTGGTCATGGGTTTGACCGCGATAAAAATTCAACAAACTCCGCATGAACCCCTTCGGGGTTCATGCAGTTTGCTGAATTTTTCTCGGGGTCAAAATCCCATGACCACATTGAAACCGCCGTTCATTTCTTATATGAACATAGTATTACAGCTTTAAATTTGAGAGTACAGAAGGTGGTGTTGCTGTGTGTCTTCATTCTGGGAAAAGGGTTGTCTAGCTCTACGAGTTCCCAACTACGCCACCTTTCCTCTCTTGTGTTATATATGTATACGCAAAATTTACAACTATGGAATATTTATGTTAAACATATTGTACACCCATGCCCAGATAATCCCGGCTGATACATTCAACTAAATCCCTTAATTATTCGAAGCTTTCGAGAACCAGCCCCTCCCCAATCATGGATTATGGTCCAAAATGTTATAATTCAAGCGTGTACAGGCTAAAATTGTGACAGTTAGGAATTTGTTCAATCTTTGGTTTGAGAAACATATACTGTTATGTTATTCTGGGTGAATTGGGGGGGGGGCACTCTTTTTACTTTCAACGCTGCATTATTTTTTTGGCGCTGTAATGGATATTTGCATGGAAATCCCAATTGAATGTTATCACATGACCTCGCTCTGAAACTATCCGAGGAATCTCAACGAACCGGTATTGTCTGTCTTAATTTTCCAATGCCTGTTATTCAAGACATGAGAGCACCATATCGGATAGTTAATGGGACATTAAACACTCGTGTATCACAATCGCCCTAAAAGAGCTTCAAATTCTTTACATTTTATTTATATTTTGGATGACCCTGAAATGACGAGAAACAAATCAAGTATAAAAGCGACGGACTCAAAAAAAACAAAAAAAAACAAAATCGACGGACTCATGCAAATCCACTTTTCGAAATGAATTAAAACTCGTGAAAAACAGCAACATATATCAGACAGGATTTATTCATTACGGCATCCATAAAAGAATATATATTATGACTGGCCTGAAATTTCTTGATAGCAGTTAGTTTGATAATGACTTATAACTGATCACTTGTCTCGCCTGTTGAAATTGTCCGATCGCGCGCAGGCGACTAATTCTATCAATGATTGGTGTGACCATGTAAAATACATGGATTTTACATACATACATTACATGCATGTGTGTATCCACCCTAAGTGAGGATAATCTGATTCGTGTATCTGGGCAAGTTTGTCGGTCCCTTTCCGTAAAAATGACAACGTTGTGACATCCGCATATATGGGGTGAGAAATCCGCACCACCCCTGCCTCGTGATCCATGTCGAACGGCGACGGTGTTCTAAATTATAAGTATGGTTGTAAAATAAGTATCGTTTTTGCGTCTGCGCATGTTCACTCCTCCCACAAACCGTAGGTCGCGCCTCGGTGGGAAACAGTGTCACCAAAGAGTGGGTGTTAAGCACCGATCATCAAACAAGTGAAAATATTAATTTCCACAACAAAAATTAATGTGTCAACACAAGAATTTATGGCATTCTTGTCCACAATTATTTTATATTCTTCATTAGACTCTCTCTGCGTCCGCATTGATTTATGAATATATGTATACGGATATAATATATGACATATATACACACATGTGCGTCTATACTACTGACCCGACAAATTTGTTTAATTTGGCTGTTCGTAAAATACATTTTTTTTTTTCCTTTCAAATAAGTATGGTTTGCATATGTCAAATGTGCGTGAATTAATTGCTGGAGAGAGGTTAGCAGTTTAGTGATTTGTTTTTATCAATGGTCGTACAAAAATACCACTAAGGATATACATTAACCGACATATTTCGGTTGCAAAACATGTATTGATTTTTCTGACAACTAAGTATGGTTGTCAAATGGATAATATGATTGGAGGGCGGATTAGCAGGGATGCATGATGTTGGTAAAGATAACCATGTAGGCCAAAACAACAAAAACATTTGGGAATAAAATTGCTCATAGTAGCTTACTTTACAATTCTCAAGGCTTAACATTGACCCGACATATCCTTTTCGTTCGAAAATAAGTAGTCCTATTGATTGACAAATATGTATTGGTTGACAAATAAGTATGGTTGTAAAAATAGCTAGGCATATATATGGCTGGAGAGCGAATTAGCAGGGATGATGTCCGTCGAGATTACCACACAAAAAGAACATTTTGGAATAAAACCGCATACTATTTTACAAATGTCACAAGGCTTGTAACATTGACCCGACATTCTTTCGTTCGCAAAATAAGTATTGATTGACAAATAAGTATGGTTGTCAAATAGCTAGGAACCGCTATATGGTTCGAGAGCGGATTAGCAGGGATGATGTTGGTCGAAATTACCACACAAAAAGAATATTTGGGAATAGAAGTGGATACTTATTTTGCAAAATAATATCTTAATGCTTGTAACAATATTTATGGGAAGCCAAAGCGCAAATAACGACATTAATTTTTTTTAAATCATTACCTAACACACCTGTTGATATTGGCAGAGTCCACCACACATTAGAGTCCACCACACAGGGGAAGACTATTTTATTTCTGAGGGAAGATCTATATTGATGGGGCATGAAATATACATGAGTTAAAGCACAAATATTTTAGCTTAATTACAAATATCTGCGCTTAAACACAACTATTTTTGCATATCTCAAATAATTGCGCTTAAGCTAAAATATTGACCCGACATTTTTTTGTAATAAGTATGGTTGTCAAATGGGTAGACGTACTGGGGAGCGGAATAGCAGATAAGATGCTGGTCAAGATTATCACACAAAAATAACATTTGGGAATCGCGCGTTATGTATACTTTTTAGGTTTGGTGTGTATGTAACTATATGTTTAATTATATGTTTCTTCCCTTCCAGACGAAGTTTATACAACGCTGGGGACATCAGATATATACATGTGATCAGAGACGATAAAACACAAGATCCAACAAATTGAATTATATATGGATAACGAACAATGTTATGCTTCAAATTTCAGGAATGAATTGTGTTTTATTCGTCTTTATTTTGTATTATTCGAAGTACAAAATAGATCATTCCATACACAAATTGCATCTGATTTCTGTGTTAATCCAAATTAGTCATTAAGTAATGCCCCACGAACAACACACGGAACGGCTTACAAATCTTAATGTCGTGACTTTGTAATTTGTTTTTTAATTTGTAAGTAAAATAAGGTTTGGTTTTTCTGACAATAAGTATGGTTGTCAAATAGCTCCGTGTGGTTGGAGAGCGGATTATCGGGGATGATGGGAGTCATCTTTTAAGATTACCATACTAAAAGAACATCTGGAAGCAGAAATGCGTACCGATTTTACAATTGTTTTAAAGCTTCTAACATTATAAACATGACATTTTTTCGATTGTAAAATAAGTATTGATTTTTTTTGGACAAATAAGTATGGTTGTCATATAGCTATATAGGTATGGTTGGAAAGCGGACTAGCAGGGATGATGTTGGCCGAGACTCTTATCCGAAAAGAATATTTCGAAATAGAACTGCATACGTATATTTCACAATTGTTTTAAGGCTTCTAACATTGACATGACATTTTTTCGTTTGCAAAATAAGTATCGATTTTGTAACAAATAAGTATGGTTGTCTAATATGTATGTATATATATGTATAATTGGTTGGGCAAGTGTTACATGAATGAATTGATCGATACGAAAATAACATTTGGAAAGATACCATACACAATAAGTCTTGATTTTTTTCTGACAAATAAGTATATATGGCTGTGAAATGGATATGACTGCCATGGAGAGCGGTTTGGGATGATGTTGGTCGAGATTATCACACAAAAATAACATTTATGGTGCGTTCACATGTACCTGCAAGAAAATATCTGCAAGAAAATATCAGATACAATTGTACCCTTATATTGTCTTGCTGCAAATATTAAGCCCATGAGAACGCGGCGGTATTGATTGCATTGATTCAGCTCAATCAGAACACTATATTAGTCGTGCTGGTTAAGTGAATTGGGTTTGGTAAACAACATATAGTCCATATTGGCAATTCATAATATGGCATTTCCAACTGTTGACGTGTATTTCCGTAGAGTCGGTGGGATGAGGCACTCACCCATGCACCTGTAGCCACGTTGCTCTCACGCACAAAGAACTTGTATATAATGAGAAAGTGTTCACCATGCAGTTGGAAATTTCATTTCTGACACTATTACACCAACAGTGGGTTGAAATTGTTCTGGTTGCCTGAATTTCCAACCAGTAATGTATGTCGAATTTGTTGTTTAGACCAACATTTGCATCTCGTCCTACTTTTGGTCAAAATATTGGTTTGACGTTTCCTCTATGTCCCTCCCTCCCTGGTGCATGTCCAGTCAATATTCAAGTTAAACAAACACAAGGCATGTGAGGTACCAGGTCGGAAATTCAAAGGCGATGGGGAGGGGTGCAAACGTGGATTGACGGAAACACTCTATAGATATACGCCTCTACATATTCATACAATACTTCAGCGATTCTGTCAACCCATCTATCTAAAAATGGAATTACGAGATCAGTTGTTGAAACAGACGATACTATTGGTGGATCATAACTCGAGTGCGTGAACGGTTTCAGCGAATGCCTTAGAGATTATTTTACGGATGACGATGACCACCAATCAAGGTGAACACATATCACACACAGGCGACAACATACCCGCCCACTGCCTCCATCGGATAGTTTCGTGTATTACTTTTTTTATTGGTCAAGTAAGTAACATGGGGCATACCTGATATTTTCTTGCCCGTCATTTGTACGCGCCATTGAATAGATATGCATACTTGCTTCACAATTGTTTAAATATGGATTATCTCTTTAAATAACAAATTTTAAATAGTTGCGTGGGTATAAAATAATAGATATGAACTGAAGACCTATGTCAGGAAAAGCTTAATTCTATCAATTAATATTAATTTTATTACGAATATTAAATCGGGCCCGTTTATGTTACTATTTTTATAACCGCGACCATTCGGATGAGACCGTATTGCGATATAGAGCACTGGGTTGTTCCTACGGCTACGCAATGACTGTCAAATGTCACAGATTAGTTGCTTGTATTGTTTTGTTCCCCAAATATAAGCGATAATGAGTATAATTAACGTTTATTTGCGACAAAATTGCACAATATAATTTCTGGTCTCTGTTAACAGTAACCACTATTGTTCGTTAGCTGAACAAACACACCTTTTTAGACCAGAAAATATTCGAAATAAAATTAATATTAATCGATAGAAGCATTTCCGGACAGGAGTCTTCGATTCAAATCTAATATTTTATACCCCGGTAACTATATAATACATGTTTACAAAGAGATAATCCACCTTTAAGGCTTCTAACATAGATATTACATTTTTATTTGCAAAATAAGTATTGATATTTCTGACAAAAATGTATGTTTGGCAATAACATATGGGCAATAAAACTGCATAGTAAGCTTAATTTACAATTTTTTACAATTGTTTTAAGGCTATTAATATTGACTCGACATCACTTTTGTTCGAACGGAACATTTGGAAAAAATCATGCATCCTTATTTTCTACCTGGTTTATAGTCCACGTTCAGAAGTCAGGCATAACAAAAGATGGACTGTCGTCCGGTATATATGCCCCCGTGTGGCATACCACCTAATGTGGGCATACCTATAACATGTCTAAACAGACATCGGATGGACCAAAAAGCCAACATTTGCATATAAACAAAAATGAATAACTCTAGAACGGAAACTCGAACAAAACGATTGAATCCTCTATTGAATGTCCCCATAATAGTGAACATCCATACATACTTTCATTGAGATCCGAGGACCACCTGTTCAAGTTATGACCTGAACAGACATTTCCAGATAAACAAATATATATGCATAACTCTAGATTGGAAAAGCCGAACAAAACAATGGAACCCTCTATTGAATGTTCTCATAGTAGTGCACATCCATACCAAATTTCATTGTTGCAGTTATGACACGAACAGACATGGGACAGACCAAAAAGGCAACATTTTTAAATAAACAAAGATGAACAACTCTAGAATGGAAGTGAACAGCCAGACCGAATTTCATTGAGATCGATCCCCAGCACAAATGTTGAAGTTATGACACGAACAGACACCAGACTGACAAAAAGCCAACATTTCCAGAGAAATGAATAACTCTAGAATGGAAATTCCGAACAAAACGATGCAACCCTCTTTTTAATGGCATCATACCTAATTTTATAGAGATCAGATCATTAATATTCAAGTTATGACATCAACAGACATCTGACGTACGCACGGACGGACGGACAGGTGAAAAACGGTATACCCCCTATTTTTTCAAAAAGGGGGTATAATCATATATATCCCCTACATCATATATCGGTATGATGATATGAATCGTTCTATGTAGTTAATTCCCTGACAGCATTCCGTTTAAAAATTAAGTATTGATTTTTTTTATGACAAATAAGTATGGTTGTCCCATAGGTATTTTGACATGGCTGGAGACTGGAGATGGATTAGCTGGAATTATTTTTATCTAGATAATCATACAAAAAGGTCAGATATTGCAATAAAATTCCCAAATTATTTGACAAATCGTTTTAAGGCTTAACAGCGACCCGACATTTTTTTTTTAATTTGTTAGTAAAATAAGTATTGATTTTTCTGACAAATAAATATGGTTGTCACAAATGTATATAGACATGGTTTGAGACTGGAGAAGGGTTAGCAGGAATGATTTTTATCCAGATAATCACACAAAAAGAAAAATATATGGGAATGAAATTGCATACTTAGTTTACAGACCTTTTTAAAGGCTTAACAGCGACCCGATATTTTTTTTAATTTGTTAGTAAAATAAGTATTGATTTTTCTGACAAATAAGTATTGTTGTCAAATAGGTCGGTATGGCTGGAAAGCTGATTATCGGGGATGATGGGAGTCATCTTTTAAGATTATCATACTAAAAGAACATCTGGAAGCAGAAATGCATACCGATTTTACAATTGTTTTAAAGCTTCTGACAGTAACATCACATTTTTTCGATTGCAAAATAAGTATTGATTTTTTGACAAAAAAGTATGGTTGTCAAATAGCTTTATAGGTATGGTTGGACAGCGGATTAGCAGGGATGGTATTGGTCGAGATTCTTATACGAAAAGAACATTTAGAAATAGAACTGCATACGTATTTCACAATTGTTTTAAGGCTTCTAACGTTGACATGACATTTTTTTTTCGCTTGCAAAATAAGTATCGATTTTGTAACAAATAAGTATGGTTGTCTAATGGGTATGTACATATGTTTAATTGGTTGGACAAGTGTTACATGAATTATTTGATCGATACGAAAGGAACATTTGGCAAGATACCATACACACAATAAGTATTTATTTTTTTCTGACAAACAATTATTGCTGTGAAATGGGTATGACTGAAATGAAAGCGGATTAGCAGGGACGATGTTGGTCGAGATTATCACATAAAAAGAACATTGAAAAATAGAAATGCATACTTGTTTTACAATTGTTTAAGATCTTACATTTTCATTAGCAAATAAGTATTGATATTTATGACAAACACATATCGGCTATATAACTGCATACAAAGCTTAATATGCATTTTTTTTACAATCGTTTAAGGCTATTAATATTGACTCGACATCCTTTTGTTCGCAAACGAGTCTGAACGGAACATTTGGAAAGAATCCTGCATCCTTATTTTCTGCCTGGTTTATTAGGCCATGTTCACAAGTCAGACATAGGCTAATTATATCCCCTACATCATATATCGGTTCTAAGTAGTTAATCACCTGACATCATTTCGTTTCCATAATAAGTATTGATTTTTTTCCTGACAAATATTTAATAGTGATGCACGATTATCAGATATATGTATATGGTCGGAGAGGCATTGAAAGCGATGTTGGTCGAGATTACCACACCAAAACAAGATTTGGGAATATAATTGCAATCGTTTTAAGAGTAAACAGCAATCCCACATTTTTTAATTTGTGAAATATGTATTTTTTTCCTGACAAATATGTATGGTTGTCATATATATAGTTGTCGTTTGTAGCACACAGTCCGAGAAGTCTGATTGTTATTGCTCAGTTCAACTTGATAAAAGAGACGAAATGATTGACAGTCGGTCGGTACAGACCTCAAAGTGAAGGTCACAGCGCGCGCCTGCGCAATACTCGCGCAATAGATATTTTGAGTCCTATGCGCATGTGTTAGCCAAAAACCATACTTATTTTACAACCATACTAATATTTCAGAACAACGGCATACATATACCGCTATACAACACGGATATAAGCCGCTTTCACGCGCTCAGGTTTGGAGACACCAACACACCAATCTCGATGCAGCGCTCAGCACGCTTTTGTCCATAGATTGTCATTGATTGTCGTTGATTGTATAACAATGCGCCGATCCCAGCTTGCGACCAGGTGGTTTCGCGAGACCAAGTCCTAACATGGAACACCGTGATTGTTAGGGTGGTCAAGACCTAAGACCAGAATTCAGCCGTTTGTGTTCATAGCAGGTACCACTCGAATAGAGTCCATACTGACAATTGACAACGTATGTAGTCACATATGAACAAGAAAAGCTGAGACAAGTAGCCGTTTAATCAGTTTTGTGATGGACCTCCTGATTCATCACACAACGTGTCCTTCATCGCATACACGCTGGAGCCGTATGTCCTGGATACCTCCATGGTGGTCGTCTCTGGTCAATCCTCGAATGGCAACAGTTTCTTGTCCCAGGTTTGCATTTTATAATTGCCAAAGACGTCGAATCCATTCACTTGGTCATCCAGCCTTGATGGTTAAAATCACCACAGCCATTATCCATAGAAAACTTATATCTGGCAGATATACTTGCAGATTTTCGACGCACTGTCGCACCACATGTCCTTCAGTATTACATGTTCTGTCTGAAGTTGTATGTAATTCGTATACAGTCCTGGTTACCCCCATCCTGGCCGTAACGGCTCGATCAGTCCTCGAATGTCAAACGTTTCTTGTTCCAGGATAGCATTATGACATTGCGAGAAGTTGAAACCATTGGCCTTTTAGTCACAACGGTGTCAGTCAGCCATTTTCCACAGATACGTTATATCTGGCAGATGTACGTGAAGATGTTATCATCACACCGCATGTCCTTCATTAGATAGATGCCTGATTCGTATGCAATTCGCACACAGTCCTGATTACCTCCATCCTGACCATAGTAGCTCGACCAGTCCTCAAATGGCAAACTTTTGTTGTCCCATGTGAGCATTATGTCATTACCAGAGATGTCGAATCCATCCACCCACAGATCGCCTTTAACAGAAATACGAGAATAATCAGGAAGCTGATAGTTAGATCAGATTTCCACCAAATGCATTATGGTTGCTCAATGAAATAATAGCAAAAGGGTATGCCGTGGTGGGTGGGTACTCGAAACTGCCCAAGAACTATTATTTTCACACCGGCATGTAATTAGTGTTAATTAAGGGGGAAGTAAAGTGGCAACATTTGAATGGGAATTCAGTGTTAATTTTCAAGACAAGATTATTCAATATTTACAAACCGTAGAATAATACTTCATGTCTTGTTGGAATGTTTGAGCATATGTCTAGTGACAATGCAAAGCAGATATTTCATTTTATGTTTTGTTTTGTGACATTTGATGGAAATATTATAAACAATGATAAACAATGGTGATCTACTTTTTAATGTCCAATAATATCCAACATGGGATGAAAATCAAAATTCCGTTTCGCTTTGTCACTAGCTAAGTCTTCAAACTTTCCAAGAAGATAAGATATGGTTGTAAGGTTTGATCAATCTTTTCTTAACACTGAATTCCCCATTCAAATGTTGCCACCTTACCTCCTTCTTAAGACCTTAAAATCCCAAGACATGCCCATGCTATCAGAACCATATTCATTCATCTAGGCATTCATCGCAGGCATGCTACGTATGGGTCCGTAATGTAATTTTCAAAAGTACCTGGTCAAAGTGAATCCTATTATAATAGATTTTAGTCTGTATTTCTAAGGGCTTATTAGCGTAAAAAGCTTTTAAATGTCAAACTAAATTAAAACTGGTATTTCCTTATAAAACGGAAAAAATCCTGGAAACTTCAAGTCTTGTAAACATGTGAAGATTAAACAATGATCTTTGAAGAAAACGACTGGAACTTCATGTACAATGCTAATCATTAATGCTTCTCCTCAATATTCATTGTGGACCTAATGAAGTCTCAAACAGTAAGTAAAGCTCACCTCTACCGTAGCCTGCATCCACTATCATTTGCTCCAGTGCATTGAGCATAGATCTGGATGCTATGGTAACAAGGTGTGCTCCCTCCGAGTTGCAGCTGGACCTCGCATCAGTACCTGTCTTCGTCGTACTGTGGTACTTAAGACAGAATACCTCTTCATTCAGAATCTTTTGTTCGTACCCAGGGTGCATTTCACAAGCTGAAGAATACGTCGTAAAATAGTGAAGTAGAGATCAAATGGAGATTGACCGATGTTTGAAGAAGTGCTTTTAAAGAACGTTCCCCTAACCTCTAAAATAGTTGACCAAAGTTGATCACAATTGTGGTGTTGTAAATTATTTCATACAAATCTGCGTTATTTCGTCAAAGTACGTTCTATATAGAGTTATCATCCTTCCGAATAAATCAAGATACTAATTTCGAAATGTAATCCTAACCTAGTGTGTCACCTGTTACTCCTTTTGGATTCAATCGCTATATAATCGTGAACCCGATTAAGTAACTTTCGCTATCTAATCGTGTGCGTATTAGGTGCCGAGTTTACACCACATTAGACAAAATGTTCTAAGTAAATTTTCAGCATACTTGGCAAAATAAAAATGAAAGAGAGTGCAACACCAATGTTCCTATGGCACATGCTTCGCGAACATACTCAAATGAATCCACCATTGTGCACTGAAAACGAGGACAAAATATCATAATTGAGAACGCTCTAATAAGAGACGGTCTGTGGAAGATTTTGCTCGACTGACAAATATTCAAAACCTGTTAACCATTTCATGCCGGGAGATTCGCTGGTGCAACATTAAGTATCCTGTGTCAGAGTATTATATTATATATGCGAGTCTCCCATAGGAAACATCGCATAAATAAGAGAATGCACTGGCTCACGAGATCAAGGTAAATATTGTTAGGGCAATGCATTATCTTATATATGCGAGGCGCCCTATGGGTGACTCTCATATATTAGAGATTGGCACATAGTTTTCGAACAATATCAGGAAAGCACCATTCATGCGTGAAAGGGTTAAAACTACTTCTTTTAAATATTGATACCTGGTCATCAAACCCTCCTTTAATGGGCTCATGTGTCCGATATAATGATTTTCTGATATCGAAGAAATCCAGACCGTTAGTTTTCAGAACATGTGTATTGTGGGCGCCGTGTTATGCATTATAACGATAACATACGCCAACTAGAGACTGCATGTAACTTCTAATGTCTGACTCACCTGTGGTCGTCGTCGCCGTTGTTGCTGTTGATGTTGTTGTCGTTGTCCCCGTCGTCGTCGTCGTTGTCGTCGCCGTTGTCGTTGTCGCTGTTGATGTTGTTGTTGATGTTGGTGTTGATGGTGGTGTTGTCGTTGTTGCTGTTGTCATTATTGGTGTTGCTGGTGTTGTCGGTGTTGTTGTTGTTGTTGGTGTTGTTGTCGTTGTCGCCATCGTCGTCGTCGTTGTCTTTGTTGCCGCTGTTGGTGTTGTTAGTGTTGTTGATGTCGTTGTTGATGTTTCTGTCATCGTCGGTGTTACCGTTGTTGTTGTTGGTGTTGTCGTCATTGTTGTCGTCGCCGTCGTCAACGTGGTTGTTGTCGTCGTTGTCGTTGTTGATGTTGTTGTTGATGGTGGTGTTGTCGTTGTTGTCATTGTTGATATTATTGTTGTTGATGGTGGTGTTGTCGTTGTTGTTGTTGTTGTCGTCGTTGTCATTGTTGATATTATTGTTGTTGATGGTGGTGTTTTCGTTGTTGTTGTCGTCGTTGTCGTTGATTTTGTTGTTATTGTTGTTGTCTCATCCGTAGTATCTGCGTAAAATGTGAAAATGAATGCTTGGTGTTGGGCTGTATGTACATCCAGCATCCGGTTGTAAGAGATTAAGTTTTACTGGATGTACATATAATGGCTTTATTATTAGATATAGGTGACCAGAACAACATTTGTTAAACTTCACAAATGAATCAAATTTAGCATAAACACGTGAATCGGGTTTTTCGTCTTCTGTGATACACAACATGGCATGCAAGCTGCAATAGTTCAGTCCCCTCACTCGATGGTCTCGTGTTTTCGTAATTAAATCTAACATTTTCATTGAAGAGTTTTGTCAGTTATAATTAATTCTGGCCATACAGGGGGGGGGGGGGGGTGGTCGGAAAAATTACAGGATACAAGGACCGGGTGGGTGGGTGTCCCCGAGCCCGGAATGCAGATTTTTTCTGATGTCATGCAATTGTTTTCCAAAATCATTTCTCAGACAAATTACAGCTTCAAAATGAATTGAAACAATCAGATTCATACAGTAGTGCATGCTATAGCCTTATACAAGTGAGGGGGCTCTATATTTTAATTTTTTGTCCACAATTTCTCCCTTTAACAGTTGAAACCATGGGGTGGGTCCGGTTTTGGTCAAGGAAAAAAAAAATCCATTCTCATCTTTTCTCATAGTTTATCATGGCTTTTTAAACTTATTATACATAGAGGATACCTGCGTGTTTTGAGTGAATACCGGAAGTATATCATGAGTGGTCACAGTGAGATACTGGAATAATCACGAGTGGCCTTTAGATCACGAGTGATGATTCCAGTATCTCACTGTGACCACGAGTGAGGTAATTCCGGTATTCACTCAAAACACGAAGGTTTTCTTTTTATTATATGCGCTATTTACTACAATAGATCGAGGAATTAATTCAAAATCGAACTGATTCCGATTCACATCGGCAATACAATTTCTGCACAACAAACAGAGAGACCACGTGGTTCAATAAAATAATGTCGATAACTCATAATACACATGCTTCAAATGTGCGTAATATATCAGATAACTTTATTTCAAATATACCAACTTACTTGCTTGTGTACACTATTAAGCTGTTGTATCAGTAATTTTTTCCTGACCCCCCCCCCCCGAGGACATCGGGTAGAACTGTCGACTTATCGTAAATGGGACGATGAGTTAACCCGCAATTTCAAAACAAAGAGGAGTACGACGATTTCTCACTAAGACATTACGTTTTGGTACAAATTGGTCATATTTGATGATATTTCACATATAATGCCTACAGTTTGTTTCCCTAAAAACCAAATTCTATAACCGTTAACGGCCATATTAGAACCTCAAATAGCCAGTTGTTTTTACAATCTATCCTGATCATGCAGCACTGTGGCATGAAAGTTTAGAGAATAATATTTGACTGTTGGTGTAAAATTGAAAATTCACCAATAGCTTTCTTACAAAATCACACAATTATAGCATTCAAAATAATTTTAATTGGAGCATTAAAAGGCACCAGATACAATCTCAGAGCATCTAATTTTCAAAATTTTCCGGGGGAGGCCCGCTGACTCCCTCCCGTACTCCCCCTCCATCAGGCCTTCGGAAGGCATCTCCTGTTGGGATACTACTCGCCTCGATATTTTAAGGGGAGCTCCTCAATGCTCACCAGTGATTTCCCACATGGAGAGGACTGGAACTATGTTTATTTAATCAAATTGATGGTGTTTTTATTTTACACATGCACATATTTTAACCTATTGATAATACGGGACACAACTATCCTGTTAAAGTGGGTATTTTACCTTTAAAACCATAAATATTTGGATTTTTAAAGGTTTTGTCACTGGTTTTGTTGGCATATTTTTCAGCCATGTGCTTTGTTTGTTTATTTTTTGTGGGTGTACTTGATCAGCGTTCTCTCAGTTCCGGTGCAGAAACAATGAGAGACCCGTAACCTGCCAACAACACATTATTTAGTAGAATTTACAAGATTTTCATCAATTTTGGGGGTGGGTATCCCATACCTGGGTGGAAAAAACTTACGCTCCCGGGTGGGTGTCCCAGACCTGGGTTGAAAAAACTTAAGCTCCCGGGGTGGTGGGTCCCCAAAAACTGAAAAACACAAAATTTCCACCTTGTATCAGAAATATTTTTCCTGACCCCCCCCCCCCCTCCCCGCCGACCATATACCAATTTCCACAAGAATATGGACAGTTCCGTGTGCTCAGAATAATGCAGAATGAAATTTAAACGACAACAGTCTTAAATAAAACAATAGGTTATTCAATCACATTATATGTACGTGATGGCAGTGTTCAGTCAGGCGTAACAAGGGACTGAACTCATTGCAGTTTGCGTGCATGACCAAAGTCGGACGTATGGCGAAATTGTTATCAATGGGAGACAATCGTGACAGTAAAAATTAAAAAAGCCAGAAGTCAGGCGGACAGATAGACAGACATAATTTGAATTAGCAATAGCCACCCACCTGCATTGTCCATTGGTTGACATTGGTATCCGGATATATTCAGCTTGTGCGGATCACATATCTCATCCTGACCACACGGACGACCATAGCATTGGTGTTTTGGTTTCTGGGAAGAGAGGCGAATTGGGCCGGTATATACATATACTGGATTTTGATACAGCATGCAAATGTACGTGTAGATATGTGAATGTCAAAGTATAATATACTTAGTATATAGAAGCCAACTATTCTCATTGTCGATCATGTATCTATTTTCGGTCATGTCTTACTGAAACATAGCCATATTTACGTATAATAAATCTATCCGCCATGGAACAAATATTTACTCCGTGGTCCGGTGGTTAGCGCGTCGGACTTGTACTGTCAACACATCGGCATGCGTTCGGGCCTCCAGCTGGCCAAAGTGAGTTTCACACAACAGTGGCTTGTCCAAAAATCGATTAGCGGGCAATTGTGAGTTCGCATGCTGTTCGAATTTCGCGCCAAGTTGTGACCCCTGAGAAAGGTCACTCGTACTGTGTTTATTTCGCTCCACCCAAGCGTTAACACGGGTACCCGATTATGAGCAGTGAAAGATCTTGTCAGTATGCTAGTCACATTGTGACTGTACCTCCCCCTGTCCCCGGGGAGCAGTAGATGGATTACTGAATGTTCAGGCTCATCGGGGTAATAATTGTCCAACATATTGAAACTAATTCCAGCGGGCAACCAGCCTGACTGGTACATGTCTAATGCGTGTAATTAAATGAATGATTATTATTATACTTCCATGGTGTAACCAAGGAAGTATATTGTTTTTGTATTGGTGCCGTTTTCCGCTTATTTTGAAATACTCAGAAACTAATGGCACTAGGAACGTGAAATCTCTAGCGATTGTAGGCATCCAAGGTTTACTAAGTATAATGGTATCCGAAACTCGGCCCAATGGATTTTGACGGAGTTATGGCCCTTTTTCGACTATTTTTCATTATTATTATACTCGACACTTTTACAACTCCCTAATATCTGAAAGTATAAGGAGTATCAATCTCAAATTTTGTACGTATGTTGGGGTCAACGAGTTATAACCTATCGACGTATAATGAATATTGTCCGCGTTTCCCCTGCGGAGTTATCTCCCTTTATCTGAAAAAATGTAATTTTATTATCTCGGAAATTATAAGGAGCAGAGAATCGAAACTTGGACCGTATGCACACCTCGATATGCCCTACTGCCCACGGGCATCAACACTTGTGTCCGCGCTTTCCCTGGGGAGTTACCGCCCATAAATAGGGACACCTCTATTTGATTTACTATGCTGTACTCTCGTATCGTTCCAGATAACTGCATTTGGATTTCATAGTCGTGTTGACCGTTGTCAGTTTAGTCCAAAAAAGAAAATTGGACAGGGTCGGACATATATTTTGACGCTGGGGTGGGGGCAAAATTTTCAACAAAAAAAGTTTTGATTGACATTCATCTATTTAAGTATGTGGATTCCCTGAATCAAAACAAACCCATACCGAAAAGGATTTTTGAAATCCGAGAAGAAATGCAAGAGCTACGGGCCCTCAAAGTTTGCAATTTGGGTCCACGTGCTTGTGTACACATCTCATCCGAAGATGTCGAACTTTGGATGCCATCTGATATCCCAGTGCGTGGGGTCTGAAGAGAGCACGCGGTGTGCCAAATTTTGCCAGTTTTGGTTCAGTGTTATGGGTCAGGGGAGGGGCGGTCCGGGTACCAATTTTTTATTCTTCTCCGAATCAAATGAAACTTGGAATATAACATCTACACAGCCAACCGGTCTAGAAACTGAAAGAATTTCGAAAATCAATTAAAAAATGACAGAGTTGCGGGCCTTCAAACTATGCAAATTTGGGCCCATAAGCTTGTGTACACATCTCCTCCGAAGATGTCGAACGTAGGATGTCATCTGCTATTTCATTACGTGCGGTCTGAAGAGAGCTCTAAATTTGTTATTGCATATTCCGAATTGGACGAGTAATTCTAACTCGAATATACCGCCTAAACATGTTTTTACCCAGGACTTTCCGCGTTACCGGGTACGGAAATGTTGCAACTATGTTTCCCGCCAAATTCAAACCGGGTGATTAAAGAGCAAGATAATGTCGTAGCATGTACGTTGGCATACGTTATGTACATCCCAGAAGTTTGACGGCTATACTATAAATGTAACATGCCCAACGGAGAATGCGTGTCAGTGTGGGTTGAGACCTTAGGAAAATTCTACGAAAATTGCAAGGGGGGGGGAATTCAAACATCGAGATAATTTTTTTTGACGAGTACATCTGATGGCTAGTATTCACGCGCATCCAGAGGGCGATTTTCTAATTTTCAGATGGAACGGTTTACTCGTGACAACGTTATATATCATATATATGTATACTTCTGTAGTCTATCACTAGCCGATTTTTAGCCCCAAATCCAAACGGGCTGATGTAGGAGCGAGTTTAATGCGGTGGTACGTAAGCCGGTATACTGTAGGTATGCCTCCAAAATTTTACCTCTCTAATATAAACGCAACCTGCTCAAGGGAGTGTTTGTGTCGGTGGGTTCAGATTTGGAAAATTCCAACGAAGATCAAATGGGGAAAATTACTCCGAAAATCATATATTGAGATAAAAACTTTTCGATGAGTGGATGTGATAAGTAAGATTAGTACACTTTTTAATGATTTATATTGAACGGTTTAACCCTGGTAGCGTATAACGTTGTAACGGGTGATATATATTACTCAAATTCAAACCCTCTCTTCATGACGCAAATTCAAACGGACTTATCAAGAAGCAAGGCAAATGCATGAATATGCTCACCGATATACTATATAGGTATGTCCGCTCTGCTGTAAAAGTAACATATTGTCGCGATTTGACCTGTCCAAAACACTCCCCGGACAAACGTTTTCCTAGGTATCAAATTTCGTCGAAATCCGTTCGTTTTACTCGATTTGACCTTGAACTGACCATTTCGAAGGTCAATGTCAGGTCGGGGTCACGACTTGACCCGCCCAAAAGACCACCCCCCGGACAAAAGTACTCCTAGGTATCGAATTTCGTGGAAATCCGTCTGTTTTACCCGATTTGATCTTCGATTGACCTTTTTGAAGACCAAGTCAGGTCGGGGGTCACGATTCGACCCGTCCAAAACACCCCTGGACAAAAGTACCCACACTTATCAGATTTCGTCAAAATCCGTCCAGCAGTTTTCCCGAGCCATAGCTGACAGACAAACAAACAGACAGACAGACGTACCAAAATACATATTAAATTTAGAAATGTCAATGCAAGTCCACCATCGGATCGTAAGGCACCAATATGCATTCGCACGAATAGGAACACACATATACGCATAGCACTCACATGGGATGGGATGGAGTACCATGGAAGTATATCTGATTCCATGGAATCTGACCTCTAGTTATTATACTTCAATGTGTTAACATTGAAGTATATTGTAATTCTTATTTTTATTTTTATTATTATAAAACACCTTATATCTCAGAAACCATCTGGTCGATTGATTTGATATTTCCTACTCATATACATCCACGAAAAGTTAGTTTTATGCACGTATCGCTATTTTTGTCCGACCTTGACCTTGACCTTCACCGTCGCCAGTAATTTTGTTGCAAAAAATAGTTCGTCCTAATTTGACCAAACTCACAGGGTGGTATCGCATGGCAAATACGATTAACATGCAATATAAACTAGGTCAATCGGTCAAAAAATGGCGGAGTAATGGCGGTTTGATTATAGCCACATTTAAACTAGATTGAACTTTTATTGAGCTTGGATCTCTTATGGGTCAAAAATTGATTGACCGATTAGAATGATTTTTGGTACATATATAGCGTTCGTCCTTAGCTATTAACCCGACTGGGTGTGAATTTCGTACGACCTTGACCTTTGCACTAAACGCTCTTCATATGTATTACCGTTGTTCACGTATCTCCTCCGGAACGGCTTGAGATATCGAGTTCGGACGTGCATTATTAGTTTCTTCTCACCATGTGCTACAAATACGCGAAAAATGGTATGGATAGCGCTTCCGGTTCGAAAGTTCCGTATTGGTCGAAGAATCGGTTAACGCTCTTTGAAAAACTGTTTTCTTCTGAATTTGACCAAATTCATAGGGCGGCATCGCTAGTCCGAACTGAAGACAACGCCGTAAAAATGACGTCACAGCACCCGATTAAAATTTTAAAGAATAAAAATAAGCATTTTTACCTTTGTCCGCGCATCTCCTCCGAGACGGATGGAGATAGAGAGTTCGGATGAACACTAAAATGTCCAGACATGTGAGCGCTAGATAAATCCTGAAAATTTCCTCAATCGGTCTGAAAATAGCGGAGTAATTAGCAGAGCAATTGCCGCTTGAACATAAAATAAGCATTTTTACCCTTGTCCGCGCATCTCCTCCGAGACGGATGGAGATAGAGAGTTCGGATGAACACTAAAATGTCCATATCTGTGAGCGCTAGATAAATCCTGAAAATTCTCTCAAACGGTCTGAAAATAGAGGAGTAATTGCCGCTTGAACATTAAAATGGGCATTTTTACCATTGTGCACGCATCTCATCCGAGACGGATTGGAATAGAGAGTTCTGATGAATACCAAAATGTGCAGCTCTGTGGACGCTAGTACTGCCCTAAACTAGTGCAGCAATTGCCGCTTGAACATTAAAAATAGGCAATTTTAACATTGTGACCATATTTTCTCCGATAAGGATGGCGATAGAGAGTTTGAATCAGTACCAAAATGTGCATCTCGGTAAGCTCAAGAAATGCCGTAAAATGTTCATTCTGCCGGAAAATACCGCAGGAATCTTCTGAACAATTCTTGAGATGCGTGTATCTTTAGCATTAGATACAAAATTGTCGTGAAAAAAGGGCAAGAGTTAGGGTAAATATTTCTAAAACAAATCATGCAAATCAGTGATTTAGTCCGATCAAAAATGGCGGAGTTACGCCATCTTGAATATCTGAAAATCCCAGTTTTAGCAGTGTTTGTGCTATACTGTGTTCGTTGTATGTACAGAACGGCTAGAGATACCGAGTTCGGACTTGCTCTATTAGGTTCGCCTTCTCATGTGCTACACGCATACACAAAATGGTTGCGATAGCTCTTCCCCTTGGTACACATTGAAGTATCGAAATTGCAGTGCAATTTCAATTTCATTCTAGTTATTATTATTATTATTACTACTACATATTCCAGTGTCGGCGTCACCGTTCCCATATTAGTCGGATATATATTATGTAATTTAGCATTTTTGGTTTGTTAATAGCGATCTGAAAACGGATTCTGTATGCCTAGTAGGTGTGTTTTCAGGATTGACTTGTTTCCATTCTTGAATTTTGGCGGGTCGGCCTAAATCGGGGTCAACATAATTTAGAGAGCGTTTCGTATTTACAGAAAACGATCGATGGTGCCATCTGGCGTATGGTGATCGGTGCGATTTGAAAGTTCTCAAAACTACTAGCTATGACCCTTACATGTATTTTTTTTGATGTGATCAGTTCATTCTTGCTGGCTACAGTTACGATCAAAATTTAACACTGAGCCCTATGGAGATTTTAGTATTTTGGATAAAAATGGCGCCATTTTTCGTATGATATGCGCGTACTGATATTCCTAAAATATACTAAGTATGACCACAGACGTAGTTTAAAAAAACTGGATGTGATCAGATGATTCTTGCTAACTACAGTTGCGATCAAAATTTAACACTGAACCCTATGGAGAATTTCGTGTTATGCTCAATCGTTGATTGTAATATCACTTATTGGCGATATTGTGCAACTATATATGAAGATTAACACTTGTGTTTGACCCACTGTAACTACACGTGATTTAATAGATGCAATATATGATAGTGTTATGCCTCAAGATACAGTAATTGGCGAAAGTAAGTGTCGAATGGTTTTGTAATTTCGATAATATGCAGTTTGTGGAAACAAACGAAAATATTCCCAACAAGACTGAAGTTTCACGATGTGATTACATATTAAATTATTGTTTTATTTAATACTTGTCTGTCGTGTTGTCACTGCCTAGTTTTGAAGCCACATCGTTGATCGTAACGATTGTGTAGTGTCATAAATACACATGCTTGGCTTTCCACTTCCCACACCAGTTACATTTGGCGAACTTCAGTACAGCGACTGAAACCCAACATTCACCATCAATATTCTAACCACAATTAATCTTCACACTTCATGTATAGCTGTGACAATCAAGTACATTCGGATTTCCACTAAAGTAGAGGTTAATGAGTAAAATAGATATCAACTATAATTGCATTTTTATGCAAATTCCGAGTAGGTGCTTAGTAACCGTTACCAAGGAGATATCGGGTGGCAAAGTCTCCCGATCTTATAATGATCAGTGGCTGATGTGCAGAACATGCCTGCACAGTTTTAGACATGCATGTGCCCAACTTGAGAACAAAACCAAAACCTTGTGATTAGACACTGACTAAATACAAATGAATGATTAGTACACCATTGTGGTACTTGATTAGCAACCGTTGCTAACCTTAAATAAGACACTTGAATCACTTTGATGGTCAGGTATATCTCAAATTTCACATTTGGGTATTAACTTCATCGCAAATGCAAATACTGGTGTTGAATTACGATGCTATAAGCCATAATTGCAATTTCCAGTCAATTCCCGGTAGTTTCCTAGGTCAAGTTTCTCGATCTTATAATGACCAATGGCCCATGTGGCACAAACCTGTAGTTTCATATCTGTGTCACCATTTGAACATAACCAATATCACCCGACTACAGCTGATCGCCATTAAATCCCAAGTATAGAACGATCCATTAAGCTAAGTCGATGGTTTGTTCACAACCGATGCAGTCATGATACATTATGAATGGTGATGAAAGGGTCCCCTCAACTATGTTCTTCAACTTTGGTAGTATCAATAAGTTGTATTCACGAAACCACTATGCACGACTTCCTGTCTCTTTGCGATCTTGTCGCACCATTATCATGTCAGCCTAAGATATATTGAACCATCTGCTCACAATATAAACAATGCTCTACAATCCACAATATCGACAATTGTCCGTCCATGCAGTAAAGGCACGTATACGTGTCGCAAAATGAGAGAATTATAGTAAACTTTATCACTATATAATAATACAACAAAGTCATTGTTTTGTTAGGACCCACAGTTCTCACACATGCACATAAATATAGAATGTATGACTTTTCATTTTGAAGTAGACATGGTGAAATTGGCAACACGTGTCATTATTATTCTATCCCATTAATCGTGATTCATATGCAAGTCTTTTTAAGCTTTGTCACTTGCATCTTAATGCGTTTTACTATATATAAGTCTATTATAAGACCAAGCACATACTGCACATATATTTCTTCTTACAAATAAATTCTCTCTTAGAAAGTGTCCAGAGATGTCTTGCCTATTTATACTGACAATTTTTTTTTTCTTGTGGCAAACGATTTGAGGGAGTGATTTGTTATGTTGACTAAGATGTTACTTTTGTTACTTTAGTATGTTAAACACGTATCCAGTGGGATGTATTCAGTCGACGGAGAAAGTGTCTTCTTTATCATCAGATCAACATAATTTCAACTCCCAATTTGGATAAACCCGACCAGGATTTATAGAACAGCAACTAATCTATGCCCAGCAATGTTTAGCAATATATATGGACATGATAACATTGTTTAAAAATTTGAAACAATACCACCATATTCACATGTAAGGCTAAACATATCATTGGCATAGATGAGTTGTTACATTGATGTTGATCGGGTTTCTCCAAATTTAATACTAAAACAGAATGATCCATAGCACCATAGCTTGGCATGAACATATAAAAAATTCTACATGACCGAACAATTTTAACAAACAGTGACTGACACTTACATAAATATGACATGCAGATTTGTTTCCACACAACTCCGTATTATGCGGTACTTCATCCTGGCAATAAACATTAAGTTTGGCAATTGATGAAAAAAACACCATCAATCAGTTTAAAACGACATCCTGGAACTTTGGTCTTGATAAACATTACATTTGTAGACCTGTGGACATTATTAATGAAGTATGTGATTGTGATGTATATGACTGATGTGAACCACATTTTTTTTTATCAATTACTGTATCTGGTGGCCTGACTATATTGCAAGTTAATTTTGTAAAATCACACATAGTTACAGTAGATTACATGTAAGAGCCATGCATATATGATAGCCATTAAGTTCCATCATTGTGAACATTTGAGTAAATTGTCAAACTCTCTATAGGGTTCAACGTTAAATTTTGATCGAAACTGTAGTACTTTATCCACGGAGACTAAGGCTATTCGTGTTAATTAATATTTTTTACAGCCAGGAAACGATCTTTAAATTCTTAAAACCGTCCAAACATTTGTTTCCACTAAAATATCAGACTGGAAGCAGGTAGACTCTGAAAGTAGACCGCCATATTTGATATTTTTGTTAATTTCAACTCGCACAGTCCACCAGAAGGTTAGTTATGGGGACTAATATTTGTATAATAAGTAAACGCTCTTTAAATTCTTAAAACAGTCCAAAAACACTTTTTCCAATAAAATTTCAACTGGACACAGGTAGACTCTGAAAGTAGACACGCTATTGATAAATAAACCGTTCCCATGTCGTGTTTGACATTCCGAAATTGAGCGACCGTTTTTTTTTCGACCAAAGTCGTGAAATCAGCGAGGGCTGGGGTAGGGTTAGATTTTCTGCGATATCTTTACCAAAAATCGATGTATCGGAGTTTTGTTTGTGACATATGATCAAGATATCCTTGTAGATTGTTCACGTTTGTCTATCTGTGATGTAGCTGATTTTAAGAATATACAATACCTTAATATTTGGGAAAGAAAATTTAAAATTCAGTCATAAATACAATTCATCTGATGATCTTATGATAAAATTCCACAATAATATATGTAATTATGAAATTTGTGGCAAGATCCCTCCCCGTTTTTCGATTTCCAGGAACAAAGAAAGCCACTTACCGAACTTGTTATGCGTAATAGCATGTTTTTTATTACCAGGTGGACGAGAAAAAATAGAGAGGTACACAAACAAAAGCGTCACACAAACCTGTTTCCACTAAAATATCAAGCTGGAAACAGGTAGATTCTGAAAATTGACACACTGGTGGTATAGAAACCGTTCTCATATCGCTTTTAACATTCCGAAAATGCGTGACCATTTTTTTCGACATAAGGAATCCGACTATATAGTCAAATTTTACTTGGAAACACCCGAAACGCTAATAAAGTTCCCTCAGTTTAAATTTGCTCTCAATGGCGACGATACAATGAGTCTGCAAACGAATCTAACCATTTTTGAAGAATTCCAAAAAGTCAGTATCCACTCATAACCATTTGAATTGTTTTATTATAAATCGACCAGCATGTTAGAGAACCATGCATTCCATTCCATTCCTCTTCTCCCCACTATATTCCTCCAACATTCTCATCTTCTCCGGAATTCTCGTTATATTCTTAATTATATCAAAATATCCCAGAACCAATGTAATATCCGACCTATCAATCTACTCTCAGGCCCCGACATTAACGTAAAATCCCAGGATGGATTATATACATTTAACACGGATCGTTGATCATACATGGGGAGAATGACACACGAAAGGTCATGTGATTACTGTCGTTCTCCCTTTCTACCAGATACATAACAAATTATCATATCCATTATAACAATTCCTTATGTATTTCTATGAACACTTTATTTTTATGTAACATAATTATATACCTGGGGGTAAATAAACAATGTTTAAACCAACACATATTGAACAGTGAAAAAGCGGGGGCGTTTTAAAAATTCAAATATTTGGAAAGCCTGAGGTACCAGTTTGATAATCCCAATTAAACGGGGTACAATTTCCCACACCTGGACGTCGGACCCTCTGGCTACGCCCCTGTTGTTTCATTGTTCAGTATGTGTTCCATAGCGGATAAATAGAGGATATGAAATGAGTGTTTCTCTCATATGATATTTATGAAACGAGTCTAAGAATTCGTGACTCGTGACGAGTTTCATAAATATCATATGAGAGAAACACGAATTACATATTCTATTTATCATATGACACCTATAAATTGATTATGATGTCCAAAACGCACACAAATCACTAAATAGCTATATGACATCGGCAGCAAAAGGTTAATTTGACGTCACTTCATTGCACCGGAAGCCCAATTACACCTGGTGAACTAGCAGAAATAATATGCACGCGAAGATATAGTGCGCTATTCTGTTCTCAGTTTGTGACATTATATCGTATGTTTATTAGATAAATACGAATTACATATTCTATTTATCGTATAACAATGTCCAAAACTATATATTTCAAGATTATAATTGCGAGAATTTCGGCATCGCGTTGATTGACGCGCACGAATTTGACCTGCATTTAGTTAGAGATACGGTTCGGCCCCGGTTGTCATTCAGCCAATCAAAACACACTTTTTGTCAACAAACCAATCAAATTATCGGAAGGTGATAAGAACTAGTAGTTCATATGAAATTGATTTATGACATACTTTCCAACGTAAATAATGATTGAGTCATATGATAAATGTATATATTATGATATATTTCGTAAATACGGTTAAATTGATCGCATGCTTCGAAGTGTGGTTGTTTAATAAGAAAACGTACCAGTGTGGCTTTCTCTGCATACTTTATCGATGGGTCCATCGGGACGTCCGTGGTCCCGGTCCCTAGCAGGTAACACATCTTGTGACGCACGCCAAACGCAACCTTTGTGCACGGAGCTGCCAATTACATAGAAGGAAACGCTAACATAGAAATGCCCAGTATATAATAAAACTAAACGATCATGTTAGAATATAGCTGAGTGTTATGATATATGTTAAAGCCACGTGACGGGTTGGAGCTTCAAATTATACCCAGTAAATTAGGCCAAATAGAAAATACCATTTGAGTCTCAGACACCGCCGCATGGAAATAAATGGCCCGCATTTGAAGTTTTATTTCGATTCTTGTTATTATGACCAAAAAATATTTTTAAAAGCACGTTCATACGTACTGAGCATTACTTGCAACATACATGAACTCTTAACAGATCTTTGTAATAGATAGATTGACGTTTTATTCTGACTTTTGATATTACAAAAAAAAGTAAGAAAAATTCATTTGGAAAAACATATTTTTTCTTTCTTTTCAATTTTGTGTTGGTACCGGTATGTTTTATTTTTTTACCAACAAGTCCATACGTCATACAGTTACACTAGTAGCACAATGTAATTGTTATATCAGATTAAATTAGTATATATGCAAAACAAAGTTCCCTCTACATTTTATGTAATAAATAATGTTTAAACCAAACTTGAATAAAGAATCGAACCCGAGGCTTCCAACCACGAACATAAAACCGTTCAATCGTCAATGTTTAAACCAAACTGGAATGAAGAATCGAGCCCGTGGCTTCCAACCACGAACATAAAACCATTCAATTGTCAATGTTTAAACCAAATTCGAATGAAGAATCGAGCCGATGCTTCCAACCACGAACACAAAACCATTCAATCGTCAATATGTTAAACGTGTGTTCAAATAAACCATTATATCGTCAACATGTTTTATGTGTTTATGCCAATATGGCAAAGATTATGCCAGACTCAATATGCAAAATATGCCGGTGTTCAAATAAATACCTCTGTTATATCCAGCTGGTGAAAATCTGGTGCTTCTTTATTTGAATATATCCTATTTAAATATTATAATGTTTCTTTTGTCCATTCCAAACGTTGGCATATACATCTTAGTTCTGATTCAATTATTCAATTAAGGAGATGCGCAAATGGAATGTATAGATCTTGGCCAGATAATCGCAGATGTATATAACCTTACCCACACACTCATGTTAGATAAATCTTACACCACATTTTCTTCGCGCAGCATGTTCTTTGTAAACTAAATGTAAGCCTGTTATACTTATAACCGAATCCAGTTCCAAATTCTTCACATTTAAAACAACATCAATATTGATTTGTATCTACATGTATAATGTTTGAGTGGACACTTATTAGACTAAGGTATATTTCACACAAAGCATAAAAGCCTCAGACCACTTTTACTTCTAAATTGACGATTCTTCTGAGAACGAAAGCTCGTCCATTACAGTGTTATTTCTGAATGGACATTGTGGGTTCTAAGTATAACAATTAATAATAGTTTCTACATGCACTCTTAGAACAATTGTGTATAAATTCTACACAATTTGTGTTACATTTTACCTTAAACAAAATTTTGTAGAAACGACACCTCCCATATATGTGTCGTTGGAATATTCTCAACATGAATATGTGAGTATATTATAGTTAGTAGATAAGATGTGTTCTATTTGAGACACAGACCTCGTAAATATATTAAAAATATGGCAGCCGCATTAAAACTTTGTGCTACACAATTATGTGCTGTTCAGTTTTAACACAAACACAGTTTGCAACATATTTTAAAGCTGCTGCCAATGTCTGTTCTCTGGTAATCTTTACGAGTTGTGTACCTCCAATAAAACTCATCTCAACTAATAACTGTGATACACTCACATATTCACTTATATTCAGCGTTGAGGAATTCAACCGACATATATATCATGTGCCATTTCTTGACAACTTTGTTTAAAAATAAAATGTAACACATATTGTGTAGAATTTATACACATTTATCCTAAGAGCGTAGCGTTGGTGCTGGAATTATGCTTACTTTGTTAATACGATGGCCATGTACACATTTATAATATACGTATTATTATCATACTAATCAAGGACATGTAATGACCGTGATAGCTGAATTTAATCAAGAGTTTTTCGACTTGCGTTATGACGACATAAATTCGATACCGCCCCACGAGATATGTGAGATGCAACCCGTCATGGGATATGCACTTTGAAATTGTAAATAATCCTAACAGTAAGCATTGATGATTTTTTTTATTGTGATTGATTTGATTTTTGATCATTTTTTTCCCCGTCGATTGTCCATTCTAAATATACCAGATGATGCAAAACAAAGACGATGCGATTTTAACTCGCAAGTTCGCAACAAACTAATAACATCATACAACAATATACCTATATCTCTTGACGAGAGACTATTGTGTGGCATAATATGATATAAATTGTGTTTGTTATAAATTTATTTGTTTGTATATAGTCGTCAAATTGTGTAGCAGGTGCTCAACCTGTATAATTTTATAATGTATGTAATTATAAATCTTCACGTCTGGAGGAAAATTAAAGAATATATATTAGGCCTACTCTGAAATTACAATGGCCATGTACACAATTATAATGTGCACATTATCTTCTTAAATTTATACAAGTATGTTAGCTCTAAAACACAGTGCCAATAATTTTTTCACAAGATTTACTGTGTTTACCTCTGTTTTATATACTATAATTTCATTGACCGAGTCAAAATTATCTTATGTTATCTACCATACCTGTGTATGCACAAAATGTTTGGCACCGAAGAATATTCGGAATTATCCTTGCATAGAAATATTTCATTCCGCTAGGTGGCGTCTCCTCCAGTTTAGGCACAAGGCATTCTTGACTAAGTACATTCAAAACCGCACACAAAAGGACCAAGGCGGCACAAGAAGCAAACAGACGTGACATGTGCATCATTCCATCATGAGCTAAAACATCCCACAATAATTCTACAATGATGTAGCTTAAAGTTTAATCCGACTGATACTGAGTGAAAACATAAGCTGATGGATGATATATGTGACACAGCCTGGATCCCAGATGATGATTGGCAGTTATACAATGGCATGCTGTTATTCCCTGAATCGATCACCAGTGCACAAGGCGGCGTTCCACACAGAGGGCGTGATTTCATGAACACGAAGTGTGTGGCTTATTTTAATGAAGCTTCGATTGTCATTATACATATTGCCAATGTTACTTGTCTTTCAACCACATTCCCTTTGTTTATTTTCGAATATTATTTCCCAATGGCCAATTAAGATAATGTTTCGACAGTCAAATGCTGCAGCTCGGAATTCGGAACCCATACGGCTCCGTATTTTCGTGCCAACAAATTCCCTACTGATACCTCTCATATATGAAGGATCTACATATATAGTTTGGGTGTGCCTAGATTATTTAACAGCTGAAATTGTAACAGCCAGAACTCTAAAGCTTTATACGAAAAATTATACCTGTTTTGGAATCCTCGACTGGATAAATTCTAGGTCGTGCCGTGCGAATTATCAGCTCGTTAGAGACTCTGTTGTATAAGGTACGATCATACACCCGCAAATGTGCACGTTATGGTTTACAGGAATCTCATCGTAGAAAACAATATGGCTCAAGAATTATTAACTGATCGTGTACATAAAATGCACCTGTACCACAGCTAACTACATGAGAAGTCAAATATATGTAGTGCCATATGTAGCGATGCTACGGAAATTTACCTGTGAATACCATACAATTATCTCCCAAGAATCAACCATACAGGTAGTTGAATGCAAATTCCAGTAGCACCGTTACATGTGGAACCACATATAGATTTTACTTCTCATGTCGTTCGCAATTGATATGCATGTTTCCGTTTATAGTCTGGCATCAAATCGTGTTCTACGACGAAATGCCTGCAACACATTCCGTGCCAGCTTGCGAGTGACGAACTTTGTTGGAGGAGAAACTTTTTTTGCACGGAGGGAAGTTGTGTCCTATTTTAGCAAGAAGTTCTATTGGCCCAAGTGTTTTAACAGACCCCTTCGTGCATGTCTGTTGGGGGGAATTGTTTAGATGTATGCCAAAAACGCTGATTCAGATGCTGTTCATCAGGTTACCAACTGAAATGCTAATCAGCAGATTTCCCGATTTCAGTTTAACTCAATTATATATAACGGCGATAGTCGGCCGTGGGTTGTGCAAATGGCATATAATATAGGTGTTATACCCCACTACAGGAAGGGGGACACCGTTTGACCGCCCGTCATGCCCGTTCAGCAATTCACAATCCCGTTCAGCTCTGCATTTGAGCAGTTCAGCAGATTCCCCGAACGCAGTTTAACTCTATAATAATGACGTTAGTCTGGTATATGTTATACACATGACCTGTAATCGATGGGCCATAACCAAATACAGGGATGCAACACGGTTTTACCGACCACCACCCCCAGTTCAGCAGTTCAAAATCCCGTTCTTGGTTATGGTCCATCGAAAACAAGTCATTAGCATAACATACACCCGACTAATTTCATTAAAAACTATCTTCGTTAAAAATCTGTTAAACTGTATTCGGGGGAATCTGTTGAATTGTACCTCGACAAAGTGCTGAGCGGGATTTTGAACTGTAGAACTGGGGTGGAGGTCGGTCAAATGGTGTTACATCCCTGTATTTCGTTATGGTCCATCTATTTAAAGTCATTTGCATAACCTATACCTGACTATCTTCGTTAAAAATCGGTTAAACTGCGTTCGGGGGAATCTGTTGAATTGTACCTGGATAAAGTGCTGAGCTGGATTTTGAACTGTCGAACAGGGGTTGAGGTCGGACAAGTGGTGTTCTCTCCATGTATTTGATTATGGTCCATCGAATACAAGTCATTAGCATAAGATACACCCGACTAATTTCAATATAATCAGTTAAACTGAGTTTTGGAGAATCTGCCTAACTGCCAGTGACCCAGATAAAGTCCTGAGCGGGTTCTTGAACTGCTGAACTGGGGTGGGGACGGTCGAATAGTGTTATCACCCTGTATTTTGTTATGACACAGGGACTACATGTCATTTGCTAAACAGATATCCGACTGTCTTCGTTAAAATTCAGTTAAACTGAGTTTGGGAGAATCTGGTGAACTGTTCCCGATAAAGTGCTGAACGGGAGTTTGAACTGTTGAACTGGGGTGGAGGTCGGTCAAATGGTGTTCCCTCCCTCGAAGTATTTGGTTATGTCCCATCGATTACAAGTTATTTGCATAACCTCTCTCCGACTAACTTCATTATAATTGAGTTAAACTGCGTTCGGGAATTTACTGATCTACTCAATATGAAGTATGAAGTGCTGAACGGGAATTTGAACTGTTGAACTGGGATGGAGGTCGGCCAAATGGTTTCCCACCACCAGCTTACTCCCACTCCCTTATACGTGCCTGGAATCTTGTTTTTACCCTATGGTGAATGGAATATTTACCCGAAGCGACCGGTAATACATGTATACATACCTTAAATGTTGCAAAGTCATTCTCACAGTTGTCAAGTTCCGGCGATCACGATAGTCTTGTTTTCTTCTAAAGTGATTATGATTTCTAAGACTTCATCATGCTTTCCCGTGATATAACGAGTGTGTATATTAGTCATTTATGTATTTATCGAGCTATTTTTATGACCAGAATGTGAAAAACGCGACAAATTATAATGTTTCATAGCGGTGGTATCGTGTCAAATCTGATGGGACACTTTCGAAAACATACAACTTTCCTAATCTAATAATACCCGCCCAATAACAAATATTAAAGACGTTGCTGTTTAAAAGATAGAACCCCATGTTACAACTGTTCCTTTTTCGAATATAGTGTGCATCGTTTATTCGCTGATAGATTATAGCCAGAGTATAATGTTTAACTATTTTATTACAGAAATTATCCAAAATATTGGTTCACACTACGTCGGAAACACCTTTTGTTTTTGGTAATGAAATAACTGGAAATGTGATCCTCCAGATGATGTTTCACGTCGACTTGAAATGGAATTTTTTGTCAGTTAATGCGGCACGAAATATTCGAGCCTTATATTTAACATTTTGGCAATAGAAGCAAAGGTCAATTTTAGGGATAACTACAACTACATATACTTGGTTGAAGTTTGTTTCTCTGTGGATTGTGATTCTGGATGGTATGTGCACTTATTTCAGGATGGGAGTTAAAATATTGTCTCAGTCGTATAAGGGTAAAACAAATTTAGGCTGCCATCTTCGATTCCATTTTTGAGTGTTACATGATAAAAAAGGGTGTGAGCCTCGCACCCACCTGGATTCCTCTATGTAACTGCTATTTGTGGATTATCCGCAGAGAAAAAAGGAGAAAACGTCAACAAAGAATTTGAATTCACTCCTATTGCTCGCGGGCTAATGTACATGTAAGCATATTGCGGCTCTTTATCAACTTGCTGCAATTTTGACATACACCATAGAATATAGTGGCTATGTCAGACCATAACTACATTGTATTACAGGTAACATTTTTTCGGCATTAACTTCCTCAGTTATGTTCATTTCACGTTACAATATGACTAGAAACACCAAAAACAGTTTCGGTGATAACGAATATTGCTCAAATGAGCATTATGGCACGAATAAAGGGAAACTAGACCACAATTTGCCACCAGGTCCAGGAAGTGTAAACGGATCTTTTAGTTTTTTCTATTCTGGTCGCCATTTTGAAAGCAATTTTGCTAGTTTGTTCTTAGTAAGGGTATTATAATCTATTAAAATTTCAACATAACAACATGACGACGGCCATACTGGATGCCATCATTGATTCACATCCCCTCTGAATTTGAAGGACATGCCACACAAAATCGCAGTGCACAGTGAACAAAAATTCGGCGCTACTGATCCGGAACAATAGCAATTACTCGGTTTTGTCTTGTTTCGGGGGTCAAAATAAATCAATAACTTGACAAAATACCCAAGGCACTAACAGTTGGTAAACTTGTGCAAACATATATACATGTCTGTAAAACATCACGGAGAAATAGCTAAACTTTTTGTTTTTTGATTTTAAATTAATGATACATGTAGTGTCATAATAACGACATTCGCGTGTTGAATCATGCAATTGTTATGCAAACAAAACTATTACAGTGATTTTCAACGAACATTGCTAATTGTGTAGTAATTGCATTATTTTATTCTGATTTTCATGATATTATTCAATGCATTGTCATTTAAAACGTTTGTTGTCAATTTCTTTTAAAACTTTGCTATCTTATTGGACTATAATGGGATTTTTATCGAAAATTCCACTGTAACAGTAATGCTTACATAAAACTTGTTTTGAGATGCTAAATCGCATTATTGGGGAGTTGTTAATAATGGAAATATGAATAAAGTCAATCTATTTTACAGGGACTTGTTTATGATTTTTTTTACAGACTTTGACAAAACTATGTTATTTCGCATTAACGCACGCCCGGAGTCCCGTTTATGGTATTATATCGGCTCCAATTTTGGAAAGACTGACAGAAGTGACAGGAATGTATTAGCAATTAAAATTGTCCACCCAATCGCTATTTATGAGCATCATTCCAGGAACAAACATCGAATGATTTTCATTGTAACATAATGCTGAAGAAAAAGGACAATTTTCTTCAATAATAATAACTAAAATAATCGAAAAGTCAATCCCAACCATGTGCACGTGACTATATTGCAATGCAATATCAGTTTAATAAGGCGTGCAAATGACGTCATCGTAAAGACCAGTTAAAGATATTCCAAAGCAGAGTTCTACTCCACATTTAACTTGTCATATTATCAACACACTTAGATATTTCTGGACCACACTAAATACCTGCTAGCTCAATTATTGATAATGGTTTCAACAATGACCACCAATATGGCAGCTAATATCGCGAATATATTAGATTTAAATAAATTCCTATAACCGACCATCAATATATGAAAAATGATGCATTCCATTCAGTAATATAATTTACCAAAATGTAGACTGGTTCAATAGCCGTACCCTTTTGTGTTAATATCAGGTACCACTCAGTATAGCACATACTGACAATTGACAACGTATGTAGTCACCTACGTACAAGGAAAGCTGACACAAGTAGTCGTTTAGTGAGTTTTGTGATGGACCTCCAGATTCATCACACAACGTGTCCCCCATTCATACACACTGGAACCGTATGTCCTGGTTACCTCCGTGAACCGTGTGTCCTGGTCACCCCCATGAACCGTATGCCCTGGTTACCTCCATTGTGGTCGTCTCTGGTCAATCCTCGAATGACAAACGTTTCTTGTCCCAGTGTAGCATTTTATCGTTGCCAAATACGTCGAATCCATTCACTTGGTCTTCCAGCCACAATGGTGTCAGTCATAACAGCCATTCTCCATAGAAACGTTATATATCTTGCAAATATACTTGTAGATTTCCAATGCATTGTCACACCACATGTCCTTCATTATTATATGTTCTGGCTGTAGTCGTATGCAATTCGCATTCCTGGCCACCTCCATCCTGGCCGTTTCGGCTCGATCAGTCCTCGAATGGCAACGTTTCTTGTTCCAGGATATCATTATGCCATTTCCGAAGAAGTTGAATCCACCAACTTGGTCTTTTGGTCACAACGGTGTCAGTCAGCAATTTGCTACAAAAACGTTATATCTGGCAGATATACTTGTAGCTGTAGAATGAACTCTCACACCACATGTCCTTCATTAGATACTTGTTTGATTCGTATGCAATTCGGACACAGTCCTGATCACCTCCATCCTGACCATTGTTGCTCGACCAATCCTCAAATGGCAAACGTTTGTTGTCCCATGTGAGCATTATGTCATTACCGGAGACGTCGAATCCATCCACCCACAGATCGACTTCAAAAGAAATAAGAGAATAATCGGGAAGCTGATAGGTTATACCAACTTTCCACCAAATGCATTATGATGTCGCTCTATTTTAAGCACAAATAACAAGGGGTAGTAACACATTGCAAAAAGGTATGCCAGGGTGGGTGCACACGGGTACTCGAAACTGTCAAATATCTATTTTTCCTTATAAAACTGAACATAATGTAAGTCATCAAAAAGACTGAGAACTTCAACAGTCTTGTAAACATGCGAAGTTATAATGATCTTTGAAGAAAACAACTGGAACTTCGTGAAAAATACTAATAATTAATGTGGTCTCCTTATTCACCCCATGTACGTGGTATCGCCAATAAATGAACATATCTTCCCTCAGATGAAGCTATATATCTCCCAGTTAAGTGGTGATATCCACTATTCAAAACATAGTTTCGCAAACGGAATGTTACTTAAATGGGATAGCGACCATAGCATGCTCTCACCCCGATATATTTAACTCTTTCACCACCGAATATATCAGGTTAATATGCCCCAGATCCCAGATTTACAGGACTTAATTAGGATCTGTTTTGTCTTTAGCGCCAAGCCTAAATACTAATGTTTAGAGGGATCGTGGGTATGGCAAAACATATATTGCCGTGATCAGCAGTGAATTTATATCCACATGAGGGTCATAGATGACCTTCGGGTGCCGAACATCCTTGACAACGGTTGCTAGGGAAACACCCGTCATTGAAAAACACTAGATTTTGATAACTTTTCAACTGAATGGCACTCATACAATGCTGGCTATTTTTTTCTTGTGCACACACTGGTGATCACCCAATGGTCAAATTTGCCGAAGAAGTGATTTCACCGTGTTTAAAATATCAGGCAAATGTTGGCTTGATGAGGGGGAAGTTCTGTCAATGACAGTCCAAAATCGATCCAAAACGAAAATAGGCATTGCAAAAATAAATCACCCAGTGATCACATTCAGTGATTGATCAATAATTGACAATGTTGACCAAAATCACTCTAATCGATCTAATCATATATCACAATCAAACCAAATGAACTTTACACACTAGAAGTCCTTTTATTGACGAAGTTAGAACACAAACTTCCTCAAAACGAAATCAATTCGAAACTGAATTCACTCCCTTTGTGCTATCTATTTATACCTTTGGGAATTCCAGTATAATGAGTCTTTCTGCTTCAACATTGTGTTCGTTTTCAGGGGTATTAGGCCTAATTGTCCGCGTAAAAGGTGTATGATACGCACAACTATAACAATTTAGACAACATTCTTGCCAAATATATGAGATTTAATTTAAAAATATACCACCGGACATAATGTCAGGCTAAAAATGAAAATGGTCCGACATCCGACATTTGGCGATATGTATCGGGAAATGTCCGTGTCCAACTGACCGCTTAAATTCAGGCATGCTTCCAATGGAATTCAAATATAATATTTTAGTTGTCTATGGCAGGGACACATAGCAGGGACACATAGAGGGATATATGTGAATTGTGGGAGCTATTACATTATGTAGCCGAGACACAGTTCGTTTAAAAACGGATAAACAGGCGAACGCTTCTGCTCGCTATAGCGGGCAGCAGGGTAGAACGTACATGACGTCGTGCCCGCTATAGCGGACAGCGGGGGTGAAAGAGTTAATAGTAATTCCGACTCATTTCCGATTTTATCATAAATAGCAGGCACTTTTTGACGTTAGGTAGTTCGTTAGAAACATATGTATCAGTCATAGATGGCGAAATTTCGTGTATCAATAGAAAAATATATGTTTTAGCGGTTCGCAAAAATACTATCTGCGTCCAAGTGTGGGTACCCACCATCATTTCGGGTATTAAAGCCGCAGATTGATCCTGCGATGAGATGTCGCTAAACCAGAGCTGGAATGTCAAAGATGCGAATGATATGCTTCACATTTTGACCGTTTCTGCTTGGAAAAATCCCAATTATCATTCGGACAGGCCGGCACATGGATCATCTTTAGGGTGGGGATGCACGTGCAAGGGTGAAAACGTGTGTGTTTGTTTGTGTTTTATGTTCTATTGTCATATTAGTAGTATAGGCTATTCTGTGTTATTCGACATTGTAGGACCGGAACTGTACAACGAATGGAAACATTAAATCAGTGTAAATCATGAGTTAGCAGGGACGTGGCTAGAGGGTCCCTGTTATGGGTGTTAACATATAGTTTCTAAATGCACCCCCTTCCAGTAACTTCTATTTGTACCACATGTTAGGTTCGAGTTTACAACGGGTTCTTCCAACTGTTGGATATGACAACCCATAAGTTTAGATTTTTTTCTTCTGGTGACCATTTCAGTTCACAAATTTGACCGAAATTATTTAAATTATCTAAATATGGGGGTTTTCTTCTGAAAACAATTTACACACTAAATACTAAAAAGGTTAGGGACCGGTTGAAGGGACTGATTAAGGGATTAATTATAATATAATTGAGCCTTCCGCGCCGGTGATTACATGCGGAGTGGCTGTTTTTGCTTTGTTCACAGAAATAATTGTGATTATAGCTCCACTCGTGCAAAACGAACACGAGACCTGGTGATGAGTATAACGTGTCATGCGTCGTAAATGCATTTGTCATCAGGGACAAGATTTGTTTTGTTGGGGGTGTCTCTCAACCTGGGTCAAACCATTCAACAGAGAAAAATGTATACAACAGCACGTGGTGGCAATCAAGCGAGCAATTTGTAATGATAATTCTGATACAAAACATCGTAAGAAAAGATAAATAATTATGCGTGCTCTATATCCACGAACATACTGGGCTTCATCCAAAGATCACATGTTCTGTTCTCTTTGTCAGGTAACTCATCCACTCATTCGGTTAAAGGGGTGTGGCAGTGGTGCGTTTGTGTAACACAACACCTCCCCATAAGTAGGTCAACACTTTAACATTTGGAAATGTCTTGCCCGACACAACCTCAGTTGGAAATTTCTTATTTTCTTATTTCTTATTTTGTAGTATTTAGTGCGTAAATTGTTTCCAGACAAAAACCCGCATATTTAGAAAATTTAAATAATTTCGGTCATATTTGTGAACTGAAATGGTCACCGGATGAAAAATTCTAAACTTAGGGGTTGTCATATACAGCAGTTGGAAGAACCCGTTGTAAACTCGATGAAAACTCGAACCTAACATGGGGGTGCAAATATAAGTTACTGGAAGGGGTGAATTTAGAAACCATAGGTGAACACCCCTAACAGGGACCATCTAGCCACGTCCCTGCTAACTCCTGATTTACACTGATTTAATGTTTCCATTCGTTGTACAGTTCCGGGCCTATAATGTCGAATAACACGTGTGTCACTCTTCGATTCCTGGCTTCTGGTTGCGAAACAAGTTTCTGCGTGATTTCTGACTTAGCAATATGCAAAATCATCCCAGATGTTTGCTCGACCATACACAAATTAGTACTTAAATTTGACCACCTTCGCGAACCATCTGATGCCATGGGATAGATTGAATACGTGGGATGAACAAACACAGATTAAGCACATATACATCAAGCTCCAGTAACGATTAATCAAATCATATTTGCCTGTCGCGATGTCTCCGTGTTGATCGCGACATAGCGGATGTGATTTTTGCTCAAACGAACGAATACGGTTTTCTTCCTGTGTGCATTTATGTTTATACCAGTTAACACCAGTATGCTTCACTAATGTAAACACACCCTTGGGCAGTAAAGAATTCGCAAACAAAAACTTCAGGCAATATGTTCGAGTGAAAATAGAACTGTTGAGGCGTATCATCAAGTCATCAATGATCTATGACTTTTCGAGCCCATTACTAGAAAATCGGCAGGTAATTACTTTTTATAATATAAAAATCAAAATTGAAAGTGTTGCATTGGCTCCGACTCTAATTTTCGATGGCTCCGACCCTAGCTTATCCTATCGGTTTCGACTCTAACACAGTGTTGTTGCTTCGTCTTTCACGATAGAAACACATCAACCGTCCTCCGTTCGGATAAATCAAATTGCAACATATCGAATCAACCAAGCTGAGAAGTGATACCTGGATGTAATATGAATCTATATAGAAATTTATCATAATGAGTGTAACATCTTATTCGCATGTTCTACGTATGTATGTGTGATTCATATAGGGTATGTGACATATACGATTAAACTGGCTGTGCATTGTATGAAAGGCATATATAATGGAGTTTCCCCACACAAATCCAATCACCATTTCACAAGAAAGAATGCATCATGTGAATATTGTAATACTTAACTAGCATGGATTCCCAGGCTAATCAGTTGTCGTTATGTTCCCCCCATTGAATCGGCGGCTCCGATTGATGTACCTATTGTTGGAATCGACAATAAGCCTTTTCATAACTATATAAATGAAAGTGTCAATGACACTGTAGCTCAATTTGGAAAGGGGATTATTTCATGTGTTACAGTCAATGGAGCGATCAGGAATGCGGAAAATTGAAAGATCTAAGTAATACTAGATTATCAACATGAGTATAGATATATATAAAGTAAAATCAAAGTTGGTTGCTGGCGGCTATGTTTTCCGATGAAATTCAAAAACATTTGACAGCTTCCATCTAGTAGAACAATATCAAGATTAATATGAAGTTTGGTGATGATCGGATGAGGGAAGTGGACTGTATGGTAAAGGATTTAGTCATGTAAAGAGTAAAATCCAAGATGGCTGCCAGCGGACACATCTACATTTCAATGTTAACAGCCATTTCATGATGATCCGTCCAAAGGAACGACCTGTAGCCTGTGTCAAAGGATTTAGTCATACAAAAAGTAAAATACAAGATGGCTGCCGGCGGCCATGTTTTATGGCCGAATGACCCAAAATGATTCGTTCCCATCTACATGTCAATATTAACTTCCACGACAAATTTCATGACGATCAGAAGAACACTCCGACCTGTAGTCTGTGCTAATGGATTGAATTTTGAAATCCAACATGGCCGCTGGCGGCCATGTTATTTTTGCCGAATGACCCCAAAATGACTCGTTCCCATATACATGTCATTGTCAACATCCGTCACAAATTTCATGATGATCCGACTAAAGGTGCGGCATGTAGCCCGTGCCAAAGGATTTAGTCATCAAAGAGTAAAATCCAAGATGGCTGCTAGCGGCCATGTTTTTGGCCGAATAACCCCAAAATAACTCGTTCCCATCTACATGTCATTGTTAACATCCATGACAAATTTCATGATGATCAGACAAACAGTACGGCCTGTAGCCCTTGCTAATGGATTCAATTTTACAATCCAAGATGGCCGCTGGTGGCCATGTTTTTTTTTCTTTGCCGAATGACCCCAAAATGACTCGATCCCATCTACATGTCAACAGCTATGACAAACTTCATAATGATCCGACCATGTAGTCCGTACTAAAGGAAATTATTGACGCCTCACAGACGTACACACACGGACGACGGGTACCAAGCCATGGCAATAGCTCAAACTTTACAAAGTAAAGTTGAGCTAATGAAGTCTCAAACTGTAAATAAAGCTCACGTGTCCCGTAGCCTTCAGTCACCATCATTTGCTCCAGTGCATTGAGCATAGGTCGGGATTCTATGGTAACCAGGTGTGCTCCCTCCGAGTTACAGTGGGACCTCGCATTAGTACCTGTTTTCGTCTCACCGTGGTACTTAAGACAGAATATCTCTCCATTCAGAATCTTCTGTCCGTACCCAAGGTACATTTCACAAGCTGAAGAACACGTCGAAAACTTGGGTAAACTTGCGAACGAGAGTTATTAAAGTGGAGATGGCATTATACCTTGATACGACTTGAAGCTAATATCAGCTTAACACCGAATTGTACTCAATGTACACGGGAATGTTCTAGCAAACCGGATTTAGTGTGGGGTATCATTAATCCATTGGGACAGTCCCACATCTAGTTAATAGCATGCATCTCTTCCTAACATGTACATTTAGACAAATATCACGTCGAAAAATAATGAAGAAGAAATCAAATGGAGGTTGTTCGATGTTTGAAGAAGTGATTTTAAAAAGCGTTCCCATAACCTCTAAAATAGTTTACCAAAGTTGAACAATTGTGGTGTTGTAAATTCTTTCATACAAATCTGCGTTATTTCGTCAAAGTACGTTGTATATAGAGTTATCACCCTTCTGTTTCAATCAAAATTATAATTCGAAATGTAATCCTAACCTCGTGTGTCACCTGCTACCCCGTTTGGATAGCAATCGCTTTATAATCATGAACCCGATTAAGTATTTTCGCTATCTAATCGTGTGCATATTAGGTGCCGATTTTACACAAAATTAGTCAAATTGTTCTAAGCAAATGGTTAGCTCACTGGGCAAAATAAAAACAAACAGAGTGCAATATACGTGCAATCATCATCATTCACATAATTTCAGACTAGTTTTGAGCTCAGGGTTATGTATTAACGATAGAATAGGCCAACTGGAAACTGCATACAACTTCGAATGTCTGACTCACCTGGGGTCGTCGTCGCCGTTGTTGTTGATATAACTGTTGTTGTTGCTGCTGCTGGTGTTGTTGTTAATGTCGTTGTCATTGCGGTTGTTGTTGGTGTTGTTGGTGTTGTTATGGTTGATGTTGTTGTTGATGTTGTCGTCGTCGTCATTGTTGTCGTCTCCGTTGTCGACGACGTTGTTGTTGTTGTCGTCGTTGTTGATGTTGTTATTGTTGTTTCATCTGTAGTATCTGCGTAATGTGTGAAAATGAATGCTAGGTGTTGAGCTATATGTATATCCAGCATCCCGTTGTAAGAAATTAAGTTCTACTAGCAGCGTGAATTCCGTTACTTATTCCCTATTCCTTATTCAAATAATTGGGAAAATATGGCAAATGACCATGGCAACGTCTTAAGTAAGGCGAGACGAAATTTCCTGTGAAACAAAATCCGGGAAAAAAGTTCAAAAATGCCTCGAAAATAGGCAAAGTCCGAAAATAAACGGAAATTGGCAGAAAAATGTTTGGACCAAGTCCGAAAAAGTGGGCCGATGGGCTGAATATGGGATATGGACCATTTTCGAGAACACTGAGGATTTCGGCCAATTTGACGGCATGGGTGGGTGGGTGGCCTGTCTCAAATACCCCCTATAGAAACATCTCTACCCCACCATCCGCCCCAGATGGTACAACCCTGAGGGGGTGAAAATGGGGTATGGGCCATTTTGGAGAACGGTAATATAAGGATTTCGACCAATTTGACAGCATGGATGGATGACCCGCGCCAAAATACCCCCAGAAACATTTAGAGTCTAAAACGACACAAATTGTGTCGGTTTGTTATTGTATTTTCACTTTTCTAAAAGCGTCATTTTTTTCAATCAAAATTTCTAGACTTTGATTTTTTTAAATAACGAAACAGTGGTTTCAGATGTTTAATTTTTTCACACTTTTCCGCTTGGCCGACTTTTTCGTCAAACACAAGCTTTTTATGCGTGGACTTTCGCTTTCAATTCTAAACTTTTTCTCAACAATTTCATATCCATACACGTAATTCATTTTAATATATTATATTTAAAAATTGAATGAATGGGAGTCAGCGAATCCTGTCCAATTCCCCAACCTTAGCACCCCTTAGTCGCTAAGTTTTGTATCATAATTTCGGAACGGAACTATATACGGTGTTGTATTGGCTTCTCATTTGGTATATACATAAGTTCGTGTCTATTGACTCTATTCTGTTGTACCAGATCTGACCATTTAAAACTGTCTCCTTATCATCTGGATGTATCACAAGTGAAAAATTTGAGTCTAAAATTGTCTGATTGTTATAATGGACGATTCATTATTTCGCATTAATTAAGCGACACGTATTGTACAGTGTTATGACTTAATGCATGTGTAGTGACGTTGTCGGCTATTCGAAAAATATACCCAAATATGTGTTAAAGTGCAGACTAATTCACGATTTTGTTGTACTCAAGAATAGGAAGCACACCAGAATTAAGCAAATGGTATGTGGAATGTGCAGGTATAGTTACCATGTACATGTCATCCCCAATGCTTAAATATCATGACAATGTAACTAATTAGTATTAAAACACCCCAAATTTTCCGTTACATTCCCATATAGGCAAGGGAGAGCAGCGTTCATCAATTACATTATGGGTTGAAGGGGAAGATCACTCGAACTTTTCGACCCCCCCCCCCCCCCCCGGGCGCATCGAGCCCAACCACTCTCCTCATCGTGAAGTATACACAATTTTGTTGTTGTTGCAAAATGGACCGCACATCCAATGTGACAAAAATGTGCTCGACTTGCTTGTCCAGATTGTCCAGAATAAAAATATATCCATCTAGTATATGAATTATACAGGTACCGCGTTTCACTGCGCGGGACAATTATTACCCTGGTGAGCCTGAACACTCAGTAACCATCTACTGCTCCCCGCGGACAGGGGAGGTACAAACACAGTGTGGCTGGCATACTGACAATAGTTTTCACTGCTCACAATCAGGTACCCTTTTCAACGCGTGGGTGGTGCGAAACGAACGACAGAATGAGCGACCTTGCTCAAGGGTCACAACTTGACACGAAATATGAACAGCGTACAATCCGACAATTGTGAATTCGTCAACAGCCTGGCTTACACAATTATTCCTGGCCCCGTAAATTTGTTCCTATAGTCGTTTTTCTTCAAAATAATGCAAAACAATGTTTTAAGAATGCTTATTTTACATAAAAGGTATGAACTTAACTCCTGGAAGGGGGTTTGAGTTCACCATCAGACTGCATCAGTTAATAATGAGGGATGACACCAACGGGTAATAAAAAGGTCAGCTTGCTAAATGTTTTCATCAAGGATCTATCAATACATATTGACATGCATGGAAAAGCTCAGGTTTTAATAGTTCTAGTAAAAATAATGTATTCAGCCAGATATAATGAAAATATAACACAATAATAGATTCTTCAAATAACTGAAAACTCTACAAATAAAAATAGACTATTCAAAAAGGCCATAATAAAATCAAACATAAAGGTGTTAAAACAAAATTTAACCGATTTCAACGTTATTCGGTACATGGGTCTATGATCATCTCTAGATTGGAGCCAAACTTCCTATGAATCGTCGGTGTGACCACTCGATGGGTGCCTACCATTTTTCCCAAATTCTGAAGAAAAAACATGGCTGCCAGCAGCCATCTTATATTTTACTCTTGTATGACTAAATCCGTTAGCACACCTTGGATGTCACATTTCTCATCCAATCGTCACCAAACTTCATATGGATCTTTGGGATCACCTCAAGATGTGAGCATACCTCCCCCCCCCCGAAATTTTTTCAAAACAAATATGGCCGCCAACTGCCATCTAGGATTTGAAATGTGAATCCATCAGCAAAACCTACAGCCCACATTTATTGGAGAATTGCTTTGAAACTTTACAGCTTTATTATGGGGAAATCACTGTCAGAAAAGTATCGAGGTAACCCTTTTATAACCGGCCACAAATAGGGCGTAAGTAGTGTCTGGCGTCAAAATGGACCCTAAAAGTTTGCTAAATTGCAGCTTGTGTTGCTAAATTGCAGATTGTGGGAGTTGATAGGTGGCCCATTTTGGTGTAAATTCGTCGATAGCCACCATAGGATGAAATCACAGTCAAATAGTATCTGGGAGGCCATTATCACATTACCAGAAACCTGCAATCCCACCGGGATACCGATAAGAGTGCGATCTTTGGTAAACATTTAGCAACATGTTAGTGTCCGTTAGGAATTCAGACTCAACTTACGCCCAATTTTTGGCCGCGTATAATGGGCTATCGGGTACTTTTTGACAATAATTTGACCCCAATGTTGCTATGGACGAATTCACACCAAAATGGGCCACCAATAGCATATATTGATCCATTACAATCGGGAGTTAATCAATATTTTAGGACCTGTTTGCATATAGACTCTATTAGCCGCATACGTTTTGACAGTGATTTGGCCCTATGGTGGTTATGGTCGAATTCACCCCAAAAGGGGGACACCAATAGCATATATCTCTCACAATCGGGAATTCAGCAAAATTTTAGTGTTCGTTTGGATTCCATACTCTACTTACGCCCTATTTGTGGACTGGTAAAATGGGCTACCCGGGCAGCCGATAGTGATTCGCACCTAAATTGGCTATTATATGCGTGAATTCACCACAAAAGAGGCCTCCAATCGCATAGGTCTCCCAGTCAGGAATGTAGCAACAGTTTAGGGTCCGTTGTGACGTCAGACTCTACTTATTACGCCCAATTTGTGGCAGTTATAATGTGCTAACCGGCTACTATGTTACAGTAATTTGCCCCTACAGGTTCGCTATAGACAAATTCACACCAAAAGTTGCCACAAATAAGATGAATCCCCCAGAATCGGAAATTTGGAAACATTTCAGGGTCCGTTTTTGACGCTACACGCAACTTATGCCCAATTTGTGGCAGGCTATAATGGGCTACCCTTGTACTCTTATTGTGGTGAATTGCTCCTAGGGTGTCTATGGTCGAATTCACCCAACACAAGGGGCCACAAATAGGACTGATATCCCACAATCGAGAATTTAGCAGCATTTTATAGGTCTGTTTCAACGCCAGACTCTACTCACGGCCAATTTGGGCTGCGGGTATAATGACCTACCCGGGTACTTTTTTGACAGTGATCCCTCGTAAGGTGGATATGGACGAACTCATACCAAGAGTGGCCACCAATAAGATAGATCTCCCACAATCGGGAATTTAGCAGCATTTTTGGGTCATTGTTTACGCCAACCTCTATACGCCCATTTGTGGCCGGATATAATGGGCTATATACTGCAAATCCTGGCCAATCCGGCAAATAATTCGAATAGGTGGCTGAAGAAATACTAGCTACTAAATAAAACTAAATCGGAGGTTGAATAAAAAACAGGAAACAAGAAACTAACAGATTTGAATCGGAGGCTGAATAAGGCACATGGAGCAAGGAACTGAATCCATTGACCTCCACAAACGAGACCCCCCAAGCCACGTCCCTGGTCACGACAGAAATATTCCCCAATCTCAGTCATGTACCGAGTCATCAAGTTACTGTTCTCGAAAATGGTCCATACCCCCATTATCACCCGCTCGGGTGGTACCTCCCGGGGTGATACGTGGGGTCTGGTGTTTCTATAAGGTGTATTTGGGCGGGCCACATATCCATGCCGTCAAATTGGTCGAAATCCTTACTGTTCTCGTAAATGGTCCATACACCATTTTCACCCCCTCAGGGTAGTACCCTCCGGGGGTGATGCATGGGCTTAGGTGTGTTTCTAGGGGATATTTGGAATGGGTAAATTGGTCGAAAGAGATATGTTTGAGAATAAGCAATATGGAATAAGTTTCAAATGTTATGTTCGTCCCAAATACTTTACGAATTTGGGTCATATGCACATTTTCGACCCAAAATATCTCACTCAGCTGGCCACTTGCGAATTTGGGGTCATTTGCAAAGTTTTCCGAAATTTTCCCGACCGAGCAGAGCGAAAACTGAAATTCGGCCCAATTTTTGTGGCCATTTATGACCCCGCACTATTTCGGGCATTTTTGAACTTTTTTCACGGATTTTTTTTTACAGGAAATTTCCTCTCGCCTTACTTAAGATGTTGCCATGGTCATTTGCCACATTTTCCCAAATTTTCCTGACCGAGCAGAGCGGGAATTTCTATTTGACTCGACCCAAAACAAATTCGGATCAAAAAGTTTGGCCCAGGTGGCCATTTATGAATATGGGACCTTTTTTCACATTTTCCCGACCGAGCAGAGCGAAAACTGAAATTCACCCACTTTTTCGGACTCGACCCGAAATGTTGTTCCGCCCAAAATGTTTGGCCGAGGTGGCCATTTATGACCCCGCACTTGTTTCGGACTTTTTTCCCCGATTATTTTTCTCAGGAAATTTCGTCTCGCCTTACTTAAGACGTTGCCATGGTCATTTGCCACATTTTCCCCAATTTTCCTGACCGAGCAGAGCGGGAATCAAATTTTTTGAATAAGGAATAGTAACGGAATTCACGCTGCTAGTTCTACTGGATGTACATTTAGTGACATTATCAGTATATATAGGTGACAAGAACGAAATTTTTCAAACTTCACAAATGAATTAAATGTTAGCATAAACACGTGAATATGGATTTTCGTCTTCTGTGATACACACCATGACATGCAAGCTGCAAGAGTTCAGTCCCCTCGCTTCGGTGGTCTCATGTGTATTTTCGAAATTAAATCTAACTTTTTAAACGACAAAAGTCTTAAATAAAACAATAGGTTATTCACTCACAGTATGTGTACGTGATGGCAGTGTTCAGTCCGGCGTAGCAGGGGACTGAACTCTGCCTTGCATTTTGCATGAATGACCAAATGTGGGCTGAATCGGATGTATGACATATAGACAGACATAATTTGCATAAGTAATAGCCACCCACCTGCATTGTCCAGTGGTTGACATTGGTATCCGGATATATTCAGCTTGTGTGGGTCACATATCTCACCCTGACCACACGGATTACCATAGCATTGGTGTGTTGGTTTCTGTGAAGAGAGGCGAATTGGGCCGGTATATACATATACGGGATTTTGATTCATACCAATTTGATCATGTAAATTTTTATTTCATGTTGACTTTTTTCCCAGCATTCAAATGTACGTGTAGATATGTTATTGTCAAAGTGGTATAGAAGCCAATTATTCACATTATCGATTTATGTTCCTACTTTCGGTCATGTTTTACTGAAACATAGCCTGTGTCGTCTCACTGTTCAATATGTGTTCCATGGTGGATACATGTATGACGCATACGTAAATACGGATAAATTGATTGCATGCTTCTAAATGTGGTTATTTAATACGAAAACGTACCAGTGTGGCTCTCTCTGCATATTTTATCGATGGGTCACTCGGGACGTCTCTGGCCCCGGTCCCTAGCAGGTAACACATCTTTTGACGCACGCCAAACGCAACCTTTGTGCATGGAGCTGCCAATCGAATAGAAAGAAAGCTATATCATATAAATTGCTAGTATAGCATAAAACTAAACGATCCTTTGAGAATATAGTAGAGTACCATTGGACATATTTTAAAGCAACTAGTCGTAACGGGCTGGAGCTCTAAACTATACCCATTAAATTAGGCCAAATATAAAATATTATTTGAGTCTCAGACACCACCGTATTTAAATTAATGGCCCGCATTGAAATAAATGGCTCGCGTTGGAAGTTTTATTTCGATTTTTTTATATTATGACAACAAAAAAAAACAATTTAAATTTTTGTTTAAAATTATTTGGTATGTTTTACCAACATGTCCATACGTATTGAGCATTTTTTGTTTTTGTTGGTACCGGTATGTTTTTACCAACATGTCTATATGTAATGAGCATTAATTGCAAAATACATGAACTCTTAACATATTTATCACATAATTGACCCACAAAACCAGCTTCATAATTATTGGTAAGACACACGTGTAATATTAGCGCGTGCGATGACGTCACGCCATTATTTAAATGACTTGCGATCGCCGGAGTTTATGATTGTTGTTTTCTATGTTGTTTATTTGATCATGTGATAAAATGTATCTCAAACTCGTTCTATTTTATACGTAATTTATCAACCTCGTCCACTAAATCCTATTTGAGCCTTGGTAAACCTCGGCTCAAATCGAATTTAGTGAACTCGATTTGATAAATTCCGTATAAAATAGAAACTCATGTGAGATCCTCTATCTCTGTAATATGTGAATAGTGAATATCATGCATGTACATAATGACATAGAATATTAAGTAGATGACTGCATTGAAGACAATGATCAGTTTATCATCATAGTCTGGTGCACTTATTGTAACTCCAGAACAATTAAAAGACACTGGGGGGGGATTAAGGATAATTAGATCATTATAACTTTATTGTAATACCTATGTTATAAAGGTACACCAAAAGCATATTGTAATTTGTATATCAGATTAAATAGATGTACATACAAAACAAATTGCCCTCTACATTTTGTGACAATTATTAGATAAGGGAAGCTATCATGATGCATGCTTACGATGTGCACAAACAAATAACAAATACATAAAAATAAGTCCTCCCTCATCGATTCAGAACACAAAATGTCAGAGATTCGAATATTTTGTTTTTGCCTTAGTACTCGATTGTGTGACATTTAATTCCGACCCGATTCCGGGGATCACAATTGGTCAACAAATACCTGAAATAGTTCATGTATGTTTAAACTCTATATGCCTTGGTGGGGCTAATTCGAGTAATGGAATTTTGAAAATCGTTCTTCAGTTTCCTTCAGCAATGAAAGGAGAGCGTTTATTGTTGGTAATTTTCCGGATGTGGTATGAACAAAGAGCGGTTACCTCATATAATCGGTGGACTTCTAAAATGTCGTACCCCAGGAAAATCAAATTGTTCAGGAGACACAACATATATTTATCTCTGGAACTAGAATTGGTAACTGCCAATAACTTTGCCCATTAACACTTTATATCACAGTTGTTATTATAATCCACTTTCATGTTCAATTATTTTCTAGTTGGTGATAAAACATGATTTAATGGTGTTATAGGACACTTTAGAAAATTAAAAATCTTGTCTATATGGCATTATAGTTTCGACGATTTCCGCGGGTCCGTTAGTCTGTGCCACTCAGAATAAGGAGGATATGCCTTCCGTCCATTCTTCTTCAAAACAGTCCAATCAGAATTATCCTACCAGGAATGGTCTAGAAAATACAAATTACGACATTTCAGAATTAACGAAATCGTGGAAAAAGCCAAATTTATCATACTAGGATACGAACGAAGTGCAGCAATTTGAATTCAGATTTGAAAGAGAATTTCGTCAAAGATGACCCATCATGTCACGTGGAAGCGTTTGAACCGCATAACACTACTTCTTACACTGCCGACTATTTAGGGAGCAAAGAATAAAATTCCTTGAGAATTTACCAAATATTCTAACACGTGATATATTACTAAAAGGATCTGATAATTTATTTCATAATTACTGCCACTGACTAATCACCAGTTAGATTAGCTATGATGTCTAAATGTATATTATAGATTGGCAACTAAACTGCTGACAAATTCAATTATATACGCGCCATATATCCATACATGTAGCACAACACAAGAGGGATTTTCAATTGTACTTTTTTTTCTTTTAGTAATATTAAATTATTCTAGTTTTTCTATACAACATCCTAATCATATACTATTGACGGATAAGAGTATCTTTTAGATACAGTTCATGAGAAATTTCAGTTACTATATATTTTTGAAATCTTTCACCCATTCACGACTTTCGCTTATAGATGACCATGTGCTAATTCTCACCTGGAGCAGAAAAAAGCTAACTCGGCATATAATAATCGACATATAACCATAATGAAATAATATCTGATTCAGAAGTAACACAATGAGGAGATGACTTTAAAAAAGCATCTTGCTCATTCTCACATCCTCTATATCTCACAATTGGAAACTCACAAAAACAAAAACGAAAAAATTGTAATTACAAAGATTCTCAGAATGTAATTACTATATATTCATGTATATGTGAGAACTAGAATAAAACACTGTTTACATCAACTGTTTGAATTCTAGAATACTTGGATTATACATTATATCGCTCAATTAGTTCGCCATTAAGCTTTTTGTTAAACTACCGTCGTGTATTTGTTATGTTTGTTATCTCCTTGTATATATTTGATTAATTATTGTGTATAAATAAATAAATAAAACATGACACATTTTATTTCGTAACATCAACATTGAATCAGCGCCAAAGTTCCAAACCCCCAAAAGTGACAAATCATTAAAACCCCGAAAGAAAAGACAAACCGATAAAACCTCAAAAGAAAAAAGGAATAGACTATAAGCGACACACGATCGAACTAAGGACGACTACCTTTCTACTATAAATTACAACACAAATTTATGCAAATAGCCAGTCTGCTCATTATTGTACAAAACCAACAAAGAGGCATATCACAAAAGCTGATTTAAGACTATTATTCCTGCGTTAAAACAGAGATGAAACCCATTCTTTGGGTAAAAGCACTATAAAAGCATGGAACAGTACCTCATACATGACATGGATTTAACATGAATCAGTTTGTATCGTGACAAAATGATATAATATACAATTAATTATACAACTCGAGTGTGTATACCAGATTTTTGTTTGGCCTTTATTGTATATACTTTTTGTATAATATATTTGTTGTGGAACCATGCGTTGAAAGCAAACTGACTAAAGTCATCTCTTTCACTCATAACGCATAAGTTGTAAACACATTTCTATTATTATACTGCTCACTCATAATTGAACTTGACAAATAATGCAGTCACCGAAAGTGCACCCAACACATTTCGGTGACCATTCAATTGTAATGACTCGTATCCATATAGACAAAAATTGTGATACTATTCTTCGAAACGTACAAAACTGTTAGTGTACCCTTCTACTATAAATTATAACACAAATTTGTGCAAATAGCCAGAGTCTGCTAAATACATATCCAATAGGTATGGACGGACGGATAATTTAGGTTGTTTAGATTTTTTGTTGTTGAGAACTGCATACTTTCCTTAACATGTTATACAAACAATAAATAATGCAAAAATAAACACGAATTATACCATTACAAGTATTGTGTTCATCCATACAATCAAAATGGAATAGACAATGAGATCTCTCAAACATTGAATTTATATCTCATGGAATTACATTCAATGATTCAAGCATTCGGATACCCTCAATCCCGATTCCAATGAATCCTGGACATATCAGTCCTTCGCTGCTTTGCTTCGTCATCTCCCGTGGCGCTTTAAGCATCTTTCATTTACTCCAGCATTAGCTGCAGCCGTTTCCCCACCATATCTCATGGAATGAAGCCCGAGATTCTTTCCAGGACAGACCCCCTTTAAACGACCAACAATGCATCATCTTGTTCTCGTATAACTAAGGGATCTTTTTTCCTAATCAAATAACATGTGCTCCCAGACCGATATAATTGTCGAGATATAAAATCGTCAGAATGAGAGGTCAAATCTAGTTTTGCTACTGATAAGCATTTTGACAATTTTTTAAAGGGACACCCTTCCGTCTGTCCTGTAGCAATTACTACTTCACTGCCTAACCTGTACTGGTTCAATTCAATTCTTTATTCTCATCAGTTTTGCTTTTTGTAATATTCCGCTTTAAATATTTTGGAAATATTTTAATATCTTAACATGTCAGTGCCTGTATTTCAGAAAATCTCAGAAATCCACTGAAGCCCAAAACAATCATTGCCAAATCTCTCAAAATTGCTAAGTCTGTTGAATCTGAATATTTCATACAAATGTTCACAATATCAGCTGCGCCTATAGGGTCCTTCTTGTTTGTTTTATTGGTGTTCAGCCGTTTCGATGCCTCAATCACTCCTGTCACAAAACAGTTATCAGTTGGATCTCCGTAGCCGTAAAGTGCATGCACCCATTTAATGGCGAATTTGCTGGCACTAATGACGCTATACATGTATGAATATTTTGCGTCCATTAAACTTGTTAAATACATCGCAATTTGAATTGAAAACGCTGGCATTACCACAACACCGACTTCTTCCGCGAAAACTTTCCAATTTTGAATCATATTATCTTTAAGCAACTGTTATTATCTCCATACCTATGTATGTACAGGTTCATGAGAAATAAACTGATTTGGATCAAGCATATAACTATGATGCAGCATTGTGACTGATGTGAATTGCTGCCAAGGAAAAGTTAAATTTCCCCCATTTGAAACACCACTCCTGGTCCAATTCGTTAAAAATATTGTCTGATACTGACCAGTCGTCGGAGTCGAAGCACCGTCTCAATGCGTCCGGCTAGCGTTACATTCTCTCGGTATCAATTTGAAATAGTTTTCGAGCACAATGCTTCTATTTCGACAGCAATCTCGTGTAATGGGCCTTTCTGGCTACCATTTTTATAATCGCAGTCACCGCTTGGTTGTCGTTACACAATTTAAATGTACCACCTGCCAGTTTCTCCAAACTGGACTAACAATACCTGCTTACCGCTTCGAGTTCTCTCCACGTTGAGCTCTTTCTGGCTTCTGAAGCCGACCACGTTCCTATAACATCGGAACTGTCTACCTCTTCCAGGTAACCGCCATACCCCGTAAACGAGGCGTCTGTGTACACACATCCAGTGTACACTTCTACGCTAGATTTGACTAAATCGCGACCGTTAGACTGTTTTATGTTTTCCAGCCAATATTTTAGTTCGATTATTGCATCATTGGTGAATCCAGCTGTTCTTACGGGCTAAGCATTTTTGTAAGTGAGGCTGATGCAAACTTAATGGTGCATCTAAAGCCCTGCTCATTGAAGTCAATTGACCGATAACTCCGGCCAAACTCGCGCTGGAACAATTTTGTCCGATATGTGTATACTTTCCAATAATGCTTGCAAGCATGTTATGAACCGTTTCATTCTCTCTTGGGACACATAAACCCGACCCTCTGTGAAATTCCAATAATCAAACCAAGCCATTTCGTTGAACCAAGGGGACCCAATGCCATTTTGTTTAAATCCAAATCTGGACAAATCACTTTGTATTATTTTGCTCACTTCAAACGCTTGGTCAAAACCAGGAGCCCCTGCAATGTCATTGTCCAAAAACATGACCACTTTTATAACCTGTGCTCTCCAGTATTTTATTAATACCCTGGTAACTTTGGTGAATATATGACCAGCACAGGATAATACAAATGGTAAAATTTTAAAAGTGAAGTAAATATCAGTACTTTTATATGACCATTTGAACCCAAGATAACCTCTGTAACTTTCGTTTATAAAAACGTGATGATATGCGCTAAATAAATCAAAATCTATTACGTAATCGCCCACTTTGAACAGTTCGCGAGCTACGGAACTATCTTCCATGCAACATTTGAACTCATTTATATGTCTACTGTACAGAACGAGTCTGCGCTTTCCTTTGCGATTTACCGACACGGTTAACGACTTTTGGAACTGTTTCGCTGATCGAAAAGCACCCTTCTGTCAGCATCCGTTCGATTTCTTGCTCCACAATTTATTTAACGCCGATTTGTTATTTGCTAGATTAGCTGATCCAGGATCGGCTTCAAATGGAATTATGTATCCATGTAAAATAACTTGCAAAATGTATTCTGGAGCGTCGGCGCGCTCCCACATACTGATATTTTCACGAACCCCACATGCTACTCTTTTCCGCGCTGTCTCTGCAGGTTTTAACTGCGAAGAACAATCACATTACTCCTGGAACAATGAATAATTACGCGAACCGATCGCGTCAGGTGAGTTAATGTCAGGGTAGATTTAATACATTAAGTATACTTAACTGCAGCTTCTGGGAGAAGACCGTCTTTCGGCGCTGACATACTGGATCATTGCTCCAGTGACCTGGGAGACCACACGCGAACATAGCCCTGTTTTCTTTACGGCTTGGTGTGTGTTGAGTTGTGTCGCCTGTGACGTCAGAACACACTGATCCCGACAAGGATGGAACTTGGTAAGGCACGAATCGCCGTGGCTTCTTGCTGATTTCACGCGCTTTAACTTTCTTCTGTGCTCGAGACATCGCCTTCACTGTCCGTTTGTCATCGTCAGAATTTTCGGCTATTTGATGTGTCTCATACTCGTCGACTACGGCCCATCCGTGATCCGAAGAATATGCGAGCTTGATCAACTTCTGTCTGTGTTTGATAATATCCAAACCTGCATCAATTGAAGCTACCGTCTTTTTTTGGGTCTACGGGTTCACGATCATATGTGATTTGGCTTCCTGCGGTTTTCCTTGGACGCTGTGGTTCACTTTGAATTGCTCTTCGGCGTCTCTCTTCTTGAATTTATAAGAGTCCCTGTTGTTCAAAACGTCCATTTGATTTTGAAAAATATATTTCAGATGGACGACAATACTTGTTTTGAACTCCTTGATTTGCACCGTGATCATGGCTCCAATTTCCGCAGTTAAAGTCGCGGAATGAGTAGCTACTGCCTTTTTTATTTTCTGTACCAGCCCCATATCCATTTGCTCGACAATTTGTTCTTCAGCCATTGTCACATCGCGAAATTCGAAATATATTTGTTGTGTAAACATGCGCTGAAAGCAAACTGGCTAAAGTTATCTCTTTCACTCATAAGGGTGGATACACACTTGTATGTAGTGTCTGTATGTAAAATCCATCTATTACATGTATTTTACATGGTCGTACCAATCATTGATAGTATTAATCGCCTGCGCGTGATCGGTCCATTTCAACAGGCGAGACCGTTGTGTAGTTATAAGCCATTAGCAAACGAACTGCTATCCTGTGCTATCAAGAAATTTCAGGCCAGTCATAAACATGTCTTCCTTCATGGATGCCGAAATAAATAAATCCTGTCTGATATCTGTTGCTGCTTTTCACGAGTTTTAATTCATTTCGAAAAATGGTTTCAGACCGTCGATTTTATACTTGATTTGTTTCTCGTTAATTCTTAGAAACAGGGTCAAATATGCATAATTTGAAGCTCTTTTAGGACGATACCGGTTTGTTGAGATTGCTCGGATAATCTGATAGCGAGCTGTTGTGATAATATTCAATTGGGATTTAATGCAAGTACAGCGTTGAAATTAAAAAGAGTGACCCCCCCCCCATTTTCACCCATAATTTACAGAACTGTGCATCTGTCTGCGGAGTACAGGACCGCAACAGCTGGACATCACCAGGGGCCCATGGTTCTCAGAACAACAACAACAGCATTGGCTCCATCTCATCGGAGCAGCTGGCAGAAATTATGACACGATCGGCAGCCCTTGTACGGCCATCAAAGGAGACAATTGCCAGGTGCGAAGAAAGCAAACAGGAATATATCTGCCGGTCTCAACCACCACCACCACCACCACCACCAACATCAACAAATGAAAGACAGAAAAAGAAGACGACCAAAAAGAAAAAAAAGATCATTCTTTCGCCATTCACCATTCATGTTTAATGTATAACCATTACATGTACCATCCAAAATTTCCAAAGTGGTTTGTAGGGGAGGGATTCCACCCCTTCCAAATCCTCCCGGTCCACTCCCAACCCCATAATAATAAACCGCCCCTTCCAAATCTTCCCGGGTTAAACCCCCAAATCCCTAATCAAAATAGGAGGTACTTTGTTTTGTGTGTGGTATACATGCGATATCAACAAAGATATATTGTATATTGATCTTTTACATACATAATGCTTCTCGAAACAATGTTGTCTCCGCAACGCGTGGTCCACTCTAAACTGCGTGTGTGGAATCGATGCGACAAACAAGCTCCGTGAATGCTACCTGAACACCCACAATCCCTCTTCACGTGAATGCAACCTCAACACTCACTGTCGTCAACTGTGTTTGTAGTGGGGCTACCCTCTTCAGCTAAGATCTCTAGTCGCGTTGCAATGTGTTCTGAAGATGTCCATTTGATTCTGCGACAATATTATCAACAACCCAGTGTCAAAGATGGTAAGGTGTTATTTGTGTAAATCTACCTTTATGATTCGGTAAATATACTTTAATCGATTGCCCTGTTGCTCGAGTAACATTTACATTCTTTGGTTCCATGCAAATATTTGGACGCCTTTTGCTTATTCATGTATATACCCTACTACAAACGATACATGCATGATACTACATGTTATGATTTGTTCGACAACAACTAATGTTACATCCAAACGTGACTAATTTAAAATTAGACTTAAATTACTATAAGCATTAGGCATACCATTGGTACTGACAACTACGGTATTATTGCTGTCCATCTAAGGCATCGAAATAAGTCTTTGTCACAACATTATGATGTTATTTTATTGAATCTCAATGGAGGCAAGTTAATTGTCTCATATCGAAGTGAGCCTATATAAAGAACATAATAAAATTCAAACATATTTGACATTATTCACTACATAAAGACAGAGCAGACACATAGAAACCTTTTCATGAAGTAACTTGTTTGCAGAATATTTTGGTGATTTTGGTGACAGAGCTTTGCTTATTACCGTCCACTCGATTGAATGCACGTGTTATTAGTTACCTGCCAAACGTACGTGGTCACACTTCATGAATAATAATTTTGTTATCACCATTTCATCATGCTTTAGATTCCTATCAACATTTTTCTTGTCTGGAATCTATTCTTTATGTCACTATTGTTTGCTGAATATTTGTATAATATTGCAATATTTATTAATAACTGATCATTCTGTCTCGGCCTTATGAACCATGTGTATACATACTTCTAGTCACATTTTATGTAAAGATCTATTATTTATAAGGGTGTTCCCATGCTTAGGGTACGTTCATACACTGGCAAGTTTACACGATATGTTTTGCAGGCATTTCGTCATAGAAAACCACATGGTGCCGGATATGGACGGTAACATGTATACAACATGCACCTTTACCAAAGCGAACGACATGAAAAGTTAATTTTTGTAGTTCCACATGTAACGATGCTACTGGCATTTGCCTTCAGATACCCGTATGATTGATTCTTGCGATATAATGGTATGCTATTTATAGGTTAGCACCGGTACAAGTGGAACTACATAAATTATACTTCTCACGTCGTTAGCTGTGGTACTGATGCATTGTATATGCACGTTTTCGTTCATATTCTAAGAATAACTCTTTATCTTTGGTTATCCCATGTGATGTAAACAAATTAACTAATGGCCATTAATGTTAATGTAACAATACTGTGTATGTAAACCAAATACATTCAGTTCAAAACAAATAGAAAACTCTTGGTACTTTTTACAAAGTACAAAGAGAAATTGGTAATACTGTTTGAGACATGTCTTGCTAAAAATCTTTCATTTGTGTACATCTGTTGTCAGCTAAGAGTATTGTTATGAGTATGTGTGTGGTGTATACAGATAACACAAATTTTAGCCTGAGAGTGTGTGGTAACTCTGAACATTTCAACTTATTTTAATATTTCTGTTTTTGTAAGCTAATTGTCACTTTAAACGCTATAAATATGTATATGTATGTGGGTGTTTCCATAAGTATGTTATCATCTTACCATAGGACATGTTTGTTCCGCGTTTGATATAACTTTCATTTGTGTATATTTTATCAAGCATCTCTCTGCTTGCCATAGTCATGATGATCAATGGATGCGCCCCCGAAACTTATGCATGGTAGTGACGTGTAAGAATCTGAATTTTATAGTCACAGGAGGTGAGTCCTTGGTCCGAATTTTTATAATGGCCATTATCCACTTATCTACCTGGGACACATTATTTACTGACAATCGGGTGTGTTTTTTATATTATTATCTCACACGAGCTGCATGTAATGTTACATGTTAACATTCATGTTGGTCGACGAATTAGGCTTAGTAACTATGAAATGTTAACATACACTTTTAGATTACACCAATAATTCTTCTGGCCTGTAATCAATGTGCATCATGAATATCTAGCCTATTATAGTTAGTATCAATTCCATGTTGGCAAAGTTATAACTATATGAAAAGGGTAACAATTATGTTGTACCGTACCTATTTTACTGACAATTTAACATATATTTGTTTATTTTTGTGAAATATAAAAATTATTGAAAAGAGTTTGCACATAAGGTGCTATTTTTTAACAGATTTAATCTAATTCATACTGTGATTCAAAAGATTTTCATCTGTTCCATCATTTATGTTTTATACCGATTATGATCTCATTCTCATTGTGATTTACGAATTTCGCCTTTATTCCATGTCTTTCACCAATCCTATTGTTAACAGAGTATATCTTATAATCATGGCAGCTCCGGATATTAGAAACAAATTTGTCTAATTCTCACTGTGATATGAGATTTTTTCCCTGTATTACATGTGTTTCATCAACCCTATTTTGGTACATTTTCGCATGTCATGTCTGTATTGTGTCTCAGTTTTACAGTGTGATATGGGGAAAATAATTAGTACTTTGGGTTGATATTTCATACCGAATTAACTGCCAATTCCATGTGTGTGTTTATTGTGGATAACTATAAAACAAATTCAAGAGTTTGTGCATAATGTGTAATATTTAACACGTATCATCTAATTCCTTATTTGATTTAGATGATAAAACCTACATTCCATGAGTTCCATCACTTATTTTGATCCATAATTGTTCTCATTGTGATTGTGTTTTACCAAATGTTTGTCTACATTCCTAGTGTTTCCTACATAGTACATCTCATTTTCAGTGAAAACAAAGCGTTTCATCAGAACAATGTTTAAAATAAATTTAATGTTTTAAAAACTCATTCTCGCATGTCATCATTAAATTATCTCATAATTATAGTGTAAGGTTGAAACAATTATTACCACGACCGACGAACGCGCTCCTGTAACATGTAAATCGTGCAAAATGTCAGGGTGGTGTTTGGGCTGCAAGCTCCATATTATATGCAAAGTTTCCAGCACCTGACTCCTTCGGATGGAAATTGATTGATGGTTCTTTTGTTCGTGTATGGTTGACAATCCCAGAAGCAGATAGAGTGTGCACCGAGTTGATTAAATGTGTTTGCAAATCGGTTTGTTCTAGGTGCGAATGTTCAAAAAGCAAACTTCCATGTACGGAGTTGTGCATATGTGGTTGTGAGAAGTGAATTGTTCAATTCAGTTTATTAAAACAAAGTGCATTTTCAAATTCACTGATCCCATCTTCCCACCACATGCCCCAAGGAGTGTGTCCCAGCAACAACATATTGAATCTGGGCTATATTCAAGGTTACCTGTCATTCCCGCTTGCGATCGCATGATTGTTCCATGTTCTGTTGCTGGAATAATTGTGGACCGTATATGTTACAAGGGAACAATATTATTTCTTATTCTGACCTCAAATATACTCACGATTATACGCTTCAATCATTGTGTGTATAATTAGGAGATAAACGTACCCTGTTTCGTTGTACATTCTGGGATTCGAGCATGAAAACAGTTTGTGAACGAGCCGGCTTGCCGGCGAGTTCACAAAATGTTTTCATGCTCGAATCCCAGAATGTACAACGAAACAGGGTACGTTTATCCCTATTGTAATTCAATCTAGCAAGGAATTTGCACCAAAAAAAACTGTATAAAAAGTATCATTTAGTCATTTTCATGACACGAATCGAGACTTTCATTTTGCCGTTGTCACCGTGCACAAATCGTTGGGATTGTTCATTGAGTTAGATGGAACACTGCTACGTAACCATTTCATGTGGGGCGGGTTGGCTCGTTTCGCTACTCCGTTCTGCGCCGATGAAATTTTACCGTGCTACATTCAGATTTGATGCACGCTGACGTGGCCGATGAACGGTATCTATAGACAACAACGCGCGGGTGTGCTCGTTTCGCTACTCCATTCTTCGCCGATGAAATGTTACCGTGCTACATTCAGATTTGATGCACGCTGAAGCAGCCGATGTCTGTGGATCGAAAACTAAAGATAGCCGCTCTCGGCCAATAAGAATGCTTGTTTTAGTGACACATACTCAACTGAATTACAATTGGACATACATAAACACTGAATTGAAGTATTGGTAATTTGAATACGAGGCCCGACGATGACGATATGTTGCAGAATACCTTCCATCTGTTCCTGTTTTGATAACCAAATTGAGTTTGACAATTATGGGTTCTGTCATTGAGTGTTTCCTAATTGCATGGTAAATCCACAATTAAATTGCTTTTTTACTTGTAAACATCTCGACATTCAAATTTGTATTCAATTGATCCAATCATATAATACTATCGCAAATAGGATTGAAGACATCAGTGCCATTTATGGTTAAATTCTAAGAATTTACAGAATGAAACCCGTAATAATTTCGTTCATTTTACAAAGCACATATTCTACCTCACGTTTCTACCATAACGAACAAACTACTTCGCCTTTAATGTACATGACTCTTCCGCAGAGGTTATTCCATCGAATGGTGAACACATTGTTCATATCTTTTCTTACATTATCTCGAAAATTGTAAAGTATTTTTTTTAAATAAGGAAAAACCCTAAAATATTAACGGCATCCATCTTAAATGATTGTGGCCATTTTTCAACTTAAAGTCGGGGTTGTTATTCTATAAACACCATTCGTAGATAAGGGGATGGTATTCGTTATGTTTACCATATCAAATTGAGAAGCAAGACTATTAGGTGTACTACGGTCAAACCTGTGGCCACCTTGGACGCCATATTGATTTTTTTCGGCTCTACGTCGGTCAAACAGTTGGTTCTAGAGAAAATTCCTAGACTAGAGATGCCGTCCTACAACATATTGAAAAATGGCGCGTTTATCCGACTTGTATCGATCCTAGCATTATTGTGTCGCTAACTACCTACACTATTAGTGCTTTGATTTGATAAACCATCCCTATTTAATTCAATACGTTTTAAAACTCATTCTCACATGTCAGACCATACATATTTAACTGCCCATTCCGTGTTTGTGTGTGTGTTTTGGTTGAACATAACACTTTTTGACAACATTTTGAACATTAGGTGCTATATTTAACATGTTTCATCTAATTGATAGTGATTTACATGGTTTTGCCTTACATTTCATGGGTTCCATCACTTATTGTTTTACCCAGTATATGTCCTTATTCTCATTTCAATTAATAAATGTTTATGGATCCATTTGTTTCAGAAAGCCTATTTTGACACAGTACAAACAATTAATGTTGAGTTGTTAGACCAAAGCTATATATCTGGCTCTGGCATGCATGTTTATTTTGGTTAAAGATATAACTTTGTGTCAAAAGTTTGAACATTAGGTGCTATATTTATCATAGTACATATAATTAATACTGTGATTTACATGATTTGCTAACACGTCATGGGTTAAATCACTTATTTGGTGAATTATTAGGAATTGGGACATGTTACTGTAGCACGGTTATCATCTTTTCTGAAGTCTGCGATTTATGAAACATTAACTGCTAAATTTAACATTCCACATACATTCCTACTGTGATTTGCAAGATTTACCTACATTTCTTGGTTTCGAACCTGATACCATAGCAAAGTTATCATCACTGAAGTCTGTGATTTTTTCGTTTTCGTTTGCATTTCAAGTGCTGTCTGATAAACAAAAGTATCTTTGAACTACATCATTTCTTTTTAATTGTTTTTCTCACACGAAATATGCTCATTTTATGCTGGTCTGTTCAATTTTTATTTACATATAAATTTTGATTTGAATCCATTGTTTTCTGCATTTTCCCTCCTTGATACTTGACATACATGTACTTTGCTATTTTAGGTTGTGATCATCTCTGGACGATTCAACATGTTGTTTGAGTCGCATGCATGGACACCTATTTAACTAGAATGCACTCAGAGATATGCCAACGTGAGCAAAAATGTAATAAACAATAATTTAAAAAAAAATTTCACTGTATTTTACTTAATTTATTTAATTTAATGTTAGCAAAAAAAGACAATTACCATTTCTCATTTCATCACAGATAAAAGGCAAATTACTATATTAATCATTTAAGTAATTAAAACCAATTCCATGTTGCCGAAAGGATGAGACTTTAATATCGATTACATTTTTTTCAGCGGAATATTTTCATTTTCATTTTCCGATAGTCAAAGTTGACCAAAGGAGCAATTATAAGAAATAATTAATACCATTTGTGTAAATATTGATAGCAGCCAATATGCAACAATAAATATAAATAATTAATCAATAATTAATCAATAACGATCATTTTATGTAATAATAAACTCTTCAAACGGTGTTTGTGTCAACAAATGCGTTTTGTTTTGTGTTACGTCATTCGTCGTATTTGACCCGGAACTCGGTTGAAGGTTAGGCTATTCAGCCTATTGCGTCGAATTACGAAATCGCGTTTCGAATGTCTCTCTTTTCCCGCACGATAAAAAGAGGTCTTCGCACGAACCAAAAATGATAAAACTTCCCAATTATAAGTAAAAATACCCAAATGAAGGAGTCTATGTAGGTCCCGAAGGAGTCTATAGACTCTTTGATGTAGAGTTCTGATGGAGAAAATGTAGGTCGATCTATTTTTGTCATAACTCTGACGTATTTTGACCTGGGAGAAAAAATCGAAATCGAGGCTCAATACGAGCATGCCAGTTTTAAATATAGAAACAGGGAATCCCGACAAATGGCGATATCGGCGACAAACAAATAATCGAAAACAACACATAAAATAAACATAGCAAAAACGCGGCACAGTAAAAATGTCACAACGCCACGAGGTTTTACGTCGTTTTTGGTGACGTCATGGAGTGAAACGGAGTAGGGTGACACCAACCTACGAATCTGTCTGATCGCCATACTGTTGCGCGAGCGCACGTAATAATGGTGTTAATATTTAGCCTTCTGTTCACCTGTGCACAACATTTTACAACTCATGCTTAATTTCTGAATATATCTAATATATATGTAAATATATTCCAGAGATGAATATCATATCAGAGCGATATGTTGTAAGATAAGAAATATTTCAAATGATATTCTGGAATAAATATACAGACAGATATAGGTAACTCTTGGAATTATGCGAATATTCCATTCGATATGATCAAATATAGCAGATGTGTGTGTGGGTTGTTGTGTTGTGTCGAAGTCTTATACCCTACCCTACTACTACATACAAATATAGCGCTCGTTAATCCTCGCCACTCAATATTTCGGTGTTGAATGAGTCACCATGAATCGCTCTCCCCAAAAGAATCACCACGGTGTTGAGTGTTTTGCTTATTGCACACTATTTACGTGCTGTATGCTCGGTTCACACAAAGTGTGGGGTTTTTTTGGGTAATAACACATTCATACTATCATACTATACCATTAGTATATTCTTGAGCAAATTCATAATTTTTGGTAACTTATATTTCTAAATTATAACCTACAACCAAGGCCATGCGTGCCTTTAAGATCGCGTTGTGATGACCAAATTAAAATATCACAGAACTGCATTTATATTGCATTAGATGTGATTCTTCTCTGAATCATGGGCACCATTGAAATTGAAAGAATAATAATTTATGGATCAGAAATAGGCGACATGTTTTTGAGCCGATAATTTTTTTTTTATATAAATTAAATTGAACTTGAGTTCACTCATTATGAAAATCACACAAACTGGGCAACAAATTGTTACATAGAACACTCACCGGTTCAAGGAGATTTATGTTGGTAGGATTTTATGTCTTGAAAACCAGCAAGGCATAGAAAGCCTCAGACCACTTATACTTCTAAATTGACTTTTCTTCTGAGATCGAAATCTCGCCAATTATAGTTTATTTTCTGAATGAGCATTGTGGGTTATATTTATAAGAATAAATTATAGCAAATGAGATGAAATCAAATCAAATCAAATATTTATTCAGATTTAAAGACATAGATGTCTTACCGCCTCAATAACATCACAAAACAATAATCAAACATAAAAATAGGGTCAACTATGTACATCAACATAACAGTTCAGTTCTATTAGATGTATGCAGAATGATGAAATGAAATATATATCTTATAGTTTATCTGCATTACTAGTTAATAAATATACTGACAACAGTGTTGACAGCGCGATACCACTATAGACATTATGAATATGATGTATGAGTCAGAGTGTATACAACATGTAGCTGTAGTGGTAGATCTCGTATCATCATATTCATAAATGAGGCGGATATTAAATGTTTGCCCATATTGTATTACAGGGTGTGGTTTCAATTAACCGATACGTGACCCCCAGGGTGAATTAAAATGTGAAAAGAGGATGAACTAGCGTTGGCGTCAGCATTATGCGTTAGTGCCGACATTATTAAAATGGGCATGTACACAGTCATTTATAATATACACATTATTTTCTTAAATTTCTATGTTTGCTCTAAACCAATGCGCCAGCAAGTTTTTTGTTCACAAGACTTCTGTGTTAAACGCTGTGTTATATACCGTAATTCCATTTGACCCAGTCAATCTTATCTTATGTTATCTTACCTGTGTATGCACAAAATGTTTGGCACCGAAGAATATTCGGAATTATCCTAGCATAGAAATATGTCATTCCGCTAGGTGGCGTTTCCTCCAATGTAGGCACAAGGCATTCTTCACTAAGTACATTCAAAACCGCACACAAAACGACCAAGGCGGCACAAGAAGCAAGCAGACGTGACATGTGCATCATTCCACCCAGAGCTAAAACATCGCACACTAATTATACAATAATGCAGCTTAAAGTTTCACCCGACTGATACTGAGTGGAACATAACATGAGGGATGATACATGTAACACAGCATGTGTCCCATGATGATTGGCAGTTATACAATGGCATTCTGGTATTCACCGAATCGATCACCATTGCACAAGGCGGCGTTCCACACAGAAGGCGTAATTTCGTGTACACGAAGTGTGTGGCTTATTTAAAGGAAGCTTCGATTTTCATTACACACGGCCTGTGTTATTTATTTTTAAACCAAAGTCTCTTTGTTTATTTTCGAATATTATTTCCTAACGGCCAATTAAGATGATTCGACAGTCAAACGCTGAAGCTCGATATTCGGAACATAGACGGCTCCGTATTTTCGTGCCAACAAATTCCCTACTGACACCTCTCATATATGAAGGATCTACATGTACATATATAATTTGGGTGTGACCAGATTAATGAACAGCTGCGCGTTTCATATTCTGAAATTGTAGCGCAAATTTAAGTCAATGACCCAACAGCCAGAGGAATATAAGATTAGAACTACACTGGCGGGTTCAGAAGAGAATGAAACTCGAAAGCTGCAACTTTGCAAATTTGCACGGTATGGTTTACAGGTATTTCGTCGTAGAAAACTATATGGTGCCAGAATATGAACATAAAATGCACCTGTACCACAGCTAACTACATGTACACGAGAAATCAAATATATGTAGTTCCACCTGTAACGATGCTACCGAAATTTACCTGTGAATAGCATGCAATCATCTCGCAAGAATCAACGATACAGGTATTTGAATGCAAATTCCAGTAGCACCGTTACGTGTGGACCCACATAGATTTTACTTCTCACGTCCTTAGCATTTGATAGGCATGTTTCCGTTTATATGCTGGCATCAAATCGTGTTCTACGACGAAATACCTGCAACCAATACCGTGCAAACGTGCGAGTGACGAACTTTGTTGGAGGAGAAACTCTTTTTGCACTGAGGGAAGTTGTGCCCAAGTTTAGCAAGAAGTTCAATTGGCCCAATTGTTTTAGCAGAACCCGTCATGTATGTTGGGGGAATAGTTTGGGTTACATAAAACGCTTAATCAGCTGCTGATCAGCAGGTTACCACCTAAAATTTCCCGATTTCAGTTTAACTCAACTATAACGGCGATAGTCGGCACTGGGTTGTGCGAATATATAGGTGTTAAACCCCACCACAGGACGGGGACACAGTTTGATCGCCCGCCATGCCCGTTCAGCAGGTCAAAATCCCGATCAGCAGTTCAACAGATTATCGAACACAGTTTAACTCAATACAAATGAAGTTCGTCAGGTATATATAGGTTATGCAAATGATTGGTAATCGATGGAGAGATAACACCACATCACGATTTCCACCCCAGTTCAGCAGTTAAATGTTCGGGGGAATCTGCCGAATTGTACCGGATAAAGTGCTGCACGGGTTTTTGAACTGCTGAACTGGAGGTCAAATGGTGTTATCAACCTATATTTGGTTATGACCCATCGAGTTATTTGCAAAACATACGTCTTCGTTAAATGTCAGGTTAAACTGAGTTTGGGAGAATCTGCAGTACTGTTCCCAATAAAGTGCTTAACGGGATTTTGAACTGTTGAACTGAGGTGGAGGTCGATCAAATGGTGTTCCCTCGATGTATTTGGTTATTGCCCATCGATAGCAAGTCATTTGCATAACATCTCCCCGACTAACTTCATTATAATTGAGTTAAACTGCGTTCGAGAATCTCAATATGAAGTGCTGAACGGGAATTTGAACAGCTGAACTGGGGTGGAGTTCGGTCAAATGGTTTTCCCTCCATGTAATTGGTTAATGTCCATCGCTTGCAAGTCATTTTCACAACTTAATCTCTACTAATTTCGTTATAATCCAGTTAAACTGCGTTATCGAGAATCTGCTGAACTGCTGAACGGGATTTTGAACTGCTGAACGGGCATGGCGGGTGGTCAAATGCGTCCCTTCATATAGTCGGGTATAACACCTATAATACGTGCGGTTTACAAAACCCACGACCGACTATCGCCGTTATCATTGAGTTAAACTGATATCGTGAAATCTGAGCATTTTAGGTGGTATACTGATGATCAGCAGCTGATTCAGCGTTTTAGGTACACCCAATTGTGTTTGTTCTTCAGGAAGTTACAAGCAACTAATTATATAGAGTTACGCTTCTTGAATCTGTGTAGGGGGAACTAGAGTCAGCATAAAAACATCTGGCTACTGATTGGTGTATTATCTTTGAAGGAAAATTCGCTGAGCGGGAACAGAAAATCATAGCCTACGTATATATAATTGTGGCGATCACTTTTGTTCAGATGCTCAGGAAGAGTCTGGTGGGGTCCCGAAGTTATGGAAGGGATGTGGGTATTTTTATGCTGCTTATTTCTGTTCAGTAAAAGGGGTAGTTGTGGAAATGAAACAACAAAATATGGAAAAGGTCGCGTTTGTTGTCACCGACTGTGTATCGGATGACGTTCTAAGGGAAAACGGAGCACTTGCAGTTCAAATCGGCTTAACCCATCGACGGTGGGACTTATAGATAACACTGTCGCCTATGGAAAATAATTACTTGTTTGTGACCAGGATAAGCTACCAACAAAGGCGCGGTAATATTCTAGGTTGAAGATGCACGAAAGCAGGTGTTCATATCCACAATATTGGGGTGGCTTCGTGGATATGCATACAGTCCTAAGTGTGTTATGTCAACTCATCTATTTAAAATACACGCAGCGAATTGTTGATTTTTCTGAAGTCAGCCATCTTGGACATGGTGACAATTATTCCATTCACCTTTATATGTAATATTATACTTATATCTAATTGTGCTTGTTTCTAAATATTTCTCGAATAATAGATAATCAATATATTTTCTGTGAAATTGTGTATATATGGCACAAGAGCCGCATACAACAGCAAATAATGGGTGAAATTATTAGGCAATAAACGCTCTCTTAATTCGAAGAATTGTTTTCAACTCAGGACCAAGATATCATTATTACTAATTGTTTTATCGACAACATATATTAGAAACTTTTCCATGTAGATCATGATTATTTACAAAACTTCTGTCGTATCAGGTACGTACGACAAGTTTGTCGTGTCAAGTACATCAAAAAGGACATATTTTTCTGAAACCAACCATTTTACTTGATCAAGATTCTCACTATAATGTAAGTGATCGCATAAGAATAATATGGCAGTGGACATATGTGTGTATTTAAGAAAAATACGATGAGAATTGAAAAATATCTATATTTCTTTTATTTTCAGTTCAAATTTCAAATGTTCATTGTTTTTCGCACGAATTTCAAAACTTCGCATTAAATATGTGATTGTGTAAGTCAGGCAGAGTCGTTCGTGGACACATAGTTTCGTATAATCAATACACTTGTAAGATAAATGACATCGGATGGTGATAAAGTATCTCCCATGTGAAACATTGAACTGCGTTTCCATATTTGTACTCAGTCTCATTTGGTATAGGGCGAAACAGTGTGTGCCTCAATTATTCCATGTATGTACGTTAGGGGCATGTTTTGTATTAATGTAATGCTGTTATCCACGAAGTGTGAATGGATATATAGGGTTAAATTTTATTTTGAAAGGTTTCATTGACACCTACGGAAAGTCACTACGTATGTATGTATGGGCAAAGTAAAAGTCAACTAATCATTGAATATTTAGTAGTTATTACTACATTATGCCATATTGTGATTGGAGTGTGGCGTGTGGGTTGAATATAATTTATATAATGGATAAAATATACATGCTAATATATCAAACAAACACACGAGGTACAAACACAAGGTTGCCATATAGTCCGTAAGCTGTAGTCTGTACCCTAGGGTTGACTTGTTGGTTGTTGGCTAGTGATATTTCCTGCTCTTCGAGTGCATTGAACCAAGCATCGCTAACATTGTCAACCGGTAGAAATGGCAGCGCGACGGCTCTTCTTATTAATGGTTTCACGATTGCGTCGTTGTCGTAGTATTCTTTCTCCATCCGTCATGTTTTCGTGGCATGTTTCATTACACTCTGGCCGTAGTGGAAGAAGTACCCTTTGATGAACGCTGTCGAGAAAGTCAATCGTATGGCATTCTGAGCAGCAGTTTCATAGTCGGTGCAGACATGTGTCGGTGAAAGGTTGATGCCCAATTCTGCTGATTTTTGCTTCAGAAGACCGAAGAATATCGTGTATGTTTGTTGCGTCTTGTTCGGCACGAGAACGATATAACTATGATTTCAAACTATTAAATAATATCAACATGGGGTCGGTTTCGTCGGTTCTAATCGAAGTCAGTTCTTCTTGGTAGGTTGATGAAACTGTTTTACAATAATTCCGCACTGTCGATTTCATCTTGCTCCAATTAGTTATTTTTATAAACATTCCATCCAAATTTACAACAAATACCGTCATTCTTATATATTAATTAAATGCAGAGATTCTCGAATGTGAAACCGGTTTCGTTAGTTTATTGCAGATAGTTGCATCCCGAATCGAGAAGTAAATATTTACAATTGAGCGTAGTTTAGACGATGTTTTCGGTACGGTTGATTTGCTTGAGATTTGCGGCGATGCTACATTTCTCCAGTTGGCACAGCGCCTGAATACATATAGGTTATCACCACCATGTGTGTTTCTGAGATCCGTATTCAAGTCGATCTGCCTTCTCTGGGCAGTCTATCGACGAGTCCGTATGACGAGTTGATAGACAGCACAGAGAAGGCAGCATAGACTTGAATACGGATCTCGGAAACACACAGGGTGATGATAACCAATTTATCTTACAATTCGTCCCATAAAAATGCAATAAAACTCAATTTAAAACAGGAACTATTTTATTACGCGCAACACACAACGTACACAATTCTCAGCACGCGACGTTGTGATAAGTGTCAAATTCTGAGAAATTCACGTCACTATTCAATTTCACTTTGGCTGGAATCGGATTCAATGAAGAGGCGACGATATTTTCGTTTCATATGTTCGACATAATTGTCACTATTAACAGGATAATTGTATTATTTTATGGTGCAATCTCGTTGGATAGTGATAGTGTTGGCGAGAGGCATTTCCGGAGATGACTGTCCATTCAGAGTTTTGGTGAATTTTGAACTTTCCGACACTTCGACAATCGAGTTCTGACTCGCACTAAAATAACCCATTAAACTTCATTTAGAGGAAATGCAATAAATCACGGACTTTTCGTAAGTATTCTGTTTTATATCCTTAACATAAGATAAAATTAATTTGATTTTCCCTTCTGTATTTTATCGAATAAAAAATGCGTTCAGTAGCTTTTGATCAAGACCGTACTGAATTACGGGGAATTCCCTACTTCGCTAAAATAGAAATTGTCAAAATAGTCCGTATTCGTGCGCGCTGTAAACAATGTGTAAACGTCGTTACTTTTTCGATTTCCAAACATTTTGGGTGGTTATTTTGAGCTTTTTGGGCCCTGTCTCCACATTTTGTCAACTTTATTGAACTAATTATTGATTATTTTACATTCGTAGCACACGAGTATATTATTTTACGACTTTTTGTTGGTTATTTAAACGTTTTGTTTTGAAAACAAGCCAGTTGTTGAAACGCACGTGCACCAGCTGTTGCCATCCACGATATTCTTGTTGCCATCCAGGATACAAGATCGGAAACCGCCTAGGCGTTTTCGCGTGTATTTGATGAAATATAGCTATATTGTAAGATAAATATATATATATATACCTTTATTTCCCCTGTAAACAGAGAGCTTACATAATTTAACAGACAATGAACAAGAACACAAAACAAGGAAAATTTTGTATTTACAAAAAGTTAACTCGAAGAAAAGCAAACGTATATGCATATATAGTTACTCATATACATGCACACACCCTTGAACATACACCCTTACATGCATACACGCACCATCACATGTATACACACACATATACATACACACATATAGTCATGTACATAGACCCATGCACAAGCACAAGATGGGCATACATGTATATGGTTAATTACAACCGTGATATAAGAATTTGACCGTTTAACCACTTTGACTATAATGCTGCCCATACAGAAAACTGACACTTTATGTGAACCATTCCGCAAATGTCCTAATATATAGGGACAAACGTTTCATCCTCATATATATTTAAAGCTGCTCGTTCATTGTGGCAGATTAATCAATAACATATTGCGGCGGGCGGGGTTGGGTGGGTGTTTAGTGGGGTGCTGTGGGTGTTCATATGTTGAGAAGTGAAAGGACAACATAGAGGTCGTGGAGTAGTGCGTCACGTGACAGTGGTCGTGTTCGCCTCTGTATTTTATTTAAGGCGTTTATGGTAGAGTTTTCACATTGTAACCAAGCTGCGGGTTGTGAACAGGACAAATGGATTAAGGTCTCTTATCTTCTCCACAACATGCAATTTAATACATGACAGAAACACCATTAGTTGATCAATTGTGCACAACGTATCTACTTCAAGGAAGCAAGGTATGTCAAATTGTTCAAGGAGGTTGAACCATATCTCATTTCTTGCTTCATTGGTGATCGAACAAGCGAGGACTGCGTGTTCTACTTTATTGTCACTTGGATTACCACAAAGCTGATCCGCCCCATCCTCCTGGAAGACTGTTTTTTCCAATAACTTTGATGCTTCCAGAAATTCAAATTTATGACGATGATAACATCTACATGCGTACCAGAGTGGGGATATGTTCAGTGACGTATAATTATTTGCGAAATTGAGCATGGACTTATCACTGGCAAGGCGGGTTTTCCAATCTTCTTCGTGAACATGTGATATTTGCCGAGTCACTAATTGTTTCCATGTGTCCTTCAATGGAAAGTTTCCTGTTCAACAAATGACGACAAATGAGATGTAAGATCACATTTCTCTAAAATGGCAAATAATTCTGAAATGAACGAGGAATTAATGGATGAGCACCCATTCATATGCCTCTCGGTGCGATATAGAAAACAATGTTTTGAGGCTTTATCAGAATCTGTTCTACATAGACAACCAAAGAGGCTTAGTTTTCTTTTGTCTATAATTGATGTCCCCGTGTGGGCCCGGGGTAGAATAGGCCTACCGCCGCACTGTGAGGGGTAAAAATCCCCTAATGTGGCACCCTGTTTGCCGTGGGGTGCACCCAGTGAGGTGTGGTGTATGAGGCCTGGAGGTACTAGGGCGGTTGTTTCACGTGATGCATCGACCTGCGGATACGACTTAGCTCATGGTCCTCTTTGGTCCTCCATCTCTTCAAGACGGGTGGTTGAGTTGACCCGGCTCAATCAATCGGCTAGTCACGCCTCTCCACAGTGTTTCAGATTCAATTTTTGTTATATGTTGTATTGCTCGTCTTATGTTTGAAGTATTGTTTTCAGTTTTTTCATGTATGAGGTTTCTGTTTTGTACTGTCTCTTTGTGTTCGACTGATGATTGTTGAATGTTGTATTGTTCACGCATGTCTCACTGTGGAGAGGTACCGGGAGGCTGCTATATGCAGTGGCTAAACGGGTCACCTCTTCAGCTATGTACCAGTCTTTGGCCCGACCAGAATTTGAAGGGTAGTCCACGGCGGCTGCTGGGCTAGTTGTCGATATTTAGCTTTTTGTATGGCAACTCAAACACAACAATAACGTCTTGCACGTAAGAATGATGACTCGCCAAGTTCCAATGATGCTGTGGTATTCCAACGGTACTTGGTTCTTGGCTTCGACCCAAATGTGAAACGACCTTCTATCTTTGTTATCGATAAAACGCTACAAAGCATTGCTGGTCAATTGAAATCTGTCAAACCAATCAGGACTGGGCCAATACGTGGCTCTCTCTTGATTGAATGCTCAAAGAAAGTTAAAAACTATTGCACAAACACCAGTATTGTTTACTCCTCACAAGACATTAAATAGTAGCAGAGCTATTATGCGCACCCGCGATATAGCTGATTGTTCGGAATCGGAGATATTGGCGGGGTTGGCACCACAGGGAGTTACAGAAGTCCGTCGATTTACAAAAACTGTTGATGGTAATCGAGTTCCTCTGAATTGCTATCTCCTGACCTTCAATCGGTGCGAACATCCACCGACATTGAAGGTTTGGTACATGGAAGTAGATTTACAGACCAATGTTCCAAATCCATTACGATGTTTTAAATGCCAGGGCTATGGCCATGGCCAGGAACATTGTAAAAGTAAAGAAACCATTTGTGCACGCTGCTCTGTTTCTGGTCATGATTATAAGGATTGTACAAATCCTAAAAAATGTTCAAACTGTCAAGGTTCATATGTTGCAATGGATCGTTCATGTCACATCTGGGACTATGAATTCAAGATACAAAGATGTAAGGCTGGGAAACATTGATCGTACATGGATGCTAAGAAATTATTTGGTGCCAGACCATCAATTTCTCAAGTCACATACTCAGCTGCCGTTTCTAAGAAAAAGTCTGTTGATGCCTGCACTCAGAAAGAGATTTCAAACAAAACTCGGAAATATATCGATAGCAATACAAGTGCAAGAGAATGATATTACTCCTGTTCCTGAACCTGTCTCGCGTGCAATGGACACAGCTACTACAGTTCTTACGTTTGCTCCGAAACCAACTAAGGAAATTGATCATATTGTTCCAAAACAGAAAACCCCCAAATCTGTCAAAAGCTTCGATTCTCAGGAAAACAGGTTGATCTTTGAAGTTTGAAACGATGTTCAACGATAAGCAGTCAACTTTAAGTGACTCCAAACAATTCATGTGGGGGCAGGCTGGCTGTGTTGTGTCACGTCACCTGCAGAGCCTGCCACCCGAACGTCAACTTAATTAATTCGGGCTCACACCAGATTCATCAGATATTATAAATATCTTATGAGTTATTCAAAAGTCGAATTTGACGACTACTTCGCATATTTCAATGTGGACCAGCCTTATTTCAAATAAATTATTTTTATTCGTTGAATACATTTCATGCAGGTTTTATATCTTGGCTGTTCTCAAAGCAGCATTGCTTTTCCTTTTTGTTATTATGTTTTATATGTGTTTGCACAATGGTCAGTTTCTTAATGGTTCTGGCCCCAATTGAGCACTCCCGCTCTGATTTGGGTGTTTTTATTTATATATATTTTGTTACGTTTTAGTCTAATTCACTGTCATTTCTAATCACAGTTGCTTTCAGTTGAAGTTCGTCCAAAGATACCTCGTAGCAGATATATGGATCAAGATCTGATGACTCAATGTTGCTACTAATTTGTTCAAATAAATCACTAACGGTGTGAATGTTGTTTTCGTCAAAAGTATTGTTTTAAGGGGTGAGTATAATTCTTCAAAATATGATGCCCAAGCCTGAATTACTGTATTTGGTTCTCTCAATGTAATTCCATCTACATCGAAAAGATAATTGGACGTGAGACCCCTTTCTGCTCGTCTTTTATTGAATACCCTAAAGAAAGCATGTATGTCCATTTCAGCTAATTCATCAAGCTTTTCATCAATTTGCTGGAGATTTCTTTCGTAACTGAAAAGGCGTTTTGATTCTTTGTATGCTTTATAATCAGAGTGTGACTCGTCTCTGGGTCTATCAACAGAAATCCAAACTCGCCTCCTCATAACCATTTCTTGGTGTAGCTCTTTAAGAGTTTCATTCCAAAATGTCCTGAGATGTTGATATCTAGATCTTCCACGTCTCTGATGTTGCAGTATGGCAGATTGATAAGGTATTGATAAGCATTGATTATGTCAGGGGAAGTCGTTATTCGTTTCCAATAGATTTTGGAGAAGTTACAATGGGTGTTCGGTGTACAATACGGGATGGTCGTATGGTATCTGAAGAAAAAACGGACGATGATTAGATACATTGGTGGCAGAGTCATCCAAAACTTCGATGCGACATACTCGGTGCATCTCGATTGTTGGTAAAATAACATGATCAATTGTTGTGCCATGGCCACCGTCGGCAGGTACAAACGCACAGTGCACAGATGTGAGGTTTGATTTATTTACAAATTTCGTGAAAGCTCTGTTTCTAGAATCTCGTTTATCGATGTTTCCATTAAAATATCGAATGAGTATTAGTTGCCCAAGCGCTCGGAATGCATATATTATATCTTTCAGTTTCTGTATGTATTCTTTATAGTGCTGAACTGAGTAATTGGTTGAGGGTAGGTATACCTGGAATTCGTAAAGAAATGTGTTTGGCTCTAATCGGATCTGTATACCACAAATCCTATCATCAGCGAAATCAAGCACGGTTACTCGCTCGTTCGTGGTTTTCTTCCAGAATAAGCAAACAGCGCCTTTATATCTACCTCTCTGAATCGGTAAGCGCTGAGACGAGTCACACAATGCATGATAGTTATACAATGGACTTACAGAATCGAGAAAGTGAGTGTTGTGTGTGTGCAGCCAGTGTTCAGATATGCCACATATATCAATATTGAGGTCAGATAATAGATTAGTCAAGCATATGCTACTCGTTAAAATTCCAGTATACCATTCCAAGTAGCTATGTTCAACATCACAAATAATAGGAGTGTGTAATCAATGAAAAATTGATTTGATTTGCAAACACATCAATATCAAAATACAATACGTATATATACGTGATTTATGCATTTTGTAAATACATGACATGTATATACTAATATTTCAGATTAGCAAGGCAATCCGGCAGGCTATCGCCTTCTTGTGATGAATTCGCCACATGGCAACCAGTCTGTGCACGTGATGTATCTGGGCCAGCAATATGGTCCTTTACAAAAATCGGCATGTGAGTATAGTACGTTAACGCGTGATGTGCGTGTGCCGTCTGGTCTTGGCTACAAAATCCGAATTAAAGAAAACTTAACATCCGAGTCGAACAGAATATTTGCAATTGCTTGTGCGGTATATAATCTCTTGGAATGTTATCGGGGTATAGGCGTGTTGTGTCTATTGGGTGTGGAATCCTATTAGGGCCACTTGCTAATGGCGCTTTCGGCGCTTTCGGCGCATCGAAAGCGACAAAAAGTGCGCCATTAGTAACGCGCCGAAAGCGACAAAATATGCGCCGTTACGGCGCACTATTTGTCGCTTTCGGCGCACTTTTTGTCGCTTTCGGCGCTTTTGGCGCGCCGAAAGCGACAAAATGTGCGATATTAGCGCATGTTTCGCACATTTTGTCGCTTTCGGCGCGTTACTAATGGCGCACTTTTTGTCGCTTTCGGTGCGCGCCGAAAGCGCCATTAGGCATACTATTAGGTCCACTCCCTAATGGCGCGCGCCGGAAGCGACAAAAAGTGCGCCATTAGGGTGGGTATGTTTCGGCGCGCGCCGAAAGCGCCGAAAGCGACAAAAAGAGCGCCGAAAGCGCCATTAGCAAGTGGCCCTAATAGGATTCCATAATTGGGTGATGGTTACGAATCTTACGATTTCTATAAACGTCTTCACCATTTTGTCCATAGCGACGACTGTCAAAATCATTGTGCGCGCGTTTATATCCATTCGCCGAATGTCCGTCGGCATTACGACATTTAGAGTTATCGCTCCTGTGACGCTCAGTGGTGTGACTGCGTTCATTAACTTCATTAGCTCTCGAAGATATGTCACTGCACAAGTCCCCTCTCGGGGATTTAGCATTGTAAGAATACTCTCTATTTGTATTTCGAAATTCTTCCCGGATCTCATCCAAGATTTGATAAATCTCTGCATATGCTTCGTCATCTTGATGTGGTAGATGTGCACTATCATTATTATTAGGTTCATCAGGATTGCACATGGCACCCAAGACCGTAGACCGTAGACCATCTAAATGGCTGCCAACACCGTGACCAAAGTCGACTATAGTTTGCTTTAGTTTTATCGAAACTGGAAATTGTCCTTAAGGGTACGGATGAAACCAGAATTTCGGTTAACTGCTTTGACAACATCCTGCGCTCTGTCAACCATTTCAGCGATATCAGACTCAAGAGATTTTATTTTTGCACAAAGACTGGATACGCCATCACACTTCTCATCTACACACTGGAGATCCGTGAACTCGAACTACGGTTACGCGAACTAAGTACAACGGTCATTTTTTTTATTTTCACGTCGAAGCTACTGCACAAAATCGGTGAGTATTATACAAAACAATGATATTGTCCATATCAGATTAATTAAAAAAGGTTTGATAATGAACCATCTATGGGAAGAAGTAATCCATTGCCGAGACAATGTCTTAATCGTGTCACAAAAGAGATTTATATACGTTATTTCTTGAATTTCAATCGTTAGGTGAGACCCTGTCGGTCGTTCTCTGCGTGTATGTTATTTGTCTCCAAATAAGCTAACATCTCAGCATACTTATCTGGTGAACCCAGTTTTTGTTATAACAAGGTGAAAGGCATGTATACGGTATGCATTTGAAATCCAGTAGTATTTCTGTAAGAACTTGTACAGCGGTTTCGAACACCACGGATTTTGGTTAAGCAAACATGTTTAATAACACGCACACCGGTTTTCAATATCAGAACAAAATATTAAACCTCCATAAAATGGTCGACATAGAGTATATACCTAAGCGGTTTCAGCGTTATGCGCAAACAAGGCGCATTGGTTTAAACAATAGCGTCAGCACTGGGCCTTTCACATAACTGCGTAAAAAGACGTCCGCTAATTTTAGCGGACAACTTTACTAAACAATCAGTAAATTGGTGTGTGAACGCATTGCGCGATGCCCAGAAATGCACAAATTTATGTGACGAGATCAAGACTCCCATATAAAAGAGCACAATTGTAATACCCCTGTTACTACAATGGTACTACCGTGGTACTATCATGGTACTACCGTGGTACTACCACGGTAGTGTCGTACTAATATGGTACGATAAGTGATATTTACCAGGGTACTACCATGATACATTGGAACTCTACTAGGGTAGGGGCCTACTTTACCATGACACTACAATGGAAGTTTGGTACTACCATGTGAGTATAGTACAACCACGGTATACTACCATGGTACAACAACGTTAAATTGATATATACCATGTACTATACCATGGCACTGTACTATAAGGTACTCTACCATGCTTTTGGTTACAGTTGGTACTACCATGCATTGTAGTATGGTATACTACCCCGCATGGTATTACTATGGTAAAGTGATAACTACCATGGTACCATGGAATGTACGTACTAGTGTAAACTCCAATGTTACAGTTGATGCCGTTGTAAAGTGTCTTTTGTCACATTAGACTTGATTCTACAATATAATTAGACCAAGTAGTCTCGGCCCACAAATGCTCGGGATATTATCACTACATACAAGGTTACATCTTTTGATGAATCCATTTTGAACCAGCAAATGGAGCTAAATGCATTGCATGGGTGTGAAACGCTTGCGTTAAACGGAAAGCTAACGGGTAGTTCAACGCACTTATGTGAAAGGTTTACGCACCGTGCGTAACCTAAACGCATATGTATGTGAAAGCAGCTTAAGAAATAAGACAGGCGCCTACGTTCCGCGCTGTATCCGCGCTATGACAATACGAGTGCTAAGCCTTATAATGTGTGCATATACCTTTTTTGTTAATATATAATCGTATTTAATTAACAGAGATGATATTATTTCAGATTAAAGTCTGAGTGTGATAGTATACTCACATTGAGCTTTTAACAATTTATACGATTCTATTCGTGTGTTTCATCCTACACATATTTATGCTAAAGGAAGGATGCAGAATACTGCTTCAAAATATCACAAGTTGTATTTGGTTGTTCATTTGGGGAAATAAAACTATGTGCTATATAACAACAATATAGTCGGTTAATGGCACACTATAATGCATGCAATATGTTATTGATGGGGTTTCAACTAACATGGACCATTTAGCCATCAAATTTCGTCAGCAGGATTTACTTTGCAGAACATTCCATTGGAAGCTTAGCCTATGCGCGTGGTATCGAAAACCGTTGTGCGTGCATGGTTTAAACCATTTTTGAGTAACCGTTGTTACCGAGTTCATTCCGAGCCTCAATCCTCGAGTTGATTATGTCGGGTTTTCGTCGGTGACCCACTTTCACGCGTAACGCTGGGCATGTGAATATCGAGGAGGATATTTTTGCTGTACAATATGGGTGGAAGTTTTTATCCGGGTCAACAGGCGACTATGTGTGGAGTTCCATTGAACAAGAAAATATGCTCGAGTCGGAGGAAACTTTTTCATTTATCAGCCCATATATATACAAACAAATTGATTAAACACTGGAGTTTTGACGATCATGCAATAGAACCATTATATACACACACAATGAACTCGGAAAATATTTGAATTATGGCACATTGCATGGGTATATATCATAAACATTACACTTTCCGTCCGTCAATGTTAACCGTTGTTAGAGTTCTCAACCGTATGTCGAGTTCACGGATCTCCAGTGTGATCTAGATATCTTTGGAGTTTCAGATCAGTGTCATCCATTTTCCTTGAATTATCCATCATGCACTATCTCATTTGTTTCAAAAACAGTACGCTTCATATCGGCAAGTTCACTGACTACATTTGTGTGTATGTCTATGTCTCTATCGTCAAGTCTGCTCTCTGTGCCAGATAATCGAGCACACAGTTGCATCACTGAGTCCTCTATAGTTTTTAGAAGAATTATCTCAGTAACATGTTGATTTTGTTTCATGATTTCTAGAATGTCGAAAGTCACTCTCACTGATGAAGTTAGTGCATTTTTGGCCAAGGCAACAAGAAGAGCGATCACAAGTACTAACCACGGCGTTTCGATATTGGGATAGCGATGTGTTTTTACTCAAGCTAATCATCTCAGTTATATGAATCATCGACAAGGAACATGAGTAATGTGTAATGTATAATGTCATCTGCCAGTTTATCGTAGCATGGTTGCTTCAATGCTTGGCTGACCACAACTGAGTGGAAATTTATCGGTTGTAAATGTTAACATAAGGTTTCACACAAGAAGTTGTAATATTCAGCATTATGAGTGAATATTGTTCAATATTAGTCGGAATCACCCCTTATGTAATGCAAAGGGCGCGCATTGTGTTGAAGAGGGGTGTACGTCGTTGTCACATGGAAACCCCACTCATCGCGTGCATGGGAGATTTTGGATGTATCCAAGAACGGCATCCTACATCATCACCCTGCATCAAATGAGCGTTTACCTCAACCACACATATCATATCCATAGGATCAGTTAAATCACTCATTTTACAAGATACTGACTAGTAATGATGTCGTTGCAAACAAGCACCAACGCCTATATATGTAATGAATGGGCTGAAATACCTCAACGGGGAATAGCGCTATTAATTAACACCTTATTGGCTCCATGTTGTCAGGATGTTAAGCGAAGGGTTGTCTACTACATCCGACATTGAAGAGTCACGCGTGATGTTGAATATTCCATGATCAAATTATTGCATGTAAATGCTTTAAGCATTTTGATCCCGATGATTTTTAATTAAATTCATGCATAATTAAGCACTACTAGATTATGGCAGATGGGTGTCTGCACCTGGTAATGTAAGATTCCCGTCCTTAAATTTCGTTTAACGAATAGAATTTTGGGTCTAAAATTCATTTTGCAATTAAATTTTGTAAGACCTGTCATTTTTCCATTACAATCACCCAACCAGCCACACCCGCTCAGATGGGTTAATCAGTGTCGGAGATCGTAGCCACTTTGGTGTAGACCATTTCACTGATAACCATTTTGACTGTTGCATTCTGGGATGGAAAGTATCCAAACAAAGCCATATGCTTATCGCCTGCATGCATTTACTATGGGAGATTTAGAATGGGTCTATTAAACTAATTATAACTCTGTTATCTTTCATAGTTTTTCGGGTGAAATTTCAAACATGTGTTAGGGACATGTATTCCTTCCATAATATGCAAAAACATTTCCAGTTTCCGAGTCATCGTATATTTATTGATTTTATGCGACAAAATCGTCGGAAATTTCAGAAACCTACACTAACTAGCCTATGTTTTGCGGTGTAAGATAACGCCCGATAAAAATAGTTCTATTGAGAATTTTTACACCAATTTTTCAGAAAATATAGAGTACACATAGTCCTGTCGGAATATCTCAAAGGAGTGTCGTGTCTTTTGGATTACTTAATCCTCAGGCAGCCGAAACCACCGACAATAAATTCGCTCCTCGAGCCTTGGGCTTTGTCGGCGTGTCGGACGAAAATCAAACTTATACATTTATATAAATGTCCCATGTTTGTATCGAATAGAAACCAAATTTGTCACGTGCGTGGATAAATTATAATCACACTTAATCTTAGTCCAAGTCTTCTCGTACTAAAACCGGCTAAGATATTGGGATGGAGGTGCCGGTCTTTAGTCCAAGACCGCTTGTATACCAATCCTATGACACGACTTACGCCCACGATCTGTGGCGGGAATTTGTGGTGTATTTTACTCGATTTACCTAGCAAATCAATACATGATGCTATATACATCGGAAAGGCTTACATCTTATGGTCATAATGGTGTATAATAATCTAACTTTAATGTTAAATTACACATAGAATATTCCGGTTGATTGACACAAACATCGATTTGTTTATCTGTTTGTTTACGTTTTAACCGAAAGCCGAAGTGGTCCGAATAAGTTCGGCATAATCCGCTGTTTGTTCTGGGAATTCTACTTTCCGTTTCTATATATAGCGCGGGTTTTCCGAACAAAAATGGCGAAAACCGATCGCCCGAAAGTCCAGTTTTCTATGTGCTTTCAGAACAATTCCCGCACTAAAAACTTAATGACATAATGGAGGATCAGAACGGTAGTTTTGTTGACAATTTTCGCAAGCAACTTGTCAAAATTGGAGCAAATTAGAACTCTTGTGTCTGACTTGCCAAGTTGCCATGCGTGTCAGTGATGTGCATTTTGACATCTGTGTTGATAAAATAATCGGAGAACCGAATCACACAGTTTCGAAATATAGTTCTTCCGTTTTAGTGGGACTTTTCAAACTTAAGGTTCATTTATTTAGTGTATTACATTTATATCTCCAATGTTTAATTAATCTATTTATTATTTTATTTATTGACACACATAATTACGATTACAATGGAGAATTCATCGTAATTTGCGTTGTTGTCCAAAATCTACGGAATATTTTCAACGGAAAATGCCGAACACAGTTCGCGAGGTCAACCGAGTTCGCATACTTTTAAAAAATTGTAAACATTGAGGTAAATGTCTCTTTTCGCATTAAATTACCGTTTTAAATTCACAACTGATGTGGGTTTCAGATAAAATAGCATGTCTTCTGCGAATGCATGGGCCTGGAACTCGGACTAAAGACCGGCACCTCCATCCCAATATCTTAGCCGGTTTTAGTACGAGAAGACTTGGACTAACTTAATCTGCTTAATTCCGCGGCCATAAATCAGTGTTTTTATTTATTCGAGACAAAAACTGCTGCGGGCGTCTCAGTTGGTGCTTATCAAAGTCGCTGGGCATCGTGGTTCACTTACATGGATATATATTTAGTGACCATTCCTTCGCCCATATATTTATGACTTTTATGTTCCACTGTCCGATTTTACATCAAATTTGTCAAAATTGTCTAAGTTAATATTCAGTTTGCATACCAAGCAAATAAAAAAGAACAAAATACGATATATACTTATCATGTCTATGAAACATGCATGCAGACATCGCGAACATCTACAAATCAATACACCATAAGTGAGAACGCTCGTTGTATTTTGTATTTATACAATTTGTATGTTATGTTATTTGTTTGGATTTGGAAATAAAAATATGTTTACACTAACATGGAAAAACTACTAGTGGCCATCGGCTCCCGTATATAAACAACAGCAACAACTACGGTACGTCCGCAGAAAGAAAAGAGAAAAAGAAATAAAAAAAAAAGTAGAAAAATTTATAAAGATTAATTTCATGCTGTGTTCATACCATGTCAAAACCCACAAAAAATTTCCTAAGTGGATTGTACTTATCACGCTGGTCATCCTATAATCCCCGCTGCGGGCAAGTAAAACGCCGTTGTGGGCAAATACTCAGTAAAAACTGCTGCGGGAAAGTTAGGTGACGACAGGTAAGTTTGTTTAGCATGCACGCTATTTTGTTTTTAATTTTACCGGCATAATTCCGGATTCATAGGGTGTTTGATGGACCCAACATCTAAGAAATGTTGACAGATGGAAGAATACGGCTCAATTTGGTCACAAACTGACCGATAGATGGTGAGAATAAACATTCCATATTTCAATTTTGTGTGATTTCGTATATTATGTCTCAAATTGAAGAAAATTTGAATAATGTTGAAAACGTTCCATTGATATAGATATCTTTGGAAGCCAAATCTTCATTTCCAGCCATATTTGCTGAATTTATGTAAGAAAAAACAGAATAATTCTGCTGACACTCCCCATTTTTCGAGTAAACCCAGTTACGGGCTCGATTATTTGCTGCGTGAACCCCGCTGCGGGCAATCGTAAACCGCACATCGGGCACAAGTAAACCCCACTGCGGCACCCATGTTATTAGCCACGCAAAATACAATGGTTGACAGCAGTTAGTTGCCATATTATCAAGGCTAGCATTATCACATGAGCCAAAAGGTTTCTATTTTGAAGACCACGGTGTTTATTCCCACGTATTGTTATCGATACATCGGGCTTATATAGAACGCCCGGTTATTATTTTAGAAGTGAATGGAAGATATATTGCCGTTATTGGGTTTTAGTCCATGGGTTGGTATGTCCCCTCGTGCACCCCCCCCCCCCCCGCTAATGAACTGTTTTGGTATCTGCATGCATGGACCCTTATGTGTATTGTTCAGGGAAAATGATGTTAAGGGGGAGACACACGTTTTGCATAAATCACAGTAAATCCAGCCAGAAATGGCAAGTGATTTTCAACAAAGAATTTCTCTGGAAATATCTGGTGAAAAATCTTGAATTTTACATATGATAATTTTCATTATATATAGAATCAGAGCAATTATAAAGAGACAATAACAATAATGGATTTTATTACATTTGAGAGGTGGAAAATATTTGTTTTGTTTTTGTCCCTTTAGGTACCGAGAACTGCCAGAAAAAATTATTATTTCAAACAACATGTCAACCATCAAATAGCTTATTGTCTTGACTCCATGAGAGGAGGCTTCATTTGTATCATAATGTTGAGTTAGCTTTTTAATTGCATATTATAGCATCACACCCCCATGTATTATAATGAAGAATAAAGCAGTCACAAATATTCCAGCCCAATGGAAACAAATGTTCAAATGTGGTGATGTCCACTCAAGCAGGGAGCAATCAACAGAAATTAGGCCACAGTGTTAAGAGATATGGTGGTCAGATTTAACTTGGTTATGAACTCATGACCCAGAACTCAACTGAGCCCAATTTTTCATTGACCAACAAGCATGGCATGAAAATTCTCAATAATAAAAAATTATTTATGGTAGTTGTCTTTCTGATTGAAAATAATCATTTAATTTCATGAATCAAGAAAAATTAAGTCTCCTCTCATGATCTTCAGATATGATATCATGTATATATGAAATGCACTTTCGAAAAAAATATGTTTTACAGTAGTTCTCGGTACCTGAACACAGTGAAATTTTTAAGATTCTTCATGCCATAAAAGTAAAGTAAATGGGATTATAATAACCAATTGTCCAATGATTCTTATGTATGGTATCACAATTATCTCTTGTACAAAATTTCACAAAGATATTCCTGATAGATTTAGAGAAAATACATTTTGAAATACCAGGAAATTTTGGCAAAACGTGCGTCTGACCCTTAACAACAAAACTCATTGACCTCTGCAGACGAAGTCATGAGCACATACACTGTGCAACAAAGCCTCTTCAAGCGAAGCTTTATAAAAGCGCGTTGACTTCTGCCGGCGATGTCATGCATGAGTACACACAGTGGACGGTATAGAGACCAACTGAAAAATGCGACTTCTCGCATCGCTCGCAGTTAGAACAATGGTAAATGAGAACATTGCGCAGCGCTATCTCAATTGTTCCCGGAAGTTATTCAGAATAACAATTTATTCGTTATCACAGTCAATGTGTCGGAACGGTATTTATGAACGAAACCGAGAGTACTCATATGGTGACCAGTAAATATCCTGAAGTAAATTGAATCCTTTTCAAACGATTAATTAGGTCCGTTGATATAAAACTGAACAAATAAAGAGCGTTTCTTATTATCATTACCAAATATGTCGTTACCATTGATAATTCGTTATCTAATTGTTAAAAAAATTCCTTCAAGAGAATATAATAGAATACCTTCAGAGTCATGCATGCCTCGTGTTCGAAAACATCTTGGTCCTATATAACGTCATCGTCAAATGGTTGCTCGTGTAGATGATGATCTGCAGGGATTGAGGGTTGGGTGAAATGCATGGCCCTATGTCTGCATGGCGTATCTAGGCTATATAGCTATGCCTATTGATCGTTCCAGACTTTTAGCGACATCATGTATAGATTTATAGTAAAATAAAGTGTTTCGTGCAGGCAATCGTCCTGTCACAAATAAAAAATATTGACAATTTCGAATAGAAATTGGAAGCTGTTAATGGTTTCACCATTGCGTCGTTGTCGTACACTCTTAAAACACTAGTTACTCTGGGGTACCTACGTAGGTACTGAGCTTTGTCCCAGGGGGGGTACCTAATTATTGGTACTCTAGAGTACCTGCCTAGGTACTCTGGAGTACCAAATATTTAGGTACTCTGGAGTACCTACATTTAGGTTCTCTGGAGTACCTACATTTAAGTTCTCTGGAGTACCTATATTTAGGATCTGTGGTATTCTAGAGTACCAAATATTGTTGTTACGCTGAAGTAACAAACATTTAGGTACTATACATAGTACCTAGCTATTTGATACTTCAGAGAACCAAATATATAGGTAATATGTGGAGAACATGTCCAGATACCAAGCAATTATGAAAATGGCCGATGGCAAATTTAACAATGTGGCATGTCAGATTCCAAATGATGCCACGGCGTTTAAACATCGAATTATGTACAAAACCACGATCAAGGTTCTTCGAGATCATGTTATCAGTAACATGGACTCCCTTGCATAGTGCAAAGTGAAATAATCCGAATTATATTACTTTTATTAGTATAGAACCTTGATCGTGTTTTTGTACTTAATTCAAGGTTTAATATCTCGATTTCAGGATTTCCCTGAACTGTTCCCTGCATGTGGAGTAAAATTTGTCTGAATGTCTAAAATAACAGGCCAAATTTCTTTATTTGCGTGCAATAATATTAAAGTAAACATTATAAATCAAACATCTTAAACAGGTCTGCGTGAAACACCAATCGATTTATAATAGCCCGATAAATAAAAAGCTACCTTGCGATAAATCGCAAACTACTTTGGAATAAATATATGTGATTTAGTGCAAAGGTCTTCGATTTATCACAAAGGGTTGCGATTAATCGCAGATATATTTTTATGTGTTAGCACTAATGGGCTTGAACCAAATAAACATAAATCAGACATCTTCAACAGGTCTGTGAGAACCACCAATCAATCTATAACAGAACGGTCGGGCTAATATAGAGCGATCAGTCTTTCACAGCCAGCATGCATGTGGGAGCAAACCTTTGCGATAAATCACAAAGCAACTTTGCGAAAAACCACAAACACCTTTGTGATAACTCGCAAACATTTGCGATAAATCTCAAACATCTTTACGATAACTCTCAAACTACTAGGTGATTATACTTTGTGATTTATCGCAATGATGATCAATGATGTATGAGATTTGTTGCAAAGGTTTGTGATTTATTGCAGATATATTGGTATGCATTGGCGCTAATGGGCTTCTGGGTAAACATTATAAATCAGACATCTTTAACAGGTCTGGGTCAGGATTTATCCTTACATGTTCCCTGCACGTGGAGTAAAATTTGTCTGAATGTCTAAAATAATCAGTCAAATTTCTTAATTTGTGTGTAATTAAAGTAAACATCATAAATCAGACATCTTAAACAGGTCTGAGTGAACAACCTAACAATCTATAATTGCCCGGTCGGGCGAAAATAGACCGATCGGTCTTTCACAGCCAGCATGCATATGGGATAAGGGGAGCAAACCTTTGCGATAAATCCCAAAACAACTTTGCAATAAATCACAAACATCTTTGCGATAACTCGCAAACCATTCCCTATAAATCTCAAACATCTTTACGATAACTCTCAAACTACTAGGTGATTATACTTTGTGATTTATCGCAATGATGATCAATGATGTATGAGATTTGTTGCAAAGGTTTGTGATTTATTGCAGATATATTGGTATGCATTGGCGCTAATGGGCTTCTGGGTAAACATTATAAATCAGACATCTTTAACAGGTCTGGGTCAGGATTTATCCTTACATGTTCCCTGCACGTGGAGTAAAATTTGTCTGAATGTCTAAAATAATCAGTCAAATTTCTTAATTTGTGTGTAATTAAAGTAAACATCATAAATCAGACATCTTAAACAGGTCTGAGTGAACAACCTAACAATCTATAATTGCCCGGTCGGGCGAAAATAGACCGATCGGTCTTACACAGCCAGCATGCATATGGGATAAGGGGAGCAAACCTTTGCGATAAATCCCAAAACAACTTTGCAATAAATCACAAACATCTTTGCGATAACTCGCAAACCTTTCCAATAAATCTCAAACATATTTACAATAAATCGCAAACTGAAAATATTAAAAATAAACATATACAAATATTCAAACAAACAGAATTTCAATAGTTAAGAAATTTAGAGTTCCCTCTCTTACAACAGTGAGCACTGTGCCAGGAAGACTGATCGGTCTTATAGGCTGTTAGCCCAATCGTGATATTATATATCAATTTGTGGTTCACTCAGACCTTTCTTTATACCCATCATAAATAGCACGTAAATAGTATGAAATTGTCAAGTTTGTACACTGAGTTATGTAAACAAAGTCAGATTATGTTACATAACCTGTAGTACAGTACGTAAAATAGTGTGCGATAAGCAAAACACTCAACAATGGGAAGACCCCACTAATGAACTTTGGTTAATTTGTAACATATCGTTATAGTACTCACTAATCCTCGCCACAAGATTTTTGTGATGAATGGGTCACCGTGAAGCACTCTCCCAAAATAAATTGCCACGGTGTTGAGTGTTTTGCTTATCGTACACTCTCTATGTGCTGTATCGGTATATAAACAAACGCCGAGTTCACACAAAGAGAGTATTGTGGATAATATCGCATTCATATTCTCATTACACCGGTACTATTCTGTTGTTTCGTGCGAGATTTTCAAGAACGAGTAATAATAATTTCGACCAATATGAATCATATGAATCGGGCCTCTCATTTTAAGACAGAAGGGACAAAGGAACATAGTTACCGGTATCACTCAAATTTATGTAAAAGTAAAACATTTTAATTGGCATAGTTGTTGGTCTGAAATTATCCAGGCACAGGTCTGAAATTATCCAGTCACTCACATGTGACATATACACTTCATTTCTTGATTCATACCAGTGGGTGCACATCACATCCAGTTACATGCACATGTATGACAACGATATACCCAGTAACAGTCACATATAGTTCGATTGAAACATTCAAGACAATTATATAGCCAAATCCATAACAACATAACAACATAATCCATTGGTCCACGTAAACAGCTGTTCTCTAATTAATCGACCCCTTAATGAGTTTGACCAACAATTTTATCATGGCCGACTGTGGTAACACCTCGTGTTCGCGGTTAGACCGCATTATTCTAGTGATGGTTATATGAGTTTGATTTAGTTAATTTTATAATGAAATCGCGAATGTCGGTCAGTGAACAACTTTTTGTATAAACCATAAACAATTTATTAACAAATGACAAATTAAACAATGACATTATTCCAGAACATCTACGGCACAAGAAGTAACTATTTGATCCAATTTGGCAAAATTTGGCCAAAATAAAAACTATTTATCATTTCACGGCTTCGATTTTCACGGCTTAGCAACCAAATTGTATAATTTTAGGCCACACTAAACTTCAGAAGTGTACCTGTAAGTCGAGGCCGAATTCGGCTTCAAATAAAAGATTCAAGCGCTTGTTATGTCGTGTTTCTCCGTAGTTATAAGGTACTGTCAATCGATATGTGAGGCGAGTCGAGGCGCGGCCATTTTGTTCACTTCAATTTGATCATTTGCACCCGACACCCCGACACCGACACACGTCTCATCCAATCAGCTTGGAGCCAACGATTTGATACTCAGTGGAACCTATGATCTACTTGTTATATGTACAGCGTTATACAGGTTGACATCCTATAGCCATCAAATATTAATTACACTCATTAAACAGGGGGTGGCAGGAAGACAGTCTATATTGGACTAAGCCGTCCCCTCTCAATATACCACATACATTTGTGATTGTTTATCTTGTTCTTTCTATGTTATGTATTTATATGTGTATATTGGAAATACATTATCCTATCCTATCCTATCCAGGTTCTAAAGGCATATAGTATAATGCTGTTTGGTACTATAGGGGCTACAGGTACTCTGGAGTACCTAAATCAATTGCTTTATTTAAGAGTGTAGAATTCTTTCTTCATCCTTCATGTTTCGTGGCATCTTTCATTACACTCTGGCCGTAGTGGAAGAAGTACCCTTTGATGATGGCTGTCGAGAAAATCAATCGTTTGGAATTCTGAGCAGCAGTTTCGTATACTCGGTGAAGACATGCATATGTCGGTGAAAGGTTAATGCAGATTTTTGCTTCAGAAGACCGAAGAATCTCGTGTATGTTTGTTGCGTCTTGTTCGGCACGAGAACGGCATAACTATGATTTAAAACTATAAAATGTTGGCACTTTGCTGATCAACATCGGGTCGGTTTCGTCGGTTCTAAACTTGGTAGATTAATGAAACTGTTTTACAATCATTCCGCACTGTCGATCTCATCTTGCTTTTTTTACAAATATTACATCCAAATTTACAACACATACCGTCATTATAATATATTAATTGAATGCAGAGATTCTCGAATGTGAAACCGGTTTCGTTAGTTTATAGCAGATAGTTGCGTCCCGAATCTAGAAGTAAATATTTACAATTGAGCGGTAGTTTAGACGATGTTTTCGGTACGGTTGATTTGCTTGAGCTTTTCGGCGATGCTACATTCCCCCAGTTGTCATAGCGCCTGAATACTGACTTATCAGGTTATACGCACACGAAAAAGTCCATAATATAAGTTAGCCTGTGTCAGCGCTAACAAGATCTCATCTTTGTAGTTTGAGATCGGATATCCTTGCTTTAACAGCGAAACAGTGTTAATAATATTAAATGAACAATATTATAAACTCTTAACTGTTCCCACTCTTTCGTCAAAAGTCACTTTTACGAAGTAACGGACATGTCTGGAGATGGACACAACAAAGAGACACATTTCTGGAACAAAATTGAAAATAAAATCAAAGTTACCCAATTATGAATTTCATCAAGAATATACTAACAGTATAGTATAATGATAATATGAATGCGATATTACCCACACACTTTGTTGTAACCAAGCATTTCATTCAACACAGAAATTTTGAGTATTAGCGAGTGCAAGAGCAGTGTGTTGTAAACAATATGGTGTTAATTTTAACCATGTTAAAGTAAACTTAGTGGGGACTCATCGGTGTTGACCGTTTTGCGTATCGCACTCTTTACTCACTCTACTGTTTCATAATATGGATTTTGTTTATTAACAAGCCGTACGGTATTGACAATAACATGCTATTTATGCGATATTTATGATTTATAATTTTACAAAATCTTTCTATAAATTAATATTCTTTCTGTGTATGCCGGTTTTAACGGATGTCACACATGTGAAACAGCAACACCGATCGAGAATGCAATCCTTATATTTAAGTGTCAATTGTATACTAGTATATACCCACGCTATAACCATGTGCTGAAACCTTACCTCTGTCATTCAAGCACTCAAGCAATCAATAGTTAAGGTCGGTACAACCAATCTAGATCTATATATATTGAGTTCATTCGTTGTGTTCTTAGTGTTTCAGCAATGTTTATTGGCTACTATGCACACTGCATCTACAGAATATGTTAAAGATAACGCACCTTTTGGTGTATTTCATTTGAGAGTGGACTAGGACCCCACCATTAAAAACCCATATCGATAAATATTAAAATAACAATTGTGGCTTCGTTCTGAATGAATGCATGGAAATAGAAGATGCACCGATCGAGACAAAGGGGCAACCGGTTCTTAATTTCACGATCGAAGTTCTGCCAGTGTATTGTGGTCGATAATGACGATGGTCTATATTGACCCGACATATCAACCTGCAATAAACGCGTCAAGTCGTCTCTTTATATAGTCTCACTAAAGTCGACACCTCAAGTAACGATTATTGTCGATTAGTGAACTACCATTGTCTTGTCTTTGTGAAATAAGCGAAGAGATAGTATGAAAGGGAATAAAGGTAATCGAAGTGATGATTCGGGATCGTCTCGTTTTGCAGACACCTATTGTTTTCGGTAGGTTGTGGTTCTATCTCCCCACACAACAAAATACTCCTGTATTGTGGCAGAGAACTAAGAGAACTTCTGTTGAACACTAGATATGCGGATATCGAAATATTTCATCGCGAAAATAGTTGTACGAGAGTTAATTATTATCAGCAGATTACCATCTTTTTAAATATCTAACAGGGCGGTTCTCACTTATGGTAAGGGGTGTCTAAATTCTGCCGATAATAAGGTTTATACTCTAACTAAACAACTGTAACATTTGTAACACTGTTACAAAATGCCTAGTGGAGGAAACATGTACCGGATTCATTTCATGAAATATATGTGAACTGGACACAAAACTTAAATGTGATCGGCCTAATTGTCAGCGTTGTAACCACACAGCAGATCGCACCTTCACTGATTTAATCCCTCGCCGCATGTCTGTAAAGTGAGACCAACCCGTTTATAGCAGCCGATTTAAGAGAATTCCGTCTGATTAAGTGTGATAATCTATCCATTCACTTTCTAAATGGGGTCTCGTGTAAATGGGGTCTCATTCCTCATTCGACACGAAAGGGGGACATTTAAACAGACAAGTTACATTTTCGTTGGCCACGCCAACAAAGCCCGAGGCTTGAAGAGCGAATTTATTGTCGGCGGTTTCGGCTGTCTGATGGTTAATTCAGCCAATACGCAAAGGATTATATAGCAAACTATATGTAATCGGGGTTCACGATTAGATGGCTAGTGGCATCTAATCGCGATCACAGGTGGCGCGTGATGTTCGATTGAATATCAGAATGTTGGATATCATATAATCCCATATCCCATAATATGTCAAATATAGCGAATTATCGAAATATGAAATACAACGAAAAACGGAAATAGGAAAATACAGCGAAATAGAGCGAAAAAAGCGAAATATGAAAATACAGCGAAATAGAGCGAAATATAGAGCGAAATATAGAAATAGGAAATTATTTTTATAAACGAAATAACGGACATATTTGAAGAAGTGTTTTAAAGAGCGTGTTTTAAAGAGCGTAACACAAACCTCCCCCAGGTCACTCACCGAATACAGGAATTTGACTAATATTTCACCAGAGTTGATCTATTGTGGTGTTGCAATTTCTCATACAAATCGCCCTTATTTCGTCAAAGTACATTCTTTATAGAGTTATTACCCTTCAGATTTAATATGATAATCAATCGAAACCACGCGTGCCTCCCGTCGTCGCGATTATATGCCAATAGCCATCTAATCGTGAACCCCGATTGACTATCTTTTGGTAGTCAAACGTGTGCGTATTAATTAGGTGGTTAATTAGTCTCAACTCTCGATAAACCTTTACGAGATGCCAGCAGGACTATATTTACTCTATATTCTCTGATAAATTTCATCGGGCGTTTTCTAACACCGCAAAACACTGATATAGTCAGCGTAGATTTATGAAATTTCCGACTATTTTGTCGCATAAAATCAATGAAAATACGATGTGAAACTGGAAAAGTTTTTTGCATTTTTCTAGAAGGAATATATCTCCCTAACATTTGTTTGAAATTTCACGCAAAAGCTATGAAAGATAACGAAGTTATAATTAGTTTTATCGACCCACTCTAAATGTACAATATTAAATGCATGCGGGCGATAATCATTATGCGTGTTTGGATATTTCCTTTACCATAATGCATCATTCACGCTATCTGTGAAATGGTCTATACTGAAGACACGTACAAAATTGCATCTAAATCGTGCAAATTGATTCTGATATATTATCAATAAAATTAGGGGGAATTTACTTATTTCGATGTCTTTATGTATATACTCGATATACGCATGCAAGTTCACGACAAATACATTGTGGAAACTCGACATGTTAAGCGACTTATAGACACATAGGTGCGATGAGGCCACATTTTGCAGTCATGTACCCATGTGGCGACCAAACGGCTAGACCATCGGAGCTGAACATTTGTATATAGGGATAAGTTCACCCGGGGAGTGTTATTAGATAGATTGCGTTCAACCATATGTCTTTAATTGCACTTATACTTATTGTAAATATACTTGGCTAGATGCGACCAAACGGTCGGACACTCTGAGCTGATTTTCTTTTTACATATGGGTATTATGTTGACACGGGGCATATTATTAGATAGGTCTCGTTGACCTCAGACGTCTTAAAAGGGCAATAATAGTTAATTTAACTAAATAATTAATTATATATTCCAAATGGATGCATCTGGTTCGTAAAAGTTGAAACACGGGAATAAATTGACCTGTAGTGTCATGAGATAGATGCCACTGACCGACGACGACTTAAAGGGGCGAATACGAGCACTAAAGAGCGTTCCTTGTCAGCTTAGAAGATATGTAGGAACATGGTTAATGGTTCAATCATATATTTATGACTCGTGTACTATTGGTGTTCTTTGGTAAACATGTCGCCCAAATATGAATTTAGAAACATTATATTCTTCCATTTTTGACAAACATATACATTCGTCAACGGAAAGCCATGTGGTGATGAAAACAATGCATCCATAATTCATAGTTCAACAATCGTAGTCTTCAGTCAAACAATTTGAAATGTTCAGGTTATGTATGTTCGACCCTTCGAATGTTTTGAATATTATGTTGCGATAAATAAGACGACATTCCGCTACACTGCACGTTGACGCATGTACATTCTTCAACAACAGCAAAATAAAATGTTTTAAATGCATATTCTGGCAACACGTTTATAGCAAAAGCCATCACAAACACACTAGCCATAATTTATTATATATATATTTAGGAACATCTGTCTGTGTGTGTATGCATGCATGTGTGTATGTATGTATGTATGTATGTATGTATGTGTGTGTGTATGGATGTATGCATATATGTATGTATGTATGTATGTGTGTTATAGACTCGAAAACTGCTTGGCCGATCCCACTCAAATTTGGCATGTATGCCTACTTTGATCCAGGGAACAATGTGGGCGGGTCCAATTTTGCGTGCGACCGTGTTCTTGATACGCTCATATTGGCATGTTTCTGGACAGATCGAACAATAGTTTGTTCTTTCTCCTAATACTTTTCAACGTTGTTCGCTCAGTATTGTTCAACGTTGTCACTTTGAATTAGTAGATCAACTTCTCATTGTCAATACTTTTCTGCCCAGATGGAGGCGATAACAAAGAAATCCCTAAATAACCAGGACGAAGTCGGGTACATCAGCTAGTATTGTATATATATATATATATATATATATATATATATATACGATTGAAACATTAAAATTCTAGGCCGGAACATATGTATGATCCCTTAGATCCTGACACATTTAGAAACATTTGCAACACTTCCACTTTTACCGTTCCATGACTGAAATTTTGCGAAAACCCTGTGCCATTGCATTCTCGTATATATGTATTATACTTCGATAAGAGAATACATTGGCCTAACACTATTCATCTTGACCTTGTAAGTCAGTGCATTCTCTTATATATGTGAGGCTCCCTATGGGAGACTCGCATATATAAGATCATCCACTGACACAGGATCTTTAATGCTGTACAAGCGCAGCTCCCGTCATGAAAGGGTTACGGTTTCGTTCCACCAAAATTAAAGCATGTGGTTTTCTGAATTGTCAAATGTGTCGTTGTTGTTTGGATAAACTGTGTATGCTAAAATGTTCAGATACAAGGATATAAACCAAGTATGATTTCTTTACAAATGTTCCAGTTGTGGAATTTGTTCAATGAATAGGTGGAATGAAGCCTTAACTCTAAAGTTAGTTGTACACATAACAACTTTACTCACATTGACCATCCATTGTTGGAATATCACCATCAATATGAAGTTGAACAATGTCTTTTGCATCTGATGAAAATAATTTTCTTCAACAGTCCACAATATACCAAAACTCAAACCGGGCACATGGCGTTATTGCTTAATTTTTACGGAACCCATGTCATTCTCTGAGCATGTTATATATAATTGTCTCCGAGACATGCCGAGCGTTGCCCTTTGTGCATATCTGGGACGAAAAAAAATACACGGGAGACCGTTGTACATACCTGGGACTGAAAACAAAATGAATATTTACTATGGCTAACGCCCGTAGATATCATATTCCATCGGTACAAAACCTGGGAACTTTTTGATGTTCTGACGGGGAACTTTATAACATTGAACACACATGTTACTTGTTCGTCAATAATCTACTTCACATTAGGGGTTGGTCCCAGCTCGAGATTGCATGCACTTTGTGAATTTTGTGAGCCGATATCGTTGCAAATAGTAAACATTGCAAATAGTAATTCGGGGCAAATTATTTTTATTGCGATGCAAAGCAAGATCGGTCACAAAATCACTTAAAGCGTACAATTTGGAGTCAGAACCTTCAACTAAAGTGAAAGCATTATTAAGGAACATGTAATAACCAAGAAATATATTACCTATGTTGTTTTTCAATGCTGTACACTTCCCTGTCACAAAATGTGCCCGAGTGGATTATTGGTGGCTTATGATCTCTACGGGTGTTAACCATGTAGAGTAGAGATTCATAGCATGGTCAAGTTTCGACTAATCAGGCTAACTGGTGCCTCAAACCCCCTGCTTAATAGTATACCAAACCAACCGACGAATTTCCCAGTCCATCGAAATGGCGTCCCAAATCAGCCAAATTGTGTCGCAAACTACCTAACATGTATCCCTATCAACCCAACTGGGATCCAAATCGTGTCCAAACCCGCCAAATGAGTGTTCCATACCATCTGATTGTCATATATACATGTACATGTATGCCACACACAGATGGTCCCAAATCATGCATGGACGTGGTGTCCCAAACCACCCAATGAGTGTCTCAAACCGACCATCAATTGAGTACCCCAAACCACCCAATGGGTGTTCCAAACCAACAAATGAGTATCCATAACCACCCACTAATGTCCCAAGCCACGCGACGATTGCCTAAAACCAAACAGGAGTGTCTAAAATATTCAAGTAGTGTCTCCAACCACCCCCGGAATGTCCCACCCATACAATGAGTGTCCATACAATGAGAAAACCTCATTTGATAGTATGGAATAATGGAGGGTGTGTACACTATTTGAAAGTTTTGAGATGACAGTTAGTAGATGTATTGTAACGCCTGTTGGATGGGCTGGGAACTCATTTTATGGTTTGGGTCACCAGCTAGGTGGTTTGTGACACCAGTTGGATAGTTTGGGACACCAATTGGTTGGATTTGGGGCAATGATTTGGGACACTAAATGTAGTTGAATCGATTGAGACGACATTTGGGTGGTTTTGGACACATGTTGTATGACATAGGGCACTGCCCAGATGGCTTTGGCAACTAGATGTGTGGCATAAGGTACATAATGCAAGGGTGCCTATTTGACACTATTTATGGGGTTTTCTGACACCCATACCCACGGTATGGTTTATGACACCTTTTGTGTGACATTGGGCGTTCATTCAATGGTTTGGTACACTCGTTGCGCGGACGTTGTATGGTTTGGAGCAATCATTGGATGGCTAAGGACACTCATTTGGGAAGTTTGATATACCTGTTGGGTGGCTTGGGACACAACCTGGGTGATTTGGAACACCAGTTGTATAGTTTGTGGCACTACCATTGTGGTTTGGAATATTCCTTGAATTGGTTGGGGCATTAACCGGGTGGATTGAGACATCATTTGGGTGTTTGGGATGCATGATTTGGGGTACTATATTTGTGGGTAGGATACTATTTTCATATAGCTGTAGGTATTATATCCGGCTGGTTAATTAAACTCTTTGGGCTGGTTGCATGGGACAATCTTTCGGAAGTTTGGGACAATATTTGGATTTGCATCCTACGTGGGTGATTTGTAACTCTGTATAAGGGTTGGTACACTCGTTATGTGGTTTGGGACACTCATTTGATGTATTATGAAACCAGTTAGTGGTTTTGGAAACTAGTATGATGGCATATATCACTACTTATTGCCTATCAATTTATTCAATTCATTCGATATGTGAAGATTTAGCGAAATATATACAAACACACTTCAATTGTTGACTTCCGATCGCAATTTTCGCCGTCATTTTGAAACATTTTAAAACACCGAATTGACAAATCATCGGGCTATGACTTACTGTTATCGAACATATTGTATAGTGGCACAACTATAGCCGTTTACGCCTATATTTTTCACATAAATGAAAAATATACCATGTTACTATACTTCCGTTTGCCATTTTGCCCGCCATTTTGGATTTTTGCATTCAAATTATGTATGAAATTACAGGTGTAGTTATGCCGTGGCAACAAGAATAATGCGTTTCTGATACAGTTTTCTGTCACATTTATAACATTGAAGTCAGCGGGTATGTACTCCCGGAAAATAAGGATATCTTGACCAACATATTTCCTGTTACATACACGGACATCTTTCAAAGTCGAAATAGTTTTGAGCAGACATGCTAACGGAAATGTGTTAGCCAAATGTGCGGTCATATTTTGCAGTCAGGGAACTCGACTCAAGGTTTGTAGTCGGCAGATATGTTGACTAACAAGATTCCAATTTCAACATTTTTTGTTTGTTTACATATTCTTTTCGCTTGACCCAAAAATTACGATTTTCCCATCCCGGGATGCATGGGGATTTTGGATACGTTATTGTATGGGTATAGTCACATTCACAAACAACAAAATAGGACCCTATATCAAAGAGATGTAGACAATTTTCCTCAAAGCGCTTTTGATATCAAAAACAGCTTAGTACCTATTTGTTCTTGGTTTACTTCAAAATCGAATCTAAGCGACTAGAATATATATAGTGTCCTCCGTTTCGGAGCGAGTGTCAAGTTAGTCCGTTTCTGGTTTATATGGGATATGACAGTGTGTCATGTCAACGCTCTAGTTGACCAAATTCCGACATACATACCAAAGTTAGACAATACCTTAGTTGAAATGAAAAAATGCATCGCAGAATATAATCTGGGTTAGCGTACATAGAACAATTATATGTCACATGCTCTCTGAATTCCAAGATGTCCTGTTAAGATTCAGACCTGTGAGATGATGTTGTTTGTTCTGAGTGATAATATCCTAATATTTCTGTCACACAGAACAAGGTGGTCATTCTAACGAATTTCAGTTGATGTAATTTGAACTATTCATAGAATAATTAAGTTCCAGTATGTCCTAAGTACCAAAATATGCACCCTACCTGCAGTATTCTTCACAAAACAGGATTACATTTAATTTATGAATTGTGATGCTTATTCATTCTAATATAGGAATGATTTTCCAATCGGACAATGTTAGAAGTATATCTATAGTCTTAATAGTTGACCCGCATCGGAGATTCAAACTTTAAAAATCCATTATCTAAAAAACATGAAAAATGTACTTAGGACAACCTGGAAATCAGGTCGCGACATGTATTAAAATATATTTTATAGTCGAGTTTTCTGACTAGGTTTGACTATGAGCTGGGGTGCATCGACCACAATGCGGGGTCCACTCAATGATCTTTTAGACGATAATTAGACAGCGAACTTAGTTTGTTTGTCCATGCAATCAATGGTGATTACACATACAGGATCAACGACCACGCGTCAGCATACGATAAGATTTCTCAGATCAAGCTTTCAGTTTGATTTGGCGATTAGTTCTCGAACTGCGGCATGTCATGTTATCACAGAGAATTTTATGAAACGAGTGCTGCATGTGGTGATAATTACGTAGATATCCTTCGTGTTCATTATGTACTTCACTGTAGAGGAAGGTCCCAACTCGAAATTTCACGATTTAAGTGAATTTGTGAGCGATTTTGCTTTGCGTCGCATACAATTATGGAATTTATCCTGGGTAATTAATTCGGTGTTTATTGCGATATCGGCTCACAAAAGTCAGAGAAAACATGCAATTTTCAGTTGGGACATTCACCTACATTGAAGTGCATTATTGAGGAACAGATAATAACTAAGCAATATTGCTCCGCGTTATTTTCTCCCTGTCAAAACTTCAAAAAATTCCAAGGTTTTGTACTGGTGGAATATGATCTCTACAGGCGTTATCCAGAGTAGATATTCCTGGCATGATCTACTTTCCAACGGCATGCATTTGTACGTATATAGCCCCATACCCTGCATTCAAAAACAAGAGCATAGCCCATTTAAATGTTGAAGTTTAAGTAGCCCAATGTGTTTCTGCCCTGCACATACTTTCATTTCTTGGTGACAGAGCTAGAGCCTCTACTGATTCACTCTATTGCCACATCCTTATAGAGAATGAGTGGATGAATTACCTGACTAAGAAAACAGAACATGTGATCTTCGGATGTAGCCCTGTATGTTCGTGGATTTTGAGCACGCATAATTAGTTATCTTTTCTTGCGATGTTTTCTATCAGAATTATCATTGCAGATTGCTCGCTTGATTGCCACCACGTGCTATTGTATACATTTTTCTCTGTTAAATGGTTTGATCGACGCTGAGACACCCCCAACAAAACAAACCCTGTCCCTGAAGACAAATGCATTTACGATGCATGACACGTTATACTCATCATCAGGTCTCGTGTTCGTTTTGCACGAGTGGAGTTATAATCACAATTGTCTCTGTGAACAAAGCAAAAACAGCCACTCCGCATGAAATCAACGGGTGCGGAATATATCATTTATATATCATTCGCATCTTTGAGATCTCAGATCTGGTTTGGCGACATCTCGATCTGCACATCTGCACATAACGTCAAAAAGTGTCTACTATTTATGATAAAATCGTAAATGAGCCTGAATTTCTATTAAGTTTATCGGGGTGAGAGCAAGCTATGGTCGCTATCCCATTGAGGTAACATTCCGCTTTGCGAAATTATATTTTGAATAGTGGATATCGCCATCTAACTGGGAGATATATAGATTCAAATGGGGGAAGATATGTTAATTTAACAAAACCGCATGGTCTGGTTTTGTGATACCATCGGGTTTGGCGATACCACGTACACTGGGGTGAAAACAGGCTCCCTTCGGGGAACCTTTATTCAGCAGTGTAGGGACCACAGGCCACTGCATTGCAGCCCATGTGAGCGTTCGTGCACAAATTTGATATTTTAAATATTTTATGTACATAGTTGTTTAACTGCATCGATCGGCTTAGGACTGTGGCTTTTCTAACCGAGTACTCTTTCGATTCTACCCCCCATGCACTTCCATGACAAAATCAACATCCCTTACTTATATTCACACTCAACCTGATATTAAAAATTAATTTAGCGCCCATTACCAACATTGCTTTGGTAGAACGCACGGGAGTTTCGTTTATACAACAGCAAGCAAGTATGTGTTTGTGTGCTACGCCATTTCGACAAACGTCATAAGAAATAGTGTCTACTTGACGGCAAATACGGCGTTTGGGGACCATGTTCGATCTGAGGTTTTGTTTAACTAATCGGCGTGAAATATTGTGAGTCATGTTTAACGACAAAATTTATGCACACACCCACACAGACACAGACGACGGCTTATATATATATATACGGGCAGCACATCAGGGAGGATTAGATAATATCCTACTTCAAAGGCAGAAAGTAATTATCGATGACGCTGAGTAGAAACCCATTAACTACAACCAAGCTATTTTAATTTGAGCATGTGGAAAGTTAAAATTGACTTTTCTGGCCAAGGGGTTGTTAACTCTAACATAGTGCATAATATAAGTATTGCGTTGTGGGAAGTTCAGATTATCTGTTGAGAACATCAACCAGTACTCAGGAAAGCATTTGGATGGAACAATTGAAATTACGGGAACTTTCCGAACTGCCCATAATTCGATGAGCTGCCCACAACGTTGGTCTCAGCATGACAAAACTGCCCGTATCGACGGTTTGTTGAAATTATATATATTCCGTCATTTGTTTGTTTGTTTGTTTTTTTTTAAATTTAGATATCTTTATTAATTCCTTAGATATATAAGCCACGTTTTTACATAGCCCATACACACCCACGTGGCAGGGATAAGGGCGTTCTTTTTGTCTGAAATAAAAGGATTATTATATATTATACAGATGTTGTTACTTAACGCCCTTATTGGTAATAGGGTACCGGTAGTGTGTTCTACTTCATTGTGGGAAAATTAATACAAGTTACAATACACAGAGGCTCCATACACACGGCAAACAATCCCTATATTATTCTAGGACATATATAGCAGTATATGCCGTATGTATTGGAACCTATGTGTATGGCATTGCCCCCACTTTCTGTATAGGCGTGGTATTTTTAAATACTAAATTAGTGACTAAGGAGTTAATAAAGAAGAAAACAAATATCGGATGCTTTGGTGTATCGGGAAGGATGGTGGGCTGCTACGTACGTATAGATAGATAGTTTAGTCGAAGAGGTTGAAGGCGGTGGATGACAAAACCATCTCCATATATGATCAATACATTAACTGTTCATAAGTCCAGTATAGGATCCAATATTGCCCATCTATTAGAATATGTATCATTATCCAGAAAAAAACAATCAGCTTTTCGGTAGTTTGTTGCAAATCTTATGAAGGCTGTCAATGTCGGCTTCTTGGGTATTTTAAATTTGCATCTAAATATGAAATATCTTATAAGCATGAAGGTGAAATTGGCGGCATTTCTGGAGGGAGTAATACCAAATATTGCTATTTGTTCAGTGATCTTAAAACTCAGCTTTTCTGAAACTTCACTCCAAAAACAATTTGTAACGTTGCATCGCCAAAATAAATGTGTTATAGTTTCATTCTCGCTGTCACAAAAATCACAGAGTTTGGGGGTAGAAAATTTTGATACTAATGAATTTGTACCTAATATTTTGTGTATTATTTTAAATTGAAACCATATGAGTTTTACCTCAATTTTGCCACAATTGAATGGTGCAGACGCTACCTTATTCCAATTGATGTCACTGTAAGCAAACTCAGGCCATTTGTTCGCGAGATAGCTTAAACTAGTGGTAGGTTTGGTACTGTGTCGTAAAAACTGGTGACCCTTATTGTTCATAATTATCCTGAATTATTCAGGCATTGTCGGTCTATGTGTTTTGACTATCATTCGTCTTGAGATGTCCAAAGTAGAAACGTAAGCTTGTATACGTTTTGTTATTCCAATATAATAAATATAATCTGGATTAAAAGAGAATCTTTTACTAAAGTTCGCAAAACTTAAAATATTCCCATTTTGGTCAAAAAAATCCAAGAATGTTTGAACCCCCTGTTCTTCCCACGTTTTGATATATATATTGCAATGGTCTATGGTTATTGATTTATGATACCAGATCGATTTACATAGAACATCTTCTTTACCAAAAGTTGTAGCTACTTTAGCAGTAAAGGCCATCCAGGCTATAATAACTTCTGACCAAAAAGTCTATTTTGATATTTTCCTGACTATTCTAGAGATGAAGACTTCATTACAAAACTTGAGAGGGATATTTTTTATTTGTGTGATGTGACATTTTTATTTGCCGCTGATAGGGGAGGGAACTCCGGAGCCGAATAAAGTGAAAGTTACAACGCAAAAGAATACAAGCTAAAACACTTCAATAAAATCGAATGAATCATGAGTAAGAATCCAAAAATGGCAAATTACGCTGTACGCTTGATTATAATCGATAGGTATAAGTAATTATTATATGTTGATAACTTGCCATGTCATTTCGAGGAATATAATTAATTTTACACGTTTGAGCATATTGCGAAATGTGTTTTGTACTACCACAATTAGCGAATAGCATCGTTTACTCGTTACGAATCTACGTCAAATTTACCAAATAATCAAAATTTCCTACATTTCAATAAAGGAGATTTTTCAATTCTAAGTTATGAGTGCTATGTAGGGGCTAATGTTTTTGAAAATAATGAATAATTAAGGGAAATTTTTTTTTCTGTTTTTACAATTTTACCCTTTGCTACACTGCCACTGCGGCCAGTGCTGTGCCATCGTAGGAATTCATGCCCACGTGGCAGTGGCAAACTGGCATAATGCTATTGTATCAGTTGTAACTGTAGTTTGTGTAGAAATGCCTGTTGATGTTAATACCATAGGAGTTTGTCAGAATGATAATAAATAATAGTAATAATAAATATATACAAATAGAAACAGTAATAAAAGACTAGGATTGAAACAAGGGGATTAGTGATTTGACCTATAAATGTTTATTTATAACTATTTGACTCGAAAATAGGAAACGGTAAACACGTTATCGGTCGTTGCGATCTTCAGATAGATTGCTATTAAGACTATTATACATCAATCTGACCGCATGTAACTTACATTTAGCTTCGCATTGACTATATCACATATGTTCTCTTTATATCACCGCGACGGCAGGTTTCATTTGCGAAGCGTTTTCTGTCGTCTCCGTGAAGGCGCCGCGTGACGGTGTCTCTGTGGTTCCGGCAAAATTTATCAACTCTCAAACTCCATACAGCGCCCTCTACGCTATATATGTATCTCAGCGGAGCTATGGGAGATAACTCTGCCTGGAGTTTGATCAACTCTCTTTGAGGAATCTCTTTGCAACAGTGGTCCGAATATTACGACCCAATCTTGGAAATGTTACTGACACTGTTGCTCTTTTTCTCATCCCGATATAACAGTGTTGTGTTAACAATTAATGCTATTACGATCGACACGTATTATTAACTCTTAAATCACGAAGATAATTGTGCATCATCCACCAATAACGTACACTAGTGTTCCGAACAGAAGAACAGACCGGAATATTCGGACATGTGAACGGCAGAGATTCCTCGGCCCTTTTATTTTAGGTGTACAATTTTTTTTCCGGACACCGTAACCTGGCGCCTTCACGGAGACGACAGATAACGCTTCCCAAATGAAACCGGCCGTCGCGGTGATATAAAGAGAACATAAGGTTATATTGTCAATGTTATGCTATATGTAAGTAGCAACGGTCAGAATGATGTATACCAGTCATAATATCAATGAATATGTAGATTGCCACGATCGATAACATTTTTACCGTTTCTGATTTTCGTGGAACCAAAAATAAACAAAATATGACGTAAATCGCTAATCCTCTAGTTGCCCCCCTATTCTTTATCTCCTATATATTTTGAAGACCTCTGTCTGTCTGTCTGTCTGTATGTATGTATACATGTATGTATGTATGTAATTTATACAAATCTTCGATTCTCGACCGATCGGGACGAAACTTGGTACGTGTGTGTAGTTTGACCAGGCGGTCGTCGTTGTCGTATTGACGAGCCCGTGCGGTGCGGTGCCGTGCGGTGCCCGCAGACGAGATCTCGGAAACGGGTGGAGCTATCGACTTGAAATTTGCTATGTGAATGTATCTTGCCCCGGATACGAATTTTATCGGGTCGGCGAGCCCGTGCGACGCAAGCTTTGCGCAGACGAGATCTCGGAAACGGGTGGAGCTATCGACTTGAAATTTGCTACGTGAAAGTATCTTGCCCCGGATACGAATTTTATCGGGTCACCGAGCCCGTGCGACGCCAGCTTCGCGCATGCGCAGACCAGATCTCGGAAACGGGTGGAGCTATCGACTTGAAATTTGGTTTTTGAATAGCCCGGACAACGTCGGGCTCATCGGCTAGTCTATTATATATTTTGGGAAATCTGTCTGTCTGTCTGTTCGCGATGGACTCGAAAACGGCCAAACCGATTTCGATGAAACTTGGTATGTGGGGATACTTTCGGCCGGGGAGTGGCATAGGCCTATTAATTTGCCCGTGCGACGTGACATTGACATTGAAATCGGGTCATTTCAAGGTCAAACACCCGAGTATCACGGGATTTCGATGAAAATTAGTGTCTATGGATACTTTCGTATGGGGAGTGTCGTAAGCCTATTAATTTGCCCGTGCGACGTGACATTGACCTTGAAATCGGGTCAATTCAAGGTCAAATCGTGAACTTTTTATGAGATTTCGACGAAATTTGATACATAGGGTTACTTTTGTCCACTGAGTGTTTTGGACGGGTCAAATAGTGACCCCACCTGACCTTCAAAATGAAGAAGGGAAACAGCCCGGACGAAGTCGGGTCCACCTGCTAGTCTAATATATTTTTTGGGACTTATGTCTGTCTGCCTGTCTGTGTGTGTGTTAGCTATGGCCGGGAAAACTGCCCGACTGATTTTGACGAAATTTGATACCTAGGAGTAATTTTGTCCAGGGAGTGTTTTGGATGTGTCCAATCGTGACCCCGACCTGACATTGACCTTCAAAAAGGTCAATTCAAGGTCAAATCGGGTAAAACGGGACGGATTTCGAAGAAATTTTATACCTACAGGTAATTTTGTCCGTAGAGTCTTTTGGACGGTTCAAATCGTGACCCCGACCTGACATTGACCTTCAAAATTGTCAATTTAGGGTCAAATCGCGAATTTTGATGGGATTTCGACGAAATTTGATACCTAGGGTTACTTTTGTCCGAGGAGAGTTTTGGGCGGGTCAAATCATGACCCCAACCTGACTTTGACCTTCAAAATGGTCAATTCAAGGTCAAATCGCCGAAAAGCAGAGGGGGAAACAGCACGGACGAAGTCGGGTCCACCAGCTAGTATTATATATATATATATATATATATATATATATATATATATATATATATATATATATAGCTATATATATAGCTATATATATATATATATATATATTATATTATATATATTATATTTTTTATTTACTATCATCTTGTCAAACCCCTGTGTTAATACACAGTCATTTGAGTAAATAAAAGCCAGTAATGCTCAATAACCAAAACACATATATGAAATTGAAAGCAAAGCGTTTCCTTCAAGTTCAGACTGGTATGTTTTACCAACCATCGTGAATGGGTACGGTAAGTTATATTAAGTGATACCTGTATAATAGATATAGGTTTCATAAGGTTTCCTAACATGTTCTTTTATATTTTTAAATGGCGATATAATTTGTTTTAAATTAATAATAAAGGCGTTGCTTGACTCAGTTATCATTGCAACGGAACGTCATCGGTATAAAATGGTTTTAGCACGTAGAACGATTAGCCCTGTGTGAGCGACATGCGTATTACACAAACGGCAACGCAAAATGTAAACCCATGTAGTGCCACCTCACCCTTCCAGACATCAAACCATAGTTTCTAACATACCGACTTACTCTGGACCTCCTATTCAGTCACCACATTGCTACACAATACCATTTCACATACAAGAATGGATCTGGAAGTCACCTGGTTTTAACACTGGCTTGTATAACAATATAACACGATCAAAATCATGTTGGGATAGATTTGGTGTTTATGGTGAAGACTAAATGGTATAGTAAGATGGCACATATATATTTAAAGGTACGGTTGGCCTTGGCGGTGGGTATCCTGTGAAAATATCTCCACCCGTCAAAAACCGCTACAAACAGAGAGAACATCCAAATGTAGATAGACTTTGTCCGTATATAAATAAGAAATATCGCATAAACAGTATGTTATTGTCATATGTTTGACCATTGTTATGTAAACAAAAGCATAAAAAAGTTACTTTTCTGACGTTTGTTTATATTATGATGGTAAACATAAAGAGCGTTCTTTGTTGGTGAATTCCTGATATGGAACTATTAAAGAGCGTTTATGCCATTTGTGTGTGATTAGCCAGTAGCATTGTGCGGTCTTCTGTAACACAATCAGGCTCTTGCTTAGGTAAAATATAGTAGGTCTTTACGATAACATGTTGTTTACGCGATGGTCATGGTATATATGAACGAAACTGTATGCGTTTTAATGTTTTTCTGTTTACAGTGTTTGGAACAAATATGAATATTTTCGACAATTAATGCCTCACGTGCCTCAATTTTTAGTGACTTGTAAAATAGATAGTGGAACAGGATTGGAATACATTTGGGACGGTATTCCTAATAAACATTTAAGAAAAAAAACATTAAAAAGTGTCAAATATGGGATAAGGGGGGGGGGGTCCAAAATTTTGCAGAGGAAAATAATATTTTTCTTGCAAGTAGGCAGGTGGTGGTTCTTATGGTCGGAACGAATGTTTTTAGGCCTCGTGTCTGCAAATTTTTTCCAGACCCCCTGACCGATATATTAATAATGTGAAACATAATATGGACGACGGAATAAATCTGTTTTCACAGAGGCGTTCCTCTTTCTTGACTTAGAGATACATGGGTCCGTTTTCAATTTTCAGTATCCGAACCACTCAAAAAACAATACCCCTTATAAGGTTGAAATGTAGAGGAAAGCAACATTCTTCTTGCAAGTAGGGAGGTGGTGGTTCTTGTGGTCGGAACAAATGTTTTTGGACCTCGTGTCTGCAAATCTTGTTTTCACCGAGGCATTCTTATTTCTTGACTTAGAAAGACATGGGTCCGTTTTCAGTTTTGGTACCTTCATTGTGAAATTACCTTCTCCCACGATTTCGAATGCAGAGATAATTGAAACATTAGGTTATTGTTACCCATATATTTTTAATTTGCGACTTGTGCAGCAGGAAAAAACGTTTTATCATTCCAATCTTATTTCTTTGAATGATAGTTACCAAAATTCGATTGTGTTCTTCTGAAAAGGTAGCCCTCCTGCGAAAATCATCTTTTTCGGGGGGGGGGCGTGTGGTCGGCGACCATTATATATATATTTGAAGCAATCTTAGAGAAATATAATTTTATTTATTGCGATCGTCGTCGCGCTCGTGTGTTGCGCGTTACGTTGATATGCACTGATAGGAAATATTGGTTTTATGCCCCGCAAACGATAAAGAAAGGTTCACTCTGTCCGATTTGCCCTCGTCTGTCTGCCCGCGAATACACTGCATGGGTATATTAAGTGCCATTTTGTAACATCTTGAAAAATATCACTTAAGTCTGGACAGTAACTTTGGAGTTTGGACTATGTTCCATTTATCGAACATCGTTTAACCTTTTCGCTGCTAAGTGATGTTATGACGTCGTGTGCTCGGCTGTTGACGTTATTGCCATTTTCCAGTGGAAAAATATAACGGGAACATCACAAGAACCATAAAACTGACTCAGTTGAAATGCTGATATCGTTCAAAATCTTAGAACATCATACACTGTTGGAAACTTCGAGATACAGTTATTCCGATGCACCAATCTCTGAGTTCCAGTTATGATTAATGGTCTACTGCTAGTGTGCTGAAGTAGGTCCGTAGTACCTACGGACCATATAACACACGACGTGCACTTTTACATCCGTAATAGTTACGAACGTCATAGCAGCGAAGAGGTTAATTATGTACGTTAAAGGAAAGATGTTTTTAATAATGCGTATGCGCCAATCGAACACATTTGGTTATATATCCGCCACAAGTTACACTTAAGTACTGCTGTTTTTCATTAAATTTAATCAACAACGAAGAAACCACTTGATCCGAACCACTCAAAAAAACAACACCCCTTATAAGGCTGAAATGTAGGAAGAGGCGTGCCTCCGTCCACCCTGACAAGGAAGGGGCGTGCCTCGGTCCGCCTTGACAATAAATATCGATAGTTGAGACGTTTAATGAGTTTCTGGAAATTAATAGTCCTTGGCTGACAAGTTGACAACAACACCACGCCCCTTGTGGGTGTGAATTGCGTGTGGACTTTGTCGTGAACACAATTGACAAAATACCACGCAGTACAACTTTGTTAGAAAAGAAACATCGATGTACACTAACATAGCAGAATATTTGTTTTGGGTTGAGCATAGTGTAGAATATATATGTAATATATACTGTCGACGCAATTGAATCTATATTTTGGTCACGTATTCATATACATATAGTGTCAGAATATTGTTGTGTCCAGAAGAACAGAACAGACCATTACTGCTTACAATTGGTTTCAATATGATATATACCCCTGTATGGAAATGAGCCGAACGCCTCTACCGACAAGTAATTGAATTACGCGGGGTGCATAAACACTGCATATGTTTAGTCTTGTGTGTGTGCAGCAGAGAACTATTTATCGGTTAGAGACCTCCGCGTGGTGCTCATTGTGCATACGTTTGTGGAGATGGACGTTCTATATTACGAATGTTGACTGTGGCATAAAGCAAGAACTTTCTAGATTACGAATATAGTTTTGTGGTATATAATATGATATAAAGTGCCCATTCGGAGAAATATAAGGATGAGGTAGAACAAATGAGCTGGGTTTTAATGATATTTACATTTTTGAATGTCTGATATAGACCACTGACTCGTGTATTGAAACTCTGAAATCGAAATGAGAAGTGCCATCGATTGTATTGAAAAACATATGCAACTGGTAGCGTTGTCTATACGCTGTTAACAATTTGAATTGGACAATGAGTTTCATGTCTGATACTTGTCCATATTTTAATTAAATTATATCTGTATGGTCAGTTGATCTAGTTAAAAGTTAAGAAAAAAGACAGCTCTTTACATGTATTTATAATTTTACCCCAGAATTTTAATTTTAATTTGTTTTAGCTGAATACTGGCATGTTTTAGCTTTCTTTGTTGTTCTTTCAAATTACTTTCTTAGTTTTATGCAAACAAATTTGATATCCATACGTAAAAGTTTCGTTTTCGTTTGGTTTCGTTAGCAGATTATTGTATAATATAAATTACTGATGGAAATAGTTTTTGTTTATAGTATAATTCCCTTCCATTTATATTGAGTGCTAATGTAGCTGTTCACATGCGTTTTAATGGCAGAGTGACTTGGAATTACAGCAATTTACAAGGCAGGGAGTACGGTGCTGGGTTTCTGCAAGTAATATGGATACCAGTTAGTATTATGTCTATGTTTTGAGGCCACAGAGTGTAAAAAGAAATAAAGAGGAAAGAAATTTTAAGTTACGAAATAAATTTCAAATAGGACCTCTATAGCCAATAGCCCAGTCCCAACTCTTTTCTTTAACTGTTTCAACAATAGCCACCAATATGGCAGCTTACAATCGCCAATATATTCGGTTTCAATAAATTCCCATAAAAGAATCTCAATATATGGAATATGATGCTGAATTCCATTCAGTAATACAAATTATTTCTTCACTCTGACATAGAGGCATCAAGTTGGAACCGTGACTTATAATTATGAAACATTAGCGAGATCTTGTCAGAAACTCCGATATTGGGCCATCAAAGCTATCCTGAAGCTTATGAAGCTCGTGTATAACCCTAGACTGGTTCATTAGCCGTACCATAGCAGGTACCATTCAATAGAGTGCATATTGACAATTGACAAGGTATGTAGTCACCTATGAACAAGAAAAGCTGACACAAGTAGCGGTTTATAGAGTTTTGTGATGGACCTCCTGGTTCAACATACAACGTGTCCTTCATTTCACACACTAGTACCGTATGTCCTGGTTACATCCACTTGATACAAACTGGAACTGTCTTTCCTGGTTACCCCCATGAACCATATGTCCTGCATGGTTACCTCCATGAACCGTATGTCCTGTTTACCTCCATGAACCGTATGTCCTGGTTACCTCAATGAACCGTATGTCCTGGTTACCTCCATGAACAGTATGTCCTGGTTACCTCCATGGACAGTATGTCCTGGTTACCTCCATGAACAGTATGTCCTGGTTACCTCCATGAACCGTATGTCACGGTTACCTCCATGAACCGTATGTCATTGTCATTGTGATCGTCTCTTGTCAATCCTCGAATGGCAAACGTTTCCTTTCCCAGGTTAGCATTTTATAATTGCCAAAGACATCAGTTGTCCATAGAAACGTTATATATCTGACAGATATACTTGTAGATTTTCAATGCATTGTCACACCACATGTCCTTCATTATTATATATTCTGGCTGTAGTCGTATGCAATTCGCATTCCTAGCCACCTCCATCCTGGCCGTTTCGGCTAGATCAGTCCTCGAATGGCAACGTTTCTTGTTCCAGGATATCATTATGCCATGTCCGAAGAAGTCGGATCCATCAAGTTGGTCTTTTGGTCACAACGGTGTCAGTCAGCCATATTCCACAGGACGTTATATCTGGCAGATATACTTGTATCTGAATAATGAGTTGTCACAATGTATGTCCTTCATTAGATACATGCTTGATTCGTATGCAATTCGGACACAGTTCTCGTTACCTCCAGTCTGACCGTTGTTGCTCGACCAATCCTCAAATGGCAAAACTTTGTTGTCCCATGTAAGCATTATGTCATTACCGGAGACGTCGAATCCATCCACCCATAGCTCGCCTTGAAAAGAAATACGAGAATAATCCGGAAGCTGATAGGTTATATCAGCTTTCCACCAGATGAATCATGATAATGTTCAAACTGACCATGTCGTGAAAAATAAACCAAAGATAAACCCAACAACATATGCATTAAGTTGAAATTTGCACCAATTGTCATCAATTTCTATTAATTACACTGCATTCCTATACATGATTATTTAATAACCTACATGTGTTACGTCTTTCAAAATTCACCAAGTCGCCAGCTAGTTTGAAAAATAACGCGTTTTGCAGGCTCAACATTGCCAGGAGTCAATAGCTGATTAACTATAGGAATCACGGAACTAAATGGTTTCCCATAGGCGACAGTGTTAGCGTTTCGGCCAAATTCACTGAATTGAAGCCTGCATGCCATATCAGTGATATTTACCCGGCTAGATTGACACCAGTTGATCACGAAAATGGACGAAAAATCATAGGTCATGTGTTTACTTTTAAAAATAAATCCCCAAGTGTACGACAGGGCTATCCCACAGCCAAATTTGATCTGGACAAATCCAGAACTACAGCAGCTAGTTAAATAAATTTCTCGCTCACAAAAATCCATTCCCCCATTCATTCACCAGTTTAAATTATTTAGATATGATGTACAAATCAAATAAACGCGATGTCATCCTTTAATAACGTGTCGCATGTATCAGGTGAAGGTCATTCTTCAGTTACCTTCACCTTTAGAATTCCACGGTGTACTCGTTCCCCGACTCTAGAACACATTTAGCTCCCTGATTCCTATATATATGTATATGTGTAAAAGACATCGTTTCTTATAGTATTTTATCCAAATATAGACCTTACTGAAACCAACAATGGATTATATCGGGCAGTAGTGGTTTATTTTTTCAATATGAGGCATCCTGAAAATTTGTGTCAATCATCAAAATAAAGCCAAAAGTTAGATTTGTTTTCAATTTTATTAGCTGATGCATCTCGTATAACTGAAGTATGCCCTTATATACCATAATATTACTAAATTGAAGAGGAAATGTTAATATACATTTTGAGAGGGATATCTTGTCCAATTTTAACCCTTTTCGTGCAGAATTTGGCAATTTATAATGAAGATTATAATAAAGATTTACCAAAATTAACAGAAAATTTAAATTAAAAATACTTTAATAGCAATATAAAGCAACCATAAGTCAATTGAAATATCTAAACATAATGATACAACATCAGACAAAGCCTCAGGCATGAAATTTGACCAGATGACAGGGCATACTGTCTGTTTAACAAACCTGCCATGACAGTCTTGCACGACAGTAACTCTAGTGGTGATGCCATCACCCCCCACTTGGGGTGGGGCTACGATCCCCAATAAGGCTACTGGGTGTCGGAAGCTTAATTAGGTCAACTGCCACCTTTTCCCAATGGGGGGGGGGCTAACACTCCTCAAATTTGTGGGGACGGGGACTTTAGACCCTCTGACCCCCTAATGGTACCTGATGTCCATGCAAATTAACTCCCAGATTTATCACTTTCTTTACTATATACAGGCGAATCCATGCGTTTCTTCTTTAAATCTGTCCAAAATGTGGTCATTATCATTTGAAAATAAGAAAATATGAAATTAACAACTTATCAAGGCGAAACGTGAAATTTCGTAAAATTCCAAATTTTCTTATAGGAATCACGGAACTAAATGGTTTCCCATAGGCGACAGTGTTAGTGTTTCGGCCAAATTCACTGAATTGAAGCCTGCAGGCCATATCAGTGATGTTTACCCGGCTAGATTGACACCAGTTGATCACGAAAATGGACGAAAAATCATAGGTCATGTGTTTACTTTTAAAAATAAATCCCCAAGTGTACGACAGGGCTATCCCACAGCCAAATTTGATCTGGACAAATCCAGAACTACAGCAGCTAGTTAAATAAATTTCCCGCTCACAAAAATCCATTCCCCCATTCATTCACCAGTTTAAATTATTTAGATATGATGTACAAATCAAATAAACGCGATGTCATCCTTTAATAACGTGTCGCATGTATCAGGTGAAGGTCATTCTTCAGTTACCTTCACCTTTAGCATTCCACGGTGTACTCGTTCCCCGACTCTAGAACACATTTAGCTCCCTGATTCCTATAGTGCAATTTTATAGCGCTGGACATCGGAAAGCGTGAGCGTAGACGGGATATATAGGTTATCTGTCTTGTATTTTATGTTGTCTATTTTCGTAGACGCATTTTAATCAGCACAAAGCCAAAAAATAAGACGTTAAAAGTGCGTTGACACCCATACATTGTTCTGATTACGCAATTTAAGAAGTTTATGTTGGGCATCCGCTTGCTGGATGCTGATTATATAGGTTAGGTGCTAGAATTCGTTATTTCTTTATCGCACTTGTTCTGTTGTTCAGGATAATCTGACCGGCAATCACGTAGGATTTGTTCTAACTTCTAAGCCTCTAGACAATGAAGCCATGCCACTCAGATTCCTGTTAAGAGATACATGATTGCAACCAATCACGAAATTAATTGTATCCACTCGCCTGTTAGGGGGAATAATTTTATATTTTTTTTATATTTGTAAAGGCAAACGTTTGTAATATTAAATAAAATGAAAATTGGATGAAGTGAAAGCAAAAATTATTTGGTCAACCGCCTTTAACTTAATATAGCAGTCGCCCGGAACATAAGATCATTCCCGGGGCAACTGGTCTTGGGCATGGGTAGTCACGCATCCTCTGGGATATTCCGGAATGTAAATACGGGTACAAATACTAAACCTTTAAAAGTAACTCAATCAGCCAATGGAAGTTTAAAAAAATCATGTGACTATTGGTCAAAAGAGTAGAAGTGAAGTCGGGCCCATGTGAAGTCGGCCCAATACACATGTATGAAGATGGCGCAATACGAAGACGACCCGACGCGAAGTCGACCTGAGATAAGTCGGCCCCGATGATTAGATAGGAATTGAATATTGTTAATATTGTTTTAAATGAGCGCGGCTGACAATTACACTTTAAACGAACACATTATTATTAAAATGTGTGTATGTACATTAGGAGGGACTTTCCTCAGTCATTGTTGTAAAATCAAACTAAGGGAACAATTTCAAATTTCCAACCATGCAATCTAGTGTAAGGTATGAAATATGTAACTGTTGACAAATTTGACCAAAGTTGGGGACAGACACCAATTAAGCACCCCTCCATATCCAAGCCCCGGGCCCCTCCCCACCACCCATATCCCTCGGCTACGCCATAACATATCAATGATTCAGTTGAACGTGATTTCATAAGATATGTCCATGTCTGGGCGACAAACAAGGGTAAATGTCCCTTAGGCGGGACATTCGAGGAAGAAATATCTAGGTGCTGGCATCGAAACATGGTCCCACCTGGATTTTTCAATCAAGGTCCTGTATTAATTAAATGAATAACATTTCATAATCTCCTGAGACTATATTTATATTACCATTGGTTATTTATATAGGCAGGCACGATTATGATATTATACCCTTGGAATAGAATAGCTGGACATGTACATGTTGGTATTGCAGGGATACGTCAATTCTCCATAGGTCAAAAAGACGGATATATAACGCATGTTAGAACTTAGACAGTAACATCTCCATCTCCCTCTAGACTGGTCCCTGGTTTACTTGGCGACATTATAGACTGGTGTCTGGTTTACTTGGCGACATTATAAACTGGTCTCTGCTTCACTGTGCGACATTATAGACTGGTCCCTGGTTTACTTGGCGACATTATAAACTGGTCTCTGCTTCACTGGGCGACATTATAGACTGGTCCCTGGTTCACTGGGCGACATTATAGACTGGTCCCTGGTTTACTGGCGACATTATAGACTGGTCCCTGCTTCACTGTGCGACATTATAGACTGGTCCCTGGTTTACTTGGCGACATTATAGACTGGTCTCTGGTTCACTTGGTGACACTATAGACTGGTCCCTGGTTCACTGGGCGACATTATAGACTGGTCCCTGATTTACTTGGCGACATTATAAACTGGTCTCTGCTTCACTATATACTAGACACAGTGATACCGAAGAATGTCATTTTGATAGTGAAAAATTAACTAATATAACTATTCATTACCTTTAACCCTTTCAGTGCCAGGTCCGATTTTTGTATCAACCCATATACCCTGTGCCAATGCATTCTGTCATATATGCGAGTCGACCATAGGTCGCCTCACATATATAAGAGAATGCATTGGCCTAACAATTTTTCATCATTTGTTATTATTTTTTGCAATTTTTTACAATTTTAATAATTTTTTCTTATATTCTTTAGCAGATATATTTTGTAGGTTTAATGCCAGGGTATCTTACGTTTTTCATGGGCATCAAAATTATTACTATAAATACTTGGTGATAGTTTTGAGTTATAACATGCCCCTAAGGTTTTATCCAGTTTGATTTTAAATTCGCTATAGCGTGCTTAAGCATACCCAAAAAAATTTCAACCCAAAAATGTCTAAAAAAAAATAAAAAATAATTGTTTTAAATTTTTTTAGGGCCCATTTTACAGACCGTAAATTAGGGACGATGAGATCGGCCCCTGGCACTGAAAGAGTTAAAACATCTAAATATTATCGAGTAAATTGTTAGAAAATCCAATATCAAAGGAGATAGTATCTTTCGTGCGATCGCGATCGTCCAAACTTTGTTATTTTATACAATACAGTATAGTTTTTAAAATAACTTTCGTATAAATCAGCCTGAAACCCTGAATACATTCCCAAAAACTGTTCATGTCATAAAAGTGTAGAATGTGTGCTTATAATTTATAATTGGTTGGCGATTCTCAACTGTTATGTCACATATATCAAATTAAACAAAACCCCAGACATAATTTGAGAAAATCATAACTAAATAAATGAAGTCTAAAACTGTAAATAGTTCTCACCTCTACCGTAGCCTGCATCCACCATCATTTGCTCCAGTGCATCAAGCATAGGTCGGGATTCTAGGGTAACCAGGTGTGCTCCTTCCGAGTTACAGACGGACCTCGCATCATCACCTGTCATCGTGGTACTATGGTACTTAAGACAAAATACCTCTCCATTCAGAATCTTCTGTTCGTAGTCAGGGTGCATTTCACAAGCTGAAGAATATGTTGAAAATAGCGAAGTAGAGATCAAATGGAGTTTGGCCAATGTTTGGAGAAGTGCTTTCTAGGACGTTCCCCTAACCTCTAAAATATTTGATACATTAAGTTGATAAATTGTGGTGTTGTAAATTCTTTCATACAAATCTGCGTTATCTCGTCAAAGTACGTGTATATAGAGTTATCACCATTCCGATTAAATCAGTATACTAATTTATAAATTACCTCGCGTGTCACCTGTTACTCAGTTTGAATAGCAATCGCTATATATCGTACGTGGGCCAATTCTCAGAAAGCCTCTAGTTTAGAAGTTGGCTGCGTCCCCCCCCCCCCACCCCACCCGCCAACAAAGGTTTTTAGATATCAAATTAAAGGTCTTAATATGACGCATCCGATTTTGCTTGTTGCCCGCTTCAGGATGTGTCCCAGGAAGACAACTCTTACCCCTAAAATAAAATTTTCATCGAGTACAAGTGTTTTCATATAAACAAATTATTGAGGTTACAAAATGAACACAACATCCTTTATATTAATTATGAATCACCATACAATAACATGAGATACAACAATGGATCATTTTACAAGCTAGTACGAAAATATTGCGATAAATATTTAAAAATTGCAAAAAATAATACTTGGTTTCTGAAATATAGTGTCACATATAATTGGCTATAACTTGTGAACCACATATCATATTGACCCGCGAGATATCTCAAATATTTCCCCAGAGTTAGCAAAACAATTTGGATGATGGAATGCCAATTATATTTCTGTGAAAATGCACTGTCGGCATAAACTTAAACCCACCCCTAAAATATAATTTTCTCAGAACAAACGTATGGTATATTTTACACTTAGAATGCCGCATATCAAGATGGCTTCACGGTCATAAAATGAAACACTATAGAGATCGATAAAGGGGAATTATAAACAACCTTGTCCGAACGAGTTATAAGTTGTAAATTTGGGAAGATTAGTGAAAAATGGTAATTTTTACTACTTTCTGAACATTTTACAATATTTTGAATAACTTTTAATAGGGGAAAAGAAAAAACCACACGAGAATACTGGTCCAGAATTAGTAAATTCATATAATCTCGCTTCATCACCTTTTTGATCACAATCGAAGATTATCAAAATTACCGAAACATTAACTAGATTCTTCATACGGGGATAAGGGAATTTCTGCATTCACTGGTGACCACTAACATACTAAAACAAACTCTAATATCTTGTCTCTATTTGTTTATTGTGATGAGTAATTGATTGCCGAAATGCCCAATAACTCTGCTCATCATGGTAGCCAGTTAAATCAAAATTGACACTACTTCGGGTTTTGGAGATATCCCCACATTTCATACACCAGTACATCATGGCATGTCTGCGGCCAAATAACAATCATTGCAACCTCAGTATTTTCATGACTGCATTTGGATGGAGAGGAAGTGCCACCAATGTGCTGTTGGTGTGCAGGGCTTCTGGGTCCCTCACACAGCGACCATCCATGGTTGTCATGGAAAACCAATCCCATATAATCCCTGCATACACGATATCCATGGTTTCTATACTACTGTAGCGGGATCATTTAGCCAGACCAATTCATATAATTTATACAGGTTTTTAAAAATATAAATAATATACTTTAAATATATCACCCAGAAAGTAACTATGTCTCACCAAAATCTAGTCTCCAAAGAGTCTTGCCAAAGTCAATCTTGAGGGAGACAAGTAGAACTTCCATGGCTTTATTATAAATTAGAGTTGCAGGACGGGCCGGCAGCACGGGGGATCCGATACGCTGTACGTCAAACTGTACAGTAATTCAGGATTTCGGGAACATTTTGGACTATAAATATGTTATGTTTCTGCCTATCTTGTGGTGATGTATTCTGTGTCAACATAAATCATTTGGATTTATTAACCCTTTACCCAACAAACCGGCCAAAACCGGCCAAATAAAGCTGCAACAGCCTAAATTATCTTGGGTCTGTCTCAATAAAACCACACAAATATGGATATCATTGGAACCGGCTCCTTGACCACATTGTGATGGTTACAGTTATGCCCTAGGCGCCCTGTGACAATGCATTCTCTTATATATGCGAGTCGACCATATGTCGCCTCGCATATATAAGAGAATGCATTGGCCTAAAAAAAATCTTTTTTTAACACTTTTTACCATTTTTTATTACATTCTTTAACAATTTTAAAAAATTTAATGTGTTAAGCCAATGCATTCTCTTATATATGCGAGGCGACCTATGGTCGACTCGCATATATAAGAGAATGCATTGGCACAGGGCCCTTCTGTTGGGTAAAGGGCTAACTATACGAAATTATAATATTATCATGGTGTTGATCTATTCTTTGAACCCGACGGACATGAAAGGAGCAATGAGAGTGGACTGGATGATCATGATTACGCCTGAATCCTGCTTCATTGTCGTTTCGTTCTTATTTCATATACTTTAGGGACAATGCATGTCACAATGACTAGTGTTGTAATCATATAACCCTATACATTTATTTCGTGCACTATAAACAGGGCTAGGGTTATATATGTCACACAACGTATCGCTCTATATATGGAGTGCAAAGGGTTATACGGACATTCCAGAATGGGTTTGAGTGTATTGTGCTAAGTAATTGCCAGAAGAACGTGTTACTCACTGAGTTTGCGTTTGGTGTTTTTCTTCTTTTACAACAGAATCGTATATCGTAATTCATCGACTGACTACATGTTGGCTTGCCCATTATTGACAGGATACAATTAGCCTAGGTCATAATCGATATTAGTATGCATGTATTGTTGAAGTATGATAGTATGATACATTGCACTTCTTTTCGGAATAAGTCAAACGGCTAACTTTTTCCTGCATCCAGAGAATGCAATCGTGGTATTCAGACAAGGCTTCACATATCTTGTGTACATGACACAGTTGTTACAAACAATGGTACATATTTATCATGTGATGACAACAAAGTCTCATTGACAGGCTTCTATTTTTCGCGAATGGTCGAGTGCAGCATCTACATGTTGTCTCAGAAACCCTGAATTATGTTTGCAATAAGGCCGAATGCCATGCGATACGGCCCGTGAATGGCGACGTTCGCTTGGAGTTAGTGCCTGAGCTCGTGCTAATATGTTACCACGAGGAAGCTGGCAACGATATGATGTTACATGCAGTCAAATGCAACACGCCTCAGTCGGAAGCTAGTTATTGTTTTGATTCAATTGACGTACATGTCTAAATACTAGCATGTTATGTTTCTCGACGAATATGAACTAGGATTATTATTCATACTGAACAAAAATAGGTCAAGTGTCATTTCCGTGAACGACATAGCGGAGAGTACTGTAAAAGTGGTACGTGAAACCTTGCCTCTAATTCACGCGTTGACAGGCTACCATGACACAAACATATATAAAATTTCCGACAGATATCCCCTTTCTTGGCGCCAAAATACACCAAAAATATTCCCGAGGCGACTGAGTTTCTGAAAAAACAAGATGGCGGATAAGCGCCTAATATTGAGTTCATATTAGGTCACACTATATCGAAGCTGATTGGCTAATTGCAAGAGCTGACATAATAAAATAACTCCCAGCCTGGTATAACATTTCCTGACAGCCAGTGATGGTACCTCTTTGATTGAGTCCTGCACATCAGACGGATGATAATTACTCCCGATCTATTATGGCTGCAAAAATTCATCTGAATCTAACAAATTATCTTGTTTCACCGCAGACTTAGCATGTGACGATGTCTATGAGAATGAATGGCTTCAAGAACCGAAGTAGTGTCAATTTTGACGACTCATATGATGAGCAGAGTGAGAGAACATTTAAGGACTATAGATACCCAAATTATAGAACAGGAAGTGGTAACATGCCTTGAAAACTGTTTGGCAACACAATATTATATAGGCCCTACTGCAAAAAATAATTTATTTAAGACTTACTGGCAATATTGACCAAAACAAATACTCTGTGGAATTTTTTTTTTAAATATCAAATAATTTATACATGTTTATATCAGAGATAGGCAACTTGAAATTTGAGGCTGCTTATTTGGGCATATAATTTTCTTCAGAAAAAATATCTAAATTTATATTACCTAACCAAACTTATCCAAAAGGCACATGTTAGTGATTAGATGATTATTTCAGTCTTTCTATACATTGACTTGTATCCGGTATTTCCAAATAATTGAGTATCTATAGTCGTTAAGACAATCGATTACTCATTAGAGTAAATTAATTGAAATAATAATAGGGTCCTTCGGTTTGTTTACGGATACCAATGAACTCCTGTTTTGATTAATAATTCCCTTGTCCCCAGATAACGAACTCAGTCACGTTTGTGACGGAAAGTGTGAGAATCTTCGATTTTGGGGCCGTTTTGGATGACATCCCAAACTTATACTGTCAAATATGGAGCGCATGCAATGCCGTATCTATCGTCAGTTGTGATCACTGTCCCAACATGTGCCGCACTAAAAAGAAAATACCGTTCTGTAAAGCGTGAGTCTCACTCATTAGCCTTTGGACGCCATCCATATGTGCTCAGTTGAAATATATATATATACAATCTTTCCAAAAAATTCAAATACAAATTGAAAAATAGCCGAAATAGTTGACAGAATTAAAGGTTATCATATGATGTTTTATGAATTTATTAATTCTAGACCAGTGTTTTGGTGTGGTTTTACCATAGCGAATCAAAATTTAATCACAATGTTGTAAAATTTACAAATTGTTTTAAAAAATATCAATATAATTTTTCACTAATTTGTTTTACAAATTTTAATCTTAGATCACGTTCAGACACCGTTATTTATATTTTCCTTCATCATTCTTTACACTGTTTCAGTTTATGCTTCTAAAGCCAATTTGACAAGCAGCATTCTAAGTGTAAACTACCTAATGCGTTTTTCTGCGAAAACTATATTTTTAGGGGGTAGGGTTAAGTTTACGCTCACGTCGCACTTTCACAGAAATACTATAGACATTCCATCATTAAAGTCGTTTTGTTAGGTCATTTTGGGCAATTTTTGAGCCATGTTGCGGATCAATATCCCGTGTGGTTCACAAGTTATAGCCAATTATATGTGACACATTTAAAAAAAAATCCAAGTAATTTTTCGCAATTTCATAATATTCATCGCATTTTTTTCCAACTAGCTCAAAAATTGGTCCAGTGTTGTTTCTCTTGTTATTTTATTATCATTTATTATTAATATAAACGATATATGGGTAAGTTTATAAACGCAATATTTTGTTTATGCTCTGACACTTATACTCGAGGAAATTGTTATGTTATTTTAGGGGTAAGAGTTGTCTTCCCTGAAAAAATCTATTTTGGGACACATTCTGAAACAGGCAACAAGCAAAATCGGATGCGTCATATGATGACCTTTAATTTGATATATAGAAACCTTTGATGGAGGGGGGGGTGCAGCCAACTCGAAAAATATAGTTGTTGGCCACGGACTAATAATCTAGAACCCGATTAAGTAACTTTCGCTATCTAATCGTGTGCGTATTAGGTGCCGATTTTACACCAAAATTAGTCAAAATGTTCAAAGTAAATTTTCAGCTTACTAGGCAAAATAAAAAAAATGATACAGAGTGCGATTATTCCTATGGCACATGCGTCGCGAACATACACAAATCAATCCACCATTGTGAGCTGAAAACGAGGCCGAAATATCATAATTGAGAACGCTCTTGTAAGAGACGCTATGTGGAATGTTTTGCTCGGCTGACAAATATTCAAAACCTGTTAACCATTTCATGATAGGAGCTGCTCTGGTGCATCATTACGTATACTGTGCCAGTGCATTATCTTATATTTGCGAGTCTCCCACAGGGAGCCTTGCATACATAAGAAAATGTACTGGCTCACGAAATCAAGGTAAATATTGTTAGGACAATGCATTATCTTATATATGCGAGGCGCCCTATGGGCAAGAGATGCAAGAGATTGATACACAGTTTTCGCAAAATTTCAGGAAATCTCCATTCATGAAAGGGTTAAAACTACTTCTTTTAAAAATTGATTTTCTAACATCGAAGAAATACAGACCGTTATTTTTCAGAACAACATGTGTATTGTGAGCTCAGTGTTATGTATTAACGATAGAATGCGCAAACTGGAAACTACATGTACGAAGAACTGTGTTTTATCTGCAATAATGAGGTCAGATATATTATACACTTCTGATCTGATAATATATTGGAACGAATTATTGTATACATAAGTTCACTGTTGTAAATGTGTGCAGCAATATGCCATGATAACACTATAATTTACATGTGGTCTATACCTTCATAACTTATGTAAACTCAAATAATATGGACACAATTGTCTGAAATAAAGATATATATATATATATTACCTTCTAATGTTCTGACTCACCTGGGGTCGTAGTCGCCGTTGTTGTTGTTGTTGTTGTTGTTGTTGTCGTTGACGATGTTGTTGTTGTTGTTGTTATTGTCCCATCCGTAGTATCTACGTAATGTGTGAAAATGAATGCTAGGTGTTCATAACATAAATATTTGAAGAATTGTTTTAAAGAGCATTTAATGTTGATTGACCTCCCTAATAAAGGAGTATATATATATCCAGCATCCCATTGTAAGAAATTATGTTCTACCGGATGTGCATGTAGTGGCATTATTAGTATATATAGGTGAGAAGAATAAAATTTGTCATTGTCAACCTTCACAAATGAAGAATTTTTTTGCATAAACACGTTAATAGAGTTTTTTGTCTTCTGGGATACACAACATGGCATGCAAGCTGCAAGCGCTCAGTCCCCTCGCTTCGCTGGTCTCATGTGTATATTCGTAAATAAATCGAACATGTTTTATTTAAGTTTTTTGTCAGTTATAATTCATTATTGCTATATCTAGCCAATTTCCACAAAAATATGAACAGCCCGTTTCTCAGAATAATGCAGAATGAATTTTAAACTACAAAAGTATAAAATAAAACAGTAGATTATTTCCGTACATTATGTGTACGTGATGGTAGTGTTCAGTCCGGCGTACCAGGGGACTGAACTCTGCCTTGCAGTTTTCGTTCATGACCATATTTGGGCTAAATTGTTATAAATGGGGTGACACAGTAAAAAAAAACAGACTGTCAGAGAGACATGATTTGTATAGGTAATAGCCACCCACCTGCATTGTCCAGTGGTTGACATTGGTATCCGGATATATTCAGCTTGTATGGGTCACATATCTCACCCTGACCACATGGATTACCATAGCATTGGTGAGTTGGTTTCTGTGAAGAGATGCGAATTGGGCCGGTATATACATAGACGGGATTTTGATACATACCAATTTGAGCATGTAAATTTTTATTTCATGTTGATTTTTTTTCCAGCATGCAAATGTACGTGTATATATGTGATGGTCAATGTATATAGAAGCCAACTATTCACATTATTACTTTCCGTCATGTTTTACTGAAACATGGCTATATTTACGTTTAATACATCTATCGGCCATGGAACAAATATCTACCATACTGTTAGAAAATACTGTCGGTTCAACAGTGTCGGACCGTCGTAACCGTCGTCCCATACTGTGTTATCAATTGTACGGTGAACCACCGTTGTTTTCTGTGCCTTGAAATTTGTCTCTACGTTAAAAAAAATCGTGATTCAAAGTTCATACCGTCGAAATTCAATAGTATATTTATCGGTGACCAAATTATATACGTTATGACCGAATCTGACTCTGCTTATATTTAATATGTATTATTAATTGTTTAATTGTATTCAGTACAGTGATCCGGTATTCATTCTGCGCAATGCGGATCCGTGTTATCTTGCCTCCGTAATTAAATTACGTCCCGGTGTCTTTATCACTCACGAATATTCTTTTGTCATTTTGCCTATTTCATCGCGGGCTCTCTACAAGCTATTTGGGGGGGGGGATGCAACCTGTACAGAAACTGTTGTTAACTAATGTCAAGACGGCCTGACTTCGGTTCCTTTGTGAACCGCGCAAGTTCTAAATGTGCGAAAACCGGCTTAATCATTGATATTTTCCACTAAATTGTGACAACTGCCTCTTCATGGGGATTTCCGGGCACGTATGCCCGGTGGGTGGGTGGTCGATGGGACCAACAAACAATTTTTTCCGCAACTCAAAATGTTTTATCCTGCAAGTTTTTTGACTGTTTTTGCAATGAGTTTGGCTTAAAGCACCTTAGCATAAGAGAAATAATGTAATTATAACTGCTAAACTGACTGTTATCGTGTTGTATTTTGTTGCAAATTTTGATATCCAAGATGGCCGCTGGCAGCCATGTTATTTTGGCCGAATGACTCCAAAATGACTCGTTCCTATTTACATGTCAATGTTAACATCAATGACAAATAGTATGCACATACATTCATATACAGCTGCTTACAGTGAATTCCCCCCGGGGGGGGGGGGGTGTCGGAATTTTTTTTCAGGCACGTATGCTGCTATTTTCCTTTCTACCCTTGTTTGGGACCCACTCACCCCCGCGTTCAAAATTGTTTCCGTTTTCGGCAGTTTTTTCCGACCATGTTTGGACACCCACCCCCTTTTAACCCTAAAATAGTGATTTATATTAATATTACATAAACTATGTAATTATAACTATGTAATTATATTACATAAACTAGGATCCTGCGAATATTCGATATTCGATTCGAGATTCGATTCGAAAGTCAAATTCGATTCGAATTCGAGTCGAAATTTCCAACTCTAAATTTCGAATATACACTGACGATAAAGTAGGCTGTTTACAGACAAGTACACATGTCGATCTTAGCTGTTTCTGTGCCATTTAATTCCCGAAATTATGAATATATGCACCTTATCATTCTTATTGTACATCGCGAATGTTCGCATGCTATTAAATATAAGTATAGACAGTAATTAGCCACTATAGGACGAATTCTAGCTTCGAACATGGTTGTAAAAAGCTCAGATATTGCCGATGGACCGACGACGCGCGTAAATTATAATAGCTATGAGACTGAGCAACCGATACCGTTATCTATCCGTCTCAGATTCCGCGTTATGTAATATCGCTGTGAATGTAAACAACACGTGTTTCCGGCGTCGAAAAGTGCATGTGGGCGGTGTTGTTTTTTAAGTTGACTTTCAGTTTTGGAGCGTTCCTTGACACTTCGTCTAACTTATGCCGTTGTGGAACTTATGTGACTTATGTTTGCGAATTGCATTTTACTCCTGTCTTGTTTTGCGACTGTTGTTGCATCTTCACGTTTATAACAACGGGTGTTTCCGAATGCAGATTTGCAATTTTGCATGTACATGCAAACTGTACAAATTTCGCGTGATATCAGTTCCGATAATCCGTTTAGTGGTTATATGTTAATCGTCATGACGGCTGCATGGACGTTTTGATCAGTTTTTTTCCTCGTCAATTATCAATTGAAGTTAATAGTATCGCGAACGTCGGTTGATCGCCACATAAGTTCTGCTGGAACTTCGTGGAAGTTCACAGAACGTTTCACAAATTGTCTAACCGCTGACAAAATTTGCCTAATTGAGAATGCAACACACAGGTATGACTCGATTTGATGTTCGATTCGATATTCGATTCGATTTCGTCGAATCGATTCGATCAAAATCTCCAATTCGCAGGACCCTAACATAAACATACCATTGTACATGGAATTACAAATGGAATTGTTATAATAGATATGATAAATTGTTATGTATCTGGAAGAAAGGGAGAACGACAGTAAGCACATGGCTTTTCGGGTGTAATTCTCCCCATATAACACCAATGACCGCTTTAAAATGTATATATAATTCATCCTGGGATTTTGCGTTAATAGGCCTGACAGCAGATAGAGAAGTCGGATATTACATGGGTTCTGGGATATTTTGAGAGTTAAGAATAGGAGGAGAATTCAGGAGAAGATGAGTATGGAGGGGGAGATGATAGAGGGGGAGAAGAGGAATTGAACGGATTCTTCGTTTTGTTACACGTTGTATGGTTCTCTAACATGCTGATCGAGTTATAATAGAACAAATCGTTATGTGTGGATAATGAATTTTTGGAATTCTTCAAAATTATTTAGGTTTGTTTACAGAGTCACTGTATCGTCGCCATTGAGAACAAAATTAAACTGAGGGAACTTTATTAGCGTTTCGGGTGTTTCCAAGTATAATTTGCCTATATGGGAACGATAATGCCGACATTGGCATATGTAGTACACTGTTTGAAAAATGCCGCTTTAACGGTGTCATACCGCGCAACATCGCTGCCAACCTTGGACCGTTAAATATACGATCAGGCTGTAGAATGTTCCACGGTATAAAACCGTTTAAGTTACTGGCAGACTCAAATTTATGTTCATGTAACAGGGGGGGGGATGTCGGATTTGTTTTTCAGGCACGTATGCTGCTATTTTCCTTTCGACCCTTGTTTGGGACCCACTCACCCCCGCGTTCAAAATTGTTTCCGTTTTCGGCAGTTTTTTCCGACCATGTTTGGACACCCACCCCATTTTAACCCTAAAACAGTGATTAAATAAATAAACAATGTTTAAGCCAACACATATTGAACAGTGAAAAATCGGTGGCGTTTTAAAATTTCACACATTTGGAAAACCCGAGGTAACAGTTGGATAATCCCAATCAAACGGGGTACAATTTCCCGCCCCTGGACGGCAGACCATCTGGTTACGCCCCTGTCGTTTCACTGTTCAATATGTGTTCCATGTCGGATATATGTATGTGTTAAATTTGTTAAATATGGTTAAATTGATTGCATGCTTCCAAGTGCATGTGGTTGTTTAATAAGAAAACATACCAGTGTGACTTTATCTGCATACTTTATCGATGGGTCCCTCGGGACGTCTCTGGTGCCGGCCCCTAGCAGGTAACACATCCCGTGACGCACGCCAAACGCAACCTGTGTACATGGAGCTGCCAATTAAATAGAAAGAAACGCTACAGAAAATAAATCGCTTTTACAGAAATAAAACTAAACGATCCTTTGGGAATATAGTCGAGTGGCATTGGACATATTTTAAAGCCACGTGACGGACTGGAGCTCTAAATTATACCCAGTAAATAAAAAATATTATTTGAGTCTCAGACACCGCCGCATTTAATTTAATGGCCCGCATTGAAATAAATGGCCCGCGTTGGAATTTTTATTTCTATTTTTTATATTATGACCAAAAAATTACAATTTCAATATTTGTTTCAAAATTATTTGGTATGTTTTTACCAACATTTCCATACGTATTGAGCATTACAAAATATTTTTTTTTAATTATTAAATTTTGTCTGGTACGGTATGTTTTTACTAACATGAGCATTACTTGCAACATATGTGAACTCTTAACAGACCTCTTTTATTGAAAGATTGACGTTTTATTCCGAAAACATTTTGGAATTTTTTATTTTTTTTAATAATTTATTGGTACCGGTATATTTTTACCAACATGTCCCTACGTTTTGAGCATTAATTGCAAAATAAATTGACTCTTAACATATATCTGTAATATGCGAAGAGTGACTATCATGCGTACACATAATGACATAGGACATTAAGTAGATGACTACATTGAAGACAATGGCTGCGGACACACGTACCACAGTAGCGATGGCATAGTGGGTGTGACAATTAATTATGGTAGAGTTTGGTGACAATTGGTCAACATAATTTATATGCCATAGGGAATCGTGTCGCGCGCCGCATATTCGCACAGTGAGTCGACTGACCAATTAACCCATTGAGTTTCACCAAGGTTGATCTCTACGCATTACGTTTAGCTGCATTGTATTCTCTACGATACATAAAATTGCACGACCGATCGTCCAGAATTGTCTTGTGTGTTAGCATTAAAAATATGACATTGCGTGTTGAGTAACGATCAACAGCGACAAGACATTCGGTTTGATAAATCATTGAGATGTCGATCTCGGCGATGATAGAGCTTGGAAAATATTCATTGTGTGAATGTGGGCGGGCGACATGTCTCGCTATGGCACAGGAATATGACGACCAATTGTCACAAAAATTGCACCATAATTAATTGTCACACCTACTATGCCATCGCTAATGTGGTACGTGTGTCCGCAGCCATTGATTAGTTGATCATCATAGTCTGTTGCACTTATTGTAACTCCAGAACAATTAAAAGGCACTGGAGGAAATTTAGGACCATTAGATCATTAGAAGAGTATTGGTAATCTCTATGGCATACAGGTACACTAGTAGCACCATGTAATTTTTATATCCAATTAAATGGGTGTGTATACAAAAAGTTCCCTCTATATTTTCTGTCTATTATTAGATAAAGGAAGCTATCATGATGCATGCTTACGATGTGCACACAAAAATAAAAAATAAAATAAAAATAAAGTCCCCCCATCTCTCATTGATTGAGAAAATTAATTTTCTGAGATTCAAATATTTGTTTTGCCTTAGCACTCGATTGTGTGACATTCAGACCCGATTCCGGTGATCATAATTGGTCAACAAATACCTGATATAGTTCACGTATGTACAAACTGTATATGCCGCGGTAAGACTAATTCAAGTCATGGAATTTTGAAAATATTTCTTCTGTTTTCTTCAGCACGAAGCAATGAAAGAAGAGCGTTGATTGTCAGTCATCTTCCTGGTGTGGTGCGAACAAAGAGTGGTTACCTCATATCATCGGTGGGCTTCTAAAAGGTCGTACCCCAGGAAAATCAAATTGTTCAGGAGACACAAAAACAATTTATCTCTGGAACTAGATTTGGTATCTGCCAATAACTTTGCACAATAACACTTTATATCACAGTTGTTATATTAAATACACTTTAATATTCAATTATCCACTAGTTAGTGAGAAACATGATTTTATGCTGTTATACGAAACTTTAGAAGTAAAAAGTAGAAATCTTATCTATACGACATTATAGTTTGTGAGAGTGGTGTTTCCCTTTGTCAATTGTAGACTTGGTTTGACTTGAGCATTAATGAACTTAGTGCCTGTATGAAAATGTCATCTTGTAACTTGAGCATGGATAATCGGATTTGGTTGTGCGTTTATAGGACAGTTTAAGGGGAAGGATACCCGCTTCTTGGATTTAAAAAATGTCCCATCCATACGAATAATGTTTGGCGTTGCACTTGTTGTATTGTGGGATCATTTAGAACAGTGTTCATCTAGCACCTAAATAACTAGAATGTTAGGGCTCGTGTAATTTTCTCACCAATGGTGAATGCGGATGGACATTTCGGTAAAATACAACAAAATTCGTAAAACAATAAATCAACGAATTCGTCGGGATAGTTCGAAGAGGATAGGACGGGTTACCAGAAACACAGGTCGCCTTTTGTTGACATAATTCTTAATGTCATATCGTAAAGTTCAAAATAGATTAGAGAAGTCCAGCTTATCTCAATCTCTGCATTCTAGTGATCGTCTAAGCTGCCTTTAGATATATTATAAGCACATATATACATGTGTTGTCCACAGGCAAGAGGGAATTCAACACGTTAGTCGTATCAATGGGTTCTATTTTGACAGGCGGACCTTGCACCATCTTAGAGACGACGAGCCGGTAGAATAGCCTACTGATTTTGATCAACTGTCTGGCATTGCACCCACTCCTAGACGACGATTCCGTTGTACAAGCATGATACCACAACTTACACACATAGTCAGATTCCCCACTATATTGAACGTGCTTGTACCGTTATATCAGACTCTTCATTGAAGAGGGCTTGCGATATGTTTTCCTATCGAATAGTGCTTTCTGTTGATCTCTCATAGTTTATTTAAACTTTTTTGACACAAATGTATCTGTGAATAATTGTAAAGTTGTAATATGACGTTTGTGTTCTAGCCATTGTTTACACACCATAAAAACAACATATTTCCACATTGAATGAATGTATGTATGCAAAAAACGATTGCAAAAGCATAATCCTTGGAAACTGTGGAAAGGATACAATTAGTGCTTGAAAGTCACTAACTGTTGCTAAAGTCATTATTATTTGCTGAATATATGGATGACAGACCTTTGTATAATTTATAAACGCATTATATATTGATGTCTGATCATTGTCTTGGGCTTTTGAACTATTATTTACAATGGCTACAATATGTTCGAAGTAAATCTGAAATATCTTTTTTGTTTCAGAATGATTTGGTACAGTTCAAAAATAATACTCATTTTATACTTTTAGAAAGTACACAAGTGAAATAATAAATACAACAATAATATTACAAATAATAAATTTATCAAATAATAAAGTGTATTAGTATTGATATATAAAATGAATAATTTATATAAGAAAGTTTGTGTATTAGATATTTCGCTATTTTTTAAATTAAAATTTGTTGAATCAAAATTTTGAAAACATAACGCCGTTATAACCTCACCAGAGTACCCCGAGTCACCACACCAAATTTGGTTGAAATCGGTCTACGGGTCTGGGGGGAAATCCAAACAACAGATTATATTCTTTTGTTTATATATATAGATTATTATGTTTGCTTGATTTTCGTGTTTAGGGTGGATACACACATGCATGTAATCTCTGTAATTATCGTGTATTTGGCGTTTTACATGGATCATACAGACAATGTAATATGTGTCCACTGACAACCCAATCATTGCCGACGTGTTGACCGCACTGAGTTCTAGTTCCAATTAAGTCGGAATATAGATAATCTGCTAACTTGGACCGAGTCGCCAGGCCACTCAAAATAATTGTTCGTGGGATAACCCAATGGTGGACTTTCTATTTAAATAATTACCAGTCCTCTCTTTTGATATTTATATCAGTGTTGGGTCAGGATTTCCCCGAAGCAGGGGCTATATAAGATCCCGATTGGGGCTATACATTATCCCGAAAGCTACCAGGCGGGGGTGGCTAACTCTGAGCTATTTAAGTAGAACATATTATATTGTACCTTCTTGCCCAGATTATTCCGACCGATACATTCAACTAAGTCCCTTGGCGATTTGAAGCGTTCGAGACCCCAAGCCAAACAAACATCATGGTGGAACATGTTCTATATATCAAGCCTGTATATGCCTGACGTGACGCTTCTGGTGTTCGTGCATTAATAAAATGCCAGATATCACACAGACTTGACTAATGTCCGCATCCGTAAGAGAAGACATGTTTTGGACTGGCCTTAAATGTCCTAATAGCAGACAGTTTGACTTCGCTTATCTCAACTCACTTGTCGGGCCTGTTGACAATGAACCCCTCGCGCGCAGGTGATTAATGTTGTCAATTATTGGTGTGGTCATGTAAAATACATGTATTTTACATACAGAAATTACATGCATGTGTGTATCCACCCTTACGATTTTGTTGCCATATCACGTGACATTGAACCAAAGCAATCATATTCGTACGCTAAGCAAAGTACTACCCGTTGGTGGATGACCAATATGGCCAATCCTATAATCAGTATTTTACTATAATCAATTATCTAGTACATCACAATGCCTAGCACCGTTGTCGAGTGTAAATGTCGTATAATAATGTATAAATTATGTTCATAGTATGCTCATGACAGCCACATTGTCCACTACACCATAAATAGAACAATCTTTCGTCATATACAGCCATTGTGATACAACACAAACCGCATATGACTAGAGTAAAGCACCCCGATATTGATTCATCGTTCCTTCTTTTCGAGAAACCAAAAAAAATAATTATGAAGAACCATTTGATTGTACCTTGGCAGAAAATTAATAACCCCGGGTTCCGAGGGATTTGGTTCCGATGGATGAGATTGAAGAACCAAACTATATGCAACTGTGAAGAACCAACAGGTCCCTGGCTTGGTTCATTTTGAAGAACTGAACCATATCGCAAAGAACCAACTGTTTGCTTGAACACATTTATAATATGCATATTATTTTCTTAAATGTCTATATGTTTGCTCTAAACCAGCTTACCAATAAGTGTTTTGTTCGCAAGACTTCTGTGTTAATCTCTGATTTATATACCGTAATTTAATTTGACCGATTCAATCTTATCTTATGTTATCTAACATACCTGTGTATGCACAAATTGTTTGGCACCGAAGTATATTCGGAATTGTCCTTGCATAGAAATATTTAATTCCGCTAGGTGGCGTCTCCTCCAGTGTAGGCACAAGGCATTCTTGACTAAGTGCATTCAAAACCGCACACAAAACTACCAAGGCTGTACAAGAAGCAAGCATCATTCCACCCAGAGCTAAAACATCCCACAATAATTCTCCAAAGATGTGGCTTAAAGTTTCATCCGACTGATACTGAGTGGAAACATAAGCTGATGAATGATATACGTGACACAGTATGGATCCCCGGATAATTTGTGACGGTCTTCTAATATTCACTGAATCGATCACCAGTGCACAAGGCGGCCTTCCACACAGAGGGTGTGCTTTCGTGGACACGAAGTGTGTGGCTTGTTTAACCCTTTACCCAACAAATCGGCCAAACCCAGCCAAATAAAGCTTCAACAGCCTAAAATATCTTCGGTCTGTCTCAATAGAACCATACAAATATGGATATCATTGGAACCGGCTCCTTGACCACATTGTGATAGTTACAGTTATGCCCTGTGCCAATGCATTCTCTTATATATGCGAGTCGACCATAGGTCGCCTCGCATATATAAGAGAATGCATTGGCCTAAAAACACTTTTTACCATTTTTTCTTACAATCTTTAACAATTTTATAATTTTTAATGTGTTAAGCCAATGCATTCTCTTATATATGCGAGGCGACCTATGGTCGACTCGCATATATAAGAGAATGCATTGGCACAGGGCCGTTCTGTTGGGTAAAGGGTTAATGAAGGTTCGATTGTCGTTACACACTGCCTATGTTATTTATCTTTCAGCCCCAGCCTTTTGTTTATATTCGAACATTGTTTCCTAATGGTCAATTAAGATAATTAATCGACAGTCATACACTGCAACTCGATATTCGGAACCTAGACGGCTCCGTATTTTCGTGCCAACAAATTCCCTGATACCTCTCATATATGAAGGATGTACATATATAGTTTGGGTGTGCCCAGATTAATAAACAGCTGCGCGTTTCGTATTCTGAAATTGTAGCGGAAATTTAAGTCAATGACCCAACAGCCAGAACTCGAAAGCGGCAACTTTATACGACCAATTATACCTGTTTTGGAATCCGACTGGATAAATGCTAGGTGGTGCCATGCGTGTATTGTTAGCTCGTAAGAGACTCTGTTATATAAGGTACGATCGCAAATTTGCACGGTATGGTTTACAGGCATTTCGTCGTAGAAAACAATATGGCGCAAGAATATTGACGGATCATGTACCACAGCTAACTACATGTACATGAGAAGTAAAATATATGTAGTTCCACCTGTATAGCTAGTATACCGAAATTGACCTGTGAATACCATACAATTATCTAGCTAGACTCAATCATACAGGTATTTGAATGCAAATTCCCGTAGCATCGTTACATGTGGAAACGCATCAATTTGACTTCTCTTGTCGTCAGAATTTGATATGCATGTTTCCGTTTATATTCTGGCATCATATCGCGTTCAACGACGAAATGGCTGCAACCAATACCGTGCAAACTTGCAAATGACGAACTTTGTTGGAGAAGAAACTTTTTTTGCACGGAGAGAAGTTGAGTCCTAGTTTAGCAAGAAGTTACATTGGCCCAAGTGTTTTAACATACCCCGCCATTTTTGTTGGGGTAATTATTTGGGTGTACCTAAGACGCTGATTCAGCTGCTGATCAGCCAGTTACACCTAAAATGCAGATTCCCCGATTTCAGTTTAACTCAATTATAACGGCGAAAGTCAGCCCTGTGTTGTGCAAATGGCACGTACATGTACATGTAATATAGGTGTTATACCCCAAATACAAAAGGGGGACACCGTTTGACCGCCCTTCATGCCCGTTCAGCAGTTCAAAATTCAGTTCATTCAACACTGCATTTGAGCAGTTCAACAAATTCCCCGAACGCTGTTTAACTCAATAATAATCAAGTTAGCCGGGTGTACAGGTTATACAAATGACTTGTAATCGATGGGTCATAACCAAACACAGTGAGATAACACCACATCACCGACCTCCACCCCAGTTCAGCAGTTAAAAACCCGTTCAGTACTCTACCGGGGGGGGGGCAGCAGATTCTCCCAAATTCAGTTTAACTTATTTTTAACGAAGATAGACGGGTATATGTTATGCAAATGACTTGTAATTGATGGACCAGAACAAAATGCAAGGAGGGAACACCATTTGCCACCCCTGTTCAAAATCCCGTTCATCACTTTATCGGGAACAGTTCAGCAGATTCCCAGAACGCAGTTTAACCGACTTTTAACGAAGATAGTCGGGTACAGGTTGTGCAAATGACATGTAAATACAGGGAGATAACACCGTTTCACCGACCTCCACCCCAGATCGGCAGTTCAAAATCCCGTTCAGCACTTTATCGGGAACATTTCAACAGATCCCTCGAACGCAGTTTAACCGATTTTAAGTTTGGTATAGGTTTTTCAAGTCATTTGCATAACATATACCCGACTAATTTCAAAATCAGTTAAACTGGGTTTGGGAGAATCTGCTGAACTTCCTCAGATAACGTGCTGAACGGGGTCTTGAACTGCTGAACTGGGGTCTATCATATGGTTTTGCATCCCTGTATTTCGTTATGGTCCATCTATTGCATGTAATTTGCATAACCTATACCCTACAATCTTCATCAAATGGCTTTCCCTCCATGTTTTCGATTATGGTCCATCGATTACAAGTCATTTGGACAACATAAACGGTACTAACTTCGTCATAATTCAGTTCAATCAGCTAATCAGCATTTAGGTGGTAACCTGCTGATCAGCAGCTGATTCAGCGGTTTAGGTCCACCCAATTGTTTTTGTTCCCCAGAGGCGTTATTTCGCTAAAATCCGATTCAGATTCTGGATTCAGATTACAGATTGGTCCCCGTACGACTTGGTTCGGCAAAAGAACAGACCAGAAATTGGCAGAATCATTAAACGAACCGACCGTAATCTCAATTTCGTGGTAATCCGATTGGGATTCGGATTCCGATTACGGACTCAAATGTTCGTAATGTAAACAAACCGAGATTTCGCCACCTCAGAGTTTAAAAACACAATAAAACATAAGAATCCGTCTCTTGTGTACAAATTATTGCAGAATATAAACGATCTATATCAAAGAATTGTAAATGCGGAGACAAATTTGTTTTATTGAATGTAAACTGGGAGAATATTACTGAAATTAGCCAAATAATAACGCTATTGATAGTAACGCTGGGGGAACACTTCGGTTGATGGCGAAGCAATTGCAAATCATTGTTGATTGTCACTTTCATATGTCCATTTCATAATGCCATCCTTAAAATACCGCCTGAACGCATGTCGATTTCGAATTCGGCGGATACGTCACCATTGACCGAATTCATATGAACATGCATGGATATGTCTTCTGCTGTGTTCGTTATTATACTGTTTCTTCTTATTCAATAAATAGTAGGATTATATGGTATCGATGGATTATCAGATACACGTATGTCACTATCATCTATAGTCTTTAAGTTATAGCAATTTCATGTTTAACATGTTTTGTTTCGTTAAATGCAGTCGTTTTGCACAATAGTTTCTGTATAGACAACAGACACATGTTCTAGGGACGTGGCTAGAAGTTTCCTCAAATTTCCGGCAACTGCACCTTAACCTTAACCTTAACCCCACTTAAACACACTTTAACTTGAAAAAAAGATGCGATTAAGTCGGATTGGCAGAAAATTATGTGCCGTGTATATACACATAGAAGAAAAGCATGACTTTCACAACAAACATGAACTTTATAAATATAAGATACAAATGATACTTGTGTCAAATACATGAGCCATGTTTGACGCTGGGAGAACATTAAACATAGTTTCGGAGACCACGTGGATTTCAAAATCTGACCTAGAATCGGGAATTAGGAATTAGCCCCGCCCCCGTAATCGGCTTCGGATTCTCAATCCGATTTTTAGCGAAATAACGACTCAGGATAGGTGACCGACAAAGGCGCGGTAACTCTATTCAGCGCATTTAATGTATTCCCAATCGAATGAAAATTTCGCTTGCTTCGCACAATTCGCGCAATCGGAAGACGCGGTTTGGAGAATAATAATTTTGGCGAGGAGAGCGTGTGTTAGAACCGCGAGGTGCCATGGGTCATTGTCACGCTTATTCTGAGTTGAGGGACATATCAATTTCAATAAGACACGATAATTTGTTCGGGCATATTTTCCATACTCGTATTTAAATTCGCGCATTACTATTTTTCGCACACCCAATTATTGTGCGCGAATTTAAAACTGAGAGAAAAATAGTACGACTTCTGAGTTTAGACTAAAACATGCAAAATAAGAAAGTGTTGTCAGATACATGTATATACACTGAAAATATTTTGAGTAAAATCTCTACTCAACACGTTGAGTGTTAATTTGTTGAGCGGTTTGTATTCAAAGGTTGAGTAATGAGTACTCAACAATGACAAACCATGATATCTGATTCGCGGATTTAATCAACACGTTGATTAAAAGTTCTAGGAACAATAACTCTATTAAACACTGTGCATATATAATTGTAGTTATTTCGAGATGTTTAATCTCCGTTTCAACATTAATTTTGGATCTATAACATTGAGATATAGGAGGAGATGGCCGATAGCTTTGTTGGAACTTCATAAATTCATCGCTTCGTTAAAGAGTACACATTTTGAGGCTGGGGTTCTAATTTCATGGACACCACACACAGTCCAGAAATATGAATTATATGAATCAAAAATATCACATAATAATGAAATATCTTCCAACAAACATTTTTCGGATATTGTATCGGATACTATATCGGCAATTTTCATAAATAGCCCGATATTTCTGAATCTGATTCGTTCCCTGATCCTGGATATATGATCCAGTTCATTTTCGAGAATTCTAACAGTTTCCCATCCAACACATTTTCTTAACAGAGAAATATACATTTTTCAGTCAACTATTGAGCAAAATTAATCGGTTGTTGAGCGATTTCACGTTCAGTGTTGAGTAATTTTTTTACATATAATGATGATTACCATGCACTGTCCATAGAATAAAGTACCAATAAGAAACAATCAAATCTCTAACTGTGATACAACCTCATTTTGGACATTTAATACGGAGAAATCGTGGATGATACGGAGAAATCGTGGATTTAACAATGGTTCACTAAATTACAATATTAAGGAAATATTACTATTATACATGAATGCGCATGATAGTCCTTCTCTGGGCATATCGTCCACTACTTAGTTGCTTCTGTTGCAACGATATGCATTGCTTTGATAATTCGGTGGTTCTGACAATTCGCAGACCCGTAACGACAAAGCACAAGCATATATACAGTAATGGTCTAAGTAATCGACTTCTTAACCACAGCAGAATTATGGGTAACTTTTCAGGATTTAGTCGGAAATATGGCTTGTTGCCATTCATCTCCACGAGAGCTTTCCGATGAATGGCAACAAGCCATATTTCCGACTAAATCCTGAAAAGTTACCCATAATTCTGCTGTGGTTAAGAAGTCGATTACTTAGAGCATTACTGTAGTTCATTACACATAGGTATTTGGTGTTCTTCCATGCACTGACTATTATGTGCTATTTCTGTGGGAATGTAGCATTCTACTAACATCGCCGAAAATCTCAAAGAAATCGACCGTACCACTTCATAGATATCACCGTCTGAAATACGCTTAATTGTAAATATTTACATCTCGATTCGAGACGCAACAATCGAAGATAAACTAACGCAAATTATTTTGCCAACGAGAGTCGTTGCATTGAATTAATATATAAGAATGACGGTGTGTGTGCTCTAAATTTTGATTGATATTCGTAAAAATAACTACTTTGAGCAAGATTATTCTCCATTTCTATTTGACCACCCTACCGGAGTGTTTCACGTCACTTTAAGGTGTTCGTGTTATATTCTATTGAGAACGTCAACGACCCCATACACGACGTCATTTAACAGTGAAGAGGTTAAATATTGCAAATTTCAGACCATCGTTTGAAAAATAAAAGCCAAAATATGTGGGGAAAAATCGGTCTGGACAGTTTGTAATTCTTACCAATATAGGTTGAAAATGAAAGAAAAAGATCAGTATTTGATGTGATATTTGTCACGGGGTATGAACTGCTGCGCGATGCTGTTACCTCTTCCGATCTTCGGTCCAGTTCTTATCGGATCTGGTCAAGGTCACTGGGGATTTTCCCATGGTAAATAACGCAAGTTTTACGCAACAGAGATATATATGCAGTTCATTTGTTGTATATACTACTGCCTTATATTGGCTCTCTTTTTCTGTGCATGTTTCGAACTGCAGTCGGTCAATAGTATCAAACAGTGATATAAAACAATTCACTGATATGTGTATTGATGCAGCAATCGCGAATTGATGATCCACCAATGACTTCATTCAGTTGAACAAAAGCACACACAAACTGCTGTTTTCTAAATATTATTATAAAATGGAGTGTGTGACACTAGCCCCTAGTATTAAACGTTTTGTGCTGAAATACTCGAATAATTGTCAGATATCTCATTGCCAAGTGCCACTTAGAGGCAGTGCTCATTACTCGGTCTTAGTAATTTAGTATTTCACAATACCATGTTATTATAAGGCTACATTTCCCTTGGTTACATTTATTAGACATATCAAGATAACTCAGTATATATCATCAACGAAATCAGAAACCAGATTGTAAGCTGTTCTATCTCAAATATGTGATTACCGAGCGAGTTGACATTAATATTAAGACAGAATACATATGAAGGATCATATATAATATTCTAGAGTAATGGCTATAGTTGTGGTGACACATATTACATATAGTCCAGATATAACACATATTCACAATTCTATTGTTTGAACATCATATTGGCAGGCTTTTTGGATATTGCCAAATTTTTGACTGCAATGAATTCATTGTTACTTTATCTAATACTAGAAGGGTTACCCGGCGTTGCCCAGGTTAAATTGATGTGAAACCCTCTGCATACTGTGGATATATGGCGGGAATAAAGGATACTCTTGTTCAAAGCGTTACCCATATTTTCATAAATTATATATCCAAATAGCATCACAAAACATGATTCTTACACACGAAATATAAGTAGTAGCTCACCTTGTCGGATCGGAGCGATTGCCATGTTGTTTACCGCAATTAATCCGTCCCACCAATAAAGAACTATTTATTTATTTACAACTGCGTAAACTTCAGACGTTATAACATGAACATCATAAACACATTAGTTCCCAAAAATAAAAGACGACAATTGGGTTTCATATAGAGATGTATCAATCAATCTAGTGGGTTTGACTAAGATTTTGAGGACACCTGGTTATCATATTTACATGAAGATACAGATATTTTAAATAAATATCCAGGTGCTCCTCTGTTCATGGTGCTATATACTGACTAATTATTCTCAGTTTTAAAGAAATGTTGCTATGCAACCTATATCAGCTGCATGTGCCCGACTCAGAGCGAGATTTTGAGTTGTTTATGTAGGCGATGAGTCTGTTCTAAAACATGAATATATCTTCGGTATATTGGGAAGATATAACCTTGTCAGATGTCAGTATTGGAGGATCCTGAAAAGTTATGTTCCGCTGACTCCGTTTTCTTTTATCTCAGAAGAAATTATATTTGACGGCACACTGTGATCAATATTGTTGAACAGGCCTTCTATATATACATTTCCATATCTCTTGTAACTTTTGTATAGAAACTATATTGAATGGGCAGACTCAATTGTGTTATAATATTAACATGTAACTAATATTTTAACATGTACCATTCTCTTCCTCGTAAAAAGTTACCACTTTTAGAATGCCTTGGTGCCATCTCGATTGTATCCCGTGAAGTAATATATCAAACACATACGGACAGACATATACTTGCATATATATTTAGGCATCAAATGTGACGTTTTAACATGCACGATTTGATTCCTCGTATCATTTGAGAAGAACGTGTATGAATTTGATGTTAATTTGCACTAAACATAATTCTATCAGTTTTGGTAATCCGCCCGTCCCTATTTAGGACTCAAGTGGCACCACATTTGACATAATTAAACCCCAAACTTACGACTCATTATAGAGATGAATATATATAAAAAAAATTAACATTGGTGAGTATACAAATTCGTATCAATTTAGGGCCCCCACATCTCTCACCGAAATGGCACAAATTTGGCGTATTTAAACCACACGATTAGATTCCTCGAATCACGGAGAAGAATATGTATCAGTCTGGTGGAAATCGGCACTAAACATAATTTATTGTTTATCAATTGTTGTGTCTCTCTCATCCTGTCTCGAATGGCACCACTTTTGACATCTGTAAACTACACAATTAGACTCCTGATACCATGGAGATGATTATTTATAAGTTTAGTGCTGATCGGCGACTAAACAATATTTTTTATCAAATTTAGTGCCACTGCCCACCCCACACCATCTCTCACACAAACAGCACCAATATATCGTCTTTAAATCACATGAATTGATTGTTCATATCATGGATAAGAATGTTTATCAATTTGGTGAAAATTGGCGCTAAAATTATTGTGTATGAATTCTGGTGCCCCTCTCATTTTCAGTGCACCCTGACTCGAATGACGACACTTCTAACAGTTTTAAGCCACACCATTAGACACATCATACCATGTGGAGGATTTTTTTTAAGTTTGGTATCAATGGGTGACTAAAACAATTCTTAACAATGTTAGTCCCCCCCCCCCCATGCTCACATCCAAACGACACCAATTTGGCGTCTTTAAATAACACAATTAGATTCCTTGTTTCATGGAGATTAATGTGTATTAATTTGGTGGAAATCGGCGCTAAAATCATTTGTGGATGATTTTGTAAAAGTTTTTGTATAAAATTGCCAGTATACAAATCCGTATACAATTTAGGGCCCCCATATCTCTCAACCAAAACGGCACTAATTTAGCGTATCTAAACCAAACGATTAGATTTCTCGTATCACGGAGAATATATATCAATCTGGTGGAAATCGGCGCTAAAGATATTGATCATCTTTTTTGTGTTCCTCTCACCCTCTATGCATCCTGGCTCGAATGGCCCATGTGTGACAGTTTGCGACAACCTTAAACCACCCACTTAGACTCCTCATATCATGAAGATGATTATTGATAAGTTTAATACTAATCGGCGAATAAACCAGTGTTGATCAAATTTAGTGCTCACTAACCCCAAACTGTCACCCAAACAGCACCAACATGGCGTCTTTAAATCACACGATCAGACTCCTCGTATTATGGATAAGAGTGCGTTTTTTGGTGGAAATTGTCGCTAAACTTATTGCGTATCAATCTTGGTGCCCCTCTGCCTTTCCCTGACTCGAATGACGCCACTTTTGACGGATTTAAGCCACACCATACCATGTGGATGCTAAGTATAAATGTTATAGCGACTAAACCCATTCAAATTGAGTGCCCCTTCCACAAACTTTCAAACAAATGACAGCTATTTGGAGTATCTAAATAGCACAATTAGATTCCTTTTATCATGAAAAATAATATACATCAATTTGGTGGAAATCGGCGCTAAAATTAGTTTTATCAATATTGGTGGCCCTCTCCCCTTCCGTGCATCCCTGACGCGAATTGGGCCACGTTTGACATATTTAAACAGCACCATTAGATTCCTCATATCATGGCAATGATTATATAAAAGTTTCGTGGCAATCGGCGGCAAAAAAATTGTCTGCCCCTCCCCTGTTCTGTCCATGACAACGGCGTCACTTTAGAAAATTCTAAGCCGCACCATTATCTTTCTCGCAAAACGTTACCCCTAGTAGATCAGTTTTGTGCCATCTAGATGGTCCCTCGGCGCTAAACTTAGTTTATCAATTTTGGTGCCTCTCTCCCCTTCCATGCGTCCCTGACTCGAACGGCGCCACTTTTGACATATTTAAACCATACCATCGGTTCCTTATATCATGAGGATGATTATATATAAGTTTCGTGGCAATCGGCGACATTTTTTTCCCTGCCCCTCCCCATTTTTTGCCCCTGACAACAACCGCGTCACTTTAGAAAATTCTAACCCGCACCATTATCTTTCTCGTGAAAAGTTACTCCTAGTAGACCCCTTTAGTGCCATATAGATGGTCCCCTGTGAATTTCTATAGAACACAGAGAGACAGACAGACATTCGCAAATATAGATATACATGTAGATACATTTTTTATTGTCAAATGTCGCTGCAAAATATTTAATCTAAAGGAATTTGTTATTGGGGAAAAAACTCTAAAAATGAAAACAATTCATACAAATTACCCATATATGTGTCAAAATTTAGCATTTCTGTAATATATCTACTCAGATATGGGTCATGGCAAACACTCATTAACACATACCTATAACAAAGGTTACAAAATATCATTAAAAAGTGGCGTTGATGAACTCAATTAATATTGCAACGAACGTTTTCGAATAACTTGACACAGGGAATTTGCAAAATGGATACTGACATACATGTATACCGATATGGCATATCACATGTTAAACTATGGTTTCGTCTCTATTCCTTCGAAAGAGTTGACGAGTGTGAAGGAAGTAGCCGGAGACCATGTGAGCCGCCCAATACAGGAGAGTTCACCACACGAAGTGAACAATTTAATGGAACCGGATGAGTTCTTGGATCAATTGCGGATAGTGAAGGTATGTCAATATCGGGCCGTCCACGTTGCTCGTTCATTTGCAGAGTATTTGCATCAATGATTCATTTCCGCCCCAACACCAGCATATAATAAAAACAACCAATATATAGGCCTGATTCGTCATCTCCGGTTTAAACCTGGTGTATATGAACCTCTATGTTTATACCGCCGTTTGACAGCTACATCCGTGGTTTAAACCCGAATGCACAGGTAGATCTAATGACGCAGTTTAATCGTACCTGCTTAATACGGACCGCCGCGTTCTATCGACAGCGAAAATCGATAATTACGACAGTGAGCATATTTTGATTGGAAATGTATAAGCGATAAGCACTCATATCTGTAAAGTGTGTGGTAATAAGGTTTGTGTCAATTGCGATACTATTTTGTGTTTTATAACTTTAAACCGATAACTAAACCATATAATTCGACGGTCCAGCTGAACCCCGTTTAGGGAGGATAGACCGAACCCGTCTTTTCTGGACCGCGTTGTACATGGGTGGAGCTGTACATAATATCGATTGGCGAGAGTGGCGGCTTGCAGCTATATGGTATTATCCTGTCACAATTTATTCATTTTTCAAACGAGAATATGCCTGTGCAAGGTGGTTGTTCGCCATAATTGACTACAATCGTGCGACTGTCCTGCTTGTGATCCGCCTGGTAACTGGATAGTTTGATTGCACGGTTCATCTCATCTAATCTGCTAACCACTGAACGACCACAAACGTCCCCTTAGACCCGGTTTGATTGGCCCGTCAATGTAGGTTTAAAACAGGTTCCAGGAGGTTTAAACTGGAGATGACGGTTCGGGCGATAGGGTACGTTCACACCCTAAAAGTTCGCACTGTATTTTTTGCAGGACATTCGTCATAGAAAGCGATATGGTGCAAGAATATGCACGGCGACATGAATACACAATGCATATTTACCAAAGCTAACGGCATGATATATACATACACATGTCGGTATCATCGCTACATGTCGAATTACATGTTTTTCTTCTCACATAGTCAGTTATTGAACCAGCAAATCCTCACGCAAATAGGTTCATAATCGACCTATTATATTGACATAGGTTCATATTTGATTATTTGATTCTGAAATAAACCCATGTAGTGAACTTATATCCGTTAGTACTTTTTTGACTCACAAATTATAAATAGCGTATGTTCGATCTCATTATAATATGGTATAACAGACCAGCCTGTTCTCTTGAAAAAGATCACGTTATGGGCTTATCTGAGGATGTGTGTTAGATTCATAATGGGCTGAGAATCACCTAAATTTGAGTCCATAATGAACTGAAATTAAACTCAGATTGACTTATTATAAGTTCATTATGTGCGGAAAATAACACGACTAAACCAATATAGCAATGTATTTTGGATTAAAATCATGTGATGGTATGACAGGTAGAATACAGCGTACCTGAATATAACGAAAATTACTAAATAGGTAGTCAACGATGGTATATTATAACTCGGGGGGGGGGGGGTACAATGTATATGATATGTATATATGGCTCACGCTACAATTGCCATGCATGACTGGTACAATGATTACTGTGATCTTTTTTTCTTTTCTATTTCTATTCCTATTCCTGCATGCAGTTCAAACTCTATGGAACAGCTTAGAAAACGATATAATATCGCACCAAAGCAGACAATCACTTAAACAACGTCTAACGGAAAGTAGCATAAGTCGGTACAATGTCAAGTGTAATAATAAAGGATGCCTTGATTGTCCCAATGCCCTACGTGTACTTGACATTACAATTATTACATTGGAACAATATACCATAGTCTCATCTATCAAATATGCTGCTGGACATCCATACTTAAAATTAATCACCATTGTATCGCTTACGGCGAGTATTAACCCCAATATCATGCCCATCTATGTATATACCCACGTCTGTACACGGTTTATCCTGAGCCTCCTCATATTTAGTATTCGGACCTCACTTCAAAAGGGAATCTTTGGGGTGGCGGGAAGACAGTTTGTCGACTAAGCCGTTCTATATCAATATACCACATACATGTGCCCGTGTTTGTCTAGTTGTTTCTATGTTATGGATGTATAAAAAAAATTTATGTGCATATGGGAATTATTCCCAGGGAATAACTTATCCCATTTTGCCCTATCCAAGTTTGGTTGTGCGCACACAGGGTAACGTTGTACCTGATGATATTGATGTATATTTGAGAGTTTTCGTTTCATAATTTCAGGAGAGAATTCAAGAAAAATTGAGTCTGATTCAGGACGAATCTGACAGAGTGTTCGATGCATGACAACGGACACGATATGAAATGCAATACAGCGATTTCAAGTTGTGAGACAAAGTTTGGTCCCCTTGCCACGATGCATGCTGAGATTTCTCTGACCACTAACATCTTTTTAATTATGAGTTGTCTCGGTTATAAGTCATTCTGATTTGATCTAGCCAGTTTCCCTGATGAATATTGAAGTTCAATTTCTCAGAATAATGCAGAATGAACTGGACTCGACAAAAGTATTAAATAAAAAAATATATAGACAGAACTGCATTCCCGTTCGAACTGTCATTTTTTCCTGCACGAGATCGATTTTGGCGGAAGGATAATATTGAACGAGAAGCCGCAGGCTTCGAGTTCAATATTATCCTTCCGCCAAAATCGATCGAGTGCAGGAAAAATTGACAGTTCGAACGGGAATGCAGTTCTGTATTTATTTCACGCCGGCGGAACTTAAAAAATGCTAATGATTTGAGAAAACTTAAATAATTATGAAAACGAAAACGAAATCACGGCAGAAGAGGAGTTAATCCGTTGGAACTTAATTTTTGCCGTGGAACCAGTCTACCAATGTCTCGGTATGCGTCCTTCAACTTGATGACGGATGCCGCCTCAAATGTAAATTGTTCGCAATTTCACAATATTTAATGTGTAAAATTAAGTATTTTGGGACCTGACAGGAGATGGTTATGTATCTTTTGGATTTAATGAGCAACGAAGTTCGATTATCTGTATCTCTTCGTGGAGGAGTGACTCAAGTTGACAACTTATTCCGAGAATTCTAAAATGAAAAGTTTGTGATTTAGTCAATGTTTGACTTCGAGCGTGGAAAATTCGAGTTCACACGGTGCAACACAGCTAAGAGAGAACGTTTACTGACAAAATGTCTATGATCAACTAAAATTAAATTCTTGAATCTATCGAACGGATCTAGATATGGAGTTGGAGAATCTCCATCAAACTTGCCACATCATGGCCAATTCTGACTCGAAATTCTGGAAAACTAGTGATTTTCGAAAATACAAAGTCAAAATGTTTCAACTTTCACTTTCAGGTAAGTTTTTCTTTTCTTTAAATAATTCAGAAAAAAATACATGTAAATTCCTATTTCAAGAGTTAACAATCAAAATTCCAATCCATTTGTCATTTGAATGATTTGTCAATGAATTATTCAAATTTTTGAAATATAATTAATAAGTTTTTTCAGTTTATTTTGTTGAAATTTTTACTATTCACTAATTCAGGCATATTTTTCTAACTAGTGTCTAGTACCAGCTGAGTACTACCAGTAGTGGTGCAGAAGAAAATTTTAAATTCCACATATATCAATATTAGGACTGTTTGTCATTCGACATTACCAAATACCATACGGCGTACAACGATTTTGAATTAAAAAAAAAAAGGCTGATGCTAGAACAATTTTAACCATTTTGTTCAATACAAAATTGGAATATATATAGAGAGTAATCGGTTGATTGAACTGGTTACGTAAAATAATTCATGAGAGGTAGGGACGTTGTACAAACACGAGAGCGCGAATGCGCTCGAGTGTTTTACAAAATAGTCCCTGCCTCGAATGAATTATTTTACGTAACCAGTTCAATCAACCGATTACTCTGTTTATTACATTCCACTATAAACAGAAATTAACCAGAAACCAGAATAATACCGCTATTATACTAATAACACATCAATTTCGATAGCGCGTATGAATACAAGTTTAAATCGAGTGATTTATTGATTTTTTTTTGTGTTGTGTTGCGAGGTCACGCAAGGTGAACGATTTCGTGCACAATTTGAATCGAGTGATTTCGGATGTTTTCTAGCTAGTAAACTGTTTTATAAGTAAATATTGCGAAAGTTACAGTCGTACAAATCTGGAGAAACTATTATCTGCGACGATTTACTATAACCGGGGCAGGTTGTACATAGAGAATAATGATTATAACATGTTTTCTTCGTGGTTTATTTATGGATCGGTTCAAAATAATTAGAAATTCTAAAGAGGAAATTCAGCACTGTTCTGTTCAAATCATGTTAATATTGGAAAAATGGAACTGTCCAATATTGTGGATCTGACACTGGATGTTAGTTATTCATTGTTCATTCCCACTCAGGCTGAACTCATCATCTGACGAATCTATTAAAGGTAAGATTCTTCTTCTTTTTATAGTAGGAATACTATTAACTTCTGATTGTGAAGATGCATTTGAATCATTTCCATGGTAAAAGTTGAAGGTGCAGCTTGTGATGTGAGTTGTTCCAGTGAAAACGGCTTCCATTTTATTCTTGGATTTGGCTACATTAGTTGTGCTCGTTGAGGCTGTTTGTTGACTTGGCATAACATTAACAGTCGGTTGACTCGGCATAAGAGTCGGTTGACTCAGAATAACAGTCGGTTGACTCGGCATAAGAGTCGGTTGACTCAGAATAACAGTCGGTTGACACGGAATAACACTTAGTTGGTTGTCAACATAACTGCTACTTGCTGGACGTTGTGGAACACATCGTGCAGAATTTGAAACAACCGTGTTCCCTGTGGGAGCTCTTTTCATTAAAGAACCAGATATCACTTTCTGCTGTTGATCATTAAGCCGGCTGTAATTATTCGCACTACCCACATTTTTATGTCCGCTAATCTGTATCGTACAATTCGCTGGAAGTCCCATGTCATTGCATTTTTGCATTAAATGCTTTCGGACGCTGTGATTGGTGAGCCGTCTCGAACTGTCGATTTGATTGCAGTTTAGCCTCATTTTTTTCACTAAACCATAGATATGGTTGACACCCATCGGACAATTCTTGAACCACAGAGCGTTCGGTTCCCCATCCCGAAGGTGGTTGATTCCCAAGAAAAATGGGGCGTCATTGTGATTCATTGTGTTTGGGCGACGTTGCTTATATATCTTATAGGCTGCAACTGGACATTGAGATGCATCATCGTGATTGTTCCATGCACGTGGTTTAAACTTTCTGACATTAGTGGGATCAGCGCCTGTTCTTGTTTTTGTTTGTCTCTCTTTTTTGTGTTCCAGGTACTCATCTCCGTCTCTGCTCAGAATAATATCACCCCATTTAAGCAACCACTGCTCCTTTCCGCCTCTCATTCCCAAAACCAGAGAAAATGTTAAATGTAAAAAATTAATAATTTGTCGCCCATTCTCGGTGCCAAGTTGACCACAATCAAATAGTTTCTGAATATCATCATCTGTTATCTCGTCGCTTTCCTGTGGCTTGTTACCATGTCCCTGTCACGGCCTGTGACTTTAGTTGCTTCATTTTTGCTGAAACAGCTTTATTTGAATGTCCAAAGAGAGGATTTCTGTTCACATTGTGTTGGTATCGTTTGGATCTCAAATACCTTTCAAGGCTAGATAAAAATCCCCTAATGGTACCTGGCTCATAATCTTCCCCATTTGCTTTCTTAACAACAGCCAAAAAAATTCCAAACAGAAGATCCAGCTGGCCTGGTTCCATCTTTTCAGGGACATCAGTCACCCCCTGTTCTGAGCAGAATATCAGGAACAATCTCATGTCACTTTCTGTTTTTTTTCTTGTATTTGCATTTTCCTGATCATTAATAAAAGTGTCCACATAATTCTGGGAAATGTGTCCAAATCTAATGCCAGCTGCAGTCGCAGGTATTGTGTCATTGTAATCAGTACTTTCAACTTGTGTTGGCTCTGACGGTAGGCTAGCAGACGTAGTATTCGTTGTAGAATTTGACTGCAGCGCTTGGATGTTTTCGAAACCCGATGCGTCCGTAAATATCAAATTATGCATGATCTGGTCGCTCCGTGAAGAACTGCTTGATGCGATTGGTGAATCGGGTGGAGGTAGGTCATCAAACTCCGATAAGATCATATATCTCGCTAATTCATCGCTGTTAGACATTTTGTTTTGTTTATGAAACGCAGATGATATTTCAAAACACGAGCGCGATCTAAAAATAGATGTAAATAGTTCCGGACAGGGCGGCGCTTATAGACCTGTCAGTCACCTGCACGCGCTAGTTAAAGTGACATAACTCACTAGTGAATTATCGTTTATAATTCATCAATAAATTAAGGTAAATCACAATTAGGAATGTAATAAAAATTTATAATATGTGTAGGCCTACATGTATTTCTCTCTGATTTTAGCATATTCTGATTAGTTCGGCATTTAATTAATTTATAAATTCAAATGTTAAATTAGTGTCACTTCCAAAAAATATTTGGTCAGTTTTTCATACTATTAAAATAGTAGAGGGAAAGATTGCCTATTTGCTGTCCCCAAGGAAGGGCATAAAATTACATTTGAAATACAAGATCAAAACATTTTCTTCTTAAATAGAATATCAACATGTACATGTATGTAATAACAATTAGTGAATTTTACAATAATTAGTCTGTGTCGCTGTCTGATTCAATACGTGCAATTCTCCTGTATTTGTTCTTGCTGTGCCTATTAGAACTTTCTGCATCTGAATCACCACTGTTGGCCCTGGGCATTTTAACGGTTATTTTAAATGTACCACCAGAAATGTTGGCATTACTGAAAACACCTTGCATCAATCTTTCTTCAACTGTGTTACTAGTAGCTACTTTGCTCAATGTTGTACTTGTACTGGTACCTGTGTTGGGGACTACTTCCTTCAAACGAGTAGTGGCCTCACTGTAATAAATGTTTCTCATCCCGGTACTAGTACTTGGCAGTAAAGCCCTGCAATAACTTTCACTGATGGGTATTTCATTGGCTACGGGCATCAGTGGTTTGAAATTATGAGAACCGGTAGTCGCTGCATTAGCTGAACACAATGCTCTGGGAACAATCACATTTGTATTACCGGTATTTGGATTGTTGCCTTGCAGAATAGCACACATCCCTTTCTGCTGATTTATGGAAGCTGTGGCATAGTTATTCAAGCTGTTCACATTTTTATGACCCGATAATTGGGAGATAATTTGGGGGTTCACACCAGCATGGAGTAATTGTGTGCACATCGTCTTCCTCAGCGAATGATTGGTTTTATTTCCAGGGATTCCTGCTTTTGTGCACATGTCTTTCACCGTAGATTTCACTTTGTTTACACCAATAGGCTGAGCCTTGAACCATAAAATGTTCGGTCCTGTTGTCCAATGCATATTGCCAGAAATATAAAAAGGAGATCCAGAATCCATCATTTTTTGTGGTCGGTTTCTTGCATAGAGTTTGTACATTTCTATTGGGCATCTGTTTTTGTTGACTTCATTTGGAAATATTTTTGGACTGAATGGCCTCGTTGTTGAATTTCCATCTCTTGTTTTGCTAAGGCGTTCATTGAACTCAAGATATTCTGTCCCACTACTGTCCACTTTCAATTCAATATCCCCAAATTTTAATTGTGAATTTTCATGTGACCCGCGGAATCCTAGCAGTTTTGTATTGAAAAACCACAAAGTGTTCAATAGTGCTTCTGGTGTACTGCTCCCCAACTGCCCTGTCTCCCACAGTTTCTCTTCTTCCTCCTCTGTCAATGGCTCCGCTTTGTTCGGTTTGTTCCCAAAACCTCGTTCTTTCAACTCTTTTCAACATAATAAAGACTTTTACCTACTATATCTATGTGTTCATTACCTCACATAGTATTAATGGTACCGTGAACAGTTCTACGTCTCACCACACAACTTGAAGTCTCGGCCACTAGACGATCACTACAGAGCAGAAACAATCTCAAACCGCTACTCAACCACGGGGATACAGCCTTACACTCCAGCCACATATAGACAGCTATATAATGTTAATCAATCGAGTCAATGTGTGTATAAGTTAAAATATGGCTTCTTTCCGAATGATTTTCCTGCGATTTTCTATTTGAAAAACATCATTGTTCTTATTTTAAAATAAAAACACCCATTACACACGCGATTGAATATCGAAAGATCTTTATTAGGGGTTCACGATTATATAGCGATTGGTATTCAAAATGAGCATCCTGAGTTAATCGATTGGTGATAACCCAATATAGAACGTACTTTCTACTAACGAACGGATTTGTCTGAACCAATTTGCAACATAACATGGGCTTTGGTGGGGTTTGGGATTGCTCTTTAAGACCACTTCTTCAGTTAAAGGTACTCAATCCGTAAAGAGGGTCCCCATCTCAACAGATTCTAACAACAACAATCCGATCAGAGGGTCCTATATTACTATATCTTTGGCTTTGGGGGTAAAAAATATTTGATTCGAGTCGAGGAACCCATCATACAAAGCTCAGAGTTATAAGATATTGATTTTTGAAATTTGTTATGTTCTCGAGATGAGTACTAATAACTGCCGTAATCTGCTCTGGGTGTGTACTCCAAATCTATTCAAACAGACAAGGATGGATAACTCTAAAATCAAGTGGTAATTTTAACGCAATTTTGACTGAGTATTCCCCATAATGAAAAATAATAGATTTCTAAAATCGATATCTAACAAATCTGAGCTTTGATGGGTGACTTCCTCGACTCGAATCAAATATTTTTGACCCCCGAAGCCATTGAAATAGTAATTGAGAGGAGTTTTATCGGATTGAGTACCTTTAAAAAACGCTCACTAAAAAATGATCTTAATGAACATTTTTTTTTAATTGCTGAATATCTCCGTTATTTAGTCAAAATAATCACTCGCCTTCGACTAAATCTGGATGCTCATTTTGAGATACAATCATAACATCGCGTGGCACCCGTTACTCAGATTTAATACCAATCGCTATCTAATCATGAACCCCGAATAGATATTATTAGTTATTATATGCTCATATATCCTCGATGTTTCGCGCATGTTCTCTTATACCCCGCTGTCAAGGGAGATGGGGACATGGTTATTTAAACTCGGCGTTGTAGCCAATCAGATTGCTACCGGATGTGGGGACAATGTTTTATATCTAACCCTTGGCATATTGGCTGAAAATAGACACCGCACAAAATGACAAGTCTTGGTGGACGTGTTGACATGTGGTCTTTTATTTTGTATTAGCTCGTATGAACAATCACGAGTTTTCTTAAACCAATCATACAGTAAATTCGATTGATTATTAAAACTAACCCGTACCAACATGGCCTTCTTTGCATACATAGTACTGGTTCCCGCTATCCCGTCCATGAACTCAATCAGGTGACAGGTCTAGTTCCGCACGTCAAACGAAATCTTTCCACATCGAGCTCAAAACAAAATAAATTTAATATAACTGGAAATGAAGGTAACATTAACAACTTTACATGCACGCGAAGTCTGAAGTATATTTTTGGCGACATATACATGTATATGAAGCATACTATTCGACAAGTTACCCGGTCCATGGTCAACCTATATCCTGTTCCATTGTTTTCACTTTGTCCCATACTCCGTCCCTTGCAGCATTTTGTCGCTTCTACGTACATGTTGGTAGCTTTCTGTTTAGTAATTATATAGTATCACGTCATCCACGGACAATATGTATGGAGAGAGAGTGCGAACGTCTCGTCAATAATTTTACTCACAAATTTCAACAAAAGTCAAAGGTATAGATCACAAAAACATACATATGATGCACGAATCTGTTAACATTTGTTGGAATTACATTTTAATCTTAAGGCTGATAACATTGTCATTTCCAATTTTCACATGTGATTAATTGATTAATCTGCCAGTTGAGTGTAAATATATAAGTAGCAGGTGCAGATTATGTTGCGCTCCGTAGAGTATGGTTGCAAAATGATCTCAGAGTTTTATTCATGGCTTTCCACACAAAATGTCAGGCCAACTTGTATCTATTATCATTGGAAAGCAAGCAAAGCAACATCCATTTCTAAAAAAATGTTCCAATTTGTCATATTAATCAAATATGTGCGTGAATTTTACTCTAAACTACGATGCACTTGCATTCGAAAAATTTCAACACAAATGAGGGTAAATGGAATATTCAAAACGTGGACATTCTGCCGTCATAACCGGTGTTACGTCATATTCTACCAGTTCATTAGGTGGGAACATTTTGAAGTTCTGACAGGGATTTTTATCAAATTGAAAAATCCTGTAGATATATTTGTTAGTTAATACCTGTTCCTTAATTTTATTTGTTCACAGCAGGTGAAGACACCAGCTGGAGATTTAGGCGACTGTTGTGAGCCAATTTAGCTATGCGTAGCTTACGATCATGAAATTTCCCCCGGGTATTCAATACAATGTTTTTCGCGAAATTATAAAGTTCCCCTTCATAACATAAAAAAGTTCCCATGTTTGAACTGGTGGGATATGATCTCTAAACAGAGTAATGATTCATGGCTTGATCTAATTTCATAAAATACAGATACCGACCTGTGTAAGAACAAAATATTTGACATCGTATTATGTATGAAATCACCAATAGCGTGTTCATTGCACTATATTTACATACACCTAATATCTCCTCCGATTTCCCCATAGCGTTACGGTAGACACGCCCCCGTATTCAATGCGTTCATAAACCTATGAACGCAACGTGACGTCACTTCCAATGTCGTTCATATAAGAAATAAACGGCGGTTTCAATGTGGTCATGGGATTTTGACCGCGAGAAAAAATCAGCAAACTGCATGAACCCCGAAGGGGTTCATGCGGAGTTTGCTGATTTTTTATTGCGATCAAAACCCATAACCACGTTGAATCCGCCGTTTATTATTTATATTTATATACTTAAATTCACTATGAACTAGGATTGTCTGTCTTTCCCACTATTTATTCATCTATTTAAATGAACGCATGGAGTTCAGTTCAGAAAGTGCGAATCCTCGTTTTTTTGAAAACCAAACATTTTGAGAATCCGTTCTTGAAGAACGGAAAAAAACACAATTTCACAGTTTAGTATACACATATGACAAACTGTCTTGTTTAGCTAATAACTAATGTAGACGTGTTGATTTCAAGAATGATAACTGAAACTAACAATTAAGTTTCGGCTGTGGATAAGAAATCGACAACACGCCGTTCTACCATAATGATATATTTGTGAGGTTCGGGGGATATTTGTAGCGGTAAGGAATATGATAAAACGTTATTAAGTAGCGGGATTTTTGAACATCAACGTTCAGTAACACCGGGGAACAACACTGATTATAGACCAAAAAAAATTTCTTGCCAAATCCGGACGTACTATATAGATACTCAAGCATTCGGCAATGTCCGACAATCCCCGGTCATTTCCGGGACCAATGTGTTCATAAACCTATGAACGACATTGGAAGTGACGTCACGTTGCGTTCATAGGTTTATGAACGCATTGAATACGGGGGCGTGTCTACCGTAACGCTATGGGGAAATCGGAGGAGATATTAGGTGTATGTAAATAGCCCCTCCCCCAACAGTGGATAGAGATTGGAAAACAAGGCGTTGCATGAAATTTCAGGATAAAATACTTAAGATAGAGGAAGCTCAGCAGAGGTTGGAAAGGAGATATTTGATGTAGAAAATGTGGGACAGCTTCAGCGTTTAGAATTTGAGAAGAGGGAAACAGAATTATTTATCACATTATTAAATAAAAGCGGCTTTATGTGTCAATAACCCTTTGTTGCATTGACATGATCTTCGATAATGGGTAAATAAAAAGAGAACACAGGTGGTATACGGTACATAATTGACTTTGATAGGTAATTTTCCAGTGAAGGCGGATTCTGTCCAATGAATGTTCCACCTCGCTACCATATAAACACGTATTACAGTTGGTGAGTATTGTTCCAACATTGTAATGCCTTCCAACCTGGTTGAACTGGTTCACGTATGGTGATTTTTCAATTTATTAGTGAGGATTGTGTTGTTTTTAGACCAACATTTGCATAATTTCCTATTTTTTGTCATGTTTTACTTAACTTGATGGCCATACGTTGCTGGGAATTTTCCAACCGCGGGGGGGGGGGCAGTGAGGTGTCAGGTTGAAAATTTCCAACACTTGGAAAGCTTGAGGCCAGTCCAGATGCTAGAATTTTTCATGTTCAGATTTTTTTTTTTAAGTTCTCACACAGGGTCGAACCATGGTCCAGCGGATTCTGTTCTTCCTCTTGGCTAGTGGACACAACTACAAGACTACTGATCTATTCAAAATAGACTACCATCCAGGCTTGTGACGGAACAGTTGGGAAAACTCAAAGCCCAAAGGGGTCAAAGGGAATTACGCAAACTTGTGAGTTGTGTCTGGAGTTGGGGTAAAGTTGTAATTCCAAGCTGGACCCCTCTCCCGACGGATACCATCTAACTGTATACGTCCCTGTTCAGACAATGGGATCGTTTGTTGCAACTGAAAACAATTCGCTGATGCCTAACTGATCGGCACATTGGACGATTCTGTGTCGGAAACCCCAACAGTATGATAAGGGTGAATCCCATAATTGCATCGCAGTATTGATGAAGGTTGATTGTGATTTCTGAGGAGATGTCCGTGTTCCTTGTATATGGCATCGCTCGTGTCGTTAAAATGTACGACAAATCTGCCACAGAGCGTCCATACATATATGACAGATCAGTCAGATTCCGATATGCCAATCTTCTAAGTGCGATACATCGAAACCATGCAGGCATACACATAATCCAATTTCGACACACGATTCCATTTAGGTATATTCAGCGCAGTTTTTAATTTGTAAATGTGACTCTTATTAATGAATTATGTCGCATATGTCTTCCCACACACTATATACCCGTATTGAGTAACTTTACTACCCGTATCTGCACTCCAAATACATCTAACTATCGAACGTGGACTGGAAGTCTGGAAATTAGTGGACGATTATGCCAGATTTACATTGCCGTTTGCCGTTTTAACGGGAAACTATATTTCACAACCTGTCTAATAGCCATGCAGGTTCAGCCACACGTACGGGTAACTTGTAGCGTGTGCTACCGTTGTCAACGAACATCACCTGCCTCACGTGACCATTCCTCCTATACACGAATACCGTCAAACCCTTTATAATGTGTGTGCCAAACGTGTTGGATTACGAATCGTGTAGCAAAGAGATATAGTTTAATCTTTTGTTAATCAAGGAGAAAATAACTCAACTATATATGGTAGACAGGCGCCCATTCTTCTCCGTATGTACTGCCATTCGGTATGACCGGCTCAAATCAGGATTCAAAAGGCATAGATATCGTCTGCCTCCTGGAAACCTATTTCTTTTTCTTGCAGCTGTCTTTTCTGCATTTCTTCGTCGCTTATTACGCCACACCGTGGTGTTGCTTGGTACGCAGATTTTCATATTCTGTGGTCGATCGATAATCCACTGAGCCGTAATTTCGCTAAAATCCGGATTGAGAATCCAAAGCCGATTACGGGGGGCGGAGCTAATTTCGGATTCTATGTCAGATTTTGAAATCCACGTGGTCTCCGAAAATCTCTCCCAGCGTCAAACATGGCTCATGTATTTGACAAAAGTATCATTTGTATCTTATATTTATAAAGTGCATGTTTGTTGTGAAATCATGCTTTTCGTCTATGTGTATATACACGGCACATAATTTGCTGCCAATCCGACTTAATCGCATCTTTTTTTTCAAGTTAAAGTGTGTTTATTGATGTTGGCAAGCATATCTAAACATGACAGCTCTAGGCCTCCTGAATCAAATTCCAAAGATGTTGTGAAGAACACACGAAACTTGTCAGTTGAACAGGGACGTGACGACAGGGGTTGCTTGTGTGTCTCGACCCCCACCCCGATTTTTGGTACAATTTGCTAAGCTGTGCAGTCATTCATACGTGAGGAAAATCAGGATTATTTTGACTAACTGTTTCAAATAATGATACGTACAAGCCAACAAACGCAACAAACAAACAAACCCGATTTTAAATAAATACATATACAAACTTATGACTAACTCGGGAGAGGGGGTGTCCAGTGATCTGTATATATGTTCAACTTGTTTTGGTAGTCATGTACGTTGCTTTGCCATTACTAATTATTTATTTTTTCAGTGTAATAACATTTGGGAGAGGGGGTACCCTTAAGTGAGTCAGTACTTGTCCCCCAATTCCTTTGTATGTATAAACAAATGTATGTGTTATATATCATGTGTTATCTAAATTTGACATATATTTGAAATAAATATATCTAAACTAAACTTTGGTACATTCCAGCAGTCGGAAATTTCATGCATGACACAACATTAGTTGGACATTAATTTGACACCATATATAGGTTGGCATTGTTCTCATTGTTTGATTTTTTTCAACCAGTAAAAGTTGGTAATTTTCCAATCTTAGTGTTTGTCAGATTGGATATTTCCAAGGGGAGCAAATTGAATTCTGCGAACCTGTGAGATTGATGTTTGGTTCAAGGGGGGGGGGGGGGGTGCAGTTGGGCGTAAATTTGAGGAAACTTCTAGCCACGTCCCTAGAACATGTGTCTGTTGTCTATACAGAGACTATTGTGCAAAACGACTGCATTTAACGAAACAAAACATGTTAAACATGAAATTGCTATAACATTAAGACTAGATGATAGTACATACGTGTATCTGATAATCCATCGATACCATATAATCCTACTATTTCTTGAATAAGAAGAAACATTATAATAACGAACACAGCAGAAGACATATCCATGCAGGTGCATATGAACTCGGTCAATGGTGACGTATCCGCCGAATTCGAAATCGACATGCGTTCGGGCGGTATTTTAAGTATGGAATTATGAAATGGACATATGAAAGTGACAATCAACAATGAATTGCAATTTCTTCGCCATCAACCGAAGTGCTCCCCCAGCGTTACTATCAATAGCGTTATTATTTGGCTAATTTCAGTAATATTCTCCCAGTTTACATTCAATAAAACAAATTTGTCTCCGCATTTAAAATTCTTTGATATAGATCGTTTATATTCTGCAATAATTTGTACACAAGAGACGGATTCTTATGTTTTATTGTGTTTTTAAACTCTGAGGTGGCGAAATCTCGGTTTGTTTACATTACGAACATTTGAGTCCGTAATCGGAATCCGAATCCCTATCGGATTCCCACGAAATTAGGATTACGGTCTGTTCGTTTACTGATTCTGGAAATTTGTGGTCTGTTCTTTTGCCGAACCAAGTCGTACGGGGACAAATCTGTAATCTGAATCCAGAATCCAAATCGGATTTTAGCGAAATAACGCCTCTGGGCGACTGTATTATTATGGTTATTTCGTACTGAGTATAAATCGTACCGATAGTCACGATAGTACAACAAAGATTAGCACATGTGTTTACGTCACCGGTGTACTTGTGGGGGCATGTTTCTATTATGAAGGTTCGCTATCCCGAAGGTCCGCTATTCCGAAGGTTCTCTATTCCGAAGGTTTTTGTTATTTTTAGGTTAATTCTATATTCTAAAGTATTGAGACTAATTTGAGAGGGTTCATTATCACAAAGATTCTTTTTACGGAGTGTGCGCTCACATCCGAACTGATCCTGCGCGCATACCGATACAGATACAGGAGGAAATAACTTAACTTAGAACATTAAATGTGATTTTGTTTTGTTTTCGCGGGTTTTCTTGAGATTTAATGTCATTACGTGGGCCCATACTTTTGAATTCTTGGCATATAATATGAATGTTGTGGTATATTGTGGACCCTCCCGCATTGGGACATGACACAGGTACAGTTGACTTAAGTGATGTTCTGTGTGGGCTCCAATTTGGAGTTCAATATTTTAAGGGCCAAATTTAGGATTTTATGGCCCCATACCTTTGAACTCTGGGCATATAATATGAATATTGGGGGCATGTCTCTATTCCGAATGTTCACTATCCAGAATGTCCACTATTCCGAAATTTCTCTGAATGTTCGCTATTCCGAAGGTTGACCAATCAGAAGGTTCGTTATTCCGAAGGTTCTGTATTCCGAAGGTTTTTGTTATTTTAAGGTTAATTCTATATTCTAAAGTATTGGAAGGGTTCATTATCACGAAGATTCTTTTTATGAAGGAAATAACTTAAAACATTAAATGTGATTTTGTTTTGTTTTCGCGGGTTTTCTTGTGTTCGTATGTAAGATATTCTACAGTGAACAGCTAACGCTATTCATGCAACAGGAGAATAGACTGTTTCTGTGCAGAATGATTATGTTTTATTAAAAACCAACTAAGCACATCGGCAGTCGTGCAGTGGACAGATTGTCTCTCCCATCTGATTATTGTTCGTTTTGCTACAATTTGGGCCAATATCCCAAGACGTGTGTTGGCGCCGTAAAATATCACGACTCTTCCCGCTAAGTGCATATCCATAACAATACTATAATAGCACATATTACAAGATACACATTACGCGTGGCTGAACATGCATGGCTACTAGGAAAATTACGAATTAACGGTTCCATTCAAACGGCTAACGTCAAGTTGTATATTTGGCGAAATCGTCACTAATTTCGGGGTTCGATTTGAGTCAATGATTTGCAATTTGAGGTTGATATAGAAGTTACTGAAACTATAATCGCGAGAGAAAGCGCGCTTGCGGTGCGATGACTCAGTGCAGCACAGAGCGTGTGAATGACAAGTAATTTGACTTTAGTAATCTGATGTACATGTAACAAGTCAGTTCTTCTCGGGCTCGAAAACGGAGCGAGTGACAAATCACAATGTCTCCCTCGACGGCGGGCGGCAACTACTGTTACAGTTACTGTATATATTGTCGATAGTTAATTATGTCTGGTACTGCGACATCGAGCATTACAATAATTGTTGGACCACATCAAGTCGTCTATCAGTATCGCACTATAGTTTACCGGAATTCTCCAGTTTAACAATACCGAATTAAACTCCGCCTAAATTTAAGAAAGAACCAGTTCTGTTGCAGCGTCTATAAGAATATAAGTTTCGATCGATTATTGAACACATTAAATGCCGTATAAATCCGTTAGCGTCAGTGTTGCTATTCAGTGCGGTGTTTTTGTTGTGAGTTACATGATGCAGAAGTTGTGCTGGCTTGTTTCCGGTGCCATCTTATTCGTTGTACTATGTGCGATGTCGCACACATTTGGCCAAGAATGCCATGCGCCTAAGATAGAAGATAAACCCATTGGACTAAAACGTTTCTATGCACAGAATATTGCGAGTATACTTCGGTGTCAAATATTTTGTGGATACAAAGGTACGTATATTAGTCCAGGAGATATTGGTCGACCTCTGCACCCCCCCCCCCTCCACACAGGCCTTAACTTCACCCAACTAATTTTCTTCCTTAAGGTCTCCTCTAATTTTTTCACTTGTAACAAGAAAAAAAAGTGGCCGCAGAGACTCCAGACAAGATGGCGTTCATCATGGCGGCCATTTTTTTTAAATGCACCAGGTCTCTTTGATCGCCGTTATAGTAAAGATGATGTCACATGCCGTCTTGTTTTCCGCTCGATTCGTTATGCTAATATACATGTTACCACCTTTCGTTTGTCTCTGTGGGAAAATGTTGCGTCATATTATACATTTATCATATAGAGGAGTCATTGGCGACCACATGGGGTCCATAATATACATTCATTGTGGGATATTTTTGTCCGATATCACGTTTTCCCAAATGCCGGTATAATAGGTCAAAGCCGAATCTACGTTAATAAAGCGATGTAATGTTTCGAATCAATGAATGTTATTGCTATTATAACAACACCCATGCATATATATGTGCAGGAGATACTCAAGCTAGGGTTCCTCTTATACCTAAGTTGAGGAATATTTACCCAAATCCAAGATGGCGGCCAAAATGGCAACCAGAAATAAAAAATCGCCGAAAATCGCCGATTTTAACATCAGTGAACATTATTGTCATGAAAACTCCACACCTGATTACTATTGTGAGTTGGGAACACTTAGGCGAAGAACTTTCCTTGTACCATATCCATATAAAAGTCCCCCAAATCCAAAATGGCGCCCACAATGGCGGACAGATTTTGAAAAATCACCGAAATTCCCTCATATTCAATTCATTGGGCATTATTGTCGAGACAACTCCACCCATGCTTACAATTGAGTTGGAAATACTAAGGTGAAGTAATTACATTACATCTCATGCAAGAAATTGTTTTCCAAATCGAAGATGGCGGCCAAAATGGCGACCGAAAATTTAAAACAAGTCTACATTCCTTTACTTTCTTACGCTGGGCGTTATTATTTCGCGATTTCTATCCACCATTACATGTTGATATGGAAAAGTGACATGAAGTATTCATTAGGGTTTGGCAATTGATACTCACAGCCAAGATCGCTGCTAAATTGGCGGCTAGAAATTGAAAAGAAATCGATATTTTCGCATATTAATTTCAACTTTTTGTCATAATATCGGTATATATGGACGAAACTGTACATAAACCATCTATTAGATCAACTTAAAGGTATCAAAACGCATAACATAGCTCGTATCCTTCTGGAAAGATGAAAAACCACAATTAATATCGCGATGTGGCATTTCGAAATCCAGTCTCCACTTAGCGCCGATAATGGCCGTAAGCGTAGGTGCGCCGAATAGTTATATCAGAACAATTACCTGATAACAGATTCTGATTTGCCACGTCACGTCCATAATTATCTGGAGCAGCTTCCATTTCTTTGTCTGATAAATATAGGTCGCTCACACCGACAAAGTATTCACCACTTCCTGGGAGTAGGGTCCCTCTAATCATAACGTTTCAAACAATTCATTTTCCGGTGTCTAGCTTACGATTTTAAATATTCGCTAAATATGATATTTGTGCGTCATCTTGAACTAGGAAGGCATATGGCCGATGAGTATACAAGCTTACAGACGGTCATCTATATGTATGTGTATCATACCCCATGGGATAACGACATGTACACCTGGCGAACAGTTAGCTAGTCACTTCTCAACAGATGGTTCGTCAACTCACAAACTCAGCGAACGCATTGGCATATGTGGACAACTTCGACAGTGTTTCGAAGGTTGCTAGCTGTCTCATTCCTTTGGACAGATGTCTATCTGCTAAGGAGAAGACCCTAGTGTACAGACTACCCACACTTCTTGGCCATTATCCGAAGCAAACTGTGTGACGCCCCGCAGTTGTCTCGTCGAATATCTCCCAGTAGAGAAGCACAATGCTCGCGGTGCTAGTTTGTGGACATGCGCCATGATAGTGGGAATGAAAAGGGCCCACTGTATACACCACCCCTACACCTGGTGCATGTTTAAGATATCGAATGTCATGCGTGTCGGTTTTATTTGGTGTGGTAAGATTGTATTTCCACATCCGTTTCGAAGCCTTTCTGATTCAACTACGTACACTTTTGTCTGGATAATACTATGCTAGCCTCCCTCAAAACAGTCGGATGGACTAAAGGATAATGTCTTTATAGCATGAATGTATGCGTGTTTTGTTATCCTCTCTCGGGGTTAGTGTCAGTATGTGGGCGGTATTATTAAAAAAAAATGTCAGGAACTGTGGTGCATTTATTTCACTATGTATTTAAAGAACAATTTACAGTCTCGATGGCAATGGCTGTGGACGTTGGGGAACGCGACCTTTATGATCATATAGCTTTATATATATATAACTTTAGAATATAGTAGTTAATGTCTCATGCAGGAAAATGGTCGCAATGGTGATGTTACCAAGAAATCACTTGGTGTACCAACGTTTGTTTAACTGAATGCAAGAGCTCATCAACGTAACATTCCTCTGGATGTTCTTCGCGTTGAACATTTTACCCTTTTGTTGATGGCATTTGTACTTTCTTGAACCATACCACCCAGCGTGAGTATGACATATCAACCAACTATCAAAGGTATCGCCTTTAAGACTACACCCCAGTCTTGTTGGGGCTTATACAGCAGTAGCCAATGGATGGCATACTCCTGGTCAAGTTGTTTAAGAACGGCTTCCAAACGGATGGGAACATATAATCTTAGCATACAAGGAAAGCAAAGCCACACATGAGATCCTGTCTGAATCTAAAACATAACAAATAAGGGGCGGTGCAGTCATGGTCCAATTTCATATCCACTATCATGACACATACCCACAAACAAGCACCGTTCGTATTGTTATCATCTGCTTAGATCTGTTCGGTGAGACGATTGCTGGACGCCAACAAGCTTGTTCTTATGATCATGTTCAAGGAGTTTGGGTATATTATGCATTATGTTCTTCTACGCCTTAGCAGAAATGCATCCGTCAAATGTCGGGCTTTCAACATTCGAAGCCATATACAGAAGTTGTCCGGGTACGTCAGTGCATTAGGTGAGTATGTGAATTGATGAACCATATATTGAGAAGTGGCTGTTTGGGAAGATCACCATGTGTACACGTTGTTATCCCCATTAGGTCACCAAAGCTGACAATACGCAGATAGATAGGTCCTTCTGAACGCATCGACCGAATACCTTTATAGTGTATCGCACAAGATGACGCATATACCCCATGTGTAACATCTGAATTATACCATAAGCTATACCACGAATGAAGCTCGCTAAGAATTCCAAGCTTTCGAAACAAACACGTGTGCTGGACACCGGCATATGTATTGTTTGAAACATTCCGATTAGTGGCACCCTTCTACAAAGAAGAGTAGTGAACTGTTGTTGTGAGTGAGATAGATTAATCTGACGAAGAGACGGAAACGAGTCTAGATAATGCTGAATGTGGCAATTCAGAATAAGCTCAGGTACTGTTGTTTTGATTCTTGGAAGTCATAATATGACTATTCGGCGCACCTATATACGGTTACGGCCGTATGAGCCCTTATTGGAGAATGGATTTTGAAATGCCACATCGCGATTGTGGGTTTTCATCCTTCCAAAAGGCTACGACTTACATTGGAACTAATAGATGGCTTATATTATGTACCGTTTCGTTTATACAAATCAGTATTATGACAAAAAGTTGAAATTAGTATGTGACAATATCGGCTTCTTTTCAATTTCTGCCCGCCAGTTTGGCCGCCATATTGACTGTGAGTATCACTTGCCAAACCCTAATGAATAATTCATACATATCAACATGTAATGGTGGGTAGAAATCGCGAAACAATAACGCCCATCCTAAGAAAGTAAAGGAATGTAGGCGTGTTTTCAAATTTCGGTCGCCATTTTGGCCGCCATCTTCGATTTGGAAAACCATTTCTTGCATGAGATGTTAGGTAATTACTTCACCTCAGTATTTCCAACTCAACTGTACGCATGGATGGAGTTGTCTCGACAATAATGCCCAATGATGTGAATATGAGGGAATTTCGGTGATTTTTTCAAAATCTGTCCGCCATTGTGGCCGCCATTTTGGATTTGGGGGACTTTTATATGGATATGGTACAAGGAAAGTTCTTCGCCTAAGTGTTCCCAACTCACAATAGTAAGCAAGTGCGGAGTTGTCATGACAATAATGCTCACTGATGTTAAAATCGGCGATTTTCGGCGATTTTTTATTTCTGGTGGCCATTTTGGCCGCCATCTTGGATTTGGGTAAATATTCCTCAACTTAGGTATAAGAGGAATCCTAGCTTGAGTATCTCCTGCACATATATATGCATGGGTGTTGTTATAATAGCAATAACATTCATTGATTCGAAACATTACATCGCTTTATTAACGTAGATTCGGCTTTGACCTATTATACCGGCATTTGGGAAAACGTGATATCGGACAAAAATATCCCACAATGAATGTATATTATGGACCCCATGTGGTCGCCAATGACTCCTCTATAAGATAAATGTATAATATGACGCAAAGATGTCAACATTTTCCCACAGAGACAAACGAAAGGTGGTAACATGTCAGAAAAATAGCATATTTTCACATTTCGGCGGCCATCTTGGCCGCCATATTGGATTCTGGTGTCGGATTTTTGGCTAATTTGTAAGGGCTGTATATTAGCATAACGAATCGGGCGGAAAACAAGACGGCTTGTGACACCATCTTTACTATAACGGCGATCAAAGAGACCTGGTGCATTTAAAGAAAATGGACGCCATCTTGTCTGGAGTCTCTGCTGCCATTTTTTTTTCTTGTTAACAAGTGGAAAAAATTAGAGGAGACCTTAAGGAAGAAAATTAGTGGGGTGAAGTTAAGTCCTGGGGGTGCAGAGGTCGACCAATATCTCCTGGACTATATTCTATGAATTATGTTCCATACCACAATGTTTAACTTGGCGTACACTTGTTTGCATTTTCAGCCGCCAGGCCATATCACGACATTGTGAGTTTTATCAATGGGGGAAAGGCCGCGCTGTTTAAGTTTACTGCGAAATCACTAAACTGCACGTACATGTACAAAGCACACAGATTTGTGATAAATCAGTTACAAACTTAACACTTTCTATACTAAATGGATTCTTCCAGTCAGTTCAAAAGTGTACATCAGAATGGTCTACATGTACTATTGATTTGCATGGATGTTAAGGTGAACAAAGCAGACGACAGGAAAATAGAAGTGCAGAAGGAGCCCTATTTATTGTGGGAAATGTTTAGATAATAACGAAAGTTCAAATTATTATCTGAACATTTCCTGGGATAACTATTCATCAATGATGCTTCAGTATAGAAAGGGGTTCTAAATCAAGACATACAGGTACGTGTACTCTCCCTTTGATTGGATCATAAAGTGACGCTTATCTGGAATTAACTCAACGAATGAGCTACTGTGACCCACAGGAAACAAAGCGCCTGTTGAAAATGTGGATTAGACGATATCGCGGACAATATCGACGTAGCTTGGGAGGCTGAGAGTATTAAATTTGGTAATGAAGGCAATTCTTCTATTCCGGCAAAATCTCCATTTTTGAAATGTGAAGTTTTCGCACTTTTTATACGCCCTTTTTTTAAAACATCATATAAAACAGTTAGAAATTTATAATCCGGTTTTGGTGCTTTACAGTTAGAAGTGGACACCCCGCCAACCAAGGACTACTGACCCTCGTCCATGTCAGTGTGTTATTAATTGCTACCATTCCATAAACATCCCTCCGTGTTCGCAAGATTTTATTCAGTTAACATAATTTTTACGAAGGAAAATATTTGTATGGACGTTCGACGTTAAGCCGTACATTTATCAGACGGCAGTCAACTGCAGTCAAGTGGACTCTCCACCGACCGCGCGAGAAGTTCGGGCAAACTATACATGTAGCATTTCAGCTTTAATATTTGAATGTGCAACACATAACTATATAATATTTATATTTCACATGTAATTAACAGATATAATTAAATTATGATTTGTTCACCAATAAACATTTGTAGTAATGAGAACTGCAAATATTTAGGCCTAATTATTTAGCTCCAAATGTAGAAATTATACTAAGACCACTACAATGGAAGCGGGACGTGGGGACAGGGGTTTGGTGTCTAACCCAGCACCCGGGCCCCCATCCCTATGGGAGGCCCTTTTCACATTAATTATTTATTTGCGCTTAAGCGCAAATCATTTTCGCTTAAGTGTAAATCAGTTGCGCTTAATCGCAAATATGTGTCTATCAATTTATTTACTTCATTCCCTCTGATTGTGAATGATTGAGTCCATCTCATAGTATATTATGATGGGCCCATAGTAATAGCCCCATACAGACTAGAAGTTGAAGAAAAAACATATTTCCATATGCATATCAGCATCTCTGTCCCTGGTGTCCCAGGAATTGGTGTCTCACTCCCAGAGCTCTAGTATATTTTATTAAAGGGATATCTCCTGCACAGATATATACCATTTCCATGGCCATAAAAATTGAATTAGGGGTTACCGGGGGGGCTTGCTTCCTTCATATGGTGTACTTATTGACTTGAAATAGGGGGGAAAACCCCTATTTTCATATTATCAGCATCCCTGTCCCCAAGAATGTGTGTCTCCATCACAGAGATCAAGTATATATTATAAACGAGATATATCCTGCACAGATCTAAACCATTTCCATGTCATAAAATGGATCTAGGGGTTACTGGGGGATTGCTTCCCTCATATGGTGGGCCTATATAGACTTGAGTGATGTGCCATTTAAAATTAATTCAGGGGGGAATCAATGAATATAAATTTTTATTTGCGCTTAAGTGCAAATCATTTGCGCTTAAGTGCAAATATTTGCGCATAAGCGCAAATGATAGAGGTTATTTAAGCGTAAATAAATAATAATTGTGAAAAGGGCCTCCCATACACCCCCCCCCCCCCCCCCCCAACAACTTTTGTCAAAATGATCAAAATTTTCAATTATTGCACATGTTATGTCTGCCACATTAGTTATAAATTTTACACCACATATACTTGTATACATGTATATATTTCTACACTTCTGATATACATGTATTGAAATTGTTCACATTGTTTGATTTTCCAAGTAATTGGTGGGATATCTGTTGTTTTTAGACCAATAGTAGCATATTTGTTCTAATTTTGGTAACTTTAGGGGGGATGTCAGGTTTGGAAATGTCCAACAATTGGAAAGTTTGTGGTACCATTTTATATTTCACAGCATCTCTATCCTATAATTTGACATTTAAAAGCGGTAACTCTTGCACTTTTCAAGTTTTCATAAGAGGAACATTTCATCCAACAACTTAAATAATTTCTATGCACATTGAATGCAATGCGTTTCTCCAGTTCTCTGAACTTTTTTGTTTGTACTGAAAATAGTCAATACATGTACATGTAATTACCACCTCACTAACATTAGAACACCATTGCCTTCACAAATGGGTCTCATCTGTGTTGCTATTTGGTAAATTTTATCATCATAGACATGTTTTCTTCTTATACATGTAATTTACTAACATTTTATATTTTACAGCATCCCTATCCTAAAATTTTATATTTAAAAGCGTCCACTCTCTCACTTTTCATTAGAGTTTTATATCTGAAGGTGGTAACTCAGGCATTGTTATTGAATGGACATTTCAGTCAACAATTTAAATCATTTCGAAGACCTTTTAATTCATTTCATGTCTCAAATTTCTTCAAATGTTATGTTTGTCCTTGGGAACAGTAAATAATTACCACACCTCGTCAATATTAAAAAAACTCTTTCCTTCACAAATAGGCCTCAACTGTATGGGGGACACTTTTCACGTTTATTATATATTTGCGCTTAAGCGCAAATAACCTCTACCTTTAAGCGAAATATTTATGCTTAAGCGTAAATCATTTGCGCTTAAGCGCAAATAAAAATTAATATGCATTGATCCCCCTGAAATTGGCTGAATTAATTTGAAATGGCACAGATCTAAACACATCACTAAAGTCTATATAGACCCACCATATGAGGGAAGCAATCCCCCAGTAATCCCAAGATCCCTTTTATCACCATGGAAATGGTATATAGATCTGTACAGGATGTGTCTCTTTTATAACATATAATAGATATCTGGGATGGGGACACAAATTCTTGGGGACAGGGATGCTGACAATATTAAAATAGGGGTTTCCCCCCTAATTCAAGTCAATAAGTACACCATATGAGGGATGCAAGCCACCATTAACCCCTAATTCTCTATTTATGGCCATGGAAATGGTATATATATGTGCAGGGGGTGTCCCTTTAATAAAATAGACTAGAGCTCTGGGAGTGATGCACCATTTCTTTGGACACCAGGGAAAGAGATGCTGAATTAATGTTTTTTCTTCAACTTTGGAGTCTGTATATGGGACAACTACTATGGGCCCATGATAATATTCTATGAAATGGACTTAATCATTCACAATCAGAGGGAATTAAGGGAGTATTAGGTATTTGCGCTTAAGCGCAAATAAATTGATAGACACATAATTGCGCTTAAGCCCATATTATTTGCACTTAAGCGCTAATATTTGCGTTTAAGCACAAATAAATAATAAATGTGAAAAAGGCCTCTCATACAGCAGTGTTACATTGGTATAGTATATCATCAGATGCATGCTTTCTTCTTAGAATTGCCCATTATGGGTTGATATTGAATTAAGTTTATGTTGAATTGCTTTTCAACATTGGTGTAGCTAAAACTGAATAAATAACTCAAAGTGAATACACATGAGATTCCCATTATTGAATGAAGTGTGGGGTGTCATGTTGACTTACTGTAGTTCAAACAATGTTTATTCTGAGCAAATAGCATGGGAACATGATTGTGAAAAAAGGAAAAGGAAAATACTTTACATAAACACAAGACATCCAATTTAAACATATTTATAGGCTCAGAATTCGGAACTGATATATGGGTTGAGCAACAAGCAAAAAAACTATGTCTTGTATTTAAACGTGTCAAGTGACACGGAGTTGATTCACTTACTGTGTCAACAAATTATATTGGCGACACAGCGCGACACATCTGCCGTGTCAAATGACACAGCGATAAAACTCGGCTTGAAAAGTTCCAAATTCCACAAATAAACTACACAAAGGCATCTATGTACTTATATGTCATGATATGAAACGTTACTACTTCGATTCTGAGGGGCTGGGAATTATTTTATATTTGCACAGAAACGTGTCATATGACACATAACACGGAAAAACGACACGTTCCGTGTGTCGGCAATTATATAGGTAATTTTGTTTAGAAACTTGCGACACAGAGCGACACATATAGCGTGTCAGATGACACACCTGCACTAATTGTAATCAAATAATGAGCTGCCGTGTCGCTATACGTGTCGTTTGACACACCTAATTGACTACATGACACGGAAAAGTTTTTCAGTGATATATAGCTTGATTAGTCGTCTTCGTGGAAACGTGACCGAAACTTATATTCAAACAGCGTTTGCTGGTTCAACCGGTCATGTCTTTGTTTTCCCACCCTCCCACCCCTTAGTCCATGTCCCCGAGGGACATTCTACCCTGCCAGTGACTGATGGTGTGGTTTTTGTTTGGCTTTGCCATTTCGGACCTCTGCTGTATCATGTGTGGCGTGGTAGACCCACGGCAGCGGTGGCTAGTTTATGCTAACCCACTAGCCGATAATTGTTTAACATATAATGTGGTATTTATTATGGTCGGTAGTTCTTATTAAAGAATTGCCATATCGCACATTTGTCTCAGTTCTACATTCTTACCACATTAATGGTTATAGGGCAGCTTCAAATGGCTGGGGAGATAGGACATAAATGTATTTATAATAATAGATATGAGCTAGATCCCGTCCAATTTTCCGATCAAAGGCGGATCATTACTTAGGTCTTAACTTTAAGATAATCTTAAGACATCTCACCCCAGACTTAAAGTTAAGACCAAAGTTAAGATCATCTTAAGTTAAGATCCTGTTCGTAAAACGCCCATGTAAATGAAGTTTGAACATAAGACCATCTTACGTCCCAACTATGTCATATATAAATTGCTTGCATGAAACTGGGGCCTGGCTTGCAAAAGCCCCGGAGTAACATCCGAAAGACCAGATGACTAAGGCCTAGTGTAAGCCACATGGCTACCTACAAGTGTAACCCCCCATTACAGTACGTTCATAAAATATATTGTGAAATTATTCAAGGGTTGCTAGGAATGTCGCTAGACCGAGGGTAGATTCTAAACCAGTAGTATGCATACAGGCGATGATATTTCCTGGATACATGACGTGGAGTAGAGCTCTACTGGTTAGTCAACTAATTATACAGAAGATAATTGGTGGCTTGGCGGTGGATAATAGAATTTAGAAATGCTACTCACATGAAGGCTGTGTATGCCATGTGATAACTATAATGGAGTGTTTTGCAAGAGGTCTAAATATTATTATAGTTAAAATCACAGCAAAAACACCATCATCACATTTGCTTCGATGTTTGTGCCTCGATCGACGATGACGTAATTATATGACGTTGCTTTTACCTGTGCCGTGAATTGGATTGTCCAAGCGCCTGATTCATGCCTCTTCCTTCACTAGGCGCAACTGAAGTCCACCATATACCATGTCCAGAACGGAAAACAGTAGGTCACGGGCACAATGTCCATTTGAATTTAAATGAGAATAAACAGGCTTCTCAATATTGTCAATATCCGGATATGTTCTTTCATCCGCTCCCCTAATGTGTTCCACTGTGCGGTAAAGACTGTAAAGTATTTAGTTCTATTTCATATAATTACACACTAAGTGTTGTCATCACTAAATCCATCATTCTGATTGGTCGGCGCCCACGTGGCTAGTTGCAGTTATTTTTCGATGAATGCGCAACGCCTCATAACACCAAGCTAATAACACCATCGATACGTCATTAGGTTTGGAAAGACGAACGCGTAATGTTTTGGGCGCATTTGGACTCGCGCAGGATTGACTTAATACATCATCGGGTTTCAATATGAAGATAAATTGTTCCTATTAACTTTTGGCAAGGGTGCTATTGGGTATTTTGGGCTGATCTTGTCACGATACACTTTTCGATTTAAATATATTTACAAAAGTGGCTTTCTCGCTAAATGTATATAAATATAAGGATTAACTGTCATGTGGACTATTTTTATGGAGATGTAACGGTGATGTAAGTGGTCATAACTTGTATGTAAAACCCTTCGGGTTTTACACAAGTTATGTCCACTTACCTCACCGTTACATCTCCACAAAAACAGTCCACATGACAGTTAATCCCTATTTGAACTCCGTGAAAACAAAGTCGTATACTGTTAGGCATAATGTTAAATTTCCAATAAGAGTGTTACGTTGTTATTTGTTGGATAACAAAAGTTATGTTCGATTTTATCAATTTATAAATATCATGGGTGAGACGGTTAATTCTAGGACAAGCGGTCAACATTCATGGTTCACACTGTCATAGGCCTAATTGGCCAATGACCTTTCTTTTCTTTTCTTTTTTTCGAAAATGGCCAAACAAAATAATACACAGAAAGTATTACGCCAATGTACGTGTCCCTGTCGTAACTGCGACATATATGTGAGGTAAAGTCAGTTCTGATCGTTTTGAAATGGATTTAACGTTGGTGGTAATTCCTCGCACTGCTATCTTTTCGTGCCAAGTTCTGCTCAATTCTGGAAAAACATTTCATACCCAATTGATAAAAGATAATACATTGGCCAAAAATATTTATCTTGACCGTGTTAGCCAGTGCATTATCCTATATATGCGAGGCTCCCTATGGGAGACTCGCGTATATGAGATAATATACTGGCACAGGACCATTAATGCTGCACCAGCGCATCTCCCGTGGTGAACCCCGTGGAAGGGTTAAGATCGTATAAGCGAGATCACTAAGTCGCAGCTATGATGAATTCATCCAGCCTCCGTTCCGCGGTTAAAGTGCTACAGGTCAAAGGCCTGGAAGTGCATTTCATATATGGAATTCATAAATATTCCAAAAACAAATCTCCATATATGGAATTTATGAATATTCAAAACATCATATATGGAATGCACCTCCATAACTTTGACATGTAGCACTTAACATCCCTGAATATACATATATAGATGTCACATAAACCTGGATTGTCAGCTTGCCTAAGTAAAATTATGTATTGTTTCAATACTACCTTTTATGTAATGGATAATATTCGAAGCAGATGGGATTCGGTAAAAGAATCAACGAGGCGCTTGCGCCGAGTTGATTCATGACCGAATTCCCGACGCTGAGAATACTATCTAACTTAAAACCCACCCATTGAACTGTCATTGGAGCCAACTATCCATTTGGTCTGGTCCACAGCTCTATCTTGAGTACCTGAGTATACGCCCACGGTTCAGCACGGACAGTTATTGTTGTCCACGCCGAATAGCAACACGTTTCAATTATTATTTAATTCGAATTCGGACTCGCCAGTTGAGGGACGTTTCCTCCGAAGTTTGCCGTTGCCCTATGGATTCGGCCAGTGTATGTGAGCAATATATTTCTATCCAATTGTATTTGTTTATTTTCTTTCTTTCTTGATTTAAAGACACGGTTGGCCTTGGCGGTGGGTATCCTGTAAAAATATATCCACCCGTCAAAAACCGCCACAAACACAAAGAACATCAACATCTAGATAGACTTTGTCAATATACAAATAAGAAATATCGCATAAACAGTATGTTATGGTCATTTGTTTGACCATTGTTATGTAAACAAAGGCATAAAAAGTAACTTTTCTGGTGTTTGTTTATATTATGATGGTAAACATAAAGAGCGTTCTTTGTTGTTGAATACCTGATATGGAACTAATAATGAGCGTTTATGCCATTTGTGTGTGATTAGCCAGTAGCATTGTGCTGTCTTCTGTAACACAATCAGGCTCTTGCTTAGGTAAAATATAGTAAATCTTTATGATAACATGCTGTTTACGCGATGGTCATGGTATATATGAACGGAACTGTATGCGTTTTAATGTTTTTCTGTTTACGGTGTTTGGAACAAATATGAATATTTTCGACAATTAAGGCCGCACGTGCCTTTAAAGATGCCCCATCCAATTCGACATCAAATAAGTTATATTTCCATAAGACATTTATCACGCAATAAAACAGTCGAAAGCACACAAGAAGCTTGCATGAAAGGGTTTACTGATTCTTTCCCATTGTTGTCTTGTGTAGAATACGCAATAATAGAAGTATTATAATGTCTAATCGTATTGGGTTTCTTCTAACTATTACCAGAAAGACACCTACATGTACTAGCTTGAATTCTAAGTATCATTCTATAGTTTATACACAGGGACGTGACTAGACGTGACTCAGAACAGTATGACAATTTAATTTCGCACACCCATCCCCTTCAGGTTAGATGTTTCAAACTGAAAGGTATCATAACATTTCCAGTTATTGGACAATTCTTACATGACATGGGCCATCCCCCGAGGTTAGCAAATTCCCATCAGTCCCGTCGTGTATGTATGAGTTTCAACTATTCTCCCACCACGATGACCTTAGATATACCTTTAATTATCACCCCAAAAGTTAACAAATGGTCAGTGCACAAATGTATAATCTGTGTTATTTTTTCTTTGAAACAGCATACAATCGCGTAAATAGTGCCTATATATCGTTCAATATATAGTTGATTATTCATCAGCGACGTTGGTATACATGGCTCCAGGGATGTTCCAGCTGCATCCCGCCCATTTTAACCAGGCTGAGCTCGCAATGTCGCGTAATTTCATTTGCTTCCCACCCCGTGGCTTGGAATTTCCTAACTGTACCTATTGTGGGGAGGAATAAATTTGAAATATGAGCCTGAACACTGCAAAATCCTAGCATCTATAAAAGTCTAACTCCATGAAAACTCAGGCCTCGATTTGTTTTTTGTTTTAAACATTTAAAAAATCCGAACCTGACTTAAATGTATAGTCTTAGAATATATATGTATAGGTATAACTAAAGACAAATTCAGACCGCCATTTTGTTTTAGTTTGATATATAAGTAATTTGTAATTGATTAGCATGTTTTGACTGGCCGACTATTAGAGGGTTGGGAGAACAATTAAAAAATATAATTTTACTGGCTCAAGATTTCAAAACTGACACTGAGATTGGAACATTCTCGTCGAATGTTTTGAACAAATGCAGGAAATTCCCCGCTAATTACTATAGTTACCCCCACCCCCATATCAACGCCCGAGTCCCTGTTACGACAGACGTTTTGTGTATAGTTTTATTCTATTTTCTCGACTCGCGACGGGAGTATAGCATCAAATAATCCCTTGCATATTCTCAAAGAATGCCCACGGTATTTTTAAAGAATGACCATTGGCGTTAAATAACACTCGTGCGATCAAAAAGCTTGAGCATTCTGCCGGATAAGAGCCGTGTCAGGACAAAGGGAGAACACGCCGGTGGGTTTTAAAGTGATGTCGGATATGGCAAACTGCATGTTTTATGATCATTGTAGTTGTTATATTTATTGATCACTCTGACGGTTGTTGCTTTTATTATGCTGAAATTTAGGCCGATATTGTTTTATTTAAATGAACAAACGTGTGCTTTATGTAAACTATAAATCATAATTTAGTGAAGTAATTACAGGATAATACAACATTTTTTATTGAACGTTTAGAAATCTTCTGCATTTTGCTGTATTTCGCAAAAATAAACCCTTGGTGTACAATAAAAGAGTAACGTAGATATATTAAAGCCAATAAACAGGAGGCCCTGCATGTCACTAGACAACACTTTTTTATTCCAAGTTGTTTTCACGAATAGGGGAAGCAAATATGAAATTATTTAGCTCCATGAGTGTTTTCAATTGTACATGTCGCTTTTAAAGTACGTTTAATTGATATGAATGAATTGTTTGTTAGCCATCCATAAACATACACTTTAATATGTATTGACAATGGTGTCCGCCGAAACAAAAGTAAAATAAAATAAAGTGACTAGTGAAGATATTAAAATAAGCAAATGTATAACAAATAAGCAATCTATAACGTGATATGATAGAATATGATTTGAAACTTAATAAAACATATTGTTGTAATATAAACGCTTTGTCACCAGCTTGGAAAAGTGATGGAATGGCTTCGACGGTTTGACCTGAATATGTTTAAGAGGCTGTGTAGACATTTTCTATTTTGTTATGTCATCAGTGAACATGACTTTATGTATTCACAAATATATCTAGTTGTACTTGGGCTGCTGGGGTTTGGAAGTTTTTGAAGAAATATAAAACGTTTTGAAGACTCTGGCGGTATAGCTGTATTCATTTTTAAGTTATTAAATAAAATATTTCTTTGATGTATATGTTTAGAACAATAAAGAAAACAATGTTCTTCATCCTCTAATGTGTTACACTGTAAACATTTCCGATCTTTTCTGTCAGGTTTGGGTATTTTACGTCTATCAGTTTCAACTGCCAAATTATGGGCACTTAATCTGAGTTTAGTGAGATGTCTAGTCTGTGATTTTGGGATACCGACCTTCAGGTAATACTGACAATCAAACTTGGAATAAATCTTTCCATATAGTTGTAATTTATTGTCTTTCTCTTTAAATGATATATCAATTAGTTGATTTTGAATGTGCTTCCGATAATGGTCATCCATCACCTTTCCCAAGCTAGTAGTATTTAAGGCCGTATCATCAAGCTCAAATCGCTTTATTATGCAATCTATTCCTGCATACCATGAAGGGAATTCTTCTTGGAAAAGATCTTGGTCAAGTTCATAGACCTCGCTGAGAAAACGGTCTGATGGAAGCTGCCTCAGTCGCAAATGATATTTTAAAGCTAATTTTGAAGTGAAAACATATATGGGTCGTCTGCCAAGTTCACAAAGGCTTGCTTTGTTGGATGCTTTCCGACTGATACCCAAGATATATTTGCAAAAACGAGTATTAATCTTTTCAAATGGAGTTGTGTCTTTTATAAAGCCTTTCTCCGTGAAATCACCCATCCAAATCTCAGACCCATATACGAGAATTGGTTTAATGAGTGCATCAAACAATTTAAAAGCGAGCTCTGTATTTGATATGTTAAAATTAAAATTTTCGATTTAAGGGAAAAGACTGCTTTTAGAGCTTTATCAGCCATATTTTGAGCAGCATATTGTAGTGTTCCATTGTAAGAAAATGTCAATCCTAAATATTGATATCGCTCAACAATCTCGAGTTCAGTATTTGATAATTTGAACCTGAATTTCGAAAAGTCCTTTCTTTTTCTACTGAAAATCATAGCTTTTGTCTTAGTAGTGTTAATTTTAAGCTTCCATTGATCACAATAATTTTCAAGAAGATCCAGACATGATTGCAAGCCTTCTTTACTCTCTGATAAAAGGGTCAGGTCATCTGCATACATTAGAAAATTTGTTGATGTTTTAAATTAAACAGGATCTGTTCTAGTTGCCGAGTTGAATAATTCAAATAAATCATTTGTAAATCTATTGAAAAGAAGGGAACTCAAACAACCCCCTGTCTCACGCCTCTCCGTGCTATCGCAGATTCTGATAACGTGTGTCCTTTTCTTGCTATGAATTTGGGTTCAGAGTACATATGTTTAATAAGTTTATAGAAATGTCCACCTACTCCAATTTTCAACAATTTCTCAAATAACCCTTGCCTCCAAACAGAATCAAAAGCTTTTGAGAAGTCAACAAAGCAACCAAATACTGGCTTCTTTTCTTTATATATGTAATTATTTGTTATAACTTTCAAAGCAAATATTTGAGCTGACGTCATGTAATCATAGCGAAAACCTGCTTGAAATTTACTATACAGGTTATTTGTATCTAAAAAGGTATGCAAGCGTTTTTGTAGAAGGGACGTAAACAGTTTCCCAAGACAACTGGTTAGACTTAAGCAACGATGATTATTGCATGCATTTAAATCCCCGCTTTTATGTAAAAAAGATATATTGGCAATATTCCATCCCTCTGGAAATAAACTGTCAGATAAATTTCTATTGAATAGTCTTACAATAGCGGGCAGTATGACATCATTGCCCTTCTCCAGAAATTCATTTATTAGCGTATCTAAGCCAGGTTGTTTGTTTGATTTAAGCTTGAGAATGCCATCCCGGACTTCTTTACATTTAAATGGGAAGTCAAGAGGATTATTTGATAATAAATTAGCTTCCAATTGATCCAGATGAGATTGGTAATCCTCATGCTTACAATATAATCTGACATATATTTTTTCCAAGTAGTAATATCAATTGGGTTTTCCTGAGGTTCATGGTCTCTTAACTGGCTGATTTTATTCCAAAACTTCTTAGTATTCTCCCCACTACATGTTCCTAACTCATCAACAATACCTTTTGTGAATGTAATTTTTGCATTCTTAATAGATGTTTTATATTCTTTTCTCAAGCTGTGATATGATTGCCGAAGATTAAAATCATTTGGAGTCGACTGTAACTTTTTACCAAAAGTTCCTGTTTCATCTTGTAACAATCTCCATTGAACCATCTATGTTTGAATACTTTTTTCGAAGATTTGTGTTTTTTTTAGAAATGTTTAAATTTGACAGATCGATCTGCTGCTTGAAGGATTGTATTAGTAATATATTGTTGTAGGTCATGTACTGAGTACAGGGGATCTTCAACGATAGTACTAAAATAATTGAGTAGATCAGCTGAAATTGAGTCTTTTATTGCAGCAGTGTATTTTTCTGCTGAGTCTTCCTGCCATGTATATTTTCCTGTTAACATATTGTATGCTTGTTCTGAACTCTCAGTGTTACCCATATTTGTAACCGAGCTGTGAATGGCCATCCAAAGTATACAGTGATCAGACCTCTCGTCTGGTGGAAAAACATTAAAATACATAACATCAGGATAAAAAGATTTCGAAATAATCATATAATCAACAACACTACAACCTTTGGGTGTGAAACATGTATAAAATCCCAACGAGTTTCCCATCATTCTGCCATTAAGTATTCTAAGATTTGCTGCCATGCATATTTCAAGTAAATATTTTCCTTGAGTATTCACTTCACTATCCATATTGAAACGGGGCGGAATCTCTGAATCTACTAAATGATATTCTCCTTCCCAATTAATAAACTCTGTGGTAGTATCATTATCAAATTCTATATAATCAGACAAATCAGCTGTGCGAGCATTAAAATTTCCCATTAGCATGATTTGACCTTTATCTTCAAACTGGGAAATCTCTTTTCGTAATTTTTCAAAACTTGAGTTACATGGAGATACATTTGCATCGGCTCTGGGCTTAATATACATACAGGCTACATACATATTGTCCTGAAGTCCACAAATTTCTTTGTCAATCATTATCCAAATACGATCTTCACAACAAGTGAGTAATTTTGTGATAGCACCAATTTTGTAAGGCTCATTTTTATAGTATAAAATAGTTCTTCCAGATCTTCTACCCTTCTTACCCTTCAATTTATGGCCATGCAGATGTATGGCTCGATATCCAGGTAAATTAACATCAGTCTGCTCATTTGTCCATGTTTCAACAACCCCAAATATATCAAACTTATTCAAATAAACAATTTCGTTTAATTTCTCTTTGCAGAAACCATGAATGTTCCAAAAACCGAATTGAATCATTAAAGATGAACATAATATATTTATGATAGACAAACTCATTATATGAGACTGGTGAGAAGAAATCTGAAGTAATATACATGCATGTATATTACTTTATCTTTTGCAATATTTTCATATTCGAATCTTAAATATACCAATATAAATCAAATTGTTTCTAGTATTCAATTAAGTTATACAAGAAACAACTTAATCACAATATTTGCTTCATATGTTATAAATCTAAGTTTATAACCATCAAGTTAAGAATAGTTATGTTTGTGCTCTGTATAAACTAAGATAGAAAAAAGAACATTCCAGCATTATTTTCTTTATAATTAATTTAGAGTAGTTATATACTAGTAATATATATCAGTATATGAAATTAGTTTAGAGTAGTAACATAATACCAGTATATATCAATACTACTAGTTTAAAAATTATAGAATTCATACTATATATATTAACGAAGTTGCACAATGCACACGCTAGACGCCGGATAGTTTTATACTTAAAAAGCAAAACTACTTGTAGCTGCTCATAGTTGCAACATATAATGTCTATCTTGTGTTTCTATCGAACACAACGTGCGTTTCTTTGACATATATTTGTCATTGGAAGTGTTGCCGGGAAGGGATATAACATCGTTAATTAATCCATTCGACTTTACTCTTGTCAAAAATACTTCCACAGCCCTTTATATTCTTTTTGCAGCTGGGTGCGAAAAGGTTGCGTTTGGTGTGCAGAACAAGACATGTTACCTGCTTGACTTCGGGAACGGGACTGTCCCAGAGGGAACCAGCATACGATATGCAGAGAAGATCACACCAGTACGTGTTCACGATAGACAACTATTATCGTTTTTTAAATTTTTGTTATTGAAATCAAGAACGATGTTAGGGAATGACATGTCATATAACAAAACAATTGCAAATTGTTCGAGGATTATATATATGATAGAGAATAGCGAAGGAGAGCGAGAGCGAGTGAAAGACCACATAGAGAGCGAAAAAGAAAGACCGAATATATATAAGGAGAGAGAGAGAAAGTTACATATACGGTGAATGGATTGAAGGATATAGGTTATTGCTCGTAATAAGAAAACAGGAGGTGTGTGAAGTTGGTTTGACGTTGGACGTTGGTGGACATTCGCGGTGTGAAGTTGTTTTGACATTGGACGTTGGACATTCGACAACGGCGATCTTAAAACCGCTTATTTGCAGCTTACTCGAATCGCACATGGGCACAGGGAGAACCGCTCTGTTTCGTTATTGTGCGGGAATAATCTATGCTCCATGGTATTTCCCTGCCGAAAGTTCAAGGTTATTGAACCACTGGTTTTGCCTCTACCCTCTGCGCTCACGGCGAAATTTAGCCACAATTTTCTAAGTCGAACGTCCATTTGTTTACATTTTGAAAGACATTCAAAGAGACATTCAAATATATGCTTCTGGCCCAATTATAGGGCCCGTTTCGGGTGCCATGGGCATACCTGGATGTATAACGAATGAAAACTATCGGCATTTCATAATGCTTGCAGTTTGTGAGATAATGGGGGTGATCAAATATTTGGGAATACCTCTGTGAAGTTGGACGGACGTTGGACGTTCGCGGAAATTCGCGACACGGTCTGTTTTCGATAGACTCGCATTTGTTGATATGACTGGCAGCTGCCTTGTGCCCACACAACTCTTATTTAAAAAGATCACCTACCTGCTAAACATATTTCTATGTAAATAATCAAATTGTTGAATGTCCACGAACGTCCAAAGTCCGTCCAACTTCAGAGCTCGAAAAAATCCAAATAACAAAATCGCAATTTCCTGATTGCACCAGGAGACTTCTCTAGACCTAATTCGCGCTCTCCAACTCACAAGTTTTCAATTTTTTTTTACAGAATTTTCCGAATGTTCCTTTCCCCTTTGAAAAACATTCAAACAGAAATTCAAATATGTACTTCTAAGAAAATTCTGGCTAAATTTCGCCGTGAGTGCAGAGGTAGAGCCAAAACCAGTGGATCAATAACCTTGAAATTTCGGCAGGGAAATCCCATGGAGCATAGATTATTCCCACGCAATACCGCTTCGACCGAAACAAAGCGGTTCTCCCTGTGCCCATGTGCGATTCGAGTAAGCTGCAAATAAGCGGTTTTAAGATCGCCGTTGTCGAATGTCCAACGTCCAATGTCAAACCAACTTCACACCACGAATGTCCACCAACGTCCAACGTCAAACCAACTTCACAACCTGAAAACAGGTATGTTTACCGTTAAGTGAAATCAATGATTAAGAAAATAAATATATACCCGGGACTGGCATTTTTGAATGAAATTTCGTATAATTAGAGTATTTAATGGCACAAGCTGTCGCTATGTGCCCACATAATCACGATACCTACGATGCTCTAATTATACAAAATTTCCTTCAAAATTGGGCGATTTCTTATGTACCAACAACCCAGAATATCTGGAGGTGGTCAACCGAGGGTCAACTGGGCCCAGTTTTCGGTAAGGCGGGTAGGAATTGTAATTATGTGGGCATATGCGACAGCTTGTGCCACTAAATACTCTAATTATACGAAATTTCCTTCAAAATTGGGCGATTTCTTATGTACCATCCGCCTAGGATATCTGGAGGTGGTCAACCGAAGGTCAACTGGGCCTAGTTTTCGGTAAGTCGGGTAGGAATCGTAATTATGTGGACATATAGCGACAGCTTGGGCGATTAAGTGCTCTAGATAATTATACGACATTTCCTTCAAAATTGGGCGATTTCTTATGTACCATCCCCCAAGATATCTGGAGGTGGTCAACCGAGGTTCAACTGGGCCCTGTTTTCGATAAGGCGGGTAGGAATCGTGATTATGTATGCATATAGCGACAGCTTGTTCCACTAAATACTCTAATTATACGAAATTTCCTTCAAAATTTGGCGATATCTTATGAAACATCCCCCCCCCCCCATGATATCTGGAGGTGGTCAACCGAGGGTCAACTGGGCCCTGTTTTCGATAAGGCGGGTAGGAATCATGATTATGTGGACATATAGCAACAGCTTGTGCCACTAAATACTCTAATTGGGCGATCTCTTATGTACCAGCCCCATGATATATGGAGGTGGTCAACCGAGGGTCAACTGGGCCTATTTATCAAGAAGGTGGGTAGGAATCATCATTATATGGGCGTATTGTTATGATTTAATATGGGTTTTTTTCTTTAGAATACCATCCGATGGCAAATAGCGCATATGGGTAGAATCGCTATTTGCCATCCGATGGTAAATAGCCGCTGCCTCGTTTGTACACTTATGTGTTTCCTTTGTAAATACACGACAGGATGGATTAGTCTAAACGTTAAATATTTCTTGAGAAAAGATAATTCAGTTACATGTATGTTGTAAATAGAACTATTATGGATGACAAAGACAGTATAGTAATATATATTTAAGACGCAAGTGTCAGCAGCAAGTTAAAAAGTGATTCAGATGCATATTTATATTAATGTGTAAATATATGGATGAAAAAAGCCACAAGGATTCTACGGATTATATTGCCAATTGCATTTTACCGTTCGACAAAACTTTGATAACGGTACAATTTTATTGTATAAGCATTGTTACAAAACAATGATGGAATATTTACCGATGTATTACTATAAATAGATAATGGGAGGTGAATTTATACCGGCGTATTACTATATAAATAGATATTTGGGGGTGAATGTTAGACAAACGTGAATATGGTCTGCGATCTGAAAGCTTTCCCGATGCCACCAACTGACCAACATACTTTATACATACATGACTATTACATGTAGTACAATTCCTAGTTTCTCTCTGCTTGGAATAATTGGAACTACCACTACGATAACAATTATAATACCCATGCGTTTAAACGTATAAAAGCAATAAACGCAGCCGGGTTAGATCGTCCGTCAATTCCGCATTACTTTTAGCGAAAAGAACCATCCATGATTCATACTCTACATGTGGATAAAAGTACCATATCTTGGCCATCTATCTGACATTCAAAATTATTATTGCAATATAATGCAGATAATTGTTCAACACTATATATGTGACCCGCCATATCAAATCCAGTCGGAAGTCGGGATTTATTTACCCTGTGCCAATGCATTCTCTTATATATGCGATTCGACCATAGGTCGCCTCGCATATATAAGAGAATGCATTGGCCTAACTATTTTTTATCAATTTTTTTAAATAAATGTTTGACAATTTTTAGGACATAACAAAAAAAACATCCATTACCCTGCAGGGAGCCCCACACACATATAGAAGCATATAGAAGAGTGTCGTCTGCTCATGTTTGTCTGGGGCTCTGTATGGGTGAAATTATAAAATTGTTAAAGAATACAAGAAAAAATTATTAAAATTGTAAAAAATTGTTAGGCCAATGCATTCTCTTATATATGCGAGGCGACCTATGGTCGACTCGCATATATAAGAGAATGCATTGGCACAGGTTAAAAAAATCCCGACTTCCGACTGGATTTGATATGGCGGGTCACATATTCGTTAAATAAGAACACATGAATAGCCAGATATATTTATTCGTGAAGGAATTGGCGTATCACTTGTTGCTATAAAACATGAAGTTTTGCTGTTGGCAAGTGGGAAGCTACTCATGCATTAGTGCACGGTAGAATTCCACAAAACATGTTTGATCATGATAGACTGATTGTCGTTACATTTCGTTCGGTGATTTTAGATGAAGAATCCCCTGCGCTGATCAATAATAGGAATTGTTATAAACAATGGTCTGTCCACATGGTTTTATCACAGAGTGTATACCATTGCGCCTGCATTGTTTCGAATACTGCAACACTTCAGCCGAACTATGTAATCCTATATAGTGTTATGCCTACGCGGTGTTAACAGACTTTCCAACTCCGGAACTTATACCATAAAGCTCTCAACACCATTGACCAGGATGCTGCGCGCCTTATTGGATCAATGTGCAGACACTACCACCACTCACATCCAGGAACAAACATACCACATCGATTATTGAGGGAAGAATCACATCGTATAATACCATATAATCTAAAACTGAGTAACATCCGAAGAATAAAATATCCACCTTTGTTACTCCGAATGCGACGATCTCTTCAATACACGAACAATAAAACTACGTATATCTTTCACCAAAGAAGCCCTGTATATTATAACATTGTTATCTTGTACTTTCACTCACCTACCATTGCATTCACCCTCCCATAACAATCACCCTCCCATTACAACCACCATCCCATTACATTCGCCATCCCATTACATTCGCCATCTCATTACATTCACCATCCCATCACATCACCATCCCATTACAATCACCATCCCATTTGATACCTCACATTTGTTCCATTACCCCCACCCACATTTTTATCATTCCATAGGGAATCACACACTCGACTCCCCAGACCAAACAAGTCACCAGTTTCAACTGACATGTTTCACGAATAGAAATGTGTGCATGCGCTGAGCCATGCAGTCATTAGTTTAAACAGTATTTAGTCCATGCAATTTCATAATATATACAGTTACAAATATAGGATGAATCAATAATTCATGGATCGGTTCCGACAGCAAGCGTATTTGCTTATATGAGTCGTTTCCGTGGATGATTTTTCCCCATCCCACCACGCGGCAGCAGTCAATATTAAAGGATAAGTCTTTTTTTTCTTTTTCTTTTTATTGTTGATAACAAGCTCGTCGATAAAGAGATTATATGATATGCACACGTCTTATTCCTGATGTAAGACACCCCTTATGTCGTTATCTTCTTTTTTGCATACCATACATATATAGTCTTCGCACTGGTGCGATGTCGTTTGAGGAACCATGTGCAATGTTCTGCGTTGAAAAGGCTATTCTCATTCTTGGAAAACGTAGTGAAATTTCTATGTTTTGAATCGGTGGACAAATTCCATTTAGGTATGACATATTAGCATTTAGTTAAATCTCTATATAGGAGCACTATTTCAATACTTTACTTTCCTAGTGCTCGCAAAGAATAACAATTATTTAATTATATTAGAGCACTCCCATGTTTTTTGTTCATTTTGTTATTTATTATTTCCAAGCAAAATGTAGTATACGAGCAAATACAAGCAGTCACGGAATCAATGAGTTACAACTTCTCTGGAAGTCAGCGTGGTGAGAGAGAATGTGTCTATCTTTTGGGAACCTGGAATCTCATCACGGCTGATTTCTTTGTCTCAGCGTCAGTCATCCTGATGGGTCAAGCTATGAGACAATGGACCCTTGGCCATGTGTTCTGATAATTCAGTCTGACTGACGCTTGAGACAATAGTTTCCAATAATATAATCAGCCCAATAATTCCATGTTCCCCAAATATAGAAAGATGATTACCATGCACGTGCCATAGAAAGAAAACATCAAAGTCAATTTCTGGCTGAAATACAATCTTCTTTTGGATATTTTAATAAGGAAAGATGGTGGTTCCCGAAATTACAAGATTAATGAAACGTGTTATACTCACGGCGGCCAGATGTTTAGTTATATTATTACAATATGAACGACCGGAAACTAGGGATTTTCAGAAAAATGCGGGGAATTATGTTCACAAACTTGATGCCTTACTACATTCCCGCGTTCATACGATACGTTACCACGACCTTTTTAATTATATATTATCTCAATAGTGGTTACCCCGCCAAGATCTCCTGGCAACACCCCCAGAATGAGATGATAGAACAGCTGGTATCACACGAACCACAGTAGCGATGACATAATGGGTGTGCTGGGTTACTATGGTGGTGTTTGGTGACACTTGACCGCCATTATTACTAAGCCATAGATATTCATTTGGCTCGCTGTTTTACTCGTCCAAGAGTGTCCGCCAAGCTCTACCAGCGTCGTTGTCGATCCTTACAAGGATTTCTCTGCCTGAACACATTAACCTGTCATGTCTTGCGCGCGGTTGATCTATACTCAAAACACAGTGTTGTATTTATCAAGTTCACACATGTACAAGTTAAGGAATATTCCTCTATGTCAAAATCAGTATTGTTATTACTAAGAACAAATCGCCCTTGTAATTTATCAACATATATAATTGAACCAAAAACATGCGGTCAATTGTGCCTTATTTTTATGTGGCATTTACACATGTTGTGGATTGTCACGATCGAGTAACATCCCCAGTGATCATATAATAATATCGTAAAGCAGAATATTATATCGCTGCGTGTTGAGTAGCGTTCAACCTCCGTGAGACTTAATGAGCCCAGTTAGACTTACCGGTATAAGGCAAGTAAAGTGGTGAGTAGCGATCAACCTCCGTGAGACTTAATGAGTCCAGTTAGACTTACAATGCGAGTAAAGTGGTGAGCGACATAAATAACTTATAGCAATTATGACGGCAAATTGTCACCAAGGTGTATCACAAATAAATCAACACGCATATTATGGCATCGCTGCTGATACCTGTGACACCAGTCAACCCATTACTCGAAATGTGATTGTTATGCATGTCTGGTGCGAATGTTTTTTGTTATATATTACCTCTGGCAAAAACCGTTTAAAATTTGTTGAATGAGAAGATTTTATACTTTACTGGATAAATTTGGATGTAACATATCCATGATTTACATACCGGATTCGTTACTCCTTACGGAGACCAACACATCCGTGACTCTGGAAAAACTCTATCGTGGAGCTTATTGATTATTATACATGTACATGTATTATCTTATATTATGAATCTGGTTTTTGATGGGGAAAATATCATATATTAAACGGATACGTTGCAGAAACCATCACAACCGTGCTATGGCTATCCATGTGGTCCGAGTGAGGTGTGTACCCCGAATCATCTGAGCATCTCAGGATATCAATGTAAATCGATGGGGAGTGGAGGTGAGTGATAGCATTTTTAGGGTGCGTTCCTACACTGGCAAATTTACACGGCAATAAGATGATTACCAATCAATTACCATTCAATCAAAGGTTAATTGAATCGTCTGTGGTGTTAAATATTATTGTTGCAAACTGTGTCGGATGTTAAGGTTATTTTCGTTTTGTTGCCATAATGGAATTATAGTTGAGGAAACAATGTACCGGTAGTGTTCGGACTCAGATGTGAAACTCTTCCACAATGTACTAATTGTATTATCCGTGTTTCAACCAAGTGATAGGTATACGATCATTATCATGGCGTATTGTTAGAATTTCACACCTTCCGCTCCTCTCTCATGTTCAGCTTACTCTCCATTTAATGCCAATTTATTGGTGAATTTTAGTTTGTCTATATTTTGGCCCCAGCGAAATTACAGATTCTTACAAGAAATATTGTTCGTGGATTGCACCGATTTGATTGGCCGATGGGTGTGGATCATTTATAAAATCACATATTATACCTGCACACTTTGTACGCCGATTCAATACTTTACCCTATCCCCGAAACCAAGCTGATATATACAAAAGAGATTTTCTCATATCACAAATATTTAATAATCCGTATTAAATTTAAGTTTCAGTCTTTATTTCAGGGAAGAGGAGCCCTTTCTAAGTTGAAATAACTTGTGCTCCGATCCACAATGTACTCCGACTATCTATATGTGTCTTCACCTCGTGTATTATTGATATTAGATGTAAATGTATGGGATGTTCAATACTATATGGAATTAATTAACAACAGCAATAACGACAGCAACACACACAACTACAACTGCAGCAGCAACGACAGCTGTTGAGCGTATATTTCAGATGGCGGTTGATGTCGTTAATAACATGACAAAGGGCTCGCAATTCTGAAATCTAATGCGTTAAGTCCCTAAAATAAATATCTTGATAACAATCACTTGCCGACGACTGAAACTTATTATATACCTGACTGGGAATTATAACATCCCATCGATTCGTATGGTTGGGTGAAGTGCTATACAGAATATATACCAAATGTATTGTATACACACCAGTGCGATAATTTCATTCTGGACATAAACCTGGCTACACATGTATGTAATTGTGACCCCTGGAAGTTAAGCAGGTGTGATAATATGCATATCATCCGTAGGTGAATAGCATATACGTTTCACCAATATGTGCGTTGACCAAATCCTTTTGCATATATCGAAGATATATTGTACTAAAGTAGAAAACGATGTCGCGCTAACACATCATAACTGTATATTGTGTAGGTGCCATGGCAACAACAGTAATAACCATGATGACTACAACTGCATTAGCAATAACAACAACACCCACGACTACAACTCCAGCAATAACCACCCCTGGGGCCTGTACTATAGATTTACAATTGCCGTTTTTAACATATCAAGGTTATGTGGGGTACACATAAGGTGTCGATTACCATAGACCTCCACTCTTATTCTTACAGTGAAAAGGCGACTTCTTGCAACGCCTCGTTTACATGCATGGTGACCAATAAAATAATAGGTTTACCACATGTCACTTGATTGACCAATGAAAAAAAATATTCTTCGGAGACACTCATTGATATGTTATCGCTAGTGCATGGGTAATCCGTGTTCAATTGTATTAGTGGTAATCGGTATCCTTTAAATAATCGCTCAGTGAGTACGCCGCAACCGTTCGTGCATTGTGTTATATGTCATCAATGGTTATCGTCTGTTCCAACAATTCAAGTTTTAAGATGTATTTCAATTTCTAGTTGGGTTGTCATGCAAAATCACTGGAGTATTATATTGAATACCATTCTGATCAAACCCAATCACCCATCGGTAATGAGGAGCACACGGGTATAATCTACTCTATTACAATACAGTGGTCTATTGCATTTCACGCCTCCTGTGTACCTCCCATAACCTTGTACACCTGTTCAAACACGGCAATTGTAAATCTATAGTACAGACCCCAGGTGAGTCAGGCATATGAATGTACTACCTCTAGTGTCGTTAATAACACAACGAGCTCGCATTACACAGTTTTGTTCTGAAATCTGACGGGCTAAGGTCGTAAAATAAACCTGGCTTCACGTGTATGTATGTGTGACTCCTGGAAGTTAAGCACGTGGGGTAATATACATATCATCCGTAGGCGAATTATACATGTATATGCCTTTGATTTACCCAATCCTGTTGGATATATGGAATAAATATTGTATAAATACAGAAAACGATGTCGCGCTAGCACATCGTAACTCTTCTGTATATTATGTAGGTGCCATGGCAACAACAGTAATAACCATGATGACTACAACTGCAGCAGCAATAACAACAACACCCACGACTACAACTCCAGCAATAACCACCCCGGGTGAGTCAGACATGTGAAGGTACCACATGTAGTGTCCATATGGCGTATCATGTCGTTAATGTGATGCTTTATTGTTAACTCAATCGTACTATTGTGCACAAAACCCCAGGTGAGTTAGACATGAGGTGCCATATGTATATTTCAGATGGCCTATTATGTCGTTAATAACACAACAACAAGCTCGCAACATACAATTGTGTTCTGAAATCTGACGCGTTAAGGTCATAAAATAAATACCTAGACTATTGTCAGCTCATCCTTGATATTTCGGCTGTCGTCGGATTTATTTATTTACTATGAACTTCATAATGATTTATTATTTCTTAACCTTCAGTAATGGAGAGTAAACACATCTTATATTTACTTTGCACACACAGACTATACTGTTCCACCCGATAACCGGATATCATTCATCATACCGTTCCTCTTGTCCCCGAAGTAAAGAATATGTTTCTTCTGCAAAAACGAGCGTTACCGACCATATGCAACAAAAAGTATAGAAGCCATACTAAACCACTCTTCAAAAGGGAGAATATATTGAATATATACGACCTTCACACTTATCATTCATCAGTCTTTATGCATGACTGGTATTATGACCGTCTGCCTGAATCTTTTGACATGATGTTCACAAAGCGAACTAATATAAATACAAGACGACCAAACCCCATAGCCCTAGAAACACCAAGAACTGTTTGGTGTGGAAATCTACCCCATCATGCCTTGGCAACCATATGGAACAATCTACAAGAGGAATACATTTCGGGCCAAACAAGACATTCATTTAGTAAGTGCTTAAAAGCAAACTTGGTATAAAAATATTCTGAAAATGTGAAATGTCCGGAATGCACTGTTTAAGATGCTGCAATAATATCGATTGTGCACCTATTGTAAATTGTATACGTATATTAACAAACCGCTCGCAGTCATGCAATTAATGAATCCCAGATACGTGGTATTTTCCCAAGACCTCACTCGCAAACTGCCTCCCCGGTGAACTATATACATGTAATGTGTTTTTCATATGAGAACTATGTCAATCGGTTACCCATGCAGATTATCCACTTTTATTAGAAGTAGCCTAAACGTATTTTTACTGCATCATAGCACATGGACCTGTTACCATGAACGTGGCGACAGGGCGTCTCACCCCTTAGCTCATGTTACGAATCTCTACTCCAGCTACGCCCGTAGAGATCATGCTTCACGAGTTGAAAACCCGGGATTTTTTATGTTGCGACAGGGAATTCTATAAGTTTATAACATTGTAAAAACAGTGCAGGTAATATGGTTCTTAGTTAATGTATACAAAATTATAAGCACGCGGCGTCCGATTTATAAGCGAAATAAATAGCACATGCGTCGGACACCGTGCTTATAACATATTTATATCACCCAATCAGTCCGAGAAATTTACAATCAATGCTGAGTTTCTCTTACCAATTAAATATGTGGTCAGTCTTACATACCTGGTCCGGTGAACACAAACCAATACTCCACAGTCTCCAGCTTCAGTCATCGATTCATCTGGAGTCTGGACTATATTTTTATGAATATGTGCCGAATCATGACATTTCAATTGACTTTCGTGTTAATCTTGGAGTTATCCAATGGGGTCGGTTACCGACCTCTATTTATTTTAAATATATGTTAGTTGTTGCCTGCGCTGTAAAACGGTCTGACGTTGATTACATTTGTTCATTATGTTGGTTGCGGGGGGGGCTACCAAACTTGCCACTGTTCAGGACAGTAAATGCAGGATTTCGACGACAAAACAACTGTCCATGCAACTCGTCCGAATACCCTCCCCCATGTTAATTTTTAGTATGGCGTACTCGGTATTATAAACGACTGTTTTTATTTATTTAATAACGTTTATATATCTTTGGCATGATGTATCGCCCATGTTTTCCATGTCGACCGTTCGGTAGAACAGGCGACGACTTAAAGGTCTTCACAGTAAATACAGTTCGGCCACCGGACCTCATTAGATAATTTCCATTGGTCGAGGGCTGAGTGGCGTGTTATAAATGTTCCCTAATAATGTATTTCACTGTAGGTGAAGTTCCCAATCTCCAATATATTTTATAAATGTCTAACAACATGATCTTGACGGCGTTACCATTTCTGACTATGGTGTTCTTGTTTCATTATAGTACGCAGTATATTCCAATACGACGGACCGTGACCAAATAACCTTCTCCCTCAGTAAGAAATCCGATTGGCAGTGGTAACCCAGCTTGTCAATGATTGGCTAAATAATTGTGTGCAAAATCAATCTGGTGCATGTGACGTCTTCTTGTCGTTTTTTGTGGAGGAAGCAGAGGGTTAACTTCATCATGAAATAAGGCAAATACTCTTAAAAACCACCATCCTCCGACAAGCAGCATGCACAGTTACATGTATATCTATGCACGAGGTGCATGTATTATATAGAGGATCTACAACGAGTCCCCAGTTTATAGCGGAATTTACCAAACGAGTCCAGTAAACTAGGCCAAAGGCGAGGTCCAGACCTAATTTACTGGACGAGTTTTGTAAATTCCGCAATACACTGGGGACGAGTTGATGTTCTATTTATTACCTGATCCAAAACCTTGACAAAACTTACTTAAATCAACAAATGGGACGCGATACTATATGCCTTCTTTTAGGCATGCGTTGACGATTCGCGTAACTATGAGTTGTTTTCCCGCGTAAAGAAATAGTCCCAGATAAATAAAGACTCTTTGGCGTATTTAATTATGGCGTATATTTAATGTCATAACTTTTCAAACTCTTCAGTCATTATAGTTTGTTGGAAAAATATTGGAAGCCATAGTATTTTGAGACTTATACGTACGAATTGTAAACAGGCGACAAACCGTAAATCAAAGTTCACCTGGCACTATTTCCTGTTATTAAACGAACGTTTAATATCACAGTTTATAGAATGGGTTTATTGAATGGATTAAGGGTAGGATCATGTACTAAATTGTATTGTATTTAACCCTCCCCGTTTCGTGGAGTACACGTTCGTGTTATCTGAAACCAAACTCTAGCTTCGCGTCCTATCATGGCATCGGCCAACCTCCACTTGATCTCTACTTCACTATTTGTCGACGTATTCTTCAGTTTGTGAAATGCACCCTGGATACCAACAGAAGATTCTGAATGGAGAGGTATTCTGTCTTAAGTACCATAGTACGAAGAATTCAGGTAATGCTGCGAGGTCCGGCTGTAACTCGGAGGGTGCACACCTGGTTACCATAGAATCCGGACCTATGCTGGATGCGCTGGAGGAAATGATGGTGGCTGAAGGCTACGGGACAGGTTAGCTTTATTTACAGTTTTTTTCTTCATTTATAGAGTAATGATTTTCTCAAATATGTCGAGGGGGGTGTTTGATTTGGTACATGTCAGTAATGATACGATACGATGCATAAACACCAACACAGGCAGTATTCTAACAATACAATTCAATACAATACAATTCATAATAAAAACTCAATACAATACAATTCATAATAAAAAATGTGACATAGTAGCTAAGAATCACAAATCAGTTGTAAATTATAAGTTAAACCATGCGGCAGTTATTGTTTATTTCTAGATATACTCGATTTTATCACATAATTAATCCCTAAATCTCGCCTCATATGTTTAGTAAGACACACGTGTCTTATCGGCAAGGGCTGTGACGTAAGAGCTTAGCACAATGATGTCGATGTCAATGCCTGAACTTTAGTATTATGTTAATTATAATATAATTATGATATTCGATTTCTGTTGGGCTATTTAGTGCTGACTCTGGGATAAACATGGGTAATAAGGGTAGTTGAATGTGTCTTTACTTCCTCTTTAGTTGTGATAAGCAAATCGATATTAATTTTTTAAACCCAACCGTTTCGAGATCATTTTTCATTGCTAAAATGTGATTAAGTGATAAAAAAAAATAATCTCAAATTCGTCACAATTCTATACGAAATTTATTAACCTCGTCCACTAAAGCTCGGCTCGAATACTCGGTCAATACATTTCGAATAGAGTTGCGACTCACTAAAGATCATCTCTGTATAAGATAACACATTTGGAATCAGAGAGGTCTTATGAAAGTCACTATCTTGTGAGATAATGATTTTTTTACCCATTTATTCCATATAATTTAGAGGGACAGAAATAAGTCTTTCAGATAATTTTTCAATAAATAAATAACATAATTTGGTATGTAAGTGCCTAGTGTATACGTCACATTTGTTCTCAACGCAAATAAAGCAGAGACACTGTTAAAAGCGATTGTTGAAGTTGTTGTTGTAACGGGATGTCTGGAACACATAATGCATATTTAAACTTCCCCTGTTGTCAGGTACAAAACACTGTAAACTGAAGTTGTAACACACGTGCGCTTATATCTGCATGCTATCATATTTTATGACAATAAAACAGAACTTATTTATTATTTTTAATTCATAAAAATTGTCATTGCGAAAGAAAACCTGTTAATATTCTTCAGTGTTTGATGATTTTATATTTTATTAAATTCCACGTTTTGGGTTTTCTATCAGCAACTTCTCAGAATCGATACGCAATGAGCATGATCATTTATATATATACGTACTGACTGAATAATTCCATTTGAGTCTTTGTTGAAATGTCTACTACCGTGCTAGTCCAAGTCTTCTCGTACTAAAACTAGCTAATATTTTGGGATGGAGAGATGCTAGTATTTAGTCCGAGATCGCGCGCATAGCCTTCTTATGACACGAGTTAAGCGTTAATGACCCGCTCAAATAAAACCACAATTATATGAAATAAAATATCACAATTGCGACAATAAAAGATATTTTCCGCAGAAGACATGCTATTTGATCTGAACCCCACATCAGTTGTGAATTGAAAGCGGTAATTTAATGCGAAAAGAGACATATACCGCAATGTTTACAAATTTTTTAAAGTATGCAAACTCAGTTGACCTCGCGAACTGTGTTCGGCATTTTCCGTTGAAAATATTCCGTAGATTTTCGACTGACAACGCAAATTACGATGAATTCTCCATTGTAATCGTAATTATGTGTGTCAATAAATAAAAAATAAATAGATTAATTAAACATTGAAGATATAAATGTAATACATTAAATAAATTACGGGGAATTACAACCCTCTCAAAGTTTAAAACAGTGTAAACACAACGAGCATTAGAATAAATAATATGGTGCTACATTTCCCACATTTGGTGGACTTCAGCGAAATTAAGATATATACTAAGCGAACAGAGCAATATACTGCTCTTGTTAAGCACAAAAAAAATCAAACAAAATTTGTATAAATTTTTAACCTTAAGTTTGAAAAGTCCCACTAAAACGGAAGAACTATATTTCGAAACTGTGTGATTCGGTTCACCGATTATTTTATCAACACAAAAGTCAAAATGCACATGGATGAAAATCACACGCATGGCAAGTCAGACACAAGAGTTCCAATTTGCTCCAATTTTGACAAGTTGCTTGCGAAAATTGTCAACAAAACTACCTTTCTGATCCTCCATTATGTCATTAAGTTTTTAGTGCGGGAATTGTTCTCAAAGCACATTGGAAACTGGACTTTACGGCGATCGGTTTTCGCCATTTTGTTCGGAAAACCCCGCGCTATATATAGAAACGGAAACTAGAATACTCAGAACAAACACCGGACAATGCATGCCGAAGTTCTTCGGAACCTGAGTTCGGCTTTCAGTTAAGTAAACAAACAGAAAAAACAACGATATTTGTGGCAATCAACCGGAATATTCTATGTGTATTTTAACATTAAAGTTAGATTATTATACACCATTCTGACCATAATATGTCACTCTTTCCGACGTATATAGCATCATGTATTGCTTTGTTAGGTAAATCGAGTAAAATACACCACAGATTCCCGCCACAGATCCTGTGCGTAACTCGTGTCATAAGAAGGCTATGCGCGCGATCTCGGACTAAATACTAGCATCTCTCCATCCCAAAATCTTAGCTAGTTTTAGTACGAGAAGACTTGGACTACTACCGTGCCTGACATTTGGTTATGGGTTTACCAATGGTTTAGCCATTAATGGTGGCTCACTTAGTTTTCCGATGCCGTGGTGTCTTCTTACATGTATGTCGTGTAAATACATGACCATGCCGACATTGAATTCATTCATGTAGGCGTATTACAAAAGCGCATTAGTGTCATCCGAAACACCACCGCACCCCCAAATATACAAGTCGTTATAACGACTTAGTTGCAACAACTCGTTATAACAACTTGTAAATTTTACAACAAGTCATTATAAATATAGTTTTTATATTCTACAAGTCGTTATAACGACTTCCAACACTCGTTATAATGACTTACAACTCATTATAACGACTTGCAAGTCGTTATTATCGACTTCCAGCAACTCGTTATAACGAGTTCTTGAAAGTCGTTAAAACGGCTTGTGGAAATAAAAACAATTCGTCATAGCGACTTGCAAATCTTTATAACGAGTTGTGTATTTGTATATTTGGGGTGCGGTGGTGTTTCGGATGGCCCTAATGCGCTTTAATAACGTATATATATTTCACAAATATATCAAAGATGTTGGTTGTCTCCACTGTAGATATCAGTCACATGTACAATTCAACAAAATTGCACGGGCTATTTATAAGTTATATAAATCTATCGTAAATGGGTTATCGAGTTTATACGTTATGCCAATATATCTTAAATGGGTTGCCGAGTTTAAATATATTGTAACGGTGCCCATATCGGAATGAGCAAATGGCGGATGCCACATTGTCCTGGGCCTTACACACCGGAATCAATATATTTTGCTAATGTTACAAGACAATCTGCCGTCAGAGTAGTTTTGGAACAGTCAGACTTTTTGAATGTTTATGTTATGAATTTGATGGTGCTTGATTCCCTTTGTATCGCGACGAACAGATGAAAGTTTTAATATTATTCTATATCGTGTTGTTCATACTGACTGAAGTTAGACATATATTTTAGTATTTATTTTAACTGTTCTATGCGTTTTTTACTAGAGTATGGAATATTAAGATGGTCCAATAATTATATAATGTCACTTTAAAGGCCCACTTAATTTTCGAGTCACGGATTATTTTTTTTATAGTGACTTGACATACAGTTTTAATAACAATCTATGTCATAAACACTGACTAATATACTATAATTCATCACCATTTGAAACATCTGTGTCTCAGAAGATGCCCATATATATAGAGATATAGAAAAACAGCTGAAATCATAGGAAGATTACCCCCGTTTTGGCTCCCAGAATGCAACATAATTCAAACTAAAGATGTAATTTCAATGGAAGGGAAATAACTCTATCTTTAAGACTCTACACTTTTTATTACAATCTAGATGACAAAAACACGTCGGTAACTCAACAAAAAACAACATGTTCACAGTTTATTACACCGGATATGTTGATAATATACAATGTTTTGGATCTTCCTCTTTCAAACGGTATATAATATATATGTGATCTGGGGATTCGAAAATGAATTGGGTCGTTAATATCGTGTTGCTAAACTCTAAATTTAATGTTTAAAAGTTGAGAGACTGTGATAAAATGGTAAGTTGAGACGAATAATGAGAAAGTTATGCATACATGTCCACCAGATCCAACAAAAAGAACAGAATCGAGATGGAAGAGATAATTATATGAGTGGTAAATATTACTCCTCTTTCTGACTATATTCGTTGATATGGAGGAATACCACCCTTCATTGCACACATTAGCATTATGTCATAGGACCATACAATATATATATGTGTATATCTCCAATTAATACGAATTCTTCTGACATACTGCCCGCTGAGAATAAACGACGGCCATGCTTATATTAGTGGTTTTGGGTGGACCGGGGATGATTTTAAAGGGGCGTAGGCCATATCCTTCAAACCACGTTGGCAATTTCCTTTAGTGGTTTGTATCGGGCCATGCGTGATACATGTATGCCATCTGTTATTGTCACATATTGTTCATGGTGTTTAACAAATGAATGTAGTGGGTGTTTGTGTTATTGGGGGTTACGGCGCTGCAGTCGTTAGGGGGTACATTGTGGTTTACACTAAATATGCCCCAACGACCACAGCGCCGTATCCCACAATAACACACACACCCACTACATCCATTTCTTATATTTATATAGCTTTTTGATGATTTATTCCCATAAAAAAGCTGAGTGTATTCTTATTTAATTTCACAAAATGGCCGATAATCTGAGACTAGCAGCACATTAAATCAGCCCGATATAAGATTTCCAAACTTAGCTACGATAACGTGATCGATATAAATAACTGGTTTCAGATGCAATTCGGATGAATTAACTCAGATAAGCACGCCCAATTATTCTGCTGACCCCTTTTAGTCAGATTAGGTCAACAATTTAATGTAAATCGGGTGACCTAATTGGCAGTTGACCAATCGCCAAATCGGATTTAGAGTATCGCGGACAGCCTATGTAGATACTATTCCTTAAAACTGAGGGATATAATAGGTAAGAGAAATAATTTTTGGGAAGCAGGTATAACCTATCAGATTCCGGATTATTCTCTTATTTCTTTTGAAGTCGAGCTGTGGGTGGATGGATTCGACGTATTCGGCAATGACATAATGCTCACCTGGAACAAAGAGAGTTTGCCATTCGAGCGCTGGTCGAGCAAAAGTAATGGTCAGAATGGAGGTAACCAGGACTGTTTGCGAATTGCACACGAATACGGCATGTATACAATGAAGGACACGCTGTGTGATGGATCAGGAGATGCCTTAACAAACTCACTAAACCGCTACATTTGTCAGACATAAAGGTTTTCTTTTTTTTTAAATATATTGTGTGTTTATGTCATGAGATGTGTCTGTAAGCTGTTTGGGTCTGAAGAAAAAAATTCCATACACGAACAATGCCGGAGTGTGTGTGAAAACTGTCCGGAGCATTTGTCCGGAACACCCATCTTTTCCGATTCTTGAGAACTTTTTCCTGACGAATTTTTTTTCCGAACTATTTACGAACATTGAGACTGCTCTATTGCTTAAAATTGTGTGTACGAGGGTGACTATATACAGGTACGTTGTCGCACATGTGATTGGTTTAATTTGCATTAAACAAAACCTCAAGTCCGTTCCGGTGTGCTGATAATGTGAGCCATGCCTCCACGGACTATTTTAAGTTTTGAGGGAACAATTTATAATTATCTGCATCAATATTTAGATACAACTTAAGTTACCTGAGTATATAAAAGTTAATTGTTCATAAAATGATGGGTATGTGGTTTGATCGTGCGGATTATATGCCCCCTACATGTGTCAGCAATAACATTTCTCTGGAAAATTGGATCGATCTGCTTGTTCTGTATTATTCTGAATTATCAACTAATTTTCGCTATAAACAATACATATTTTTTGGCGTTTGTCATTCAAATATTGGTCGACCAGGGGCGACCAGAGTGGAGGTAATAAGAACTGTAAGAATTGCATGTATGAAATGAAGAACACGGTATGTAAATTATCAGGATATGCCTCACAATACTCACTAAACGGCTACTTTGTCAGAAACATCTTATGAAAATGTATCTGATGATGTATATGAAATAAACAAATCGGGTAAGCTGTTTTGGGTCTGTATAATAAAAACCCATAAACATTGCCTGAGTGGGTATGAATAGAGTCCGGATCACGAACACCATTTTTTTCCGATTCCTGACGGATGCTTTTTCGACATACATGTATTTGCGATCAATGAGATCGTTCAATATATTATTTAACATTCTTTGTACGAGGGTGAATATATGCACGTACATTCTCATAATTCCCTTAGTTTGTATTAAACAAAACCGAAGCATCAAGTCCGTTCCGGTGTGTTCGTAATTGAGCCATGCCATCACGAACTATACAATCAGTTTTGAAAGGAAAATTTATAATTAGCTGCATCAATATCGCCAATCTATGAATTTCGGAACAGCAGATTATCACAACCGTACCGCTAACTCTCGGTGTCCAAGAACCAATATAATTAAACAAGACTGGTGCTAACATTTGCAAAGGAATGAAACTATAGCAACAGCCGAATTGTACAATGTATCACGAACACACGCACAGCAATCATTTTTGCGCGATCACTTGGCAATAGCCAATCAAAACGATGAATTAAGAAGGTCACTAGCCAATCAAAACGATAAATTTATAAGGCTACATGTACTTGAGGAACCAACAATGAGAAGACGTTTTCAACTTCATGTATGGTTCTGTTCGGAAACAAGCTTTTGTCGCAGGGTTTTATTTCTATCTTCTACTTAAAGGTACTCAATCCGATCAGATGCTCCTAAATTACTATTTCTTTGGCTTCGGGGGTAAAAAAAAATTATTCGAGTCGAGGAACCCACCCATCAAAGCTCAGACTGATTAGATATCGATGTTTGAAGTTTACGATTTCTATTGTTTGTGGGACAGAACTTGCAGATAAAGATGGCTAACTCTAAAATCAAGTCGTAATAATAACCACTTGATTTTAGAGTTATCCATCTTTATCTGCAAGACCATCCGTTTGACCGGCAAGTTCTGTCCCACAAACAATAGAAATCGTAAACTTCAAACATCGATATCTAATCACTCTGAGCTTTGATCGGTGGGTTCCTCGACTCGAATCAAATATTTTTTACCCCGAAGCCAAAGAAATAGTAAATTAGGAGCGTCTGATAGGATTGAGTACCTTTAATGTGGTTGTTCTCCTGCGAATGGCGGATTAAATGATAATAAATAACTCTTGTTTCGAATAAGATTTTGAGTTATAACCGAACAGTTTGAAGACTCATCTACTATAATGCGCGTAATTTGTCTTCAAACTTTTTGGTTATAACGACAGCAACCTTAATCGAAATGAGAGTTATTTCTTAGAACATATGTGATTTTATTCCACACCCATTGACGTGAGGCACATGTATTCAACGGAATCCCAGCCATTGAATACATATTAGTGTATACCTCTAGTGGAATACAAGCCGGAAGTATTCTTGTTGACGTTGTCGCCAAGAAAGATGACGTACATTACGTCGATCATCCGCTTCCGGTGACCCCCCCCCCCCCCCCCCATAATTACTGGTTATTTGTCAGACTTAAATCAAAATAAAGGTATATATAGTAACAATGGAGGTGACAGTCATGGAGTTAACTTATCTGACTGAACGGTGTAGAATAAATACAGAACACAACTTACATCATAATCTCGAATCTTTTATCGAACTCGTTGCGGACGGCGCAAAGTTATATTTCGCTCGAGCTACGCTCTCGCGAAATATATCCTTGCGCCATCCGCAACTCATTCGATAAAAGATTCTCGATTAAGATGCGCGTTGTGTTCTGTCTATGTATATAAGTTATGTACAATTGTGATTGAGGCACAAGTTATAACAACTTAGCATAGCTATGTTACAAAACAGCATGCGGGTAACACGTGGAATATGTTTGTTTACAAAACTATGGGCATCACCATATATGGAAGTTGAAAACAACACTCGCGCGTCATACAAACCGTGGTGGTGGGGGTGGTGATGGTGGTGGTGGTGGTTTTGGTTAAAAAATAGTGGCGAAGTAAATCGTTACCATGTTTATGTTATTTAATAATGTCTCGGCCAATGCGAATGATTAGTCACGATAGCACATGATAAAGAAGTTAATTAATAATAAATTGGTATAAATATTGTTATGGAGGACCGATTTCGTCTTCATGCTAATTCTATTTATAAATGCATATTGTGGCATTATTAAATAAAATAAGCTGGCACAAAGGGTTACAAAAAGAATGTTATCTTGAGACAGGTCATTTGTTGTAATACTGTCAATAGTTCAATGTGGCTGTGGACAGGGGCGCGCGATCCCGTATTGTCGCCAGTGGATTTGGCACTGTCGAATCCAACAAAAAGAGCTATATATATAGAACACACACGTAGTATTTCTGAATACCAAATTTACACCACGAGTGGGATTGATGACTTACCACATGCACGAGCTATAGCGAGTGTGGTAAATCATCAATCCCACGAGTTTATCTGTTTATACATTGATCATATAAAGATCAGATAAAGTTAGAACTTAAAACATCCAAGAAATTGTCAACACTTTAACCCTCCGTGGACCCCGCGGCAATTCAGTACATTAGTACTGTTATCGGCGAAGGCATCAAGCTCACATAATCTGAAAGCAGTTTGAACATTTTCAATTGTGCCTTTGTTGAACCTCAGCAATCGTTAACATTTAAGCCTACGTAAAATATTTTCACCAGTGTAACCCATACCAGATAACGCACGTTATGTGAAACTTGTGAAGTTTATAGGAATCACTAAACTAAATGGTTTCCCATATACGACAGTGTTAACGCTTCAGACAAATCCATTGAATTGAAGTCAATGGGGCCACTCCAGTGATGTTTATCCAGCTAGATTGACCCCAAGTGATCATGCAAAATGCAAGATAAACCAAAGGTCATGTGTTTACTTTTTAAAATAAATTCACAAGTCTGTGACAGAGCTATCCCGCTTACCTGGAAAACCTCAGATCTACGGCAGTTAGTTAATTAACTCACCATTTTAAATTATTTAGATGTATCACGTACAAATCAAATAAACAAGATTTCATCCTTTAACAACGTGTCAGATGTATCAGGTGACGGCCATTCTTCAGTTACCTTCCCTGCAGCATTCCGAGCTGTACTCTGGAACACATTTAGCTCCCTGATTCCAAAAGATCGACCGAGAAGACACCGAGGACAACGAATAGAGTTGCCCCGCATTGATGATCGTTACTTCTGGGATACGCCGCGCCGTCTAGCTCCCTTCATAAAGTTCCTCACAACCATCACACTATACATTTAGTGGAGTTCGATCAGGGGTGTATGGCAGGTAAAGAGTTTATAACACTGTCCAGTTTGTTTTGGTAGTTCAAATTGGGTCAACTATATTTTACAGTGAAGAAAAAAACATGGCGGCAGAGGATCGTCTTCCGAATCGAATTTGGGCATGTGAAAATGTAGTGAAATGGCTGGGAACTATCTGGTTGTCAGCCTTATCTATCTAATTTAAAGGTTTAACGGGATTAAGTGAACCAGATATCGACTATAGTAGCCCGATAGGGCTAACGTAGACAGACCGTTCTTCCTGGCACAGTGCTCACTGTTGTAAGAGAGGAAACTCTAAATTTATTGACTGTTGAAATTATGTTTGTTACGCCACACCGTGGTGTTGCTTGGTACGCAGATTTTCATATTCTGTGGTCGATCGATAATCCACTGGGCGACTGTATTATTATGGTTATTTCGTACTGAGTATAAATCGTCACGATAGTACAACAAAGATTAGCACATGTGTTTACGTCACCGGTGTACTTGTGGGGGCATGTTTCTATTATGAAGGTTCGCTATCCCGAAGGTCCGCTATTCCGGAGGTTCTCTATTCAGAAGGTTTTTGTTATTTTTAGGTTATTTCTATATTCTAAAGTATTGAGACTAATTTGAGAGGGTTCATTACCACAAAGATTCTTTTTACGGAGTGTGCGCTCACATCCGAACTGATCCTGCGCGCATACCGATACAGATACAGGAGGAAATAACTTAACTTAGAACATTAAATGTGATTTTGTTTTGTTTTCGCGGGTTTTCTTGAGATTTAATGTCATTACGTGGGCCCATACTTTTGAATTATTGGCATATAATATGAATGTTGTGGTATATTGTGGACCCTCCCGCATTGGGACATGACACAATGACACAGGTACAGTTGACTTAAGTGATGTTCTGTGTGGGCTCCAATTTGGAGTTCAATATTTTAAGGGCCAAATTTAGGATTTTATGGGCCCATACCTTTGAACTCTGGGCATATAATATGAATATTGGGGGCATGTCTCTATTCCGAAGGTTCACTATCCAGAATGTCCACTATTCCGAAATTTCTCTGAATGTTCGCTATTCCGAAGGTTCACCAATCAGAAGGTTCGTTATTCCGAAGGTTCTGTATTCCGAAGGTTTTTTTTATTTTAAGGTTAATTCTATATTCTAAAGTATTGGGAGGGTTCATTATCACGAAGATTCTTTTTATGAAGGAAATAACTTAAAACATTAAATGTGATTTTGTTTTGTTTTCGCGGGTTTTCTTGAGTTTAATGTCATTACGTATGACTTTATTTCTCATTAAATATTCACGCCAAGCAGCCCACACAATTGCTATGTTTCCATGCGATTTAATGTCATTACGTGTGACCTAATATCTCAATAATCTGAGGCAAGAGTACGCCTGCTAAAGGCGAATTATAACAGTTGGGCTGTAACGCTCAATGAATACTGGGAACTATAACAAACTGCGCAGCAGAATATCGCTGATTAAACGAGTATGAGATGAGCCTAACTGCAATTGTGACTTTGTTTAAAGGCCCACTTAATTTTCGAGTCATTCATTTTTGTTATAGTATATACGGTTTTAATAACAATTTATGCCATAACATTTGAATAAATTACTATAATTCATCACCATTTGAAACGCAGAATCCTTCTATCTCTTAGTTTGAAACACCTTTAAAATACCGCGACAAGTCGTGCGTCGTATATCTAGCAATTAGCAACTAACATGTCCTCTTCGGCTTTCCATAGATTTCAACGTAATTTGATACTTATGGGTATTTGTGTCCGGGAAGTGTTTTGGACGGGTCAAATCGTGAGCCCGACCTGACCTTGACCTTTAAAACTGTCAATGCAAGGTCAATTTGGGTAAAACGGACAAATTTCGGCGAAATTTGATACCTAGTGATACTTTGGTCCGGGGAGTGTTTTGAACGGGTCAAATCGTGACATCGGCGTGACCTTGACCTTCAATGTGGTCAATCAAAGGTCAAATCGGGTAAAACGGATGGATTTCGACGAAATTTGATACCTATGGGTACTTTTGTCGGGGGAGTGTTTTGGACGGGTCAAATCATGACTCCGACCTTACCTTGACCTTCAAAATTGTTAATTAAAGGTCAAGTGGGGTAAAACGGACGGATTTCGACGAAGTTTGATACCTAGTGGTACTTTTCTCCGGGTGGGGGTGTTTTGGACGGGTCAAATCATGACCCTGACCTGAACTTGACTTTCGAAATAGTCAATTGAAGGTCAAATCGCGTCTTTCGCCGGAAATCAGATGGGAAACATCCCGGACGAAGTCGGGCCCATCAGCTTGTGTAATAAAGAAGACAGTTTGAAGAAAGTAATGTATAACACGAGAAACGGGAAAACTTGAAATATAGAAGTATGCAAATTTCCCACATAAAATTTGAAAGCTAGTTTATAGAATAATTGTATTATAATTTATATTTATGGCTAATAATATGATCTTGGTGGCGTTACCATTTCTGACTATGGTTTTCTTGTTTGAAGATGTGTATGTGTTTATTTTTAATATACTCAGTAAATAATGGGGACATGACAATCTGCGGGATGGGATGGGATATGGGACAAAACGACAATCTGCGGGACAGAATTTCAAATTGCGTGGGACGGCCGATATCTCGAGGAATACAGGGCGTAGGGGGCTCATTTTGGTGTCTAAAGAAAGGCACACGTTCGCCCTATCCAAACATATTAACCCCGCCACTAACCAAACACCACAAGTTGCATTATTTGATCGACAACTGACCTAACATGGGGTGGAATTTGGGATAGCATGACAATCTGCGGGACAGGATTTTCAAATTGCGTGGGACGGCCGATAGCTCGAGGAATACAGCGCATAGAGGGCTACTTTTGGTGTCTAACGAAAGGACCACATTCGCCCTATCCACACATATTAACCCCGCCACTGACCGGACACAGGAAGTTACATTATCCGATCGACAACTGACCTAACATAAAATGCCACAAACACGAAAAACTGCGTTCGACATTAATGTTTAGAATTTAGATTTCTCGATGAATACACTAGCAAACAACAAGTTTTAGGTATCAAATAACGCAGTGGAGTACTGTGCATTCGTTTTTAGATACAATATGGCTGTTTTAGTGCGAATATTGTAATGGCGAACACGCAAACACGCTCCGATAAAACAGCTAAAAATAGACTCGATGTTTACAATTACAGGATCGATTTCAGCCGGTATATTCAATATAATGGGGCGTATAGTATATCAAAATGTAGAATTAGACAAAGGGAATGCATTTTTTTCCAAATGGGCGCACCAGGCGGTGAAATTGTTGCAGAAATTCGCTCCAAGATATTCTCACTTATTTTTATTTCAGTTGTGACTAAAAGCCCAGATGCCGGAGCCCAGCGACTAAATGCCAAGTTACAAAATAGATCAACTGGTTTGAACGAATGAATATGTCAATGGTAAGACTATTCAAAAGAATATTCAAATCAAATAGTGTTTATAGACTTAAAAACTTATGTGTCCGCCATTCATATGCGGTGGAGGTTCTCATATTATCTGCCAGTCATACGCGGGGGAGGTTCTCATATGAACATATTATCTGCCGGTCATATGCGGTGGAGGTTCATATTATCCGCCGGTCATACGCGAGGGAAGTTCTCATATTATCCTCCGGTCATACGCGGGGGAGGTTCTGATATGAACATATTATCTGCCGGTCATACGCGGTGGAGGTTCATATTATCCACTGGTCATACGCGAGGGAGGTTCTCATATTATCCTCTGGTCATACGTTGGGGAGGTTCTCATATGAACATATTATCCGCCGTCATATCCTCCCTCGGGTGTGACCGGGGGATAATATGAGAACCTCCCTCGCATATGACCGGCAGATAATATGAACCTCCACCGCGTATGACCAGTGGATAATATGAACCTCCACCGCGTATGACCGGCAGATAATATGTTTATATGAGAACCTCCACCGCGTATGACCGAAGGATAATATGTTCATATGAGAACCTCCACTGCGTATGACAGGCGGATAATATGTTCATATGAGAACCTCCCCTACGTATGACCGGTGGATAATATGAACCTCCACCGTGTATGACCGGCAGATAATATGTTCATATCAGAACGTCCCCCACCTATGACCGAAGGATAATATGAGAACTTCCCTCGCGTATGACCGGCGGATAATATGAACCTCCACCGCGTATGACCGGCGGATAATATGTTCGTATGAGAACCTCCACCGCGTATGACCAGCGGATAATATGTTCATATGAGAACCTCCACTGCGTATGACCGGCTGATAATATGTTCATATGAGAACCTCCCCTACGTATGACCGGTGGATAATATGAACCTCCACCGTGTATGACCGGCGGATAATATGTTCATATCAGAACCTCCCCCACATATGACCGAAGGATAATATGAGAACCTCCCTCGCGTATGACCGTTGGATAATATGAGAACCTCCCTCGCGCATGACCGGCGGATAATATGAACCTCCACTGTGTATGACCGGCAGATAATATGTTCATATCAGAAGCTCCCCCACATATGATCGGAGGATAATATGAGAACTTCCCTCGCGTATGACCGGCGGATATTATGAACCTCCACCGCGTATGACTGGTGGATAATATGTTCATATAAGAACCTCCACCGCGTATGACCGGTGGATAATATGAACCTCCACCGCGTATGACTGGCGAATAATATGTTCATATCAGAACCTCCCCCACGTATGACCGGAGGATAATATGAGAACCTCCCTCGCGTATAACCGGTGGATAATATGAGAACCTCCCTCAAATATGAGAACCTCCCTCGTGTATAACCGGTGGATAATATGAGAACCTCCCTCGCGTATGACCGGCGGTTAATATGTTCATATGAGAACCTCCCCATCGTATGACCGGAGGATAATATGATAACCTCCCTCGCGTATGACCGGCGGATAATATGAACCTCCACCGTGTATGACCGGCAGATAATATGTTCATATGAGAACCTCCCCTATGTATGACCGGAGGCTAATATGAGAACCTCCCTCACGTATGACCGGTGGATAATATGAGAACCTCCCTCGCGTATGACCGGCGGATAATATGTTCATATGAGAACCTCCACCGCGTATGACCGGCGGATAATATGTTCATATGAGAACCTCCCCTATGTATGACCGGTGGATAATATGAACCTCCACCGTGTATGACCGGCGGATAATATATTCATATCAGAACCTCCCCCACATATGACCGAAGGATAATATGAGAACTTCCCTCGCGTATGACCGGTGGATAATATGAACCTCCACCGTGTATGACCGGCAGATAATATGTTCATATGAGAACCTCCCCCGCGTATTACTGGCAGATAATATGAAAACTTCACCGCATATATGAATGGCGGACACATAAGTTTTTAAGTCTGTAAACACTATTTGATTTGAATATTCTTTTGAATAGTCTTACCATTGACATATTCATTCGTTCAAACCAGTTGATCTATTTTGTAACTTGGCTTTTAGTCGCTGGGCTCCGGCATTTGGGCTTTTAGTCACAACTGAAATAACAATAAGTGCGAATATCTTGGAGCGAATTTCTGCAACAATTTCACCGCCTGGTGGACCCATTTGGAAAAAAATACATTCCCTGTGTCTAATTCTACATTTTGATATACTATACGCCCCATTATATTGAATATACCGGCTGAAATCGATCCTGTAATTGTAAACATCGAGTCTATTTTTAGCTGTTTTATCGGAGCGTGTTTGCGTGTTCGCCATTACAATATTCGCACTAAAACAGCCATATTGTAGCTAAAAACGAATGCACAGTATTCCACTGCGTTATTTGATACCTAAAACTTGTTGTTTGCTAGTGTATTCATCGAGAAATCTAAATTCTAAACATTAATGTCGAACGCAGTTTTTCGTGTTTGTGGCATTTTATGTTAGGTCAGTTGTCGACCGGATAATGTAACTTCCGGTGTCCGGTCAGTGGCGGGGTTAATATGTGTGGATAGGGCGAATGTGGGCCTTTCGTTAGACACCAAAAGTAGCCCTCTATGCGCTGTATTCCTCGAGCTATCGGCCGTCCCACGCAATTTGAAAATCCTGTCCCGCAGATTGTCATGCTATCCCAAATTCCACCCCATGTTAGGTCAGTTGTCGATCAAATAATGCAACTTCTGGTGTTTGGTTAGTGGCGGAGTTAATATGTTTGGATAGGGCGAACGTGTGCCTTTCTTTAGACACCAAAATGAGCCCCCCTACGCCCTGTATTCCTCGAGATATCGGCCGTCCCACGCAATTTGAAATTCTGTCCCGCAGATTGTCGTTTTGTCCCATATCCCATCCCATCCCGCAGATTGTCATGTCCCAAATAATGAGTCCGTGTCTTTCAAAAGAAATGTTAGTTAATTTTATTTAAGTTTATGTTGAAAGATAATTATAGAACAGTTTAGAGTGACCCCCCTTATACCAGATGCATGCTGTCTGTGAAAGACCGATCGGGCTATTATAGATCGATAGATGGTTCAACCAGACCTGTTTAAGATGTCTGCTTTATAATGTTTACTTTAATTCCACACAAATTAAGAAATTTGGCCGATTATTTCAGACGTTCAGACAAATTTTACTCCACGTGCAGGGAACAGTTCAGGGATATCCTAATTAAATACAAAACCATACAAAACGAGCGAGGTTCTATACTAATAAAATTAATATAATGTGGAGTGTTTCATCTTACGCTATGCAAGGGAGTTCAGGCAACTAATCGCATGGTCTCGGAGAACCTCGATCGGACTTTTGTACTTAATTCGTGGTTTAATACCTCAATTTCAAGATTGTCGGACCTGGGGAGAAGCATAATATCTCAACTAGGTACCCCATAATTACAGTACAAGTTCCTCACTCCTCGAAATTAGACACGACAATAAGCAATGCCGTGGGAAACGTGGCAACATTTGGAGTATAACATGCCACACCATTACCTGGACATGTAACCTGCAGTTCCGGGAAGGTACCACATGGTACCTGGGCATGTTCTCAACATAGTACCTGGATATTTTGTACTTCAGAGTACCCGGACAGGTATTCTACATAGTATCTGGATATTTTGGTACAACAAAGTACCTGGATGGGTACAACAGAATACCTGAATATTTGGTACTACATAGTACCTGGATAAGTACAACAGAATACCTGGATATTTGGTACTACAGGGTACCTGGACATGTACTCTAGAGTAACTGGACATGTACTCTAGAGTAACTGGACAGGTATTCCAGAGTACCTAGGCAGGTACAACACAGTACATGGATAGGTAAAACAGAGTACCTGGATATTTAATACTCCAGAGAGTACCAAGACAGGTACTCCATAGTACCAACATTTTACTAGTCCACACGGGACAATTTTAGTAGCTACATGTATGTACCTGTGATTCTAAAAGTTTGCATGTGGAGTAAATTTTGTCTGAATGTCTGAAATAATCGGCAAAATTTCTGAATTTGTGTGTAATTAAAGTATTTTAAACCTTTAAATTAGTCAGACAAGTCTGACAACCAATTGGTCCCCAGACATTTCACCAAATAATCGCATGAATAAATTCGATTTGGAAGACGATCCTATACCACCATGTTCTTCACTATAAAATATATAGGCTGCGCACCACTCTATCTATGTACAGCGAAGCGGTTTTTAAAGTGGCACGCATTTTATGTTATATTTTACTCGTTTTAATGACACGGCGCTGTGCACCAAAGATTTAAATGTTATTGGCATAAACACCTACTCTGAGTGCTGTCGCAGATATTTGAACCACATTTCCATAAATAAAATGATGAGTGCATGCCACGTCGTTTTAAGGACCAAGCTCGATGTAGTAAAATTCGGCTCCACAATTTTACTAACTACCGGCAAGGTTCCATTGTTTTTAGAAACAAAGCTAGGTTAAATTCCCAATTGATGGACAATAAATTGTTTTGAAATAACACATGCAAATGTACATTGGTAAAATTGATATTACACAATGATTAAAAAGCTCACTAAATTATGACAATTATTCAGGTTGGTTGATCATTGTTGAATACTGCTTTGATTCATTCAATACTTCAAATATGGTATTTCATCTGTAGCAATAACATACAGATGATGATGACGATGACGATGTTGGCGATTACGACGATAATGGTGACAATGACATGCAACCGCGATAACGATGATGGCAACGGGACGACGATAGCGACGAAACGATGACAACTATGACGATGATGAGGATGATTATGATGTTGTTGACGTCGTTGATGATGACGATACCGATGATAATGATAACGATGATGACGATGGCGACGACGAGGACGATGATGATGATGATGATGATGATGACAAAGATAATGACAATATGCATGCTGATGTTGAAACACGACGATGGCGGCGATAAGGATGATGATGATGATGGCAATAAAGATGATGATGATTACGACGAAGACGACGACAACGATGATGATGATGATGTTGATGATGATGATGATTATTATTATTAGATGATGATGATGATGATGATGATGATGATGATGATGATGATGATGATGATGGTGATGATGATGATGATGATGATGATGATGATGATGATGATGATGATGATGATGATGATGATGATGATGATGATGATGGTGATGATGATGATGATGATGATGATGATGATGATGATGATGATGATGATGATGATGACGAAGCTATCACTCAAATGTATGAAAAAGTAAAACATTTGAATTGGCATACTTATTTTTGGTATGAAAGTGTCCAGTCACAGTGACAGGCGTGAAATTGTCCAGCCACTCACATGTGCGCTTCATGTCTTGGTTCATTCTTGATTCATCACATCCGTATAGCTGTGCATGTATCACAACACTGTACGTAACAGTCACATATAGTTGGATTGAAAGATTCAAGACAGTTATAACAAACCCCGTAATAATTGGTCGATGACTTGACACGGTTCTCATAGTGACACATGTTCGATAACAACACGATGCATCGGCCCATGAATACGGATGTGCTCTAAATAATCGACCCTGCTTAATGAGTTTGACCATCAGTATTACCGCGACCGCGGTCATGCGATCAACCGCGATCAATTATACCGCGGCCTATCGTGCAGGTACCACCTCGCGATCGTTTAGTTAGTCAAACATATTTAGATAAATATATATAGTTAAACATATAAGACAATATGGATTAGGGCACACGTGCTGGCCACTTAGGCTTGCCCCGCTCCGACATATAACACAAATTCAATACGCGGCAATAAATGACAGTGGACAACCATAAAATGTGCATATGAGAACAAAAAGAACAAAAGTGCTCGCTTCGGCAACGTCAGTATTTCTATAAAACTTTTGACTACTTGTGTGCATGTTATACCAGAAAGAAACAGATGTGCAAAACGTTTGAAAAGAAAGGAATCTATTTAAAGACAAATTTAAAAGTCCAGAATATTCGAAAGTTTATAAAGTAACCTTTCTCTGTTCCGACTTCTGGTATATTTTGTTCTGGAAAACAAAAACGTCTTGGAGGCTGTAACAGAGAACAAACACTGATTTAAAGATGTTCGTAAAACCAAACCAAAGCAAAAAAATACCAATATACAACTAAGAAGGGTGAAATGGCGCTGGAACCAAAAAACCACATCGCACGGTTTGCGACGAGCACAATTTCGTAATGGTCAGCTCAATATTTAACAAAAGCGGTTTGTTTTGGAAATGAATTTTTGGTCAGCTAGGAATATGAATTCGTTTTCGGCATCACTCGGGTTGACCTTAAATGGTCTAGTGTGGAAAGCATATCAGTCTGAACATAGGTTCGAATTATGACACAGAACGGATCTACAAAATTACATATAGTCATCTCCATGATACAACGTATTTATATAATGGTATGGTTTATTTAATCCTAATTAATGCCATCGGAGATATAATAAATAAGCTTTGGTGGTCGGTGGTGATAAAAGTTACGGATACGGGTTAATCTTTAGTCACTGCATGATAAAGAATACACAACTAATCAGCCAAATTCTCCGAAAATATCTTAAATGGTTGGTTACTTTTTAATCCGATGTACTTGCATGGACGAATACAGATCAACTATGTTGACGTCACTGACGACTGACTATTCACTCTTAAATTTGATCGGATTTTGACACCATATTGGCCAAAGTTCCCAAAGTCAATACAATACAATACAATGTTCCGCAGACCAGATCAAAAGACACAGGCATCGGGAAAATCCATAAAAGCATCCATCGCTGAAAACGGACAAAAACTTCAAAATCGAGAAAGCACTTTATTATTTATCGCTTTTGTATGTACATGTATATGTAACGAGTATAGGTAAGTGTCTGTCCAGGTAACATGATTGCCAGGGTAAGCGAATACCACACCTAGCACCCTATAAGGGCATAAACCAAGTCAGAGTAATGCGCTGGCAGGTTGACCAAAATGCCCTTTACTTATAGTCCAAAGGTTTCAGTAAAACGAAATAAGGGCTTAAAGCACAACGTCATATTAATTGACCCATATTATCTTGGTGGTGCAAACATGTATGGGCGACAAGAACACGAGGAGGATGTTTGCTAAGCATATGAAAGAAGGGGGTGTATAATATTATCATGATCCAAATCTAGTTCAGCTGCTGGTGCCTCAGGTTCTTGACATAATATTGATGCGGAGAGCAAGGTCCTGGAGCGGTTTTCAAGGATTTTAAAAAGAAATTTTGAACGTACAGGCCAAATGAATATTTGCGACCCGCCATATCAAATCCAGTCGGAAGTCGGGATTTTATTACTCTGTGCCAAAGTTCCCAAAGCCATTGTTCCGCAGACCAGAACAAAAGACACAGGCATCGGGAAAATCCATAAAAGCATCCATCGCTGAAAACGGACAAAAACTTCAAAATCGAGAAAGCATATATAAGAGAATGCATTGGCCTAACAATTTTTTACAATTTTAATAATTTTGTCTTGTATTCTTTAACAATTTTATAATTTCACCCATACAGAGCCCCAGACAAACATGAGCAGACGACACTCTTCTATATGCTTCTATATATGTGTGGGGCTCCCTGCAGGGTAATGGATGTTTTTTATTTTATGTCCTAAAAATTGTAAGAATCATTTATTTAAAAAACATGATAAAAAATTGTTAGGCCAATGCATTCTCTTATATATGCGAGGCGACCTATGGTCGACTCGCATATATAAGAGAATGCATTGGCACAGGGTAAAAAAAATGCCGACTTACGACTGGATTTGATATGGCGGGTCACATTTAATAAACCAGAAAACTCTATTTTTTTAATTTAAGTATAAAATGTAAAACTTTTAACTTTTTTAATTTAAAGACACGAGAAGTAAGACTAAAACAGAAACAATTATTAAAAAGCCAAAAACAAAAAGATATTTGAAATCGATAGTTTTATCATCAGTTGCAAGTCGCTGAACCGTGACATACTAAGCGCGTGTACACTAATGTTTTCGGCCTTTACATAAATTTTAAGCTGAAAAGGTTATTTGTTATTTACCATTTTTGTTAGAGATGCATTATCTGATTAAACACCCCTAAATTACTATTTCTTTGGCTTCGGAGAAAACAAATATTTTATTCGAGTCGAGGGACCGACTCATCAAAATTCAGAGTGATCAGATATCGATTTTTGAAATCTGTTATTTCTCGAGATGTGTACTTTTTTCCGCCTGGAAAACCGATCAAATTGTGGATGAAGGTGGATAACTCTAAAATCAAGTGGTAAAGCGGCCTAATTTCGTGATAATCAAGTGATAATACGACAATATGTTGATAAATAACACGTGTTTGGGAAATTTTATAGCATAGTTGACAATGATAGTTGACAGTGGTTAGCATTATATTGTCATAATTAATCGATTCTGATAACTAAACCGTATTTTGAAGAAATGTTGGTGGTGTTGTTTCTGTTGTTGTAACTTGGTGATATGGGGTCCGTCTGATCGGTTGTATACCTTTAAGCGAAAGCATGGACGCTCTTTTAGACTATCGTTAGAATTTTTGCGACCCTAACACAAAAATCAAGACGTGTTAAAACGTTCTCTTATGGAAGTCGATATCGAGTCATCAAAACATAAAACATGCACGTGGTTTCCATCAGAACAGCGTAACACTGCACATATATATGTTGTAGTGCGCGAAATTTCGTTTTGCAATTTCGCTTAGGTTGTTTCGCGTAGTCCGGAATATGCCGGGAAGTGCTGGGAACACCGGAAAATATAGCGAAAAGCTAAGTTAAAACAATGAAAAAATGAAACTATTCCGATAGTCGGGGAAAAGATCGTTAAATGATAATGGTGTTTTGATGAGAAAACCTCTTGTCATGAAACAAGAGTATAGTTATCATACCGGTGAGCTAAAACCAACCGTTTAGCACATCCGCCTCCTCAAAGGGACGGAAGTTTGTCACTCAGAGCTTAATTAAGTTTGTTTACGCAGTCACGAAGATCAAAAAGATGCCAGTTAGTATTTACTATCGATAAAAATGCAGTTGGTCCATTAGCTGTGACGATGAATAGCGGATGTTTATTGTTTAATGAGTCGCAATTCTATACTAAATTTATTAACCGAGTGCACTAAATTCGATTCGAGCCGAGCTTTAGCGAGGCCCGAATCGAATTTAGTGGACGAGGTTAATAAATTTCGTATAGAATTGTGACGAATTTGAGATTCTTTTTATCACATAATCACATTTTAGCAAGGCCACATTTTAGCAAGGAAAAACGATCTCGAATCGACTGGGGTTAAAAAAAATCAATATTGATTTCCTTATCACAACCAAAGAGAAAGTAAAGACACCTTCAAGAAAAAAGTTTCATTTTAAATGTGTCTTTTCATGTTGACAAACATTTTCAACCACACCTATCACCCACGTTTAACTCAGTCAACACTAAATAACCAAACACAAATTAAATATCATAATTATATTCTATAATTAACATGATTATAAAAGTGATGGATGTCATTGCGCTAAGCTCTTACGTCACCGCTAGTGCCGATAATACACGTGTGGTTTAATAAAACAAATATGAGGCCGGGTTTAGGGGCTATAATTGTGTGATAAATACTGCTTATGGCCGTATATTAGCTGTTTCAATAATAAATTTCCATCAACAAAATGTTCCAATATAACCAATAACAAGTATATCGAAGAACACACCGACAAAATACATGTATTCTTTGCAATGACAATACACGGGAATCCGGAAATCAAAAGTTGTTATCCTCACAAAGATGATTATTTATTTTGTGCATAATAATGAGCAGTCTTTGTTCAAGTACTGAGCTTTTAATTATATGAGTATCACTGTCGGATACCCGTTTAGGTTCGGACATTCCAAGATGGCGGCGCCCACTAAAGCAGATAAACGGTAAGTGTATATATTGTCTCCAAGCAGCAATCAACGACATCTTTCGGTGATACACCTTGAAACAGTTATGTAGGAATTTGTATGCCCAACACATACGTAGCACGCTTTTCGCATGACAGGCATGTGAATTGTTGTATTTGGCGTGTCAAGTCGTCATAATTTTTCGAAATTTTATCGAGGCGGCGAAATGTTCGATTTTTCGCATTTTTCTGGCCCTGGGCTCATGCATCCGCAAATTTATGTATTGTTGTGGGTAGATTAGGTCACCACACATCTTCGGAATGCAAAACCGGCGATATTTTTATTGTCTAACTCCGAAAAACGACCTTTGAAAATTTCAAAATGTTCAGGTTCGGATTCGCAACATTCGCGATGATTTTGTTCAGGTTCAGACACAATTTTCGTTCAGGTTCGGACAAATTTGGTTCAGGTTCGGACGCATCAAAAACTTCGCATAAAAACGACACGCCGAGGTACAGTCGCGTTCTTATTGCGTATTTGTGCATTTGGTTATCTTCCATTCGTAAAAGAAACGATAAATGGGGAACACGAGGCATGGTTTTAGCCCACTCGTGAATAATTTGGGCGGACTTTCTTATTTTATGCGTGTGAGATGTATGCGATCACATGATTCCCCTCCACACCCACATACGGTGCCACGAAGGTCGCCGCACGTAGATGAGCAGATAACTGTCCATAATATAAGTTACACGGCTTTTTGTGGGGGATACTGTGTGGTATGCCGCGCGGTAGAGGCTTGTATCCCCCGAGGCGATCCCCCATCAACAAGCCGTGTAATGATGTATTTACCCCCAGTCTCTATTAACAATATATTCCCAGACATAAAGCGCAGAAACGAGCCACGAACAATAACTCTATTTTGTTAGACTGCTTATACGATGAATGTGATTATATAGCTGTTCCCACAATTTGCCCATAAATACTTGCTGATAGATAGACAATATATACCATATTTTGTATCAATAATTGGATGATATATTTGGGTATTCACACGAAACATATTCTTTTCAATATAAGCCTTATGTGTTTTGCCTCATTTCTAAATGTTGAATCCAGTTACAAGTTAACCATTTGCCAAACGACTATTATGCAGGACTATTAATTAGAGCCCGAACATGTTGCGTTCTATTCAGCACTATGCGAACATAGAGAATACCTATGGTTTGCCGCATAATACCTGCAATATGCGAATCTTCACGAGCGGCGATATTTCAGGAATATATTATTCGAGAAACCATATGTGTTCTCTTTATGTTATGCTTATGGTAAGCAATTCTGCAAAACTACAAGTATTTGTTTATCGAAACAAGAATTTAGACGCCGAAGTAGCGAAACTTATGCAAACAATATCAGCTGTTCCGTTGGCAAATTAAGCATCTCTAAATTTTGGTGGAAAATTTCCTTCATGCGCCTAAGAGAATAGTGCCTACCCAATGGTTAAATATTACACACAGAAACCCAATTAACAAATAACTGAATACGTAATAAAACGAGATCATTTGTTTTTCTTTAGAACTTATCGCAGTAATAAACTATTTTCAGTCTTCCGCGGAATTTTGCGCAGTTCCATTGATAATACACGCGTCAATAATTGTGTACCCTTTTTTAAACAGAAGTATCTACAGTGAGATAACGTTTGAAAATTATTATCCATGCCAAGGTCCTGACGAAAGAGAGCGCATCGTATGTCATTTAAAATTACAGCTATTTCGTAGGGAAACATATAACAAAAAAACAACGCTTGTACCCACACCCGGTTGTAACTAACAATCTGATTGACAACAACGTCACGTTTAAATCATGCACCATGCCCCGTAACTCTTGACAGTGGGCGTATAAAAGCACGTGAAACATCGTGGTTATGAATTACCCTTGAACTAGCAGTTTCACCAATCGTGACATTGTTCTAGTGCGCTGAGCTTAATTGACGTCACCTAAAACAGGATCGATAGGTCTGCTACTGAATTATTCTTATTGGTGCTGATTGGTGTGAATTTATCTGATAACCTATAAAAAGCACACCACATGGTAGCTATTGATGTGGGACAAAATCGTTATCTCCGCCAACATCGTGGGATACTAGGAGATTTAATACCCGGATGTCTCTTTTTGAAACCCCTTGGCTCCGCCTCGGGGTTCAAAATCGAGAACCAGGTATTAAATATCCATGTATCCCCGATATTTCAGAAGATAAGTAATAATACCACGGTTGCTCATATGTAAAATGTAATAATTCCCACTATAGCTGGTTTATAGTAGACATTGCTCGAGAATATTCAACTGTGGCTTTTATCCCATTAATTCGGAGAATTTACCACCTATATTTGGAAATTTCAGCTGACATAGTTAGATATAACAAATTAACAATGCATGTTCGTTAATAACACGCACAATAAGATCGCGACTGCACCTCGGCATGTCACTTGTAGGTAAGGTTTTGATGCGTCTGAACCTGAACTAAAATTGTCCGAACCTGAACCAAATTTGTCCGAACCTGAACGAAAATTGTGTCTGAACCTGAACAAAATCATCGCTAATGTTGCGAATCCGAACCTGAACATTTTGAAATTTTCAAAGGTCGTTTTTCGGAGTTAGACAATAAAAAATATCGCCGGTTTTGCATTCCGAAGATGTGTGGTGACCTAATCTACCCACAACAAAACATAAATTTGTGGATGAATGAGCCCAGGGCCAGAAAAATACGAAAAATCGAACATTTCGCCGCCGTGAAATTTTTCACTATCGCTCATTTTTGAAAATTCACCCTTATTTTCTTCAATATCTCGAAATAGTCTTGCCCTTAGATCAGAGTATGCACTACACTCGATAACAAAATGATATTCAGTTTCAACACGTGACTGATAGCACATATCAGTACACAATCTGTTTTTTAACTGGAGTTTTCGGTTGTTTGTGTCTACCTTTCTCTATTTCCAAATACGAAGTCTTGTAAGATTTTCTCGCGCTTCGTATGTCTATTGAATGCGAAATGCATATCCTAATGAATTACATGATATAGGCCCACGTCATGCATTATGTAGAAAATGGCTATAGTATGTTACACTCATTATGGGAACTTGCCATATACATTGTAAACTTTCAGATTAAATCCAGGTATCGCTGGGTTTTTATGCTCAGCTTGGTTTATTCGATGTTGCTATTTGATTAACACGTGAATACGATGCGAAGTTAGGACGATTAATGGCGATACATTCTACCGGGAAAGACGAAGCAATATCACTGTGTTAGAGTCGGAACCGATCGATTCTCTAAGAAAAGGGGTCGGGCCATAGAAATTAGAGTCGGATCCAAAACAAGACTTTTAATTTAGAGTTTTCTATCATAAAAAAGTCAATACCAGCAGATGACACTTTTCTCATCGTGAGTCCGAAAAGCTATAGAGTATTGTTGACTCTATTTTCTGTCTTTTTATTTTCACTCAAACACATTGCCTGGAGTTGGAAGTTTGATCGTTTTACTTTTTGCGAATTTTTCAGTGAACAAGCGTCGATTGAGAACAATAATAGAGTCAATCTTCGTTTTGTGCCAGATGAACGACCTAATGCTTGCTCCAAACTGATTCCACAAGGAAGAAGATCGCACTAATTAGCATTTTTCACGAGGTTCAAGTCGTTTTCTTAAAATATCACCATTAAAATCGTGTTAGAGTCGGAATGGAAATCGTGTTATATATAGATCCAAACTGCAGGAATCGTTGAACCCAGTGGTATATATAGTATATACAGGGATGTGGCTAGAGGGGGTGTGGGGTGTCTCACCCACCCCCCCCCCCCCCCCCCAGCAGAGAGCTATATTTTCAATAGTTGGAAATTCCTAATTTCAGGTAAAAACAATTTATTGGGGGGAATTTATTGTTTTTCGACCAATATTTGCATATGTTCCTATTTTTTGTCAAAAATTTTGACAGAAATGGTCATCAGTTGGAAATTTTCCAACCTTAAGGAGGTGACAGGTTGGAAATTTCCAACAGTTGGAAAGCTTGTGTCCTGGTCCCTCCCCCGTGGCCAGTCAAAAACTTCTAGTTAATTTAAGAAAACAATATTGTCATACAATTGGTCAACATTGTCATTGGAATTGTCATCAGTTGGAAATTTTCCAACCTAAGTGGGGGTGTAGGGTTCGAAATTTCCAACAGTAGGAAGGCTTGAGGCTAGTCTAGATGTTAGGATTTTGCGATTTTCTTGTTCAGATTTCAAAATTTTCGCACACCGGGCCCCATCCACATGGCCAATACAAAACTGCTAATTAGTTTAGCAAAACAATATTTTACTACATTTGGTCAAACTTGTAGACATAAATGGTCATCAGTTGAAGAATTTTCCAACCTGAGAGGGAGCATGAGGTTTGAAATTTCCAACACTAGGAAAGCTTCAGTTGAGGCCAGTCTAGATGCTAGGATTTGCGATTTTATTGTATAGTTTTCAAAATTTTCTCACACCGGGCCGAACAACCATGGTCGGCCCGGTGTTTCCTGGTCTGTTGTCGGTAGCTGTGTGCATTTGTCTGGAATTAGATCACTAGTTGTTTTTTTGGGGCAACTTTCAGGTTAAAATATCTTAATGTTCTCATACTGGGAAAATAGAAGCATGAATATATATATAGGAAATTAGGCCTGAGCTACAAGGGGGGGGGGTGCAAATGGAATAATGCAAAACGTTGTGTTGGTGTAATTCCGATTCAAGGGGGGGGGGTGCAGTTGGAAATTCCGAAGGTGGACACCCCCCAGCGGAGACCCTCTAGCCACATCCGTGAGTATATATGATGCATATAATTGCTTTTTCCCATGGGCCTGTGTAACTGACGAGATAATAATTTCAGGCCTCTCGGATCATGTTAGGTCACGTGATTCAAAGCCTGACGCTAATTTCAAATGTTGCGACACATGTTGTGCTAGCAGTCGCAGTTGAACTTCTTTGCATGTCAATGGAATCTCGTTCGCGATGCACACACTTCAACATCGCAAAAAGCTGCCGCCTGAACTTTGACCCACTCATGCAGTAAAGATAGAAGTTGAGAGCGTTGTTACAATACGCCATTATAGCACATGAGTTATAAGCCAGTTTTAGTCTAGCAGCCATTTGCGGAGTGATTGTTGAGGCAATTCCATTTTTAACAAGAATTAGGACCATCCATGGCATGGTAGTCACGAAAAATACGACACACATAGTGATAAGTATCTTTGCAATCTGGCCCGAAGTTTTCCTGGCATTGCTATTTTGAACAGATACTGCAGAAGAAGAATGTCCAGTCAGCGTGTTCTCACAGCGTCTCATTTCACGAACAACGATTACGTTACCGGTGATAAGAAAAACAGATGGCACGAAGAATGAAAATGTTACGTCTATCCAAGGCCATATCCAATGGAAGAAAGACGAGTAATCTGGATATATATTCCTTGAGCATTTACCAGTTGCGTCCAATCTGAAACCGTAGATGATATGACAGTTAAGTACAGACAGAAAAACTCCTATAACAAAAAGTGTTAGCGCCGATTTCTTGCGGGTATATTTTCTGTCATGTGGACCGACAATTGACATTGCTCGCTCTGTTGTGAAAGCCAAAAGAATGAAACTGGATAGGTGTAGCAGCATGTATGTAGCAAACACGTGCAGCTTACAAGAGAAGTCAGACAGATTCCGTATTTCCACACCGAAAACGGAACTAACCCAGTATCTAACGAGCCCGATACTAAGTATCCCGGTGTCTACGAGAGCTAGAGCTGTGAGATATATAGACATTGTTCCTGTAGAGAACGTCTTCCGAGAAAGAACGAGAGCGGAAAGTATATTTCCAGTCACACCGAAGAAGAAGATAATTGGCGGACAGATTATCCATATCCAATTAGCAATTATTTCCTCTGCGAACAACTGTCCACTACCAGGGAATGATAATCCCGATTCGTTATCCGTCCTGTTTTCTTGATATTTCCCGTTATTCGACATGTCCATCCAGCAAGTGAATGGAATTTAGCGGGGATGACAGTGCCGATATGTCGAACAATGACGCGTCAATTAAAATCAATCCGCCTGTCCAAATGTATACAGCACGTGATATAACGTGAACACTAATTCAATACAATGCCAGAAAACCATATTCAGAAATGGTAACGCGCTCAAGATCATATATTATATACCCATGATTGTAATACAAATTATCTGTTTCATTTATTTTATTTGTAATTGGCATAGCTTATCACAAACCAAAAATCAACATTATTGACAACAATAAACGAAATTGAAATTCCCAACTACATATTTTACTGGTCTCGGCTCGGGGTCGCACAACAACTTTTAATGTGTCCCAATAATTCCCATTCTATAAATAGATCCCCCATCGCCCATTGTATACCAAGAATCAGCGACACGTTATACACGCGGAGCGCGAAATAACTAATGTCTATGAAAGTTGCATCAATTAATGTTTATATTGATCACTCTCTGCAATGGCAGCTTCATTCGTGGAGGCACAATTCTAACCAAACAGCTCTCTACACCGAACAAAAAGGTCAGAAGTTTGTTCGGTTTGAGGAGGTTTCATTGTACAATTGTATCGTTTGTTGGAAAGTCCACTCTTGACAAAATGAATATTATATGTGGCAAATGCGAATGTTTATGTAGGCCAATAGTCCTATACATGTGACAAGTTCTTCCACAATCATGTTGTATTTTGTGATATCCGACATGGAGTCAAAAGAGATGTATCTCGTCCAAGAAAATATGTGACCCGCCATATCAAATCCAGTCGTAAGTCGGGATTTTTTTCCCCTGTGCCAATGCATTCTCTTATATATGCGAGTCGACCATAGGTCGCCTCGCATATATAAGAGAATGCATTGGCCAAACAATTTTTTATCATTTTTTTAAAAATAAATGTTTCTTACAATTTTTAGGACATAAAATAAAAACAACATCCATTACCCCACTTAATACGCACAAGCTTGACTACCAAAAGGTAACATATGGGGTTCACGATATGATGGCTATTTGGCATATAATCGCGACCACGGGATGCACGCGTGCTTTCGATTGAATATCATATTTAATCTGAAGGGTAATAACTCTATAAAAAAAATTTTTGACGAAATGACGGCGATTTGTATGAGAAATTGCAACACCACAATATATCAACTCTGGAGAAATATAAGTCAAGCTCTTTAAAACACTTCTCCAAATATGTCCGTTATTTCGTCAAAGACACTTTTTCAAATATCTCCGTTATTTCGTTTAATAAAATAATTTCTTATTTCTATATACGCTCTTTAAAACACTTCTCCAAATATGTCCGTTATTTCGTCAAAGACACTTTTTCAAATATCTCCGTTATTTCGTTTAATAAAATAATTTCATATTTCTATATTTCGTTCTATATTTCGCCCTATTTCGCTGTATTTTCCTATTTCGATTTTCGATGTATTTTCCTATTTCGCTTTTTCGTTTTATTTCATATTTCGATAATTCGCTATATTTGACATATTATGGGATATGGTATTATATGATACACTACATTCTGATATTCAATCGAACATCACGTGCCTCCCGTGGTCGCGATTGTGTGCCAATAGCCATCATATCGTGAACCCCGATATGTTATCTTTTGGTAGTCAAGCGTGTGAGTATTGCCTGATTACTCTGCAGGGAGCCCCACACATATATAGAAGCATATAGAAGAGTGTCGTCTGCTCATGTTTGTCTGGGGCTCTGTATGGGTGAAATTATAAAATTGTTAAAGAATACAAGAAAAAATTATTAAAATTGTAAATAAGTGTTAGGCCAATGCATTCTCTTATATATATTTAAGAGAATGCATTGGCACAGGGTAAAAAAAAATCCCGAGTTACGACTGGATTTTATATGGCGGGTCACATAGGCCTATATAGAGCCGCACACTTTTGGGGCGAGTAAGCGATTATCGCACGAGAGCGTTTGGCGGAAGGATACACAGAGAGCCGAATGCTCGCGGGGTATCATTCCGCCAAACGCTAGAGTGCAATAATAGCTTACTAGTCCCAAACATGTGCGGCTCTATATTTATTACACACCCCAATAATAAAAGAATCGGTTAAGTGTGAGTTGTTTTTTCGATGGAGATCATTGTTTTACAAATTCTCGTTACGTCGCCGGTAGCAACATCGTGACGTAGCTTGTCACAAAAAAACGTCAGATCGCACTTGGGCTTTCTGTCGAAAATTATCACACAGTTGAAAGCCATTGCTTGTATTGTGCGAATACAATAATAAATACGTGTAGGCCTACACACTGGTACACATAGAATATATATCCACTCAGAGTTTCGGCTAAACTGCCATTTCCAGGTTTGTAACAAACATTCCTGCACAGATTCTTCTTGAAATAATTTTATTTTCCGGCAAGGCTAATAGTCAGTAGCGGTTTAGTTGGATCAGTTGCACAATGGCCAACAGTAACCCAAATTCAACTTGATAGAACAAGAAACTGCGCTATTGGAAAAATAAAATTTAATCAGGATTCCATCTACTAATACAACAAAATAAGAATAACTATGCAGAACTCAGCTGAAAATAAGCAATAAAATGAAAGCACACTTGACGATATGTGACATGAAATAAATATATAATAAATAATGGAATAAAATAGACTTTTGACAACGTAAAACATAAAATCTTAACATATAAATTGAAGGCCAGCCGGGCCAGCTTGAACAATTTCAAATTGTTTTCCAAGTTAATTAATACATTAAACTAGCCTTCCCCTTGGAAGGCGCAGTTTGATTGTGATTCTACGAGTGATAGAATCACACGGAGGGATTAAATCAGATGTAATGCTATTGCGCATGCGCGAGTCACCCCTTAAAGCTAAAAATTGGAGAGTTGATAGAAATCCAAAGACTGTAGTAACGATCTGACGAAATATCTACAGGCATCTCCAAGGATCGAGAGGGAGGGCGGCATTTAATCTCTCCGTGTGATTCTATCACTCGTAGAATCACAATCAAACTGCGCCTTCCAAGGGGAAAGCTAGTTTAATTTATTAATTCTACTTCGTACTATAATCCCACTACGGGATTCAATGAGACTTTAAAGCATCAACACGACAATTTGAAAAAAGAACCATATTATCCCAATAATACTTGTGAAGCAAACACATTCAAATTATTTTCAACAATTGGCTTATGGTAGAATTTAGCAAAAGTCTGAGCTTAGCTCCAGCCAGCTGTGTCCATGGTGATGTGAATGTGAAAATTTACATTGAGATATTTATCATTATTCATACGAAATGCGCTAAAAGTACATGTAGTACAATCTGAGTCCTCTTGAGGCTCAATTCCTAATTCCTATATACAACCATTCAAAATCCATATCCAATAACCGAACACGAAACCGATAACGCCGAACACAACAGTAAACCGATATATATATCAGATAAATATAATTATATACATATCAAGTCACTATTACTGTATACAACTTATATTATATCCACATACATGTGTATCCATGCAACAATTATATTTGCATCAATTTTTGCAATATATTTCTGTTATATCTATTTTGATGATAAAAATACTAATAAATTGAATTGACGGACACTGTGTGCTTTATACAAAGAAATATCAATTCCTGCATCCGACAGCACGGTACGGACCCAGCGTACCAAAGAGTCAGACGAAACTGGGCCATTAGGCTTCACATAACTGAGGAATAAGGCATCATGAGCAAAATCGCCTGAACGAAAACATTGAGTCATTTGCAAATACATCCTTGATGTTTGATATACACACAATCTCTCATCAGTATCATATTTAGTCAGTCGGACTGGCTGAGGCAAACAGCCTGGGCGGCTGGTTTTCAAAACTGCTGGAAAAGTGAATACATATTCCGAGTCAGTACATGTCATATGATCAACACGAAGTGCATTAACTGTTTGCATCCGTGCAGCACAGGTTAAAGTAATCAACATTACAAGTTTACAAGAGAGTTGCTTAAGGCTGAGTTTGTCCAAAGGCATCAAGGCTTGAAGAAAAGTCAAAACCGGAGACACGTCCCATATAGAGGTGTAGCGCGACATTGGCGGGCGTTGGTTAAAAACTCCTCGCATGAATCTATATATAAGCAGTTTTCCAAGATTAAGCGAATGCATCAACATAACTTGATTCTGGGTCAGGCTTGCAAGAGCAGAATCTGGGGAGCTGATGATTAAGTCTAGAGGCAAACATCTATAGCCGGAAGACCAAACAGATGTGTTAAAGCCTGAAACACATGTAGATCTAACATCCATTCATGCTTCTCATTGAATTGGCGCGAGGCAATGTCAGCAATATTACTAGCGCCCGGAATGTGACAGGCTGTGATCCAGGTATTATTCTGTTGACACCATTCCCAAACATCCTTGACCAAATCATTACATGAGAGAGAAACCATGCCATCCATGTTGTTAATGTATGAAAATGCAGTGGTGTTGTCCATACATAATTTAACAGTTTTGTTTTTGAGTTTAGGCTGGAAAGCCTTTAAACCCAGGAAACCAGCAAGTAGTTCCAAATAACTAATGTGATGTAACTGCTCACTAGTAGACCATCGTCCCCCGACAGAAGTCTTGTTAAAGACACATCCCCATCCACCTTGGGAAGCATCATGCAGTGCATATAGTATAATCAATCATCGTAATGTCGATAGATTTGCGTTCAATAGAAATATTATTCAGCCACCAGAGTAATTCTTCTCTCATATTTAAAGATATAGTTATCAATGCATTGTAATTAAACCTATTGCTCTGAAGAGCATATATTTTTGCCCTTTCGAGACATCGGTAATGAAGCTTCCCATAGGCAACGGCCTCGAAACTGGCTACAAACAACCCAATGACTTGAGATACCAGGCGAATTGGTACAACAGATTGTGCCAATAAATGGTGGCAAGCCGATTGAATTTTGGATACTCTATCATCAGTTAATATCACATTCATATCAGAAGATGAAATGATATGCCCCAAATAACAGCAATATTTCTGGGTTTTTAGAGCTGATTTGTCAAAATTAATAACAAATTCCAATTTAGTTAATAAGGACAAAACCATATCAACATTTCCCTGGCATTCCAGTGCTGTGTCTCCAATTATCAGACTATCATCAATATAGGATGCCACTTTAACCCCAAGCTGTCGAAGAATTGCAAAAATGGATTTTAGTAGCTTTGTGAAGAGCCGAGGGGCACTTCACAGTCCCTGGGGAACAGTAAGGAACATGTACATAGTTCCCTTCCATATAAATATGAGATACTTCCTGTATTCATCATGAACGGAAATGGAAAAATAAGCATGGCGTAAATCAATAGAAGCCATGTAGACATTAGGAGTTACAATATTAAGAGCTGATGACAACGTTTCCATTTTGAAATGATGATAACCAATGTGTTCATTTCGTTGTTTTAAATTGAAAATTACCCGAAACCCACCGACTGGTTTGGGTTTGATGAAAATTGGTGACACAAAGCCATCAGAACTCCAGGGAATTTGCTGAATTACATTCATAGACAACAGAGAATCAACCTCAACTGTAATAAAATCACTAGCCACAGCAGAATAGCGAGCTTCATGAAATTGTTGTTGTGTCGGAGGAATTCCATTTACAAATTCCAGTTGGCAATTATTGACAATACTCAAAATAGCCGGGTCAGATGTAATAGTTTTCCAAACCTTAAGATGGTTTTTAATTTGACCACCAGTAAAATGAGCCCATACTGATATTACCTTATCAAGATTGGTTAGAGGCTTACGGGACTACCTAGGTCCCTGCGTCCAGCGTTATTTGGAGGTCCAGACTGTCTCGAGTTGTCAGTTGGATATGGACTGAAGCGATGTGGGAAGTTAAAGCCACGCCCTCTTCCTCCTCGATGGTATCCACGACCCCTCGAATTGTTATATTGTGACGTTTCCTCTGGACATTTTTTTTTGGCTGGTTGTCGGAACACATTTTGTCAAATCTGTCCCAGAATGACTTACCTGAATACTTAGATGCATCTCGAAGTTCTGAAACCTGCTTTACTCGCATTTCTTTAATTTTTCTATCCATATATTCTTCACACAAGATTGTTTCATTTGATCCTTATCTATAATATATTTTGTTATATTTTACTCGCGCTTTGAACGGTTGAATTGATTTCTCAGTGTCCGTTGTGATACGACTTGTATTATATATAAGGGTTCTTTGTTGAGTAATATTCGTGGTCTTTGTGACTTGTCACATCCAAATATCATCATTTTGGTTTTTGTTACGTTTACATTTAGCTTCCAAAAGTGAGCAATATTCTGAAATTGTTTCATTGAAATCCGCATATCTTTCGCCGATTCAGCGAAAACTACTGTATCATCAGCGTACAGTAAAACTATTATTTTTAAATATATTCCAATATGATCGAAAAGATCATTTTCTATCAGTGTGAGAGTTGGGACTGCATTCGCGGTCAGGAAATTCTCAAGATCGTTGAGGTATATGGAAAAAAATAAAAGATGATATATTCTCGCCTTGTAAAACACCAGAGCAATTTCTATATGCTCCAGATACGTTGTTCCCAATTTTTACTCTGGATTTCACTTGGTTATACATATTCTTTAAAAATCTAAAGCATCGTCCATTTATACCAGCCGTAATTAGTTTTTGCCAAAGTCCGTCATGCCAAACAGTATCAAAAGCTTGTTTGAAATCGATGAATGTGCAAAATAATTTCCGATTTGCCCTGCGATAGATGTTTGTGAGAAAATCCAAGCATAAGATATGATCAATGGTAGAGAAATTCTTCCTGAATCCAGCTTGGTTTAAAGCAATGAGATTCGTCGACTCTGCAAAATCAGTCAGTCGTGCATTTATGATGCGCGTGAACAACTTGCCAAGACAGCTATAAGAATAGTTATAGGTCTATAGTTTTCCGGCAATGTGTGGTCACCTTTATTCGTATACACTGGAACTACTAATCCGGTTAACCAACATTCCGGTAAGCATCCTGAATTAACAATCAAGTTAAACCAATGAGTATATATCGGCAACATATAATCTATAGTGCACTTTATGTGCTCCTTCCGTATGTTATCAATTCCATGACTACGCCCATTATTCAGATAATGTACACCCTTCAAAATTTAATTTTGTGTAATAGGCATATCAAGAATATCATTATCTTCATATAAGGAATAGTTTTTAAACAAATCATTTTCGTCACTTTCTTGCTTGTTTTCAAATATTCATACATGTCATTGGTGCTTAGTTGTGCTAGACTTTATGACCCGTGTTCAGTATATTCCAAACTTCTCGTGGATTATTTTTATTCGCCATCCGAATTCTACTTGACATTTGTTTCCTATGGACTGATACACTTTTTTTTAGTGTTTTCTTGTATAATTTACTTTCGTCGTGCAAGATAATTTTATTATCTGGCGATGGTAGTTTTGAGTACCGTCTTCGTGCGTTATTATAACGTTTACGTGCTTGTCGACAATCGGTATTGAACCATGGTTTATTTCTATCTGCATCTATGTGTTTCACTTTTTGTTCGCCAAAAGTATTCCTAGCAGCAGACTCGAATAGTGAGCAAATCTTATTACCAATCATACTTGATGTATGCTGCGTGAATAATCCTATGTTGTTTGAATAGAATTTAACTGTTTCGTCAATGGAAGACCTAGAGCTGTTAGAAATGCTTGCCCTCATCAATAAACACACTTTAACTTGAAAAATTAGCTAATTATGTGCCATGTATATACAAGAAGAAAAGCATGACTTTCACAACAAACATGAACTTAATAAATATAAGATACAAATGATATTTGTGCCAAATACATGAGCCATGTTTGACGCTGGGAGAACATTAAACATAGTATCGGAGACCACGTGGATTTCAAAATCTGACCTAGAATCCGTGTAATCTCGATTTAGCCCCGCCCTGTAATCGGTTTAGGATTCTGAATTCAGATTCTCCCACCAAATAACGACTCTGACTCGTTATTTGGTGGGAGAATAATCTGGATTCAGATTACGGATTACACTCCGTGCGTCCGACGTGGTTCGGTAAACGAACAGACCAGAATCAGTAAACGAACAGACCGTAATCGTTATTTCGTCGTAATCTGGATTCCGATTCAGATTGCGATTACGGAATCAGGACATTCATAATGTAAACAAACCGGGATTTCCCCACCTCGGAGTTTAAGAACAAAATAAAACATAAGAATCCGTCCTTTGGGTATAAATTATTGCAGAATATAAACGATCCATATCAAAGAATTTTAAATGCGGAGACATATTTGTGCTATCGAGTGTATAGGGGAGAATTTTACTGAAATTCGCCCAAATAATAATGGTATTGATAGTAACGCTGGGGGAGCACATCAGTTGCCGGTGAACGTGAAGCAAATCCTTGTCAATTTCATTGTCACTTTCATCATGTTCATTTCATAATTCCATCCACAAAATACCGCCCGAACGCATGTCGATTTCAAACTCGGCAGATAACGTCACCATTGACCGAATTCACGTGAACCAGCATGGATATGTACAATGTCGTCTTATAACAATTTCATATTTAAAATGCTTTGTTTCGTTAAATGCAGTCGTTTTGCACAATAGTCTCTGTAGTGCCAAAACACAGGCACTTTTTGGCCAACGTGCTGTGCAACAGTTGGAAAATAAAGCTTTGCCCGCATGTAGCTAATGTTTGGGTCTTGTGATCGCACTAGAGCTGCATATCCCAATCGCATAAACACAAATGTAAAGCTTATTCTAGGATCGCAGGATTATATAGTGGAAATGTCAATTTATTTTACTAACTACCCGCACGTACAAGTTCAAGGGACGTGACAAGAGGGTTCCCAAGTGGGGGATTCACCTTCAAATTCCGGCCAACTTGAACCAAACATCATTGAACATCACTCCTATAGAACCAAACATCAAACACACAGGTCCGCAGAATTCAATTTGCACCCCCTTGGAAATATCCAACCTGACACACCCTAAAATTGGAAAATTACCAACTATTACTGGTTGGAAAATCAAACAATGAGAACAATTCCGACCTATATATGGTGTCAAATTAATGTTCAACTAATGTTGTGTCAGGCATGAAATTTCCAACTGTTGGAAATGTACCAAAGTTCGGGGAAGGGAGAGACAACCAACAACCCCCGTCGTCACGTCCCTGTACAAACAAGTTTCGTGTGTTCTTTACAACGTCTTTCGAATTTGTTTCAGGAGATATATAGAGCTTTTAGAAATGCTTGCCCTCATTAATAAATATACTTTAACTTGAAAAAAAAAGATGGGATTAAGTCGGATTGGCAGCTAATTAAGTACCATGTATATACATATAGAAGAAAAGCGTGACTTTCACAACAAACATGAACATTATAAATGATACGTGTGTCAAATACATGAGCAATGTTTGACGCTGGGAGAACATTAAACCTAGTATCGGCGACCACGTGGATTTCAAAATCTGACCTAAAATCCGTGTAATCTCGATTTAGCCCCGCCCCGTAATCGGTTTAGGATTCTGAATCCAGATTCTACACCAAATATACGACTCTGTACCGAGGCGATAGATAACAGAATGTTACCATCTCGGATATCACGGGTTTATAGCAGCGAATCACATTATATTAAAACGCGTATCAATAACAGGCGGACAAGTTTCCATTTTGACGCTTACAGAAAGCGTTTCCCACCTGTATTGTTCTTCCGTCCGCAATCATCGTAAATTGTTTTTATTAAATTGTGTATATTAATTTCTCGCATCTTTCAGAATAAAATAACGGGGACTATTTCTGTTGTTGGGTGTGATCGATATTTGTCATTTAGTGGTGATAAAATCAACCGATGGGTTGTAAACATTGTCGACTGTGGAAGTTTTCTAATAATTTGCAGTGAACATCCACCGAGTACATGGTATCCCACAACCGGAAGTTATCGCCAAACCAGACTGAATGGGAAAGTTATTTTCACGTATTATGATATGGGAATATGTTTGTTTCTCATTGTAAAACAGACATCGAACAACGTGTGTGTACGTCCACACGAAGCAGGGGTATTTACCCACCCGCTGTCAGTCAGTTCTCCCAGATCAAACCATTTATTATTTTTTTGAGAATTGTTTCAACAGTGTTTTTGCTTTTGCTCACTCAAATTTTCGAGAACATCCATCCACTATTATAGTTCTTGGCCTTCCACGCTGCCAAAACAAATGCCGGTATATAGCAGAATATGTCAATTAAGCATAGGTTTGAACATAATTTTTTTTTAAATCAGTGTCATTCTGAATAAGCGCGCGATATGGAGGGACCACTGTCGGTCCAGATAAATGTCAAAGTCGCGGACCACGATGTCACTAAAAGCGGATCTTCTGTGCAGTAAATATGCATAGCACTTAAGGAGCTCTGATGAGTTTTCGCGTGTTTTATGCGTATATGAGACTGATCAATTGGACTGCGAATGTCATCTGAAATATGAATCCGTAACATATTCGAAATATTGTGTACATATCTATTATGAATGGATTTTAATTGAAAGTAATTGAACATCCATCTCAGCATTCAAATTTGCTATTTCAAAAAGGTGAATGAATGATAACGTGATGCATTGATTACACGCACGTGAATGCTGTCGTTCGTATGCATGCGTTCCCACTCGAGTAGACCGTTATACGACAATATAACCGAATCATATTATTGAATATACATATATCGTATAGCTACAAATTATACAATGTCTGGCTTTTCAAAGAGTCATCAGATAATATTGTGACGATTCTAGTTTAACCCTAAACATACATACACATATGATCACAATGTATTATGTGTGACACACTTGTGTGCCTTCTCATCTGGGTGTCGGTGGGCCTATAAACTCTTTTGTTGTGTGTCTATGTAACACATGTGGTCAACATGAGCTTACCAAGCTACAACACCAGCTATAAACAAAATCAGACTCAGAATTTATTCTCCAATCGCCGGACGTGTTCGGTATGACACAATACAAATATTAATACACAATGCATACATGGACATACATATAAAATCGTGGCACATGCAAACAATATAGATCAGAAATCGTGTACACGTGCACATGGTGGTGGGTGTGTGTTTGCGGGTAGGGTTTGATGTGGTGGGGTATTTTGGTGTGTGGCTTTTCCCTCGTGTATTTCGCTGTATAGACGCACGTGTATGTTGGTTGGGGCGTCAGACTGGGGTATTTGTTCGTAATTGCGCGTTGGTTGGATGTGTTTTGCTGCATGGTCGTGGAGTGGCTGGCATTCGGACATGAGTGGTCTAACGTATACACAATGCGCTTGCCAATACACCATTGAAGTAATGACACAATACAATTAACAGTTATATGTAGGAACCCAGAATCGTCCTTTGGTTATCGATTTATCCTGTGGGCATATACATACTATATATACAACATATTTACTGCTATTGGTAATATTAACTTTACTGTGAAACACGTTTATACTGTCATGATTGTTATGTACATTGTAAATTATAGGTTATAACTTTTTCTAATTTAGCTCTAGGACCACATGCAGTGGGCATAATATTTACATAATACTTTACTATGTTATCATATAGGTTGTATATACTGTAATTGATATGTATGTTTAACCGAAATGAATCTTATCTGATCTTATCAGCGGACTCCGTCTGAGCATGCATTTCAGAGTATATATATGATTCTAACCAAAATTGTTATGGATGTTCAGCGTCATGATGACTTTCAAATCGTCTTGTTCGTAGATTTAGTTTTCGGCTTGTTCGGTTCTAGCTTTATTATTACAGGAACCCTCTAGCCACGTCCCTGCTAACTCGTGATGTACACTGATTTAATGTTTCCATTCGTTGTACAGTTCCGGGCAATATAATATCAAACAACACAGAATAGCCTATACTATTAATATGACATTAGCACATAAAACACAAACAAACATACACGTTTTCGCCCTTGCAGATGCGCCCTCACCCTAAAGATGGCCATGGTCCATGTGCCGGCCTGTTCGAATGATAATGGGATATTTTCAAACAGAAACGGTCAAATGCAAGTATATCATCCGCGTCTTTGACGTCCCAAATCCGGTTTGGCGACATCTCATCGCAGGATCGATCCGCGGCTTTGGCACCCGAAATTATGGTGGGTACCCACACTTGGTCGCGGATAGTATTTTTCGAACCGCTCTGTAGGCTAGACAATTGTATGGCTACTTAAACATATCTTTGTCTATTGATACACGCATTATCCACCGTCAATGGCTGATAGTTATGTTTCAAACGAACTAACTAACGTCGAAAAGTGTCTACTATTTAATATTTATGATAAAATCGGAAAAGAGTCGGAATTTTCATTAAATTATCGAGATGAGAGCAAGCTATGGTCGCTATCCCATTGAGGGAACATTCAGCTTTAGAAATTATGTTTTGAATAGTGGATATCACCATTCAACTGGGAGATATATATTCATCTGAGGGAAGATATGTTCATTTATCAAAACCGCATGGTCTGGTTGGCGATACCTTTCGGTTTGAAGATACCACGTACATGAGGGTGGTGAACGGTAGAACAAAACTATCAGTCTTGGGCATTTTTATAACGTAGCGCATATAATAAAAAGAACACCTACGGGTTTTGGTTCAACACCCGGGTTATCTAATTCGCGACAGGGATTATGGGAATGGGGGTGTTATCACAGTGGTTGGTAGTCGTGGGTAGATTGGAGCTGCATGCATTGTTTGGATTTCCAAGTAATGTGTGCAGCTGTAGTTTGCTCGCGACTGCCTGCTGCTGTGGGTGAAAAATATTGCAACGCACGCGTGTAATCTGTAAATTATATGTACATATGTTAATTAGTGTTTTCTAAATGTCATTAATGGATTTAATAGACAATAAAGTTGATTGATTGACTTCCAGTCGCTCGTGGATATGTTGTATTTCCTTGTAGCCACTAATGAGATAATCCGCGTAATCAAACAAACCCCGTATATAGGTATTCTCTATTTACGAGGAAGAAACATCTATTTTGGCTCCATGTCGGATCGCACAAAATACAAAATGATTGTGGAAGAACTTGCCATATGTACAAAAAACATTCGCATGGCCACATAATCTTCATTTTGCCGAGAGTGGACTTGCAAACAACGATAAAATGTTCAATAAAACCTCTCCAAACGGAATACCCTTCTGAACTGTTTGTTCGGTGCAGTATAAGAGAGGTCTTCGGTTTACAGAGAATCGCACCATCGCGAAACATGAAGTTTCCATTACAAAGAGTGATCAAGACGCAAATTAATTGATGCAACTGTGATAAAAATTTGTAGTGTATTAGTGATCACGAAATTAAATAAAACCGATAAAAATAAAAAACACGTAAGTCCCATTACGTATATCACTGTATACAGATGGACAGGCGGATTGATTATAATTGAGGCGTCATTGCTCGACATATCGGCATTGCCACTCACCATATTCCACTCGATATATTGACATGGAAACTAACGGGACATATCAAGAAAACAGGACGGGTAACGAATCGGGATTATCATCCCCTGGACAGTTATTCGCAGAGGAAATAATTGCTAATTGGATATGGATAATCTGTCCGCCGATTATTTTCTTTTTGGGTGCGACTGGAAATATACTTTCTGCTCTCGTTCTTTCTCAGAAGACTTTCTCTACAGGAACAATGTCTATATATCTCACAGCTCTAGCTCTCGTTGACACCGGAGTGCTTAGTATCGGGCTCGTTAGATACTGGGTTAGTTCCGTTTTCGGTGTGGAAATACGGAATTTGTCTGACGTCTCTTGTAAGCTGCACGTGTTTGCTACATACCTGCTGCTACAACTATCCAGTTTCTTTCTTTTAGCTTTCACCACAGAGCGAGCAATGTCAATTCTCGGTCCACATGACAGAAAATATACCCGCAAGAAATCGGCGCTAACACTTTTTGTTATAGGAGTGTTTCTGTCTGTACTTAACTGTCATATCATCTACGGTTTCAGATTGGACGCAACTGGTAAATGCTCAAGGAATATATATCCAGATTACTCGTCTTTCTTCCAATGGATATGGCCTTGGATAGACCTAACAATTACATCCTTCGTGCCATCTGTTTTTCTTATCACCGGTAACGTAATCGTTGTTCGTGAAATGAGACGCTGTGAGAACACGCTGGTGAGACGTTCTTCTGCAGTTTCTGTTAAAAATAGCAATGCCAGAAAAACTTCGGGACAGATTGCGAAAATACTTATAACACTGTGTGTCGTATTTTTCGTGACTACCATGCCATGGCTGGTCGTAATTCTTGTCAAAAATGGATTGCCCTCTTCAACAATCACTCCGCAAATGGCTGCTAGACTAAAACTGGCTTATAACTCATCTTCTATACTGGCGCATTGTAACAACGCTCTCAACTTCTATCTTTACTGCTTGAGTGGGTCAAAGTTCAGACGGCAGCTTTTTCTGATGTTCAAGTGTGTGCATCGCGAACAAGATTCCATTAACATTCACAGAAGTTCAACTGGGACTGCTAGCACAACATATGTCGCAACATTTGAAATGAGCGACAGGTTGTGAATTACATGAACCGAGAAGCCTGAAATTATTATATCGTCAGTATGCACAGGCCCATGGGGAACAAGAAAAGAAAACCATAGTCAGAAATGGTAACGCCCTCAAGATCATATTAATAGGCATATATATAAATTATAATATAAAATATCTTGGTTTCATGAATGTATCACCTCAGAAATCTGTTAAAAATATATAATCCTTCAAATAAATGCTGGCTGCATGTGTGCCGATTGATAATAATTTTAAATACAAGATGGCTATTGAAGGCCATACTTTTAACGAAATTCAGAAAAAATTGATGGCTCCCATCTAGATTTTACCCCCAACATCCATATGAAATTTGGTGATGATCGGATGAAGGGTGTGGTTTGTAGGGTGTACCAAAGGATTTAGTCATGAAAGAGTAAAATCCAAGATGGCTGCCGGCGGCCATGTTTTTCATCGAAAATTGTTCAAATCTGACAGCTCACATGCCTGTAAATGTTTAAAACAATTCTCCAATAAATGCGGACTGCAGGGTGTGCCGATGGATTGGAAATGGAGATCCAAGATGGCTGCTAGTAGCCATTGTTTTAAGAACGACCAGCTGGGCGTAGCCCAACCGCGCATGTGTTGCGTAGCAACTTATACTAAGTTCGCTTTTCAACATGGACGCCTCCATCTTGAATTTGATTCGGCGCTATCTTGGAAACTGAACTGTTGCTATGCCATTCTGATATTACGGAAAACTGCAAATTTTCACCAAAAACAACATGATTCATGTCGTAAATGTCTTAAATGTTTGAATCAACTTTCAGAGATTTTAAGGTATACAAATACCAGACACATGCGAGATTGTTGAAAATTGTTGAAAGATTGTTGCTTATAAGTATTTAAATGCATTGTCATGTTTATATGATATCATATTCCACAGTGCATCGTTATATTGATTTACAACTTTATTGATTTTACTGATAATTAGCAAATTTAACTATATAATATCTAAAAATTAACAAATTTAACTATATTTTTAAATTAACTAATTCAACTATATTTGAATCTAATTCTGTAATTATTTACATACCGATTACGGGCTATGTTAATCTCGACATTGAGCTTTACTTATTTTACTGATAATTAACAAATTTAACTTTATTTTGAAAATTAACAAATTTAACTATATTTGGAAAAATAGCTATATCTATTTTTGTATTTCTTTACATACAGATTACGCTATGTTAATTCTCGACATTGAATAGATAAACTTTCAGTTAAATATCTAAAATAAATAGATAGACGTCAAAAGTAAATCTCGACATTGAATAGATAGAGTTAACATCGACCATGTTGATTTTGATATTAATTATTCCATTGATACCTATTTTCATATCGTTACTTGTTCTATAACAATTGAAATTCTCCACAAAAAGATATGAATAAACCGAATATCACATGCAATAGTAGAGGAATATCTGACTGTTGTAATGGTATCACGCGACAAAACGTTGTATATACTGCGTGGAATGCACAGTGATTTATTAATAAATCGGAAGAGCCCTAGTGCTTGAAAATTATAGACCGATCAGGGGGGGGATTTTTTTCCGGGCACGTGTGCCGGGGTGGGAGGGTGGTCGATGGGACCAACAAAAATTTGTTTCCGCAACTCTAAAATATTTCAGTCTTTTTGGCTGTTTTTGCAATGAGTTTGGCTTAAAAGACATCTATATGTCAATATTAACATAAATGACAAATTTCATGATGATCAGACAAACAGTATAGCCTGTAGCCCATGCTAATGGATTGAATTTTGAAATCCAAGATAGCCGCTGGAAGCCATGTTTTTTTTTGGCCGAATGACCCCAAAATGACTCGTTCCTATTTACATGTCAATATTAACATCCATGACAAATATTATGCACAGCAATTCATATACAACATATGTGCCTGAAAAACAATTCCGACATCCCCCCCCCCCCGGACAGATATGATTTTATTACAATCACTGAAACTTGGCATAGTACAGGGTCATAAATCCAAATTCCACATGACATTGCACTGAACTGAATCCTAAATGTAAAAATGGACGTTCGATTAAAGGCGGAGTTGCATTTTACTGCCGTGAACGATACCAGAAATTTATACAGCAGATATATCTTGTTGAGGATTGTGCACTTTGAATTGAATTTGATGGTCATATTTTCAACATGAAATCTAAAGTTATTTTCATTTCCATTTACATTCCACCCGAAAATTAAACATATTGGAAGACAAATGATCATAGGGACTCTCAATTTAATGAGTCACTTATGAGTAAATTCAACCACAATGATATGGTATGGTAATTATGGGTGGAGACTTCAATGCAGATGATAATGACGAGAATGTCGTACTACCAAATAATTATACCATTGATTAAATTTCTTCTCGTGAAAGCTTTGCCGAACAAGTTTGGCCGACAACAAATTTCGTTGTGCAGATCTGTTTGATTGCGTAGTGTAAATGGCAGAGTAGTTGGTGGTGACCTTTTGGAAATTTTACAAGTCACCAATATAATGGCAGCAGTGTGGTCGATTACGTGTTAATCTCAGATCGATATATGTCATCAGATGTTAAGTATTTTTGTGTCAAGTCCTCAATCGTAATCTCATATCATTGCCCTCTGGCCATGCATGCATCTACAATATGATAAAATCGACGAATCCCATGTGAATAACATATATAGCTACATTACTTCAATTTCAAGATGTTGAGGTCTTACAAAGTTCTGAAATTCAAAATAAATTGTCAAAATTTCGAACCCAATATCATAATACCGAACAATCACAACTGAACTAGCAGTGAATGAAATTACAACAATTAGTAAATGAGCAAGTATCCACAAACGTAAGACATTTGGGATTCAAAGCAAAAATAAAACGCCCGTGGTTTGTTGAAAGGTGTCACCTTCCAAAATTTAATATGCTGCATGTTTATTTCATACAGCAAAGAAAATTTACAAGCGGGAATTAAAATATAAAATGAGGTTATTTAACAAAAGTATGGAAGATATAATCTCAATGCGATAGAGACGTCTGATTCTAACGAAAACTGGAATATGTTACAAAAGGTTAGGAAAAGCAAGAAACAAAATACGGACGAATTAGACCCTGACTCCGCGGTATTATTTTTCAATTATCTGTATTGCAAAGACGTGGATGGGACATCAAATGTCATGCGTGTACCAAATAGTAAATGCCTTGATATCACGCCTGAAATTAACGATAACAAAGCATGAGGTCCATGAAGCACTCGGCGAGATGAAAATAAGAAGTCTCCAAGACCACATAAGATTCGAAAGGAACTTCTTAAAGCGGTAGTGCCGATAGTTATTGACGATATAACGCGACTTTTTTAACATAGTATACGAATCCTCTCATTACCCAACTGTTTGGAGCGAATCTTTGTTGAAACCAATACACAAAAGGGGGTAAAAAAGATCCTAACAACTACAGAGCTATTGCATTGAGAAATTCTTAGGAAAGCTGTTCAATAAGGTGATACACACAAGGCTTTCAAATTATCTTGAAAACAATAATATTATAATAAATTCAGTTCGGATTCATGAAGCACAAAAGTACAATTGATAGTGCATTTATACTCAAAACCATAATAAACCGATATAAAAGAGATGGAAAGCCTTTGTATACTGCATTTATAGATTTTCGAAAAATATTTGATTCTGTTAATAGACCAATATTATTTGAAAAAACTGAAGCACATATGTATATATGCGAATAACTTTAAAATGTTGAAATTGGTGTATTTGAAAAGTTCATATATGGTAGACACAAAAGCAGGATACGGCTCTGCGAATGTTTCGACGATTGGATACCGCCAAGGATTATAATATCACCCACACTATTCAAAATATTCATTGATAATATAAGGTTTGAATTTGATCCCTCGTGTTCTCCTATCCGATTAGGAGATCAACTGATAAGTCATCTACTTTCTGCGGACGATTTGTGTTTTTGTTCTCTGACACAAAAGATGGTCTCCAAAAATGTCTAAATAAACTTGACGCATATACGCGCGTTAATTGTCCAAGTGTCAATACTGAGGAAACAAAATGTTTTGTATTCCGAAAGTATACACCCGAAACGTGCCAAATTTGCACCTAAATGGGACTATAGTAGATGTCGTAAAAAAGTACAACTACAGTAATGCTCTAATTAATCGACCCCTTAACCACAGCAGAATTATCGGTAACTTTTCAGGATTTAGTCGGAAATATGGCTTGTTGCCGTTCATCGGAAAGCTCTCCCCGAGCAGAAAAAAACCGAATCAAACCAAACAAACTAGGAAAGGCCTAAGTAGTCATTAAGAGGATTGTTCACACCTTTCCCCTATATAACCTATCGAGAACAATAGGTGTCTGCAAAACGGGACGACCCCATATGGACATCCCTTCTGATATACTTCCTGTTGTCAGTCAGAACACCGTTAAGCTAGCCACACATGCTTGCGTATGCGTTAGCGAAAATAATCAGATCCGTTCATCCGATCCGTTCGTCGTGCGAAAGTACCCACACATGTTTCCGTTTGGGGTCACGCGAACGTTGTCCGATAGTGATCGTTTCAGTCACTTCACCGTGGATTTACAGGAGGAGGAATTGTTAGTGATTGTTGCTGTGTATCATTACCATAGGAGGTTAAGAAATAAACGATCTTCTCAGGGGGGGGGGGGGGTCTGGAAAAAATGCACATATAGGGCCCAAAAAGTTTTTTCCGACCCCGAGGAACCCACCACCCCATTTGTGCAATTTTTTTCCTCCAAATTTTGGGGACTCACCCCCCTTTCTCGTGTTTTTATAAAAATTTAATCAGAGTTTTTTTTAGCCGTTCTTCAATAGCTGTGTTAACTGCCTTTCAATCCCATTCCATTATCCTTTTTTTGGTGCAAATTCTTGCTGTGTAAAATTAAGACTCAAGCAATAACATGCTAATAATAATTGGTAAACACAGATCAGAAAAACGAAAAATAAACTATTTCCAGGTGTTTCCTGGTGTTTTCAGTATCTAACAACAATAATAAAGCATATAGTGTAGGTACACTTTATGTCACAATTCGCCCTAGACCCCATTATAGCCTTAATTAATATATCGAGTGTGTTGTGTCTGTCAGAGAACACTGATCAGTGTAAATAGTGGTAAACATGTCAGGGGTTCCACAATTATTTGTGCATGACCAAATAACTCTTTAGTCTTATCCACCGTGGTGGGTTGGGAGAGGGAAATTGTTTTTGGTTAGGTATACACATAGATATATGGTTATTATACCCCCGATATTAATTTAGTCGGCGGGTATATAGTTGACGTCTCGAGCCATCCGTGCGTCAGTCCGTACAAACATTTTGCATTATAACCCAATAGTCGGTTGTCATATTTTGATGCTCTATGTCATGGTGAAGGACCAGGAATGGGGAACGGGTATGCATAATATCACGGGTTGTGAGCACCAATGCCTACCAGAGTTATGGGCCCTGTTCGACTTTATGAAATTCAGTCTGTACAACGTTTTTGCAATATAAGTTGAAGTGTCGGTTGTCGAATTTTGATGTGGTTTGGTGTGGTGATAGACCAGAATGATAGAGGAAGGATGTATGAACATGCATGTATTACTGCATATCACAGGTTTCGCCTGTCAATGCATACCAGAGTTACCGGCCTTATTCCATCCGTAAACACATTATTTTCCATTATTATAACTCAACCATTTGTACATTTGTGCACTAGAGTCTGCAGTATAGTCTCAGTCAGATTTTATTCTTGATTTTAATTTTAGTTTTAACTTTGAAGACATTGAAGAATGTCATTTCTCAATGCATCTGAATGCATCACATTATTTCAGTTCATCTATTTGTAAGCGATAACAGTATACAATTAGTATTTTAGTTTAGTCGTGTTGAGCAGTAAAGCTCCAAGATGAAGTTCGGAAATTCAATGAGAATAGCGTCACCTTCAGTTGGGATTGTCTGAGCAGTAATAGTACGGCGGCTCCGTGTCAGAAAAGGGGTGAATCGTGCATTTAATGGTAAAAGCAACACACTTTGTATACATCATCCGGAGGTGATATCTTGTGGATATAGATATCATGCCAAGCTAGGAAGAGCACATGGTTGCCATGGTAACCACCGAAAAACATTGCCGCCAAAAATGTCAAATTGGCTTTTTGTGGAAGTGCGATTTTGGTGCCCATCTTCCTTCACTGCACCCCTTACGCAAATAGCGCCACTTTTGCCATCGTGAAATCACATGATTATATTCCTCGTTTCATGGAGGTTTGTCAATTCCTCTGCCCCTCTCCATTCCGTGCACCCCTGACTCAAATGGCGCCACTATTGACATGGTGTCACTTTAGAAAATTCTAACCCGCACCAATTCTAACCTCTGTTGTTATCTAGATGGTCCCTGTGAATTTCCATATAACACAGACATACATTGGCAAATATCTACCATATATTTTTTGAGACTTCGTATATATATGTGCACGCTGTAGACTCGAAAACGGCTCGACCGATTGAGCCCAAACTTGCTATCTAAGTGATAAAAGCCACGATAAGGGATTAATAATTTAATCGCGTGATAGTTAAAGAGCGTTCGTATCTGCGGCATCGTTGATAAAGAGCGTTTATATACACGACGAATATAAATACCGACCGTCTCAGAAACTGGGGATTTCGAGACGAAATTTCGTACTTAGTGGTCCCAAGGAACGGGGGAGATTTTCATCGGGTCAGTTTGTCCGCCCGATGTGATCTTGACCTTGAAACGGGTACCCACAAATGATATATATGTGTGTGTCCTTTATAGACTCGAAAACGGCTCGACCGATTGAGCCCAAACTTGCTACTTATGGGTACTTTTGTCCGGGAAGTGTCATACACGGGTCAAATCGTGACCCCGACCTGACATTGACCTTAAAAATGATCAATTCAAGGTCAAATCAGGTAAAACTGGCGGATTTCTACGAAATTTTATACCTAGGAGTACTTTTGTCCGGGCAGTGTTTGGACGGGTAAAATCGTGACCACGACCTGACCTTGGCCTTCAAATCGGGTAAAACTGGCGGATTTCGACGAAATTTGGTACAATTGCAGCACACGTGTCTCGGAAGCTGTTGCAATTGCTTTTTCGAACAAACCCATGGGACGAATGCCGCCAGAGTCGGGCTAATATTCTAGTGTGTATATATATATATATATATATATATATATATATATATATATATATATATATATATTATCTATAACGGAACGCCAGTACTGATCTAAGGGTCACGATCACTGTGAAAGACCAAGGTTATTGTCAAACGATGCTGTTTTGAATAATTTACGTCATATTATTAGTCTTTATGTTGACACATGAACAACACATCATTATAAGTCATTTTGGATATGATCCGAAGCTTGAAACCTATGGCAACCAATTTGGTAAAAACACATGTGTTTGCCAACAAAAAAACTACCCATTATGGATTGCTAATGCCTAGTAACCTCATAGGAAACTGTTTGCTATGCATCTATTTGGATTGGATATGCGTCAGACCATATATTTGTTAGAACATATACCTTTTGTATATGGATAGATTCAAAATGGCCGCCATTTGAGCAAAAAAAAAAATTTATGTAATGTGTGTAACGCCATTTGTGGTGAAATTTGTATAAAAAACATTATTTAAAAAATAAAATTGGGCTAGACAAAACAATATTCGGTGATTCTGATTTATTTATTTAAAAAATGCTTCAATTTATAACTACATCAAAAACATCATTTACCCCAGATTTCTTCAGAATGTTTTCCCAATTTTCACATATTCATTAGGTTAATTTTAACATGTCATGTCTTTTTTATATTATGACCTTTTTTTTAATCTTTGTTGCCTGGAAGTTGTCCCTTCCCAGTGACTAATAAAATAACTGCTAATTAGGTTAAGAAAACACTATTTTACTACGTTTGGTGAAAATTGTGGACTGAAATGGTCATCAGTTGGAGAATTTTCTAACCTAAGGGTAAGTATGAGGTTTGAAATTTTGAGACAGTACAGAAATCAATTACATGATTGCTGTACTATGAAGATGTAGTTCTAATATTTCGACTGTCCTGATGAAGGTCCAGCTCGGGCCGAAAGGTTGACATTAAAGAGTTATAATGTTACATTTTATTATCATAAATTCCCTGATCCTGAGGACAATGGCTGCTAGGAAATATTTAACACAAATGATTTCGCCATCAATAGTCATTGCATTTATATATAATATATAATATAATACATTAACATATAACAATAATGGTGTGTATCGTCAATTTGGATTAATATTAGTAAAAACATAACATGATAATACTTTGGGCACGATTATTCCTAATTTATATTTGATAACCCTACCCGAGTGCTTCACATCACTTTAAATACAAAATGTAAGAAAGATCAAAATGTGCAAAACTGTGACTCGAGTTACATGTAGTTAGCTAGTTGCGCATCATGTGGACAAACATTCGACTAAACTAAGTTAGCCTTATTGACAATTTTTTTTTTCCAGTGCAGCTGTTTTAGTGCATCGATTGAATGTGATTATAATACAAAATTTACAAGTACTGTCAACATATCCTCGTACAAATAGGTTCATATTGGACCTAAATATGCACATAAATGCACATTTTACTTATTCGATTCTCAAATAAACCTATGGTGAGCTTATACCCTTTATTCCGTTGAATGGCGCGGGCCACAGAGACGACACATTGTAAAGAGCGTGAATCTGGTAAGTCATGCCGGCGAAAAAAGTAGATTAAACAATTCACAATATTGCCATTATTGGCTTATTTCGTATGGAACTAGTCCCATATTGGACTGTTTTAAAAACCTCATTGTACGCCCATATAGGGTGTATATTGAGGTCAAATAATGCATATATGAAATTATTTCACTCATTAAAATAAGATCGCTATGTGCTTAAAGATGTATAATCAGACTAAGTGCCCCTCGGTTAATCGATTCTGATAAGTGAAGTGCATAATCCGATTGAGCGCCCCTTAATTACTATTTATTTGGATTCGGGGGTAAGAACAAATATTTGATTCGAGTCGAGGAACCCACCTATCAAAGCTCAGTTATTAGAAATCGATTTTTGAAATCTATTTATTTTCACCATCGATACGTATTAGTGCGCTAGTAAAAAGTCGACGAGCCGACGGTCTCAGACCAAATTGCGGATGAAGATGGATAACTCTAAAATCAAGAGGCTTTGTGCTGATAATAGGGCCAGATTTCGTCAAACAACATGTTGATAAATAACACGTTTCGGGCAATTTTATACTATATTTGACAGTGGTTAGCATTATTTTTGGGCAATTAATCGATTCTGATAGCTGAAGCGGCATTTCTAATAATGTTATTGGAATCTGATTATATGGGGACCATCGAATCGGATTGAGTACCTTTAATTTAACGAGAACAGACTGGTATAGTTGTAAGTGTTGAATTTCTTTGGAACGCGTATAATACAAAAATATTGTTTTGAGTGGAAATAAATATCTCATTCGTAACTGAGACACATGTTTATTTCGGCTCATGGCAACCCACTCATAAATACTATATACTGTTATCATCCTCTGTGTACTCTTATATCAGAACAATTGGTTTAAAACGTAGCCTGTGTTGAACTTGAGGCGTATACTTTATAGAGCAAAATGATCTCGTACGAGAATATCAGTAATTGCTATTGTCTGGACTTGTTATGCTGGCGAAAACTGTGGACTATCGACAAAGGCACTGCTGATGGTCTGTTGTTCAGACTAAACTCTCATTCGCGAGGATACATCACCAGCAGCGCTACGTACTGTGTGATCAGTATGACATTACCACTGATCGCCGCCAAAACAGTAGCCGTTAACGTGTCACTTGCAACACATAGGAAACAGCCGTCCACACCATACTGTGCCATAACCAATACAAAATCCAAGACTGCCCCCCCCCCCCTCCAATGTGTTTTTGTTATTGAGGACACAATTGTCACGGTTATTCACGCTGTTGGTGTAGGATTGTAATAGATGACAACTTCAGAAATTAGCAGTCTTCCGTGACTTAGTATCGAACGTTTTTTCCTTTTTGAAAACAATTAAAACTGGTTCAGCCAGTTACAGATGTGTTGACGGTTTAAATGCAGACGGGGAACCACAGTGCAGTTATATTTGTCGATAACTTCCTGTTGATCTCTCCGAGACAAAATCCATACGTGGGAATGACATGACCACCATCCGATTTTAAATCTTCGAAATACATTTTCAATGTATAAACCTACACACACGGATTGAAATAGTTGGATGGGACATGGCATGACATGATATTAATTATTTGATTAACTACTAGCAGGTGGACCCGACTTCGTCCGGGCTGTTTCCCCTCTGCTTTTTTGCGAATTGCGCGATTTGACCTTGAATTGTCCATTTTGAAGGTCAAGGTCAGGTGGGGTCACGATTTGACCCGTCCAAAACACTGCCCGGACAAAAGTACCCGTCGAAATCCATCCGGTTTTACCCGATTTGACCTCGAATTGATCATTTTGAAGGTCAAGGTCAGGTAGGTGTCACGATTTGACCCGTCCAAAACACTCAGTGGACAAAAGTAATCCCACGTATCAAATTTCGTCGAAATCCCATCAAAATTCGCGATTTGACCTTGAATTGACCCGATTTAAAGGTCAATGTCACGTCGCACGGCAAACGGACAGGCTTACGACACTCCCCATATGAAATTATCCATAGACACTAATTTTCATCGAAATCCCGTGATACTCGGGCGTTTGACCTTGAAATGACCCGATTACAAGGTCAAGGTTACGTCGCACGGGCAAATTAATAGGTACATGCCACTCCACGGCCGAAAGTACCCCCACATACCAAGTTTCATCGAAATCGGCTATGCCGTTTTCGAGTCCATCGCGAACAGACAGACACACACACACACAGACAGATTTCCCAAATATATAACAGACTAGCCGATGAGCCCGACGTTGTCCGGGCTATTCAAAAACCAAATAGCTCCACCCGTTTCCGAGATCTGGTCTGCGCATGCGCGAAGCTGGCGTCGCACGGGCTCGGCGACCCGATAAAATTGCCCGACGTTGTCCGGGCTATTCAAAAACCAAATTTCAAGTCGATAGCTCTACCCGTTTCCGAGATCTGGTCTGCGCATGCGCGAAGCTGGCGTCGCACGGGCTCGGCGACCCGATAAAATTCGTATCCGGGGCAAGATACATTCACATAGCAAATTTCAAGTCGATAGCTCCACCCGTTTCCGAGATCTGGTCTGCGCATGCGCGAAGCTGGCGTCGCACGGGCTCGGCGACCCGATAAAATTCGTATCCGGGGTAAGATACATTCACATACCAAATTTCAAGTCGATAGCTCCACCCGTTTCCGATATCTCGTCTGCGGATGCGCGAAGCTGGCGTCGCACGGGTTCGGCGATCCGATAAAATTCGTATCCGGGGCAAGATACATTCACATAGCAAATTTCAAGTCGATAGCTCCACCCGTTTCCGAGATCTCGTCTGCGCATGCGCGAAGCGGGCGCCGCACGGGCTCGCCAATACGACAACGTCCACCGCCTGGTCAAACTACACACACGTACCAAGTTTCGTCCCGATCGGTCGAGAATCGTAGATTTGTATAAATGACAGACAAACATACATACAGACAAACAGACAGACAAACAGAGGTCTTCAAAATATATATGAGATATCCACCAATAAGTCAACCGTTCTCACTAAAATACTTCATATATGATCATTTTCCATAATTCTCAGAGACCACATTTTTGAGGCAACTAATCGATAAGAAGCTTGTCAGCATTGGATTTCAATGTTTCCAGTATATGGAATTTACGATTAACTACATTGCCCAAAATCCCCAAATTTGTTTACGAAACCCATTTTTTTAATACAAATGACAGGCTACTATGAAGGAAGTTGGAGTGTGAAATTGACCGATCTTCCTGAAACATCCACAGGCTGCCGAGAACTATTACGATGTGGTTGCTAGAACGGTTGCAAACACATTTGTAAATTCCCGAGGGCATCATCACGCTGCATTGATCTATGCAGCTGCAATTGCAAATACAGTAATGTCCTAAGTAATCGACCCCTTAACCACAGCAGAATTATGGGTTGGCCTAACTTTTCAGGATTTAGTCGGAAATAAATATCCATATTTCCGACTAAATCCTGAAAAGTTACCCATAATTCTGCTGTGGTTAAAAGGTCGATTACTTAGGGCATTACCGTAAGTGTTGCCAACAGTGGCATGTATGCAAATTTTTCCAACTCTTTAGGGTGCGTTCACACAACTAGCAGATTTGACTGGCGATTTGTCATGAATTCTTCATACATGACTATCCTTTGCACATTCTTGAATGCCACTTATTAGAATAGCAGAATGAGTGTCTTCGATTGTTTTATCCCATATTGGAGTGACGAAATGCCACGAGTTATTGCACGATTGATTCTCATAATATATTAGAATAATTTTTTTAGCACTCTTCAGTTGTATAACAACTATATGGGGAATTACATATATCTCACTATATTCCTATTGCAAATGTAAACAATTCCTATCACAGCTTGTCGCACATAATTCGCACCTACGCTCGTAATAAAAAACATTTGCTGACCTCTATTTTGAAGAATTGTAGTTAATATCATAAATATTTAAACATTGCGGTACTTGTATGTTGCGCATATAATTCCACAATGATTAGCAGCTTGTCAAATTTTGAGTACGTGTTATTATAGCTGCACAAAGGTTATCGGGTAGCTCCATAGCAACGGTTGCCAGGCAGTTTTGTACCAGACCAATGGCCAATTTTGTCCACCCACTCTCGCTAAAATGATAATATGATATACAGTTAACGCGGAAGATTGTCATAATCAACATCCAGAAGTTTTATATCATAGAAATGCTTCTCGTTTCATTGTAACCATCAATTATAGTAATCAAAACAAACAACCCTATGTACATACCATTGATTTATTTTGTTTTGCATTATATTTACGCTATTCCATCATCTTCTAGCCTTTAATTTGTGTTTTGCAATCCTTAAAATTGTTATATATATACAGATTGATTTATCAGTTTATATTTTCTTGTCAAAGTACATTTTTATAATAAAAAATGTACACACATCTCAATAAAATGTTTATACACGCAGCCAATGATAGGAACTTCCAAACAAATGGCGCCAATTTTATCCACTATTTTTAATCAACCCAACTATAACGGACACATGAGTCACTGTCTCAATGGATATATAGCCTGATCCCTTTTCAGCACAAATAGGTACATAAAACATTGTTTTTCGTTCAGAAACTGAGTCATAACGATGCATACTTGTTGGGATTGAGAGAAAAACAAGATTTTTTGCCAACACGGTTGCCATGGCAACCATGGGCATTTTCCAGCTTGGCATGATATCCAAAATGTCTTATTTTTATATGTAGTACATGCGTGTTAAGTTTGGTGCTTTTACCATAAAATGCACGATTGTGTCATCTATCCGCCCCACTATAAACAGTAACGGTCATTCATAACCAATTCAGTTTTATTTGGATAAGTCTTGCAAATTAACATTACTTGCAATCATTCAAGATGAGAAATAACCAGAAGGAATGAATTTTATTACATGCCAGAACAAGACAGTATTTCAGACATTAGAAATTTATGAGATACCCTTTTCAATTTCATGTTATGCAACAATCGGGTTAATGATATCTAGTCATCATTGAGTATTCACCATGTAGTATCCAATTTGTGATACAGTTTTTTTATTTTATTACTTTTATTCAGGTAATACAACTGGGGTAATATATTAATTTTGTTACTAAATATTTCTTCCGTTGATCATAAGTTTCCTGAACCCTATTACGGTGGTCCACTGTGAAGTGGGCCGGGATCCTGTGAAATCTCTATAGCTGCCTATATAGCCCTATATATCAACAAACATGGTATTAACATGCTTACAAACAACATTTCATGGTCAGTACTTGTAAATTGTTTGAAAAAAACACATTTTGGAAAAAATTACAAGCACGATTTTTTCGGCCGCTGGACCACCCACCCACCCCGCCCCTATATACGGAATTGTTTTGCAGACCCCCCCCCCCCCCCCCTGATCTTCTCGGAAATATCCTGCCACGCATTAAATTTTTTCTGGCTGTCGTGATAGTCCACACATATAGATAGACCCGGGGTTTAACTAGAAAGGCACACATCTTCGACTTCTTGTGGGGGAATAGATATAATTCGCGGCATGTTTTATTACTTTGAAAAATCGCGGCTTTTCCAGGATCACGTCATTAATAATTGGGAATTCCGCTCCGAACGCAAACGGAGCGACGATTTATATTGGATGGAAAATACGAGTATTTTCGGTCCGATAAAAATCGGAGGCATTCGGAGCGTCAGAAAAGTTTCGCATCGCCGCGGAACCGCATGCATGTGTGGGTGCCCGTGCATTTCTATTTGATTTTCCGTCCGACAATCGCATGCGACAAAAATAACGCAACGCACCATATACGCATACGCAAGCATGTGTGGCTAGCTTTATACTTGAAAATCATTTAGCGCGCCGCGTGTATACTGCCCTAGAGATTCTAGATAGCTGTGGGAGCTGACATTAACATGGGTGTTTTATTTCGTTTATTGTCGTTAATTAACGTTATGTCAATAATCTTGATTTTTTTGTTTGTGATAAGCTATGTCAATTACAAATAAAAGAAATGAAAAAGATAAATTGTAAGTCTTATATTTCAACTTTTATGGACTTTTTTCGTTCTGCAGCCCACCAGTTCGTTAATTAGGTGCTGGTTGTTATTGTTATTTTAACGGAATTCTGAGTTGGTTATTCGCAAAACCAATATATTTTATATTCTTTCATTACAATCATGGGTATATAATATATGATCTTGGACGCGTTACCATTTCTGACATTGGTTTTCTTGTTGTATATGAACTTTATAGAGGGCCGGACTACTCAGTATGCACTGTTAAAAAATAACCGTAATTTTACGGCACAGTGTGCTGGTAACTTTGCTGCCATCACATTTGCTATAAAAATACGGAACTTCCTTCAAAATGATAAACTTCCCACTCCGTAAAATCACGGAGTGGGAAGTTTATCATTTTGAAGGAAGTTCCGTATTTTTATAGCAAATGTGATGGCAGCAAAGTTACCAGCACACTGCCGTAAAATTACGGATATTTTTTAACAGTGTGGGGGTTCATTTTTCAAATGTGCTTGCTTCAGTGAAACAATTATCATGCATTATCGAAATGGTCATGTATCGATCGGAATGGCACATTGAGATATCCCTCAACTCAGACCAAGCTTTAAAAGCGGATCTGATTTTCGCACATGTCGGGATTAGAACCGTGCCAACTTCGTCTAGTATAGATATATATGTCATATAAAATGGAATCGTTCACAGTGAAATAAGCTTTCATTAAGTTAGATGTTGACCATCCGTTATTAAAATAATGGATCGTTGTCCATTGTCCTACATATATTAACCGGACTCGTCGAACAAAGGACATACGCTGTCATTACTTGAGACAACACAGTTTTCAGTGAAACGATTGGGTTTCCGTTGTCAGCTAAGTGTACGAAAACGACCCGAGAGTTTGAACACAAAACTTATAAATGACAACTTTATCGATGCGATTTGCGGATGTTTCTTGCAATAAATAGGATAATGCACAGTACTTACGGGTGAGAAAACCTTAGTGAAAGATTACCGGTCAATGGGACACATCTATCCGTTCCAACTCATTATCGTTGTATGAGCTGCATGAAAGTACGCAGGTGATCGTGACGAAGTTCACCGATTTACCCGTTGCCGTCGGACGGGTATCGCAAACTCGCTAATAACTTTTAGATCAATGAAACTTTCATTCACTGCTGCATACAACACAACTATCTATACATAAATTTTAGCATATAGTACATATTCAATTCAAATGAAGCAGCCATTACAGCGGGGCGGACTGAACCGAATTCAGAAAATTTGGTTCATCAGTACCACACGCAGGCTTGCGATATACATCAAGTTTTAATTTTGTATTTAAAATATTAGAATTACAAAATTAAAACTTTTAGTATAGTAGATTTGTATTTAGCTTCTTACTTTTAAGTTACAATTGAAATATTGAAATAAACATATTAAGTTAGAATTAAAATATTAAGTTGGAGTTGAAATAGGTTAGAATTGAAACATTAAGTCAGAGTTAAAATGTTTAGTTAAAATTGAAATATTATAATTAAAATATTGAGTTGGAATTGAAATATTAAGTTAGAGTTAAACTATTAAGTTAGAGTTAAAATATCAAGTTAGCATTAAACTATTATAATTAAAATATCATGTTAGACTTAAAATATTAAGTTAGAATTAAAATATTAGAATTAAAATATTATGTTAGAGTTAAAATGGTAAGTTAGAATTATGACCCTTTCGGCCCTCCATACAAACCCACACATGCTTTGCTACTGTATAGATGAAACTTCCAAGCATTCTACTATAACATTGGAAAAGGGCGCGAAATTTATTTGTCATCAGGTTGAGTGTGAATATAAGTAAGGGCGTTGATTTTGTCGTGGAATTGCATGGGTTGTAGAGTCGAACGTTCAATCATCGTTAGAACTGGGTGCTATTTTAAATATTAATGTTGTGCCCCGAATACCCTCGAACTGAAGAAGGCGTCCAGAGGACCAGAACCTTTCGTACTAAACTATTGGCATTAATCCACTTAGGCAATACTTGCCAAGTATATCCATATGTCGCACACGAACTACCCATGCAGTGGTTCGATTATATAGCTTAAATAGGGAAATGAAAGTTAATTATTCATAATGTTCGTCATGAACAATTCTGAAGGTGTTGGTGTGTGAGGTGTCCATGATATTGGATATCCACCCATCTGCTGGGCTCCCCGCATCAATTATACCGTTGCTATCAGCTGACGAATCCGCCTTAGAGCAAACTGGCTACGCCAATGCATGCATGCATACCTGCTTAAGCGGGGGTGGTCAATACATGTCTTAATGAAACACAGTGTTCCCACGCCGCCATGCCGTGACACTAGAAGCATACTATTAGCCATTCCATTTCTAATATAAATAAGAATTTTATCATGCACGCGAACACCAGTAAGTAACAAAGGAAATTTATTTACCCGTCATTTTAGACGGGAAATCCCGTAGTGAAACAATAAACACCTTTGATACCAAAGATAGTTCCATTTTACTTGAAAAAATGGTCCAAACCTGAAAAGTAAATTTTTGCAGATTTTGATGTCAAATCTCATATATATTTTGAAGACCTCTGTCTGTCTGTCTGTTTGTCTGTCTGTCATTAATACAAATCTACGATTCTCGACCGATCGGGACGAAACTTGGTACGTGTGTGTAGTTCGACCAGGCGGTGGTCGTTGTCGTATTGGCGAGCCCGTGCGACGCCCGTGCAGCGCATGCGCTATCGACTTGAAATTTGCTATGTGAATGTATCTTGCCCCGGATACGAATTTTATCGGGTCGCCGAGCCCGTGCGACGCCAGCTTCGCGCATGCGCAGACGAGATCTCGGAAACGGGTGGAGCTATCGACTTGAAATTTGGTATGTGAACATATCTTGCCCCGGATACGAATTTTATCGGGTCGCCGAGCCCGTGCGACGCCAGCTTCGCGCATGCGCAGACCAGAACTCGTAAACGGGTGGAGCTATCTACTTGAAATTTGTTTTTTGAATAGCCCGGACAACGTCGGGCTCATCGGCTAGTCTCATATATATTTTGAAGACCTCTGTCTGTCTGTCTGTTTGTTTGTCTGTCATTAATACAAATCTACGAAACTTGGTACGTGTGTGTAGTTTGACCAGGCGGTCGTCGTTGTCGTATTGGCGAGCCCGTGCGGCGCCCGCTTCGCGCATGCGCAGACGAGATCTCGGAAACGGGTGGAGCTATCGACTTGAAATTTGCTATGTGAAATTTGGTACGTGTGTGTAGTTCGACCAGGCGGTGGTCGTTGTCGTATTGGCGAGCCCGTGCGACGCCCGTGCAGCGCATGCGCTATCGACTTGAAATTTGCTATGTGAATGTATCTTGCCCCGGATACGAATTTTATCGGGTCGCCGAGCCCGTGCGACGCCAGCTTCGCGCATGCGCAGACGAGATCTCGGAAACGGGTAGAGCTATCGACTTGAAATTTGGTTTTTGAATAGCCCGGACAACGTCGGGCTGGGTAGAGCTATCGACTTGAAATTTGGTTTTTGAATAGCCCGGACAACGTCGAGCTCATCGGCTAGTCTCATATATATTTTGAAGACCTCTGTTTGTCTGTCTGTCTGTCTGTCTGTCTGTATGTCTGTCATTGATACAAATCTACGATTCTCGACCGATCGGGACGAAACTGTGTACGTGTGTGTAGTTTGACCAGGCGGTCGTCGTTGTCGTATTGGCGAGCCCGTGCGGCGCCCGATTCGCGCATGCGCAGACGAGATCTCGGAAACGGGTGGAGCTATCGACTTGAAATTTGCTATGTGAATGTATCTTGCCCCGGATACGAATTTTATCGGGTCGCCGAGCCCGTGCGACGCCAGCTTCGCGCATGCACAGACGAGATCTCGGAAACGGGTGGAGCTATCGACTTAAAATTTGGTATGTGAATGTATCTTGCCCCGGATACGAATTTTATCGGGTCGCCGAACCCGTGCGACGCCAGCTGCGCGCATGCGCAGACGAGATCTCGGAAACGGGTGGAGCTGCGCAGACGAGATCTCGGAAACGGGTGGAGCTATCGACTTGAAATTTGGTTTTTGAATAGCCCGGACAACGTCGGGCTCATCGGCTAGTCTCATATATATTTTGAAGACCTCTGTTTGTCTGTCTGTCTGTCTGTCTGTATGTCTGTCATTGATACAAATCTACGATTCTCGACCGATCGGGACGAAACTTGGTACGTGTGTGTAGTTTGACCAGGCGGTCGTCGTTGTCGTATTGGCGAGCCCGTGCGGCGCCCGATTCGCGCATGCGCAGACGAGATCTCGGAAACGGGTGGAGCTATCGACTTGAAATTTGCTATGTGAATGTATCTTGCCCCGGATACGAATTTTATCGGGTCGCCGAGCCCGTGCGACGCCAGCTTCGCGCATGCGCAGACGAGATCTCGGAAACGGGTGGAGCTGCGCAGACGAGATTTCGGAAACGGGTGGAGCTATCGACTTGAAATTTGGTTTTTGAATAGCCCGGACAACGTCGGGCTCATCGGCTAGTCTGTGATATAAAAATCCAATAATTCTATTATGTCAGTGGTTAAAATAGTAACAATTAATCAAGGTGCATCAGAAATGTTAGTGTTCAATGTATATAAGGCAGAATAGTCAATTTTGTTCATCAGCCACAACTTGCATTATGATCATTGATGCTTTTGAAATTTAAAAATACGGGTTGGTCTCTTAAGAACGATCGCAATGACACCTTCCAACCGCAGAAACTATACATCTCTATATAATATACACTATGTGATGTATTAGCATATGTAAAATGTAGTTCAGACAAATCTACCTTCTATTCTGGTCCCAAAATATCATCCAGAAGAGTGCGAATTATACATTTTACTGTCTGTGCATGTAGCTGCATAGCAACGGTTGCGATGGACATTATGATAGGAAACAAGGTCATACGTTTATGTAATTCATCCTATGTCACAAATAGACCTCAAATATGCAATTCAAAAGAACTAAAGTTTTATTAAATACTGTAATACCTCCTTATATGAGCATTTTATACTTTCGGGTAGTTGCCTAGCAACCGTTGCTAAGCAGGGCCAAATCTCGACTGGGTCTATATCTGAAAATGATCAGTAAGATCGAAGGAACATATGTTGCAAGTTTCATGCTTTTATCATAATTTGTGCAATTCTTACATTTCCATGCACCAATCGTCTGGACTACACAGAAGCATGATATATTGGGAAATAACTGATTTTAAAATTGACCCATTTTGGAAAATGGTCACCAAGTTTAAAGGCCTATATATCATGACTGACATGTCGGTTTCAACAACAATGCAGTTCTCCACGTAGCACATACGATACAGATTATTTAGGAGCAAAGATAACGTATTAAAAACTGATATATAAATTCAGTGGGTAGAAAATGTATGACCCGATATGAAAAAAGATAATATTTTGGTGAATGACCTTGACATTTGTGTATGACCTTGACCTCTAGAGATGAAATCTCCCGTGCCAAAAGAAAGCCCACCAAGGGTATCACCCCATATCAATGCAAAGATAGAGTTACTGCATTAAACTTTCTAGTTATAGACCATTATAGGCATATTTTTTACACTGGTCAAAAACACCCTCCATTCAGCCATTGCCATGGAAACACAAATTTTGCACACTATGCTACACTGCCACAGTGCGCCCCAGCCCTCAGTTAAACTTCAGCTTATATGCTTTGAGAAAAATGTTGATAGAATTTGCCCACCAAAATGGTACCATGCTCGGTGCTGGCTCATGGACTAAATGGGTTGGTTCTTGAATTTACATGGGTCATCCTACAAGGACAAGTGACATAATTTTGCCATTGCGACTCTTTTCACCATATGGATGGCAGCGACCATTAATGTTAATATAATAGTCCAAAATGCTCTCTATATGGAGCACTGTGGTGGGATCATCAGCCGTTTTTTTTTAATATTCGCCGAAACTTCATGGGGCGTGAAAAATAGTGCGTAGCTGCCAATAATTTCGGTATATCCTTCATGTAAAGAATACACGAAACCACGCAACCCCCCCCCCATTTTCCATATGTGTTAGGGTTAGGGTCAGGGCTATGGTTAGGGTTAGCGTTAGGGCTAGAGTTAGGGTTATGGTTAGGTTTAGGGCTAGGGTTAGAGTTAGGGCTAATGTATTATTATACGAATAATTTAACCAGCAATGGCCTTACCACGTCATTAATTCACTGGGGTTATAATGGCCTTCCTATATACAATTAAGATCAGTAATCAGATAACACCATGCACCTCCATACAGTTATGTCCGTTCAAAGCGCCGATTACATGTACTGTGTGCATGTATAAATAGCAAAAATTGCGAACGAGGTATTCAATCTGTCCAATATGTCATCATTTGAGATCGCACCCGTGGTAGAGTCTGTTCAGGTGAAGATATATAAATCAAGACGTCATGGAACCCTGTCGCCAAGTGTGCTACAACAACAACCACATGAGACACCAGCTCAGAAAAACACAATGTGGAATGTGTACATGATGGAATAATAATCGGCAGATTATAAGTGGAATCAGTTGATATAGTCGAAAAATGGAGATAGCTCCGACAAAAATCAGCAGATCTGAACCACATTCAAACTTCACTTGAACATTGTGATGGATATTCCTGATATCAAGTTTAGTTGGGATTAGTTTATATTAACTGGAATTATCCGGACAACACGACCGTGGCAATATATATGTCTGAAAAGGACCATATAGCTCTAATAACACTCATCTGCCCGGAAAGATATTGGAACTCGACCTCAATAATGTAAAGTTTTTACTGGTACCAAGTTTCGTTCCGATCGGATATTATTCACCGCAGTTATTATCCGGACAACTTGAAAATAGCAATTTCTAAGTGAAAAAAAAGGGTCATAAATCAGAGAAAAACATCGGACTAGAACCATAATTGAAATTGACCTCGATTATGTAATTGTCATTCCTCGAACGAAGTGTCGTTTCGGTCGAATAATTTGAACTGGAGTCAACAGCCTGACAAGGAATCGGACAGACACACGAACGGACGCGCGAACGAACTGACGCAGCTGATTACAATAGTTCTCCGAAATTATCAGGGGGTGGCAATAAATAAACTTGAACGTGAGGTTTTATCACAAATAAATGTTTTGCATTTTCACTTTCTCTCCTTATGCAGGCAATTTATAATTTTAAAATGAACATCTGCTTGCTCCTTTTATCGAGCTATACATGTATAATGCAAATGTTACAATGATGTCATTTATAATGACACCAAGACATAATTCACATAGTTCGCAGCACTGTTATTTTATATTTATAAAACCATTGTTGGTGTGCAGTTATTAACCAGTGCTGGTGTGTGACGTCAGACTTGGTGTAAACTAAGATTGACTTCGAACATTATAGTTAATGGGAGGTTTATACTCATTATTGCTCATTTCAATGTTGGGCGTTTCGGGGAAATATGTATCATAACCATCGCCAAATGGGATAGTTTCTGTTAAATATCAAAGAGGACTTTCAAATTTATCATGCCAACTAGAGTTCTGGTAGATGGCCCCCTCTGATGTGATTTTAAAGCTAAAAAATAAGTCACCATTGAATTGGCATACACGTGGTCGTCCAATGAGCTGGAAAGCAACAAAATGACGCAATCCTGACCATAATGATATGTAATGATATGACTCAAATTTTTACACAATTATTTGCCTACAAAAATTGGCTGATATTGTTTTGGGCTTGCGATATGCCGTACAGTAACAAAACATGCGAATTGCAAATTGCACGACAGTGCTCCTGCAATTCGCCGTACACCAAATAAGTATGTCTTTCGCCAATAATTTTAACAAACAGCCGACAAACTCATGTTTGGTGCTATGTAAGTGATTGTGGACCTTTCTTACGCCAAGTGTATAGCAATATGTAAGCTTACAGACGATTTAGATATAAGAAAACCGGTGTTTATCAGACCATCAAGTTGCAGACGATCCATAGAATTTCACCTAACAATCGTCATTTATGAGGACGTACTTAAATCCATAATTTATAGATAGTATATTTTAGAAGTATAGTATACTCTACTATTATTCAGAGGGATTGTGTAAACAAATGAATTTATCCTGCATAATTTCCGGTGTCGGATATACAAATTGTTTATACTCTTCGCAAAATCGATCAAAGTATGTTCATGAACACGCCCTGTGATCGGACAACGGAACACGGTGGGAAAAGTCAGCACGGAGCACAAAGTCAGCACGGAGCACAAAGTCCGCACGGATCACAAAGTCGGCACGGAGCACAAAGTCGGCACTGCATGGGCGCCGTCAGCACGGAGCACAAAGTCGTCACGGAGCGCAAAGTCAGCACGGAGCACAAAGACAGCACGGAGCACAAAGTCAGCACGGATCACAAAGTCGGCACGGAACGCAAAGTCAGCACGGAGCACAAAGTCGTCACGGAGCGCAAAGTCAGCACGGAGCACAAAGACAGCACGGAGCACAACCGTTAGCACGGAGCACAATTAAAGTCAACACGGAACACAAAGTCGGCACGGAACGAAAAGTCAGCACGGAACACAAAGTCGGCACGGAACGCAAAGTCAGCACGGAGCACAAAGTCATCACGGAGCACAAAGTCAGCACGGAGCACAAAGTCAGCACGGAGCACAAAGTCAGCACGGAGTACAAAGTCAGCACGCAGCACAAAGTCAGCACGGAGCACAACGTTAGCACGGAGCACAAAGTCAGCACGGAGCACAACGTTAGCACGGGGCACAAAGTCAGCACGGAGCACAAAGTCAACACGGAGTACAAAGTCAGCACGCAGCACAAAGTCAACACGGAGCACAACGTTAGCACGGAGCACAAATTCAGCACGGAGCACAACGTCAGCACGAAAAAAAATTGACAGCTCCCATCTAGAGGTCACCCCGAAGATCCGTATGAAGTTTGGTGATGATCGGATGAGAGATTTGACCTGTAGGGTGTGGCATGTTTTATGACCGAATGACCCCAAAATAACTCGTTCCCATCTACATGTCAATATCAAAATCCATGACAAATTTCATGATGATCCGACCAAAGGTACCAAAGGATTTAGTCATATACAAAGAATAAAATCCAATATGGCTGCTGGATTTAGTCATACAAAGAGTAAAATCCAAGATGGCTGCCGGCCGCCATATTTTATGGCCGAATGACCTCAAAATGACTCGTTCCCATCTACATGTATGGAATCCTATTAGGGCCACTTGCTAATGGCGCTTTCGGCGCGATGCGCCGAAAGCGACAAAAAGTGCGCCATTAGTAACGCGCCGAAAGCGACAAAATATGCGCCGTTACGGCGCCCTATTTGTCGCATTCGGCGCACTTTTTGTCGCTTTCGGCCCTTTTGGCGCTTTCGGCGCGCGCGCCGAAAGCGACAAAATGTGCGATATTAGCGCATGTTTCGGCGCGTTACTAATGGCGCACTTTTTGTCGCTTTCGGCGCGCGCCGAAAGCGCCATTAGGCATACTATTAGGTCCACTCCCTAATGGCGCGCGCCGGAAGCGACAAAAAGTGCGCCATTAGGGTATGTTTCGGCGCGCGCCAAAAAGTGCGCCGAAAGCGCCATTAGCAAGTGGCCCTAATAGGATTCCATATACATGTCAATATTAACTTCCACGACAACTTTCATGATGATCAGACGAACACTCCGGCCTGTAGCCAGTGCTAACGGATTGAATTTTAAAATCCAAGATTGCCACTGGCGGCCATGTTTTTTGGTTGTCGAATGACCCCAAAATGACTCGTTCCTATCTACATGTCAATGTCAACACCCATGACAAATTTCATAATGATCCGACCAAAGGTACGACCTGTAGCCCGTTACAAAGGATTTAGTCATGCCAAGAGTAAAAACCAAGATGGCTGCAGGTGGCCATGTTTTATGGCCGAATGACCCCAAAATGACTCGTTCCCATCTACATGTGATTGCTAACATCCATGACAAATTTCATGATGATCCGACCAAAGGTAGGACCTGTAGTCCGTGCCAAAGCCTTTAGTCATGCAAAGGGTAAAATCCAAGGTGGCTGCGAATAAGACAATAAAATGCATTCTATTAGGCAACTTCGATATTTTCAACTGATAAAATAGGAAAATCTATTTTTTTTCAATTTCTTATGGAAACTCAAATAAAGTTTTCTTCAGAAATATGTGAGCATCCACTGCGAATCATTGGTCAAAATTAGTCAGGATTATTCCTAAGTTCAAAGAACAATGATAGGCCGCGACAAACCCCTTAACTCTCAGCGAAGGTTTCTTTAATCGTTGCCCAAAAATCCGATAATTTTCAGTGTTTAAAACATCGTAGCTTGTGAAGCCCAATCTGGACAAAATGAATTTAAGTGGTAATTTTTTTAGATCTAATAGATGACATATAACGACAAAGATAAAAAAAATCATTATATTTGGTATCTTCGAAATTTTCGACTGAAAATCGGTTAAAAGGCGAAAAAAAATCTATTTTAAAAATTTCTTACGGAAACTCAAATAACGTTTTCTCAGAAAATACGTGAACATCTGGTGCGAGTCAATGATCATAGTTTATCAGTGTCATTCCTGCTTTTGATAAACATTTACAAGCCGCGATAATCCCCTCAGGTTAATCGACTCTCTGTGAAGGTTTCTTTAAACCTTCACCAATATTTACCAAATTGTCAGTATTATAGCACCATTATATAGTGGCTAGTCAAGTAAAAATAATACGGAAGCATGGAGCCGCCACTTACAAAAATAAAATCCATCCCTAGATCGGCGTATATACGCCGATCATCGGCGTAATTACGCCGACCAAGTTACCGCCGATCATCGGCGTATATACGCCGATTTCGAGGTAGTTACGCCGGCGTAGTTACGCCGACCATCGGCGTAGTTACGCCGACCATCGGCGTATATACGCCGATTTCGATGGTCACATACAGGGTGAATAAAGACAAGGAGACCATGTTTCCTCTGCAATAACCCATTCCTGCCCAACATAACCATATGCATAGGCAACTGAGAATGATGTTTCCATTGGTCTATTGTGGACAAACTTATTTTTCAATATGATGATATACAAAGAATAAAATCTAATCAGGCGTTTGGAGACTGATCAATTCTTATCGGGGGGAGGGGGTAAAAACATGATTTGTTTTATAGATCTGGGAGCCGAGACCTGCCCTACCTTTTACATTAAAGGTAATCAATCCGATTTAACGCTCCTAAATTACTATTTCTTTCGCCTCGGGGGTGGGTAAATATTTGATTCGAGTCGAGGAACCCGGCCACCCATCAAAGCTTAAGAGTGATATCAGATACCGATTTTGGTAGTTTGTTATTTCATTATTAGGGGCCCAGAAACACGCCGTCAAACGGATGGTCTCGGTCGAAATTGCGGATGAAGATGCATAACTCTAAAACAAGTGATAATACGGCCAAATATCGTGTATACTCAAGTGATAATACGGCTAATACTTCGTTGAACGTTTTGGTAAATTTGATACCATAGTTATCAGTTGTTAGCATTATTTTGTTGCAATCGATTCTGATAACTAAAGCGTATTTTGAAGAAATGTTGTTGTATGTTGATGATATCGGGACCCTCTGATCGGATTGGGTAACTTTGGGGGCTATATCTGGCTATATGGGAATAATATAGAGTCTTTTATGTAGTTTATCTTAATATTCTTTTGAACCATATCTCAGACAGTTATTTAGAAGTTTTGAGGCACACACAGTGACTAAAATGCAAGGGGACCAAGTTTCCCCCACTTTACCTCACACCTGTCCTACTTCAAAATATGCATTTCTGATCATTAATTTCTGAGAATCGTCTCTGCCTTGTGCAATTATGGCCAGACCTATTTCAATATGAGGAGATGCAATGAATAAAATCAAAACAGGGATTTGGAGACTGATACATATTCTTATCAGGGGGCTGAAACATGAATGTCATAGATTTGGGAGCCGAAACCTGCTTTTACATTGTGGGATATGCGAATAATATAAACCCATTTATGAACTCAGTCCACAATTTTTATTCGTTTTAAACCACACCTCAGACGGTAAAGTTCTTTAAAAGTTTTGAGCCACATACACAGTGACTATTGGAAAGGAGACCAAGTTTGCCCAGCCTTACCACACACCTGCCCTATACCTCAAAATACACATTGTCTGATTATGAGGCAGGACGTGTATGGTAAGATTAACTACATAAATGATCCTATATTATTCCCATATAGCCGTTAATGTAAAAGGTAGGGCATGATTTGGCTCCAAAATCAGGGCCCCCCCCCCCCGTTTTTATTTTATTCTCTATAAATCATCATTGAAAAATAAGTTTGTCCACAATAGACCAATGGAAACATCATTCTCAGTTGACTATGCATATGGTTACGTTGGGCAGGATTGGGTTAATGCAGAGGAAACTTGGTCCCCTTGGTCTTTATTCACCCTGTATGTGGCCATCGCCATCGGCGTAATTACGCCGAAAGTTGGCGTAGTTACCCCGATCATCGGCGTATATACGCCGATGGTCGGCGTAACTACGCCGATGGTCGGCGTAACTACGCCAACGATCGGCGTATATACGCCGATGATCGGCGTAACTACGACGATGGTCGGCGTAATTACGCCGATGATCGGCGTAACTACGCCGAAATCGGCGTATACACGCCGATGATCGGCGTATATACGCCGATCTAGGGGTGGATTTTATTTTTGTAAGTGGCGGCTCCATACTTCCGTAATACAATCTATGCAAGATTAATTTAATTAGCATCATTTGAGAGATCATTTGAATATCATTAACGAATAAGGTGATTAAATAAGGGTGCATGCTATTGACATATCACACATTTTTTTTACCGAAATTCAAAAATATCGACGAAGTCTTTTTTTGTTTTTTATTTCCGGTGGAAACTATAATTATAGTTTTACCATAAAAGGCGTCGAAATCATATACGAAATCATGATTACAAATTTGCATGGTTATTCCCCCCCCCCCCCCCCCCCCACCCCAACCAAAGCAAATTTGAATTTTTTTGTTTTTAGGCCAAAAGTTGAATATTTTCCTACTTTAGGTCAAATGATTGGCTGATAAAGGGGGTGTTAGTTTGGAAAGTTCTAACATGAGTTGGAAAGTTGGAGGAACCAGTTGGAAAATTCCAACTCAAAGGGAGTGCAAATGTAATTTCTCGAACTTGGAACTTGGGGCACAGATGTATACATACTCTTAATTATATTACCTCGTCGGCAATATAATTGAGGGTGTATATGCACTTTGTGTGGATCTATCATATGGCACCATAGTATATAGCGTCAGTGGACAGCACCTATGGCAAACAGGTATATTATTTATATTGTAAATACTGTTCATATATTATAATGTATATCATTTGAATATTTATGATGTATTATGGGTCGATAAGATTAAACGAATTGGATTGGAAATTAACAATCATTACAACTTGCCATTATTCCTGAGTTTATTTACCCCTACCCCCCCCCCCCCCCGAAAACCAAACATGCAAACCAAACTTGTTAGGAGTACCAAAGGGAGTGCAAATGTAGTGTCTCAAACTTGGAACTTTATTTTGGTTTGCTTCAAGGGCAGGCGGAGGGGGGGGGGGGGGAGGGTTGGGGGCACAGATGGAAATTAATAATCATTAAAACTTGCCATTATTCCTGAGATTATTTACCCCTACCCCCCCCCCCCCAAACCAAACTTGCAAACCAAATTTGTTAGGGGTACCAAAGGGAGTTCAAATGTAGTTTCTCGAACTTGGAACTTGATTTCGGTTTGCTTCAAGTGCGCGGGGGGGGGGGGGGGGTGGAAATTCCAAGGTTGACCCTGCAGTCCCATAGCTGACCACACACAATAGGTGATATAGGAAATTACATAAACACTTTAACTTTGAAATTTTCATTCAGATACATTTTCACAAACAATCTTCAAAACATTGAACATTTCATGCAAGAAAATATATTTTTGGCATCAATATAAAACATGTTTATTTTAAATGCGACTTCTAAATTGCACATGTGAGATTCTTTAATAAAGAAGAAAGCACAAGTAAGTGTCATCACAGTGGGTATATAGTTTACTCCAGACTGGCGTCATCCAGGTCCCATGGAAAAATATTATGTCATTAATCCTCCCATCATTCTGTTTTTCTTACTCTTTAATACTCAATCTTAACTTCCACTTCTTACTGACCACTATATAAAGAGTATTCTTTTCGGGGGAGATGACTCTATAGAAGCATATAATGTTTGTTGTCAAATCATCTTCTCCCTCCAAGTCTCCCTACATATATACATGTGTCATGCTCATTAATTATATATTTTATTTTGGACAAAATAAGTATTGTTTAAACCAAAATATTATGTGGAATACTATAGAACGGAAAACAAATGTCAATAGGATAAGTAAAGTTCAACTGTAGTACGACTGCTTTAATGATGAATTTTGGAATACACACAGATTTTGCACTTACTGGTCAGTTGTTTAAAAAAAAAAATTTGGGGGGGGGGGGTTGTGGAGAAACAAAATTACTATAGCCGACCTTGAATGCAAGCTTTGTAAGTAATAGGCTGGTACAGATTTCCCAGAAAGTCTCTAAGTTTTTGGATAACCTGAATGGTCAAGCCCTGGAATAAAACTTGTTCCAGTGGATAGAGGGGTCATTCCCACGTAAGGCTAGGGTGGTTTACCTGACTTGTCACGTACCAAAAGAAGAAAAAACTTGTTCATGTAAAAGTCACCAAATAACAGTATTTCCAATATGAGAATTAATGACATGAGTGTGTCAGATGTGAGCTGTTCATGCTAGCCACACTTTCACTAAATTGTATATGTGCCAGTTGGAAAACAACTTTAATACTTACAAAAGCATAAATTGTGCAATATATAATTTATCCATAAAAATAATAAATTTCGAAGCACTTTTAATTGGAACACTAGAATATTATAAATATCCAGGTTAGCTAATTCTCAGTTGGCATTTCTATGAATATTTTATCTGCCAGATGAAAAAGTCATAAAAGGTCAACTGGAGGCTTAGTATTAGCTAGATCCGGGTATCACATATCAAATGCACAGGTCAGACCGGGTGCATCAAAATATTTTGACATTCAACATTCTGGTCAGACCTTCCAATTTTATCAGCTTTATTGCGACGGCCAATTTATGACTGAAGGTTTCATATTACTTGTATTTTTGAGGTACCAATAAGCTACCAAAAAGTCTTGTCTCTCAGTTGGATAAAATATCTTCTGGATCTGAACTTGTCTATTATTTTCTGCAATTACCGAATGAGTCCGATGATGACAGTGAATACATGAATGAGATAGGCCCCTGCGAATATTCGATATTCGTTTTATTATTCGATTCGGTATTCGTTTTGTTATTTGATTCGACTTTGAAACAACGAATAATAATTTTGAAGTAACTTTAAGGGTTGTAACACTATTTTTTCGTGACTGTAAATATAATTTATTCCGAGGACATTTAGTTGGAGACTGAAAGATACTTCACAATTCTGTTGAACAGTATGTCACATGACCACCCATACTCACAATTAGATGCATTATTTTTTAGTTTTTATTTACTGCTCACGAAAAAGGAGGAAATAGTAAAAACGTTTGTTTTTTATTTTTTGAAGAAATAATGCCTTTAAAGACACGGTTGGCCTCGGCGGTGGGTATCCTGTGAAAATATCTCCACCCGTCAAAAACCGCCACAAACAGAAAGAACATCAAAATGTAGATAGACTTTGTCCGTATACAAATAAGAAATATCGCATAAACAGTACGTTATGGTCATATGTTTGACCATTGTTATGTAAACAAAGGCATAAAAAGTTACTTTTTTGGTGTTTGTTTATATTATGATGGTAAACATAAAGAGCGTTCTTTGTTGGTGAATACCTGATATGGAACTAATAAAGAGCGTTGATGCCATTTGTGTGTGATTAGCCAGTAGCATTGTGCTGTCTTCTGTAACACAATCAGTCTCTTCTTAGGTAAAATATAGTAGGTCTCTATGATAACATGCTGTTTACGCGATGGTCATGGTATATGTGAACGGAGCTGTATGCGTTTTACTGTTTTTCTGTTTACGGTGTTTGGAACAAAAATGAATATTTTCGACAATTAAGGCCGCACGTGCCTTTAATTGTCGATCCACCATTCACAAAAATGGTGACGTGTTTTATTCAATAGATAATTCAGACAGACAATATATATCTTTACTAAAATTGTGAAATATTCAATTCAATATTCAAATTTTTCAAGAGCTATTCGATTTGATATTTGAATTGATCAAAAACCCAGTATTCGCACGGGCCTAGAATGCGAATGAATTGGAAGACACGAGCAGTGAGTGTCGGGTAAAAACACAAAATCTGCGGAGATCAAATCATAATGCTGTAACCTAGGCTACCAGATACAACAACAACATGAAACTAATAACGCCCGAAATCTAAATCCCACTGAATGAAGTTGCACTTTTACATTTTAAATATATTATACATCATTTAACCGTTTTATAATGGGAGCTGTGCTGGTGCAGCTGTAAAGATCCTGTGCCAGTGTTCTCTTATGTATGCGAGTCTCCCAAAGAGAGCCTCGCATATATAAGAATATGCACTTGCTTACAAGGTCAAGGTAAATATTGTTAGGCAAATGTATCGTATATATACGAGATCGGCACATGGTTTTCACAAGACTTCAGGAAGCTCCAGTCATGGAAGAGTTAAGGCAGATCCAAATCATAGGTATATTGGAAGTTAACCCGTTCTATACTAAAGCATCATTGATGAGTAGTTATCCTATAGGAAATATTCAAATAATAAGTTCAAACAATAGGTTGTTTATTGAAAAGTATCTAAAGATTTCCCTCAATAAATAGGCTCCTTCTGCACTTTTATTTATCTGTCGTCTGCTTTTATCACATTAACATCCCTCCAAATTAACAATAGGCCATTCTGATGTACACTTTTTAACTGACTGGCAGAATCCATTTTGTAAAGAAAGAATTAAACCATCAAAATGATGCCTTACAGATATGTGTATTTTACTAACATTCACAACTCAAGTTTTAATGGCAAGGCTCAATGGTACTTGCTGTAATCCTTTCATGATAGGAGCTGTGCTGGTTCAGTATTGTAGATCCTGTGCCAGCCAGTGCATCCTCTTACATAGGGAGCCTCGCATATATAAGATGAAAGTGTCAATGACACTGTAGCTCAACTTGGAAAGGGAATAATTTAATATATTACAGTCAATGGAGCGATTAGGAATGTGGAAAGTTGAATGTCTAATACTAGTTTATAGACATGAAGAGAAAAGTAAAATCCAAGATGGCTGCTGGCGGCCATGTTTTCGGCCGAATGACCCCAAAATGAGACGTTCCCATCTACATGTCATCGTTAACATCAATGACAAATTTTATGACGATCAGACTAAAGGTACGACCTGTAGCCCATGCTAAAGAATTTAGTCATACAAAGAGTAAAATCCAAGATGGCTGCTGGCGGCCATGTTTTTTGGCCGATTGACCCCAAAATGACTCGTTCCCATCTACATGTCATTATTAACATTCATGACAAATTTTATGATGATCAGACTAAAGGTACGACATGTAGCCCGTGCTAAAGAATTTAGTCATACAAAGAGTAAAATCCAAGATGGCTGCTGGCGGCCATGTTTTTGGGCCGAATGACCCCAAAATGACTCGTTCCCATCTACATGTCAATATTAACATCCATGACAAATTTCATGATGATCAGACGAACAGTGCGACCTGTGGCGCGTGCTAATGGATTGAATTTTGAAAACAAAGATGGCCACTGGCGGCCATGTTTTTTGTCTAAATGACCCCAAAATGACTCGTTCCCATTTACATTCCAATTTCAACAGCCATGAAAATTTGTATGATGATCAGACTAAAGGTACGACCTGTAGCCCGTGCTAAAGGATTTAGTCATACAAAGAGTAAAATCCAAGATGGCTGCTGGCGGCCATGTTTTTTGGCCGAATGACCCCAAAATGACTCGTTCCCATCTACATGTGATTATTAACATTCTTGACAAATTTTATGATGATCAGACTAAAAGTAGGACCTGTAGCCCGTGCTAAAGGATTTAGTCATGCAAAGAGTAAAATCCAAGACGATGCTGGCGGCCATGTTTTTTGGCCGAATGACCCCAAAATGACTCGTTCCAATCTACATGTCATTGTTAACATCCATGACAAATTTTATGATGATCAGACTAAAGGTACGACCTGTAGCCCGTGCTAAAGGATTTAGTCATACAAAGAGTAAAATCCAAGATGGCTGCTGGCGGCCATGTTTTTGGGCCGAATGACCCCAAAATGACTCGTTCCCATCTACATGTCAATATTAACATCCATGACAAATTTCATGATGATCAGACGAACAGTGCGACCTGTGGCCCGTGCTAATGGATTGAATTTTGAAAACAAAGATGGCCACTGGCGGCCATATTTTTTGTCCGAATGACCCCAAAATGACTCGTTCCCATCTACATTCCAATATCAACAGCCATGACAAATTTTATGATGATCAGACTAAAGGTACGACCTGTAGCCCGTGCTAAAGGATTTAGTCATAAAAGAGTAAAATCCAAGATGGCTGCTGACGGCCATGTTTTTTGGCCGAATGACCCCAAAATGACTCGTTCCCATCTACATGTGATTATTAACATTCTTGACAAATTTTATGATGATCAGACTAAAAGTAGGACCTGTAGCCCGTGCTAAAGGATTTAGTCATGCAAAGAGTAAAATCCAAGACGATGCTGGCGGCCATGTTTTTTGGCCGAATGACCCCAAAATGACTCGTTCCAATCTACATGTCATTGTTAACATCCATGACAAATTTTATGATGATCAGACTAAAGGTACGACCTGTAGCCCGTGCTAAAGGATTTAGTCATACAAAGAGTAAAATCCAAGATGGCTGCTGGCGGCCATGTTTTTGGGCCGAATGACCCCAAAATGACTCGTTCCCATCTACATGTCAATATTAACATCCATGACAAATTTCATGATGATCAGACGAACAGTGCGACCTGTGGCCCGTGCTAATGGATTGAATTTTGAAAACAAAGATGGCCACTGGCGGCCATGTTTTTTGTCCGAATGACCCCAAAATGACTCGTTCCCATCTACATTCCAATTTCAACAGCCATGACAAATTTCATGATTATCAGACTAAAGGTACGACCTGTAGCCCGTGCTAAAGGATTTAGTCATACAAAGAGTAAAATCCAAGATGGCTGCTGGCGGCCATGTTTTTTGCCCGAATAACACCAAAATGACTCGTTCCCATCTACATGTCATTGTTAACATCCATGACAAATTTTATGATGGTCTGACTAAAGGTACGACCTGTAGCCCGTGCTAAAGGATTTAGTCATGCCAAGAGTAAAATCGAAGATGGCTGCTGGCGGCCATGTTTTTTGGCCGAATGACCCCAAAATTACTCGTTCCCATCTACATGTCAATATTAACATCCATGTCAAATTTCATGACGATCAGACGAACAGTACGGCCTGTAGCCCGTGCTAATGGATTGATTTTTGAAATCTAAGATGGCCGCTGGCGGCCATGTTTTTTTTCCGTATGACCCCAAAATGAATCATTCCGGTACAAATGTTGATGTCAACAGCTATGACAAATTTCATAATGATCCGATCAAAGGTACGACCTGTAGCCTCTATTGTTGACGCGTTACGTACACACGCACACACGCACACACGCGCACACGCACACACGGACGACGGATGACAAAGCCATGGCAATAGCTCAAACTTTACAAAGTAAAGTTGAGCTAATAATGCACTGGTTTACATGGTCAAGATAAATATTGTTAGGCCAATGTATTCTCTTATGTGAGGCTCCGTATGGGAGATGTGCCTATATAAGAAAATGCATTGGCACAGGGTTTTCAAACAATTTCAGGAAGCTCAAGTCATGGAAGGGTTAACACTTTCTATTCTAAAAATAGGTTATTTGTTGAACTTATTATCTGAACATTTCCCATTAATAAAAAGGACTCCTTCTGCAATTTTATTCAATAGTTTTATTCTATTGTTAAGCTGTGTTTGTAATTGTTATCGGCTGTTTATAAAGATATAAAGACTGGATTCTGCCTTGCAAAGAACTGTTGCATGCGGACAACAAATGAAATAGCGCCCAGTCTGAGACATAACCAACGGAATGAAGGGAATCCATAAACAGAAATCAAGTCTTTATTAGAGTTCCACAGACGTAAATCTGATCAGATTATTGTCTGCTTTTAAAGTGGTACTGTACACTAAATCCGGCCATTTATGGGACCATCTCCTACTATATTCAAAAGAATATATGCAACAAATTAATGAATTTGAGCCAAGGATTAGTACAAAATACACCCATATGCTCTATAAACGCTGCAAACAACATGGTAATGATAATGAAAATGAATTTTTGGCTGGAGTCATAAATTCATTTTAGTTATAATTACATGCATGTACAATGTTGTTTACATATTGTTCATAGAGCATATGAGTGTATTTTGCACTTATCCATGGCTCAATTTCATTCATTTGTTGCATATATTATCTTGAGTATAAAAGGAGATGGTCCCATAAATGGCCGGATTAGTGTACCCCTTTAAGGAGAAAGAATCCACGGAGATGTACTAATGTGTTTTATGTATGAGATGTACTGATGTGTTTTATGTAAGAGATGTACTAATGTGTTTTATGTAACTGGTAGCCGAAGAACATACAAAACACCATTAAAATACTACACATAACAAATCAGATATAAAAACATTTGTTATACATCAATGAACTCAGAACGGTCTGAATATGACACCCTAATGTACGTTACATCATAAGGACATAGCTACTGGGGACCCCACTGTTTGTTTGTATACAAACAAGCCTTGAAATAGCATCTGACATTTGCAGAATGAGGTCCCCAGATGGTGAATTTAGTGACACTATCCCACACAGCGGTGTAGCATCACCAAATTCACTCTATGGGAACCTCATTCTGCTTACTCAACTGCTTTGGGAGACCTAGGATCAGATTGAAGTTCCGCAGTTGAAGTTGGTGATATTGATCCATTAGTCACCTCGATTATGCATTTTATCTTCGACAGGATATTATATAATATGGAATATGTTGTATATAATGTGATCTGGGGGTTCAAAAATTAAGTGGGCCTTTAACCCTTTACCCAACAAACCGGCCAAAACCGGCCAAATAAAGCTTCAACAACCTAAAATATCTTCGGTCTGTCTCAATAAAACCATACAAATATGGATATCATTGGAACCGGCTCCTTGACCACATTGTGATAGTTACAGTTATGCCCTGTGCCAATGCATTCTCTTATATATGCGAGTCGACCATAGGTCGCCTCGCATATATAAGAGAATGCATTGGCCTAAAAAAATAATATTTTTAACACTTTTTACCATTTTTTCTTACATTCTTTAACAATTTTATAATTTTTAATGTGTTAAGCCAATGCATTCTCTTATATATGCGAGGCGACCTATGGTCGACTCGCATATATAACAGAATGCATTGGCACAGGGCCCTTCTGTTGGGTAAAGGGTTAAGCCCTGAGTAAGGTTGTTTGTGATATAATTCAACAAACAGTGTTAGGTTGAGCTTATTATCTCAACATCCCTACAAATGAATCCATAAAACGTTTCTCTGCCTGATCAAAACATCTCCAAAAATATGAATAAACCAACCCATTGTATATGGGAGAGTCCATTCAGTAACGAAAGGGTTGATACAAATTATATTTAATGTAAACAGGGTCAAACTAAAGCAGGGAAATAACTAGATCATGCCATGAATCTCTACTCTGGCTAATGCTTGTAGAGATCATATTCCACCAGTACAAAACCTGGGACCTTTTTGAAGTTTTGACAGGTAACCTTATCAAGTCGAAAAAATAACGCAACTAATATATTTCTTAGTTATTATCAAAATTGCATGCTTTTCTTTTGTGAGTCGATATTAATTGCCCAGGAGAAATTCCATAATTATAAGCAATGCAAAGCAAAATCGCACAGTCACTCAAATCATACAATTTTGAGTTGAGTTATTAAGGAACAGATAATAACAAAGAAATATATTTGCTGTGTTATTTTTTCGACTTTATAAGGTTCCCTTTTAACAAAAATAAAAAAAGTTCCCAGGTAATTTACCACTGGAGCTATTTGGGCATTTGCCAGCATCGAGATTCATGGCATGATCTAGGAAATATCATTCTATCAAACACAACTTACACAAGCAACAAAAATATATTTGTGGCAAACAAAACAAAAACTCTCCTGTAAATGTTGGATTTGTGAGCGATAAAATATAAATCATATTGATTGTAACTTACATCTGTAAAAATCTCAAATAATTCAATAATCCCTATAAAACTAGTTAGCTAAAACAGGTGCATCATAATATGAATCTGTCAGCAGCCAGGCCAAGATATTTCCTTGTAAACTCATAGGCAAGGAACAGGGCACCAGTCGCAGGGAAGGTCCTCAAAACTGTTGGTCCGAGTCCCTTGTAAAGGGCCGCTACCCCTGTAAAATTAAATGATAAGTAAAAAGTAGCTATCATGACAAACATATAACAACATGGAGTAGATGAGAAAATACATCTGTCCATGGTAATTACGAAATGCAATAATTCTGCATTTTGAAGAATATATCATAAGTGAAAAAAAGGAAATTTCTGACTGAAACTCAGGTTAGAAATTGAAATCTCTGGTTCAAGCTAAAAATATTTATATCAAACTCCAAATATTGACTTTGAAACACTTAGTTACAATAGATTTAACCCTTTCATGACGGGAGCTGAGCTTGTGCCAGTGCCAGTGCATTCTCTGATATATGTGAGTGTCCCATAGGGAGCCTCCCATATACATGAAAATGCACTGGCTTACAAGGTCAAGGTAAATAATGTTAGATCTATGCATTCTCTTATATATGCGAGGCTCCCTGTGGGAGACTCAAAAATATAAGAGAATGCATTGGCACAGGGTTTTCGCAAAGTTTCAGAAAACTGCAGTCATGGAAGGGTTAAATCCTCTCATTCCAATCGTCATGAATTCCACCAACTCACCCTCCTGTCTGGAGATCTTCAGCACACTTTCTATAAATTTTGGTTCGATTTGACCAGCAGTGGCCTGGACTTGGACCCTTGATTTTACAACATCAGCTGGGAAAATTGATACCCATAGGCACACTCCACCGATACCGCCTGCGACCATTGTCCGAAGAGATCCTGAAAATGAATGCACAAGCTATTATAATTTAAATTTTTCTAAATTAAAGATACACACTCTGAATTAAGGCTCCTAAATTACTATTTCTTTGGCTTTGGGGGTAAAAAATATTTTATTCGAGTCGAGCAACCCACCCATCAATGCTAAGAGTTATCAGATTTATTGATTTTTGAAATCTATTATTTTTCACCACCTGGAATATTTGGCGGCCGAGCAAATATTCGACGATTGACCGACATACCCTTGATACCAAATTGCATTGACTGAAGTGTTGATATATAACACATTTTGGCAAATTTTGTACAATAGTTGACAGTGGTTAGCATTATTTTTTGGTAATTAATCAATTCTGATAACTAAAGCGTCTTTTGAAGAAATGTTGTTGTTGTTGGAATCTGACGATACGAGGACCATCTAATCGGATGTGTACCTTTAAACATGCAAGGTACTCTCAGGTTCCTAATAATAGCATGATTATTAATTTTGGGGAAAGTTGCCACTGATCACTATTATTTGCCATCACTATTATTAATTTCAGCCGAAATCCTCACCCATCACTATTATTAATTTCAGCCGAAATCCTCACCCATCACTATTATTAATTTCAGCCGAAATCCTCACCCATCACTATTATTAATTTCAGCCGAAATCCTCACCCATCACTATTATTAATTTCAGCCGAAATCCTCACCCATCACTATTATTAATTTCAGCCGAAATCCTCACCCATCACTATTATTAATTTCAGCCGAAATCCTCACCCATCACTATTATTAATTTCAGCCGAAATCCTCACCCATCACTATTATTAATTTCAGCCGAAATCCTCACCCATCACTATTATTAATTTCAGCCGAAATCCTCACCCATCACTATTATTAGGCCATCATGATTAGGTTTGTTGTGCGCCGCATATATTCTAAATTTTTCACCTCCTATTTTTGACAGCCTTGAAAATTCTGACTACAGCATTCATTTATGACTTCTCCCACTTTTAGAAGACATCTACTTCAGGCAGCATTGTCTCAATATCCTTTATGTTCAATAAACCTGAATATACATGTATTAACTTGGATGAGAGAATAAAACATACAGCAGTGAGTACCGTGTTCCTAACCTTTACTCCATGTTGTAGATTATATAAAAGATGGTAATATGAACTGAGGATTGAGAAATAATCAACCAATATTCTACTTCATTGATAACATACCGATTTCATCTTTGGTTTTTCCGGCTGGTGTTAATAGAGATCTTGTTAGTTCGTATCCTCCAAAGAAGAAGAAATATCCGGGAACCTCTCTCATGAACGTACTGGATAGTCCCTTGAATAACCCTCGGATTCCTTCTTGTCTGAGAATCTCTTTAGTTAGACCATATGGACCTCTGTAGTGATAGTATATCGAAGTGTCAATGATGTTGCAGCCACATCAATATCTTAGTACAATGTTGTATTTACATTCACGGAATAATACTTTTCATTGATACATCGGTGCACAAAAGTAAACGGACATGGCTTGTCAAAATTTGGCAAGATGTATCTCAAAACATACCCACGCAAAAGAATTCCAAACAAATTTGTCAAAATAGCGCTGAAAATTCTCTTTTTTTTCTTTCTTAGATTTTCGATAAATGTGAGATCGTTTCATTTGTGCCAGTTAGAATTTTTTAATCTCCAAAATAGTCTGATACCAAGTACAAAGAGTTTCAAGAAAACGCGTCCAGATTGATAGTGAAATCAGATCCCCCCCCCAAAGACAAAATACTATAGGAATCGGGCTATGATAACATTTAATGAGTAAATTATTTATTTTATCAACTCTCTGGTGGCTTTGTTGGTAAGGTGCATGTAACATTTGTGTAAACATAATTATATGCATCTAATTAAATGCATGTAGCTTCCAGCTTACTAGGCAAAAAAAAACAGAAAAATATGTGCAATCACCATCATTCGAATGACATAATCATCACAAGTATATGCAAAAGAATACACCATTTTACGTTGAAATTAAGTACAAAAGATAAAAATTAATAAAGTGTTAAATCTTTCTCTATTGAAAGTTGATATCTGGACATCAAAACCTATTATTAATGGGCTCATGTGTCCGATCTAATTATTTTCTGGTATAAAAGACATACAGATGGTGATTTTATGGAATCAAATAAGACAATGGATCTTTAAACAAAATATATTTACATGAGCCAAAAGAGGATCTCTAATGAGTCACAATTCTATACAACATTTATTAACCGAGTGCACTAAATTTGATTCTAGTTGAGTTTCAGCGAGGCTCGATTCGAATTTAGTGGACGAGGTTAATAAATTTTTTATAGAACTGCGACAAATTTTAGATCCTTTATCACATAATCACATTTTAGCAAGGAAAAATGATCTTGAAACGGTTCGGGTTAAAAACATTTAATATTGATTTCCTTATCACAACCAAAGACACCTTCATTAACTAGAGGTGTGACTGACTGTCCCAATGGGACTACGGATACCCCCCTGTTTTTAAAATACTAAGATGTTTCACATGTCAGTAAACATTTAGTTAAAATAATAAAATAACAGTTCCCATTGCAGGTGTACAACCATGACCCTAATCTTAAACCTATTGACCGAAAAATGTAAGAATAAAAGCTTGGACAAAATTATGCATGTTGCAAAAAAAGTTTCTAAGTCGAAAAAGGGGGATAACTCCACCAAAAAATGTCGGACAGACGTCATAATCTCAGGTGCACAAGTTCCCATGGTACTAAATATCTGTGCCACATTTTTAAAAAATTGACCGAAAAATGTAGGAATAAAAGCTCGGACAAAAGTATACATGTTGCGAAAAATTTCTAAGTCGAAAAAGGGGGGATAACTAAAAAAAAAAAGTCCGACAGACGTCATAATCGCAGGTGCACAGGTTCCCATGGTGGTTGATGTCTGTGCCAAGTTTCATGGAAATTGATCAAAAAACATCTGAGAAAAACTCCGGACAAATTTGTGTCCACGGACGGACGACGGACGGACGACTGACAAGCTGACTCCAGTATACCCCCCCTAACTTCGTTGCGGGGGGTATAAAAAATATGTATAATATAAATAAAGCTACATACAGCACTTGGCTAATATTGCATTCTCATGTTCATTTGAACATTTAAAAAACTTTTGGCGCAGCATTTACTGACTTGACATTATATAACAGAATGCACTGGCTTACAAGGTCAAGTTAAATATTGTTAGGCCAATGTATTCTCTTACATATGCGAGGTTCTCTATTAGAGACTCGTATATATAAGAGAATGCATTGTCACAGGGTTTTCGCAAAATTTCAGCAAGCTCCAGTCATGAAAGGGTTAACATATTTTAATCCATGAATCTCCTCATGGTATCCTACATTTTCAGTTTTGAAGAATCAAGTTGTCCCTTTGTTGCCATTTCTCGCATAGCTTGCAGTCTGCACTTAACTAGTTCCGTAGGACAAAGCACAAAGGTAGAGAATACAGCGGCACCACTCCCAGCTAACGCATTCAGAATCGGCGACAAGTTCTTCACTTCCTTTCGTAAAATACTGGCGACGCCTTTCTGACAAATTCCATAGAATAGAAACAGAACAGCGTTCTCTGATATGTTCGCAGCTAATGATGGCACTGTTCCGGCATATAGACCTCGTGCAATGCCATCCTGTTTGTATGTTTTGACAAAACAGTCTAACGCATTTTTATACATTGTCGGAAATGTCTGCATTTTAACTTTGACTGTATCGAGAGATTGTCCTGTATACACAGATGCTGTTCCTCCTGAAAATGTAATTATGTTTTAACTCGTTTCACTCAAACAAACATAAATGTTTTATAGTATAACAACTACGAATTCTAAAGAAACAAAATATTTTAGTCTAGAAATTTAGGTTAATATCATTAGCTTCAATTAGATTGTGCACATCATATATATTGTTATCATACTATAATCACATATAGGCATGTACACATGTAATCCTATCATACAGTTAAACTATAACTTTTGCAAAATATATTCTTAAAAAGAATTTCTTATATGTAATGATGATAAACTTTTTCAAAAGCCAATATCTACTTTACTAAATTTGGATGGGAGGGTGCACTTAAGAAGCTAAACGTAGAATGAGCGCTAAAATCTTTGTTTGTTTTCCAGCACACTTTAGAACAATCAAGAAACCCGTGCTGAATCTATTCAAAGCAATCAACGTTTCTCTCACGTGAACTATTGTCGCCAATCACTCAGATATGCCCCACCAATTTAACCCATGTCGATTCAACATTTTCTACTAACACCTTATCTTCAAATAATTCTTTGTTGAAATTCAATAAAGTAATTTCATAACTGAAGGCATATTATCAGTGTTTAAATATACACAATCCGATTCGATGGTCCCCATGTCATCAAATTCCAACAACATTTCTTCAAAAGACAATTTAGTTATCAGAATCGACTAATTATCAAAAAATAATGCTATAAACCACTGACAACTCTAGTATCAACATTTTGTTCAACGCAATTTGGTATGTTGGTCCGCTTGTCAAATTTTTGATAGGCCGCCATATATTCCTGGTGGTGAAAAATAACAGATTTCAAAAACCGATATCTGATAACTCAGACATTTGATGAGTGGGTTCCTCGACACGAATCAAATATTATTTACCCCCGAAGCCAAAGAAATAGTAATTTAAAAATTAGGAGCATTAATTCGGATTATGTATCTTTATCTCTCTGACACATAGTGACATGATTTGATGTGCCTGTTGAATACCTGTGACATTGCCTAGGCGAAAACCTATGGATAACATCAAAATATCATTTAATGAAATTTTTTAAATGTTCTGTAATCTATCGGACTGAAATGTTCATCTGAACCGGGGGAGGGGGTCCACAGAAAATTTTCAGACACAGGGAGGGGGTGGTGGGTGGTTCCAGGTGTAAAAAAATGTGTGATGCAAATTTTTTCCAAACATGCTTATCAAAGATTAATTAGGATAGATTAAGATATTGGAATTACATCATATTCTGAGTATGATATGCCCCTATTAGTTGCTACAGAACACTGTATGCATCACCAAGGTTGAACACTCATGATTATATCATACCGGTACATGTAGCCCAGCTATGTAACTATTGAGTTGGCTACCTCAAGCAACAATTAATATCATTTCATTTCATAGGCACAGGTATTAAATGACATTAATGAGCTTACATTCCACTTTCAGTACTATTTATATATGTACTTCAGGTGGTGGCTATCAAGGTCTTATTCTTTCTCAGTACATCTGCAAATCAATATTCAAGTAAGCATCTACCAGCAGTCCTGTACATGTGCACGGCTACTCACATAAAACATAAACCCATTTTTAATGACAAAATGTGACATCTGCATGTCAAATTTATAACATTATCACAAAATATTTGCAAATATCATCTCAAGTGCCCTCTGAGCCTTTTACACAAGTAATTGGTTACCAAAACCATATTATTTTGTATAGGATGGTAGACCACATATATTAACCCTTCCATGCGTGGAGCATCCTGAAACAGCCATATATTATGACAGTATATATATGACACAGTTTTCAGTGGCAATCGTAGACAAGGAAAGTGTCTGCTATTTATTGATTATGGCCATCTAAATTTGAAGTTGTTTATCTGTATAGTCAATGATAAATCGACTCTATGATCAACAGCTATTTATAGTAAGTATATCTTAAACCGTACCAGCTACTCCTCCAAGAAAGTCTACTACCGCATCAACAACATGAGCCTTGCCAGTTGTGGTGGGCGGCACCTCTTCATGCGGTAGTTCAGCCATATTGTATTGTCGTCAATCGGCTACCACCTGAAAATAAATAACAGGAATAATCCTGAGTATTTTGGGAAAGGGTCCGGGGCCCATTAGAAAAAAATTGTATCATAGAGGCTAAAATTGGGAATTCCTATAACTGTAAGCCATATATGAACAAGCAATGATATTGTGTAAATGAGTGCAATTAAACAACTTATAGGCTGTCATAGCTTTATTAACAACTGAAACACACAAAAACATTGTTTATCTAAAATGATGAAATATCACTTAATAAAGAATACATTACAATTTAACTGACTATCATCTAACATATTAACAGTATCATTAAACACAACTCAACATATGTAGTACTACTCCAACTTTAGAACTACATGTACAAGTTACTATATTAGTGTGAAATTTAGTGACTACCTAAGAAAGAATACATGTACATATCAAACAGTACTGGCTGCATATAAAAGGAATGAAAGGACCTTAACTTGTCATTGAGTTGTACTTGTTATGACCGAAAATGTATAAACAAAAATCTTTCTGTTTTTGGAATTGGGAATTTTGACTTATTTTGTGGTCAGAAAATGACAGAAATTGAGGAAAAAAACATGCCTATTTCTGTTTGGGAAAAAAACAGCCCCTGGTGCTACCCAGGATTATCCCTGAATAAACTCCAGTGAATTCGAGAATCATATATAGCAACGAATTTTTGCTATGTGATACATGCCATAAAACTATCTGATAATCATAATGCAGACAAATCTATTAGGCCAAAAAAAAAAAGTTTTGGTTCTCAGGCACCGCCGCATTGAATAAAAAGGGCCACATTAGGCCTTTTTATTGCAATGCCTGATGTTATGACAAAAAAACTTACGAAAAAAAAAAATAAAAAAAAAAAATATATGTGTTGAATAATAGTGTGCATTGAGCTCTAACATGTAATGTGTTAAAAAGTGACTTGCAGGCTTACAACATGAAGTAGATGACTACAATTAAGAAAATGATAAGCTGACCCTCATGCTCTTCTTACAATTAGTCATTGTGAACTAACTTACACTAATTGTAACTTTATACAATTGAAAGGCACAGAACTAAATTCAGGATCACATATTAGAATGGGGAGGTATCAGCTTTTAGACAGCAATAACAGTAGTTAATGTCAGGGGCATTATATAATGTTAGGTAATCCCAGTCATACACTGGTAGTACAATGTCATTTTTATATAAGATTAAATGAGTTTATATGCATAACAGTTCCCTCTACATTTCTGGTTATTACTAGACAGAGGAAGGTATCTTTGTCCATGCTTACTATGTGCAGAAAAAAATAAAAAATAAAAATAAAACCCTCCCTCCCTCATTGATTTGAAAAAAAAATTGCCCGAGAACCAAAACTCTTCTTTTTTTTGGCCTTAATTGATGAATTTTTACATGTCAGAATTTTAACAGCAGAGAAGCAGATAGCTCAGTTTGTTAGTGGGCAGATCTCTGAGCTACACCTATGACACAGTTGGGGGACCCAGTACCATGACTCCGATGAACACAAATTGAGCAATGATTATTGCTCTGATAATTATTTCAAGAGCAAAAGAATCTGACATTGAAGATTTGAATGAATTTTGTACATATGTACCTCGGATCCTATCACAGTGTCATGTCCAGAGAGGACACTGTGCTAGGCAGACTGTCGGATCTGAGGCTGATGAAATTGGCTGTCACATGTGAAACAATGTGTGCATGTTAAATAATCCTACAGCGGCGAAAAAATCATGGGTAATTGGCAAAATTTGCTGGCCAAATTCAAGTCATCGGACTAACGGACCACATACATTGTAAATAAAGCACTAGTATGAGCTCTCCTATGTTATCCCAGGCCGTGGGCCAAATAAACTCACTCAACAATGTAAAAATAAAAGGTCGCCGACAAACGGGTCCCCCGAATAGGTGGCTTTTTTGTTGTCGGATAGCTTTTTTTTAACTCTGCCCAAATTCAAACATGGCCTTTGCTTCTAAAATGTGAACCCTGTACCATATATCAAGAGATTCAGTTGAATTTATAAACAATTAGATAACTAAAAGTAAAGGTATCATCCGGAAACCAAAATAATCGCAAATTTTAAGTCAACAAGGATCATAACTCTGGAAAAAATAAGCAGACGAAACCCAAATTCGAACTTGACCCACATGTATATCTTCAGGTGGTTAATGCACATACCAAATTTTAAAACAATCAGATTACAAAACTAAAGTTATCATCCGGAAACCAAAATAATCGCCAAATTCTAATTCGACAAGGACCATAACTCTGCAAAAATGGGCGGGCCGAACCCCTATAAATTTAACCTTTATTTTGAGCACATAAACTCACATGCCAAATTTGGTTTCTATCTAATAACCCAAAATAAAGTTATCATCCAGAAACTTTCGGACGAACGACAGATTCTAAAAGTTATCATCCGGAAACTTTCCGAACGGACAGATTCTAATTAAAAAAGGGGCCATAAATCCGGCAAAAATGGGCGGACAGAACCCATATTCGAACTTGATCTGTATTTTGAGCCGATCAACTCACATATCAAATTTGGTTTAGATCTGATATCCCAAGATAAAGTTCTTATCCGGAAACTTTTCGAACGGACAGATAGACGGACAGATAGACGGACGGACACCGGCCAGTCCTTCGATTTTGAGGCGCGCAATTGCGCTTGCGCGCCTTGGCGCACGCGGATCTAAAAACCAGCGAGTTATTAAATGCGCACGCCGAAAAATTTAAATGCGCGCGTCGGAATTTGCAGTCAGTGAACGAGATTTTAACAAACAGCACATCAATGGTTAAACGCCGACAAGACTATTCACCGTGTATCTTTCTCAGTAGCGATGACGTTGATTACGAACATAATAACAAAGATCAAAGCGGCCGCCGGCGTCTTTCTCACTCAATGATTGGGGTACACCTCGTCACAACTGCTGCACGTGCGAGTTCCCGCAAAAAAGTGTCAATTCTTTGGCAGCCTCGTTTGATGTTTCGGCATGCGGGATTCGCCGATTCATTTGAATATTATTGCCATAGATTAGGTTTTAAGTTTAACTATACTTCGAAGCTATACTTCGAAGCCAGTATCTATCGACTCAGAGAAAGCGAAGAATGGACATTGGAGCCTCCTCAAATACCGACTCTATCAAAACTAAAGAGAGCCCCGGTTGATTCGTCGGATTCCGGTGAATCTGATTGCGGTAACGATTCCACTTCCGAGTTTGAATTTTTAAGCGACTGCGAGTCTGGTGAGCATGCGCTCTCAGACGCGGAAGTGGACTCATTACCGTTATTAGATTCACCTGGATTGCCATTTAATCGGATTATTGTGGACTAGATATTGTACTACAATATAAACATATGTTTTTATTTCTGTTTTCACTTTAAGTTGCCAAAGGCACACTTGGAATTACACGTGTGTATCATTATAATTGTGTTTGTCTTTATTCAGTAATCATTTCATCCATGTTAATTTGAATTGTGCTCCTCAAAAAATGCGCGCGCAAATTCCAAAAGCTCCGAGCGATATATCGCGCACCTACGTTTTCCAAATTCGAAGGACTGCACCGGCTATTATAATAGACCCCCAAAAAAATAATTTGGGGGACAATTACTGAATTAGAGAATAATTATTGGCAAACCGTAAATTAGAAATCGCAACAACTGGAATCGCAATAGACAAACAATATCACACATAACCCACAGACGTTATTCACACTCACAGCCTACACAGGCAAATATTCTCACTACTACTAGTACTAGGAGTAAATTACATGTGGTCTTCAGTCAACTTCCAAGTGACTACAGGAAAACAACAACAACATATGACACATTTGAAATTAACAACATGCATGTACCATTATAAGCTCGCATATTAACATCTCATATTTATTTTTATTTTATTTTTGTGTGAATTGTGCAGACCTAGTAAGTAACATTTATATCAACACGTTTATGTTCTGACCTTCTTCCTGTTTAACCGTCACCTAATTTCGAGGTATGAGATTTCTCGAGGCTCAATTCAACTCAAATGTTGCTATTTTAATTTGTCATAATTATATCAACTAAATTGGAGCGTGGCCAACAAGAAAGCTGTAGTGTCTGCTGTTTGATACTCCTTCTCGTTATTCTAATATTGGTTTTGTTTGGTCAATTTCGTGGAGACACTTGTGTTTGTAAACGAATGACACACCTTCAAAGTACAGACATCTCATTGGTTTTCTAAATTAATAAAAATACAATTTCCTGTTGGCTCGATTATACACCTCCAATACGGTCCGTCGAACTTAAAATTGGTTGTTCGAGAATTTAACATCAGCAATCTGTTTGTGGGAGTGTAAATGAATATTACCCTGAAAAAACATTAACTAAGTGTTGACGTATTTGTTTGATGACTTCCTGGTGCAAAGATTATCGAAAATTCGCTGCATTGTATTTACCTGTATTTACCTGTATTCTTGAGCCTAAACGCTTTCGCTTGTTGTGGCTAATAAGTTTGTCCTTGATTTAAAAAATTTGTTGCGCATGTCTTTGAAATCGTAGTGGAATTTGTTTTCTTTATCTCTCCATTGGTCATTAAGAATTGATTTAAATTCATTTAAATTCATTTATTGTATTTGCCGAGACACATATATCTGATAGACCGAATTACATGAGTTTATATTTCTCGCCACAAAATTGCTGAAAGCTTGTCCTCGTACTGGTGAATAGTTCCTTTCTCAATGTTTTAATGTGCCCTCTAGTTCGACTCTCTTTATCCATTATCATTGGTAGATCAGCTTCATCACATCCTTCTATTATTTTAAACATTTGGATCATGTCACATCGCTCTCTCATATAGTCTATGGGAGGCCAAATTCACATTTATTAATAATTGTGCTTCAGCGCAATTCAATCGCACTTAAGTACAATTCAATTGCGCTTCAGCGCAATTGAAAATTAATTGCGCTTCAGCGCACTTAATATTATATATATGGCTAAACCCCCCAGTTAATCAGTAATGACTAAATCCAATAGAAAATTAATTGCGCTTCAGCGCATTTATTTTCCCATATATGGGAACCCCCAGTTAATTAATGGAATAACCTATCTATTCAGGGGTGTAAGCTTGTAACAATAATTTTTGCTTCAGCGCAATTGATATGAATCAAGCTGGATTGCGCTTCAGCGCAATTGGATTGCGCTTTGAATTGCGATTCAGCGCAATTATTAATAAAATGTGAATTTGGCCTCCCATAATAGTCTAGTGTTGGAATGCCTAGTTTCCTCAGCCTTTCTTCGTACTGCATGCCCATCAAGCTTGTGACTATTCTCGATGCTCGCCTCTGTGTACACGCTTTCAATGATGGTTTTGTACTTATTATAGTGTGGGTTCCAAATGGATGATCCGTATTCTAATACTGGTCGAACAAAAGATTTGTATAGGATTTTAAGCATATATATCTTCATCGATGTAGCTGAAGGTTCTGTTTATTATTCCTATTCTCTGATTGGCTCTTTGGACGCTCTTTGCAATATGTGTTGAGAATTTCATGGTGTTGCTAAAGATGACTCCAATGTCCTTTTCTTCACTGGTTTCCTCTATTTCATGCTGTGACTCATTTTCTGTGATGTTGTACTTTTGACCCGCATTGCTTTTCCCTGCATGCATCACCTTGGACTATACGTTTAAATAACCTCTTTATGAGTCGATGGATACCGACCGGAGCTGAATACAGTTATCATCGACAACATACGAAGGGTGTCGAATAAAACCGCTTAACCTATCTGTGCCTTCAATTTTCAAAATTAATTCACTCACTTTTAAAATATGTTTGCAGTTTACTATAAACGCTGACAGAATATTAGATACCTATAAATTATATCATCACAATACGCACTTCTTGGTTGTAAATTAGTTAGCCTATCCGGTACAGGTACGGTATAGTTGCATGCGCATGATATCGATATATAGAATCGATATTCGAATCGAATTGTCAGAAGACTCTGGGGAAAGTGTGTCTGATTATTGCTTTGGTTTAAATAATATTTATTTTACCCTAAAATATATAGAATAATTCATGACATTGTGATGCATGATATGATTTGAGAATATATATCTATAGTTGAGGTTGCATGAAGAGGATATAAACAGCGAGTCATCGCTTATGTTTAGTTATCTCCTCAGAAAATTAGACAGACGTGTTGAATATATATAAGAAAGCGAAGAGCAAGACGCCAAGTTGATGAGGACCGTACAGGATGGGGTAATTTTATGATTATTTAATCTTTAAAATATGTAATCTTACCAAAATACAAAATATACGCATCAATTGGGGTGTTATATCTAGCTGAAATTACCTCTCTACGCGGTCTTTCCTCCATTCTTGAACTAAAAACGACGTATCTGTATATTAGTTGCTTTGTAGGATCCTCGCGGATATATAAGCACGTCGTGTTATGCCCTATATATATAGTGGCTTAAATTACTAGATACCACACCCACCCCATCTCAAAACAAAACAGTCACTGACTCGCTGACTGGTCAAGATGAAAGAAACAACCGTTAATGCATTCAAATGAAAGTTTATCATGACAAACTTTGAAACATACATACGTACATGTACATATAATTGTGTAGCCAACTCACATCAATTTAACTGTATACTCCGTGTGTGTGTCGACACCTTACTTATCCGCGGCGGGGTATAATATAGTTTCCCACCAAGACCGAGGTTAGAACTATACCCTTATCTCCACACATTAAGTACAACTGTATCAAACTCTATAAGCACCCAAACGTGCACAATTTTAGTTCGAGTTCATCGAAAGTCCAGATAAGAAGTTGCATGTCGCGTGTTCATTCCCACGCCGATGAAATTTGTAAGTTAATATCATGAACTGACAACAAATCTCTGGAAATTAAAAAAATCTGTCAACTACGGGAAGAAAAGTCGTATTGCATGGGAGTTCTCGCCAAAACTTTGGAAAACAAACAATTGGAAATTCCATGCCTGACTATGGGAAGCCAAATTGACATTTAATAAATAATTTAGCTTAAGCGCAATAAGGGAAGATCTAATTGCGCTAAGCGTAATAAGGAAATTCTTATTACACTTAAGGGTCAGACGCACGTTTTGCCAAAATTTCCTGGTATGTCAAAATGTATTTTCTCTAAATCTATCAGGAATATCTTTGTGAAATTTTGTACAAGAGATTATTGTTGTGCCATACATAAGAACCATTGGACATTTGGTTATTATAATCTCATTTACTTTACTTTTATGGCATGAAAAATCTTTAAAATTTCACTGTGTTCAGGTACCGAGAACTACTGTAAAACAATTTTTTTTCGAAAGTGCATTTCATATATACATGATATCATATCTGAAGATCATGAGAGGAGACTTAATTTTTCTTGATTCATGAAATTTAATGATTATTTTCATTCAGAAAGACAACTACCATAAATAAAAAAAAATTATTGAGAATTTTCATGCCATGCTTGTTGGTCATTGAAAAATTGGGCTCAGTTGAGTTCTGGGTCATGGGTTCATAACCAAGTTAAATCTGACCACCATATCTCTTAACACTGTGGCCTAATTTCTGTTGATTGCTCCCTGCTTGAGTGGACAGGACCACATTTGAACATTTGTTTTCATTGGGCTGGCATATTTGTGACTGCTTTATTCTTCATTATAATACATGGGGTATGATGCTATAATATGCAATTAAAAAGCTAACTCAACATTATGATACAAATGAAGCCTCCTCTCATGGAGTCAAGACAATAAGCTATTTGATGGTTGACATGTTGTTTGAAATTATAAATGTTTCTGGCAGTTCTCGGTACCTAAAGGGACAGAAACAAAACAAATATTTTCAACCTCTCAAATGTATTAAAATCCATTATTGTTATTGTCTCTTTATAATTGCTCTGATTCTATATATAATGAAAATTATCATATGTAAAATTCCAAGATTTTTCACCAGATAGATCCAGAGAAATTCTTTGTTGAAAATCACTTGCCATTTCTGGCTGGATTTACTGTGATTTATGCAAAACGTGCGTCTCCCCCTTAAGCGCAATAAGAGCTAATTGCACTTTAGCGCAATAAGGAATATTCAAGGAATATTCTTATTGCGCTTAAGCGCAATTAGCCACATTACATAAACTCCCTATAATCCAAATGGTGTAGTCCATGATACAATGGGTGTAGCAAATATAGGATAATTCTACTAAATTTTATATGCAGAGGGGTGATCGCATGACGGAGATATTAATTGCACTTAAGCGCAATAACGATGTAATTGCGCTTAAGCTCAATTATTTATTAAATTTCAATTTGGCATCCCATATACCTATTCTGGCCTGAAACCACAGAAATTGGAAAGTCCAAACCAACACAAAAGGTGAAAGTGTTTCATTTTCAACTAACATTTAGTGTACCATAATGTCGTTTTAGACCCAGAGTCGACTATTTTCCTACTTCCAATTGAAACATTAGAGCGGCAAGTCCATCAGCCTGAAATTTATTTTGGAATTTTAGAATTTCCAGATTGGGTATTCATTGGAAAGTTCCAAATCAAAGGGTAGGGGCGAATTCAAACTTTTAAATTGTCGGAAAAGTTCCAACTTAAAGATGCCCTGTTCGATTTGACACAATAAAACGACCATCTGTATATTTTCTATACCAGAATATGATCGGACCGGATCTGAGTCCATTAACCTTTAAATGACTGGAGCTACGCTGGTGCAGCATTAAATATACTGTGCCAGTTCATTCTCTTATATATGCGAGTCTCACAAGTGAGCCTCGCATATATAAGAGAATACACTGGCTTAGAAGGTCAAGGTAAATATTGTAAGGCCAATGCATTCTCTTAAATATGCGATCGATGCTCCCTATATATATATATATATATATATATATATATATATATATATATATGGGAGATTCGCATATATAAGATAACGCATCGGCACAGGGTTTTCATGGGTACTCTAGTCATGGAATGGTTAACAAAAATTAACACTTCCATGTTGTGCTTTTGTGAAACATATATTATTTGTCTTTAATGCTGTTGAATGTGTTCATTCTTACCCTGAATATTGTCCTTTTATCAATAATGTCCTACATGTATCTGCATTGTCGAGATTCAACACAAACGCTCTTTAACTGTTTACTGTTAATAATTTAAGCATGGTTTGCCATGTGTGTGTGGTTGCGTGACTCTCTCGACTAATGGTATTGGAGGGGACATTTTACCATTTGGATGTCACACATTATGGTGTGTCGAAATTAGCTATGAAGTGTGTGGGTGAGTTGGACCACCTCGCATTGAAGGATCGCAACACCATGGTGTCCGCACCTCTCAGTGATTGGTATGATGGCTGGATAATAGTTGGCGTCGGGCCGTACAGGGTGCTTTCACAAATTCACATATTGTATGGGTAATTGAAGCAGAATAGACAAAAAATCGTTGAGAAATAATGCCATGTTTGGAGTGATTAGAGGGTTAATTTTCAGTAGCGTAAAGACGTTCTTCTGACAGTTTTCGATAACACTGTTGCATGTTTACTTTGTTTTCCAGAGAGGTAATAACAATATCTTAACGCTCTGTAATGTTACTCTGTCACTCTGGGGGGGGGGGGGGGGTAGTTTGGCTACCAAGAGTGTCAGAGTGCCATCCCCGAGAAATGTTAAATTACCTCACTGAAGTGCTAGGTTGCCTTCCTGGTGAGGCAATATCGTGTCACCCCGTGAAATTGGCGTGATTGCTACTCTTGGTGGTAAATTTGCCCATCAAGTGTGTCAGAGTGGTTTTCTGAAAAATGCTAATGGGGGAGAGTAGGTCAAACTGCACCTCGGAGGTGGCACTATTCACGACCTCTCCGAGGCATATATATTCACCCCCTCTCCCTTTGAGAGGTAGTCATTACCCCTCGAAAGTGCTAATGTGCATCTCCCGAAGCGTGGTAATTTTGCAGTTCTGGGATGCACTTTACCCCCGTTGAGTGACAAATTGTTCTTCGGCTGCTAACCCTCCATGGAGAGGCAAGTTATCACTTTGGAGGGGTGTTGAAATAGTGTACATCAAGAAATGGAAATACTGCTGCCCGATACCGAAATTCAAATGAGGAAATCTTAACATGTTTTATAATTTGTCGGCCTGGGACAAAATCCAATGATCGTCTCCGATAAAGAACACTCATACTTCCGTCGCCCCAAAAGCGGTATATTCTAAAGAGCGTTCTCAATTATGAGCTTTAGTGATGTTTTTGTTGTGTGTGTATATTTTCACGATACTTCTATTTCTGTGATACGATTGATGGTGATTGCACGTATTTTTTTATCTACCTTTGCCTGGTTGGTATAAGTTGCATGGTATAAGCAGGGGGGGGGTGGTCAAAGCCACCAACAAGCAATTTTTTTCCGCAACTAAAAAAAACATTCTGCTTGTTTTTTTTAGTGTTTTGGCAATGAGTTGGGCTTCAAAACCACTTTGAATGAGAGAAATAATGTAATTCTAACTGGTAAACTGACTGCAGGCAGTTATCGTGTTGTATTTTGTTGCAAATTTTGAAATCCAAGATGGCCGCTGGGCAGCCATGTTTTTTTCGCCGAATGACCTCAAAATGACTCATTCCTATTTACATGTCCATGTTAACATCCATGATAAATAGTATGCACAGAAATTCATATACAGCTGTTTACAGTAAATTTCCCCACGCAAATCTCTGTTTTAGTGTAAAAAGGGGGGGGGTGGGGTGTCAAAAAATGGTCGGAAAAAAACTGCCGTAAACGGAAAAAAAAAATTGGCGGTGGGGGGTGGGTGGCTACAAAAAATGATCGAAAGGGAAAATATGCCATACGTGCCTGAAAATTTTTTCCGACCCCCCCCCCCCCCCCACCTGGTTATAAGCGGAAAATTAGCACGGGGAATTTTTAATTATTTGGGTGTCAAACAGGACCGGTGTGACTAAACACCGCCCAGACCAGCCCGGACCGCCCCTGTGGAGTATAGGTGTGATTTTAAGGGCAATATACGCGCAGGGGTGTCATGGAAACCCACTCACGCACGGACAGGGGTCGCGATCATACAGAAGGTGTCGCTATTAACCCTCAAAATGCCGGCATAGGCGAATATGTTCGCAGCGAATGAAGCTAACAGCCCGGACCGCCCCTGTTGCGTCTAGGAGTGATTTTAGTTTCCATATCTGTGCGAGGGTGTCAATGAAACCCAAATACGCACGGAGGGTGGTCACGTTCAAACAGAAATACCGATATTAACCCCAAAACTTGCCAGATACAGCCATAATTACAAACGTGTTCCCCCAACAGGAACGTGTCACACCCAACAGGACCATGGATATATCACCCCAAACGAACGGTGGTACGTTCTTGTTTGAGATTGATTTAAAAAAATCTTTCATTTTCTTTTTCCGTTCAACTGTCAATTATATATTAATGTGTTTTGTAAATTAATACCGTGTATGCAACGTTTTCATATTTCACCAGTAGCATCATCTATAATGTATTCTGAATGAATAATGAAAGTTTATTGCAAAGTCACTAAATATAGCGAAACAAGCAAATACATATTTACACTATGTGCACATTCAATTGTACACACAAATTCGTGTATACGTATATATAGGTGTTATACAAATGCATATATACTGTATATAAATAATTATATTGTATTCATAAACAAGACAGTCAAAGACTGTGGGGTCGCTCACCAGACTGCAAAGACTGATAAGACTGGGACTCTGGAGACCATAACAGTCAGAACTTTTCACAATCACTTTAAACGAAGTAGATCTAAACAGGATATGTGGCTAGAGAGGCTTCATGTATGTAGATCGGTGAATATCTACTTTTAAATTACCAACTGTACACTACTGATCACCCCCCCCCCACCCCAGCTCAACGTATCCCCTCCCGACCGGGCTCCAGACTCCAAAGTCTTAGGTTGGAATTTCACAACCGACATCTCAAACTTTCTCAATTGTTGGAAATTTCCAATTTTGTATTTTAATGATTTTATTAGACACAAAAGTGTTAAGTCTCCATAGCCCCATCATTTCTTGACAGGTTGACCTCATGTTAACAAATCTGAATCTCAGTCACTAAAGGATCCTCCATACTATATGTAAGCTAAATAGTCCAACCTCTCTTGAGAAGACATTTTAAGTATTACTATAGAGACATACAGTTATGTCCCTGGTCCCACCCTATTTAATCTGGTGACCCCCTTCATACTAAATATCAGTAAAATAGACCTGATGGTCGGTGTGAAGGAAGCATATTAAGAGGAAAACTGTCCTTTGCTTGGCCCCTAGTTGACCAGGTGACCCCATTTAAAACAAATGACCCCGTTTGAACAAATCTGAACTCCGGTCACACAAGGACCCCTCATACCAAATATGAACCCATTCAACCTGATGGTACATGAGAAGAAGTCGTTTTTAAGGATTACTATGGAGGGCAAGAGTTATGGCCCTGGCTTCATAACCATTCGACAGAGTGACCTAATTTGAACAAATCTGAATGTGAGTCACCTAGAGAACATCCACACCAAATATGAACCCATTCAGTCTTATGGTCTAGAGAAGATGTTCAAAGAATTGTTGACAGATGGATGGGCGGACAGACAGATGAACAGGTGACAGATGAGAAGTGATGACTATAGCTTCGTCTCAGGTGAGCTTAAAAATTACATTTCATTGAACAAATCTGTAAATCACCCCCCCCCCCCCCCCCGAACACTGTGGGGACATCCCTGCAAGAATATGACATACATGATTTATTTGAATGCCTGAATGCTTAACAAAATTTTACATGACCTTGAAAGCCATACCAAATATTAGCTAAATCGGCCCAATGTTTCTTGAGAAAATGTCATTCTAAGAATTACTATGGAGGAAGAGTTATGGCCCTGGTTTATCAACTAATCAACCTGGTGACCTCATTTGAACAAATCTGAACTCCAGTAATTCAAGAACCCTTCATACCAAATATAAGCTAAATCGGACCAATGGTTCTAGACAAGAAGTCGTTTTAAGAAATACTATGGAGGGAAAGAGTTATGCCCCTGGCTTCGCAACTATTTGACCCAGTGACCTCATTTGAACAAATGTGAATGGGAGTCACCTAGGGAACATCCACACCAAATATGAACCCATTCCGTCCAATGGAATCAGAGGAGATGTTTAAAGAATTGTTGACGGACGATGGACGGATGGACGGACGAGGAGTGATGACTATAGCTCCACCGGAGACTTCGTCTCAGGTGAGCTAAAAACTTAACAAAGAAGCGCCATTTAACAACTATTTCTGCAATGTCTTAAACGCTATTTTGATGAATAAACAGACAATTTTTAGTACGCTCATGTTTTGAAGAGATAATTATCAATTCCCCAACTCCCAACTTCCGAAGGTAATTACTAGCACACTAATTACAGTATGATACATTCTTTAACACTTTCTTTACTAAATACTCATTGACGAGTAGTTCCCTCAGAACACGTTCAGATAACAAGTTAAACAAATGGTGAACTTATTATCTGAACATTTTCCACCAAGTATATGAATCCTTCTGCAATTGTATGATCGTTTCGTCATACTGTCGGCTGCTTATTTTTCATAAACACCACTCCAGATGAATAATAGACCATTCTAATGTATAATTTTATAATTTATCTGTTGAAATTTCGACCTTCCTGACCTTACAGGAGTTTGAGAGAAGCTGCTGAAATTGTCACAACTAATGGATTCCCCATTCAGTTTTCAAGTACATTCAAAATATTGGAATGGTTTATTATTCTTTTGAAGCGATCAGGAAAAATGAGCAGACGATAGACTTACGAAATGGTAATACAAGTGCAGGAGGATTCTATTAATTGGATGAAAATGTTCAGATATGGCCGTTCGTTGAACTTATTATCTGGACATTTCATAATGGAACTATTCGTCAATGTCAATGAGTATTTAACTAGTAAAGAAAGGGTTCACTTGGACATTACTTCTCACACCCTCGTTGGTGATTAAAAGCATATGATGAGTAGTTACTTCAGTCCCATTGATTCGTTTGTAGGGATGTTCAGCTATTAATTTCAAGTCTTAAGAGTGCTTGTTGAACTTCTTAGCTAAAGATCCTACAAGAGAGTTGTCGAATGTCTGCTTATGTCATCTGAACACCCCTACAAATGAAATAAAAGGTCGGCCGACCGCAGTGTCCCCCGAAAACGTGGCAAGTCGACGCCGCTTTGTTAAAGAAATTAAAAAAATGTTGAAATGTTCTAAGTCAAAAGGGTTAATAATTCCGTAAAGAAATAATTTTTCCGTCATCTATATACATGTTGCACATCTCCAATATGTGGGTAATAATACTCTGAAGTTTAAAATATCTACGATCAAAACTGTAGGAGGAGTTGATTACACCATGAAGGTACCCTCATACAGAAAATGAGAAAAAACTAATGTTCAAAGTCGAAAGGCCCGTAACTCTGGGAAAAAATCATTGGATCAAACTCAAATTCGAACTTGACCTGTATTTTGATATGAACAACCCACAAAAAAACAGAATTATTTCCAATTAAACAATCCATACTTGAGTTATCATCCGGAAACCAAAGAAAAAACAAGAAAAAAAGTCGAAAAGCCCATAACTCTGAGAAAAATCATCGGATCAAACTCAAATTCGAACTTGACCTGTATTTTGATATCAATGACTCACAAAAAACGGAATTTTCAATTGAACAGTCCAAACTTGAGTTATCATCCGGAAACCAAAGAAAAAAATTGAATTTCGTAAGTCGAAAAAAGTCCATAACTCTAGGAAAAATCATCGGATCAAACTCAAATTCGAACTTGACCTGTATCTTGATATGACTGAACCGGTATTTGCAATTAAAGGATCAAAACTTGAGATATAATCCGGAAACCGAAAAAGTGAGAAAATTTCGAAGTAAAACATATGTTGAAAAAGGGAAATAACTCCATAAAAGAACATCGGATCAAACCCAGAATTGCATAGCATGTGTTCTTGTTGAGACACCTACATACCAAGTTTCAATCAAATCGGATGATCATTACTGGAGTTATAACTCCGGACGCACGGAGCTGATTACAATAGTCCCCCGAAAATAAATTTTACAGGGGACAAAAAAGACCATTCCCGTGTATAACTGTAATATTAATGGGAGAATTAATCCATTCCATAATCAAAGGGTAAATCACATTAGTACGGACAACATTGGGAACATGAAGGACTTACCTTTCAAACAGAGTTCGGGAACTTAAAACAAATATTGTTATATGGAATATATTATTTTATATATGGAATATATAACAAAAATATAAAAATGATGCTTATGTCATCTGAACACCCCTACAAATGAAATAAAAGGTCGGCCGACCGCAGTGTCCCCCGAAAACGTGGCAAGTCGACGCCGCTTTGTTAAAGAAATTAAAAAAATGTTGAAATGTTCTAAGTCGAAAGGGTTAATAATTCCGTAAAGAAATAATTTTTCCGTCATCTATATACATGTTGCACATCTCCAATATGTGGGTAATAATACTCTGAAGTTTAAAATATCTACGATCAAAACTGTAGGAGGAGTTGATTACACCATGAAGGTACCCTCATACAGAAAATGAGAAAAAACTAATGTTCAAAGTCGAAAGGCCCGTAACTCTGGGAAAAAATCATTGGATCAAACTCAAATTCGAACTTGACCTGTATTTTGATATGAACAACCCACAAAAAAACAGAATTATTTCCAATTAAACAATCCATACTTGAGTTATCATCCGGAAACCAAAGAAAAAACAAGAAAAAAAGTCGAAAAGCCCATAACTCTGAGAAAAATCATCGGATCAAACTCAAATTCGAACTTGACCTGTATTTTGATATCAATGACTCACAAAAAACAGAATTTTCAATTGAACAGTCCAAACTTGAGTTATCATCCGGAAACCAAAGAAAAAAATTGAATTTCGTAAGTCGAAAAAAGTCCATAACTCTAGGAAAAATCATTGGATCAAACTCAAATTCGAACTTGACCTGTATCTTGATATGACTGAACCGGTATTTGCAATTAAAGGATCAAAACTTGAGATATAATCCGGAAACCGAAAAAGTGAGAAAATTTCGAAGTAAAACATATGTTGAAAAAGGGAAATAACTCCATAAAAGAACATCGGATCAAACCCAGAATTGCATAGCATGTGTTCTTGTTGAGACACCTACATACCAAGTTTCAATCAAATCGGATGATCATTACTGGAGTTATAACTCCGGACGCACGGAGCTGATTACAATAGTCCCCCGAAAATAAATTTTACAGGGGACAAAAAAGACCATTCCCGTGTATAACTGTAATATTAATGGGAGAATTAATCCATTCCATAATCAAAGGGTGAATCACATTAGTACGGACAACATTGGGAACATGAAGGACTTACCTTTCAAACAGAGTTCGGGAACTTAAAACAAATATTGTTATATGGAATATATTATTTTATATATGGAATATATAACAAAAATATAAAAATGAAATTCCAGGACCCCTGTGCTTTCAAACTATCATTTATGCCAGAATCAAGCAAATAAAAAGATAATATTTTGGACATTTCAATAGATTTTCTCTTTTAGTCTGACGAAAAGTCTAGGCGGTAAAAACAAAAAGGTTTAAAATTTTGGAACCATATTATCTCAAGGCAGCAATCTTAACAGTGATCCTGTTTAATGAACCCTTCAATGACTGGAGCTTCCTGAAATTTTTTGAAAACCCTATGCCAATGCATACTAATATATGCACATATAAAGAAAATACATATATTTACCTTGACCTTAAAAGCCAGTGCATTCCTTATACAGGGAGCCTCGCATATATAGAGAATGCACTGGCACAGGATCTTTAATGCTGCACAAGCGCAGCGCCCATCATGAAAGGGTTAAGAATCAATAGAATACAGATCACAAGAAGTCATTGTACACTAACATATTATTCCTCTGACATTTTTGACAATGTTTTCATAAAGTCTGTTGAAATCGAAGCATGAACTCAAAATTGGTAGCAAACATCATTATTGAAATCATGTGGCCAAATTTTCAGAGAACAAGGTAACAAAATGGCAAATGTGACCACAGAGATTTGGGAGTCATTCACCTGGAAATAATATTTTCTAAAGTAAGTTACCTACTTTCACTCTTCCGACTATGACTGGAGCTTCCTGAAATTTTGCCAAAACCCTGTGTCAAGGCATTCTCTTATATAATTTAGTCTCCCATAGGGAGCCTCACATACATAAGAGAATACATTGGTCTAACAACATTTACGTTGACCCTGTAGCCAGTGCATCCTCTTATATATGCAAGACTCCCTGTGGGAGAATTGCATATATAAGAGAATGCACTGGCACAGGATATTTAATGCTGCACTAGAGCAGCTCCATCATTGAAAGGGTTAACTAGGAGCGGTATACCCTTCATCACGTTCTGAAACCTCATTTATCTCAGTTTTGCCAAGCAGTGGCCTAGGTTATTTACTTGGGATACATTTGCTGACCATTGTGTCGAACAACGTGAAAGAGGCTTCACACACATCTCCTAACCAGGAACACAATTACATTACCCCCCCCCCCCCCCCCCCCCCCCCCCCCGGAAATTCTCCCCAACTAGAACATACGAAATCCCCCTTAATCTACACTATTACCCTTTCATTTTTTCATTTTGCCAATACCCTCCCCCCAACATATTCCAAAAACAAACATGCACTATTGAAGGTACTCAATCCGATTTGATGTCCCCATATCATCAGATGCCAACAACAACATTTAAAAAAAATGCCGCTTCAGTTATCAGAATCGACTAATTGCCCAAAAATAATGCTAACCAGTCAACTATATTATAAATTGCCCAAAATCTGCTATTTATCAACATTTTGTTCAACGTAATTTTGCTGGTTTGTCAAATATCTGACACAATAAAGCCACTTGATTTTAGTGTTATTCATCTTCATCCGCAATTTGGTCTTCTCGTCGACTTTTACTGAGCCACTAAATTTTATTGGTGGTGAAAAATAATAGATCTAAATATCGATATCTGATCACTCTACTTTGAGCTTTGACGGGTGGGTTCCTGGACTCGATTCAAATATTTTTTACGCCCGATGTCCTGCGATGCCAAGGAAATAGTAATTTGCGAGCGTTAATTCGGATTATACATCTTAACACCAGATACTATATTCATCATATCATTCACAGTATTCATCCACCCGTCATGCCAAATTTATTATATTTTATTTCTCTTGTTGCAAAACGTTGTTATGCTTGTGGGGAATGGAGGTTCGTCTAAGTTTTAAGAACTTGTTCTCCAATCACCCAGTCCCCGTAATTATATTACGAAAATAAAATATGTTTAAATCAAAATGAGGCTCATATGAATTCCAGGTAGAATAATCAAGGAAGATCACTTATTTTATCAATTTTATTATGATATCCAACAACATTGTCATTTGACATAACAAAAATTTCAATTTCACACAAAACTCAAACATAGACTAATTATTCCCTGTAAAAATATAGAATAATTAATCAATGTAAAACACAGAATAATTAGTCCCTGTAATAATTTAGAATAATTAGTCCATGTATAAACATAGAATAATTAGTCCTTGTAAAGTCAAATTTATCTTTCTCCAGACAATTTTTACAGCCCCATGGCGGTTTGCGCTCCAAAATCCACATAATATTATTCGCTTTTAAATTTTTTCCGGTATTGAAATAGGTCGATAATTATTTTAACTACCTTTCTACGTGCATTCTGTAACCCAAAAAGATGCATTGAAGTAATGAAAAATACAACTATGAACATGGTGTTTGGATCCCAAACAAAACAAAATACAGCCATTTGCACTACATGGAACAGAAAAGAGTGTTACGTGTTAGTCTATTTCTGATAAGGTAGAAATAAGGAGTGTTTGTCTGACTTCTGATGAAATCTTGAAAACGACTGGAAAATGCAAGTGTTTTTCAGAGAATATGAAGCCGGTTTGTCAATATTTTGTGTATTTAACGACCTATTGTATCCGTCCCTCCAAATTATGAAGAAAAAATCTCGAAGCTCGACTGAGCCATGTCCATTTAACTAGACAATTATTCAACACTTATTCCTATTCAGGTATTAAAATGAGTCTGAGAAGTATACCACAAACAGTGATAATGCAACAAAGAAGGCAGATATCATTCTTATATTAATTTTGTTCGGTAAGTGAATTGGAAGTAATGGATTATTTGGAGTAAATTCATGCCATGGACCTTCAAATGCATGCTGGAGAAACTAAACATTTTGACTTTTCAGGTCTTAGCACTAAAATGTTTCACTCATACAATGAGTTTAATGCAGGGTTCACGCAGGCCACAAAATATCTTTTGGCCAATTTTTTGGCAATTTCTGAATTATTTTGACCATTTTTCAGAAACTGTGGTGAATATGAAAAACCAAAATATGGGACCACGAGACAACAGAAAATAAAATAAAAATATAAAGAAACACGAAAATCTAGGGTTTCATGGAGATCTGATGTTAATTTGAGAGGTGATTGCTGATTACCTATTAACGTATCAAGGGTTTTATGGAGATCTGATGTTAATTTGAAAGGTGATTGTTGACTACCGTGTATAGCCTTGAATCATTTTGTCCAAAAAGTTTGGCCAAATGAAAATTTCTTTGGCCAATAAAAAACAAAATTTTGCCACAGACAGCATGAACCCTGGTTGAACCCTTTCCAATCAATCGAATTTATATTATTCTATTCTCCTGTAAAATGTCTGTTAAATGTTTATATATGTTATTATTTTGATTGGAATAAAATATGTTTACACTAACCCTGGTTGAATGATCGTTAAATGATTTTGTTCACACTGCTCAGTGATGATGATGCATAGTTCTGTCTTGATTGCAAACTAATATCCATATTTTGGACACAAGAATCCTGACATACACATGTACCTATCAAACCACAAACAAGAAATGCTCATTCATATCAACTGCAGTCAAGATTCAGTAAATAACTTATCAACCACTCAATCGCTAATTACACAGTGTACCCATCAGATTCTAACTTAACCACTCAATCGCTAATTATACAGTGTACCCCATCAGATTCAAACTTATCAATCACTCAATCGCTAATTACAGAGTGTACCCATCAGATTCTAACTTATCAGTCACTCAATCGCTAATTATACAGTGTACCCATCAGATTCTAACTTATCAGTCACACAATCTCTAATTATACAGTGTACCCATCAGATTCTAACTTATTAATATCTCAATCGCTAATTATACAGTGTACCCATCAGATTCTAACTTATCAATCACACAATCTCTAATTATACAGTGTACCCATCAGATTCTGTTCAATATGAGTCCTTAGATTTTGAAAAATGTAGTTGCAGTGTAAATTGTATTAATTAGATATGACATTATTGCCCAGAACGGCCTGTTATCAAATTACGTGAATATCACTTCAATTTGCCGTTAAACCGAGCGATATCACTTTGCGACATCACCAATCCAAGCGATATCATTTTACAACATCACCAATTCATGTAATATCGCTTTACGACATCACCAAGTGCTGTACCTTTTCTTGACTGCTAAATAATGTGCAGATATCAATTTTTGTAAAGTCACTAATTTGAAAAAGTTGTTGATGTTACAGTGTTACTAAGACGTGATCTAATTAATAAATAGGGTATTACTTGGTTGGTTTGATATTATAGGCCTGATATCAGCCCTTAGTAACCTCATATCAGCCTGAGACGAAAGGTCTCAGGGTGATATGATGTTACATTGGGTTGATATCTGGCCTAATATCAAACCAACCAAGTGATATCCAAAAAATAAACACAAAAACATTGTTTTGAGCTACCTCTAATACCCGGTAACTAGAACTTAATTTTAAAGATGGGTTATCTCCTTATATAATTTTTTTTAGATACTTTCCTGGGTATGAAATAATACGTATGAGTTGGAAATGACTGCCTGGAAATGATTCTAGCACTTAATATTGATTTTATTTTGATATTATTTTATTAGAATGTGACAAATATAATAACAATTTATGGAAATATATTTGTTACCATATTTAGAACTTTTAGATAGAGGCCTCCATCCAGCGTGGTGCTCCAATTGAATGAGAGCCGCAAACTGTTTCCAATTGATTGCTTCTATTGTAATATTAAGTGCGAATCATGTAGATTTGACCTAGAGTGTAGTGTATACTTATTTTCAATAATTAAAATAACTAAAAAAATGCAAATATAAAAGACATTCGTGAATATTAGGGACCATTATTAATGGCACAGTTATTTTATATGAACAAAATTCCAAGTAAAATCAATATTAACTGATAAGACACGTTTCCGGAGAGGGGTCTTAGATTCATTTTTATTATTTGATACCCAGGTAAGTATATAAATCATGAGAGCTCACTGAGAGCTTTCCGATGAATGGCAACAAGCCATATTTCCGACTCAATCCTGAAAAATTACCCATAATTCTGCTGTGGTTAAGGAGTTGATTATTTAGGGCATTACTGTAGTTCTTATTCAATTCATCTGACAGTTCCACAGGCCTGCAATTTCATAATTTTGTGTAACCTATTTTTCGTTCACCTAGTTTGTGCCTTGGAAACCCATAGGTTACAAGAAGGGTCACATTAACTTATATCACTAATACTGGGATTACATGTATTACCAAGCAATGAGTAACCGATTGAAGTAATAATTCAAAATGTCCATTTTGGGACTTGATTGAGCAATAAGTAAGGTGAGAATCGGTGATTGCGAGACCTTCAGAAAACTTTCGCATGACCTGTGTTTTGTTTGCGTCATTTTAGGTAACCTCCTGGCGAACTGAATGTCGTTTGCCTCAAATTTGCAGGCCTGGTTCCATAGAATCGTGTGTAAGCAGTGTCCTTGTCGGGAGGCTGTCAATACTGGCAAGCAGCACATCAGCTGATTCTCTAAGCTTTTGAGTGATGGCTTATCACCCTTTTAACTCTTTCTTGTTCAGCTCCGTTGAAGAGCAGATTCTTCTCATATTTGAAGCTCTGCTGTTCGTCATGACACATTAGTGACATGGAAGTCTGGGGTATGGAAGATCAGTGGTCGAGATGTTGGTGGCTGTGGTTTTGCTGTGACTCATGTTAAGGTTCAATAAAACACAGAAAAATCACAACCAGCTGTTTTTTCTTTGAAAGTGGAAGCATAACTTATTTTATTACATTCCTATGTGTGATTTACCTTGATTTCTCAAGTGATTATAAATGATAATTTCACTAGTGAATTACGTCACTTTAACTAGCACGTTGTGTATTCATATGAGCTATTGAAATGTATGTGTCATGGGTATAATGGCGGTATTATTCTGATTTCTGGTAAATCAGGTGTTTATAGTGCAATATAATAAACAGAATAATCACTTGATTGAACTGGTGATTCATTAGCAGCACGTCCCTGCCTCTCATGAATTATTTCACCAGGTCAATCAAGTGATTATTCTGTTTATTATATTTATTAAATTCGATATGTAGTGGATGACAGTTACCGGAATGCTTATCCAAATGCTATGCTATCTCTTGGCATGCTGCCTAGTGCTGATAATCTGAAAATATCAATGGATACCTTTTTTCCAATATCTCATGATGGCACAAGACCTTTACCAAATTTTATTGAGATCCCATAACCAATGTCTCAAATATCTGTGTAAAAAAAATAAACACTTCCAAAGCAAAGAAGAATAACTCTAAAACAGAAAATGTGAACATCCATATCATGTACCGAATTACCAAATTTCATTTAGATCCATTACCTAGGCATGGCTATGATATTATGTGGATGGAACACATCCAGATATACAAAGAAGAATAACTTTATAACAACAAATTTGAACTACACAATTTGAAAATCATTTGAAAGCTCTCATTATGTTCATCATCCATAACAAATTTCATTGAGTTGTGACAATCAATAGCTGAGATATCGGTTTCAACGGACTGATGGACAGACGTATGGACAGAGGTAAGGATGCATGGGATCCAGTACACACAATGTTCACTTCGTTTGAGGATATGACTTCTTCAGGGATAAGAACCATATGACAATGGCAATACCCATACATGAACCATAGAAGAGGTCTACAATGATAGTACTAGTATGTCAATGATGAATGTCATTGCATGAAAAACTAAAATATTCTGCAAAAGGATATTTGTATAGCAGCTGGAACAATCCGGTTCCAATCCCCATTGGGATCCCCATGATTATACACTCACTGACTCCTGTGAATTGAAAGAATGTTACTATTGGTATATCAGAGGAAAACATGAGTCACTATTAACCCTTCCATGACTGGAGCTTCCTGAAATATTGCGAAAACCATGTGCCAGTGCATTCTCTTATATAGGCAAGTCTCCCATAGGCAGCCTCGCATATATAAGAGAATACATTGGCCAGACAATATTTACCCTGACCTTGTAAGCCAGTGCATTCTCTTATATATGCAAGGCTCCCTATGGGAGACTTGCATATATAAGAGAATGCACTGGCACAGGATCTTTAATGCTGCACCATCGCAGTTCCTGTCATGGAAGTGTTAAAGGCTCTCAAGGCACACGCTAGGTGAATAGAATGTCATTGAAATCTGCTGATAAAATAATAAATATCAACATATCTGAGTGCCACTGCATTAGATTATATCAACTAAAAACATAGTTGCATATCAAATGTAAACATTTTGCTCATTGCGGTATTTGTCAGAAAATTTATGCGAAGTGTTACAAATATAGTTTTATTTTGATTTGAATACCAAGAAAATAATGTAAATAAGTTAATGATGAAATACACAGCACCCCGTATATGACCATAATATAAGTCTGTATTTTAGAGTTATTGTCGAGGGGAAAAACAATAGATTGTTTACAAATATTGGTTTCAACAGGCGGATTCTCATCACTGGAGGAACCAAGAAAAATTTAATTAAATTTTTTCATGTTCTCCTTGGTAATAATGGTTCAGCAAACTATGTATGAGTTTTCCGCAGTAACCAAAGCAAACACATTCCTATAGCTTGAAACCAAAATAGCACCCAATACTACGGGTGTATTATTTATGAATATCTTACCACAAACTGCATCTTTTTGACCGTGGTATGCTGCTTCAAACAGATGATCTGCCGTCTTCTCAAACTGAAAAATAAGTAACATTGTTTATTGTTATATATGGAGGGTCACAGAAGACTGGAGGGAAAATACACGGCATATATGTTTAGAATTTCAGCAAGAGCTGCAACTATAACTTGTTTGCTTCAAGGATTCCACTGTATGTTAGTGATGAGGCCACCTCCTATACCATGTTCATAACGGAGATGCCACTTACCCTATGTGCCAAAATAGGCAACCAGGAATTAAGTGCACGATTAACTTTTATATGAAGTAAAAGAAGACTATATGGAACATTATTCTCAAAAAAGGTTCATGTAATAGTTCCTCGTTTGCCCACAATAGTGACTGGGTTTAATACTCACCGATGCAAGCATAAGTACACTCTCTTTCATCTTTGCCAAACCAAATCTCGTTATGCCAAGAACCTCTCCCTAAAGAAACATAAAGTTATACCTTAACGAGAGGCCGATCACGATCGGCAGATGTTAACCCATCCCTTGGCGATAAAAATTTAATATGATCGGATAAATGAGAGTTTTGGTGTTGAATTATAGAGTATACTGTTATGTACTATTATAGACAAATGTACATAACACAAATTATTGGAATTTATGGGTCACTGGCATTTATATAAGAGAATGCACTGGTACAGGATCTGTAATGCTAAACCGCCACAGCCAGCAAGTCCGTGGGTTAAATGTGTAGGTGTGCCCTGGACATGGAATACTTGGGTTATGAGAGTCCAATTTAAGTTTACAATAATAATGTGTCCTAGTATACAGATAAGCAACCTCACCACTGACCCATTAATATCAATTATATAGCACAGCTGTCAAAAAATCACAGGAATTGTTTATGTTGAACACTGACCTCTATTAAACCAATAACAATTATAATGATATCAGACCATCTGAAGATATAACTCTGCAGCACAGATGTCCAAGTCTACTGTTAATATCATGTGATGTTTATTGTTGAATCTTTATTTTAAATTAGATACCACAGGCTTCTTTATCAGATTATTTGCACATTGGCATCAGAAAATAATATAGCTTTATCAATAGCTAAGTAGTCCAAATGCAATTGGTGAATTGGATTTAATGTTGCTCCAAACAGATTTACCAGTACATAACACAAGATTTTGGACCGATTTAATCAAATTTGGTGTGGTGATTCGGGGTACCCTTGGCAGAGTTATAATGGTTATAATTGTTTTTAATTATTTAAAAAAATTAAAGGGACACATTGGAAATCTTTTTATCAACTTGTATCATAATCATCAATATCTAAATGAAAACAAATGACAATGTCAATGACATTTTTTTTATTATTATTATAAAAGTTAAAATTAATTTTTTTTTTAAATCGTTTTTTTTCTCTCAAAAAAGGGTCATAACTCCTTTAAACTAAATCGGATCAAACCCATATTCGAACTAGATCTGTATTTTGGGCTGTGAAACTCACATACCAAATTTGGTTCCAATCAGATAAAAAATGTTTGAGTTATGGCAGAATGTGTGAATTCTAAGTAGAAAAAGGGCCATAACTCTGTAACAAAAACTCGGATCAAACCCAAATTCGAACTCGATCTGTATTTTGGGCTGATATACCCATATACAAAATTTGCTTCTGATTGGATAGATAATGTTTGAGTTATCGCATTACACGTGAAGTGTCTACGGACGGACAGACGGACGGACAGACGGACGGACAGACGGACGGACGGACGGACGAACGACGAGTGGTCAATCCGGACAACGACACTATGTTTACCATACATGGTATGGGTAAACATAAAAATAGAATGCAGATAGTAATCTAACTGTAATATGATAAGTTTCACTAGAGCAGAGATGGGTTAATTGATGCTTCTAAAATGCCATAATGTTTTTGGGTGTGTCCAAAAATCAGATGTGATGATGGTGTGGCAAAGTGATGTTGAAATAGAAAACTATCAAACAAAGTAAAATTACTGTGTTATCAGACTTAATAGGTTTCTTCAAAAAGATACAAGACTAGTGACATTAACATTTTTAATTAACAGCGTTTTAAATGGAAATCACGCAAAGGAGTGTAATAAAAAGGTATAATTGTCGAGAACATAAAAATTGTCAGTATTTGAGATGAACAGACCTTGTAAGTCATTAAGTCGGCTAACAGCATCACATGACGGATATCAATACTCATTCCGTGATTCACCATCGTGTACACAATCTCATGAATTATAGTCGATCTCGCAGCTTCTATTCCGAGGGTCTTCTCAACCTCAGATGTATTATTCGATGTGGTTTGTGTGCCTTTTACTCCTGCAAAAAATAAAATGGACCCAATAATGATTTGATCTGTTTTGATAATTGGACATTCACTGATAGTTACTTGATTCTCATTCATTCGCTTGTAGGCATATTCAGCATTATATTACCATATTACCAGCATTTAGATGAGTTTGTTGTGTTGAAATTGGTTACAGACAAAAACACTAAGGCGTTCTTACAGCTGTGATGCATCTGTTATGTTGTATCTGTTAATGTACGCAAAAATATTTTCAATGAAACGTTAGGCTTAACACATACCGGCGTGCAGCTTGAAGTTTCTTGTTTTCAGTCGATAAAAGATTGTGGCCGTCTTTGAAGCGAATGAAAACTTGATTCACAAGGAGTCATTGACGAGTTGTGAATCAAATTTATCAAACTCGTTTCATAAAATCTTATATCCCAACATAACGAGTTGAAGATCTTGTATATCACATGAAAAAAAACAGAGCTTTTTGCCTTTATAACAATCAAAATCCTTAAAAGAAGCTTAAAAATGCATACATTTATATTGTTGGCTGAGATGCTTCACAACCGTATATGACAGTATTGCATGCTCGGACTGGCTACGGAAAATAGTCCCCAACTTTGCCTCTTTGTTTTTGTGTCTATTTTCGTTAGTTGGGCAAGAATTTAACTTCAATGAACAGAGCAAGCATTTTGCATTGGCTAGTGTTGGTGTAATATGCAGCTTTTCGAAATAAGATTAATCCACCTGGATCATTGTAAAGATGCCAAGTTGTATGTTGCATGCACCTATTCACCACTAGTGACAGATAAGGAAATATGTAATGGCTTTTTTAATGATATAATAGGGGTTTCATGTGATATAGATTTATTTGTAATATTGCATTCATTCATATTAAACTTATTAGCTGCAATTATTAATTGGAAGCTCTGCGTCATAATGCAATGTACGCACTTGTGTGAATGGTTTAACGCATACAACAGATCATGTCAATGCAACGTATGGACCAATGCAAAAGACTCGTCTGAACACTGGTTTGTGGATTTTTTCTCTAAATAATGGGGCAGTCAGTCAACAAAAACATAAAATTGCATGTTGAAACATCAACATGGTTTAAAATCAATTTATAAGTTAAAACAAGTCTTCAGTGTGTTGGTTTTGCAGCATGTAACATACAGCTATCCATATATATGTATACACACTTTTGAAACAAAAATCAATTAATTAGTCAATACAATGAAACATAATGTCTCTTCAGTCTTGTATCAGGAACAAATTACCATCATTCAATAACTATTCTTTTATCTACCAGAGATCCATGTTTAGCCTGTATACAGTAGTCCATACACCTAGTATGTGCAGCACTCAAAATTAGGAAAACTGTCCCACGACAAATCTAGTGCCATGACATGTTAGTTCCACATGTTGCCACAGTATTTCCCATGGCATTGCTTATTGTCGTGGCCAATTACGACGACTGTATGTGTCAAATCAAAACAAAAACTGTTTGCATCTCTTCTAAATCGGTCTGTTGCAATTTTGTCAATAAAATAATCAGTTTTTTTTTGGTCATGAGATTTCAAAGATAACAGTGAGGAAAAAAACTATGTACATGGGGTATTTAAATTTTTTGTTCCCCAAAATCATAATATTTTGGTCGGTTAATATCTAAAAAAAAATAATAAAAAAACAGGCCTAAACATCTAAAAATGAAAGTATCAATGGCACTGAAGCTCAACTTGGGAAGGAGTTAATTTTTTGCTGCACAATGAATAGAATGACAAAGAAGAAGGAAAGTAAACTAGAGGTCGACCTGAAGATCAATATGAAGCTTGGTGATGATTGAATGAGGGATGTGGTCTGTTGGGTGCGCAGAAGGATTTAGTCATACAAAGAGTAAATTCCAAGATGGCCACTAATCCCTTTTTCACAGTTTGGGCATCCCTCAATATATTAATTGTTCTGAGACAGTTCAAGCATCTGTCAAAACAAACATGCAATCATGCATCTACAGGTACTAGTACTTTATTTCAATGGGCCTCGAGACGGACACATAATCACATAGCTTTTAAATAACCTCTGTCACAAAGTATGCGAACGGAATGTGTCAATTTCGTTTGCGGGTAAAACTGTAAGACGGATCCATTTTGTACTTTCGGTTTCATGCATGTCCGGTTGTAATTTTACCTGTGTAACTCCGGTTTGTTTTTACTTATTTTAAACAAAGTTTTTCCTTCTTAAAATTTTTTAATAAATGGTGGAATGTGTGCATTTCTTTTGTGGGTTAAACCGTAAGACGAGTCCATTTAATAGTTTATTCTGATATTCCACTTTCGGTTTCGCACAAATCCGGGGGTATCCGGTAGAATTCTGAGTATTTTAACTTAGTTTAAAGGAAGTGTCTGCTTCTTTCTCTTTAATAAATGGTGGTGGTCTCTCATCTCAGGTGGAATTTGTGTTTTGAACTGAAAATTAGGTGGTCGCGGTCGCGTTTAGCAGGTGATCTCCCATTGTAGGTGATATATAGAATAAACCAGTCGGTGAACAGGAAATGCGGTTGCAAATTGGAGTTTGTCCCTCCCGCAAAAATCTCCCGAATGGCCATTTTAAAAACATAACAGGTCTGGTTTGCGCAATGTTGCACAGATTATATAATAAATATTTGACACATTCGGACACAGGTTTACTGTTCAGCTATATAATTGTTGTAGTCCAATGGTAGTTTTCTGTTCAACTGTTCACCCAACAATAGACAATAACAGTAATTATCTTCCCAGAGGAGGATCCAGAAAACACTTAATTAACAAGGGTTAAATGTGATAATAAGCACATCATTTGCATAGTGCACGTCAATTCCGAATGGGATATATTATTACATGTACATTCAAAATTACCTAAGTCGCATAACTTGGCCACTTTGTGCTTCATTTTTTCTGATTCCAGGCACTTTGTCATGTGTTATCGAGAGCAAAAACGAGACAACACAGATTGGGTGTCGATCTCGAATCGGGTGACCGATATCGACATATCGAATCTCGAATATTTGCAGGTCCCAACATAGTAACCATGGACAATGATACCTTCCTCTGTATAGTAATAACCAGAAAATGTAGAGCGAACTGTTAAACTTATTTAATCTTATATCAAAATGACATTGTGCTACCAGTATATGACAGGGATTTTACCTAACATTATATCTAGCCCCTGACGATGATTATAGCTCCACCAGAGACTTTGTCTCGGGTAAGCTGAAAACTGATCATTCTAACATATACTGGTAATATATGTTTCCCTTACAGTAGATTTTAGGTTAATAGAAAGAAAGGGCAATTCATCTTTATTTTGTCATTTTATCATTAGTGACATTGTTAGCCCCACCCGTCAAATTCATATTTAATCACAACATTGTCAGAGATCAAGGGGAATAATCTTATTTTATGAACCTACCTTGAGTAGCGATGACTCCTTGTAAATTATCCCCCTCTACCAACAGTTTCAGTTTATTGTCTTCTTTCTCATCAACATGGATTATGGCCCTTGTTACATTTGGTATCCCCTGTGAAAACAAAACTATATTTGAATAGGTGGAGGCACTGGCTCAGTTCGTGTTCATTGCTTCTTATGTTCATGAACAAATCATCATTACTTATAGAAATGGCCATGTTCTGCCTCCAGTAAGAAACAGTGTCTTTGATTGGTCAGAGAGCCGCACAACATATCCCATTTTTATGTCTAGAGCCATCAACATAAGGGAAACCAAGACAACTATTTCATTGTCTCTCGATGGCCTGCTTTTTTCATGACATCATGACAGTTGAACAACATTATGGAGAGAGTGATAGGAGATTTTGACATTTTCTGCGGATCATTCTTCAGAATAAATGTCAAATTGCTATGAATGACCAGGACTGTCAGCTTTGCGACTCGGTTGAACATAAACCCCAAGACGCCAATGTCACACCGTGTTACCGTCGATCCATCACAATCACTTACAATTTTATTATCAAAATTACACATTGAACAAATGAAGCTTGAAAATCAGTCCCGATTTTTGCCCATGTCAGGATTTTAACCCATGACCTCCTTGTCAGTGATGCAGTTTGAAAAAGATTTGAGATTCTGATGCACATATCATTCTGAATACATGCCAGACCCAAGCCTTAAAATAGTGTGTCTGACCTTTTCAGGGTTTCATGATGATTCACATTGGCCTGGGAATCAGGGAACTGACTGTGTGCCATAACCACTTTTTGTTTGTTTGTTGCAATAATCTAGAAAATCCTCTGAAAAGACATGAGGTCCCCATATGGTGAATTTAGTGGTGGTATCCCGCACAGTGGGCTAGCATCACCAAATTCACCCTCTGGGGGTCCTCAATCTGCTTAGACCTCATCATCTGGGAAGTATCTACATTCTCAAATTAACACTGTTTTTTGTCATTTTCCCCTTCTCTTCATTTTCTATATCCCCTAATTTACAAAAGATAATATGCATAATCGAGGTGACTAATGAGTGAACATCACCAACTTTAACTGGGGAACTTCATCCTGATCCTAGACCTCCCATAGCAGTTGAGGCCTAAGCAGAATGAGGTTCCCAGTATGTGCATTTAATGATGCTAGCCCGCTGTGCGGGATAGCATCACTAAATTCACCCTTTGGGGACCTCATTCTGCAAATGTCAGACAGACTATTTCAAGGCTTGGTCACACCCTTGTATTTAGTAAGCTTAAATATACTGGCCTTTAATTTTAATTTATTTCATTTGTTCACCCTGGTTCATCCACAACATTTTGTATTTTGTAGTAGATATATAAGGATTAGCTGTCATGTGGACTGTTTTTATGGAGATGTAACCGCGAGGTGAGTGGTCATAACTTGTGTAAAACCCGAAGGGTTTTACATACAAGTTATGACCACTCACCTCGCGGTTACATCTCCATAAAAAAAGTCCACATGACAGTTAATCCTTATATTTATATACATTTAGCGAAAAAGCCACTTTTGTAAATGTATTTAAATCGAAAAGTGTATCGTGACAAAACCAGCCCAAAATAACCCATAGCACCCTTGGCAAAAGTTAACAGGAACAATGTCTCTTTATATTGAAACCCGATGATTTATTAAGTCAATCCTGCGCGAGTCCAAATGCGCCCAAAACATTACGCATTCGTCTTTCCGAAACCTATGACGCGTCGATGTAATTATGAGGCTGCAGTTATGAGCTGTTGCGCGTTCACCGAGAAATAATTGCAACTAGCCACGTGGGCGCCGACCACTGAACTATATGGTATATTATCCCAAGTAGGAGGGGTTAACTCTCCGAGTTGAAAAAAAAAAAAAAACAGTACGAAATTCTATGGTACATATCCTCTGTCATGTTCATGACACGTGTAATCACGTGATTTCTGACACGTAGTGAAGTAATCGCCATATTTTTATCCCCAGTAGGACATTCCTTGTGAGCGGGGTGGGTGCGAAACCCTGGGAGGGAGCTCAGCGTTCAGTGGGCAAGATACTTCTAGGAGATATATATTTTACTTATTTAGGAAAATATTGTATCTCCGTCAAAGGTATCTTGCCCACTGAACTATATGGTAAAGAATAGAATTTTCTAACAGGTGGAGGCCACGAGGAAACAAAAACACCGCTATGCATCTGAATCAAAGAACTGGATTGACCTGATAACCTACAATATATACATATACATGCACAGACATATAGATATATATGTATATACATATATATATATACACATGCACAATAGGACCATAAGCCAATGTAATATTCCATCCTAAAAGTAATACCTGTCAGCAAGCTCAAACAAACAAAAAGTGGCCACTTAAGAGTTTAAGACCCCTGCAAGTAAAGTAAATAGCTTCAGAAGACATGGAGACGGATACGACATTCGCATCGGAACTTAGGGCTAATAATGTATCAGCCGAGTACTTGCCCCCCCCCCCCCCCATAGCACCCTTACGACATATCAGGATACGACATTCGCATCGGAACTTAGGGCTAATAATGTATCAGCCGAGTACTTGACACCCCCCCCCCCCCCCCCCCCCCCCCCCCCGAAAGGGGAGAAGGAAATGGAAATAGAAAAATACCCGTTGACAAGAAATCCCCAGCCGGGTATTATAAACCCAGGGATGGCTAAATACTAATAACGCACCTAACAGGCTAACCCAGGCAGCAAAAGCCGCAAGTTATAAAGAAGATCCCCCTTAAAAACAATAGAACCAACCCCCGAACCAAACCTTGAGTGGGTTGGGCCGTGTCCCAGTACACGATGAGAGCCCGATGAAAAACCAGCTGCAAGCTCCCAAGAAAGGGCCCGACACCAACTACTTGGAGACATGCCATTGTCGATAAGGAGGAGGTATCATTGACCAATAGTCTGACCGGGAAGCGAATGGGTATTACACAGACATACGTTGCAAGGCTCAGGCCGTATGAAGAACAGGGCTCAGAATTGGAGTTTCACAGCAGAAAACTTAGTTTGAAGCCTGGAGTTCGAGATATGACCGACTAAGATGCAATAAGCCATGTCATTTTCCCCTGATCACGTTCCCAATATGGAAATGCCCACCAACACAGTTAAACCCAACTGACCAATCACAGGCTACTGAATCCATGACAGAAAGGCAGCCAGGAACCGAAATTGCAATGTCGTTAAGGTGGAAATCCACAAAAACAAAAATTGGACTAACGATGCATCAGGATTGTGGCACAAGCCCAAAACCAGCGGAAACCGACAGCAGGTATGTAATGAAAAGCAGACCAAGGGCCACCGCGCCCCAACTGTTCGAGCTCTGCTGACTGGTCCCTGACGAGTCGATGGCGCAAGATATCCCTTCTGGTAAGGATGGGGTGCCCCTCCAATGGGACCCTGTTCCGGAGACAACCATCGCCCGAAGTGCGAATCGAGAGGGCGGATCATATAATCTGGCATCCGACACCCAATGCTAATGAATCTCGCACGAGGAGAAGCATCTGGCAAGAATTTTCATCCGGCTTTATGAAGTGTGCCCAACACGATTCATATGCTGCCCCATAGGTGCAACATTATCCTGCATTGGCAATCGCTGAGGTCAGCATAGGACCTGGCTTAGTACGTCAAATGAGCACTAGGCGAATCAAGCACTATCAGGGAAAACAAAACCATTATGTACCGACAACCGAGCCCATAAGAAGAATGACGTATTAGACGCAAAGGCCGATATCACAGAAGCCATTTCGTTCTTCTTTTCCACGCTGCTAATACGCCGTGTTGCCCATTAAGCCCGAGTGGGGCTTGCTGAACTAGACCTCATGTCAACAGTGTTCTGAAATTGAGCATATGTCGAACCATGGATAATGGACTCATCTATGTATGACTGGACAACAAAAGTGAAATCCATGTTGAGTTAGAACTGAAAGCAACCTGAAGACAAAAGATATGTCATTCGTATCTTTTACGGAAACACAGCGAGGTCGGAGATAAAGCATGTATGCTTGTTTATCTCTGATTCTTGCGTCCCAAATCGAGATGTAAATATTTACCCTTTCGAGCACCCGAACCAGTCCAGAACACGTCTTAAAAGTCAGGAAAATGTAAGGGCGAGAGTCATATACTAATCTAGTGATATGAATGACTGTAGACATTCTCCAGCAAAGCCCGTGACCATGAAAGAGCTGGATGGAACATGGAAAGAAGCAACAACTTATAAAGCAAGAAGTTGAACACATCCCAACCCGAGAACAGTAAAATGGTTGAATACCTCTCAGGATGGTCGAACCCAGGTCGCCAAGTGTGAAGTCCGATGGCATAACCACCCAGCTCTGACGACGTTAGGCAGGGTACAAATTGACCGGCATCACAGGGCAAGTTGCTACCCAAATGCTAACAAAAGCCATGCAACTTGGATCCTATTTCCTCATTTGACTGTCCCAGGGTATGCCAACCGTCGTCCCGAGTATCCGACTTGGAGTCCCTGTCGATAGTCCATAAAGCCCACCAAATGCGGCCAATGGGTTCGATGGGTAGCCCCACCCCGCGACCTGTTTGGTGGGACTATCATCCTGAGTGCTAATTACGCCAATGAAGGGAACACTATACATCGACAAGTGACAGTGTCCTGGTCGTAAAGGTTTCTATCTCTTCCTTGGAACCCTCGAAACAAGGGAAAGCACTCTGATGTTCTGTTAAATTGTAAATGATTGTAGAACAATGCTATCAAATCATGTCAATCTGAGGTTATTTGCTAATCAAAATTCGACATTAATTTTCTTCCTGCACTTGGCTGCATCAGAGAACACTGAACAACTAACTGAGCTCCCTCGTAAGCGCATGTAAAGGTGACCCGAAAGGAATGTCGAAAGCCCTTTCACCTCGTGCTGGAGCAACTGCTCGATCTGATCCTGATCTCCATCCGTCGATGGGGTGTTAACAGCACAATACACCACGACAAGCTTCATTTCTAATTGCATGTGAGGTCTGGTCATTGGGGACCCCGGAGGAATGTCCAGAGCCTGTACATCTCGGGGTGGAGCAGCAGCTCGACCGATCCCGATATCCAACCGACCGAACTGGCGATGGGAGGTTAGTAGGTACCAGTTCCCAAGCAAGCTTCCTGCTATAATGGCGTCAGGGAATAAGATCTTTTGTTTTCATTTAAAATCAAACCCGAAGTTACTGGCAGCTGTTGGCCAGAACGCGGCCAGTAACCTGTCTGCCTAGCCTCCGGAAGTGGTGGCTTATAATAAGGAGGAAACAAGCCTGTGAACTGTGATCCCATTCCAAGCCCAGCTGGGGCAGAAGGCATGGAGGATAAACTTTCAGGTGCCAAATAATAGCGTAAATGTAATAATTTGAGAAAATGTCTACTAATTTGAATTGAGACAAAGTAAAAATGGCCATTCGACTAGTAATTTTAGCCCAAATTTCCACACACTATGATCATAAGGCACCGGAGAGCATGGTCAGGGACCACTGAGGGTGTATCTCCTAGCCGCGCTGACCCCGAGATGACGACTTGTAGCGATGGACGGCGTGTGTCGAGTGTTAGTAGAGCTCAGTGGTCACAGCTGTCCGGGGCACGTCAACCGCCAACGGTCGTCCCGAGGAAGCAGATTGACGTCCCGTTCGATAGTCCAGGGAGCGCACCAATGTGACTAATGGGTTCAATGGGTAGCCCCAACCCGCGCCCTGTTTGGTGTGACTATCGCCCCGAGTCCTAATTACGCCAGTTAGAGGAACACGATATATCGGCAAGTCAGAGAAAGATCCAGGGATGTTTTGATACCTGTTACAGGTTTGGGTGCCCAAACTATAGAGACCCAAATGTCCCCAAATTCCATGTAGATAGTATTTATTCCAGTTGGATCTTCCATATTTTCAAGGAATTTTTCTACAATTCAACCAAATGTACTAGTAATGCAAATCATCAGCCCGCAGATGATATATAGTCTATAATATGGAGCCTTTATTTGCACAATCAAGTATCCAGTACTGAATATTTTAACATCCAAATTTATATGGGCACATACTCAAATACAGAACAGGTGTCCCCAAACAAAAATTCTCTGGATCCTTCCCCGCGAGTTTGTCCGTGTCCTAGGGGAAGCAACTCGTGTGAGCTACGGGTTTGATGGGTAGCCCCAACACGCGTCCTGTGTGGTGTGACTATCGCTCCGAGTGCTAATTACGCCAATTAGAGGAACCCTATATATCGCCTTTCGTTCTCTATTCTTGGGACCTCGAAACGAGGGAAGCGACTTCAAGGGGAGCTACGGGGAAGGCGATTCATGAACCTGTTCTTACCTCGATGAGCAGTCCTGTGAAAGTAATTAATGTGATTACAAACAATCACAAATACACCTGTTGTGTTATGTTACCATGCCTGTGTCAACAAAGGCAATAACGGCTCCATTGTTAATCATTCAGGGTTAAAAAGGTTCAAATTGACATTCAGGATTTTACAATCCTATCAGCCTATTTCACAAGCGTTAAAACAGTGCTTTTGTCTTCAGTTGTACACCAGACGGTGATTGTCAACGTCTAAATAAAGCCGTAAAACGAAAAAAATGAACTCGAAAGTAAGTCACCTAATTTCGTGATACCTTTAACCACCGTCAACGCACGTGGTAACTTAAATAATACGTCACCTGTATGCCATAGATTTGTTATAAAGAACACGATCAGCGTCTTTAGTCATATCCAATGGTGCCTCGAATGTTCTGCCGTTAATAGGCCAGAAACTCTGATATTGTCGGCATAAACACGGATATTAAATCATTGACCGATTAAAATTATGGAAGACAAAGTCCGTTAAAACGAAACGAGTCGTCCGCTTCCGAGATTATATTCGGAACAACCGCTTAATCTTTATGTGAATTGTACATAATTTTCAACTATAAGCAAAGAAATAATGTTGTTTGTATAAAACAAAAACAAAACTGTTTTTGCTATACAAACTGCAACTTAGCTTCGTTGGAGATTCTTTTTGCGTCCTTCCTGTTGAGGAGGGATAAAAATATGGCGATTACTTCACTACGTGTCAGAAATCACGTGATTAGACGTGTCATGAACATGACAGAGGATATGTACCATAGAATTTCGTACTGTTTTTTTTTTTTTTCAACTCTGAGAGTTAACCCCTCCTACTTGGGATAATATACCATATAGTTCAGTGGGCAAGATACCTTTGACGGAGATACTAAAAATGTGAACAGCTCGACAGTCAGACAGACCAATAACAGACATATAAAAATAAATCAATGGGTGTGTAATAGAAAGCTGCAGTAGCTCACCTTAATCATAACCTCGGGCAGATCTTTTTTCATTGACTGCATTATGTAGTACATCGAGCTCTTGTTGTTCTCCTTTGGATGGACGGTTATCACAGACTCATTGTGAATATGAACATCCTGTGGCCTGATCTTCAGTTTAGAGCCGAATATTCTTTGAGCGATGCTTTCAGCGGTGACCTCAAGCTACAAAGAAAGATGAAAAAAGTTATTGTTATTTTTTCATTTTTATACAATAACAAATCAAATTCAACCACACATTCAATTAGCAAATAGATATTTCAGGGGATGGGATGATAGGGGGTAGTACCACACAGTCACAAGCACACAATCTCTGAATCTCAGACACATCATTCGCACCTGTCATCATAAACTAAGATGTCATGAAAATGTTTCTTGCAAGAATAGGAAAAAATGGACACAATCCATGTGACGACACAACAGACAGGATATATATGAAAAAGTATCTTGGCAATATGTTATGCAAGGAGTCATTATAAGTGTCGCCATGTTATCCTATGTATTCCTTTGAAGCACTTATTATATGAATTTATTATTGCAAATAATGAGATCTTTACAGCTTCTACTAGGTGGTTAAAGGCTGTTTTATACATTGAGGCAAACGATGCTGTATTGAATATACTCAGGGGAGGCAAAATTGCGCTCCCAAAAAACACATTAGCCGAGCAGAACTCCTGCTCAAGAATTCCATAATTTAATCGCTGGAATAATTTATTACCTGAAATAGGCACAGACAAGAAAGCTTGTGGCTTGCCAACTGGAAAAATCAATGAATTTGGGTCAGGGTGTTCTAGACACAATCAGTTGGGATAGAGGAAACAGATATTTTTTTAGCCTTATATTAATATGGGAGCATACCTTGAGAAGTTTGATTCTCTCCATATCAAGTTTAACCATTAGGAAGCAGTCGTCGGGCATGAATTCCTCCTCGATGTACTCCGACACCTCACCAAGTGTTGTCTTCTCTATCCGTCCCTTCACGATCCTCGCGAACTCAGCATCATCATCCACCTCTAATGCAGCTGATATGATCGGCGTGCTGATGTTTTTAGACGCGTTTATTATTTCCTTGATTCTAGGAACACCAAGTGTAATATCTGAGGTCATGTGTGAAGAAATAATCAGCGAACTTAATATAGTTATAGATAATTTAACTCATTCATTGCCCCCAGCAAATTACGTTGGCTGTCCACCAGCCCCCTTGAGCGACATTGTGATATTATATATTATTGGATTTATATAGCATCAGTAGACTACCATTTTTGGCTGATGATTTCTAAGTTAACCACACATGTTGGAATAATACATGCAGTTTGAGCAAGTGACTCAGTCACCATTTATCTTGTCAATGCCAAACACAACCCCAGATTACTTAGGCACCATAGAGGCGTTCTAGGTAAATTTTAATGCGGACACCTCAACAGAAATTGATAAACTTTGTTCTGATATTAAGAATGAAATCATTGTTATGTAAACAAAACTGTTCCAGTTATTTATCAACAAACATAGCTAATCATGTAGTAAGTTCTTATATTTTAGTCTGAATATGATTTTTCAATGTTTTAACTTTTTCCAATGTTTACCGTCAAGCTTTGATTAAATTTGGTATCTTATTGGACTTTTATCAGTAATTCCACTGTAACAGTAATGTTTACATAACAATGGTTTTGATATGCAAAATCTCATGTTTGGAGAGTTGTTAATGATGAGAATATCAATAAGAACAAAGTCAATCCATTTTTTCATGTACTTGTTAATGATAGTAGTTTCACAGACTTTTGTCTTAATTTGCATGAATCCACTTCTAAGGCCGTAAGTCCCCTTAAATCAGCACTTTTTTTTCGGTTTTAATTTCATTCTGACACTTATGACCTAACAGAAGGATACTCATGGAGGCTACACCAGCAAAGTGGAAAGTCTTGAGTGTCATCTGAGTGCCAGGCTCTCCAATACTCTGTGCGCACACAGCACCAACAGCTGTACCTGTAGATGATAAGAGTAATAATGACAGGTGATTTACAAATAGCCATTCTGGTTTACTATCATCTCAGAAATATTTGCAGCAGCTACTCTGTGTGGATTGTTAATCATAAAAATTATGTACCGGTAATGCCCTATATAATCGACTCCTTAACTCCTTAATCCACGACACCTAAGATGATGACACCAGGTGCGAATGAAGAGTGTGAGGCTTTGCGCTCACGACTGAAATATCTGATGCTAATTTATGTCTGTGATATTCCATGTATGTTTTGTTATTCAATAAATTTTTTTTTTAAAACAAGAGCATCGCTAGGGCATGGCAAAATTCGCCCATGGAAACTTCAAGAATGGGCCATAACTCAGGTGAAAATTGGCGGGTGGAACCCAAATTCGAACTTGGACCTGTATTTTGGGCTAGTAAACTCACTTAACAAATTTCATTCCATTCAATTCAGACATACTAAAGTTATCATCCAGGAAACGAAAATTAAGTGCAAATTCCAACAAAAGGGGCTGTAACTCTGGTGAAAATTGGCAGGCGGAACCCAAATTCGAACTTGTCCTGTAATTTGTGCTAGTAACCCCACATACTAAATTTCAGTCCATTCAGTTTAGACTTATTAAAGTTATCATCGGAAATGAAAAAAGCGAACGGACGGATGGACCAATAACAGAATACGTCGTTTTTTTCAAAACGGGCAAATAAAAAGAAGATAAGTTTCTTATTGGTAAACTGAATATTTAAAACAAATTCAATAACAGTTTTTCTCTTTGCTTGCAGTATGTAGACTAAAAGCCACATGGTTGATTCTGACTGGATACATCGCGATTACGTTCTCAACTAACACTCTGTTCATTAACGATTATGTAGGCGAGGTCTAGATGTTAGCCACTGAAGAATAATCAGGAATATTTCATGGTATAACATGTTTTCATGAATGTAGTGAAGTCGGATTTGCGAATTTTAACAATTTCCTCTACCTAAATACTAGTAGATAATCAAAGTGTTTTATGGACTGAGATTTCCCCCAGTGGCCGTATGGTTACCATTCCCCCAACCCCTAGCAGAAACCCTGCATATAGTAGTATATAATAGCAGCATTCATCAAACTAACCTGGTTCTATCCTGGCCCGTAGATACTTGTCTCTGCAGCACTCGAGGAACTTAGCTACTTGTGACGATGTGATTCTCTCAAGGTATTTCAGAACTTTATCAGATGGAGCTATATAAATTAAAACATTATATTGTATAAAGTTAGGAAATACAAACCAATCAGAAAATGAAACATAAAAAGACATTAACCCTTTCAGTGCCAAGTCCAATTTTTGTATCAACCCATATTTCCTTGATCATTTTTCAAATTTATTGATTATAATAATGTGATACATTGATGGAAAGAGCCCTTAGAGCTCTTTCCATCAATGTATCACATTATTATAATCAATAAATTGATCATTTTTCAAATTTATTGATTATAATAATGTGATACATTGATGGAAAGAGCCCTTAGAGCTCTTTCCATCAATGTATTACATTATTATAATCAATAAATTTGAATAATGATCAAAGACATATGGGTTGATTCAAAAATCGGACTTGGCACTGAAAGGGTTAAAATATAATACACTATTTAGGTTCCTGGCACTACAGGTTATGAACATTAATAACAAGTGTAAGTTAAGGAACAATATTGTTTAGGTATAGATGATCAGGTATCACTTATTATTGCACACCCCAGGGTTTATTTTTGTGAAATACAACAAAAATACAGAAGATTTCAAATGTACACTAAAAGAATATGTCTTGTCCTTACAATACAGACCAAGTACATTGACGACAACATTCCTGATGATGATGTCAACTGTAATGGAAAATATCTTCACTCTTATAAAGTATACACTATCTAAATGACAAATTAGTTCACTTATATAAGGCAGTCTCAACATCAATTTTATTGTTCTGCAATTGATTGGAGTGACATCGCAGCGCTATAAGATTATCACATCAAGGGAATTTGACAGCATAGATATCATGTTTAGGCCAAATAAAAAAGGGTTTTGATTCTCAGGCATTGCCGCGTTGAACCATTTTATTCCGATTTTTGATTTATTGTAAACCGGTAACACGAAAATAGGAAACTTCTCAGACAGAAATTAGTTATGTTTCAAATATCAAATAGGAGCTAAATACAACTGTGTATGTGTGGGTATTCAACAAAAGACCATAGGCAACGATAACTATCAGGCATATTGCCACCATAGGCTGTTATTGGTCAAATGTGTTGAAATAATTCGATAAAAGCAAGAAGTTGGATATTGAATGAGTCGTCCGCCAACCTGACCTTGGTTTTTCCCCTTGATATGCTATTGTGATCGAAAGTACGAAAACCAGAGCAGTTTGACAAACGGTGTACATGTAAATTGGCCATATTATGATGGTTATTTGAAGTTTTATTGTCTATCATCCATTGCAGTACATATAGTCTCTCATTGGTCAGCGGAATAAGTGAATCAAGACTTTCTATGATAGTTTGGAAGATCACTTTATCTTTTCGTTTTGACTGTATTTATATTCCGTATTTTTATATGAATCAGATATGTAGTTCCTCGTTTTAAAAATTATTGTGCCGATATTAAAAATATATCGATATATATATCATGTATGGGTAGAACAATGTCATAATTTGTCATTCTTTATCTCAGATTAAATTAGTTTATATCCATTAAAAAGTTCTCCCTACATTTTCTGGACCTGGGAAGGTATAAAAAAAAAAATTGCCTGAAAATCAAATTTATTACATGATCCTACACTTATTCCATTCAATAAACCCATTCTATAAATTGTGAGATTAAACGTTCGTTTAATAACAGGAAATAGTGCCAGGTGACCTCTGACATCCGGTTTGTCGTCTGTTTATATTCCGTACGCTACGTCTCAAAATACTATGGCTTCCAATATTTTTCCAACAGACTAATTAATGAAGAGATTAAAAAGTTATGTCATTAAATATACGCCATTAAATACGCCAAAGAGTCTTTATTTATCTGGGACTATTTCTTTACGCGGGCAAACAACGCCTAGTTACGTGAAACGTTATCGCATGCCTTATAGAAACTTGTAGATCCTCTATATATTAAATGCCGATATATCTTCAACCCTCATTCCACAGAAAGTTTCACTCTGTTTCTCTTCTTCTATTTGCTGATTTTATCATGTGAGTGTTTCTTGATTTAGTCATGAGGCAGTTTCGATTGATAAATGGCAAATTTGATAATTTTGTTTTTATACGCCCATTTGAAACAAGACAGTCAAAGAGTGTGGGGTCGCTCACCAGACTGCAAAGACTGGGACTTTGGAGACCATAACAGTTAGAACTTTTCATAATCACTTTAAAAGTAGATCTAAACAGCTGTATGCTAATGATCAAATTGTCCTTGTCGAGTAATTTTTGTACAGTTTTCAACCAAATGAATCAAATACAAGTTATATTATATGCATACTAGACCCATATAATCATTTAAGTTATTGTATCGTCGCGAGCCAGTGAGTGGCTTGGGTGTTCTCCCTGTATCATCATAATATTTTAAGCGATCGTGTGTGCGATCGGTTTAACAATCCATTATCCCTTTGATTACGGAAAATCGTAATTTAATTGACGCCATTTTATGGCTCCAGTCATAAATTCAATTTATATCAAATTATTAACTTTTAAATTATTAAATTTTAAGATAGCCTATTAACCTGGGCGTTTACAGAATACATCTTCGACTCAAATTACTTATGTTTCTATATATTATCGATATTAGATCGTTGTTGTCACCGGAAATTTAATGAAAATGGCGTACAGTACCCCTTTAAGTCCCCATAGCCCCGTCATTTCTTAACAGGTTGCCTGAACTTGCCTCATGTTAACAAATCTGAATCTCGGTCACTGAGGGATCCTCCATACTATATGTAAGCTAAATAGTCCAACCTCTCTTGAGAAGACATTTTAAATATTACTATAGAGACATACAGTTATGTCTCTGGTCCCACCCTATTTAATCTGGTGACCCCCATCTGAATAAATTTGAAACCTCATTTAAAACAAGTGACCCCATTTGAACAAATCTGAACTCCAGTCACCCAAGGACCCTTCATACCAAATATGAACCCATTCAACCTGGTGGTAGATGAGAAGAAGTCGTTTTTAAGAATTTACTATGGAGGGCAAGAGTTATGGCCCTGGCTTCACAACCATTTGAAAGAGTGACCTCATTTGAACAAATCTGAATGTGAGTCACCTAGGCAAAATCCACACCAAATATGAACCCATTCAGTCTTATGATCTAGAGAAAATGTTCACAGAATTGTTGACAGATTGATGGACGGACAGATAGATGAACAGGTGACAGATGAGAAGTGATGACTATAGCTTCGTCTCAGGTGAGCTCAAATTTACATTTCATTGAACAAATCTGTAAATCACCTCCCCAACACTGTGGGGACATCCCTGCAAGAATATGACATTATCTTATTATACCAGTAGCGTACAGCATAGATACAGGTAGTGTGGGTGGGGCAGAGCTAAATCTCTTACCTCTGCCCCTATTTGAACAAACATGAATCCCCATCTCTGATATCTATTCATCATATAATTTTAAACATTCGCTTTTAAGAGTTGAAGTTAATTGATTTTCCAAAAAGGACCCCATTGGAACAGATCTAAACATGCCACCCAAGGACCCTGCATACACAAATATAAGCTAAATAGACTTGATGGTTCTTGAGAAGTAATAGTTGTTAGAATTACTATGGAGGGAAAACGTTATGGCCCTGGCATCCCTCCTATTTGACCTGATGAACTTATTTGAACAAATCTGAATGTGAGTCACATACAGGTAGGGAATTCATATAGATCTAGAGAAGAAAACAATTGTTGATGGATGGATGGACAGAACAATGGATGGAAGGACACTCGACAGACCAACAGTTTTAATCAAATATACCCCCCCCCCCCACTTTTTTGTCCATAATAAGGTATAATGAGTTCACATAGATAAGTGGTTAAGAAAATAATATTGGAACAGCCAAGCGTGAATTTAGTGTGTCTGAGGTCCCAAAAGGGTGAATGTAGTGATGCTATTCTGTAAGGTGGGCTAGCATCACCAAATTCACCATCTGGGAACCCAATTTTACTTTGCCCTCAACTGCTATGGGAGACCTAGGGACAGACAGAAGTTCTCCAGCTGAAGTTGGTGACATTTCTGACATATGACAGTATGCGCACCCATTTGACACCTCAATTATGCATTTTAGAATCTGAACAGAAGGGAAATGAGCTGCTAAAAATGTCAATTTGAGACTCTAGATACTTCCCAGAAGATGAAGCCTAAGCAGAATGAGGTCCTCATATGGTGTATTTGGCGATGCTACCCTGCCGTGCAGGGTAGCATAATTAAATTCACTGTCTGGGAACCTCATTCTACAAATGCCAGACACAATTAAAGCTCTGAGAAAAGGAATTTAATCTGATATTAATGACCAGTGTATTGTAAACAATGATGGTGCTACATTGACAACTTTAGAAAACAAATGTACAACACTATTAATCTCATTTAAATTATGAATGACATGAATACACTCCCTGGGGACTCTGCCTATAGCTACAGAAGTTCTCTTATCTATCTATCTGGCCCTGATTATAAACAACATGTGTCATGTCTATCAGCCTAGCAGTTCAGAGCAGAGTTGGCTTGTAATGGGAATGCACAGATATTAAAAGGAATTTACTGAACATTTCTGTACATCTGTCTGTTCATGTTTTCTCCCAAACCCCTGATTTCAACCAAATTTAGTGGGGTGACTAGAGGTACATACCCCCCGAAGATGTAATGTCATAAGTTCTTCAAAATTTTAATTAAATGTTTTTTATTTTATTTAAATAAAAAATATTTTATTTAATAAAAACAAATTATTTATTAAAAATAAAATATATATAATTTTTTTTTTTTTAAATTGACCAATAAGTTAAATCTAAAAACAAAATTTCTTCAGATTTATGTCCATAGCCCCACCCACATTTGACCCAGTGACCTCATTTGAACAAATCTTAACCACAGTCACCCTCATACCAAATATGAACCCATTCGGCCCGACAACTTCAGAAAAGAAGTCGTTTTAAGAATTACTATGTGGAAAAATAGTTATGGTCCTGACATCAAAACTATTTGACTTGGTGACCGCATTTGAACGAATCTGAATGACAGTCACCTAGGGAACATCCACACCAAATATGAACCAATTCGGCATTCGGTTTCAGAGGAGAAGATGTTCAAAGAATTGTTCACGGACGGACGGATGGACGGACAAGGAGTGATGACTATAGCTCCACCGGAAACTTCGTCTCAGGTGAGCTAAAAATGGTTGTATTATGTGTCCGTCCATCTGTCGTCCGTCCGCCTGCTTTTGGTTTCCAGATGATAACTTTAGATTGAATCGAGTGAACTGAACAAAAGTTGGTATGTTAGTTTACCACACCAAAATACAGATCAAGTTCGAATATGGGTTTCGTCCGCATGATTTTGACTGAGTTATGCCCCTTTTTCGACTTAGATTTTACCTGATTTGCGGTTTCAGGATGATAACTTTCGATTGAATCAAGTGAACTGAACAAAATTTGGTATATTAGCTTACCACCCCAAAATACAGATCAAGTTCGAATGTGGGTTTTCATCAGCATGATTTTGACTGAGTTATGCCCCTTTTTCGACTTAGATTTTACCTGATATGCGGTTTCCAGATGATAACTTTAGATTGAATCGAGTGAACTGAACCAAATTTGGTATACAGATCAAGTTCAAATATGGGTTATGTCTGCATGCCCCACTCTACTCCAGAAACCCAGAAATGAGCATATTATACCACGCCCCGACGGTGTGCTCTTGTTATAAAATAAACCCAGTTGGTGAATACGAGCCCTGGTTTCTGGTAAAGAATTCTTTTCTTTTTCGTAATTGGGGAAACAAATATAACAGGATGGTCAGACTTATGGCACACACATACTAGTAAAACTACAGTTAGAATTAACCCTTTCATGACTGGAGCTGAGTTGGTGCAGCATTAGAGATCCTGTGCCAGTGCATACTCATAAATGCCAGTCTCCCATTGGGAGCCTCGCACATATAAGACAATGCACTGGCTTACAAAGTCAAGATAAATATTGTTAACCCAATGCATTCTCTTATATATGCAAGGCTCCCATAGAGAATATAAGAGAATGCATTGGCACAGGGTTTCCACAAATTTCAGGAAGCTCCAGTCATGGAAGGGTTAAATATTTAATTTACCCAGTTAGTGAATATCAGCCCTGGTTTCTTACCAACAAGCTTTTTATTTGTCGCATGCATCTCAGCATAAAACTTCTTCCTCAATTCAGTTGATTTCTCACCGTACTGTTTGACAAATTTTCTGAAACAATAAAAAATCATTTTTTTTAAATCATCTAATCATGACAAAACCCGAGCTGTTTAGTTTCACGGATTGTCCACGAGACTCCTGGATTGCCACAGCAATTCCGGAAATACGGATAACCCCCAATTTATCCGGGATTCAGCAAAACCCCGCATTCAAAATAATAAAAAAAACGATGTTTTTTTAATTTTTCGAATTCGTGAAATTGCAGGGATTCCCCAAATGACAGGGATTTCCTTATTTCCGGTACCGTAAATATCCACACATCAACATTCACTTTTGATGTTCCCTCTCATTGAAGACTGGTCAGTGGTGAACTGTGACTGATATTAATTGATTTTCACACTCTGTTGAAGCCACATGAATAAAGGGTGTTGTTATAGTATATACAATACGTATAATCACAAGTGTGTAGCTGTATTGGTAGGCCCCATTGATGAACATTTCTTAGTAACGGATTAATGCTATGCATTGCGAACGGAATGCGGGTAAAACTGTAAGACCGGTAATTTGTACTTTCGGTTTCACGCATACATGTCTGGTTGTAACCTTTGTAACTCGGGTTCCTTTTTATTTATTTTAAACAAAGTTTCTATTTCTTAAAATTTGTTAATAAATGGTGGAATGTGTGCATTTCTTTTGGGGGTTAAACAGTAAGACGAGTCCATTTTGAAGTTTATTCCGATTTTGTACTTTCGGTATCCGCGCATATCCGGCTGTATCCGGTGGAATTCAGAGTATTTTCACTTAGTTTATACGATGTGTCTGCTTCTCTCTCTTCAATAAATGGTGGTATCTCCCACTCACAGCAGCTCTATTACAATTACCAACAGGACATTCATTACTATTTTATTTAGGTCTATATAGTTATAAAATAAACAGAAATAGAAACTCATAAAAACTATTTAATCATCATAAAAATAATTTTTGGAACATGGAACATATTTGGGCATACCTCATGCAAATATCTCCCGGATTGACATTTTCAAAACTTAACAGGTCTGGACAAAACCTATATTTTTGTGTTATGCCAACTTCATGAAGTAGCGACATCCAGCTTCAACAGTAACAGTTAAATAACACTATAATAGTTAAATTCAGGTTTTGCCATAACTGATGTTTAGGAAACTATATACTTACAAAAGGTCTTCTTTAAAATCTTCTGAAACTTCCCCATAATGCTCGTCTAAATAAGCCTCTGTTAATGAGATTAACTCTGTACAGTCGAGGACGGGCTCATTTCTAAACTCACTCAGGGTTATGGTCTACAAAAAAGTTAGACAAAGCTCTATATATGTTTTACTCAATGAGGCTGTAGACCATTAGAGGCTAATTATTAGCACTATCATGATGGGAGCTGCGCTGGTGCAGCATTAAAGATCATGTGCAAGTGCATTCTCTTATATATGCAGGGCTTCCTATGGGAGCATTGCATATATAAATTTTCACCTATTTTGACAGTTTCTGGCCTTTATATGTGAATGCAATTTCCATTTCTCATAATAACATCAGCATGAAACTCACTTTCAAATAATTATCAGACTGATTATTAACAGAAGACAATCCTGTGCCTCTTTGGATAGCTCTCGTTCTAATATTGGAGCTTTATATTACTTTTCATGTTATATTCTGATATTCATATTCACTTGGCTGAAGGTTCTTGATTCCTTAATTGATTTGCAATTTCTTTTAATTTTATTACATTCCAATATGTGATTTACCTTGATTTCTCGAGTAATTATAAACAATAATTTCACTAGTGAATTATGTCACTTTAACTAGTGCATTGGGTATTCATACATGCTATATAAATGTCATGGATATAAAGGCAGTATTATACAGATTTCTGGTAAATCAGATGTTTATAGTGGAATATAATAAACAGAATAATCACTTAATTGGCTCTCATAAAATTATTTCACATCACCAGTTCAAGCAAGTGATTAATCTCTATATAATCTATTTTACAATCAATGGTATGTGAATAAATATAGACCTTACATGTATTTGAAAATCATGCAGTACTATTTTCATACATCCATAGGTGCGCGAATTTAAATTCAGCGAAAAAATAGTAGGACTTTAGTGAATCCCCTGAGAAAAATACAGGGTTTATGGGTTTATAAAAACAAATTATTTTGAGTTAATGTTAATTAGTTTATATAAACTAAGAAAAACAGCATGGACTGGAGAATTATTTGTATATGAACAGTCAATCTCAACATCAGTACACAATGAAATTTCTGTAGTGATGACATAAGCTTACAACACGTCTTACGACGAGTTGCACTAAAAACAACATGAAGCTACATGGTGAATTGTTCAGCTTATATGGATGGACGTTATGATTTCATTATTTCCCACAATTCGAAGTGCGCGAATTCATAACTGTGCGATAAATAGTACTACAGTGAATATAAATATGAGTAAGATGAATTTTGCACTATTTACCCTGATGTTGTCGAGAACTCTCTTGAAATCTATGGGTTTATTTGTGCTCTCCATATCAGCTGGATCCAGACTGTCGCCCCCGTACACAAACTGTATAATTTCCCCAACAGAATTTCGCACAGTCAGGTCATACTGCGAGCACAGGTCCTCTAGAGACTGGAAAGAATAAGGGTTATGCAACATGCGCAAGCCTGTCTAACCCATAGAGAGCCCCATCCAGACTGGAGCAGACAACACTTTGTGGTGCATGCTTCCATCTGTGAGAGGCTCCCTGTGGGTTAAACATTAAACTTTATCAGTGAGGTTTCAGATGGATGTCTTACATTACTGATAAAGCCTTGAAATGGTGTATCTGTCATTTGCAGAGTGAGGTCCCCAGAGGGTGAATTTAGTGACGCTATCCCGCACAGTGGGCTAGTGTCACCAAATTCACCCTCTGGGGACCTCATTTTGCTCAGGCCTCAACTGCTATGGGAGACCTAGGTTCAGATTTAACAGCAGTTATCTTGCAGTGATTTACTTCAATTTTAATACGATATCAAATATAATTTGATGACCAATTTGATGACCTATTTAAAGGTAGAAACTTACTACATTGTAGACCATGTTGGGTAGATCAAAAGATATTATCATTAGGCAAATTTCACGTTTATTTAGTCCTCAATAGCCACATAGTAAAATGGATGTTTTCCATTGGAATGGGGGTTGTCGATTAGTCAACTTTGACTCAATTTTTTACTGTTGATTAGTCGACTACGAAATACCCTAGTCGTTTCAACACTACTGTTTACATATCCTGAACACACCTCCAAATTAATAATAGATCATTCCAATATAACTGTGTGGGACAATCCATTATGGAATAGAGAGGGTTATCAAATGTAGGGAAGTCGGTTGACGAGAAGTAGCGTACTGGTCTCTCGTGCTAGCAGACCGGGGATCACAACCTGGTCAGGGTATTCTGACAAAAATCAGAACTCGGTCAGATACCAAGTTTGTAAGGCTGAAAAGTCTCATTCGAGATCACTGAATAAAGATCTGAATGCAAAAATGCCGACTTCCCCCATTACAACATTTGTCCAGGTATGTTGTTGTGGTGCAGTATGCTGTCCGATCAGGTGCGGACTTTAATGGCTGACCCGTGTACATGCCTTGGTGTGTGCATGTTAAAGAACGCTACTGGAGTCACCACAGGGTTATAAAGTTACTCACAGTGGTAGAATCTGGACAGTGAGCTGTAATGTGAAGAAGAAGATTACCTTGACAAGACGTCTCTGCATGTACCCTGTCTCAGCTGTTTTGACGGCCGTGTCGACCAAACCTTCTCTCCCAGCCATGGTGTGGAAGAAGAACTCAGTTGGTGTCAGACCCGAGTAAAAACTGTTCTCTACAAATCCTCTCGCTGCTGGGTCCTTAGCTGAGGAAAAAAATGGAAGTCTTTACCCTGAGGTAAATGACGGGAGCTGCACTGGTGCATGGGAGAGAAATAGCATATAAGTGGCTCGCACTTGTTCTTCAATCCCATAGCCGAATGTATGAATTTATATGCATATATGGTGAATAAATATTTTTAAACCAACTGCTACAGTATTGAAGATCCTGTGCCAGTACATTCTCTTATATAAATGAGTGTGCCTGAGGAAGCCTCGTCGATATAAAGGAATGCACTGGCTTACAAGGACAAGTAAATATTGTTTGGCCAATGTATTCTTTTATATATGCAAGGCTCGCGTATATAATAGAATGCACTGGCTTAAAAGGTAAAGGCAAATATTGACGGGCCAATGTATGGGAGACTAGCATATATACAAGAGAATGCACTTTCTTACAAGGTAAAGGTAAATATTGTTAGGCCAACTTATTCTCTTATATAGGTTATGCTCCCTATTGGAGACTAGCATATATAAGAGAATGCACTTGCTTTCAATGCAAAGGTGAATGCCAATGCATTGGCACATGGTTTTCGCAAAATTTCAGGAAACTCCAGTCATGAAAGGGTTAAACATCCAGAGAGTGTTAATGTACAGAGATGTATCAATTGAGCTCAGAAAGAAAGTGAGAATATTTATGGCCTAGCAACACACAGTGAAGATTAGAATCTTATTTCCACTGTGGTCCAATAAATTCCAATTATTTATATCAGTTCAGGAAATTCTGTCACTTGCCATCTGCCTTGACTATGTACACAAATGAGCTATCTGAGACAGAATACAAATTTAGAACCCAATTTACATTTTCTGGAGTTCTTCATTCAGAGCACATTAGCATAGTGTGTAGTATAATGAATTATGCATACAACTGTCATTATGATGTTCAGAAATCAAATAAAAATGACTGATTAATCCATTATACATACAATGCCTTTCAAAATGTGGCAGAGCACGATCCTCGAAACCATTTGGTGTTCTTTTTCCGCTGATGGCTTGCTGTCCGACGCAGGCGATCATCTGAGAGATATTTATGAATGAACCTGGAAAGTATACAATATTTGAAATAGTGTGTCTATCATTTGCAGAATGAGGTCCACAGAGGGTGAATTTAGTGATGCTATCCCCCACAGTGGGCTAGCATCACCAAATTCACCCTCTGGGGACCTCATTCTACTTAGGCCTCATCTTCTGAGAAGTATCTATAGATTCAAATTAACATTGTTTTTTCCATTCTGGGAAGTTTCTATACCCCCTAATTTGCAGAAGATAAAATTCATAATGGAGGTGACTAATGGGTTAACATCAAAGTTTCTCTATCCCCTAATTTGCAGAAGATAAAATGCATAATCGAGATTACTGATGGGTTAACATCACCAACTTAAACAGGGAATAGTCAATCTGATCCTAGTTCTCCTATAGTAATTGAGGCCAAAGCAGTATGAGGTTCCCAGAGGGTGAATTTGGTGATGATAGCCTGCCGTGTGGGATAGCGTCACTAAATTCACCCTCTGTGGACCTCATTCTGCAAATCAGAGACATTATATTTGCAAGCTTGAAAGTATTCAGGTGGCGTTATAAAATATCAGCAATATAATAATTGCAACTCCCAGCGTGACTTGTGTGCCCGATGCTCAGTTTATAGGGAGGGAAATGCCACAAAATATTAACAGCACACAACATGAAATCATTGAGCTCTGAAAAGCTTAAAAAAAAACTCACTCAAACATAGATATTGTTTATATGGGTAACAAATATTGGTAAGTTGGTGTCTAGCAGGTAACATGAGTCCAGGGTGGGTGGGCACCAAACCTAGCACACCAGAATGACAGAAATCAAGTCAGGGTAATGTACTGGCAGGATGACCAGAAGCCTTTTTGAAAGTCAAATAAGCAGAAAAGAAAAACGACTAAAACATATTTGTCATAAGAATTTTTCACACAATACTGTCGGACCCAAAATGTATGGTCAATATAGAAAGGTGCATATTGGTTTTGATTCATCATATGCCTCCTTTTCAATTATTTGGATTTGTCACAATATTAATAGTACAGGGTGGAACAATAGTATAGGCAGGCTATTATAACCAAATTCACCCTCTGGGAACCGCATACTGCTTAGACCTCAATTGCTATAGGAGACCTAGGATCAGATTGAATTTTCCCTGTTGAAGTTGTTGATGTTAACCCATTAGTCATCTCGATTATGCATTTTATCTTCTGCAAATTAGGGGATATAGAAACTTCCCAGAATGGAAAAAGTCACTAAAAACAATGTTAATTTGAATCTATAGATACTTCAGGGAAGTCGGTAGCCGAGAGGTAGCGTACTGGTCTCTCGTGCTAGCGGACCGGGGATCACAACCTGGTCAGGGTATTCTGACAAAAATCAAAACTCGGTCAGATACCAAGTTTGTCAGGATGAAAAGTCTCAATCGAGATCACTGAATAAAGATCCGAATGCAAAATGCCGACTTCCCCCATTACAACATTTGTCCAGGTAGTACAGGGTGGAATAATAGTATAGAGTACATGAAATCATTGAGCTCTGAAAAGTTTTAAAAAAAAACTCACTGAAACGTTGATATTATTACTTGAATACAATTTTTGTCACAAATAAAAAAAAGAGAAAGAAAGAAAATTTTTGTATTAATATATTTGTCTGAAGTAAATATATGAACGATTTCTCCCAATATTTGAGGCAAAACCAAGATAAAACATAGCTGTGATTCATGTAGGACATTCATGTCTTGGTATTTTTAAAAATCTACATCCAGTTGAAACAATCAACATGAAATATCTAGTGATGAGTTTTGTGCAAACCTTTAGAGCCGCACACTGCCATGACAAGCGGACTGTTGGTTCTGTGCAGTTCTGTCAGGCAAGCTTTCCCAGCGTGATCTCTGATGACAGATAATTCTCTCAGTATCATTGCCTGCAAGTTGTAGAAATTCACATGGATCTATTGGCATTTAATAGTCATCCAAATTTGATTTTCAAGCAATTTTCAGCTCAATGGCTGAGGGACGTTTTTTATTTGTTATATGCCCATTTAAAAAAAAGAGTCATACTATGTTATCAATCTGTCTATTAACATTTATTAATCTGTCTATTAATCTGTCCATTAACATTTTTGGTTTCCGACCAATAACTCCTATTTGGATTATTTGATCAGAACCAAAGTTTGTATGTGTGTATCTCAGCCAAAATAACAGGCAAAGTTAAATTATGGGTTCCGTCCAATTATTTTTACATGAGTTACAGCCCTTTTTCAACTTAGAATTCACACAATTTGATAATAATGGTTTCAATTTCTTGGCATCAGTGATAATTTTTTCTTTTCTATCATCAATACATATTTTCTTGGCTCAGTGTCAGGCCATCGAGAAATAGGAACAATGATTGCCCTGTATTACAAATTTGTATGTTATTTGATCAATAAAAGATACAATTTAGATATCTTGAATTGGAGTTTGCTAAAACATGAAATTATTTGGGATATTGTGAATGAATAGTTTTACAATAAAAATGGAGAGCTAAAATGTTTTAACAATGTCTCTGGTGGCAATCCTTTAAAACCATTCAAACTATTAACCCTTTCTGTATTGAATGGATTCTCCCAGTAGTTATAAAAGTATACATTGGAATGGTCTATTATTCATTTATTGGGATGTTCAGGTAAAAATAGCAGACAGCAGATAGACTTGAAGCGAATTAAAATAATAAAGGATTCAAAGTCTTTGGTGGGAAATGTTTAGATTATAAGTTCAACAAACGACCGAAGGGAACTACTCATCAATGAGTATTTAGTATAGAAAGAGTTAACCCTTTCGTGTGCCAGTTCATCTATACTATATATTTTGAGACTTCCGTATATATGTGTGTGTGTACTTTATAGAATCGAAAACGGCTGGCTCGATTGAGTTCAAACTTCCCATCTAAGGGTAAAAACCCACGAACACCGTAGTTGTCGCGTTTTGGAGAAGCTCTGAGCACCCTTTATCCACTCCCAAATCACCGCAAAGGCACGGCGGGGGTTAATCAAGTGATAATTTAATGAGCGTTTGTTTTTGACGCATCGCTATAAAGAGCGTCTGTTTACCATTCAACGTTATTAGCATCTGCAGAGAGATATACGGGAACATTGAGTGGTTTCCTATGCGGGGAGATTTATCGGATGCCATAGTACTCTTACAACATCATTGTTATAGTATGTATGACACTTAGGTCAGGGCTTATGGGGGGGGGGGGGTAGTTATAGGCATAATGCTTCTCAGAAATCCCGGTTACAAACCAACACTCACAATTTCGTATTTACGCAAACGCAATGTTATCGCTAGAAATTTATTATGCAGAGAGATATACGGGAACAAGTGATTTCCTATTTTTAGAACGCAACACATGATACCAAACAAAATTACGTCGCGTTGGTGATGGCGTTCACGACGGGATTAATTGACTGTCCGCTCTTTGCGAGGATGGGGTTCATGACGGGATTAACTTTGCGGGGACTATTGACCATCTCGTAAGGGTGGACAACCTCTGTCAGGGGCTGCTCAATGGCCACGGGCAGGTTAAAAAAAATCATACCTCTTCTGGGTCTGGGCGTGTATAGACATGAGCGTGTTGTGTTCCTAAGAACGCGGAGCGTGTTGTGTTACGCGGATCGGGTAAGTTTTTCACACGGGGATCGTCGACGTCGCATTGTGTGAAACATTCTTATGTCTGTCGTTCCTAGGAACGGGGGAATTTTTCATCGGGTCAGTCTTAACCTTCAAACGGGAACCCACAAATTATATATTGTGACCCCGACATGACCTTGACCTTGAAAATGATCAATTCAAGGTAAAATCGGGTAAAATATTGAAAAACCCAATATTAACTCATTGAAAAACACAAACAAAACATAAAACATTGTCATGTTTCTGACCAAGCACGCCAGTGGCGGGCTAACCTGCTAGTTATCTTATATATGCGAGTCTCCCATAGGCAGCCTCGCATATATAAGAGGATGCACTGGCTTACAAGGTCAAGGTAAATATTTTCAGGCAAATCTATTCTCTTATATATGCGAGGCTCCCTAAGGGAGACTCACACATATAAGAGAATGCATTGGCACGGGTTTTCACAAAATTTTAGGAAGCTCAAGTCATGGAAGGGTTATATTATATATTTGTGATCAGTTCTGATCAGTTAGGCACATTCTAATATATTAAGAGAAAGATATAATGCAAACTGACGTCCAAATTCGCCAGTCTCACAGAGACTCTAACTTCACTTTCACTAACATCAAAATATTCATTATTCTCAATGAAAATGACTTTTTCAACCATAGGGGATAATATATTAGATCTTGAATTGAGGTCAAGTCCATTCTGACACTGGTATGTTCACTATATGTGTATATGACTAAGGCCTATGGTCGTTTGTTGAACTAATTATCTGAACAATTCCTAAGAGGACTACTCGTCAATGAGGATTTAGTATAGAAAGGGTGTCATGTGTCATGAGGTGTACCTCTAACGTCTCTTCAGCAGTGCAGCCTGGCTGTGTCTGTAGTTTTCCTTCTTGGAGATGCTTTATATATTCATCACATTTATTATATCCGCTTTCAAGTAACTTATTCTTAGCTCTGATCAGTCCCATCCCTGGAGTGACATCACCAATCCCGATAGAGAATCCACGGTTTGCTGAAAATAGATTTTTGCTTTCTTAGGGTTACAACAAATCAAAGTAGGCCTACATACCAAATTTGAGTCATTGGTCCAGAAACATGCATATATGAGCAAGGTCCAGGTCAAGGACATGGTCGCACGTGAAATTGGACATGCCCATATTGTTCCCGGGATCAAAGTAGGCCTACATACCAAATTTGAGTTGGATCGGTCAAGAAGTTTTTGAGTCTATAACACACATACATACAGAAGTTCCAAAATGATAATTAAATGAAACGACAGCACTGGAGATTACTCCAATGTATGCAGATGCCACTGACCCTAAGAAATAGAGCTGTGATTATACACTTGATCACAATATGAAACATGATCAACTAGATTTCAAATTTGACAGAAGAGTGGAATAGGGCTTCACGGTATCCGGATTTTAATACCGACTACGGTATTGAAAATGATACCGCGATATGACTAAATATCGTCACCAATAAATTTGAGTAGAACTGTTTGAGCATGATACTAGTAGCAAGCAGACAAAAATATAGCATTATTGATTTGAAAATGATAATTATGAACACATGTTGCTTTGACAGGTATATAAAATAAATAATTAATATAAATGGTCCTGAGTTTCGTTCTTTATACGACGGATAGATATATTTATAAGTGCCTGACGTAATCGGGAATTCCCTACCAACTGCGGGTCGCTTATGACATTAAAAATGACGCTAACAGTCGCTCATGTAAATAATAACAGCAAACATGTATTGATTTCATATTTCATATTGTACAAACAAAAACAAGATAACTAATGTGACAAGCATAGCATAGAAGTCCGTATCTGATTTTAACTTATCCATTTCGATGTATAGGACTGATATCTGGCCGTGTAGTTATATACCTTTCAAAAATTATCTAATGAGTTAGCGCATTATACGTCTAATGCATAAGCTTTTGTGGCGCTGTTGAACGCGCGTCATTATGTCTCCAGATTATACAAACCCCACACATTTTTTTATTGTATTTGACCAGGAAACCTTCCAGCAATATTGAGCTGAGAACAGCCTGTATACACATCAATTGCCGCCCATGCAATAAGGCATGCCGACTTGATTGTCCGCAGTGTGTTGACAAACGCTTATGGAGCAGTGAGAAATAATTAATTTTTACGCCACGCTAAACCGAAGCCGTTAGCAATGGCCTTTGTCTCAGCATTAGAGGTGTCGATGGTTGCTAAATACTTGACACTGATAGAGATATCGTCGGTATTAATATCCACACCGGCGGCTACGATGTACCGACTATTTGCATAAAGTGAAACCGACTACACAGTGTCAAAAACAGTATCGCGATATGACTAAATACCGAAATACTGTGAAGCCCTAGAATGGAACATTCAAGCTGACATTCCACTATCAACTGATTTATAGTTTGTTCATGTGGCAGACAATAATTATACTCGAAAAATAAGCCCTCATGTGACCAAAATTGCTGGTCTAATAGATACTTACACAGATAAGCAGGACAGAGTCTCGCCAGTCTAGAGAGAGCTGTAGCTGCATGCTCCTCTCCGAAATCTCGTAGGATGATGTAGAAGATATTGTTCTTAGATCCCGATCCCAGCGTAGATTTGTCCAAAGCGCCACACATTATCTGGCTGTTGTGTACCACCACAACTGAAAAACAAGGTACAGTAATGCTCTAAGTAATCAACTCTCGGGGGAGAGCTTTCCGATGAATGGCAACAGGCCATATTTCCGACTAAATCCTGAAAAGTTACCCACAATTCTGCTGTGGTTAAGAAGTCGATTACTTAGAGAATTACTGTAGATATGAACAAGATGAACAGAGCACGCCAAAGCCTTGAAATAGTGTGTGTGTCATTTGCAGAATGAGGTCCCAAGAGGGTAAATTTAGTGACGATATCCTGCACAGTGAGATAGCATCACTAAAATTACCCTCTGAGACCTGATTCTGCTTAGGCCTTATCTTCTGGGAAGTATATTCTCAAATATACATTGCTTTTAGTTACTTTTTCCCTTCTGTTCAGATTCTATATCCCCTAATTTGCAGAAGATAAAATGCATAATCAAGGTGACTTATGTATGAACATCACCAACTTCAACTAGGGAACTTCAATCTGATCCTAGGTCTCCAATAGCAGTTGAGGCCTCAGCAGAATGTGGTTCCGAGAGGGTGAATATGGTGATGTTAGCCCACCGTGCGAGATATGGTTACTAAATTCTCCCTCTGGGGATCTAATTCTGCAAATGACAGACACAATATTTCCAGACTTAAGCACACCAGTCATGCTTACGTTGTTTTCCTCTAATATGACTGGTAACTATCACAGGTCACTAACATTATCAGGTTGGTCAATATCCAGAAAAAGTCTGCCAAGAAGCCCGCCCACCGACCTCGACAAACCATAATAACACTATCTGCATTCCTCACCGCTTTGAAACAAATATTCCCTGAGAATTGAGTACAAATTCCAACAAAAAGGGAGATAACTCTGGTGAAAATTGGTGGGCAGGACCCAAATTTAATTCCATTAAATTTAGACTTACTAAAGTTATAATGTGGAAATGAAAAAAGCAAATGGATGGACAAACGGATGGATGGACAGACAGACTGATAACATAATACTTTTTTTTTTATACAGACATATAAAAAGATAGTACAAGAGCAGAGAGATTCATATTCAATGGTGGGAATTGTTCGGATAATAAGTTCAACAAACGACCTATAGGGCACTACACATCAATGAGTATTTCATACAGAAAGAGTTAACGTAAATCTGAATTTGAAATATGTTACATATTGGCAGAAGGATAGTGCTTCATTTTGTGCAGAGTATACATACCAGAATCATTAATGCAGTATTTTTAATGGGAATGGTTATGCTGACATTAGACACATTATATAAATACTAGGGGGATTGCCTGCTAAAAATGACTGGTGACAAACATGACATGCAGGAACATTGTGTGAAGTATTAGTTTATGTTGATAATAAACACTCTTTATTGCTAATTATTAGTGCCTCTTTAAGTCATTTGAGAACAACGGCACCTATTCTGTGACATTTCCCGTGTCATGTTACCTCTGTGCACCAATTTTCCCACATATTTTCTTTTATGCTCTTTAATATATTAAGCATGCTATTTGTCAGTGCCCCTTTAAGTCATGAGGTCAAAGGCACCTATCCCATGACATTCCCCTGGCCAAGTGTACCAATTTCCTACAAATATTCTAAGCTGATAAGGAACATTCTTTATTGCCCTCAAATGCCCCTTTAAGTTGTCTTGAGGTAAAAAATGACGGGATACAATCATGACATGCAGGAAAATACCATTGCACTGCACCACTGATAACGATATTAAGATAGCTTTTATATACATAGATATTTCATTATATTAAAATGAATCATGCACAATTATCTGAACATTGTGAATCATGCACATTATCTGAACATAACTGAAAATGGACATAGAACAGTAAGTTAAAACTGGCACCATACAGATGTATACATACAGGAATCGTTGACACATAGATCCTCATTGCTAGAGTAGTTCTTCCCCTTGGTCCTCAGATTTGCTTTGACAGGACAATCCTTGTTGGGTTTGAAAAGCAAGCTGAAGATCTGCTTCCCTGTCCATAACCTTATAGGCTGAAAACAGATATGAATGAAAGTGTCAATGACACTGTAGCTCAACTTGGAAAGGGAATAATTTAATGTATTACAGTCAATGGAGCGATTAGGAATGTGGAAAGTTGAATGTCTAATACTAGTTTATAGACATGAAGAGAAAAGTAAAATCCAAGATGGCTGCTGGCGGCCATGTTTTCGGCCGAATGACCCCAAAATGATTGTATCCCATCTACATGTCATCGTTAACATCCATGACAAATTTTATGACGATCAGACTAAAGGTACGACGTGTAGCCTATGCTAAAGAATTTAGTCATACAAAGAGTAAAATCCAAGATGGCTGCTGGCGGCCATGTTTTTTGGCCGAATGACACCAAAATGACTCGTTCCCATCTACATGTCATTATTAACATCTATGACAAATTTTATGACGATCAGACTAAAGGTACGACCTGTAGCCCATGCTAAAGAATTTAGTCATACAAAGAGTAAAATCCAATATTAACAACCATGACAAATTTCATGATGATCAGACGAACAGTACGACCTGTGGCCCATGCTAATGGATTAAATTTTGAAATCCAAGATGGCCACTGGCGGCCATGTTTATTGGCCAAATGACCTCAAAATTACTCGTTCCCATCTACATTCCAATTTCAACAGCCATGACAAATTTTATGATGATCAGACTAAAGGTACGGCGTGTAGCCCGTGCTAAAGAATTTAGTCATACAAAGAGTAAAATCCAAGATGGCTGCTGGCGGCCATGTTTTTTGGCCGATTGACCCCAAAATGACTCGTTCCCATCTACATGTCATTATTAACATTCTTGACAAATTTTATGATGATCAGACTAAAAGTAGGACCTGTAGCCCGTGCTAAAGGATTTAGTCATACAAAGAGTAAAACCCAAGATGGCTGCTGGCGGCCATGTTTTTTGGCCGAATGACCCCAAAATTACTCGTTCCCATCTACATGTCAATATTAACATCCATGACAAATTTGATGATGATCAGACTAAAGGTACGACCTGTAGCCCGTGCTAAAGAATTTAGTCATACAAAGAGTAAAATCCAAGAAGGCTGCTGGCCGCCATGTTTTTTGGCCGAATGACCCCAAAATTACTCGTTCCCATCTACATGTCAATATTAACATCCATGACAAATTTCATGATGATCAGACGAACAGTACGACCTGTGGCCCGTGCTAATGGATTGAATTTTGAAATCCAAGATGGCCGCTGGCGGCCATGTTTTTTGTCCGAATGACCCCAAAATGACTCGTTCCCATCTACATTCCAATTTCAACAGCCATGACAAATTTTATGATGATCGGACTAAAGGTACGACCTGTAGCCCGTGCTAAAGGATTTAGTCATACAAAGAGTGAAATAAAAAATGGCTGCTGGCGGCCATGTTTTTCTGCCGAATGACCCCAAAATTACTCGTTCCCATTTACATTCCAATTTCAACAGCCATGACAAATTTTATGATGATCAGACTAAAGGTACGACCTGTAGCCCGTGCTAAAGGATTTAGTCATACAAAGAGTAAAATCAAAGATGGCTGCTGGCGGCCATGTTTTTCTGCCGAATGACCCCAAAATGACTCGTTCCCATCTACATGTCATTGTTAACATCCATGACAAATTTTATGATGATCAGACGAACAGTACGACCTGTGGCCCGTGCTAATGGATTAAATTTTGAAATCCAAGATGGCCGCTGGCGGCCATGTTTATTGGCCGAATGACCCCAAAATTACTCGTTCCCATCTACATTCCAATTTCAACAGCCATGACAAATTTTATGATGATCGGACTAAAGGTACGACCTGTAGCCCGTGCTAAAGGATTTAGTCATACAAAGAGTGAAATAAAAGATGCCTGCTGGCGGCCATGTTTTTTGGCCGAATGACCCCAAAATGACTCGTTCCCATCTACATGTCATTATTAACATTCTTGACAAATTTTATGATGATCAGACTAAAAGTACAACCTGTAGCCCGTGCTAAAGAATTTAGTCATACAAAGAGTAAAATCCAAGATGGCTGCTGGCGGCCATGTTTTTGGGCCGAATGACCCCAAAATTACTCGTTCCCATCTACATGTCAATATTAACATTCTTGACAAATTTGATGATGATCAGACTAAAGGTACGACCTGTAGCCCGTGCTAAAGAATTTAGTCATACAAAGAGTAAAATCCAAGATGGCTGCTGGCGGCCATGTTTTTGGGCCGAATGACCCCAAAATTACTCGTTCCCATCTACATGTCAATATTAACATCCATGACAAATTTCATGACGATCAGACAAACAGTACGCCCTGTAGCCCGTGCTAATGGATTGAATTTTGAAATGCAAGATGGCCACTGGCGGCCATGTTTTTTTACCGAATGACCCCAAAATTAATCATTCTGGTCTAAATGTTGATGTCAACAGCTATGACAAATTTCATAATGATCCGACCAAAGGTACGACCTGTAGACTGCATTGTTGACGCCTTACGTACACACGCACGTACACACGGACGACGGACAACAAAGCCATGGCAATAGCTCAAACTTTACAAAGTAAAGTTGAGCTAATAATAAGAAGAAAGGAAAGCCGCTTGGTCATACATCCCACAAATCATTGGACCAAACTGTCATTCCAAGTTGACCTGTATATTTTCATTTGATGACTCATGATATTCAAGTCTGGAAATAGTGCCCAGATGGTGAATTTAGTGATGCTATCCCACACAAGCAGGCTAGTGTCACCAATTCAACCTCTGGGAACCTCATTTTGCTGAGGCCTCAACTGCTATAGAAGCCATAGAATCAGATTGTAGTTCCCCAGTTGAAGTTGGTGATGTTAATCCATTACTTCAGACTTTTAAATAAAATTTATCTGTCCTTAAATAAAATTTATCTTAGTCACCTTGATTATGCATCTGCTGCAAATTAGGGGATATAGAAACTGAACAGAAGGGAAAAAGTAATTAAAAACAATGTTAACTGGAGACTATAGATAATAAGGCTTAAACAGAATGAGGTCCCCAAATGGTTAGTTTGGTGATGCTAGTAAATTCACCCTCTGGGGACCTCATTCTGCACATGATAGACACACCATTTCCAGGCTTGATTCATTTGTTGACTCCCGATAATAGACCAGTCACAAATCAGAAGACAGGAAAATTTTTATCTCTTTATTTACTAAAGACTCATTTACGAGTAGAACTTATAATTTGGGTTTGCCATTTATTGAACGTATTATCAGAATATTAATGCTTCTGCACTGATGTTATCTATCATCTGCTTATATTTCCTGGAACATCCCACGAAAATAATAATCGACTAGTCCAATATAATCACACATCCTTTACATTCACACAATTAGCACTAGAGCTGAAACGGTTGACCCATTCGTCTAACCGGTTAACCATCGGGGTTAACCGGATTTCAACCGGTTAACCGCTAATTTATAGTGGACTTCTCTCTGACTAATTATGTCGACATTTGCCATGCTCCAGGGACAGACCTAGGTGAGAAATAGCAGCTGAACTAAAGACCTTATTCGCGGCATTTAACGATATTCAAAAACACGCATTCACTGTTCTTTTGCTGGCTCTCGTGATGGGGAATGGCAGGGTGCTTATTTGCAATTGCCGCCATTTGCCGGTGATCAGCATGTTTGGGCATCTGTAAAACGAGTAACAATAGTATGGGTAATTCACCGTAATTGGGTATTGGTAAAACGAGTAACAACACTATACATTAAAGATCTGTAATATACATGTATAATTACCATCATTGGTATATCCTCCAATGATTTAATAAAAACTGAAACGTAATAACTCATACATGTAGCTAATAAGCTATAGCACTAAAATGAAGGTCAGTTAGGTAATGCAGTCCTATTCAATAGGCCTAATAGTATTCGTCGGAATCACTATCATCACGACAAATTTTGCATTCCGCAAAAAGAATTTTGTTTGCATTGTCTTCTACCAATCGGAAATTCGCCCACACTTCTGATTTACGCGATTCCATTTAGATAATAGCCGTCTTGAAGCGTCTTCCCTTCTCAAAATTCAACACGAAATAATACCTGAGGGGTGTCTATCAGATGACAGATTCACTGATTCAGTGACGTCATTGCATTGAACTATCCCGCCTTGATACACAGTGACTGCACACGTGCTCTTGTCGGAAGATCAGAGAAAACTTCAAAGGGCCGGAATTGATTGAAGGTCGCCGACACTTGCAGACAGTTCGATAATTGCTACTAAGTATCTGATACTATCGCGTGTACCAATTAATGCTTGCGTTGCACTCTACTATCGGTGACACAGGATTTAGTATTAGTTTTGCATCATTTAACCTAATATTTTGAGGAGTATTCACGTTCACATTCAACTGATAACGGGATGCGGTTTCGTCCGGTTCATTTTTTTCTAACCGGTTACGTCGCTAACCGGATGCTAACCGGTTAACCGTCTAACCGTTTCAGCTCTAATTAGCACCTGTAAAAATCAGTACAAATCACCATACGCTTTATACAAATGTTTCTGTGAATCATCAACCAATAACATCAGCCTCCACTTCATAAAAAGTGATGAACCGCCTATGTCAATTTAAGATGATCATGTGCACGCGCTCACTGTGTGTTGTTATTCGGATACAGTATTGGAATTTGAACAATATTTTACTTAAAATTGTTTTGGTATTTTTGAAAAGTTGTTAATGTTATTACTCTTCTATTATAATGTACATGTACTGGTATATGATTGTGAAAAATGACTTGAAGATCGATTGGAGTCATTGGTTTTGACCGGCAGAGTAATTAACCAAAGTTTGTGTGAATCCCTTTGTTTAATTACTCTGCCAGTCAAAATTACTCTGCCAGTCAAAATCCAATGACCAAAATCGATCTTCAAGTCATATTCATACACCGGTACATGTACATGAATGGAGCTGCACTGGTGCCAGTGCATTCTCTTATATATGCGAGTCTCCAATAGGGAGCCTCGCATATATAAGAGAATGCACTGGCTTACAATGTTAAGGTATATATTGTTAGGCCAATGTATTCTCTAATAAATGCGAGAGCCCATGGGAGACTCATATATAAGAGAATGCATTGGCAGAGGGTTTTCGCAAAATTTCAGGAAGCTCCAGTCATGGAAGGGTTAATAATACTTTTATTCACTAATGCTCTAATTAATCGACTCCTTAACCACAGCAGAATTATGGGTAACTTTTCAGGATTTAGTCGGAAATATGGCTTGTTGCCATTCATCGGAAAGCTCTCGCCGAGATGAATGGCAACAAGCCATATTTCCGACTAAATCCTGAAAAGTTACCCATAATTCTGCTGTGGTTAAGGAGTCGATTAATTAGAGCATTACTGTACCTGGGAGATTCCTTATAGTAAAGAAAGAGTTAATATATAAATCACAGTACCCTTCGGAAACTGAAATATTTTCCAAACTTTAAGATGATAACTCCGAATTTGAAAGCAATATGATAGCTGTAACAAGTCAACATCCGGACATCAAAATGGGAGTAATGCAGATATCAAACTTAAAGAAATGGGTTAATTATAACTGGGTTCATATATAATATAAATCAGAAAATATCTATGTCTAGTCCAGTTCTAATTAAAACTAGAGGTGTGGCTGTCCCAATGGGAATAAGGATACCCCCCCCCCCCCCGTGTTTTTAAAATACTAAGATGTTTCACATGTCAGTAAACATTTAGTTAAATAATAAAATAACAGTTCCCATTGTAGGTGCACAACCCTAACACTAATCTTAAACCTATTGACCGAAAAATGTAGAAATAAAAGTTCTAAGTTGAAAAAGGGGAATAACTCCACAAAAAAAAGTCGACAGACATTATAATTGCAGGTGCACAGGTTCCCATGGTACTAAATATCAGTGCCAAGTTTAAAAACATTGACCTAAAAATGTAGGAATAAAAGCTCGGACAAAATTATGCATGTTGCAAAAATATTTCTAAGTAAAAAAAGGGGGATAACTCCACAAAAAAATGTCGGACAGTCGTCATAATCGCAGGTTCACAGGTTCCCTTGGTACTAAATATCTGTGCCAAGTTTAAAAAAAATTTACCTAAAAATGTAGGAATAAAAGCTCGGACAAAATTTTACATGTTGCGAAAAAGGGGGGATAACTCCACCAAAAAAAGTCTGACAGACGTCGTAATCGCAGGTGCACAGGTTCCCATAGTGGTTGATGTCTGTGCCAAGTTTCACGGAAATTGATCAAAAAACGACTGAGAAAAACTCCGGACATATTTGTGTCGACGGACGGACAACGGATGCACGAGCTGATTCCAGTATACCCCCCCTAACTTCGTTGCGGGGGGTATCGTTAAGACTCTCGAACAAGCTACGATTTACAGAGTCTAAAGGAAAGCGGGGAATTCCATTACCCTCCACAAAGCATTACGTCAGTGTTAGCTAATCACAACATTTAACGATAAACCAATGAAGCCAATCCGGTGATTGTCATAATTCCTATACAACGACAGGATGATTTGCCACATAGCTAAAAATAGTACAATAAATTTTCTGTCACTTTGATAATTTCACACAGTGTTTACAAAATTAGATATTATGACAACTAATTAAACACTAAAAGCATTTATAAATAGTCCGGTATTGACCAATAATCCCTTGCAAGGAGAATTGAATTAAGTAATTCCAAGAATTTTGACAGTTAACACCCGGTTTTGTTATTAGCGAATAACGAAACCGAAAGGAAATATATGTCAATCGTAAATATATTTTTGCACTGTGAGATTGCCTGCAGAAGCTATTTATAGTGGTGGTAATGTGAATGATAGTGAAATCATTTAGATTTTGTAATATGCAGCTTGTTGCGAGAGTCTTATTTTAATTAGAACTGTGTCTGGTAAATCCACCATTAACTTTATGAGTGGAGGTATAACTACCTTCCGGATAGCAGGAGGTGGGAGGTCGATTTTCATATTTTGGTCTGCTCCGGCCAACATGGCCGCCGCCAGCCGACAAGCCTCAGATCGTCCAAACATCACATCCTTCTGTGTCATTAAATAACCACCTGGAATAAAGAATGAAGAATTTTTTATACAGTTTTATAAACAAGATAAAGACCAGATTCAAATTAACATTATTGTTATAATGTGATATATCAATTTATTATATGATTGCTTATAAAATTACCGAAACGTAGATCATCGTATTTATCTCTTCGGAGCTACAGTGAAATCGCATTTTGTTATTTCACTCAAGGTTCCCATATTTCACTGTAGAGCTTGAAACTATCATGAGCTGCCAAAGTCGATCGAGTAATCATTGCCTGCACACTGTCCACTAGCCAATCAAAAGCGATGAATTTATGACGACATGTGATCAATCGATCATTCTATGTTTGAGTCGCAGCGTGTTAATTTCAACTGTAGGCCTATGCTCTTTCCTGTTTGTAAACACTGACACGCGTGCACTCTTTAATAAAGATCAGTTAATGATTTAATTAACTAGAGGTGTGACTATCCCAATGGGACTAAGGATACTCCCCGTGTTTTTAAAATACTAAGATGTTTCACATGTCAGTAAACATTTAGTTAAAATAATAAAATAACAGTTCCCATTGCAGGTGCACAACCCTAACCCTAATCTTAAACCTATTGACCGAAAAATGTAGGAAAAAAAGCTAGGACAAAATTATGTCGAAAAAGGGGATAACTTCACCAAAATATGTTGGACAGAGGTCATAATCGCAGGTGCACAGGCTCCCATGGTACTAAATAACTGTGCCAAGTTTTTAAAAAATTGACGTAAAAATGTAGGAATAAAAGCTCGCACAATATTATACATGTTGCGAATATTTTCTAAGTCGAAAAATGGGGGATAACACCACCAAAAAAAGTCCGACAGACGTCATAATCGCAGGTGCACAGGTTCCCCATGTGCCAAATTTCAGGGAAACAGATCATAAAATGACTGAGAAAAACTCCGGACAAATTTGTGTCCACGGACGGACGGACGACGGACGGACGGATGGACTTTGTTGCGGGGGGTATAATTAAGACAAATAGTTAGCAACTTTGAGCCCATATAAGCCACATATAATAAAAAGAATACCTACAGTTTTTGGTTTGAATACCTGAAACATCTCATTCGTGTCCTGAGAGAAATATCAAATTTTCACTCGTGGCTTGTAGCTCGTGAAATTCTATATTTCTTTCCAGACACTCATGAGAAATTTGGGTATTCAAACAAAAACTGCAGACCTGTATTCTCTATATAGCAAGTGTACTTTATGAAATCTCTTTTCTATTCTCAGAATTATATTACCAATCTAGATTCAGAATGTTTCTGAGATTTAACTGTATTGAGAGGTCCAGAGACACACTTACAAGATTCATTGAAATGTCTTTGCATGAACCACTTAAACAAAACTATTTGGTTCACATCAGAAAGACTTATCAACCATTTAGTAACCAGAGAGTACATGTAGCTTTTTACCTGTGATAAAATCTTGAATTGCAGCTATCAATGGCTCTCCATTTCGTGGTGTCACCATATTTGATTTTGACTGAAATATAAAATATAATAACTGAGGTGAAATATACATAAATTATACAAGGTTCTCAATTATTATTAAAGATTTATTCAGGGTTCCAGAACTCCAATTACAACAACAACATAACAAATCTAACCTAACATTGTTTTCTGCTTTGCGCTGTTGAATAAAGGTGAAAACCAAATGTGACATATAAACTAGACCTATAAATACCATAGATTTTCATGTTATTATTGAACAAATCAAGAGATGCAGGGTCGAGTGAAACATGGGCTTAGATTGAAGATGCTTTTGTTGTAACTGGCTATCATACACAATACTGTTGAGGACAAGCCTTGAAATAGGGTGTCTGTCATTTGCAGAATGAGGTCCCCAGAGGGTGAATTTAGGGATGCTACCCCGCATAGCAGGCTAGCATCACCAAATTCACCCTCTGGGGACCTCATTCTGCTTACACCTCAGCAGAATGAGGTTCCCAGAGGGTGAATTTGGTGATGCTAGCCCGCTAAGCGGGGTAGCATCACTAAATTCACCCTCTGGGGACCTCATTCTGCAAATGATAGACACCCTATTTTAAGGCTTGGTTGAGGAAGTCTGACATACCAAATAATCCCCCATGAACCGACCTCACCAAAGTTATTGTGCTATCACAATCAAAATTCATTAAAATTAACAAATTATGGGCTCTAACTCTGCCCAAAGTAAACGGCCATGGCTGGTTTTTGAACTCAATCAAGACATTGTTGAGCAAGTCTTTTATACCAATTATCAACAAAATATATTGACATTTGTTCAAGTTATCACACTTAAAGACATATAATGTACTTGTTCGGGTGCGTGACACTGATCAGTTAGTATCCAGGCGCTATACCAACTGGAGGAATGTACCTTTCTACTAACATCCCCGAAAATCTGAAGCAAATCGACCGTACCACTCCATAGAAAACATCGTCTGAACTACGCTCAAATGTAAATATTTACTACTCGATTCGGGACGCATCTATCGACGATAAACTAACGAAAACGATTTCGCCATCGAGAGTCATTGCATTTAATTAATATTTAAGAATGACGGTGTGTGTTGTCAATTTGTAAATGATATTTGTACAAATTACTACTTTGAACAAGATTATTATCCATTTATATTGATCACCCTACCAGAGTGTTTCACATCACTTTAACACAATCAAGATTCATGAAAATTAACTAATTAGGTGCCGTAACTATGCCATAAATAGGAGGACCTGGCTGGTTTTCGAACTCATTGTAGGCATTGTTGAGTAAGTCTCCTACACCGACTATCAACAAACTCAGTTGATATCTGTTCAAGTTATCACGCTAACACCATCCGTTCAGGAGAATTGCAGCTTTATCAATTTCCATTTATGAATCCAAAATGTTTGAATTTGATAATTTCTCAAGAAAAATAAGACATGTTATCAAATTTCATAATAAATGTTTATATTTAACTCACTCCCATAAGTGTCATGGCCTCTGCTTTAGCTTCTTCTGTCTGGGGTAGATGAAGATTCATTTCATCTCCATCAAAATCGGCATTGAATGGCGTACAGCAACATTCATTAAATCGAAATGTCCGATGCGGCATCACTTTAGCCTGAAAATGAGAAAAATATCTTCAGATGGTGATAAGCCAATGATCAACAATGGTCCATGCAAACACGCAGATTGACGTGATACTAACAAGAACAAATGCCACCTCTGTGGATTTCTAGCATACTTTATAGATGGGACAGCATAAATAAGTCAATAAGAGAAGAAACTATTTCTTGTGCCCACAATGCAGTAACAAAACAGAGAGAAGGGGCATCAACATTTTGATGAGGAAATAAAACTAAAAACTAGGTGGGACTGTCCCAATGAGATTATGGATACCCCCCCCCCCTTTCCCCTGCAGTGCAATTAGGCTCCATTAAGTGTAGCCATATTAAAAAAAAAAAAATTGTGAAAAAAATACAAGGAATACAAGCTCTGACAAAATTATGCATGTTGCAAAATATTAATAAGTCAATAAAGGGAGATAACTCCACTACAAATAGTCGGATCAAGCTCATAATCGCATGTGCACAAGTTCACATAATATCTCTGCAAAGATTAAAAAACATCGATCAGAAAATGTAGGAATTAGCTCGGACAAATATTATGCAAGTTGTGAAAGTCGAAAAAATAATTCCACTAAACAATGAGACGAACCTCATAATCGCAGGTGCACAGGTTCCCATGTTACTAAATATCGGTACCAAGTTTAAAAAAGAATTGATTGAAAAATGTAGGAATACAAACTTGGACAAAATTGTGTCCCACGGACAGATAGATAAGCTATATATACTCCACCCTCCCCATAACTTTGTTACGGGAGGTATAAAACTATTACTATTTATAGTATGGCCAATTATAATTCACAAAATATGTTTTTCAACAGAATATTGACTAAAATTGGTTGTAAATCTATCGCAATTTACATATGATACTGAGAATCATGTGCTTGTAAAATTGAGAATACAGAATTCATGAAGATATGCGATTACATAAATAAATATGATAAAATATTTCTCAGGTATATGCAGAAGGAATGTCCTGCAGTAATGGTCACATGACACTCACATAAAATGTTTGCATGCTGAGCTTGTGAAGCGACGGCTGTTGATTGAATAGAATGTTAATGGTCATGTGACACTCACATAAAATGCTTGTATGCTGAGCTTGTGAAGCGATGGCTGTCGATTAAAGAGAATGACATCTTTATCCATCATGTGTCTCTCTATAATATCGCCAAATCTGAGGCTGTTAGCAACCCTCTCCCGGTTACCATACTTCAGAAATCTGGAAATCGACAGAGCAATAAATCTTACAAGAGAATCGCTAGGGAATGCCAAAATATGCCGTGGTAATTCCAACAATGGGTCATAACTCTGGTGAATATTGGCAGGCGGAACCCAAGTTCCAACTTGACCTGTATTTTGGTCTAGTAAACTAACATTCAAATTTCATTCCATTCAGTTCTGTCTTCCTAAAGTTATCATCCAGAAACGAAATAGTGAAGGGGTGGACGGACGGACAAACAAAAGGACAGAACAAATACATAATATGACCCGCTTTTTTTTTTAAAGGGCATATAAAAGTAACTCATAATTTCCAGCTTTTAGCAAGATTCTTAATATAGTACTTTGAAATCTAAAAAAACAATAGGGCATTATTAAGGTAAATCTAAACAGAGTATCTGCCACTTAGTACGTCTCATTCATAATGTCAGTTCTCACTTTAATAGTATCTTTTTAAAATATGGTTAAAAATCTTATTCTGATTCACAATGATATAGAAAATGCATTTCGTTCCTTTCTTTCTGTTTTTACAAATATTGGTCATTTTGGTTGAAAGCACAGATATTTAATTGCATTCTGGCCAATATTCAGTTAAAAAGGAAGCAAATTTTCACAGAATCTTTTAATGACTGTTGCTTCTATGAGATGTATGTGACATTAGGCCTGAAAATATGGGGTCAGACATTTGCAGAATGAGGTCCCCAGAGGGTGAATTTAGTGACCCTACCCCGCTTAGCAGGCTAACATCTCTAAATTCATCATCTGGGGACCTCATTCTGCTTAGGTCTCATCATCTCTGGAAAGTATCTTTATTATCAAATTAACAAGTTTTTTAGTTTCTTTAGCAACTTCTTTAGTTTAGTTCCTTTTTTAGTTCAGTTTCTCTATATTCCCAAATTGGCAGACGACAAAATGCATAATTGAGGTGCCCAATGGGTGCACATCACCATCTGGGAACCTAAATTTGCATCGAGGTCTCCCATAGCAGATGTTGCCATGCAGAATGAGGTCCCCAAATGGATGAGTTTGGTGACTAAATTCACCCTCTGGGGACTTTGTTCTGCAAATGATCGTCACCATATTTTGAGGTCTGAGCTTACCTTTTCATGTTGTTGTCTCTTTGTTGGACAAAGTTAGCACCGGGATGAACATCAGGACCATTGGTGACTAGTTTACGCATTAGGTTTATGTTTGCTTTATTGACTCTCTCAGGATACGTCATCACCTTGGCAATATAAACAGGAACAGCCACCTAGAATACAAAAAGAGCATCACTAGGGCATGGCAAAATACACCCATGGTATTTCCAACAAACTCTGGTAAAAATTGGTAGGCGAAACACAAATTCGAACTTGACTTGTATTTTGGGCTAGTAAACTGAGATACAAAATTTCATTCCAATCAGTTCAGACTTAGTAAAGTTATAATTCAGAAATGAAAATTGATTTCAAATCCAACAAAAAAAGGCCATGGCTTGGGTGAAAATTGGTGGGCAGAATCTGAATTTGAAAATGACCTGTAATTTGTGCTAGTAGACCCACATACCAAATTTCATTCCATTCAGTCGAGTCTTTATAGTTATCATCAGGAAACCAAAAGCGAATGGACGCACGCACGCAAGGAAGAACCAATAACATAATATAAAACGGGCATATAAAAATAAAATTACCTTTCATATAGAAGATCTAATATTCTTATCTCAATTAATGGGTAAAACAATTCTTGCATGTTTGGTCAATCGGATTGTTAGCGGGCAAACAGCCATAGTTTGAAGGAATTTCAAATTATATTATTCGATATTGATATACTCAGCATAAATAGGCAGCAGTGTGTTAATTTCATGATTGGGTTAATTTTTTGAGACATCGTAATGGAATAACAGAAGCATAAGAATTATTTCCCAAAACATTATTATTCATGTGTTTATTGTATTCAGCAATAACAATTGTAAAATTATGAAACAAGAAGATACAAGAGATGCCTTTTTTTTTTTGCCTGCTTACAATAATTATTATAGTTTTTGTGCACACTGCACAGTAATTCATTTCAACATTTTGGAAGATTAAAACATCATTTGATGCAGGCCTCAGCTTACCGGCGAGTAGGGCAAAATTGTCGCCCTCGACGCCACGAAGTCGCCTTAGTGTCGCGCCAGGGAGAAGTGAAGTCGCCCTCAGATTTTCAGGTGTATCTGAACTCAATTTTTAGGTAAAATGGCCCAACATATTCTTTTAACTAGAATTGTATTGGTAAATGAAACTGAGGTAATCCCAGCATTAACATTTTAGTGGTATCGGAGGCTTGCACAAGCACCCGTTTTACACAAATCAGCACAACTTGACAATAACATAATTAATGAGTTGATTCAAAGCTGTCCTTGGAGATTCACTAAGTAAAGTGTGATCACAGTGTTTTGATAATGTATATTGTTAATTGAGTGAGTTCCAAAAACAGACGCCGATCATTAGCGAAACAGACGCCGATCATTAGCGGTAATGGGTTTCATTGTGATCAGACTACGATCCGCGACGAAATTGAGGAGTACTTTACTCAAATCTGTCAAAATAACACTTTCTTTGTCGTAGTTGTGATTAAAATAAATAAGTATTCACAAGCCTGGTCCAGCTATATAAATTCGCATACGGGTTGCTACAATGTATCATTCAAGCGAAGATGTCATTATCAACTTGGCTCACAAATTCTCCGTCCACTAAATGCAAATGTGAAGATATTCCCTCCTCGGGATCGACGTCAAAATTATTCTGCAAAAAACTAAATCAAAATGGGTTTGACTGGTATGTTCAAGATCCCAATGATAAGTGGCATTGTTCTGTGTGTCGTGCCGCCAAATTAGATACTGCCTATGCACGAGGGCATGATGTTCCCAGCAAAATGACAAACCACACTCGGCATGCTCTTTGAAAGTATAAATAAGTATATATATATATAGCGGAAGGCTATGATAGAAGGACAACTCTAAAATATTGAACCACGTGGTCACTCAATTGTTTATAGCGGAAGGTTATATAAGAAGGACAACTCTATAATATCAAACCACGTGGTCACTCAAATGTTTTTATTACACACAAATGTGACAAAATATCGAAGCACATTTCTATAGGGCGAATGCCCACTTCCATTGTACATACATACGCCAAACTAAATAGGTGATGCAAAACCATACATGTAAGTTTATAGTCTAACAATAGAATAAAATCTTGTCATTCATAACGAGCAATCACAGCTGTTTTCCATATTTCAATTTAACCCTTTTTTGACGGGAGCTGCGCCGGTGCAGCATTAAATATCCTGTGCCAGTGCATTCTTTTGTATATGTGACTCTCCCATAGGGAGCCTCGCATATGGTAAATATGGTAAGTACTCTCTGATATATGCGAGTATACATTCACGGGGTAGGAACTGCTCCATGAGAAAAAATCCTCTTGTGATTTTCGGTCCAGTTCACTATCGATCCGTGTCCAGTTCATTTGCGAGTTTTTTGTACTTGGTCCAAAACAGACGTGATTTACTACCATATCGCAATAACCATTAGCGATTAAATTCAAACAAGTGCACCGCTGGGCGGAGGTAACGCCCCCCGACTGTACAATCAGAGAGGATTTTGTCAGAGAACCTGGTAAGTGTTTATATAGAATGATGGTTTAAACCAAGGTATTAATGAATATAGATTTGGATGAAAATTGAACAGCTTAGGTCAGAGAATGTACCAAGAATGTAGCCTACCAGGTAACATTTTTACCAAACTTGAGGCCTGGTCAGAACTTTCTTTTCTGAGCACAGAAACTTTCTGGTTAAGCGCTATAAAAATGCCTCATGTTGTTCTATATTAGCTTCAAATTTGGTCTGGTGCCACAAAAATAGAAGGAAAACTGAATTTTCTAAAAAAAAAACTGAATTTTTTAAGTCGAAAAAGGGTCATAACTCTCACAAACATTATCCGATTGAACCGAAATTTTACCTTGACCTGTATTGCGATATTGGTAATACACAAAAAAACGGGTTTTGCAAATAAACAATCCAAAATCAAGTTATCATCTGGAAACCAAAAAAAGTAGCAGAAAACCTGAATTTTCTAAGTCCAAAAAGGGGCGTAACTCTGGAAAAAATGGGCGGACGAAACCACGGCATTGGGGAAATTTTGTCCCCCCCCCCGGCTGGTCTATTGGCATACCAAAGATCAACTGAATTGAATTAGCGAAACCAAAGTTATGAGTTGAAACGTTCGTATGCCACAGAAAACTGAATTTTCTAAGTCCAAAAAGGGGCGTAACTCTGGAAAAAATGGGCGGACGAAACCGCAGTTATGGGGAAATCTTGTCCCCCCTGGCTGGTCTATTAGCATACCAAAGATCAACTGAATTGATTTGCGAAACCAAAGTTATGAGTTGAAATGTTCGTACGGACGGAAGGACGGACGGAAGGACGGAAGGACGGACGGACGGAGGGCTCCACTATATACCCCCAAATCTCCATCGGAGATCGGGGGCATAACAAAAGTGAGTCTAGTGTGAAGTTTTAGTTCAAACATATGTGCACACTTATTTTACAAAAAATCTGTTGCATAGATGTTCGGGTAGTGAACGGATCTTATCAATGGTGAACTGGGACCCATCACTAGTGAACTGGAACATTTCTTAAAATGGATAAATTCTACTGTTCCACATTTACATAACAATTTCCAACTAGTATGTCTTGATAGTTGAGGTAGCTGGCAAGGTATATACAACAAATGAACTGCATATATATCTCTGTTGCGTAAAACTTGTGTTATTTACCATGGGAAAATACCCAGTAACCTTGACCAGATCGGATAAGAACTGGACCGAAGATCGGAAGAGGTATCAGCCTCGCGGAGCAGTTCCTACCCCGTGACATTGGCACAGGGTATTCGCAAAATTTCAGGAAGCTCCAGTCATGAAAGGGTTAAATTGTTCAATGTGGAAGATCGAATACAGAGAATTTTTTATAATTTAATGTTGATCTGATTCTTTAACTGTGACTAACCTGGTCAATCCTCATGTTAGGATCGGGAGATATGACCGTCCTGGCAGAGAAATCAACACGCTTCCCAGACAGGTTACCACGGAAACGACCTTGTTTGCCCTTCAGTCTCTGGACAAAACCTCTGCTTGGTTTCTTTGGCTATAATATGGAAGAAATGAGATTAACCTTCAGTTAAAACTATGTGTGTACATACTGTGTTGCACGAACGTGTTGTATACCAAGTGTGTTGTATATACCGCCACTGGCCCCAAACTGTGTAGTGGGAATAATAGATGGATTATCAAATGTCTTAAGATAAATAAAGTAATTAAAATTGCTACCTGTGTTCTCGGGCAATTACAGTAATGCCCTAAATAATCGACTCCTTATCCACAGAAGAATTATGGGTAATTTTTCAGGATTTAGTCGGAAATATGGCTTGTTGCCATTCATTGGAAAGCTCTCACTGAGAGCTTTCCGATGAATGGCAACAAGCCATATTTCCGACTAATTCCTGAAAAATTAACCATAATTCTGCTGTGGTTAAGGAGTCGATTATATAGGGCATTACTGTATATATGGAAAATGTAATGGGGGAGAAAGGATTATTATTTTAATTTTTCCAAGAATTTTATAAATTATATAGGAACAAATAAATTTATGGAATAAAATCCTACAATATTTCAAGCAGTTGAACCGAATAGTGTCCGATAGTACATAAGATAGTAGATATAGCTTGATGTTTTCCTGGATCTAAGATAAACAATAGAATTGAGATGCATTTACCTGCATATGGATTGGTATTCCTGATGTTTCGCTGTTATACAACAGAGCTGTCTGTAGCTGCAAGAAATCCCAGTCTTCCTGTAAAACAGGAATGAAACTTCAATATGTGTCAAGGTCCCCCGAGGATGAATTTGGTGATGCTAGCCCACTGTGGGGTGTAGTGTCACTAAATTCACCCTCTGGAGACCTCATTCTGCAATTGTCCAGCACAATATTTTGAGGCCTGTGCAGGGTTTGGCGCTGGACGAAAATTTTCTCTTGCCAAAATGTTTGCCAAATGAAATTATTTTTTGCCAAATTAAAAAAATATTTGCCAAATTTATTTGCGCATATAATTGGGAAAATTATAGTGTTTTTATCTTTGTTAAAAACTAACCACAGACACAGGATAAATGAACTACTAGAAAAGTAAGTAAGTTAGTACTATTAGTAAATATCAAAGTAGCAATAAATATCTATGCGATACCCGCCTGGAAACTACGTTTAATGTTGCTACACAGTCATCAAACATACATATTATATCGCTTTGTATTATTGCTGAAATCAACGAGCCATAAATTAATCCGTCGTCATTCACAATTGGCTGATTAACCTATTGTCTTATACTCGCTGGTAATATAACGCTGACATCATAAATATGTGCTATATAATGTCGCCATTAATATGCTTTGTTATAATGACTACATGCGTCCATAATCCAAACAGACAAAGGGAGGATTAACTGTCAAAACAAATTAATAATTACCTTTTGCGGTATCTACATTGAGATCATGTTACAAATTACTTACAATAGCCTCAATGAAAAATTTACAGAACATTGCTTTTTTCCGATTCACATTTTAACCAGGGTCGATTAGCTGTTTGATGAAAGTTTTATTATGACGGAAAGATGGGATTACCATTTTGTGAAAACTATTACATATAACTGTCGACATAACATTGCTGACTGGCTACATGTAAATTGATAAGATTTATTGTTTTGTTTTCCCATTGTATTGTCTGTAATTCGACACACATAATGAATAACCCACGTTCGATGATGTTTTATGACTAGATAGTTCAGATCCAAAAACTAAAAACTCACTTGCCAAAGCGGCAGCGCTAACCCTGGGCCTGGGTAGTTTACTTGATTCTGTTTCATTCAATTATTCAATTCATGGGATGGCCAACTAATAGAGGTTGATCATTTCATGACGGGAACTGCGCTGGTGAAGCATTAAAGATCCTGTGCCAGTGCATTCTCTAATATATGTGAGTCTCCACAGGGAGCATCACATATATAAGAAAATGCACTGGCTTACAAGGTCAAGGTAAATATTGTCAGGCCAATGTTTTCTCTTATATATGCGAGGCTCCCTATGGGAGACTCATATATATAAGAGAATGAACTGGCACAGGGTTTTTCAAAAAATTTCAGGAAGCTCCAGTCATGGAAGGGTTAAAGAGCCTTAGCCTTATAAGAACTCAATGAGAATCCAGAGGGGATTTATCCGCCTGTATTTTACTTATAATATCACAACATCCCAGTTCATTTTTGACAATTTATATTTATACAAAATTTTGAAAGAGGCTTAACATGTTGAGTGCCGACCATGAGTTATTCTGTACTAAACTGTCCTTCAGTTAACCCTTTCTTGCTAAATGGATTCTCCCAACAGTTATAAAAGTATACATTGGACTTGTTTATTATTCATGTTTTATGTGATCCAAGCAAATACATGCTCAGTTTTTGGGTCTGCAACCGGTAAGACATTTAATCTGCCTATTCAATTCTTAACCCTTTCTACACTAAATACTCATTGATGAGTAGTTATCCCTCGGGAAATGTTTCCGATAATAAGTTCAACAAATGGCCTATGGTCGTTTGTTGAACTTATTATCTGAATATTTCCCTCACATAAATTGAGCTCCTTCTGCACTTTTATTATCTGTCATCTGCTTATTTTTCCTCAACATCCATCCAGTGGAATGATAGACCATTCCAATGTATACTTAGATGTAAACTGATTGGGAGAATACATTTCGTAATGAAAGGGTTAATATCAAGTTGGATACACTATATGGCTAACGGCACTCAACGTCTTAAAACCTGAATGGTTAATCTTAAGTTGGCATCCTGGAAGGATATGCTATATGGCTACAGCACTTAACGCCTTAAAACCTGAATGGTTAATCTCAAGTTGGCATCCTGGAAGGATACGCTATATGGCTACGGCACTCAACATCTTAAAACCTGAAGGATTAATCTCAAGTTTGCATTCTGGAAGGATCCGCTATATGCTACGGCAATTAACGCCTTAAAACCTGAAGGGTTAATCTCAAGTTGGCATCCTGGAAGGATCTGCTATATGGCTTCGGCACTCAACATCTTAAAACCTGAAGGATTAATCTCAAGTTTGCATCCTGGAAGGATCCGCTATATGCTACGGCAATTAACGCCTTAAAACCTGAAGGGTTAATCTCAAGTTTGCATCCTGGAAGGATACACTATATGGCTGCGGCACTCAACATCTTAAAACCTGAAGAGTTAATCTCAAGTTGGCATCGTGGAAAGATACGCTATATGGCTACGGCACTCAACATCTTAAAACCTGAAGTGTTAATCTCAAATTGGCATCCTGGAAGGATACACTATATGGCTACGGCACTCAACATCTTAAAACCTGAAGGGTTAATCTCAAATTGGCATCGTGGAAGGATACACTATATGGCTGCGGCACTCAACATCTTAAAACCTGAAGGGTTAATCTCAAGTTGGCATCCTGGAAGGATACGCTATATGGCCACGGCACTCAACATCTTAAACCCTGAGGATTAATCTCAAATTGGCATCGTGGAAGGATACACTATATGGCTGCGGCACTCAACATCTTAAAACATGAAGGGTTAATCTCAAGTTGGCATCCTTGAAGGATATGCTATATGGCTACGGCACTCAACATCTTAAACCCTGAGGATTAATCTCAAGTTGGCATCCTGGAAGGATACGCTATATGGCTACGGCACTCAATGTCTTAAAACATGAAGGGTTAATCTCAAGTTGGCATCCTGGAAGGATACACTATATGGCTACGGCACTCAACATCTTAAAACCTGAAGGGTTAATCTCAAATTGGCATCCTGGAAGGATACGCTATATGGCACTCAACATCTTAAAACCTGAAGGGTTAATCTCAAGTTGGCATTCTGGAAGGATATGCTATATGGCTACGGCACTCAACGTCTTAAAACCTGAGGATTAATCTCAAATTGGCATCCTGGAAGGATACGCTATATGGCTACGGCACTCAACATCTTAAAACCTGAAGGGTTAATCTCAAGTTTGCATCCTGGAAGGATACACTATATGGCTACGGCACTCAACATCTTAAAACCTGAGGATTAATCTCAAATTGGCATCCTGGAAGGATACGCTATATGGCTACGGCACTCAACATCTTAAAACCTGAGGATTAATCTCAAATTGGCATCCTGGAAGGATACGCTATATGGCTACGGCACTCAACATCTTAAAACCTGAAGAGTTAATCTCAAGTTTGCATCCTGGAAGGATACACTATATGGCTACGGCACTCAACATCTTAAAACCTGAAGGGTTAATCTCAAGTTGGCATCGTGGAAAGATACGCTATATGGCTACGGCACTCAACATCTTAAAACCTGAAGGATTAATCTCAAGTTTGCATTCTGGAAGGATACACTATATGGCTACGGCACTCAACATCTTAAAACCTGAGGATTAATCTCAAATTGGCATCCTGGAAGGATACACTATATGGCTACGGCACTCAACATCTTAAAACCTGAGGATTAATCTCAAATTGGCATCCTGGAAGGATACGCTATATGGCTACGGCACTCAACATCTTAAAACCTGAAGAGTTAATCTCAAGTTTGCATCCTGGAAGGATACACTATATGGCTACGGCACTCAACATCTTAAAACCTGAAGGGTTAATCTCAAGTTGGCATCGTGGAAAGATACGCTATATGGCTACGGCACTCAACATCTTAAAACCTGAAGGGTTAATCTCAAGTTGGCATCCTGGAAGGATACACTATATGGCTGCGGCACTCAACATCTTAAAACATGAAGGGTTAATCTCAAGTTGGCATCCTTGAAGGATATGCTATATGGCTACGGCACTCAACATCTTAAACCCTGAGGATTAATCTCAAGTTGGCATCCTGGAAGGATACGCTATCAGTGTTCGCGCTGGACCGAAAAATATTTTAGCCAAAAGTTTAGCCAAATGAAAATTTTATTAGCCAAATGAAAAAAACTTTAGCCAAATGTTTTTTGGCCTAATTAAATCCTCATTTTCTGGGCGGTTCACAATTAATGACTAAAATATTCGCTTTAAACTTTATTTGTTATTCAGTATAAAAACATAATTAAAACAACACAAAAAAAAATTTAAAAACAATATTATACGAACATATGTATGTATTATATCACACAAGCAGATCAATTCATAAAACATTACTATAGAATACGGCGGGATTTCACATTGCAAAAGCCCGCATAAATCCGCTAAGCTAATTAATTGTAATAACTCTATGTCATTGACACTTTTATGATGAGAAGCCAGTTTATTAAACGGGATGCAGATTACGCAACCATTGACTAAGAACTGCTCTTCTGAACAAAGCATTTAGGTATTTTATCTTACAGACGCTTAATCAGTTACATAACCAGTATACAGCTTAAGCGTTTTGACGATTAGGCTGGTTAAATGTCATCGACGGCGTATTAACATAAGTACGAAATACTTTCGTCACATAACTTCGATCTATTCAGCGCTTTTATTAATTAGCTTTACGACTCTATGCTTTCCGTCTCCATTTGGGGGTAAAAAAAAGTTTAGCCAAATGAAATTTTTATTAGCCAAATTCGAATAATATTAGCCATTGGCTAATTTGGCTACCGACAGCGCGAACACTGTACGCTATATGGCTACGGCACTCAATGTCTTAAAACATGAAGGGTTAATCTCAAGTTGGCATCCTGGAAGGATACACTATATGGCTACGGCACTCAACATCTTGAAACCTGAAGCGTTAATCTCAAGTTGGCATTCTGGAAGGATACACTATATGGCTACGGCACTCAACATCTTAAAACCTGAAGGGTTAATCTCAAGTTGGCATCCTGGAAGGATACGATATATGGCCACGACACTCAACATCTTAAAACCTGAAAAGTTAATCTCAAGTTGGCATCCTGGAATAATACGCTATATGGCTATGGCACTCAACGTCTTAAAACCTGAATGGTTAATCTTAAGTTGGCATCCTGGAAAGATACGCTATATGGCTACGGCACTCAACATCTTAAAACCTGAAGGATTAATCTCAAGTTGGCATCGTGGAAGGATATGCTATATGGCTACGGCACTTAATGTCTTAAAACCTGAAGGGTTAATCTCAAGTTGGCATTCTGGAAGGATATGCTATATGGCTACGGCACTCAACGTCTTAAAACCTGAATGGTTAATCTTAAGTTGGCATCCTGGAAAGATACGCTATATGGCTACGGCACTCAACATCTTAAAACCTGAGGATTAATCTCAAATTGGCATCCTGGAAGGATACGCTATATGGCTACGGCACTCAACATCTTAAAACCTGAAGGGTTAATCTCAAGTTGGCATCCTGGAAGGATACGCTATATGGCTACGGCACTCAACATCTTAAAACCTGAAGAGTTAATCTCAAGTTGGCATCCTGGAAGGATACGCTATATGGCTACGGCACTCAACATCTTAAAACCTGAAGGATTAATCTTAAATTGGCATCCTGGAAGGATACGCTATATGGCTATGGCACTCAACATCTTAAAACCTGAAGGGTTAAACTCAAGTTGGCATCGTGGAAGGATACGCTATATGGCTACGGCACTCAACATCTTAAAACCTGAAGGGTTAATCTCATGTTGGCATCCTGGAAGGGCTACCGACACTCAATGTCTTAAAACGTGAATTTCACAACTTCATGCTATTTCAGACTGAAGTTCACAATCTGTCATTCAAACTATACCCTCAGGGCACATTATATTGGCCTTGGAACAAAAAGCATTGAACCGCAACTGTGACCTCACCATTTATATCATTTGTATTTTGGCTCCTGTTGCTCTTCAACATCTTAAAACCTGAAGGGTTAATCTCAAGTTGGCATCCTTGAAGGATATGCTATATGGCTACGGCACTCAACATCTTAAACCCTGAGGATTAATCTCAAATTGGCATCCTGGAAGGATACGCTATATGGCTACAGCACTCAACATCTTAAAACCTGAAGGGTTAATCTCAAGTTGGCATCCTGGAAGAATACGCTATATGGCTACAGCACTCAACATCTTAAAACCTGAAGGGTTAATCTCAAATTGGCATCATGGAAGGATACGCTATATGGCTACGGTACTCAACATCTTAAAACCTGAAGGGTTAATCTCAAATTGGCATCCTGGAAGGATACGCTATATGGCTACAAACTCAACATCTTAAAACCTGAGGAGTTAATCTTAAGTTGGCATCCTGGAATAATACGTTATATGGCTACGGCACTCAACGTCTTAAAACCTGAAGGGTTAATCTCAAGTTGGCATTCTGGAAGGATACGCTATATGGCTACGGCACTCAACGTCTTAAAACCTGAAAGGTTAATCTTAAGTTGGCCTCCTGGAAGGATACGCTATATGGCTACGGCACTCAACGTCTTAAAACCTGAAGGGTTAATCTCAAGTTTGCATCCTGGAAGGATCTGCTATAGGCTACGGCAATTAACGCCTTAAAACCTGAAGAGTTAATCTCAAGTTGGCATCCTGGAAGGATATGCTATATGGCTATGGCACTTAATGTCTTAAAACCTGACGGGTTAATCTTAAATTGGCATCCTGGAAGGATACGCTATATGGCTACGGCACTCAACATCTTAAAACCTGAAGGGTTAATCTTAAGTAGGAATCGTGGAAGGATACACTATATGGCTACGGCACTCAACATCTTAAAACCTGAGGAGTTAATCTCATGTTGGCATCCTGGAAGGATACGCTATATGGCTACGGCACTCAACATCTTAAAACCTGAAGGGTTAATATCAAGATGGATACACTATATGGCTAACGGCACTCAACGTCTTAAAACCTGAATGGTTAATCTTAAGTTGGCATCCTGGAAGGATATGCTATATGGCTACAGCACTTAACGCCTTAAAACCTGAATGGTTAATCTCAAGTTGGCATCCTGGAAGGATACGCTATATGGCTACGGCACTCAACATCTTAAAACCTGAAGGATTAATCTCAAGTTTGCATTCTGGAAGGATCCGCTATATGCTACGGCAATTAACGCCTTAAAACCTGAAGGGTTAATCTCAAGTTGGCATCCTGGAAGGATCTGCTATATGGCTTCGGCACTCAACATCTTAAAACCTGAAGGATTAATCTCAAGTTTGCATCCTGGAAGGATCCGCTATATGCTACGGCAATTAACGCCTTAAAACCTGAAGGGTTAATCTCAAGTTTGCATCCTGGAAGGATACACTATATGGCTGCGGCACTCAACATCTTAAAACCTGAAGAGTTAATCTCAAGTTGGCATCGTGGAAAGATACGCTATATGGCTACGGCACTCAACATCTTAAAACCTGAAGTGTTAATCTCAAATTGGCATCCTGGAAGGATACACTATATGGCTACGGCACTCAACATCTTAAAATCTGAAGGGTTAATCTCAAATTGGCATCGTGGAAGGATACACTATATGGCTACGGCACTCAACATCTTAAAACCTGAAGGGTTAATCTCAAGTTGGCATCCTTGAAGGATATGCTATATGGCTACGGCACTCAACATCTTAAACCCTGAGGATTAATCTCAAGTTGGCATCCTGGAAGGATACGCTATATGGCTACGGCACTCAATGTCTTAAAACATGAAGGGTTAATCTCAAGTTGGCATCCTGGAAGGATACACTATATGGCTACGACACTCAACATCTTAAAACCTGAAGGGTTAATCTCAAATTGGCATCCTGGAAGGATACGCTATATGGCACTCAACATCTTAAAACCTGAAGGGTTAATCTCAAGTTGGCATTCTGGAAGGATATGCTATATGGCTACGGCACTCAACGTCTTAAAACCTGAGGATTAATCTCAAATTGGCATCCTGGAAGGATACGCTATATGGCTACGGCACTCAACATCTTAAAACCTGAAGGGTTAATCTCAAGTTTGCATCCTGGAAGGATACACTATATGGCTACGGCACTCAACATCTTAAAACCTGAGGATTAATCTCAAATTGGCATCCTGGAAGGATACGCTATATGGCTACGGCACTCAACATCTTAAAACCTGAGGATTAATCTCAAATTGGCATCCTGGAAGGATACGCTATATGGCTACGGCACTCAACATCTTAAAACCTGAAGAGTTAATCTCAAGTTTGCATCCTGGAAGGATACACTATATGGCTACGGCACTCAACATCTTAAAACCTAAAGGGTTAATCTCAAGTTGGCATCGTGGAAAGATACGCTATATGGCTACGGCACTCAACATCTTAAAACCTGAATGATTAATCTCAAGTTTGCATTCTGGAAGGATACACTATATGGCTACGGCACTCAACATCTTAAAACCTGAGGATTAATCTCAAATTGGCATCCTGGAAGGATACACTATATGGCTACGGCACTCAACATCTTAAAACCTGAGGATTAATCTCAAATTGGCATCCTGGAAGGATACGCTATATGGCTACGGCACTCAACATCTTAAAACCTGAAGAGTTAATCTCAAGTTTGCATCCTGGAAGGATACACTATATGGCTACGGCACTCAACATCTTAAAACCTGAAGGGTTAATCTCAAGTTGGCATCGTGGAAAGATACGCTATATGGCTACGGCACTCAACATCTTAAAACCTGAAGGGTTAATCTCAAGTTGGCATCCTGGAAGGATACACTATATGGCTGCGGCACTCAACATCTTAAAACATGAAGGGTTAATCTCAAGTTGGCATCCTTGAAGGATATGCTATATGGCTACGGCACTCAACATCTTAAACCCTGAGGATTAATCTCAAGTTGGCATCCTGGAAGGATACGCTATCAGTGTTCGCGCTGGACCGAAAAATATTTTAGCCAAAAGTTTAGCCAAATGAAAATTTTATTAGCCAAATGAAAAAAACTTTAGCCAAATGTTTTTTGGCCTAATTAAATCCTCATTTTCTGGGCGGTTCACAATTAATGACTAAAATATTCGCTTTAAACTTTATTTGTTATTCAGTATAAAAACATAATTAAAACAACACAAAAAAAAATTTAAAAACAATATTATACGAACATATGTATGTATTATATCACACAAGCAGATCAATTCATAAAACATTACTATAGAATACGGCGGGATTTCACATTGCAAAAGCCCGCATAAATCCGCTAAGCTAATTAATTGTAATAACTCTATGTCGTTGACACTTTTATGATGAGAAGCCAGTTTATTAAACGGGATGCAGATTACGCAACCATTGACTAAGAACTGCTCTTCTGAACAAAGCATTTAGGTATTTTATCTTACAGACGCTTAATCAGTTACATAACCAGTATACAGCTTAAGCGTTTTGACGATTAGGCTGGTTAAATGTCATCGACGGCGTATTAACATAAGTACGAAATACTTTCGTCACATAACTTCGATCTATTCAGCGCTTTTATTAATTAGCTTTACGACTCTATGCTTTCCGTCTCCATTTGGGGGTAAAAAAAAGTTTAGGCAAATGAAATTTTTATTAGCCAAATTCGAATAATATTAGCCATTGGCTAATTTGGCTACCGACAGCGCGAACACTGTACGCTATATGGCTACGGCACTCAATGTCTTAAAACATGAAGGGTTAATCTCAAGTTGACATCCTGGAAGGATACACTATATGGCTACGGCACTCAACATCTTAAAACCTGAAGCGTTAATCTCAAGTTGGCATTCTGGAAGGATACACTATATGGCTACGGCACTCAACATCTTAAAACCTGAAGGGTTAATCTCAAGTTGGCATCCTGGAAGGATACGATATATGGCCACGACACTCAACATCTTAAAACCTGAAAAGTTAATCTCAAGTTGGCATCCTGGAATAATACGCTATATGGCTACGGCACTCAACGTCTTAAAACCTGAATGGTTAATCTTAAGTTGGCATCCTGGAAAGATACGCTATATGGCTACGGCACTCAACATCTTAAAACCTGAAGGATTAATCTCAAGTTGGCATCGTGGAAGGATATGCTATATGGCTACGGCACTTAATGTCTTAAAACCTGAAGGGTTAATCTCAAGTTGGCATTCTGGAAGGATATGCTATATGGCTACGGCACTCAACGTCTTAAAACCTGAATGGTTAATCTTAAGTTGGCATCCTGGAAAGATACGCTATATGGCTACGGCACTCAACATCTTAAAACCTGAGGATTAATCTCAAATTGGCATCCTGGAAGGATACGCTATATGGCTACGGCACTCAACATCTTAAAACCTGAAGGGTTAATCTCAAGTTGGCATCCTGGAAGGATACGCTATATGGCTACGCACTCAACATCTTAAAACCTGAAGAGTTAATCTCAAGTTGGCATCCTGGAAGGATACGCTATATGGCTACGGCACTCAATGTCTTAAAACCTGAAGGGTTAATCTCAAATTGGCATCCTGGAAGGATACGCTATATGGCTACGGCACTCAACATCTTAAAACCTGAAGGATTAATCTCAAGTTGGCATCGTGGAAGGATATGCTATATGGCTACGGCACTTAATGTCTTAAAACCTGAAGGGTTAATCTCAAGTTGGCATCCTGGAAGGATATGCTATATGGCTACGGCACTTAACATCTTAAAACCTGAAAGGTTAATCTTAAATTGGCATCCTGGAAGGATACGCTATATGGCTATGGCACTCAACATCTTAAAACCTGAAGGGTTAAACTCAAGTTGGCATCGTGGAAGGATACGCTATATGGCTACGGCACTCAACATCTTAAAACCTGAAGGGTTAATCTCATGTTGGCATCCTGGAAGGGCTACCGACACTCAATGTCTTAAAACGTGAATTTCACAACTTCATGCTATTTCAGACTGAAGTTCACAATCTGTCATTCAAACTATACCCTCAGGGCACATTATATTGGCCTTGGAACAAAAAGCATTGAACCGCAACTGTGACCTCACCATTATCATTTGTATTTTGGCTCCTGTTGCTCTTCAACATCTTAAAACCTGAAGGGTTAATCTCAAGTTGGCATCCTTGAAGGATATGCTATATGGCTACGGCACTCAACATCTTAAACCCTGAGGATTAATCTCAAATTGGCATCCTGGAAGGATACGCTATATGGCTACAGCACTCAACATCTTAAAACCTGAAGGGTTAATCTCAAATTGGCATCATGGAAGGATACGCTATATGGCTACGGTACTCAACATCTTAAAACCTGAAGGGTTAATCTCAAATTGGCATCCTGGAAGGATACGCTATATGGCTACAAACTCAACATCTTAAAACCTGAGGAGTTAATCTTAAGTTGGCATCCTGGAATAATACGTTATATGGCTACGGCACTCAACGTCTTAAAACCTGAAGGGTTAATCTCAAGTTGGCATTCTGGAAGGATACGCTATATGGCTACGGCACTCAACGTGTTAAAACCTGAAAGGTTAATCTTAAGTTGGCCTCCTGGAAGGATACGCTATATGGCTACGGCACTCAACGTCTTAAAACCTGAAGGGTTAATCTCAAGTTTGCATCCTGGAAGGATCTGCTATAGGCTACGGCAATTAACGCCTTAAAACCTGACGGGTTAATCTTAAGTTGGCATCCTGGAAGGATACGCTATATGGCTACGGCACTCAACATCTTAAAACCTGAAGGGTTAATCTTAAATTGGCATCCTGGAAGATACGCTATATGGCTACAAACTCAACATCTTAAAACCTGAGGAGTTAATCTCAAATTGGCATCCTGGAAGATACGCTATATGGCTACGGCACTCAACATCTTAAAACCTGAAGGGTTAATCTCAAGTTGGCATCCTGGAAGGATACGCTATATGGCTATGGCACTCAACATCTTAAAACCTGAAGGGTTAATCTTAAATTGGCATCCTGGAAGGATACGCTATATGGCTACAAACTCAACATCTTAAAACCTGAGGAGTTAATCTCAAATTGGCATCCTGGAAGATACGCTATACGGCTACGGCACTCAACATCTTAAAACCTGAAGGGTTAATCTCAAGTTGGCATCCTGGAAGGATACGCTATATGGCTACGGCACTCAACATCTTAAAACCTGAAGGGTTAATCGCAAGTTGGCATCGTGGAAGGATACGCTATATGGCTACGGCACTCAACATCTTAAAACCTGAAGGGTTAATCTCAAGTTGGCATCCTTGAAGGATATGCTATATGGCTACGGCACTCAACATCTTAAAACCTGAGGTTTAATCTCAAATTGGCAACCTGGAAGGATACGCTAAATGGCTACGACACTTAACGTCTTAAAACCTGAAGGGTTAATCTCAAGTTGGCATCCTGGAAGAGCTACCGGCACTCAATGTCTTAAAATGTGAATTTCACAACTTCATGCTATTTCAGACTGAAGTTCACAATCTGTCATTCAAACTAAACCCTCAGGGCACATTATATTGGCCTTGGAACAAAAAGCATTGAACCACAACTGTGACCTCACCATTATCATTTGTATTTTGGCTCCTGTTGCTCTGTGTTTCTGAATGACATCATTGAGAAAAACGATTTCTGATATCTTCATAGTGATGTCATCCTCATTCCTAGAATTCAGAAAACAGAGCAGTCTTACATCAGCACATTATAACAGATAAAAGCATTAACAACAAAATTCACGACATAGTAATTTGGTGAAAATGTGGCAAACAATAGACTACAAACTACTTTAAAGTTATCTAAACAAGTTGGCACCAAGCAAGGCATACCACTTATGTCAGATCAAAGAGTGCCACAAACATTTCTGGATCCAATAGGGCGCCCCAAACGATCACAAATCCATATTTTTATGTACCAGTATGTATTAAATATTATTATCCATCCCTTAACTAACACTCTTTCTGATTGGGCAAAAGCCATCACATGATAATCCAGGAAAAAGTCATATTGGACTCCCAAAATATTCACCGATTCATTTGGCAATAGAGTTACTTTGTGACATCACGTCACGGAGTCCCAATAAAAAAGTCATATTGGACTCGATTGAGTCCAATATGACTTTTTTATCGAGATTACGTGACGTCACAAAGTAACTCTATTGCCAAATTAATTGGTGAAATTGTGATGTGCATGCAATACCCTGGTGGATTTAGCAGATGTTTCATTTCCGCATTGAGCTTTTTTTTTCACTTCCGTGTTTACTTTTCCAAATCATGCTTTCTGATGATCAAATACAGGCTTTTATAGAGAATCAAGTGCCGACAAATACCAAAAATAACCATGCACAAAAGTTTATTCCCAAAATTTGGATATTAAAGCATACAGATGGATAATAAAAATGTCATTATACAATGTTGTGTACAGTATGTGTTTTTCTTGTACTCGTCCAGGTTGTGGTGAAAAGTCATTTTGGACTCGACACTGCATGTCTCTTCCAATATGACTTTTCACCACAACCTGGACTCGTACAAGAAAAACACATACTGTACACAAAATTGTATAATAACTTTATAATACGTTACTTACGTTCCAGCTTTGAGGTCAGATACTACAGAAGGACGAATACAAATAGGGGGAACAACTATTCTCGTGAGGATTATATCTTCAGGCCTTCCGGATTCAGAATTCATCATCAGTAGTGGTATGTCCTAAAATATAAGATTGACAAGACTGAGATTTTAGCCACATGGTAAAATACACGTAATAATATTTGATTTTGAATATTTCCCGGTATCGAAATAGGTCGATAAATACCTTAACTACATTTCTATGAGCACGATATGTCCCAGAAAGACGCATTGAAGTCATAAAAAATACAACTTTGAATACGATGATTGTGTCCCAAACAAAAACAGCCGTATTTATCAGAATTCCGGAATCGGAAACAGAATGTCCAGAAAAAGTATATTGCATTATCTTAACACAAAACTATTTTAACTGTTTTCTCTTCAGTTTAATCATCAAAATTTTGTAGTACTATAAACATTTCAGAGCAACGACAGCTATAGATTTGTTTCCCATGGTCTCCAGTTCCAATTTTACATGGCCGCTGTCAAAAAATTTAACCGGCAATCAAATTAGTTGAAAGAAACAAAACACATACTTTCAGCGATATATCGACTAATTTGTTTGGAAATCTTCCACTAGGAATGTTTTGAGATACCTTTTACCAAATTATATAAACATAACAACAAGCCATGTGCATTTAAAGCTTCTGTATCATGGATTCAATGATGTATATATCATATGTAAAAGAAGTTCAGTGGTACATTAATATATTTTATAAACTTATATTTATTAGTAGTTCATCTACTGTAGCTGTGCACATGTTTTATGGATTTATGCTGAGAAAAGAGCTATAACGTTGGGCCAAAAATTAATTATTTGTATCACATGCAATTTTGTTTTCAAATCTCACCTGATAGTAATAGATATATTGTATAAATATATAACAAAACTGAATTTAAATGCCAATAGATCCCAGTGACATATCCAGGGATTATTTGGGGACACCTGTTTATATGCCAAAGGCATATCTGAAGACTGCAGGCCTGAGCCGGGGTGGGAATGCGAGGGAGTGTCTCTCTTCCTTAAGTGGGGGTCCGGGGATCTCTCCTGGGAAAATTTTGAAAATTAAAATGCACTGAGAGCAAATCTGGGGTCTTTTTGGTGTTTAATTTAACATTTTCCAGGAATAGATGTCGCCAAATAGCTAAAAAAAATATCGTAATAAATTTTCGGTCACATTGCTAATTGCAATCACAATTTATGACACTAAACCATATTTGTAACATAATTTATCATATTATAACTTAATTTAACATGATGTATATCATGTTACAACACGTTTTATCACCCAAAACAACATATTAACTAACGTGCTAAAATTTTATATGGGCAACTAATTAAACACAAAAAGCTTCTAGGAATAGTCCAGAATTGACATAATAATACCTAGCAAGGAAAACTATTTTAATGCGTAATGTGTGCTGATGTCAGGTGTTGAAAATTATCGTTCCGAGTAAATAAAAGGAAAAAATACAATAAAATGGAAACACTGCACCCATCCCTGAATTGTTTTGACCCTGTTAAGCTGCATTTTATTTTGGCCTTATTACAAATTACTACTAATATTACTTACTACTATTTCATTTCAGTCCTTTACTCCCTATTACTCAGGTCATAATCATGAATGGAACAGACACATGGATCAGTCAAAAGGCATTAATTCCGTAAAGTAACTTACGTCATCAGGAATTCTTTTGAACAGCTTGTGAACTTTCAAAGGATTCAAGATTTCCTGCAATGTAAAAGAAATTATCAGTTTTCATCATCTTCCATGGGCATTAGCGATATACTGACAATGATAACATTAGAGTAATAAAAAAAACTGTTGGTGGCTCTGTGAAGAGGCTCTCGATTAACTATCTCATACCTGTCGCTTTGTGATGAGGCTCTCAACTTCTTTGTTACGTTCCATGGCTTCAGCAAAACCCTCCGTCATCACCTGTGGCGTCTTCTTCTCAATTTTGAATTTGTCATGAGTTATTTTCATCATGCCACACTTCTTTGTAACACCTGCAGATAAAAAATATATCTTGACCTTAAAGGTACCCAATGCACTCGCAGTGAGTAAATGTGCAAAAAATATAAAAGTCTGTAAAACATCACCATTCTTATGCAAACAAAACTGTTAGAGTGATTTGTCAACAAATATTGCTAATCGTGTAGTAATTATATTCAGACTAAAATATTTCAACTTACTAAGTAAGTTGAAATATTTTAGTCTGAATATAAATTTTTTCAATGCTTTCACATTTTTCCAATGTTTACCGTCAAGTAATGATTAAGCTTTGGTATCTTATTGCACTAATTGGACTTTTATCAGTAATTCCACTGTAACAGTAATGTTTACATACCAATGGTTTTGATATGCGAAATCTCGTTATTGGAGAGTTATTAATAATGAAAATAAGAACAAATTTTATCTATATATTTTTACATGTACTTGTTGACGATAGTTATTTTACAGACCTTTATATATTTATGTTATGTCGCATGAATCAGCCCTGTTAATTTAAATTAGCAAAAAATGGCCCTTGCTAAAAAATTGCTCAGGCCAGAAATATTTCCTCGGCTAAAAGGCCTAGGATCCACATACATGTAGTTGCATGCTCTACACATACAAGTAAAATTTCAGTTCACTATTAGAACTTGGCCTATTATCATCCATGGCAGACCTTGGTTGGGTCCGGCTTTAATAAAATTGCTGATTATCAAGATACATGTGTAATTATTGTTATCTCAGTGGTCATTGGCATTCAACAATGAGTTTTTGCTGTCTGCAGACTTTCACAGTGCAACGCTAAGACAATGTCTGCAGCAATTTGTTTCAAGTTTGCACAAAACATTGGCAGATTCTAATTAACCCTTCCATGACTGGAGCTACCTGAAATATTGTGAAAACCGTGTGCCAATGCATTCTCTTACAAATGCAAGTCTCCCATAGGGAGCATCGCATTTATAAGAGAATACATTGGCCTAACAATAATTACCTTGACCTTGTAAGCCAGTTTATTCTCATATATGCGAGGCTCCCTATGGGAGACTCGCATATATACGAAAATACACGGGCATAGAATCTTTAATGCTGCACCAGCATAGCTCCCTTCATTAAAGAGTTAACAGGGCTGCATAAATTTTATGTTATATCGCATGAACCCACTTCGAAGGCCTTGGATCCCTTTAATTACAGAATGGATTCTGCTAATCAGGTCCAAAATATTACAGTAAAATTAAGTTATTCTTCATTTGTAGGGAAGTTCAATGAATGTATGTGAATGTTGTTCACATAAATCATACAGATGGAATTTAATCAGAGAAACTTATAACGCACAGACCAGATTGAACAGTTTCTGTATTACCATGGTCAGAGAAGTGTTTTGGATGTCAAACAACATGTGCGTTTCACCTAATTTACAAATAATAATTCCTTAGGCCAGAAAAAACAAGCAGTCGCAGACAACGGTATCCCCCGCCGAATTGTGCAGTTGGGGAAGTGCATTCTCAATAATGTTTGCGTTCTCAGTATGTGCTAAACAAGAGGTGGGATTTTGTCAAAAAGTCTGGCTTGCGAACTCATTTTAGGTACTGACATTTCTGGAAATTAGCCATGTGACGTCGTCCATTTGCACCAAAAATAGTAAAATAACTCTGCTGAAAATATCCGGCCGGACCTGGTTTGCGAACTCATTCTAGATACTGGTCATGTGAACTCATATACCAAAAATCTTTGAAATCCGTTCACATTTGTGAAAATGGGCCCTGTGATGTCGTCTATTTGCTATTTGGTAAATTCGACAAAAATAATAAACAAAGTCCAATAACTCAGGTAAAAATATCCGGCTAGACCTGGCTTGGAACTCATTCTAGGTAATGGTCAGGTAAACTCATATACCATATATCTTTGAAATCCGTTGACATTTGTGGAAATGAGCCCTGTGACGTCGTCTATTGCTATTTGGTAAATTCGACAAAAATAATATACAAAGTCCAATAACTCTGTTAAAAATATCCGGCCAGACCTGGCTTGCGAACTCATTCTAAGTAATGGTCAGGTGAACTCATATACCAAAACGCTTTGAAATCTGTTGACATTTGTTCAAGTTATGACTCTTACAAATTCGGGACGGATGGACGGTACGACGGACGGATGGAACCCATTCCTATATCCCCCCCCCCCCCCCCCGCAAATTTTCAATTTGGCTGGGGATAATAATTATTTGAGTCTCAGACAATTTTTTTTTCTGAATCAATGAGGGAGGGAGGGAGGAATTTATTTGTGTTTTTTATTTTCTGTGCATACTGTAAGCATGGATCATGATAGCTTCCCTTGTCTAATAATAGTCAGAAAATGTAGAGGGAACTTTGTTATGCATGTACACTCATTTAATCTGATATAAAAATTACATTGTGCTTCTAGTATATTACATAGGGATTACCTACAATGTTCTAATGCCCCTGACTATTCACAATTCTTAGTGTCGTCTATAAATTGACACCTCTCCATTATAACATGTGATCCTAAATTTCCTCCAGTGCTTTTCAATTGTTCTGGAGTAACAATGACTATGATGATCAGTTAATCATTTTATTCAATGACAATGTACTCATCTACTTAATGTCAATATATGTATACATGATCTTCACAAATTAAACAAAGTGTTAAGAGTTCATTTTTGTTGTTGCAATTAATGCTCACTACGTATGGACATGTTGGTAAAAACATACCAAAATAATTTTGAAAAAAAAAAAGTCAATTTAAAAAAAATAAAAAATAATATCAAAAATAAAAATAAGACATTTACCATTGAAACTGCCACAAGAAGGACAATGTGGGTTCTTCTTGCAAGCTTCGAGAATTTTCTTTTTGGTGATTTTCTTCTGTAGGTACGACATTGATGGTCTCCTTATAACATTGAGGAATTTTGTTCTCTGGAAATCTTTCAGCAGTATTCGGCTACACTCCTACAAAAAGGTACCATGTTGATAATGATCATTATTTATATATAAACAAAGATAATTATGATTAATTATATATAAACACAAAGACATGTGAGGTCCCCGGAGGTTGAATTTAGTAAGGCTGTTCTGCACAGCAGACAAGCATCACCAAATTCACCATCTGGGGACCTCATTCTGCTTATTATGACAATACCATGAACAACATCATAGATCTCATTGGGACCTGCTTATAAAAAGGTAATCCCTTCTGGGAAGTTTCTATATCACCTAATTTGCAGAAGATAAATTGCATAATCGAGGTGACTAATAGGTGAACATCACCAAATTCAACTGGCGAACTTCAATCTTAACTTAGGTCCCATGAAGCAGTTGAGGCCTAAGTAGAATGAGGTTCCCAGAGGGTGAATTTGGTGATGATAGCCTGCTGTGTGTGATAGCATCATAGATTCACCCTCGGGGGACCTCTTTCTGCAAATGTCAGACACACTATATCCAGACTTGTTTCCAAGTTTTATGCACCCAAAAATAATGAAGGGCATATGGTTGTCCACAAACACTAATATATAAGTAACTTGCTCCTATACTAGTAAGATTTTTTTATCAATATATATAACACATGAACTCCAGTTATATTAAGGAACAAAGAGTATAGAATAGAATATAATTTATATCGATCTTTGACCCCTCACAGGATATGAGACCATATATAAAACAAATTAACGATGGTCATCTCAACATAACAATTGACAGTATAAATTATATAGTGAACATATGTGTATTTATAAAATACATTTGGATAATGTTAAAACATGAAATAAATGCAACAATTAATCATTTGAAGGTTGAGTTAAATTGAAGTAAAAGTGAAAGACTGAGATAGGTTCCCTTGGTTTCTCATTATCTATTACTATTAGTCTGTAGATTTTACATCTGAGTGAGTAAATGTAGAGGATAATTGTACATCCAGAAGTAGATTAACCAACATTGCTGAAATAATTACTTTGTTAAGTAAACTGTAAAGGGTTTCTGAGAATAATTTAAGATTTTCACTGTGTTCATGTACATGCATAAGGGGTCATTCTAACATGAGCTGAGATTTTGTTACAAGATTTGGTTCTGAATAAAAATGCCTTGATGAAATCTAGGACAGTGCCACAATTCTTCTAAAGAAAGATCAGTGGTTATTCTACCTGCTTGAAGATATGAATTTAAAAGATGCATATACCAAACATCCAAGCCTCAAAATAATTATGATGCTGGACATGAGGTTGCCAGTCTCGGCATAAAAACTAGGGTCTATAATATCTTGAGTTATCACCGGTTGCACATAGATCTATGTTGAAATCTGCATGGCTTTGTTGTTATAAGTTCAAAAATTGTTTTATGGTCGCATGATAAAAAATATCATTTTGACAATACCATTAACTCTTTCAGTGCCAGATTTTATCGGCCCTGGCACTCTACAGACCATAAATTAGGGCCGATGAGATCGACCCCTGGCACTGAAAGAGTTAAGGAATCATCTCTCATTGGGACCTGGTTAGAAAAAGGTAAGTATTAAAGTCAAATTTGTTTTTGTCATGAGATAATCACCTGATGACAAAGATAATTGAATATATGGAATTAATTGAGAAAACCAAAACTTTCCAATAGTGAATAATAATAATTTTTACAAGTTTCTGGCATTCAAATGGGGTCAAACCTTCTAAATTAAAATAACTGAAAATTTCTGGACAGGACTCTTACCTTACATATCATCTGTAGTAGAGTGATGGTTGTCCTGAAGTAGCCGACATGAAACACAGGCAGCTCGAGGTCAATATGACCAAAATGTCCGACGCAGTCACTCAGGTTTTTTCCACATGTATCACAGTTGTTGTCCTTCTCACTAGTTCCCTAATAAGGTAATGTATATAAAACGGATGAAATTTGTCAGTTTATCAGAGATGTGATTACGCCAGGTGGCCACACCGCCACTCAAAATTGTCACCCAGGAGTCACTCCTTTATTATTCCTTTCATGACGGGAGCTGCGATGGTGCATCATTAAAGACCCTGTGCCAGTGCATTCTCTAACACTAGCATATGCAATTCTCTCATAGGGAGCCTTGCATATACAAGAGAATGCACTGACTTACAAGGTCAAGGTAAATATTGTTTGGCCAATGTATTCTCTGATATATGTGAGGCTCCCTATGGGAGATTCTCTTATATAGGAGAATACATTGGCACAGGGTTTTCGCAAAATTTCAGAAAGCTCCAGTAATGGAAGAGTTAAAGGGAAACACCTGGCCCATTTTTTGTTGCAGTATCAGTCTTCCATAAATGCCTGCATGGATGCTTGATTATAGAGATGTCAAAGTGAAAGAGATATCAACAGATGAAACAAACTAAATTCTGTCTATTAACCCTTTGTATACTAAATACTCATTGATGAGTAGTTCCCTTAGTAAATGTTCAGATAATAAGTTCAATAAACGACCATAGGTCTTTCACTAACCCCAGGACCATAGGTTGTTTGTTGAACTTATCATCTAAACATTTCCCACTAATAAATAGGAATTTGTTTTCATATTTGTTATCTGTCATCTGAAAATATTTCCTGAACACCCCTCCAAATGAATAATGAACCATTCCAATGTCTACTTTTATAACTGAATAGGAGAATCGCTGTCGAACCTTAGACCATCCGGCCCAGGACTTATCACATTATTGGTAACAAGCATTACAAGAAAACCATAGTCAGAAATGGTAATGCCCTCAAGATCATATTATTAAGCATACATGTTATATATAATTTATCATATAAAATTTATTGGTTTCATGAATGCACCACCTCAGAATTCCGTTAAGACAACTAATCCTTCAAATTATTACAACTATCACTTCATAGCAGGTTTCTCATTCACAACACCAGAAAGCCTCTAAATGGTGACCAAAAATCTACTAATCGGATTAAATACACACTCGATACTTCGCAATACGACCTCTATTCTACATTCCAACTGAGACATACCTCATCAGCAAAGTTAGCTGTTATATTATGCATTGTGTTCCCGCAATAAAATCTTCAAGAGTGGCTCATTGTTCATACCTAAATATTTAGAGAAATTAACGCGGTCATAAAAGTTACATACTGCAACAATGAGACATCCGCGAAGATACATGTACATCCGCAAAAACCAGAAATGTGTTGTCCTGTGAGATACCCCCATCCCTCCATAGCCCCAATGACATGGCCAGATCAGCCTTACTACAATTTCCTAAAATAACTTGCATCGAGTGAAACCCGAAATGTGTTGTCCTGCCAGATATCCCCATCGCTCCATTGGCACGACCAGAACAGCGAAGCAGTAAACAACCATACCATGGGCGTAATAAATGGTGTATGAAACACATTTATGCAATTCATCCTATAAAGGGTTAGTGAAAGACAGCCAATTGGTTTAACTCTGTATCGGGTAGAACAACATTTTATTGCCATAAGTTCGGCAGGTGAAACGACATTTATGTCATTAATGGTAGATTTATGGTGATATTATGTTTAATACCGTGCACATAACTTTGAAAAATCATTTCCTAAAAGGAAACTTATCATGGATATAATGTGGATAGATATTATTTTTATTATTTACATTGATTCATACTTTTAATAATGTTGTTTGTATGATTTATTTATTAAAATAGGCGTTTTTAACAATATTACTCAGATTATTTGCAAAAATATATTCACACATTGATATGACCGCCAAAGGGTTAAAGTTCATACCATTTTGTGATCCAGTGCTCCAAACATCGCCGGTTTTCTGGTCCCATCCTGATTATATAAATTCTTGCTGACGACCTGAATGTGCGATGATTGCTTCATCTCCTGAGGAGTCATTATTCCAAATGTCACATGGCTTCTGAAAAAAAATTAAATCAAGCCTTTAACCCTTTCATGACTGGAGCTGTGCTGGTGCAACATTAAAGATCCTGTGCCTCTGCATTCTCTTATATATGCGAGTCTCACATAAGGTGCCTCAAATATATAAGAGAATGCACTGGCATAAAAGGTCAAACTAAATATTGTTAGACCAGTGTATTCTTTTATTTATGCGAGGCTCCCTGGAACAGTGCGTACATAACTGAAAGGTTCCTGCACTGCAAAATCTAGATACAGATACAAAACCTGGGGACTTTTTGAAGTTTTGATAGGGAAACTAATAAAGTTGAAAAATAATATGGGGAATATATTTCTTAGTTATTAATATCTGTTTCTTAATAATGTAATTCACTGAAAGTGAATGTCCAAACTCGAAATTTTACAATTTAAGTGACTTTGTGAGTGATTTTGCTTTGTGTCGCTTATAATCATGGAATTTCTCCAGGGTAATTAATTCAATGTTTATAGCGATATCGGCTCACAAAAGTCAAAGAAAAGCATGCAATTTCAAGTTGGAACCTTCACCTACAGCGTAGTACATTATTAAGGAACAGATAAAACTATTAAAGAAATATATTCTCGAATCTCCGCAATATTTTTTCGACTTTATAAGGTTCACTGTCAAAACTAAAAAAGTTCCCAGGTTTTGCAATAATGGAATATGATCTCTACGGGCGTTAGCCAGAGTAGAGATTCATGGCATGATCTAAGCTTTAGCCTGTCAACAATGACCACAGAGAAAGACACTCAATTAGGGATTAACCTATTTTAGTGTTAGGTGTCGATCCCCAGTGAAATTAATCCCATGGCACAGATATTGGTCATTTGTATGAGATAATAAATCAACACAACAATGGGAAAGTTTAACATCACAATTGGGCTCATCTATGTAAGTCAAGGACACAATGTTTACAAGTGAGGTCCTCTGATCCTTAAGCATAATCTTTAGCTGTTAGCTTATCGAGATGTGAATTTGGCCTCCCATTGTGATACATATGAATGAAATTTTAATACGTCTCAAATATAAGAAATGAAAACCTATGCCATGTGTTGGTGGGGATGGAGTCCTGTATTAATTGGGGGGTGGGGGTGGATGAGGGGAACACAGTTCAACACTATGAACATAAAGTCAGTGACTCAGTACAAAATATCAACCATTTATTTAATATCAGACATGCCAGCTCCACATCCTGGACCAGTGCGTCTAAAACCGGAAGGTTCCTGCACTGCAATATTTACAGATACAGACAGACAGATGCAGATAAAAGTTTGGGAAAAAGGGATAGGTGCAAATGGGGAGTGGAGTTTTGTGCACTTATGATATTTCAACTTCAAGTAGTTTATCAGTTTATATCATATGGTAAGCTGAGAACAGAAACTAACATCTTTTTTGCCACATCGGCCTCTCTAAATTGTTCTTTAACCATGGCCCTTTAATGTTGATGGATGTAGATTTTTGGAGAAAATGCTCTTTCCTCTGCGCAAGTTTCAACTCCTTTCATCATTCGGTGGGTTCGATTTGAAAAACTTGTTTATCTCCGGGGTCACCCACGTGGGTTACTTCAGCGCATGCGTCATTATCAGCATTATTTGGATAAAGCTGGAAGCTATGGCATGTACGTCTAGTGTCAAAAATATGGATAGTGGATTCGGATTAAATTGTGTGAATCATAAATCTTCTTCTTCTTCTTCTTAGATGCCAACCGCAGTTTGAGTAATGTCGCACCGCGATGCTGGGAGACAAAGTCTCCGGCATGAAGACGATCAAAGTTTTAAACTACATACATGTTCACTGTCGGATACCCGTTTAGGTTCGGACATTCCAAGATGGCGGCGCCCACTAAAGCATATAAACGGTAAGTGTATATATTGTCTCCAAGCAGCAATCAACGACATCTATTGGTGATACACATTGAACCAGTTGTGTAGGAATTTGTATTCCCAACACATACGTAACGCGCCTTTCGCATGACAGGCATGTGAATTGTTGTATTTGGCGTGTCAAGTCGTCATAATTGTTCGAAATTTTATCGAGGCGGCGAAATTTCCGCTTTTTCGTATTTTTTTTGCCCTGGGCTCATGCATCCGCAAATTTATGTATTGTTGTGGGTAGATTAGGTCACCACACATCTTCGGAATGCAAAAACCGGCGATATTTTTATTGTCTGACTCCGAAAAACGACCTTTGAAAATTTCAAAATGTTCAGGTTCGGATTCCCAACATTCCCGATGAGTTTGTTCAGGTTCAGACACAATTTTCGTTCAGGTTCGGACAAATTTGGTTCAGGTTCGGACGCATCAAAAACTTCGCATCAAAATGACACGCCGAGGTACAGTCGCGTTCTTATTGCGTTTTTGTGCATTTGGTTATCTTCCATTCGTAAAAGAAACGATAAATGGTTTTAGCCCACTCGTAAATTTGGGCGGACTTTCTTATTTTATGCGTGTGAGATGTATGCGATCACGTGATTCCCCTCCACGTCCACATACGATGCCACGAAGGTCTCCGCATGTAGATGAGCAGATAACTGTCCATAATATAAGTTACACGGCTTTTTGGTGGGGGATACTGCGTGGTATGCCCCGATAGAGGCTCGTGTCCCCCGAGGCGACCCCCCTCAACAAGTCGTGTAATGATGTATTTACCCCCAGTCTCTATTAACAATATATTCCCAGACATAAAGCGCAGAAACGAGCCACGAACAGTAACTATATATTGTTAGACTGCTTATACGATGAATGTGATTATATAGCTGTTCCCACAATTTGCCCATAAATACTTGCTGGCCTCGCTCACTTTAATAAAAATATCTGTTAGTGGATATAAAATTGGGCAATATATTTCACAAAAATAATGACAAATAAGTCGGACATCCTGAGTAAATGAGGCATGCATAACACGATAACCAGCACACCAGAGTTTAAGTTGGCTTTACATGATGTACTTTCGGACGTTCAATTATTTGCGGGCTAATTTCTGTTTCACAAGGGCGTAAGAGATTGTTTTTACCCTTGTATATAGCGACGGTTATTGTTTTGATAGTACGTGCCTCGATGCTGTGAGATACGTCCCCGACGATGGTCACCCTATCGGACGGGACTTCCATGGTGTGGGTTCGCAGCCTGAGGAGGACGAGTGGTCATGACTGTCTGACGAATTTCCGCTTCAAGAGGGGACAGACCCCGACAGGCAATTTGACCATCTCGTAAGGGTGGGTCACCTCTTTCGGGGTGCTCCAGCCGATAAGAGTGGTCCGCAATAGCCCCGGGCCAAAAAAAAACAAAACAAAAAAAGTATATAGCGACGACATTTGTGCAGGTTAAACGATATAATTGTTTCCTGTTTAGTTAACATAATTATGTCGAACAAGAACACCGGGATACTTACAATTCTAGGTTACAATCATTTTCAGCTGACATATTTAGATATAACAAATTAACAATGCATGTTCGTTAATAACACGCACAATAAGATCGCAACTGCACATCGGCATGTCATTTGTAGGTAAGGTTTTGATGCGTCCGAACCTGAACTAAAATTGTCCGAACCTGAACCAAATTTGTCCGAACCTGAACGAAAATTATGTCTGAACCTGAACAAAATCATCGCGAATGTTGCGAATCCGAACCTGAACATTTTGAAATTTTCAAAGGTCGTTTTTCGGAGTTAGACAATACAAATATCTCCGGTTTTGCATTCCGACGATGGGTGGTGACCCAATCTACCCACAACAATACATAAATTTGCGGATGCATGAGCCCAGGGCAAAAAAAATACGAAAAAGCGAAAATTTCGCCGCCTCGATAAAATTTCGAAAAATTATGACGACTTGACACGCCAAATACAACAATTCACATGCCTGTCATGCGAAAGGCGTGTTACGTATGTGTTGGGCATACAAATTCCTACATAACTGGTTCAAGGTGTATCACCGAAAGATGTCGTTGATTGCTGCTTGGAGACAATATATACACTTACCGTTTATCTGCTTTAGTTGGCGCCGCCATCTTGAAATGTCCGAACCTAAACGGGTATCCGACAGTGATGTTGTTCCAGCGACTCTTTATTTCCCTTGTGGTGATGTAAGGGACCACCGCTTTGGGAGTCGATAGCCGAGAGGTAGCGTACTTTATATTAACTAGAAATCGATTTCGACAGTCTCCAATTGTATTGCTGACTCATAATAAGTAGCTGCTTGAATTTGACATTCTTCAGAAATAAAAAATTATATTGCTAACAATGTAGTAATAATTTCAGTAACACGATGCTGCACAAAAAGCCATATAAAGCCACACGGGCAAACTAGTGACTGCACTCTACACATAGTTTATTTTTTTCCTATGTAAAACAATATCGTGCATAAGAGAAGTGATCATTGTAAATATATGTGTTAATTTTTTTTTCTCATCTAAATATAATTCAGCAGGTCGTTAATCTTCTCATCATGCTCTGTTTCTCTTCCTCTTACTTAATCTTATCTTCCACTTCTCACTGACCACTATATGTAAACTGTTCTTTTCTGAGGAGATGGCTCTATATAAGCATCTGATGTTTGTTGTTAAATCCTCTTCCTCCCTTCTAGTCTTCTATACATACATGTGTCATGTTCCCTAATTTTATGTTTTGGGAAGAAATAAATATTGTTTAAACCAGGTAGCGTACTGGTCTCACGTGCTAGCGGGCAGGGGGTAGCAAACTGTTCAGGATATTCTGACAAAAATCAGAACTCGGACTTACTCGGTCAGGTACCACGTTTGTCAGGCTTAACTTAAAGGGGTACTGTACCCCAATTTCAATAAATTCCCAGTGACAATAGCGATCTAATATGAATATTATATTATAAAATAACTAATTTGAGTCGACGATGTCTACTGAAAACGTTCCGGTTAACAGACTATCGTAAAAGTAAAATTGAATTATTTAATATAAATTCATTTATGGCTGGAGTCATAAAATGGAGAATTATGCCATTACGAGTTACCGTTCTTGAAATCGCATATGTTGCGTGTCTTTTATCGACGGCCATTCGCGAACATTATTGAGTTGCAAACAAAACATGTTACCTGCAAAAGAAGGCCCGTTATAACCGATTCGGGAAAAAAGGAGAAAGAATCAATAGTCATAAAGCGTCAAGTATTTTATAGGGAGTGAGATTGTTCGATGGAAGAGATTGAATGCATCAATCGAAGCTGTGAGCAATGAACTTCCGGTTCTTCCTGCGACCTGCGTCTTCTCCGGTGAAGGTCAAAAACATGGCGCGTAGTTTGAAATCGTAATATTTTTGTTTCCAAGATCAATATTTTCTTCGCTAAATTAGGTTTATACGAAACTCATATAACACGAACACAATCTAACTTGAAAGTTATTTCAATGGGAGTAAATCAAAAAATCGCCTATCTTAGTGTACAGTACCCCTTTAAGTGTCATTCGATATCACTGAATATAGTCGGGTGTGGACGCTAATGGCTGACCAGTGTACACGCCTCGGTGTGTGTATGTTAAAGAACACTACTGGAGTCACTACTGGGTTCTACTCAACAAGTACTCAACAGCTGTGCAGTTATGGCCCCTAGCAACGTTGAGTTAAACGTTGAGTAAACTATTTCTACTCAACGATTTGAGTCAAATTTTTACTTGACACTGAAAGTGAAATCGCTCAACAGTCGATTGACTTTGCTCAACAGTTGACTGAAAAATGTAGATTTCTCAATTAAGAAAAGGAGATGGCTAGGAATATGTGTTGTTAGAATTTGAAAACTGACCTGTATAATATATCCAGAATCAGCGACCGAATCAGATTTGGATATGATTGATGTTTTATTTCAGGCTTTAAAACGTCCATATGGTTATTTGACACATAATGATTACAATAATCATAACAAATCAGATTATACACATACAACAGTCAATTGTATAGAATTTGATTCCAATGTGTTTAAAGGGGTACTGTACCCAAGATGTTGTTGTTGGTTTCTATAATCCCCGAGTCGGAGAATAAGGTAACAACTTTTCCATGTTTTGAAAGTATGTTGAGTACGAAGTATTGTTACGGATGGCAAATTTACCGGAATGCAAAAATACAAATTGTCGTTGTCGAGTAATTTTTGTACAGTTTTCAACCAAATGAATCAAATAAACATTATAGTATATGCTTAGTAGTCCCATATACTCATTTAAGTTAGTGTATGGTCACTAGTCAATGAGTGGCTTGGTTTTGACATAAATTTCGACTCAGTATATCATATAAATTCATCAATATTATAATTATTACGGAGATGTTTACGTCGACTGAGGTGAAACATAAGCCTGAAACAAAGGTACATCAAAGGAACATTTATAAAATTTTCTACCAAGAATATTTGATCGCACACAAAACCGTAACAAAAAAACAACCAAGTGTACATATGTAATGCAATCTTAACCATTACATTTTAACCATTACATTTTAGCCTCATATTTTACTGTTTCACAACAAAGGCTAGGTTTTATATTTATTTTAACCCACACGTGGGGGGCTCCTCATAAATAAAGGAGGGATATCCAAAACAACAACAACAACATATTGATATATATTGCGGCATTATATCTTTGTCATCAAGAAGGTCATCATTAAGAATATGGCCCAGGTATTTGCAAGAAGAAACGAACTTGAGTTCGTTGCCCATTAAACAATTTTTTGGAAACGACCTAATGGGTAGGGATTTTGGATTTTTATGAAATTCAGGATATAGTATCGGAAAAATGGTCTGTTGGAATATTATGATCGAATATTCCCCGACACAGTTATAATTTACTGTAAATTAAGGTATAGTATAGTGCTGAAGGGGTCGCATCGATCACTCTCACCAAAAAAAGTGCTGAAGGGTACACGGGTTTTGAAAATGTGCTAAAAGGTACACAGGTTTTGAAATATCGTTCTAATTGACATATAGTTTTTGGTATCTGCCATGATTTATGTTAGATAATAATTGTTTACGTTCCAATAAACATTAAAATGAACCGAAAACAAACTACTAATGGGTGCCAGACTTTCAGAAACACAGTTTACGTAACGGTGTTAGAGCCGATCACAAACCATGTGTATATAACCCTTCAGCACATTGTCAAACCCTGTGTACCCTTCAGCACTTTTTTTTTATGAGAGTTACCCCTTCCGCTATAGTAGTACCTCCACTGACTATTGTTACATACGCACACTGTTTCGTGTATATAATGTACATGCACATGTATGTTTGGTTTTGACATGCGTCGTTGTGTCCTGATCCCTATTAACACGAGTTTGTAAATAAACTGCACAAGGGCGCATATATACATTTATCTCTCTTTGTGCCAAACTCAATGCCCAGATGCGGTCATGGAGACAGAGTGTGGTCATATGGTCCATACATAATGATGGGATGTATATATAGTCATATGTTACCCAAACCTATACTGTACCCCATGCAGACACGTAAGTACGCTATACATTGGTTTATAATCATAGGGAACACCGAACTACCAGATATGATATTTAGAGACCAGCATACTAGGACATTTGGGTGCAGGGGTCCTACGAATACGACGATACCGATGGTGGTGATGATGATGGTGATGATGATGGTGATGCTGCTGCTGATGATGATGATAATAATGATGATGATGATGATGATGATGACGACGGTGATACTGATGGTAGTGACGTTGATGTTGATTATGATAATGATGATAATTATAATGACGTAGACGACACTGATGTCGATGATACTATACGAATAGGGACGACGACGATGATGGAGATGATGATGGTGAAGATATGTGATGTTTATATCTGTGTTGTTTTATGTGCAGTAAGTTAATTTAGCCATGTATTTCTCATATGCGATCACATCTGTCGGTAGAATCCACGAAGACTTTGATCTCTTCATTTGTATTTTCACGACTGGATTATTGCAATGCTCTATTCGCTGGTCTGCCACAAGAGCAATTGGCAAAGCTGCAGAGAATAATTAACATTTCGGCTCGCATTGCTCTACGAAAACATAAATTTGACCACGTCACACCTCTTCTCGCGAAACTACACTATATATCTTCCAATTGAAGCTCGAATTGATTATAAATGTGCCACATTTTGTTATAGGAAATTCCCAAATGACATCACAAAGCCTTTGCCGGTTTATATTGACTCTATTCTCAATATGTACTCTCCGCCGCGCGAATTGCGATCAGAAGATCTAAATCTGATGGCTGTTCCTAGACGTGACTCGGAAAACTACGGAAGACGATCATTTGAATATCATGCTCCGTCCGTCTGGAATGGGCTACAGGCCGACACAAAGAAAGCCGCATACGTCACTCAACGTCATTTGATCGGCCAATCGGCAACGCACTCAGATTCTGTCCGCCATTGCTAAAGGTAGTTCAACTCTGATTCTTCTAATCAAAACAGTGCTTTCTCATCGCAATAAAAAGAGGAAAATCTGGCGTCTATTGCAGCTGAATAAATTATGCACCAACTGTCATGAATTATCAGAATCTCACGTTTCAAAGGGTGTCCGTTGGGGAGTAAGAAAGGTGAGTTTTTATGCCGTTTGATGCAATTTTTGTAGTAAACAACACGACATTCTGCATTCTATTTTTGTAATTTTCACCTGGATGAAGTTATGTTATAAGGACTTTCAAAATTAAATTAATTTAATAGATCTGACCAATCCTGGTTGCATTGGTAATTTGAATATCATGTATATGGGGTACCGATCCAAACTTGTTTTATGGAAGAAATATTTCAATGACAGCTGTCAGATGTCAAGAATTCCCATGCCACTGCCAGGTGTGATCAGGTGTACTCACTGTCACTGTCTACAGACTACAATAAATAAATAATTTAGAAATGAATAGTCAAAACAATTCACAAATTGGGCAGTTTAGATGTCCTACTCCTAGATTCTAATTGTAGTGATCATACTATTCATAGTTTGAATTGTTTCATGCCCCCTTTATGTAATAGATAACATTTGTTGATAGCATATTTTTCATGTAGTATTTTGATCATTAATAGATGATATAATCACATTCATAATGCATAATGTTAATAAATGACATTGAGACTTGAGTGGGCATTAATTATAATTTATACACACACTGGTCAGCTGTGTTGAAATATAATATCATTAGTCTTATTTATTATTATATTATAGCACTAGTATTATTTTTGTAAGATAATTTATTACTGATATCACAAAGAGGTGTGAACAATTGAATATTACATGGGTTGCCAATGTAGGCACTGGTGAGTGGTGTGGTACTGTACTGCATGGGAAATATCCCAATATAAAATATTTTATACCAGTAACCTGTAAATTATTTATAAATTAAAATTAAATGCTTCAAATTCTATATCATTTCAGGAAGTGGGCAGATAATGGCAACGCCTTAATAACATTGGTGGGTCAGAAAGTTACGTGTGCAACATGCGTGAGCCGAAAATAATCCAGAGAGACAGAATGAGATGCACAATGCAATGATGTGTTCAAGATAAAGAAGGAATTGAACTATACTTGTGCGAAAATCCTGGATAAAAAACTAGCTGATGTCTCATTGACTATCAAGGAAAGAGCCACAAATGATTAATATTTATAAGTTCATCATTAAATTAATTAAATTACAAACATTGTCTCTCTATCACATTGTACTTATCCACACTAAGGCAACCCCCATGTTCATATGCACATTGTGTGTCCCCGGGACTGTCCCATCCTGTCTGAAAAAGTATCCTCTAGCTGCCAATAGCATTTCAAGGTCCCATTCAGCTTCAGTAACTGTAATTCTCTAATGTAAATGGACTATAAGTATGTTATCCTACTAGTATATTTGACAAATTGTACCATAATCATTAACTATTTTATTACTATATCAATGGATTATATCGCTCAGTTTCAAAATAGCCTATACAATTAACTATTCTTCGTTTATTTGTATTTTAATAACATAGTGGACAGAGATACCCTTTACATTCATGTGTAGGTTAAGACCACAAACACAGGTCTGTTTGTTGAACTTATTAGATGAAACCCACCTACTGTGACCCAAATATATATATACAAATGGATCATGGAACTCAAATAACTACTAAATGATTATTAGTTTATATAAATAGACATGATATGTCTGGCATGTCTGTTTCCAGGATGAAATTGTAATATATAATATATATAAAAGTTAAAAAGTTCCCGGACCCCGGTTGAATCGGGATAGTGATTCAAATGGGGAGGACCTGACATATATATATCTATTGATTCGCAGCAACGTATATGTGTACGTTTATAAGAAAAATCACTCTGCATTCTGTGAAGCAATATCCCTCCAATATTTGCACCAGCTGGTCGAGGAAAATTACAAACCTAAATCCCCACTACACGTAAGAAATCAGATCCCTCCAATACTTGCACTAGCTGATCGAGAAAATTACAGAACGAAATCCACACTACACGTAAGAAATCGGAGTAAATAAACATCAACGCAAAATTCACAAGATATCACAAGACAGTTTGTTAGTTTTTCAATATGCCGGCGTAAACAACATCGAATTGCGGGCACTTTCTATTTCAGGAAAACCTATCTTGAACAAAATCGCATTCTTAGTCATTCGGTTAATGTCACCTAAAATGCATAATGTTACAAAGTTAGTATAAAGTACATTTATTACGGATATCTCTCGACAACCTACGCGAACTCGATGTAAATATAACGTAAAATTATCTCCCCCTAGTTTTCTGAACTACCTTAACGCTTGAGGGCCAACGCAATGGCGACGTCCAATAGCGTTACAGTTTGATAACCATGAGTGCGACGTCTATCCTATTTTTAGTCTATGCCGATACCATGGACACTTTTAAAACATTACTTAAAGGTACTCAACCCGATAAAACTCCTCTCAATTACTATTTCAATGGCTTCGGGGGTCAAAAAAATTTGATTCGAGTCGAGGAAGTCACCCATCAAAGCTCAGATTTGTTAGATATCGATTTTAGAAATCTATTATTTTTCATTATCGAGAATTCTTACTGGCCCAGTACGTAGTCAATTATTACCACTTGATTATAGAGTTATCCATCCTTGTCTGTTTGAATAGAATTTTGGCGTAAAATCTCGAGCATGTTACCAAATTGACGGCAGTTATAAGTACTCATCTCGAGAACATAAGAATTTTCAAAAATCAATATCTAATAACTCTGAGCTTTGTTTGATGGGTTCCTCGACTCGAATCAAATATTTTTTACCCCCAAAGCCAAAGAAATAGTAATATAGGACCCTCTGATCGGATTGTTGTTGTTGGAATCTGTTGAGATGGGGACCCTCTTTACGGGTTGAGTACCTTTAAATCGGAACTTTTCAAATTCTACTATGGAAACGTCGTCCCTGAGGGTGATGCCTCTTAGTTCTGCACATGTTTATTACGTGACCCACTTGTATATTGCATATTTGTGCGTGAATTGTGTTGTGGCCGAGCGCTTTGGGCCTTTTGGGAAAAGCGCTATATAAATGTTCTCTATTATTATATACTCTATCCACAAACTTAAGATATAATTTGGAGTACTTATACTGTCTTATAGTCAATCACTATATACGACAAATTACCGTCATATAGAATAGCCTTGGAGCCACCAAAAATGAATCAATTAACTGGATTATGGTAAACTTTATCCTTATCAGGAATCGGAACGCTGAACATGTGTGTGTCGTGAATCGGAACACTCCGAATACAGAATCGTAAATCATAGTAGTGTTACTTTGAAGGCACTCTATGTCCACAATCCCCTGGGGAAAATGAATAAATACAAATATAGATTACACTGGTATAGTCTATGGTACTTTAGTAATTTTTACAAGGAGCCTGTGGTTTTACAAGCCTGTGATTATGTCAGGCTAAAATTGCGTATTTTGTTCAACTGTATTGTTTAAAGTAACGATGGGATGCTTGCGGATAGACACAAGTTCTCCAAAAACATTATATCTTTCGCTTCAAAATTCATATTTGTACACAATACTTTTCTTCTTTGTGTGTGGATTTGAGTGAGCAAAGTTAAGAATAAGTACCGGTATGCGAAGAGTAAAATACCTTGGCACAAGTCCTATCTTTTGAATATGTCATCACATAAGTTGCTCCCTCAAAATTCACCAATTTATAAACATATAGTCGTGGAAAATCGAGCAAATCTTTCGCGGAATCGGATCTTCTACCGCTCGACGTGGGAATTTTGCTCGGGCGGACTGTGGGCTGTGATGCAATAACACTCAAACAGCTATAAAACTACCAAATGGCTTAACAGAATTCATACCATTTTCTACTGGTGTGAGGCAGGGCTGTAATATGAGTCCTACGTTATTTAATCTTTATGTAGATGATATTGCAGACATATTCAGTGGTCAATCTAAATTTGATGCCCCTTCCCTCTTAAAAAAACAAGTAAGTTGTCTAATGTATGCCGATGATATGATCTTAATTAGTAGATCTCCTAAAGGTCTGAAAAATTGTTTAGGGTCATTTGAAAATTACTGTTCTCAGTGGTGTCTTGGCGTTAACCCGAAGAAATCAAAAGTTATGCAAATTTTTAAAGGGGGTCAATTAAGTAAGGAATCATTTATGATAAACGGAACTGTTCTTGACTGTGTTCATGAATACAACTACCTCGGTCTAACTATTTCCTCCGCCGGCACTTTTTCAACAGCAATTTATAATCTTAAAAACAAGGCCAACAAGACAATATTTGCCTTAAAACAGTGTGTTTTCAATAATAACTTACCTCCAAAATTAAGCTTAGAGCTTTTTGATAAAACTATTATACCTATTTTAACTTATGGTTGTGAAGTTTGGGGGTCTTACTGTGACAATATTTGTGACAGGTTAAAACCTAATCACTATGATAAAGATGTATATGAAAAATTAGCATTAAGATTCTATAAAAATATATTGGGTATTAATTTAAAAGCATGCAACCTGGCAACTAGGGGTGAACTAGGCCGGTTTTCAATTACATTTGACATTTTCAGACGTGTAATACGGTATTTTTTCCGTTTATGTAGTAGTTCACATGACAGCCTCATTCATGAGGCATATTTATGTAATCATAATACTATAAATAAAGGGCAAATTACTTGGCTTACCAGTTTAAAAACAATCCTAATCAGTTGTAATCTGGGTGAAGTATGGCATAACCAATATTCCAAAATGTCCAAAAAAACTGAGAATAACATTATAAAGAATTTTAAATCATGTTTTGTTAATCAGTGGCAATGGCAAACAGCTAACTCAGACAAACTCAAAAGAACATATGGTATAATAAAAAAAAGAATTTAAATTAGAAAATTATCTATCTCATATGAAACCGCAATGTAGACGGTCTTTGTCCAAAATAAGGACAAGTGCTCACTCATTACATATTGAAACTGGAAGACATAAGAGGCCAAATAAAACTGCGGAAAATAAAAGGATATGTGATTTATGTACAAATGACATTGAAGATGAACAACATCTAATTTTGTCTTGTAAAAAGTATTCATATGACAGGAACATTATGTTCAACTCATTAAATGATTTAATACCTGAATTTAATAACATGTCTGATATTGGAAAGATGATACTAATCTTATCAAGTAATGATGCTGATATATGTATCATTGTTGAAAAATTTATTGAAAAGATAATTGATCTCAGAGGTCATATTTGAAGCCCAGTGCATGTACATGTAGTTAATGTGACAATTGGATAATTGTTACTTCTACACGTTCACATTTCAATGACTTTCTTTGTTTGTTTTTGTTTTTTGTTGTTTTTTTGTGTGTGCGCACATGTGTTTATCAACAAAAAAGAAACAAAAACAAAAAAAGAAAAGAGAAGTTGATATGACATTTATCAATCTAGATTTCCGACCACCTGTTACTCACATGTTACTGTATTTACATTTTACATTTAATTACGCTTTCATCATCATTGTTATTATTATAGCGCCCGCTCTCCCGCGGCGAAGCCGCGGAAGCGAAGCGACCTAGGGTATACGTATGCGAATATGAGATATACTAATCGACTTTTTCAGCCACTCTAAAAGTAGATTAAATTACCTAAAGTAGAATAATTTATTCATAATTCAAAGGTCAGCGGAGTCCAAAAATGATTGTTGGCGACGGCCGCCATTTTGTTTTGATTAATGCCACCTCGAAATGTGTAATTGGGCAAAATGCTCCAGGGCAAAAATTTAAAACTTTGATCTAGCAACTGTTAGCTATACTTCATCATATGTAGGAACATCATGCTCCTAAAGCCAAATATATTTTCAAAAAGTGAATGTAAATTGAACAAAAGCTCTGGTTAACATAAAAGTTAAATTGCATGAAAAAGTTTTGTTTACATATTTCATAAAATTATTAAAAATATTTACCCCGAAAGAGGAATCTAGCAACCTTGCTGGCCGTTTACATATTATCTTCAATTTTCTAACGGTATTTCCACCTAAAAGATTGATGAAATATTCTCAAAGTTCAAGGCCGACAAACGGAAACTTTAAGTTCCGATTGAAAGATCGCAGAGTCATTTTAAGATTGCTTCTTGGGAAACCAGTACAGGCGTCATGACATCAAGACGTACATCGTGACGTCACTACCTACACCGGCGCGCAAAATTCCAGACAGGACTGCGTCGATGGCCAGACAGCTGAGACTCGTATTACATGGCAGGCTAAATATCCACATTTACGTTATATGTGATTATTTACATACATTGTATATATCATTTACTTGTGTCCCATTATAAGGGTGGATACACACATGCATGTAATTTCCAATAATTGACAACAGATATCACCTGCGCGCGAGCGGTTCATTGTTAACAGGCCAGACAAGTGAGTAGTGCTAAGCGAAGTCAAATTGTCTTCTATCAGTACATTTAAGGCCAGTGCAAAACATGTCTTCTCTTACGGATGCGGAAATTAGTCAAGTCTGTGTGATATCTGGCATTTTATTAATGCACGAACACCAGAAGCCATAGCCTACGTCTGGCATATACAGGCTTGATGTAGAACATTTTCAACCATGATGCTTGTTTGTGTGGGGTCTCGAAAGCTTCAAATCGCTAAGGGACTTAGTTGAATGTATCGGTCGGAATAATCTGGGCAATAATGTACAATATGATATGTTTTACTTAAATAGCTCAGAGTTAGCCACCCCCGCCTGGTAGCTTTCGGGGTCATATATGGCCCAAAATTCCTTATAGCGCAAAAATGGCAAATACGTGTCCGATGGGTGTATCTCATGCATGTCCCGACCGCCATCTCAATGGCAACATATCATTAAACAGGGGTCTTATGGCAGATATATATCACATACATGTAGAAAAATCCGGTTGGCTTCCTTATATTTCACAAATGGGAGGTTTGAATGACAAAATTGGCTGTTTTTGGGATGTCCGTTATTGGGTATCCGATTTCATGAGCTCAGAAACTTGAGTAATCCGTTACTATATTATACAAGTGCTATGTAATTATCTCACTTGTATGACCGATTCTCGCATTAAAAACCGAGTATTCTATAACGTTACTATATTTGGAAGCAGTCCACCATGGTATGTTGTCCGTGAAAACGGTGTTTTCTCCGTTACCATCAATTTAAATCGTCATAACTGACAGACACAACTTGCTGTACGTGCCTAATTTTATACAAAGAAACGCAGTATCACGTGTAACCTGGGGAACATATAGCTCTAAATACAAATGAATCATATGTAGAAATAACAAGAGATGAGTTGCCACTCCCAAAACAGTTTATTTAAGGATGTTTTCTCCGTTACCACCATAAAACATAGAAAATCGACGAGTTAACTACAACTGCTAATCTCATCTGACGGAACGTCTATCAAGCCCAAAATATCACGTGAGCATGTTGAAATTAATATCACAAGACTTTTGTATATGGTTGTAAACAATATGCGGTTTTCTCCGTTACCGTTTTCTCCGTTACCAGCGAACATCAGAAGGTCATTCTTTAGGCACATTTGAACCCTTGGCGATACTATATCGGCAGTCTGGGTTTGTTTGACTCAGTTCAACACAAAAAACTAACCCGGTTAATTACAAATAGGGGAGACCCGGGCAAAGCGGGACACCAAATGTTTTCAAGGAATTTTAGATAGGATTTTCGCCGGAAAAATCTGGAAAGCCGTTGATTGGTATATAATTCATTGGCGCATATAATCGGGTGATCATTGATATCAAACACCATTTAGGTATGTCCCTTTTGGAACCTCTTGTGTTGTCCCACTTTGACCGTGCCTTTGGGCAAATCAGGACACCGCATTGGGCAAAGTGGGACACTGTGCCAGGCTATCCGGGCAAAATGGGATAACAAAATCAAAGAGACAGTGCGGGTTGCCATTGCTCACACTGCTACAGACAGACGGGCTCTGAGTTGCAGATGAGTTTCTGTTGGGTTATGTATGATGGATTTCTTGTCTGGCGACCATAGTTATCTATCTTAACGATATATTCACCCCGTTACAGTACCGATTAAAAGGTTACTTCCATTCCTTATTACTTATTCGAAATTTTTATAATTATCAAACAAAGGGTTTTGTGTGATGCCCCCCCCCCTACACATACACATATTCTATCCACGCACCCATCCAGATCCAAAGTGGCCGCCGTCCAGAAGGGTACAAATAGGGCACCATGTCTTTTCTCAGCCGATTTAGGTCAAACAAAAGGTGTGTGTAGGGAGCCAATCTAAATACCGCCCCCCCCTTCACCACACCACGATCCAAAATGGACACCAGAGACGTTCAAATAGGGCACCCATGGCATTTCTCGACCCCTTGGTCGATATAGGTAAAACAAAGGATGCCCCAAGATAATCTAAATATTCACCCCTTTCACACCACCCCGGAGCATAAGGGTTCAAATAGGACATCCATGCCATTTCGCGTCCCGTTGACCGATTTAGGTTAAACAAAGGCGCATATAATCGGGTGATCATTCCAAATACCTCACACACCTCAACCTGATCCAGAATTGTCGCTGTCCAGAGGGGTTCAAAATAGGACACCCATGCTATCTCTCAGCCCCTTGGCCGATTTAGGTCAAACAAAGGGTGTTATATATTGTTCCTGGTGTCAAATACATCCACTATACATTTCGGATTCACCCACCAGCCAATAGTGAAACAGACATATCTTCTTCCTTGTCAGTAATCATTCTAAGATGGGCGTGAAAGCTACCTGGCAATAATTGGAAGCAGGTCATGGAAAGGGGCCGTGTGATGGAGTTGGAGGGACATCCAAGAGGTTGGTTGACGTTGCATTGAAGACCGGTAAATGTGTGATACAGAACACCGCCGCATTTTGTGATTGGGCAATCACACCAAGGTTAATGTCGCATTTATTCACCTCAACGAAATCGCCCTGTAATTGGTTTTCCCGATGTCCTACCCGTTCCTAGAACACTCAAGGTACACGCGGTTATTCCTACCAAACACGCAAACGGCACCGCTACCAGAGAAACGTCATGTTTCTGCGCCAATTGTTTAAAGTTTCTAGCTTCAAATGGTGAATCCGAACTGAAATGCAATTGGAAGTTTACAACGATGTCTGCACCACATGTTCGCGAGTCTATAATGGTCCACGGTCATCAAAGGCAAGCGAGCTTCAAAAAAGAGTGCGGAAAATAACTGTCAAGATGCGTATCCTTGTGGGAAGTGAGGATGGGTTTATGATGATCCACTCGACCCCAGTAAACGCGACGAATGGGTGTTGTGCTCAGATTGTGGCAAGTGGTTTCATGAATGTTGCGGAGAGGATTACGGTGTCTTTGACAACGGTGATAATTTCACGTGTTTGTCATGTTTAGACATATAGACTCAATGTGATGACACTAGTAACGATGACATTTATTATATTGATTTATATAGGCAGGAATTAATTGAAGGCTACTAGCTATTTAAAATTAATTTCGAATTGTCGGTTGTGAAATTCCAACCTAAGACTTGGGAGTCTGAAGCCCAGTCGGGAGGGGACTTGTTGAGCTGGAGGAGGGGTGATCAGTAGTGTACAGTTGGTAATTTCAAGGTGGATTTTCACCAATATACATACGTGAAGTCTCTCTAGCCACATATCCTGTTTAGATCTACTTCTTTTAAAGTGATTATGAAAAGTTCTGACTGTTGTGATCTCCAGAGTCCCAGTCTTATCATTCTTTGCAGTCTGGTGAGCGACCACACAGTCATTGACTGTCTTGTTTTGGAAACTTGTCCAAAACCGGTTTGAGTATAGCAAAATATTCCTCATTCATAAACTTGCATACATGTCGTATATAACTATATATAGGTTTTTTCTCCGTTACCATCATGTCCATGCTAATATTACATCGGGCGTTTGAATTGTCAGGTATTCCTTGTTCGACATATATTAACACATTCTTATATTTATGTAATTAAATAAAATTGAATGGCATGATTATGCAGGTCTTATTTTTAGATGCACATAATTGTGTGCACCAGCATAGATCAATGATATGGGTTTACTGGAAACACATACACATTCAAAGTACACGGGACTATATGCATGTAGTTTCAAATAATAGTTAATATGTTTCCAGCGAAGTTAGAAATTCAACCGAACACGTTTGTGTCACATATTATTCAAAATTTAGTGTGTATCAACGATTCGCAATATTTAGGAACATAAAGACCCAAAATGTGTTTTCTCCGTTACCACGCCCACTGTAATATATGTGTGTCGCATATCACAAACGCCACATCAATATTTTCCACATGTTTTGTTTTCGAAAACGTATATATCCCCACATAAGAAATTGGCCAATTTTGTCTGTTTATAAACCATATAGAGTCAGTCCTTCCCAGGAGACGGGAGTGATTGCTCTCGCGCCCGTAAGCACTCGTGATTTTCAATTCGCAGGTGCTAAAATTCGCACTCGTCCCTCTTCGCAAAATACTAATGCAGACTGTAATTATTGGTTCAATATTGAACTATTTTAAGGTTTATTTAGATCCTTTACCATTTCAGTTCAACTATGGCATACTAAAGTGTAACTAGACTTAGGTCTATTCCACAATGACCCAACAATTATAGTATGGGTGCCATATTATGATATTACACCCGTCTTTTGCATTACGGGAGCAAATAAATGCTCTCGCTGTGTTTTCCTCGTGGGAAGGACTGTAGAGTGATAGAGAGTGTTCGATTCGGAATGAATTTTTAATTGCACGGTAATCCTAAGATATACGGGTAGGCATTGACCCTAAATATATGGCTAGTGACAGCTAGAATCATGAGTATTTTATAAAATTGCATGCATGTGACTATAGCCACCATTGTGTATTGATTCTGACAATATAAAACTGTTGCCACATGTTTAAATGGACTGCACGTAACCATATGCTACCTTTTCGGGTTGGTAACGGAGAAAACATGCATAAAAATGCCTACCGTTTTCATGGCATCTGAAAAATAGGAACATGATCCTCCGGTGCTCATTTTAACGTGACACATTCCACACATACTATATTTTCATATTATGATGATGATAACCGGCATATCGAAAATTTATTTTTTCGATTTGATTGCAAACTACATGTCGATTTAAGGAATTTTAGGCCATATAGCCCCTGCATGCGTCGGGGAAATCCTAATCCACCACTGCTATAAATAAGAGAGGACTGGTAATTATTTAAATAGAAAGTCTACCACATGGGTTATCACACGAACAATTATTTTAAGTGGCCTGGCGACTCGGTCCAAGATAAACGCTTATCTACATTCCGACTTAATTATAACTAGAAATCAGTGCGTTCAACACGTAGGCAATGATTGGGTTGTCAGTGGACACATATTACATCGTCTGTATGATCCATGTAAAACGCCAAATACACGATAATTACAGAGATTACATGCATGTGTGTATCCACCCTTAGGGTTTATCATCAAATCCTTCTATACAGATAACAATTCATCCGATAATTCCATGAACAGAAACAAGCGGGCGCAAATTACGTTTACGTACATGATCATATTAATTTATAGCCAAATGTGATATGTATGTTTCGTCATGAGCTATTAATAAAACTTCAAACTTCAATAATTATGTGTTGTTGTTATTTATTTATTTGTTACCTAGATTAGGCTTTCAAAGTAGGTCCGCCCTTTTAAAGTCAGTTTGGAAAGAATTAGAAAGGTTGTGTACAAATACGAAGCTCTTTATTCTACAATTATTGGGGGTTCCTTTATTAATTGTTCCGGGTTGTGTGGCCGTTTATTTGATTAGTTCCGGTTTGTTCTCCTTCTGTAAATAAGTTCGTGTTCTGGGATAATGTCATTTAGTGAAAACAATAGTGAATGTCGCCATCTTGAATATTTCCACGTAACTAGTGTTGTTTTGTTGTATATTTTGCCAAGTTAAAGGATTCAAAGAATCGAAGAGGGAGAGAACCATTTCCAGAATGTTTTCTTCCAGTTCTAATCAAATGAAGCGGTCATTTGATTACTCTGACCGTTAGTCATGTTAAAATCCTAATTATTCACTGATAATCTGGCAATATAATAAGTTCGTGTTCTTGGATAATGTCATTTACAAAAAACAACAGTGAATCACTGAATGTCGCCATCTTGAATATTTCCACGTAGTGTTGTCGTTTTGTTGTTTATTTTGCCAAGTTAAAGGATTCAAAGAATCGAAGAGGGAGAGAACCATTTCCAGAATGTTGTCTTCCAGTTCTAATAAAATGAAGCAGTCATTTGAATATTTTGATTACTCTGACCGTTACGGCGTTAGGCGTTACTCATGTTAAATTGGGTCCGTGACTACCCGCCCCTGAGACGACCCGCCCCGTTTCACTGTGAGACAATCCGCCCCGAATCAACGAATGCATGGTTGATTAATAGTGATGAGCCGATGATCGGAAACGATAATCGGAATCGGCCGATTGTGGTCCATCGGATGACAATCGGTACTCGGGTTTCAACATCGGCATTTCCGATTGTCTAAAATAATAAATAGGTGCTTGTTTTTTTCAATAAACTGTGTTAAATATAATGATGTTTTGCTGAATAAATGACCAGTAAACATGGGGAAAGTGTAACCAAACACAAATTTGATGATATACAGCCAGATCCTGACTAACACCAGTATTCAAACTGATTCAAACTGATAATCAGGTCAGCCAGTGACCTCAATGACCTCTTATCAAAAGCCGACATCAAAAATCTGCAGACAGTATTGCGTCATGCCCTGTTTCCTTGGTATTGTCTCTACAGTTGAGTTCAAGATAATGTGGTATAACATCAAAATCTCTTCCTCAGATGGAGGTCTCATCTAGGATTCTTGTATTTTATTAATTGAATAGGGATACTTACACTGGTAACAATTATTAATATTTTAATTGTTTTTAGCTCACCTGAGACAAAGTCTCCGGTGGAGCTATAGTCATCACTCCTCGTCCGTCCGTCAAACTTTAAAAAAAACATCTTCTCCTCTGAAACCATCATACCGTATTGGTTCATATTTGGTGTGGATGTTCCCTAGGTGACTCTCATTCAGATTTGTTCAAATGAGGTCACTGGTTCAAATAGTTGCGAAGCCAGGGCCATAACTCTATTCCTCCATTGTAATTCTTACAACGACTTCTTGTTCAGAACCATTGGGCCGATTTAGCTAATATTTGGTATGGAGGGTCCTTGGGTCATTGGTGTTCAGATTTGTTCAAATGAGGTCACCCGGTCAATTAGTTGAGAAACCAGGGCCATAACTCATAGTAATTCTTACAATGACTTCTTCTAAAAAAATATTTGGCCGATTTAGCTTATATTTGGTACAGAGATACCTTGGGTGACTGGGGTTCAGATTTGTTCAAATGGGGTCACTGGGTCAAATAGGGGCAGAGCCAGGGACATAACTTTAAAAACAAAAAATATTATTTTTGCATTTTGACACATCACAGCCTCATATTTCTTACCTAGATTTTTCTTAGCATGTTCTTCATCTGTATGGATTTTGGTATTGTTTATTTAACCCCTTCCACTCTTGTTTTGATATAGAATTCATCCAAGACAGGATTACTCAAACATTTTTCATCTTATCAACACCAAATTTGGTATATGAATTTTTGACACTTATATACAGATCAAGTTAAAATATGGGTTTGATCCGATATATTTTAACAGAGTTATGGCCCTTTATAATTCAGACCTCTTTGCTATGCACTATTAATTTTTAAGAGAACACTGAAGCCTGTATTATTGAAAAAGCCAATTTATCATAGTGTGGTCACCCGATACTCTTGCTTCAGACTGCTTGCTTCAGACCAGTTTACCATCTGTCATTACACAACATGACATTAGCTAAACAACTATTCTACCAGAGTCTACAATGAATAGTCCATTGTTCATTTCTCCAAGCCTGGACATAGTGTGTCTGACATTTGCAGAATGAAGTCCCCAGATGGTGAATTTAGTGTTGCTATCACATACAGCAGGCTAGCATCACCAAATACACCCTCAATTACCTTATTCTGCTTAGGCCTCATCTTCTGGGACAATTTTTTTTAAACATGTTTTAAAATTTGAAAAAAAGTGACACCATTATATATAACATCTGCAGAGTTATGAAACTTTACTCTTTAATGAAATTATGGAAACATTCCACCCTCCCCCACCCACCCCCTCCCACATGGCCCAGGCCCAACCCTGCCATCAACCAACATCCCTTTCAAGCCATATCACCTCTCAATTTAATACCTCTTCTCACCACAGAGGCATATATATCTGTAAAGGTACAGGTCATTAATTATATAAACTGGCCAGATGACATGTATTATTCTAATCTAAACATATCTGTAGCAATTTAACAACAAACTGGTGCTTCCATTCAATGTTAGGTGATGACTGACATTCAATGATACTGTGAATGGCTTTGATTTCTTCAAGAAGTTCAAGTCTGGAAATAGTGTGTCTGACATTTACATAGTGAGGTCCCCAGATGGTGAATTTAGTGTTGCTACCCCATACAGCATGCTAGCATCACCAAATACACACGCCAGGGACCTAATTCTGCTTAGTCCTCATCTTCTGGGAAGTATCCTAAGTATCAAATTGACAGTTTTATTTAGTCACTTTTTCCACCTGTTCAGTTTCAATGTCCCCCTAATTTGCAGAAGATAAAATGCATAATTGAGGTGCTCAATGGGTGTGTATCACCAACTTCAACTGTAGGACTTCATTGATTTAGTCACTTTTTTCCACCTGTTCAGTTTCAATGTCCCCCTAATTTGCAGAAGATAAAATGCATAATTGAGGTGCTCAATGGGTGTGTATCACCAACTTCAACTGTAGGACTTCAATCTGTTCCTTGGTTTTATTGGCCATTGAGGCCTAATCAGATTGAGGATGAATTTGGTGATGCTAGCCTGCCTTACAGAATATTGTCATTAAATCCACATTTTTGGGACCTAATTCTGCAAATGTCAGACATACTAAATTCAGGTTTGGCCATTTCATATTATTGTTTTAATCACCACTTATCCAGATGAAATCATACGACTAATATTCAAAGAAAAATGGGGGGGGGGGGGGGGGGTATATATTGGATTAAATTTGTCTTCTATCTGGCATTTGCAGAATGAGGTCCCTCTAGCATCACCAAACACACTAGCCAGGGTCCTCATTCTGCTTAGGCCTCATCTTCTGGGAAGTATATAGGCACTTAAATTGACATTTTTACTTACTTTAGCCCTTCTGTTTAGTTTCTATATCCCCTAATTTGTGAATATAAAATGCATAATTGAGGTGCCCAATGGGTGCACATCACCAACTTTAACTGGAGAACTTCAATCTAATGCTATGTCTCCCATAGCAGTTGAGGCCTACACAGAATGAGGTCCCCAGAGGGTGAATTTGGTGATGCTAGCCCGCATTGCAGGATTGTGTCATTAAATTCACCCTTTGGGGACCTCATTCTGCAAATGTCAGACAATTTGTTCAGGCTTGTCTGTTCGAATATTATGTTCTTAACCACCAGTATCCAGTTGAACTCATTATACCCTGATTTTGCAAAGAATACTTGGGGGGGGGGGGGTATATTGGATTGAATTTGTCAGTCTCTATGTCAGACTGTTCTGCCATCCATCCATCTGTCATTATGTCTCTATCCGTCCATCAATTGTTTTCTTCTCCAGATACATATTAAAGACCAAATGGGTTTATATATTTAGGTGTGGATGTCCCCCAGGTGACTCACATTCAGATTTGTTCAAATGAGTTCATCAGGTCAAATAGGTGAGAAGTCAGGGTCATAACTCTTTCCTTCCATAGTAATTCTTAAAACAATTTCTTCTCAAGAACCATCTGGACTATTTAGATTATGTTTGGTATGGATGGTCCTTCGGTGACTGGGGTTTAGATTTTTTCAGATTTGGGGTCATTTTAGGAAAATCAGTTCAGTTCAACTCTTAAAATCTAATGTCTGAAATTACCAAATGAATGGATCTCATAGATGGGGATTCACGTTTGTTCAAATAGGGGCGGAGATAAGAGATTTAATTACCAACCAGCCACCCTACCCGTGCTCCGGTGGAGCTATAGTCATCACTCCTCGTCCGTCCATCGTCTGTCCGTCCATCCGTCCGACAACAATTATTTGAACATCTTCTCCTCTGGAACCATAAGACCAAATGGGTTCATATTTGGTGTGGATGTTCCCTAGGTGATTCTCATTCAGATTTGTTCAAATGCGGTCACTGGGTCAAATAGTTGCGAAGCCAGGGCCATAACTCTTTCCCACTATAGTAATTCTTTTAAACATCTTCAGAACAATAAGACCGAATGGTTTCATATTTGGTGTGGATGTTCCCTAGGTGACTCACATTCAGATTTGTTCAAATGAGTTCACTTGAAATAGTTGCGAAGCCAGGGCCATAACTCTTTCCCTCCATAGTATTCTTAAAGTGACTTCTTCTCAAATACCATCAGGCTATATGGGTTCATATTTGGTATGAAGGATCCTTGGGTGACTGGGGTTCAGATTTGTTCAAATCAGGTCACTGGGTCAAATGTGGGCGGGGCCAGGGACATAACTCCAAATTTTTTGTTTTAGATTTAACTCTTTAGATATCTACTTCTTTTAAAGTGATTATGAAAAGTTCTGACTGTTGTGGTCTCCAGAGTCCCAGTCTTATCAGTCTTTGCAGTCTGGTGAGCGACCCCACAGTCATTGACTGTCTTGTTATGTGTAATTTTCACATTTCGTTCTTGTTTTGATGTGAACGGTCATGCACTCTTCCGAGTTGTCATCGTAGCGAATGCCAAAACTGTCTGTAATTGTAGCCAGAATTAAGACCCCCTATTGACTTACAGTTGTAGGTGGCGAATGCACATTTTTAGGGGAAATACTGGGTCAACAAGACTTTAGTAGCGACTTATCGACAGAACCTACGGTAAATTGAGCATAATATAACATGTGTATTGGTTGTCAGGACGCAGAAATTCGTTCAAATGTCCACCCATACCTACCTTTATATTTAACCAAACGTATACTTATGTATACTGGTATATTACTGATGTTGTTGCTTCCAAATCGACATAGTATATAACACATATCATTTATTTTGGTATAATTATTACAATAATCGGAATCGGCACCTGAATCGGCCGATTGTGATCTCAAATAATCGGCGCAAGGCTCTATTTGACAATCGGTTCATCACTATTGATTAAGTTGGGGCTGTTGATCTCCGTCTGCTTTATAGTTCTTTTATCAAACATGTATGGGAATCTTGCAGAGAAAGTGACAATAAGTAGTCATGTTCGCTCAAACAATCAGTTACGATGTAGAACAAAATTCCATTGCTACATGTACATGTTCAATTCCAGAATAATGCTGATGTAATTCGCATTTGATGTTACCCGCCCAGTGCTGTGAGAGATATCGATACATGAAAAAATAAGTGCCACAATCAATAAAAACACAGCGATCGATCGGCTAAAAATTATAATATTTCTTCGAAAGCTGTTGTCTAGAGTTCAATTTTACTGACCCATTAGTCGGGAAAATGAAGTTACAGTAATTGCAGTTCAATTTCAAAGTAACAACTTGGTTATTTCACATTTTCACATCAATTCAAATAAAATGCACAACTGTTCTAAGACAATTGACAATAAAGATGACAAAAGTCAATGACCTACTGAATGGAGATCATGTTGGCTGTGTAGCCACTCACGGAACCGCAAGCTCCATATCAAAAATGTTTCTGGACATCACATTTCTTCACGTGGTAAAAAGAAATTGTTTTGGTTCGCATTCCCATATTTGCAATGACATGCTTCCTCACAGGTCTGAATTTTGGGCTGAAGTTCATTTCCCTTATTGCAGATATTGATTTCTTTTGAGGAGTGAATTTTTGGTCATTCCCATTCGTTACAGGTGATCTTTAGGCCAAGAAAAATTAATGGTTTGGTTCCGGTTTCCCGACCGACCCTATTTCAGACGTGCGACCCTGAAAACTTTATGCAACCTTTAAAAAAATGCGATCGTAATACCACGAAATGGTGAAACGCGCGCGAATATCGGTACGGTTTCCGTTAAGTACATTTCTAGTTCCGGTAGTCACAGCGATTCTTTCTGTATGGTCGATGTAATGCATCTTAACGGATATGTTCCGCAATTTTAATCAGTTTCAAGGTCGTTTCCATCGCAATGAATAGGCATATTAAACAACGAAATTTTGTCAACAATGACGATTAATGAACATATTTTATACACTTAAATATTAATGATAAATTTTAATTAACTATTTTACACAAATGATCAACAGTGGGTAATGAATGTTTGAATCTTATTTACACTTTTATGATCACAAATGAACATGTCTGAATGAATACACACACACACACACATGGTAAGTACTTATAATTTCCTGTTTTATATACACAACATGTTTTAGCAGGTTTACAGAATGGGTTATTGAATGGATATAGGGCAATCATGCTATAAATATATTTATTACATATCTATCATATCAATCATGGCTATTCTGGTGTGGTAATTTCCATACCAGCACATGTCCAATCACTTTCCAGAACTATTTCATTGACGAAGATGACACTGTCTTCAAAAAGTTTTGACTAATTAAATAAACCATATTGATATTCGTATAAATTATACTTTATTATCTTTATGTCTTAAACATAGCCATGTGTGTATATTACACTTTTAAAATACAATATGTTATACACGGAGAGTCATGCATATTTCTGCTCTTTTTTTGGGTAGTAACATTGTCATTGAAAAATTTACGCAACAGATTATTAGTGTGAAATGACATTACTTGGTGATAGTCCATTTTTTCACCTAGAAGTGACAAGTAAAGTCACAAGTCTTAAGGAAGTCAACTGATTGATTGGCAGATATGTAATAAATATAGTACCACATCAGTGTCCTGATTTTAATTGATTGATTGATTTATAGGGTTTAACGTCACTTTAGCAACGAGGCCATATCATGACGATATTGCACTTGATCTGTTAGCGGAGCGATATCTTCGGTGCGGTATGACAAGAGATCTCTGTTAACAGATCTTGCGCGATAATATCGCCAAAATCCAGACACGCATGCAGTTGTGTATATACATATATATCCAACCACCATTGTAAGGATTTCACAGAGCTGTACATGTGGTGCAGGGGAAGTTTAGGAACTTACTCAGAACTCGGACACATATTCACATATACTGGTGTAGAAACTGTTTATTGAATAAATTGGCATAAAAAGTATTCATGACCTCCAGTTTGGACTTCATTTGCAATCTGGAAGACTATATTCGTCATTCGCATATGCCATAAATACTAAAGTATAATAATATATCGAAGCTATATTAGATACCGGTATTCTATAGTGTGGAAGATAGAATTTACAGGGAAAAAAATATTATACAAAAAAAAGTTTAATCCCTACCTACCTTCCCTATTTTTAATTTTAATGTAACAGGAACCAAACCATTAATTTTTCTTGGCCTTATAATACAATTTTGATTGTAAAAGATTTTGCTATCAAGAACTTTGTTTTGCAACAAAAGTTTCGAGATGACCATGTCATTGTTTAATTCATCATTTCCAGGTGGACCTGGGGGTATAGATTTAAAGAAAAGGAAGAAGAGCCGATGGGGAGGAGGCGACTCAGAAAAAACAGTGATTCCTGGAATGCCAACTGTGTTGCCGAATAATGTGACAGATGAACAGCGGCAACAGTACATACGTAAGTTTCTAATTATAGCCGAGGTGAGATTTCATTCTCAGGAGTCTTCAGATGGGTGCCAAGCCTTGAAATAGTGTGTCTGTCATTTGCAGAATGAGGTCTGCAGAGGGAGAATTTAGTGACGTGCAGGGCAGCATCACCAAATTTACCCTCTGGAGACCTCATTCTGCTTTGGCCTCTTTTTCTCTGATAACAATTTATTTTATTCTTTGAAATATTATTTCATATAAAAATTTAATATTAAACGTGCCATATTTTCGAAGGTTTAGGCCACAAAAAAAAGTGTTTTGATTCTCGGGCTATTTTTTTTGAAAATTGATGAGGGAGCGAGGGTTTTATTTTTGTTATGGGGATAATGCCCATAGTTAGCATGGGTTATTACAGTCTGAGTAAACTCATACCTAAATATTCATTACAACATTGAATATTAGGTCTGACGGATAACATCGCTATCTCATTTCCAAGTCCTCGGGATTCCGTAATCTGATTGATTGCGTAAATTATTTTCCGTCCAATGAAACCGTATGGGTTGATAAACAAGTGTTAATGGGCGGAGACTCCCATAATGTCACCTCTAAATATCATTCTGAACTCCTCGACCTGTGACCTCTGCGGCTGAACTCCTCGACCTGTGACCTCGACGAGGTTTGCCGAATGCTCTAAATATAGTAACAGAGCGGAATTTCGAGGCTTGCAAATTCAACAGAGACAGAAAAAATGGCTTCGAAATTATATATTCGGTACGATTCCGATTAATTTGAAGGATGTGTTGGACCTGATAGATAGGCCTGCGTATGGTACCAACTTGGCCTCCCATAAATATAAATAGAACTTTACTCATGTCCGTGTATTTGATTTACTTTATTGTAACATGGTTTGCAAATCGACAAATTATTTGCCGTAAAAAAAAAAGTCATCTGAAAGTCAAACACCGAGGAAATGACTTAATTTATGCTTTTAAATAGTTCTAAAGCATCATTTTTGATGACGACCTTATTTTTTGCTCTCGGATGCAGCTTTCCCGTTGATGCAGCGAGTTCATCTCCCGAAAAAAGAATAGTCGCACACACGACAAATATTATCTTCTGTAAGTTTTAATGTCGCGACACAGGCCTTCTGTGGGTTGATGAGTCGGCGAAGCACAACAAATAACACGTGGGGACACCTGTCAATCATCGATGTATTTTTAAAAATCTGTGACGTCATTTTGGGGAAGCTCTTCGCTGAATAGAAATGGTTTTGGCTACATTAGCTCCAGACTCTATATTTCAAATACAGAGTCGACGTTCACCCAGACTGGGGTTATTATACCTTCCCAGGTTAAGAAAATCTAAGGAGAACATTGTTTTGATATAAACTAATGTATTCCACTATAAAGGATGACCAATTAATTATTATCACATTATACTACCCGTACATCAAATCTTAAATAAAGAATGACATAAATATATGAAATTGTACTATCCCTACATCATATAGGGATATACCAGAATGATATATATATACACTAGTACATGTACAATGTATATTTCAATTTCTGAACCATTGTTGATATATTTTATATATGTATGTACCTTTTTATAGTATATATCTATTTATATCAGACCTGTTTACTTTCATAATTGGAAATAGGGAGATTTGTCCTCAGAAATAGGAAAATTTAGTTAAAAATAGGGAGATTTTTTTCAATGTCAGTAACATGGAAAACACTTCATATTTTTTATTTAACTGTCATAGACTGTTTGTTGCATTTGGTTTGCATCTGCCACACCTCAGTTACCTATTTCTTGATTTTCTGCATTCAAAGGCACACCCTTTCAGTAGTTTCACAGTTTAGTACAGCTATGATCTATGCACAATTAACGGCCTTGACACCGACTACCGAGTGTCTCTAATTTCTAAAATCACTGAATCATTGGGAATAAAATTACGATGTTTCGGTTGGATCACGCTTTATTTCCATCAAGCCAAAATACACGATTAAAAATATATTTACACACTATAAAATGGTGCTCTCGGATAATTTTGTCGCCAAATATATTCAGTAACATCGGTGAATTTAAAGAGAATACGCATGGACAGAATTGATTGAGGTCTGTTCGATTTGCGGTCTCATGGTTACTGCGTATATAAAACACGGAATACCACAAAGACGGAAACAGAACTAAAACAAACAAAGTTTAAATCAGGATTATAAATTTTATATCTATCTATATACTTTAATATTTATCCATCTATACTATAGTAACTATACATGCTAGCCATAAAAACTTCAAATACTATTATATTAAACCAGCATACACATCGCCAATATGCACCATATTTCTTTCCGGTTTGCATTCCCGAAATTGGAAATCTCATAATTGTTTTCCGCACGGTAGCACATTTGACTTAATAAACTTGGGTGTTGGGCAGCTTGTGGTGACAATATACCTGGTAGTTATCGTTGCCTAGTGTCTGTTTTTGAATACCAACACATACACCATTGTATGTCTATCATATTCGATGTTTGAAACATAACTTAACTAATTTCTCTTTTCTAGTTTCCTATTTTCGTGTTATCAAATTGAAAATCGTAATAAAATAGTTCCCGCGTTGAACCATTTTATTACGCCTTTTTTCCAGACGCGGCTATGCCCGAGAATCAAAACCCTTTTTTTTTTGGTCTTGGAGGCCAAGTTTTAATGTTGGAGATTGGTAAATAAATGTCCCTATTTTAAAGGAAAATAATTTTACCCCTGGTTTCCCAGTGACTCCTGGGATGAAGTGAGTTTGAATTGGACAGTCAATTTTCAAAATAAATTTTGAAAATAGAAATTAGTAGTCATTTTAATTGAAATTTGGCAATTGACAGCAAAGGTTGTAAATTTTTTAATTGATATAATTTCATTTTTCACTAGTAAGTGTGGTTATGCAGACTGTGATAGCCAAGTTGTATAACTGTGCGCCTGCAATTACACTTCATCTTCGTTCATGAAGACACACTGCCGGTGTGAATTATTGGTATCACAAATGCACGAAACAGAGAACAAACATTGTTTGAATGGAAGATAAATTATAAATAATTCAATACCTGTATATGACCATGATATTGTATTTGTGATAACCATTGTATTTTAGAATGTTGCACCAGTTCAATACCCGTTGGTCAGTGGATTAGTTAAAAATGTGTACATGGAAACTGGGAAGGCTCTCCCAGAAGATCTCTTACAATCTATAGGGATTGATATTTGTATACCATATATGATGAAATAGATTCACTGTGATACTCACAGACCTCATAATTGCGTATGCAATCAGGAATGCCGAATCCATTTGCTGAAGCAAACTGGGACACGGCAAAGGGTTTCCGTAGTAGATTGCCAAAGCCAAACAATCTGAATTAATAGTGCTGTACTCTTTTCTTTTTGAAAGGCTTTATTTTTATTGTTCTACTTTAACACTGATTTTAATATATATTGTATGTATTGATCATGAAATAATCCCTAGATAATTAACTAAAATTATAATTCCTATGTTGCAGGTTTTGAACAATTTTATGTTTGAATATTATATGTTGACTAATTAATTATTTTATTTCTCATAATGGTTGCTTTTGCTTCAGGTTTATAATGAAATTATATATTTAATATCATGTTCAATATTTGAAAAATTATGACTGATCATAAGTCCCCGTTTCTAGCATATAGCTTATCATTATGGAAATCACAGCTAAGGCACCATGAAACTCACGAGAACACAGCATGCAATCTAAATTGGTACAGATATAATTACTTACATGTATATAAGAAAATCTGTTTTAGCATGTTCAAATTGTTCTGAATTTTCCATTTTGTTTTCACTAAATCTTGACAAAAATGGAAAATTCTAGGTTTTGTTTGATGCATATTATTTCAACTAAACTGACATATCTTCTCCATTTGATATCTTAAAGGGATACTGTACTCAAATGTTGTTGTTGGTATCTGTAGTCTCTGCCTCGTAGAATAATGTAACCAGATTTCCATTATTTGAAAGTCTGTTCAGTACAAAGTAATGTTACAGATTAGCCGGAATGCGAAAATAGAACTGTTGTCGTTGAGTCATTTTTTTTACAGTAAGCAAATGTATCAAATAAATTTTATATTACATCAATGGATAGTATATGCATACTATTCCCATATTCTCATTTAAGTTATTGTATAGTCACTAGTCAGTGAGTGGCTTGAGTCTACCCCCCATATCAACATAATTTTTACATGCTCCTGTGTGCCACGCGTTGCCCAATCCATTTTCCGTTGATTAATTTGATTATCAAATAAATTTATATCAAATTATTAACTTTGATTTTAAGATAACCTGTTAACATGAACGTTTACAGAATACATCTTCGACTAAAATTACTTATTTTCTATATATGATCAATATTAGGTCGTTGTTATTACCGGCAATTTATTGAAATTGGCGTACAGTACCCCTTTAACAGTCCTAACTAATTTCTCTCTAATTTATAGCGGCTAAGTCAACTGGCGTGGGTCAGTCTTATGAAGTCCAGTCAGCACAGGACAGATGTTGTAAATATTATTAGGGTCGCTGGGAATACCACAAGAAGCAAGGATCAGCCCTAAACCGCTAACCCGTATTCAACTCTTGTCTTGTGCGTGCATTGTGGAGTAGCCATATGTACAATTAATAAGTTAACCAAATAGAAACTAATATAATATTTAAAAGTGGCATCCCTGTGAAATAATTTATATAAAGTGGTCCAAGTTAAAGTGGTGTGAAACACTCCAATAGGCTGATCAAAGAGATATTGAGAATAATATTGCTCAAAGTAGTTATTTGTTACATATATTTATCCAAATCGACGATACTTACTGTCATTCTTATATATTAATTAAATGCAATGACTCGCGATGGCGAAATCATTTCTGTTAGATTATCGCCGATAGTTACGTCCCGAATCGACATGTAAATATTTACAATTGAGCTTAGTTCTGACGATGTTTTCTATGGAGTGATGTGGTCCATTTCTTTGAAATTTTCGGGGATGTTAGTAGAATGCTACATTTTCCAGGTTGGCATAGCGCCTGAGCACTAACTTATCAATTTAACGCACCTGAATAAGTCCATAATATGTCTTTAACAGTTTACCAACATTCTGTGAACTTCTGCGATATTAAACATAATACAAAGTGAAAAGAGCCACACATTGCTCTTTTAAGCACACAAAATTTCTAACAAAGTTTCTGTAATTTCGTACCTTAAGTTTGGAAAGTCCCACTAGAACCAAAGAACTATTTCGCGCAATGGTATGCTTTGGTTCTATGATTATTTTATGAACACAAATGTCTAAATGCACATGGACAACAACACGCATGGCAAACTTCAGTCATGTCAAACACAAGAGTTCTAATTAGCAGCCATTTTGCTGGATAGCATGCGACAATTGTCAACAAGACCTACGGCTCTAAATCTCCGTTCCGTCATTAAGTTTTTAGTGAGGGAATCTTATCAAAACACATAAGACGTTTGACATTGGTGGAATCTTGTTCGCCATTTCTGCTGAAAAACCTGTGCTAAATATAGAAAACCACAACCTGGTACCCAGCTCCAGAGTCGGAAAGTGGAAAATTATGTATTTTAACCCTTTCTATACTGAATACTCATTGATGAGTAGTTATCCCGTAGGAAATATTCAGATAATAAGTTCAACAAATGACAATTTGTTGAACTTATTATCTGAACATTTCCATTCAATAAATTAGACTCCTTCTGCACTTTTAATATCTGTCGTCGGCATATCTTTCCTGAAAAACCCTCCAGATGAACAACACTTTCAGACATTTCAAATGTATACTTTTATAACTGGGTCTGAACATCCGTTCAGTATAGAATGGGTTGATGCAATAACTACCATTAGTACACTACAGTAAGGTGAGTATTATATTTGTTAAACTCCACTATTGTGTTATGTAATATATTTTATCAAATTCACCCTTGTGTTACAGTTCATCTACAAATTGAGGAAATAAGTCGCAAGCTGCGTACAGGAGACCTTGGAATACCTCCAAATCCCGAAGACAGGTTTGACGTGTGATGTTATAACAGTAAAACCATATAATAATCACCTCTTCTTCATTAGCTGTCAGCGGTAACTTAATTCTTATCTTTTTATTGTGCACGGGTTAGGGCTTAGCTTTGTTGCTGAGGTAAGTTGATGGTATATATGTTGCAGCAGTGATGAGCAGCTGTATTAATTAGCAGGAATGCTGCCTGGGTTCAAAAATGGCGTAGGCAGACAGTTTTCCCCTGCTAAAGTCCCAGTCGCCTCGGGGTCTAAAGTTGTTGGGCGTTTGATTGCCTCAAGGAGTAAGTCTTTTAGAACTCACCTGATAGCTGTGGAGTTGTTAAATATTGTGAGGCAGGGAGCTGTTAATGTGATATGGTACTAGGATATACTTCAGAAGAAATAAGTCCCAATGTTTGACTCACGAAAATTAAGTAGCCTAATGATTCATTAGTTTGAATCAGCAGCTGAAACTAAGAGAAAATGGAATCAATTTTGCATTTGTGACTTCCAGAAATTAAAAATAAGCACCATAGGGGTGTGAATATTTGGACAATAATAATAAACGTAGGGGTCAGTCCTGTTAAGTTTTGAAAATGGCCATCTGGGAAATTTTTCGGGAGGTAAGCCCAAATATGCTCATAATTGGAATGTTAAAAAAAAAATTATTTTATTTATTATATAATGAAGATTTTGTAATTTTATGAGTTTCTTTCTGTCTATTTTTATAGATATATATACCTAAATATAACAGTAATGAAAACAGTTTTATACAGCTAATATGAGATACATGCATGTCAGGGACCAGCCTAGGCATGATTTTCACGGCGAAGTGACTTCTCCCTGTCACAAAAATAGGGCGAAGTCGGCGTTTTCCAGGGCGAAATGCGTTGGCAAAATTGAAATCGGCCCGCACTGTAGTCGCCTATATAAAGAAAATAGGAGATATGTAATATTTAAATTAAAATGATGAAACAATGGTTCAAATGTGAAAACTTTATGTTCCAATCATCACACTAATAACTATGAATAATGTCCAAACATAATTGTGAGAGAATGGTAGCATTTTATAAGAATATATTTTGGAAGAACGGCATTTTTACAACCGCTTATGAATACAAAAAGAAATAAAAATTGCAAAATGCTTATGAATACGAAAAATATGCTAAAAACGAAACGAAATCTTGAACATTCTCACTCATTAAAGGTCCCTAACATGGGTACAGATATTACTATGTTGCAAAAATGAATTTGTTTTCAAAGCTATTCTGGCCTTTACATAATTTAACAAATGGGTGATGATCTGATGTAAGGTGTAGAGTTGTAATCTTCAGGTGTGATAATCTCAAAATCACAAGTCACTGGACACCTGACGATGTATTCACAGCTGTCTGCAATCAACACTCAGGTGTGAATATGCTCCCAAATCGGATTAATACCGATGTTAATAGTAACTATGGTGTTATCTATGACAGTGTCAATGGATAACTGGGTTAAATCAATGTTGGCAGTAAATTAGGGTGAATATTTTGCCGATTTTCGTTGGTCAACCTCGGAAATTTCAGGGCGACTTAAACTTCGCCCGGCTGCAAAATTAGGGCGAAGTGAGCAAGAATAGGGAGACTTCTTCGCCCACGTCGCCCCCTCGGCTGGTCCCTGATGCATGTTATATAAAATAATACAATGCTTTTAACAGCTGAGAAATAGTGGCCATATTTGAGCTCGCAGGCTGTAGTCGGCTGTGGCTTATAAGACATGTGCAGTAGAAAGCTACAGCGGCCAGGGAAATAAACACATTCTGTTAAAAATATAGAGTTATCTCCCTTCTATTGTTTACATTGTCATGTCAGACATTTTCACTTCAGTAAACTGCGGTATCTGTGTTTATACAGCATTTTCACACATCATGACACAATTATGGCTTTGGGAGAGTGTGAAAATCAGTTAAGGTTGTCACCCTGCCGTCAAAGTGCATCTGCACCTGGCCATTTATCAACGAAAATCGGATGTACTTTTTGGGGCCACATGCGGGAGAAATGGGTGGTTATCCGTATTTTGGAGGGTTTCGCAATGGCTATCTGGGAGTCTCACAATGTGCGAAACTTAACCACTCTGGTAGGGGTACATTTATTTGGATCCCGAGTGTACATATATATATACTAGAAGGTGACCCGACTTCGTCCGGGCTTTGACCTTGAATTGACCATTTTGAAGGTCAAGGTCAGGTGGGGTCAAACACCAACACCCCAAAAATGGTGGAAATCGGCCCAGCGGATACCGGGAAATCGGCCCAGCGGATACCGAGATACCCTATGCATCAAATTTCGTCAGTAAAAATCCGCCAGTTTAACCCGATTTGATTTCCACTCAAGTATATAAACGCGCCTCATATACACACGCTCATTAATTATCAAGTTTCAACGTAAAGATAAATTACCATCGGTGCCCGAGATATCGCCAAGACGTCTGAAACAGTCAAATGCATCGGCCGGTTAAGCGTTAACGTGATCTAACGTTATGACCTCTAACGACGTCATAGAAGTTACGCATTGTTTTTATCCTGATGGAAGATAGTACCAATTCTTCTTGATAATTGAGGCAGATAACTAAAACGGATACATACGCATTATATATCGTTGGAAAGAGGAAACACGAAAGATTCTCACAGTGTCATTATTATGACTGGCATTTTATTATTCGCGCTGTTTCGAATCGATTTGTAAGCACCGAACTCAAATGAAAGTCCCGTAACACAGTGTAAAAACAGATTTGACCTCGGCACGTGAAAAGTTGACCTCGGATCTGAAAATTAATATGCCTATGCCACTTCCCGACCGATAGTAACCTCACATACGAAGTTTCATCGAAATCGGGTCGGCCGTTTTCGAGTTCATCGCGAACACACACACACACACAGACCACACACACACAGACAGATCTTCCAAAATATATAATAGATATAGATAAACTTGAATTTTGTATGAAAACTAATTAGCATCTTGGACTTCGTTTTAATCGAGTTTAAGTTGCTAGTTTACGTGGTAGTCTTTCATGCTGGTTTCCATAGTCCTCAGCGAACTATGGTTCATTCATTTTGTTTCCAGACTTGGCACAACAGCAATAAAATTCCTGCAGTAATTTTAGTCAATTCTGTACAAAACTGCAGATAAACATCCGCAGCTTCTGAAATTTTCCTTGGCTGAAAAATGGCCCACAAAATTAATTTTGGCGTCGGGGTTTGGCTTGGTTCAGCCTAAAGCCAACTCTTAATTAACATGGGTGGATGGAACAAATCTGAGAATTATCCCATCACAAGGTACTAGTGAAACAGAAGCTTTTATCAATGCAAATAATTTCGCTCCACATTTGTCATTTGAATTTTATTAGAGTGACTAGTTAGAAGCATCAATTCCCTTACTAATATTTGCCAAAGCTTCTGTTTGCTGTAGAAGTTGTCACATTTATTTCATTAAATTGATCACCCTTTACCTAATGGTTTATTTATCCATACAGCTCATACTTTTGGTCCATTTTTTTTCCAGAAAATTTTAAAAACCAGTTTATTATCCTGTGTTTGTCCATTAGTTTCCTAGTATATTGTATGTGTCCACATCTGTTCTCTGAGTGAAATGAACACTCCAGTCAGTTGGGTTTATGTTCATGTTTATGCCGTTGTATATATAGTAAAGTTATCTGCCTTCATCTCATATTTATTCGATGTGGGGGTGGGTAGGGGATTGGACGTGCAATGTCAGCCCATTTTCAAGGCCATTAATAACCATGGAAATATTTCTTATTTTGTAACCACACTTGGATTATGTGCTTGATTAATTAAAATAATCAACATTTCTTCTTCAGGCTTCTAATGTTTATTTTTGTTGAATCATTTTTGTCTTAATCTCATCTTTATTAAGGCGGGGGTGGAATGTCAAATTTTGAGCCTAATATGTTGACTCCCAACAATCACCATGGAAAGATTTCCATTATTTTGTCACAACATTTGGATTGTGTGCTTGATTATGTAAAATAATCAACATTTCTTCTTCAGGGTTCTATTGATTATTTTTGACACATTCGTTCAGTTTTGATATTTAATCTTGATCTTCCCACAGCCTAACCTGATTATGTTTTCAGTGTTGTTCATAATCTTTTGATAATCTTCTGAAATTTACAGCCCTAATTTTTACTTTTAGCCAAGGGTGAAAGGTCAAGAGATTACTGGTCCCTAAATCATGCACACACTGACACTAGAAATTTGGTATAAATCATACCGTTCTACATTTTTACAGTGTTTATGAAGAGCTTTATTTGTCATCAGCATTGTCACAATCCTGCATACTAAAATGTGGGATATTCAGTAGGCAAGCATATTTCTTTTCATGGGTGGTCAATGGTAGTAGAAATATTTTCAAATGAAAGAAAAAAATAGTTAATCTTCGAAGTATAAATAAATCTGTTTTTCAACAGAACCCTTATGTAAGTGTATGCAAACCCACATAATAATGTTTTCAATTGTGAGCATAGGCAATCTTACTGTTGTTCGGATAGTCGATATTTGGAAATATTTTCAAATGATAGAAAATAGTTTTCCAATGTTTAACTTTAGTCACTAAAAAGATTGAAGAAATCTTTAAAACTATGTGGAAATTTAACTCTTATTTAAGTCTATGCAAACTTACAATATGTTTTAAACTTGTTGTCATTCAAAATTTAAATTGATACTTTAAATTTGATATTAACCCTTTCTTTTACTAAATACTCATTGACGAGTATTTCCCTTAGGAAATATTCAAATATGTTCAACAAACAATTGTTTGTTGAACTTATTATCTGAACATTTTCCTCTATTGAATAGGAATCCTTCTCTACTTGTATTATTTGTTAGTCTGTCTGCCATCAGCTTATATTTAGGTTACACTGGTGTAAATGTATTCCATAGGCCTCAGTGCTAACGTTTTAGCGTATGCTGTTGGCTATATAAATATTGGGTCCAAATTTTTTTTTTAATCTGAAAAATTTACATTTGGGGAAACTTTACACACAAAAAAATCATGTCTGTCTAGCAGGGAATTCGCCTTTAAATCTTGTGTTTTCGTAACTAGTGTCAGATCCGCATAAAAAAATACTGTCATATTTTAGACCACACCAAAAAAATCAAACTTCACTACAAAGGGTTAATTCCTGTGCCAATAGGGAAGAGGTGTGATGATTTTTTTATGCAAAAAGCACACAAGGCTATTGACCAATCAGGGCCCAGTGTCTATTTTATTCTCTCCTATATATTCCTCCCGCATCCGCTAGATGTCACTCGGAACCTTATTTACACCAGTGTAACCTTTACTGGAAATCCCTCCAGATGAATAATAGACCATTCTAATCTACACTATTATATCCCCAATGAAAAAATCCATTTAGTAAAGAAAGGGTTAATATCATTTTCTCTCTGTGGAGCAGCCTGGCATCCATTAGTATCTGCACATGAAATCAGCGCCATCTGGTGTCGGACAAGTGACGACAGAGTAACAGGTAGTAATGAGTAGAAATGTTAACTGTCCGTATGTTCTGATGACATTCATCTTAACACAGGAGATTGTTTCAGGTCGCCGTCTCCAGAACCGATCTATAACAATGAAGGCAAAAGGCTGAACACGAGAGAATACAGAACGAGGAAGAAGTTAGAAGATGACCGACATAAGATGGTCCAAGAAGCCCTATCGCTCAATCAAGAATATAAGCCTCCACTAGATTACAAGTAAGATATAGTAGGAATGGCAGGCTGCGCTTCTGTGTGTGTCTGATTCATATATATATAAGCAATATTGAGGCCAGCATGGGGCTGATTCCATTCATGGAACTAATGTAATATCATTCGTATTCACATGGCCCATGTTGCGGGTTTCACAATGAAAGTGTCAAACAAAAGAATAGAAGTGAGACCTAATTGGACATGACGTGTGGCTCATTTACTTCCATCATTTACGATCACTGAGAGTGGTGAAAATACCGGAAATAGATCTAACCTGTCGAGGCTGTTCGAGTAAACATTGTGGTCCTTAAAATCAACTTCTCGTTGAAAAGAATTTATTATGGCCCTGCATGGTCGGCACATTCACACAATAATATAAACAAAATGCGAAGACCGAAGTATGATGTAATTCAGTGACAATCAACTTCATGTTTTGACCGCAAGAGTCGCAGAAACACCTTCAGAGAATCTTGTATGTTACAACAGTAATCTAGCAAGCGCTGAATTTTATTGTGGGAAATAGTGATTTGAAGCACCACAAGTGTAATGTTCTTTGAGTAAGAAAGATACAATACTCATATTAATCTTTCAATGATCTGTGTGAACAGTTAAAATGCAATTTAAATTTTCCGGTCAGGTCATAATGGTTTTTGAACTTAAAAAATATAATGCATTTCTTCTGAAAAGTTGGATAAGAATATATTTATATAGTAATTTGATTGTGACCTCATGAAAAACACATGTTTTTGTGATCACTCGAATCAATTTTAAATCAATGCGAATGTCAAAGATAAACATATTTTACCCAATTGATATGTATTATGTGTAGAGCCTTGTGTTTCATTTCATGTGCATGTAACATTTTATGTTGAGTTTTGACTCAAAATTTTATATTATGTTTCTTTTGTAGGCCTCCAATGCAGAGAGTAAACGACAAAGTGATGATTCCTCAAGATATGCATCCAGAAATTAACTTTGTTGGACTTCTGATTGGTCCAAGAGGAAACACTCTGAAAAACCTTGAGAAAGATGTAAGTCATTCAGTGGATTTTAAGAAAGTTATCTGCTAATCTCAGCCTTTAACCATTTCATGACGGGAGCTGAACTGGTGCAGCATTAAAGATCATGTGCCAGTGCATTCTCTTATATATGTGAGTCTCCCATAGAGAGCCTTGCATATATAAGAGAAAGCACTGGCTTAAAAGGTCATCAAGGTAAATATTGTTAGGCCAATGTATTCTCTGGTATATGCAAGGCTCCCTATGAGAGCTTATATAAGAGAATACTTTGACACAGGGTTTTCGCAAAAAGAATAATTATCTGTCTTTAGAGTTTCAACCATTTGTTAGATTGCCAAGGCAGCAAATAGTCTGTCTGTCATTTGCAGATTGAGCACCGTGGGCTAGCATCACCAAATTCACCCTCTTGGGACCTAATTCTGCTTAGGCCTCAAATGCTATGATCAGATTGAAGTTCCCCAGTTGAAGATGGTGATGTTCACCCATTAGTTACCTCGATTGTACAATTTATCTACTGCAGATTAGGTGATATAGAAAAGAGAAGGGGAAAAGTAACTAAAAACAATGTTAATTTGAGACTATAGATACCTCCCAGAAGATGAGGCCAAGTAGAATGAGGTCCCCAGAGGGTGAATTTGGTGACACTAGCCTGCTGTGTGGGATAGCCTCACTAAATTCACCTCATTCTGCAAATGACAAACCCACTATTTGCAGATAGCTATTTTTTTGGGGGTTCATTCAGATTCATTGATGATAATGTGTTTGTGTATATTTATACAGGAACATCTACTAAATTTGACAAACATATATTTTCAGACTGGTGCCAAAATTATCATTCGAGGTAAAGGATCAGTAAAGGAAGGAAAGATAGGCAGAAAAGATGGACAGCCATTACCCGGGGAAGATGAACCACTACATGCTTACGTCACTGGAAGTAACCCGGAGAACGTGCAAAAAGCTGTCGAAAAGGTATACATACATCATACATAAATTACTGGAAGTTAATCAGATAATGTTCAAAAAGGTATGCATACATCATACATAAATTACTGGAACTTTAATCAGATAATGTTCAAAAAGGTAAACATACGTCATACATAAATTACTGGAAGTTAATCAGATAATGTTCAAAAAGGTAAACATACGTCATACATAAATTACTGGAACTTATTCAGATAATGTTCAAAAAGGTATACATACATCATACATAAATTACTGGAAGTTAATCAGATAATGTTCAAAAAGGTAAACATACGTCATACATAAATTACTGGAAGTTAATCAGATAATGTTCAAAAAGGTAAACATACGTCATACATAAATTACTGGAACTTATTCAGATAATGTTCAAAAAGGTATACATACATCATACATAAATTACTGGAAGTTAATCAGATAATGTTCAAAAAGGTATACATACGTCATACTTAAATTACTAGATCAGATTTTCAGGGTGAAGTGACTTCGCCCTGCCACAAAAATAAGTTGAAGCGGTCTTTCTTTAGGGAAAAGCGGGTGCTACAAAATTGAAATTGTTCGGTACTTGTGGTCGATATAGAACAAAAATAGGAGAGATGTAATATGTCAGTTAAACTTATGAAACAATGGTTGAAATATGGAGTCTTGATGTTCACCTCATGGCTCTAATAAGTATGAATAATCACCAAACATAATTGTGAGAGAATAGCAGGATTTTATATCATAATTTTGGGAGAATGGCAGGGTTTTATTTCATATTTTTTGTATCAGTGGTTGTTTAAAATTGAATTATTTGGGGTATTTTGCCGATTTTTGTCTGTCAACTTTGGAATTTTTAGACCGACTTCGCCCGACCACAAAAATAAGGCAAAGTGGACGGCGCTAGGGAGATGTCTTCGCCCCACTTCGCCCTCTCAGCTTCCACATCATGGTTACTTAACTACGTAACCATGGGAATGTTAAAAAACTTAGAAAAAGGTATTCACAAGTTAAGTTACTGGAAGCGATTCCGAGAACATAACAAAAAAACTGTCAAAATGTATTTACATGTCATACGTTTCTACTACTTGAAGTAGCTCGCAGAGAATGTCAAAGTAATAATAATGTTAACCCTTCCAAGACTGGAGCTTCCTAACATTGTGCGAAAACCCTTTGCCAATGAATTCTCTTATATGTGCGAGTATCCCATAAGGAGCCTTGCATATATAAGAGAATGTGTTGGCCCAATATTTACCTTCACCTTGTAAGCACATGCATTCTGTTACATATGCGAGGCTCCCGATGGGAGAGACTCACATATATAAGAGAATGCACTGGCACAGGATCTTTAATGCTGCATCAGTGTAGCTCTTATTATGAAAGAGATTAAAGGTATCCACGCATCATATACATATTTGTTTCAGATTAAGGAGATTATACAGCAGGGTATTGAAGTTCCAGAAGGTCAGAATGATCTCCGACGACAACAGCTCCGAGAATTAGCGTTACTTAACGGCACACTGAGGGAAAATGACGGATTAATGTGAGTTATAGTGTATTTCCTAAAATGTGTTCCCTTGGTTTGACCTTCCATACGGGTGTGAAATTAGGATTGCCACTACAGTTTGGGTGATTGAGGCCTTTAGCTCTGGGGAGGGGTTGTGATATCATCTAACTTCCATTATCTAATAAATCAGGGCATAATTAAGCCCAATTTATGTGCAACTAGCATGCTAATATATGTAGACAAAGTCTAGAACTCATGTGTCCATTTATATAGGTAGCAGCATTCATGCAGTCATAGTTCAAATTGGCCATTGACCAATTTTTTTCTAAAATGGCCAAAATAATATTCATATGGCCAAACTTTTGAACGATATATTTAATGAAGATTAATAATCAAAAAGTGCTTAACCCTTCCATTACTGACATTTTGCGAAAACACTGTGCCAATGCATTCTCTTATATATGCGAGTCTCCCATAGGGAACATCGAATATATAAGAGAATACATTGACCTAACAATATTTACCTTGACCTTGTAAGCCAGTGGATTTTCTTATATATGTGAGGTGCCCTATGGGAGACTAACATATATAAGAGAATCCACTGGCGCAGGATCTTTAATGCTGCACCAGTGCTGCTCCTGTCTTGAAAGGGTTAAGCCTCTAGGCTGGTCCCTGTGACTACCGAGCTACACACATTCAAAATAAATTTAGCTGTATGGAATGGAATGTTATTTGCTGCCTGCCAGTAGACTGTTACGCTCGGCCTGTGGTTTTAATACTGTTTTATCAGCTAACAGAGCATTAATACTGGGTCAGGTGTCATTACATAACTATCAAATGGAGCAGATACAATAAGTTTACATATGCTCATCAATTTTGCAAATAGTGTCTGTTATTTGCAGAATGAGGTCCCTGGATGGTAATTTAGTGACGCTATCCCACACTGTGGGCTAGCATTACCAAATTTACCCTCTGGGAACCTCATTCTGCTTAGGCCTCATATGCTATGGGAGACCTAGGATCAGATTGAAGTTTTCCAGTTGAAGTTGGTGATGTTCACCCATTAGTCACCTTGATTATGGATTTTATCTTCTGCAATTAGGGGATATAGAAACTTCCCAGAAGGGGAAAAAGTAATTAAAAACAATTTGAGACCATAGATACTTCCCAGAAGATGAGGCCTAAGCAGAACGAGGTTCCCAGGGGGTGAATTTGGTGATGCTAGCCTGCTGTGCGAGATGGCATCACTAAATTCACCCTCAGGAAACCTCATTCTGCAAATGACACTATTTGCAAGCTTGATGCAGAGAGCATCAGGAGATGGGTATGGCTTAACAGAGCCAGTGTGTAATTGCTTCTGTTTGTACCTATGTCACGTGACACCTGTTGGGGAATTCCAATTATAGTTGGAACAGGATTAAATCTATTGCCCGTATGTTTTAATTTATTGTGTACCAGAGAGGCCATCCAATTCCATATGGTCGCAGTTATGTTATCGATAGAGAGAAAACCTGTGTGTCAATAATTTGTGCCAAAGGTGAAATAGTTTGTGCCATTCTAATTTTGTTTATGGCACATGACAGCATGAACCCTAATACTGAGCCAGCACCTCATTCTCTTAAAATCTATACTTTATTCAGGAAATTGAAGCAGTTACAGCAGGCACAAACCATAGTGACAAACACTATTATATGTTCAGTGTGTGGTGGAACTGGTCACATAGCACAGGACTGTAAAGAAAAGCGGTGAGTATGCTTGCCTGTAGTAAGCAATCTTATCCATGTATTCAATCATATATTACACATCTGTTGTATTCTCAGTGAATATCCAGGTAACAGCCTGTGTAATGATGGGTGATATTTTTGTACACTGATTATAACCTGTAAGAATTTCATTACTGTCACTATTACAGTTGCAGAAGGATTTGTATTCTTTGGTGGGAAATGTTGAGATAATAAGTTTAACAAACGACATATAGTCGTTTGTTGAACTTATTATCTGAACATTTCCTATCGGATAACTACTCATCAATGATGCTTTAATATAGAAAGGGTTAACTTTCAATATACCTATGATTTGCATCTGCCTTCTTAAATGATGTATAAATTATTTAAAATGTAAAAGTGAAACTTGATTCAGTGGGATGTAGATTTAGAGCGTTATCAGTTTTATGTTTTTGTTGTATCTGGTAGCCTAAATTAGATACAGCATCATGATATGATCTATGCAGATTTTGTGTTTTTACCCGACACTCACTGCTCTTCCAAAGTTATTCATTCACATTCTAGGCCCCTCCGAATAATACTGGGTTTTTTTTTATCGAATCGAATTTCGAATCAAATAGCTCTTGAAAATTTTTAATATCAAATTGAATATTTCATTATCTTGGTAAAGATATTAGATATGTTTTGTCTGTATGTCTGAGTTATCTATTGAATAAAACATGCCTTGTATACTTTCAGCCCTGGAGACACATACAGGATGCAGCAGACAAATATACAGACACCTACAGATAAAGCAAAAATGGACAGTGAGGTAAAGACATGTATATGTATTGAGTAGTAAATTAACTCTGAGATTCATAAAGGGAGGTCACTAGTGTAGCATTAAAGATCCTGTGCCAGTGCATTCTCTTATATATGTGAGTCTCCCATAAGGAGCCTAGCATACATATATAAGAGAATGCACTGGCTTACAAGGTCAAGGTAAATATTGATAGGCCAATATTCTCTATATGCGAGGCTCCCTATGGAAGACACATATATAAGAGAATGCATTGGGACAGGTTTTTTGCAAAATTTAATGGAAGGGTTAAACGTTTAACCAGATATTAGCCATGTCCAGTCGCAAGTATGTGGAACTTGTAACATGTGTTACTCCATAAAATTACATATGTAATTGAGTTGTCACAATACAAGATAAGGCTGAGGTACATGTTGTGTCCTGCCTAATGCCTATATCTCTAATGGAAGTGGCAGAAATGTTGGATGTGTGAAATCCAATGTTGTATTTAACCCTTTGTTACTAAATATTCATTGACGAGTAGTTCCCTTAGGAATTGTTCAGATAATAAGTTTTACAAACAACCATAGAATTATTATCTGATCATTTCCCACCAATTAACATGAACCATTCTGCTCTTGTAATATATTTTTTTCTATCTGTCATCAGCTTTTATTACCTGAACACCACTCCAAATGAATAATTATCCCCCGCCAAATTAAAAATTTGCGGGGGATATAGTAACAGGGATTTTTTTAGGTGTCCTCAGGGTCCGCTATTCGGCCCCATTCCCAATGGGAAAAAGGCGCCTTTATTCCCAATTTTCAACCACCAAATTCCCAATTGCCGGTATATAATACCATCGAGTTTATTGAATAATTATAATTTTTTTTTAGAAATGAGTTCACATGACCAGTATCTAGAACGAGTTCGCAAACCAGGTCCGGCCGGATATTTTCAGCAGAGTTATTGAACTTTGTTTATTGGTATATTCATTCCCATGACCAGTACCTAAAATGAGTTCACAAGCCAGGCTTTTTGACAAAATCCCACCTCTTGTTTATTCACCTTTCCAATGTATCTTTTTATGTCTGAATGGGAGAATCCAGAAAGGGTTAAACAGAACATTTATGAATTGGTTTATTATTTCAGTATATGTCACTGATGGCTGAGCTCGGAGAAGGTCCAGAACCATCAAGCAAACCAGATAACATGCAGCCACAACGGCAACATGGTCACCATAACGACAGGTTCCAAAACTCTTCACAAAATTTCCAACAAAGACAACATTTTCATCCACCACCAAATCCAATGGTAAGCGGAGAAATATTACCTGAGAGACTTGATTTTCCATGAAGGGAAACATTCATTGCTAAATATATTTAACTAATTTATTGCCAGGGCCGACCAGATCAGACCTACAATTGTCTTATCAGGATATCTGGTTGCTCATAGGTCCACGTCCTCTTTTGAAAATTGATATCTGACCATCAAAACCTCCTGCTAATGTACTGATGGGTAGAATCAAATTATTTTCATATATAAACATATAAATGGCAGTTTACTAAACCTGCATCCCTACCTCTTTTGTGTGACCCTGACAGTGACAGTTTGGCAACTTTGAAGCACACCATTAGATTCATTATTTCATGTATCATGGACATGCCTATAACAAGTTTGTAGGAATCGGTTATTTGTTAAAATAACTATATTGAAATAAAAATTGATCAGCTGATGCACCTAAACAACTTAGCTAAGTATTTCACAACACTTTATCACCTTACACACTTTTAATCTTGTTCTGTTAACCCTTTACCCAACAGAACGGCCCTGTGCCAATGCATTCTCTTATATATGCGAGTCGACCATAGGTCGCCTCGCATATATAAGAGAATGCATTGGCTTAACACATTAAAAATTATAAAATTGTTAAAGAATGTAAGAAAAAATTGTAAAAAGTGTTAAAAAAAGTTTTTTTTTAGGCCAATGCATTCTCTTATATATGCGAGGCGACCTATGGTCGACTCGCATATATAAGAGAATGCATTGGCACAGGGCATAACTAACTATCACAATGTGGTCAAGGAGCCGGTTCCAATGATATCCATATTTGTATGGTTCTATTGAGACAGACCGAAGATATTTTAGGCTGTTGAAGCTTTATTTGGCCGGTTTTGGCCGGTTTGTTGGGTAAAGGGTTAATATCTATAGATAAACAGAGACTGAAAACAAATAATTCAGCAAGTCACTTTTGTGGCCTAAAAGTGTACGAAGTGATAGAGATGTTTCACTTCAACCATCTTCTCCATGTCGATAATCCACCATTAATTTTGAACTACTTTACATGTTACTTTTTTCATCCTTTTTATGTTTACCCATACCATAGTATGGTAAACATAGTGTCGTTGCCCGGATTGACCACTCGTCGTTCGTCCGTCTGTCTGTCTGTCTGTCTGTCCGTCTGTCTGTCTGTCCGTAGACACTTTACGAGTAATGCGATAACTCAAACATTTTCTATCCAATCGAAACCAAATTTTGTATATGGGTTTCTCAGCCCAAAATACAGATCGAGTTCGAATTTGGGTTTGATCCGAGATTTTGTTACAGAGTTATGGCCCTTTTTCAACTTAGAATTCACGCATTCTGCCATAACTCAAACATTTTTTATCTGATTGGAACCAAATTTGGTATGTGAGTTTCACAGCCAAAAATACAGATCGAGTTCGAATATGGGTTTGATCCGATTTATTTTAAAGGAGTTATGACCCTTTTTTCAAAAATAAAATAAATTAAAAAAAAATCCGATGCTCTAACCGAAATATTTTTTTGTCCGATTGTGTTCATATTTGATATGTAGGTTTATGATGACACACCCCTCACCTGTATAGTTTTTGGTATTGATTGGTTGATCAGTTTAGAAAATAATTAACCCTTTACACACATGCTATCCAATGCAATAAGTTGAACATATTTCTTCTGATCTGCCTCATATTTCTTACCTAGGTTTTTCTTAGCACGTTCTTCATCTGTATGGTTTTTGGTATTGTTTAATTAACCCTTTTCACTCTTATGTTTACTTAGAATTCACCCAAGCTGCTATGACTCAAAACATTTTTCATCTGATCAACACAAAATTTGGTATATGAATTTATCACCCCTAAATACAGATCGAGTTCGAATATGGGTTTGATCCGATATATTTTAACAGAGTTATGACCCTTTATAATTCAAGTAATTACTGCTGGGAATTTGAAGAGAACATATATCCCACAGCAATGTGTGTTATTGAAATGAGTTAATTATCACTATGACATTAGATACTACATGCTATAAAGCATGATAGTGGTGCCACTGGCTGGCTGGACTTGTTATCATAATTATGTCAAACTGTGATTGATTACTCACTCTCTGGTGGAGTTCTGCTTTCTGTGCAATATGAAGTTAACCCCTTTGTTGAAACAGGTTTATTACATTAGCTATATGCACACACTATATGACACCTATTCTAAAATAATAAATTGGAATAGTCCATTGTTACTTTGTAGTGTTGTTTTACAGACATTGTTCTTTACAAACACTGTTGTCTTATCTTAGACAAAAATTTATCCACACATTCCTTAGTTCCATAACATGATGTCATTGAAAATGATTAACCCTCTCCACACATCATATGGTTTTGATGCTTTTCATTTAATCATTCTCCTATGTTATGTCCAGGTTGATGGTGATCCACTTTTGATTTGCATGGATTTGGGATTAAAATTAAACCATTCCATAGACACATATTATGCGATAGACAGATATAATATTATCCCTTTCACTTTGAGCCAGGTTCAGTAAGGGTTTCAATACATCACCAATTGAATATTCATCATTAGAGGAAATGTCTTATTTTGAAATTCCCTCAATTGCATTTGGGCTCCAGGATAATATTAATGGTGCTGGTATTCTTGAGACTGACTTATTGTATGGGGTTCTAAATCCAATGACATGCTTTTCATAGACTATTTTGTGTTTATCAGTTCATTAGTTTGGGTAAGATTAACCCCATTCTATCCGATTTGATAACTCAAATATTTCCATTGATTATGTTTATAGTTCTTGGCATAGTTGACGATAACACACCCCTAACCTGCATAGTGAGGGTCATTTGGTTTATTTGCTTAAAAATATTAACTTCCTCCACCAATCCTGTTGACACAATGTGATAACTAAATATTTTTCACAGGATCACTATATAAAGTGTGAATTGTTGAAACTTTTGCACTCATGTAAAGGTTGGTGTAAGGATTTATAAAATTTATAAAAATAGCTAATCGCTATCGCCAAGGTATGGGTTAAACATCTGCCGATCGTGATCGGCCTCTCGATTATGTTTACCCATACCATGTATGGTAAACATAGTGTCGTTGTCCGGATTGACCACTCGTCGTTCGTCCGTCCGTCCGTCCGTCCGTCCGTCCGTCTGTCCGTCCATAGACACTTTACGTGTAATGCGATAACTCAAACATTTTCTACCTTATCAAAACCAAATTTTGTATATGGGGTTTTCAGCCCAAAATACAGATCGAGTTCGAATATGGGTTTGATCCGACTTTTTTTTACAGAGTTATGGAACTTTTTCGACTTAGAATTCACGCATTCTGCCATAACTCAAACATTTTTTATCTGATCGGAACCAAATTTGGTATGTGAGTTTCTCGGCCCAAAATACAGACCGAGTTCGAATATGGGTTTGATCCGAGTTTTTTTTACAGAGTTATGGCCCTTTTTTGACTTAGAATTCATGAATTCTGCCATAACTCAAACATTTTTTATCTGATTGTAACCAAATATGGTATATGAGGTTCTCAGACCAACATACTGATTGAGTTCGAATATGGGTTTGATCGGATGTTTTTAATGGAGTTATGGTCCTTTGACATATAGTTCACACATACTTCGATAAAGCAACCATTTTTCATCTGATAGGAGCCAAATTTGGTATATGAGTTTCTCAACTCAAAATACAGAACGAATTTGAATATGGGTTAGATCCAATTTGTTATACCAGAGATATGGCCCTTTTCAACTAAGAATTATCCAATTATAACCCAAGTAACTTACAATTAATGAATACCTCAGCCTCACAGCTTCTCTGTGAGAGAGATAAAAAGACATGGTTTATTGAGAGTTATTTATAGCCCTCATATGTTCCCTCTGTATAAGAGACACAAATTAGTGAATTATTGGATAAATTGATTTAGCTATCTTATTAACCACAACTTAATGTGAATTTATTTAACTAGACCAATGGAGCTCTCTAAGTCCTTGGATGATGGGACTACATTGGATCAAACAGGGCAGAGATAGGTGATTTAACCCCTTTTACCCATTCCATGTCTTTTAATCTTTTCCATTAAATAATTATATTATTTTGATATCTCACATGGCAATTTGCAACAACATGAATAGAACTGCTTATACTATGATAGTGGTGACAGGCTCTAGAGTTTAGACGTTATATTAACCCTTCTATATTGACTCATACATTCCAATAATTTGTGTTATTACTGGTTATTATGTACATTTGCCATATACTACTTCATATCATAACAGTATACTCTATAATTCAACATTAAAAGATTATGATTCTGATTATAACAATTTACTATCGCCAAGGGATGGGTTAAACATCTGCCGATCGTGATCGGCCTCTTGTTTTTTATATGAATGAGTGGTGTCTTTCCATCCATCCGTCCGTCCGAAATGTTCGTTGTCCAGATGATAACTTGGCTTATGGTAATCATTTGAGAAAGTATCGGCAAGTCTGGAAATTAGTACGTCTGTTATTTGCAGAATGAGGTCCCCAGAGGGTGAATTCAGTGATGCTATCCCGCACAGAGGGCTAACATTACTAAATTCACATTCTGGGGACCTCATTCTGCTTAGGCCTCATCTTCTGGGAAGTATCTATAACATTGTTTTTAGTTACTTTTTCCCAAATTTGAAGAATATAAAATGCTCAATCGAGGTGACTAATAGGTGAACATCAGCAACTTCAACTGGGGAAATTCGATCTGATCCTGGTCTCCCTTAGTAGTTGAGGACTAACCAGAATGAGATTCCCAGATGGTGAATTTAGTTATGCTAGCCTGCCTTGCAGGTTAGCGTCATTAAATTCACCCTCTGGGGACCTCATTCTGCATTTGACATACACACTATTTGCAGACTTGAGTCTCAGTCAAGTTCAAATTTTTGTCCGGGTCTGTCAATTTCTGATAGAGTTATGCCCTATTTTCTGATTATTTTGTTAATTATGATTTTGAATTCTATTCAGGGTGTAGATCCACCATGGCAGAACAATAACAACATGAGAACACAGGGTCACGGCGGAAACTCAGGATCTCAGCATCAAGGGTTCCACAGCCAGCAGCACGGAGGAGGTAATCGTATGCACAATGCACCTCCATCACAGCACCACGGCCACCAACAGAGCGGGTTCCAACCCAGTCCAGTCTCGCCACCATGGAATCCTCCATTCACCCCGGTCTCACAAGCACAGGCAAACAGACAGAATCCTGGTAAGTTAATCGGATTGTTAAATTTCAGGGTGCTCCCATCATGGAAGGGTTAATAATTTTGAATTCACAGTTTGAAGTGTCATCAAGTAATAAGGGAGAATTTGCTTTTTGATTACTCATATACTTAGTAATGGCGACATCATGTTTTGTGATGATGCTTTTTAGCTCAACTTTATGCTATTGCCATGGGTTGGCGTCCGTCCGTCAACAATTTCCGTTAGCACATCCTACAGGTCACATCTCTCATCCGATCGTCACCCAACTTCATATGGATATTCGGGGTGACCTCTAGATGGGAGCCTCCTATTTTGACTGAAATTTGTTAGAAAACATGGCCTTCATTAGCCATCTTGGATTTAAAATTTGAATCAATCGGCACAGCCTGCAGCCCGCATCTCATATCCGATCATCACCAAACTTTATACAGATCTTCGGGATGACTGTAGATGGGAGCCTCCTATTTTGACAGAAATTTGTTAAAAAACATGGCCATCTTGGATTTTAATCTATTTATATGACTAAATCCTTCGGCACACCCTACAGGTCACCTCCCATCTGATCATCACCAAACTTCTTATGGATCTTCGGGGTGACGTCTAGATGGGAGCCTCATATCTTGACTGAAATTTGTTAAAAGACAAGGCAGCCAGCAGCCATCTTAGATTTTACTCTTTGCTCAACTAAATACTTTGACACACCCTACAGACCACATCCCTCATCCGATCATCACCAAACATCATATGCATCTTCGGGATGACCTCTTGATGGGAGCCTCCTATTTTGACTGAAATTTGTTAAAAAACATAGTCAGCAGCCGTGTTGGATTTCAAATTTGAATCCATCGACACACCACCCACTGACAAGCCTTGAAATAGTGTGCCTGTCATTTGCAGAATGAGGTCCTCAGAGGGTGAATTTAGTGATGCTACCCTGCATAGCGGGATAGCATCACCAAATTCACCCTCTGGGGACCTCATTCTGCTTACACCTCAGCAGAATGAGGTTCCCAGAGGGTGAATTTGGTGATGCTAGTCCGCTATGCGGGGTAGCATCACTAAATTCACTCTCTGGGAACCTCATTCTGCAAATGACAGACACACTATTTCAAGGCTTGCCCACTGAGGCCTCATTTAATGGAGAATTGTTTTGAAAATTTACAGGCTTGTTTAGGATCACCTCTAGATGGAAGATATTGAATTTGAAAATTGTTTTATTAACAACATGGCTGTCGGCAGCCATCTTGGATTTTACTCAATGCATGACTAAATCCTTTGGCACACCCTGCAGATCACATCCCTCATCCGATTGTCACCAAGCATCATATGGATCTTTTGGGTGACCTCCAGATGGGGGCCATTAAAATTTTCTGAAGTTCGTTGAAATATATGGCCGCCAACAACCATCTTGGATTTTACTTTATATATGTCTCTTCATGTTGACATCCAGTACTACTTAGACATTTAATCTTTCTTTAATTGCTCTATTGACTGTAACACATGAAATTATCCCCATCCAAGTTGAGCTACAGTGTCATTGACATGTTCATTTCTATAAACTGAACAAAATGTTTGGACTGAACGGTGTTCGGTTTGGTTAGGTATTACTGTGTTTCCCAATATTTATCGTTGGCCATGTTATGAGTTTATCATTGTTACTTATCATTTTCAGGACATGGTTTGCATCCTCCACCGCCACCCCCAATGGGCCAATCTGGTGGAAACACAGCACCCTGGTTACAACAACAACAACCTCAAAACTCATGTGAGTTCTTAATGAAAATTTGTCATACCTTCATATTTCTCAATTTGGCTAATTTCGAGGGTTATACCTGATAATAAGTTCAACAACGTTTATTATCTTAACATTTCCCACAAAAAATATGAATCCTTCTGCACTTTTATTATATTTTCATATGTCTGCCGTCTGCTCATATTACCTGAACATCCTTCCAAATGAATAATAGACCATTCCAATTAATACTTTTATAGTTGAATGGGAGAATCCATTCAGTATGGTAAGGGTTAACTTCTCAGGTTGTTAAATCCTCGTGCCAACCTCGTAACAATGCAATAATTATATAATATTTATTTTCAGTTTCACCGGTCGCACCGCCTCCACCCACCACATCATCTGGAATACCGCCATGGCAGACATCGAGCACGATGCAACAGTCGAGTAACGTGCCGCCATGGCAGGTCCAATCTCAACAGCAGCAATCAATGCATGTGGTAGCGCCCCCTCCACCACCTAGTCAACAACACGGCGGATATAATAGTCTAGGTGCCCCTCCACCACCACCACCAGGTGGCTACGACAACCGTATGATGGTCTTGCCACCACCACCTCCCCCGAACTGATGCACAAACTCAACGCTTCTTTACTGTCATTTAAGGTAGCGCTAAGGTCACCAATTTCTTGAAAATTTGCCATGATCACCACTTGAAATTGGCCATCTCTGCAAATACTTTTCTGTCATTTGCAGAATGAGGTCCCCAGAACTTGGTAGAAGGTGAATTTAGTGACGCTACGCCACACAGTGGGCTAGCATCACCAAATTCACCCTCTTGGGACCTCATTCTGCTTAGGCCCCAGCCGCTATGGGAGCCCTATGATCAGATTGGAGTTGGTGATGTCCACTCATTAGTCACCTCAATTATGCATTTTATCTTCTGTAAATTAGGGGATATAGAAACTTCTCAGAAGGGAAAAAGTAACTAAAAAACAATGTTAATTTGAAACTACAGATACCTCCCAGAAGATGAGGCCCAAGCAGAGTGGGGTCCCAGAGGGTTAATGTGGTATGCTAGCCCGCAGTGCGGGATAGCATCACTGAATTCATCCTCTGGGGACCTCATTCAGCAAATGACACAAGCTATTTGCAGCCTTGAAATTAGCCATCTCTGCGCTACCTTAATAACTAAATCATCTCACTGTAATTTGCTACCATTCAACATCATTTCATTTTGCTGCATTTTGTTCTGCCATGTGTATGTTTTAGTTTCTTACCATTAAATCGGGACCTGGTTGTTCTCTGTATTGGTGGTACATTTTATAATGAAATGCTGACTGCAGTCAAAAGTTGTTTTTTTCTCCTGAAGACGTGTATACAATTGTTAGATTTTCATTCATTGAAAATTAGATAGACAATAGTTAAATATTCTTGGTTGCGTATGATTTTTCTCAAGTGAGATGCAGACGATTATTTTTATGAGGCGCTGGCTAGCTACAACTTTCCCAACCTAAATTTTCCTATACTATAACATGCAAGGATACCGAACAATGTAAACAATAGCTCAGTCATGACAGTGCTGAAAATATAATAATACGGGAATGGGGATACGATTTATATTTTGACGGAGAAAGTTAATGAAAATCTAACATCTCATCATACAGTAATTGTTTAGAAGCTAAGTTATGGACCAATGAAAAGCTCATATTCATTAGTATGTAATATGGACTCCTATCATGTTGATGTTGTTTTGTAAATAGACAGAACACAAACTGCATCTTAATCAAGAATCTTTTATCTATGAGTTGCGGACAGCGCAACGTATGCGTCATCAGCAATAAATCGATAAAAGATTCTAGATTATGATGCAAGCTGGGTTCTGTATTTGTTCCACACCCCTTGTGTTGGATAAGTTTAATCCATGAATTGTGATCGCAATTGATACTAGACATGCTATAACTACATTTATTGTGATTTATGTCTGATGAAAAACTGGTAATTATCAGTGCATCGCCCGGAGCAGATCGTTGTCGTCATGTACGATGTGCCTCACTTCAATTGGTGTGGAATAAAACGCTAGCAGGCCTATCTCTTACCTCGATCACGCAATGTCTTCTGTTTTATACACTTATCAATATTTCCATTTTGTTCTGGTGAATATTTGTATATGGATGTACATAAATAAATTTATTCAGATTATATAGGTGTGTTTTAATGTGTCAATGTTCTTAGATTATGATGGGGTATCTTTTGGAGATATTTATCTGCATACAAACATCAATTATCTGTTGGTTCAATTCATTCCTTAAAGTTTGAAAATTTAAAGCCATTGTCTCAAACTGGAAGTCATTGCAGTGTTTTGCCCACCTTAAATTTTCAAAATCTAAGGAATGAATTGAATCGAGATATAATGGATTATACCACCTGTCAAGACAATCATCTAGTGCACAGGTGGTAGATGGAAGTGTTGCAGCCATCTCGCATCACAATCCCGATCTGAAAAGCCCCATTCATAGCCTTGTTTTGGCTGCTAAGGTGTAGTAGTGATGCGGACCAGACTACCTTGGTCCGGTCCAACCCTCCCCCTTTCAGGTTTGGTCCATTTTCGCCTATTGTTAATGGATATCGCATGAAATCAGAAATCTCAGTTTTGGTAGTGGAAGTATTGAAAAACCAACCATGACGGATGTGAAAACTTGACAAGTTTATAAATACCTTTTGGCATGTTGGTTAAATTACTTCTATTTAGGCATTTGTGGTGTTCTACAAGATTGTGGTATGGTACCCATATAAAGACTGGCACGGTGATTCACCATTAACCCTTTCATGACATGAGCTGCACTGGTGCAGCATTAATGATCCTGTGCCAGTGCATTCTCTTATATATGTGAGTCTCCATAAGGAGCCTTGCATATATACGAGAATGCACTGGCTAACACGGTCAAGGTAAATATTGTTAGGCCAATGTATTCTCTTATATATGCAAAGCTACTCGCACATATAAGAGAATGCATGGCACAGGGTTTTCGAAAAATTTCATGAAGCTCCCGTCACGGAAGGGTTAATCATGCCTGATGGTGCCGCACCTGCTTTGTTATCTTCTCAAAGATGGGAACTGGTAATGCTTAGTCATTGTCACATGGTATCGTGCAAAAAGACACCCAGGATCACTCAAACATGCAAAAAGACACCCAGGATCACTCAAATGTGCAAAAAGACACCCAGGATCACTCAAATGTGCAAAAAGACACCCAGGATCACTCAAATGTGCAAAAAGACTCCCAGGATCACTCAAATGTGCAAAAAGACACCCAGGATCACTCAAATGTGCAAAAAGACACCCAGGATCACTCAAATGTGCAAAAAGACTAACAGGATCTCTCAAATGTGCAAAAAGACACCCAGGATCACTCAAATGTGCAAAAAGACTCCCAAGATCTCTCAAATGTGCAAAAAGACACCCAGGATCACTCAAATGTGCAAAAAGTCTCCCAAGATCTCTCAAATGTGCAAAAAGACACCCAGGATCACTCAAATGTGCAAAAAGACTCCCAGGATCTCTCAAATGTGCAAAATGTCATCCAGGAATCAAAAGTCTCAATCATCTGTGACAGTCGGGTGGAATACCTATTCAAATTCCATGTAAATTTCCCTAAAAAATCAAAAGAAATAATTATTGTAATAATAATTAACATGCGACATTTAAATTTGAGACTTTCAGATGCTGTGTGACTTTTTGCACATTTGTGGGAGATCCCAGGTGTCTTTTTGCGCGAAAACATGCAAAAACGACCAATTCTTCACTAGTACGGTTGTGTAATGGTCATTATTAGATAATTTAATGAGGCTTTTAATGGGTTTATTGGAGTTTACTGTTTCAGATGTCAGTTATATTGGTGTGGGAAAGACTGCAGGCCACTTCAGTTGTACCAATGACCCAAAGTAGGCAACTACCAAACTTTCCCAGATGCAAAAATTGTGTCCATGTTCCTGCATCAAGGGACGGAGATTTGAGAAGTCACATTACATATTCGGAGGACAAGCACAATGTGCTAAAATTATCAAAAGAAAATGCAATGGTGGAGGGTAGTATGACAGCTGGCTCTTCTGCCCCTTCCGGCGCCCCCTGTCTGGAAGGGTATTTTTGTTGCCCCTTATCCCCATGATGAAGGCTATGATTTACCTGTCCTAGACCCCAGCCATCATGATTCCCCTCACCGTCTTCAGGGGGTTCTAAACAGGTACGTAAAGCCATGTATTCCATATAACACAATTTCCATACAAAAAATTTAACCACTGTCGTTGATACATCATTCTGTAACTATGCCTAAGTATTATAAAATAGTAATGTTTTATGTGTACCCATACCACAGTATGGTAACATAGTGTCGATGTTAGATTCAACCCCTTGCTCAATTTAACCAAAAAAAATATTTAATTTTTTTTTAATTTAAAAAAAAAACGTAAAAATTAATAAACGTTTCTTCTATCAAATGACTAAGACTCATTTAATCATCTCCGGAACTACTGTGCTGATATATCTGACATGGTGTGAATGGACCTTGGATGGTAGGTATACTTATATTACTGGGGACCACAACGGAAATAAGCCTGCTTATAGTGGTTTCTTGTGTCATCCACGATGGTCAGCCTGTGCATGTGGAAGACATTTTTATTCTCATCAGTGACCGCCTCAATCAAATTTTCCACTCGGACCAGTTCTCATGGAATTCATCTTGAATCAATGCTTTTCTTTGTATGAACAAAATCTATTAAGTACTAAAGAGAATTTATAGGGCTGTTATCAGTTTATCATGTCAGGGGGTTCTAAACAGGATGCAACAAAAGGGTCAGATAGCACTAAATCAATTAAGTACCAAAGTTCAAAAATATTTTTATCCAGTCCAAGATATGGCAGATGTTGTTAATACTTGGTGTGGACTATTGACCATGAATCCCATGATGCCATGAACCATAATTTCCAATTTGCCCATATTGTCATTGCTGATTGAATTCTAGAGGCCACAGAGCGCTTAGAAGCTTAACTTTGAAGGTTAATGAATTCTAGAGTCCAAGCTGTAAAACATTGTAATCTGTGAAACCATTTTATTGAGGGCTACTTAGTCTTTTATATGAACTGTGGTAATCTCTTTCGAGTTAGGGGCCAGCATCCCCATCGAGAACACTTAAAAATTTGTATTGTCTAAAGTATTTTTCTTGAGAGCGATATACTGCATGCTGACCATCAGGGTATGGACTGTGTTCAGTTATCTCAGGTTAGTGGTCCCAGGGCATTCCAATGTTAAAGTGATACTAATAGTGCAAAATTGGCACTATAAATTCAACTAATTTGAGACTTTGGGTTATTTTGTACATTTATCTATAAATGTACTTCTTTAGTACATAATGTGCAGTTTCTACCACGATCGCCTATCTTACTATATAAATAAAGCCATCTGTTTAAATTTTACATTTAATCAACACCTGTTGATTAAACGTGCCTAGCTACTGTTGATTAAACTGCGCAGAGTGGATTAAACTTTCTCCATACAATTTGAACGGAAAAGTGTTTATCCATCGCATTGTAAAGATCGTGGCATAAACTTTGCAGAGTGGATTAAACTTTCTCCATACAATTTGAATGGAAAAGTGTTTATCCATCGCATTGTAAAGATCGTGGCATAAACAAAATATACGCATAGTGTTTCTGAATAACAAATTTAATCCACTCGTGGGATTGGCGATTTACACCACTCGCTGAAGCTGTTGGTGTAAATTGCCAATCCCACGAGTGGATTAAATTTGTTATTCAGAAACACTATGCGTATATTCTATATATATCATATATATAATATGATCAATATTATATTCAACATCAAAACTTTAGATTATAATTCCGATCATAGCTATTTACTATCGGCAAATGATCATGATGTTTGGAGTTTACTTTATAAATGATCTAATGGGTGATTCAGGCTTTCTGGAATATAACACATTCTGTCAATTATATGATCTACAAACTCCATTCACCATCTATCATGGAGTATTGAATGCTCTCCCTTTATCCTGGAAAGCATATGCGAGAGATAATAAGAGAATGAACTCTATAACAACTGAAAAAATTGAGACTGCAAAATTCAAATAAAACTTGTAAAACCTTTTATCCACTCTTCCGAGGTATGAATTCAATAAGATCGGAAACAAATGAGAAATATTGGAAGGACCGCTTAGAAAAATATTTCAATGATGAAGATTGGAAAACTATTTACTTAAAGCCTTATCAATTAACTGATGATACAAGTCTTCAAACTTTTCAATATAAAATTATTCAAAATATAATGTATACCAACTCAAAACTATTTAAGTGTAAACTTTCAGAAACTGAATTGTGTACATTTTGTGGGAATACGAAAGAGACTATTTTACACCTTTTCTTTGAATGCGCAGTCTCAAAGTCAATACTGCTTGAATTTCAAGACCGTTTAAAAGAGTCTTGTAATATCTCTTCACAATTTACACCAGAATTTGTAATCTTAGGTTTTCTGAAAGACAGCAACTGCAATACTTGATATATGTCTTCTTTTATATAAGAGATATATATATTCATGTAAAATGAAGCCTATTAATCCCTCACTCCAAGGATTCTTGGATCGAATCCGGAATTACAAAGCCATAGAAACTTATTTTCCTGCCAATCCAGATTCGAAGAAAGAAATTTGTTTTCGTGAAAGATGGAATATATGATAGAAAACCTTCTTAAACAATCAACACTCTAATATGTATAGATTATAAAAGGCGCTTATGCCTCAAAAGTTAAACCCTAAATGGTAATTAATATAGCAAATACATTAAATGAATTCTGCATCATACATTTGTATATCACAGTGTAATACACTGTGATATGTTTCTGACCAAATTTACTGAATTTACTGAATCCCAAATATGTCCCCTCCAAAATGAGACATACCCAGACATAAATTAGCATTTTAAAGATTCTATCACCACCATTTAACAAAGAGAGATATAACTCACCCTGGACTATATAAACAAATTAACACATCACTGATTATATAATTTATTTGTTTCATGTACTTGAGATGTTATACATGTATATTGAGATCTAAATAAAAATTATAAAAAAAAATGATCATGATGGGTTAAACATCTGCTGATCGTGATCGGCCTCTCGTCATCAGGTGACAATCTTTTCTTCTCTTTACTTTATCGTTGTTTCTGCTGGTTTCTGGCCTATCCTCTATAAATTTCATGGAAACAAAATTGTCCGGTCGCGCCTGACATCGCACCTGTCATCGATTCATGTGGACTCGATTGAGTGGTGTGGGTCAAGAAACTCAACAACAACAAAAATGGCGTCTTCAAGAATTTGAGCTGCATTTGACCTTTATTATTTGCCATTTTTCTCACATGTAGTGAAGGTAAAATGCTTCATAAAGAAAGAAACAAAACTAGGATTCAAACTGAATGTTTGCAACGCAATTCATGTTGTTTCTGCACGGAAACCGGTTTGAAGTGCTTATCAATTTGCCTATTTTCACGTTATTTTTTTTATTCTGAGAACGTGACCGGTCTCATGATTAGAATTTAGATGGATTTATTATATGACTATCGTTTTTCTCCCATCAATATTTACCAATATAGTGAAGTGATAATTTCAAGACCACCGGATCAGCTACAGTTTTGGTCCATACATATTATCACAACAGCCCGAGTGTGATGATCCGTGTTGAGGTGGGCAGATTGCCGGATCAAACGAGCTGCCGCAGGCAGTGAGTTGATCTGGCATTCTGCCTACCTCAACGAGACGTGATGCGATGTCATGGATCAACTCACTGCTGCACATACATAGCTTTACCAATGACAGGTATCGCCTATATAATTATTATCCGATGCTTCAAACTGGCACTATTTTTAGCTATATGGCGAATCTGCGACAATAGACATTCCATCACTGAACATCGCCTGAATGGCTGCATCGCTTTACTGATATTAATATGGAATAGAATAGATCCTTAGAGTGTCGTATTTGAGAGCGTACTAGTAGGCAGCGAGTTTGATCTGGCAATCTGCCCACCTCAACGAGACGTGATGCGATGTCATGGATCAACTCACTGCTGTGATAAAAGGTTTATTATATAATGCCAACTTTACAATAATAACCATTTAAAGGTACTCGATCAATCCGATCAGAGGGTCCCCATCTCAACAGATTCCAACAACAACAATCCGATCAGAGGGTTCTATATTACTATTTCTTTGGCTTTGGGGTTAAAAAATATTTGATTCGAGTTGAGGAACCCATCAAACAAAGCTCAGAGTTATTAGATATTGATTTTTGAAATTTGTTATTTTCTCGAGATGAGTACCGGTGTAACACGATATCTTCCCCCCCTGGGTATCTTCCCCCGCGGGGGAAGATACCCCGGGGTAACTTCCCCCCCGGGGGGGAACATACCCCGGGGTATCTTCCCCCCCACCCTGGGTATCTTCCCCCCCACTCGTACATTTTTTTTCCCTCACTTATTTTATATTATTATGGTAAGAAATGCCGAGAAAACTATTAAAAAAAAAAAAATTTGTGGTTATTTTGAAGTTTAACTTAACCCAGCATAAATATGTCAAAATATTACATTATGATTCTATCGTTTAATTTGCTTTATATAGTCATGAAATAGCGAGAAATTAACTTTACATGAGCAAAATTTGATAGAGTAAGAATTTGGGGTGGGGGGGGGGGAAGATACCCATGCCTGAGTATCTTCCCCCCCACCCAGCACCTACATATGACAAAAATTAAACGTATGATTTTATTGCTTAATTTGCTTTATATAGTCATGAAATGGCGAGAAATTAACTTTATATGAGCAAAATTTGATTGAGTAAGAATTTGGGGTGGGGGGGGGGGGGGAAGATACCCAGGCCTGAGTATCTTCCCCCCCACCCAGCACCTACATATGACAAAAATTAAACGTATGATTTTATTGCTTAATTTGCTTTATATAGTCATGAAATGGCGAGAAATTAACTTTATATGAGCAAAATTTGATTAGAGTAAGAATTTGGGGTGGGGGGGGGGGGGGGGGGAAGATACCCAGGCCTGGGTATCTCCCCCCCCCACCCCAAATTCTTGCTCTAATCAAATTTTGCTCATATAAAGTAAATTTCTCGCCATTTCATGACTATATAAAGCAAATTAAGCAATAAAATCATACGTTTAATTTTTGTCATATGTAGGTGCTGGGTGGGGGGGGGAAATACTCAGGCCTGGGTATTTCCCCCCCCCCCCCCACCCCAAATTCTTACTCTATCAAATTTTGCTCATGTAAAGTTAATTTCTCGCCATTTCATGACTATATAAAGCAAATTAAACGATAGAATCATAATGTAATATTTTGACATATTTATGCTGGGTTAAGTTAAACTTCAAAATAACCAAAAAAAAATAAAAAAATAATAGTTTTCTCGGCATTTCTTACCATAATAATATATAATAAGTGAGGGGGAAAAAATATATGAGTGGGGGGGAAGATACCCAGGGCGGGGGGGAAGATACCCAGGGGGGGGAGATAAACTGTTACACCGGTACTAATAATTGCCCTTAACTTCGTAATCTGCTCGAGATGTGTACACCAAAACACTATTCAAACAGACAAGGATGGATAACTCTAAAATCAAGTTGTAATAATAACGCAATTTTGACTGTGTTCTGGGACAGAAAGAATAGAAATAACGAAACTTCAAATATCGATATCTGATCACCCTGAGCGTTGATTAGTAGGTTCCTCGACTCGAATCAATTATTTTTTACCCCCAAAGCCAAAGAAATAGTAATATAGGACCCTCTGATCGGATTGAGTACCGTACATTTAATTACAGATTGTTTTCAGTTCAGCAGTTAATTTTCTTATTTTCAACGGATAAATATAGTCCATCGTTGTTAATCGGCACATCTCGGCAATTTCCTTAGGAGTTTGATCTGATTTGATCTGGGGAAATCTCTCTCAGTGTGATCTGATGATTTGGATTAGATTGTCAAACAATAGTAGTATTAGAGAAGAATAGTCATACTCATATAATAAAATGTCATACCACCCTTCTCCAGCTCACATATTGCGCCAGTTCTGGGTAAACATGACTCTAATAATAAAAATTTATTAATATGGAAATGGAATAGAGCCTTAGAGTGTCGTAGTTGAGAGTGCAGGCTGTAGCCAGCTAGGCATGTGCAGTAGAAAGCTGCATACCGGTATATGCCCGCCACAGCTACAGCCCGCTGGGCATGGGCAGTAGAAAGATACAGCAAACCACAGCTGGTGGTCACTAAATATCGTAGGCCTACCTTACCCCGAATTTGGAATGTGGTTGGTAATGTTGTCTTATCTATCCACAATGGTCATGCTCACTGAAGCAAGCACATTTGAAGCAATGAACACTCGTACTGAGTCCATGCCTCCTTGATATATAAAAGAGTAGGATATGGGATCATACTTATGTCCCTTTTCACAAATGAAAACTATTTGACAATGTAAGTGTCCATATTACATGCCGGGGTACTACGGACATCTAACCCAAAAATTTGCCAAAGGTTGTTTAACGAAAATTCATTGCTTCAGTGAGCGTGACCATTTGTGGATAGATATGGCAACATATGTCGGTATATCTATCAACCACATCCAAGCTTGGGGTTATGAAGTACCGTTATGATATTTAGTGACCACGAGCTGTGATTGGTTGAGACTGATGTATTATATAATTAATGCTTGATTGTGGTATTGATGAGGATCCCCAAAATACTCCAGACTCAGTACCTGTATAACGTTATATAGCTGTTGATTCTGTGTTTTAACCACAACTGATATTGAGCATGTCCGTAAAAATCCTATTTATTCATGTACAAAAAAGTTAATTCCTTGTTTATTGTTGTTACTAGTGGCCTACATGGGGGGTTTCATTTCATAATTTATAACAGAAATTGTGCTTTTTAAATAAAAAAGCATGCATGTCATTAGACCAAGTCTTCTCGGTCTAAAACAGCTTGGGATATCAGTTGGGATGATGCTGTTTTTGGACCAAGTCCCGCCCTGTTGCTCTTCTATAATGGACGTTCATTCAAAAGATGTACTACATGCAAACTTGGAGCCCGGGCATTCACGTAAACCCCTGAATGTTATTTATCACAGGTCTGACATGTCCGCAATTAATATTTCTTCAAAATGATATATCATCTACAGTGATAGAAAAAGGTTTAGTGATGATACGATCATTTATTGTATTGTTTACATGAATTTTCTGATAGCACGACAAATACAAATTCTATGGAAAATTAGGCTTTGTTTACTTATATTCATGCTTGTGAAAGGCTGCTCTCTATTTATAATTCCCAACCATGATTCTGGGCATAACGTCTGTTATAGAAGAGCAACAGGGCAGTACTTGGTAAAAAAAACAGCATCATCCCATCCGATATCCCAAGCTGTTGTGGACTGAGAAGACTTGGTCTAGCATGTCATATAATAAACCTGCTATCACTGCAGTGAATTTATCTGGGCTTTACATCATGTCTCGTTGAAGAGGTCAGATCCCTGGATCAAACTTGACGCCTACAGCGGCTCATTTGATCCAGTAATTTTACCTCCTCGACTCGACGTGATACTTCACCTTCATCAATTCACTGCAGCGATAATATGTGTATACTAGTATCCTATTCTTATTTCTACACAATTGTGTAGAATTGTGTACATCATTCTGTATAGATCTGTACCAGCAAATTTAGCAGCACCTGATACTCTCGACTGTATACACACTGTTAGCACTATGATGCTGCTGAGGTTAATATAAGCCTCAGTCAGTCAGTGTCTGTGGTGTTTTATTGCCTGACATCAGTCATCCATTGATTCCCACAACTACCAACAGCCTATTGGACCCTTTATTCATAGAACATTGGCCTCACAGTCACAACAACAGCAAATTAGAGCTTGAGGGTTCAGGTTACAGTTACTACGTTTTCAGATTTTTGCAGTTTTGGACCAGGAACCAGTCTATTCAGCAAGAGACATTCAGTGCGCGCAAATAAACATACATACAAGACGTAGAAACAATGACAGACAACAGCTAGATAGAAATTTTCATTTATGGCTTCGAGATGAAAATCTGTTATTAAAATGTATTTTTACTTCCACGAATTAGTCGCCAAATTCGAAGTAACCTTTCTGCCAATTGGACTAGGGTTGCCATGGCTATTTATTTCAGAATCGACTTTAGTTGATGGTTAGTCAATTAATCGTTCATATATGCGCCCTATATTGCATCCAGATAAACAAGTAATAAATGCAAAATTACGAGGACTACTTTACATCCATTTTGAACACAGTTATAAACTGTCAGTGTTCCTTGTTGTATTATTTCATATACAACAAGGAATACTCATGCTATCATTCGTCCCAATGTAGTTATAAACATGCCCTTACTATTTAGTTCCATGGGCAACACAAATCAACCATTGATGCCACGATCGGTGCATGCGACGTGACAGTAACTGTGCAAAATTTCATGCAGTAAGCTAATCTCGGCCAAGAGCCGCTGATACCTATTTTTGCAGAGCATGTGCGAAAGGCATGCACTTGCACTGAAGTTAATGAGGATATGGGTAGACAGTGGCAGATATTTGAGCTTTTGTTGGGTGACGGGGATGCAGTCACAATTACTGCCATGTATAACCTGGACATTTTCAATAAAAAGTTTCAAGAAATAATGAAGCAAATTAATAGCTTATATTAGTTAACGCTTTGACGAATGTATGTAGCGCTAATAAGTAATAACTAATAACACATTATTATAAGGAGCGGTTGAAGTATACCCAACAATCTGCATATTGACTAGTGGCAGCGTTTGTTCCACGTAATGCCCTACATGCCCTGAATGGATAGTCAGTCCAGCGATGACTCAGTGAAACATTGGCACCGACATCAAATACAATCATAAACTGTGAGAACATGTCGCACACAAAATTCTTTGAAGATGACCACCAATCGTAACGTTGGCTGCGATATCAAAGGCAAAGGAACCGCATCGAAACTGGCCAGTCTGATGAGAGAACAGGCTGTTGGGTGCTAAATTGCAGGGGCGCAGGAAGAGGGGGGCAGAGGGGGCAGCTGACCCCCCTGCCCTTGACCAAGGGGGGCGAGCGGGGGACAGGACTTGCCCTTTTTCTGGAGACAGAAAATGCTTTTTGTGTGTTTAATCTCGTGTTTTTATAGCAAAATGTGACTTTTTTGGTCCCAATACCACCAATTTCACAAGGAATATTAATTTTTTGTCAATTTTATCACAAAATGGCCATAAAAACCGACAAATACCATTAAAATAGGGATTTTTGCCACAATGAATTTATGGTTATTTTCCCGAGTTTGCGGAGAAAATGCCCTTTTTTGCGGAAAAGTGCCCTTTTTGTAGGCTCTGCCCCCCCCCCCCTGCCCTTGGATGCTTCCGGCGCCCCTGGTAAATTGTGCTGTGCACATACGATGTTACAGGGACCATCTTAGAGGTTTTAAATTGGGAGAGTTCACTTCTCCCTGTTTGGTTATTACGGAGAATTGGGCTGTTTAATATCAGGGAGAAGTAACAATGGCTGAAGTTCAATTTACACCCCACATCACCCTTCTATGATTATGCAACACAAGGACCCATTTATGAAACTATTTTAGTGAGTAAGAACACCATCATAATCTGTAAATAGACTTAAATATGATGTTTTGAAATATGCATACAGGTATAAAAAATAGGGAGAAGTGGCACATTGTTGAGAGAAGATGTCTCTCAAGTCGCCCTCTAGGCTGGTTAACTGTTACTTCCAGGCATTGATGCATAGTACAGCTTACATTTTTGGGGATTTAGGCTGAAATTAATAATAGTGATGGCAGTTTCACTCTTATGTCTCAATGCCAAATAATAGTGATCGTTGGAACTATTTGAAAGTTTACTTAATAGATCCTGTCCCGTCTCCATTCAATTATGGGCATGAGAAAGTGTAACTCGACATATGGCTATTCAACAATGACATTTTGTTTCAGATGACCCCCAACTTGTGATTATATTATGAATTTATGAGTGCAATTGCACCCGTCTTCTGAATTGCAGGAGGAAATAAGTGCTCTCGCTGTGTTTTTCCTCATGGGAAGGACTGAAATTTGGTAAAAATTTCATACCTGACACAACAATAGATTGAAATACATACAGACGAACAGATAATACAAGTGCGGAAGGATTCCTATTAATTGGTAGAAAATGTTAGATAAAACATTGTTAAACTGAACTTGTTAACTTAATATTTCCTAAGTGAACTCCTCGTCAGTAATTTAAGTAAACAAAATGTTAACCCTTCCATGTATGGAGCTTCCTGAAATTTTGCGAAAACCCTGTGCCAATGCATTCTCTTATATATGCGAGTCTCCTATAGGGAGCCATGCATATATAAGAGAATCCATTGGCCTAACAATATTTATCTTAACCTTGTAAGCCAGTAATTCTCTAATATATGCAAGGCTCCCTATGGGTTAACTTAGCTGTTTCATGACTCTCATATTATTGCCTCATGATTTTCCTTTCAGATTTCGAGTTATTACATCCTCCCAGCATGATGAAGCAGATTGTTAAAGGACTCGCTGTATTAGCATCATCGGCTGTCGTGTTACCATACAGTGTCGCTATATTATGTAACATTCTATATGGATGGCCTCTGTCTAAAGATAAGCTGATGAAGCTGTTGCAGCCACACAGAGTTATTGCACTAAATAAAGCTGTACTGCAGAAGATAATGCTGATTAAATACACACAGTTATACCTAAGATACCGTTCATTCTACAAAAACTGTGAATCCATTTATCTTGTTAAGGTGAGGGGTTATTGTTATCTGGCCTAAAAAAAAAAATTCAGCCATCAGAGTTATCCTTAATAAAGCTGTACTGCAGAAGATAATGCTGATTAAATACAAACAGTTATATCTCAGTTACCGTTCATTCTTCAAAAAACTGAATCCATTTATCTTGTTAAGGTGAGGGGTTATTCTAATCTGGCCTAAAGAAAAACCTCAGAGCCATGATGAGTTATTGCCTTTAATAAAGCTGTGCTGCAGAAGATAATTAAATACACAGTTATATCTCAGATACCACTCATTCTACAAAAGTCTTGTTAAAGTGATGTGAAACACTCCGGTAGGATGATAAAATATAAATATAGATTAATCTTGCTTAATGTAGTGACTTTTACGAATATTAATCCAAATTGACACACACACAACGCCGTTCTTATATATTAATTAAATTCAATGACTCTCGGTGGCAAAATCATTTGCATTAGTTTATCTCTGATAGTTGCGTCCCGAATCGAGATGTAAATATTGACAAATGTGCATAGTTCAGACGATGTTTCCTATGGAGTGGAAATGTAGATTTCTTTGGGATTTTCAGTGATGTTAGTAGAATGGTACATTCCCCTAGTTGGCATAACGTCTGAGTACTAACTTCTCAGTTTCATGCACCCGAACAAGTCCATAATATGTCTTTAAGGTAATAGTAAGGCTCTATTCTAATCTGGCCTAAACAAAGACCAATAGTGTGTCTGTTATTTGCTGAATGAGGTCCCCAGAGGGGGGAATTTAGTGATGCATTACCAAATTCACCCTCTGAGGACCTCATTATGTATAGGCCTCATCTTCTCTGAAGTATCTACAGTTTCAAATTAACATTGTTTTTAGTTACATTTTCCCTACTAGGAAGTTTCAATATCCCTTAATTTGTGAATGACTAATGGGTGAACATCACCCAACTTCAACTGGGGAACTTCAATTTGATCCTAGGTCTTCCATAGCAGTTGAGGCCTAAGCAGAGTGAGGTCCCCAGAGGGTGAGTTTGGTGATGCAGGCTAGCATCACTAAATTCACCCTCATTTATGGTATATAATATGGACTATGTTTTATATAATGTGATCTGGGCATTCGAAAATTAAGTGGGCCTTTATATGGTCTAGAAACCAACAAACGCAATCGAAAAGTCCTCCCGATTGTGATTAAAATAATTCAAGTCCCATTTCGATTGCATAATAAATAAGCTGAAAAACTAATAAATAATGCAACCACCAGTTTCTGGAGATCTCCGTGACTAGACTACAGGTGATGTCAAAATAGTCAAGCAAATTAAAAACACAGATTTCGGAGCCAGAGTTTATTATTCTGACTACGATGTTACATAATCATAGTCAGCCGATACTAAAATGCGGAATCTGTTTGTGCACGTGCGGTGTATAGATTACGTTGATATGCGATCAGTTATTAAAGATAGTGTGGTTCACTTTGGAAGTCATTATCGTATAGCAGACCATATATTTAAGTAATTATATTAGCGCCTAGTATGGTCGCTTTTGCCGCCATTATAATTAATAACATGCTGCTGCGTGTTTGGTTTGTTGAATAAATGTTACTATAGTGCTAATTTTGATAGTCTCAACGACTATTAATCAGTGTCAACCGGTAAAATTGTTTAAACTATAAAATGGTACCCAAAGTGAGTGGTAATGGCAGCTGTGTTTCATTTGTTAATTTTTGGAAGGTGTTTCATTTGTTGTTTTGTGAAAGTTATTTCCAAATTCTCAATCGTTCATATATTTGAATGCCACCATGCTCACCCATCATCCATTATGATTATATAATACCTCAATAGAGATAACACAGTTTCAACCAGCTTTTATTTAAAGCATTTAATTATTTCATATGTAATTATCAACTCATTGTGCGATTGGCAGAATTATTTTATGCTCCGCCCAACTGTGTCACTGGTGACCATGCTGATCAGCATGTGACCACATTGTAGTCATGTAATCGCACTAATCCTAGTCCTGTGACTTACCTCAGTAAAATCTTCGGAAACTTCCGTGATTTTATTTATATCAAAATAATAAAATTATTATCTCCTCGATTTTAAATTTTCTTGGCGAAATGGGTTTTTAGACACATACAATTAGTATTGTGAAGAGATTAAAATATTTTTTTGACAAAATAATTAGGGTTATAAAACGTATTGTTTACTGTAATAAATACTAATTTGACCTGATATTGAAAACTTTGTGATGCAATACTGTTGCCATTGGCAAAATATATTTAACCATTGCTAGCGGTCTAATCACCATTGACGAATGTTGATCTGAATAAATTTGCCTCTAAAGGGGCTATGTTTGGTAATACAAATTTTCAACTAGTGTTAGTAGTACACCACCAAAGTCCATCTTAGATGGTGACTTGGGAGACATTTTCTCAATTTTTCTGTCTGAAATTTTGCCACTTCTCCCTATTTTTGTCCCAGGGAGAATTGACTTCTTTCTCTTATACCAGTATGCATATGGCCCAACATTTAAAGAATATCTACTGATTACAATGGTGTTCTTACTCACTATAATGGCTTTATAATTCAGCTGTTGTGTTGCATAATATGTATTGGATCATAGAAGGGTGATTTTGGGGTATAAATGAACTTCAGGCATTTATATTTCTTCCTGATAACAGTCCACTTCTCCCAAATAACAAAACAGGGAGTGACTTCTTTCAATTTTATACTTCTAGGCTGGTCCCTGATAACTATTACTAGTTTGTTTTAAATTTTCTATTCTATATCTATACAATTTCTAAGCTAAGCTGTCGATGATATCTTCTATTTCAGGACATTTCATTTGGGAGAAATTACAAGACATTAGACTTGTACCATCCAGAAGGTCCACGTGACCTGGCGCCAGAGAAGCCAGTCGTTGTGTTCATTTATGGAGGTGCTTGGGGTTCTGGAGATAAGAACATGTATGGACTTGTGTGCTCTAACTTAGCTAATGAGTTAAAAGCTCTCGTCTGCTGCCCTAACTACTCGCTGTTTCCTCAGGTGAATACAACTTTTTAATATAAAAAATATGCTTGATTCTCATTACCTTCTGACCCTTTTTTGGTCCCCTTGTCAAATATTTTTATTTTAATAATTTTGAGGTAAAAAGTTATTTCTCATGGCGTAACCTCCTAAGTACATTGCAATGACCCATTAATCAGTCTATTGCAATCAAATTGCCTCGCATATATAAGAGAATGCATTGGCCTAACAATTTTTCATCATTTGTTATTATGTTTTACAATTTTAATAATTTTTTCTTATATTCTTTAACTCATTCAGTGCCAGATTTTATCGGCCCTGGCACTATACAGACCGTAAATTAGGGCCGATGAGATCGGCCCCTGGCACTGAAAGAGTTAATAGAACTGACCATGACCATTTAAAAATATACAGTCTTGTCTTAGTGCCAATCATATTTAGATTGTTGTTGTGGTACTGAAACCTAAGACATAGATGCATATATGTCATTTTATATTAATAATTTGACATGATTGGTTGCAGGGGTATGTTGATGACATGATTCAGGATGTGGTAGACTGTCTCATCTGGGTCCAAGAACACATTCACAGATATGGAGGAAATAAGGTCAGTATTAAGTAGAATGATATATGTACTTATGTGCTGAATGTAACATGTATTGAGATATATTCACACTGATCTGTCCCCTTATTGAGAGACTCTAGAAATGAGCAGTGCCCATCGAACTGTTTGTTGTCCGGATGATAACGTGAATAGTTTTCAACAGAATTTGATGAAACTTGGCATGTGGCCTTCATATGAGAAAGTCCTGATCAAGATCGAATTTGGATATGATCCAACCATTTCTGACAGAGTTATGCCCGTTATCGACTTAGAATTTGCTGATTATTTTGTTGTCCAGATAACTCAATTTGAAATTTAGTATGTGCATTAATCACATGAAAGTACAGATCAAGTTCGAATTTGGGTTCAGTCCAACCATGCCCCTTTTTGGACTTAGAATTCGCCAATTATAATTCTTTTATCTAATCAAATATGTTAACATTGTAAACAGTTGGAAGCAAAGTTAAATTGATTGTTTCCAGAATAAAATAAAATTTTAATTTATGAAAAAAGCCACCTTTGTCCGATTGCTTCTTTTAAAGTCAAATACTAACATAACTTACCAGATTTTTTTTTTACAAATGTAAAGGCCAATTTCATGACTATTGTTCATCAAACTACATCTACCTGTTGATATGTTTACCTTTAATTTATATATACATCTTAATATTCAGGATGTAAACTCCCAAAAAATTTAGCATTGTAGTCACGTTGTACTAAAAATGTTTTCTTGTTGACATTTCTCTTTCTCCTGACTATAATATCTTTCAATGACCTATTATTATAATTTAGTCCGTGCTTGTATTCCTTGTGGTATCGAGATTGGCTCGTCAGATTATATGCTTGGCTGCCAAATATTCCAGGTGATGAAAAATAACAGATTTAAAAATCAATATCTGCTAACACTGAGCTTTGATGGGTGGGTTCCTCGACTCAAATCTTAATATTTTTTATTAAGCCAAAGAAAGTAAATTTAGGAGCGTTAATTATGTATCTACAGATTATGTAACTACATTCCCAATAAGCCTGAGTTTAGTGTGCCTGTCATTTGCAGAATGAGGTCCCCAGAGGGTGAATTTAGTGACGCTATCCCGCATAGTGGGCTAGCATCACCAAATTCACATGGTCTCATATGCTATGGGAGGCATGGACTCAGATTGATGTTCCCAAATGGTGAATATTTTGATGTACACCCATTGGGAACCTTGATTATACAATGTGTCGTCTGCCAATTTGGGGATATAGAGAAACTAAACTAAAAAAGAAATAGAATCTATGTAAAGAAGTTTCTATAGAAATTTGATAATAAAGAAACTTTCCAGAGAAGATGAGGACTAAGCAGAATGAGGTCCCCAGAGGGTGAATTTAGTGATTCTAGACCGCTATGCAGGATAGCGCCACTAAATTCACTCTCTGGGGACCTCATTCTGCTAATGACAGGCACACTAAACTCAGACTTGATTCTCTATTATAGGACAAGATTCTTCTTATTGGGCATTCTGCTGGGGCCCATCTGTGTTCGATGGCTCTTCTTGAACTAAGACATGGTGAAATTGCAGAAATTCTCAGGAAGCAGCAAATTGAAGGTTCGATGGCTGAGTCGCTCAAATTGGACGAGAGCTACTTTAAAGTGGGATCTCTTGTTGGTGCTAAGGCTGATTCAAGTGGCGGACAAAGTCCAGGTTCATCGGGCTCATTCTGTCTGGTGAATGACAGTGATGAAAAATCAAACAATTTTGAAGTTGTTAATTCTGAAAAATGTGATAATAATGCTGAAGATAGACCTGATGGGGGAAAGGTCGTAACAGAACTTATGGAGACTCCGATGACAGATAAAGGTTCCGAACATGTTCAAAGACAGGAATCGGAGGAGTCCGAGAACGATTCAGTTGTGACAGTGAAACAAACCGCATCAACCGATGGACAAAGTGTTTTAGAGTGCTTGAACAAATCTGTGAAGGGATTCATTGGTTAGTCATATATTGCTTGTTATGTATTAGGCCAAATACAAAATATTATTTCGGTTCATACACCTCTGCGTTGAAATAAATGGCCCGCATTGGACCTTTTATTTCAATTTTTATCCCCCTCCCTCATTGATTCAGAATTTTTTTTTTTAAGACTCGTGTCATTTTTTTTATGGCCTTATATGCTTGCCTATAAAATATCAGAAAATTACCGAAATGTAAATCATCATATATATCTCTTAGAAGCTACAGTGAAATACTCTTGTTATTTCACCGTAGCTTTCTGAATGACGTCATGACGTCGACACTTGATAGCGGTTTGCTACCTATCAGCTGATCAGTGTCAGAAGTTTGGGTCAACCAGGTGTTGCTTTCCTTGTATTGTTTAATTTGTTGTGCTATCAAAAGTGAGAATGCTGCATAATGTAGGAACTTTAAGCATTAATTAATAAGGTGCATATAATAAAAAGAACACAGGTCTACAGTTTTTGTTTGAATATCTGAAATATCTCCACATGTGCATCTGGAAGGAAATATTGAATTTTCACTCACGGCGTGCAGCCGCTCGTAAACAAATTATATTTCTTTCCAGACACACATGATATTTCGGTATTCAAACAAAAACTGCTCGTGTTCTCTATGTATTAAATTCCCACTTAAATTTTTTAATCCCAGATCACATTATATACAACATATTCCATATTATGTACCATTATCCAGTCGAATAAACTGTGAACATGTTGGTTTTTGTCAAGGTATCGACATGTGTTCTGTGCTTAATTTTGATCTGTTTATACTGCAAGTCTATTGTTCTGAATGGAAGGGGAATAACTCTATCTCTTAGTTGTGAATTATGATGCATTCTGGGTAAATAACATGGGAAGTCTTTGTGTGAATCTCTGTCACTTGGTGAACCAAGGCCACAGCTATTCCGTATTCCAGTAATATATATATATTTTTGGTTCCCCTTCCAAATGGAATATGTTGTATATAATGTGATTTGGTGATACGGAAATTAAGTGAGACTTTAGCTCAATTTGAGTAAAGATGATGAGATTCACGATTTGTACATTACATGCTGGATTGTTATACCATCAAACACCGAACAAGGTTAGGAGGTTAGGGGTTTACAGTTGAGACCTAAACATATTTAAGTTCCCAGATGGGGTATATTGTGATGTGTACCCATTGGGCACCTTGATTATGACAATTATGCGATGTGTCATCTGCCAATTTGGAGATTAGAGAAACTGAGCTCAGTCCTTCTACAGCGAGAGATTTTATTTGCTCCCTCAATTCAGAAGACAGGTGTAATATTGCACCCATAATATAATCGTAAGTTGTGTTTTTCTCAAACAAAATGTCATTATGGGATAGACCTCTGTCTAAATAAACTAAAAAACTTGTTAATTTGATAATAAAGATGAGGCATAACTTCCGCCGCATAAGCAGATAGAGATCCCCAGAGGGTGAAATTAGTGATGCTAGCCTGCTGTGGTGGGTAGCGTCACTAAATTCACCCTCTGGTGACCTCATTCTGTGCATTTTGTTTGTGCTTTCAGGTCTCGCTGGAGTTTACCATATACAGGATCACTATCGACATGAAGGAAAAAGAGGTATAGAAGAATTATCAGCGATGGCTCGGGCTATGTATGGCGAGGAACACTTCGATAGGTTCTCACCTACATCTATTATAGGCAAATTAAAGACATCAATCAGGTAAGTTTTGTTTCCCAACTTGCTGTCCATGCATCTGTCCGAGCAAATATCTCAGCCATAGGTTGACCAAGCCTTGAAATAGTGAGCCTGTCATTTGCAGAATGAGGTTCCCAGAGGGTGAATTTAGTGATGCTATCCCGCACAGCGGGCTAGCATCACCAAATTCACCCTCTGGGAACCTCATTCTGCTGAGGCGTAAGCAGAATGAGGTCCCCAGAGGGTGAATTTGGTGATACTAGCCCGCTATGCGGGGTAGCATCACTAAATTCACCCTCTGGGGACCTCATTCTGCAAATGACAGACTCACTATTTCAAGGCTTGAGGTTGACATTGTTTGTGTTTGTTGTGTTTATCCTACCCTGTTCATCTGGAAATCTCGTGTTTTTTGTTTAGACGCACATCATTTTCTGTCCATCTACACAGATATCTCAGCCGTGATATATAGGATTTCAATGAAATTTAGCATGGATGTCGCCTGCATAAGGGTTTTCAATGAAATGTTATATGGTAATGTTCACATTTTCCATTTTATTGTCCCCCTGGAGGACTATATTAATGACCCTCGTTTTTCAGATATGGTTATTTGTATGCGGCTCAGTTATGAGACAGTGCACAAGTATATTATCCATATAATATACTTTTACAAAGACCCCTCTCCAAATTAAACCACTGAGGACACTGGCCGTTTTAATTTGGCACGATGGGAGTATGCCAGCACCCACAGTGCAACCTATTGTTTATACTCCCATTTTCAAATGGGATGAGGAAGATACTTGATTACATACAGTAATTTTGCATGTGCAGGGTTTTGGGACCATGTGCACGGAGCCTGAGAAACAAGAAATTGACTTTGTGTAGCCTTAAATTGAAGATTAATTTGTGAGTAGTTTATAGCTTACCCGTCTTTTCTGTTTTGCAGCTTGCCACGTCATGTTTTACTTCACGGGACTGAGGATATAATAGTGCCATTAACTTCAACAACAAAGTTTGGAGAGTTACTAGCTGAGGTTTCTCCGGACGTCGCGATTCGTATAATTCCTAGCTGTGATCACTATGAAGTGTGCCTGGACTTGATGCTACCAAGCCGAAAATTTTACAGTGTATTGATGAACATTGTCAAGGAAACGGCCAATAAGATTTTTTAGCCAATTAGAGAATTCTGTTTCAGGCTGAAAAGATATTTTGCCATGCCTTCCTTTTTGGAGCATGTTGTCAACGTTACAATCATGCCAATCAAGTTAGTGTGGTTATAGGTGCTTCTTTGAGGTACTGGTGAATTTTTCATAGACTAATCTTCATTACAAATACAGAACTACACGTATGCTTTGTCCATAATTTCATATTTTTACACAACTTTGGTTGAAGGGGTTATTGTCACACAGACCCGAGCATGTTCGTACAAAGCATTTCAAATTGGGGCATTCTAAACACATGACTGTCTCACTCTGGAAAAGGTATATTGCATTTTCTTAACAGGAAACTATTTTAAAACTTGATGCACAGCTTTCTCTTCATTTTAATTATGTAGTATAGTAAAACCTCTCTAAACTGTTCGGTTTAGAGAGGTGTTCGGTTTACAGAAAATCACAAAACCATCGGAATATATTGCAGCTGTCGGTAAGAGTTGTCAAGACCCGAACACCTCCGTACTGATTAATTAAACTTTATTCAATAAACTACAATATACAACAAAAAATAAATTGCAATAGATAAACATGTTATAATAAGACATAAATATATGTACTGATAAACCTGAAACACGGAAATGATACATTTAGGTGATTCGTGGTTTTTGAAAATGTTGTTGACGGTAGATTTTTAACTCTGATCTGTCGTTTTCCCGACGGCTCATTAATTGTGATCCTGTACCTTTACAGGGTTCCTGCGGGGCCTTGGATTCAAGGAACGGCCTTGAATTTGACAAGGTGTGGTTCAAGGCCTTGAAATCCTGGAATATGGGCAATGGGCCTTGAAAAGCCTTGAATATTCGCGATACAACAACAAGCCGATGATCCGTAATTAATCACCTCTTACATTTCATGGTTTAAGGTAAATGACCGCATTGGAGCGAGATATAAATAGCGCAGTTATATTATAATAGAGCAGCGATGTATCGAGCATTCTCATTGGATAGTTGTAGTGACGTTGGCCAATCCCAAAGCGCGACGTATTATCGCATGTGACTGTCGTGTCAGTCTGCTAAAATGTTGTCGTGTGTGTACTGTTTTTCGATGATTGTTTTCGATAAAAAATGGTGAAATGCACATTCCAAGATTGTTGGTTAACTTCCGAAAGTTACAAAGCCTGGTTAATGATCGTTCTGGGCGACAGGTATTCTGCAAAATGCAAACTTTGCCTGAAAACATTTAGCGTGGCGAACATGGGAAAAGCCGCGTTGGATTCCCATGTGAAATCTGACAAACATCTTAAAGTTTTGAAGGACAAAAAAAAGACTCTACCATTTCCATTCGTAGTCGGACCTAAAAATGATTCGACCACAGCTGTGGCCCCAATTAGTGTTCCCCTCGTCAATATTTCATGTGATGACTGACCATAATTTTGGCAGCGGAGTAGGAAATTTCCTATCTTATATTGTATCCTGTTACAAATGTTGACGTTGATGTTAAAAAATAATATTCCTAGCTTATCTGCATTGAAATGTGTGAGTATAATAATCTGGGAAAAGTACCAGGTATTATAGTACCCAACCTGAGTAATGTTAATAATTACTAACATGGCAATGTGTGATAGAATACTGATTAATTTATTTTAAGGCCTTGAAAATCCTTGAATTTGGGTATCAAAGGGCCTTGAAAATAGCTGAAAAATGTCGCGAAACGGCCTTGAATAGCCTTAAATTTGATCAGTCCTTGCTTGCAGGAACCCTGCTTTTGCTAATTAGTGTTTAGTTTGGACAATTGTTGTACAAACAAAGAGTCCCTTCCAGCGCAATAACTGAAGTAAAAACAACGTGTCGCTGCTCTAATTATCTGTGAAGTCACCATTGTTCAATCAATTTGCGAAATAAGCAAACATGTATCTATGTGTATCTGAAGGTGGTGCAGTGCAGTAACAAATTCTGGTTTAGGCGTATCCAATTTGACACCTGTTGTTTTAATCCGTTTCAAAGCTTCGCCGAGACAAAAGACCGCTAATTAAATTGGTACGCTTATTCAATAGTACGAAAGTACATTACCTGTGTGCACACGCGTTTGCCTGGTATCCCTTTCGGAATTTATTTAGAATAAGATTAAATATAAATACGGCCGTATCTTTTTATTATTAGGCGTTATATTCGTTTTAATTTGTAATTAAATTTTATTAATTTACCAAGAACACTTCGTCCGTTAGTAACTAACTGTGACGCTGATCGGGGTCACACACAGGTCAACTCAAAAACGGAAACGTTCACATCATTACCTTTTAACTGATTGATTTCGGTCTCTTCCATAACTCTCAGCGTTCGGATTTTGGAGGTAAACATTAGTCTATTTGTTCACTTATGGACTAATAAAGCCATCCGATATTCGGAGTACAGAGGTTTCGGATTACAGAGGTAATCATTAGTGACAATGTACTTGGGTAAATTCGGGACCGAACAATTCGTTCGGATTGTAGAGGGTCCGGATTGGAGAGGTTTCACTGTACCATAAGCATTTGATTTCAGAGCGACGACAGCTCAAGAATTTCCTTCCATAGTCTACAAGTATAATTTCTATGGGACCACTGATTTAATTAATTTAACAAAACTATCTCAAATTTGCCGATAAATATAAAAAAACAAAACACGTATATTCAGTGCTATATCGATTAAATTGTTTGGAAATCTTCTGCGTATGTTTTGAGATATCTCTTATGTATACATAATTTTGGCGTTCAACATGCCATTTCACTTTAAGATCAAACATGTCAGATAACTCATGCTATCTTCATCTCAATGTTTTCATAGCAATTTATATTAATCATGATCCACTTCAAAATGTGCAAATCAAATTACGCCATCAGTCAAAGTGAATGTCACCAGTTTGTGGTAAACATAAACAACTCTTATCAGATGATCAAACTCTAGACATGAATAGCTGGGTACAACAGTGTTTGCCTGTGGGCAAGGTACAAAAATTCAGTATATTAGGACTGGTGAATAGCTGGGTACAACAGTGTTTGCCTGTGGGCAAGGTACAAAAATTCAGTATATTAGGACTGGTGAATAGCTGGGTACAACGGTGTTTGCCTGTTGGCAGGCTACAGAAATTCTTGGGGCGTGACAATGAACTCTTCAGCTCAAGTTTCTCGGTATGGTATTTTCTGTGTGGTAATGTTTCACCATTGCACGTAAGATATTGGGCAAGTGCACATTTGGTTCTGGATTTATTACACACTCACACACAGCCCTGGCATTTATTTAGAATTTGATTTGAACGGAACACCCAAGGGAAACATTCCAGGATGAAAGTGACATCTTTCGAGGAGGGTAATATTTATCTTTCGAGGAGGCTAATATTTATCTTTCGAGGCGGGTAATATTTATCTTTCGAGGAGGGTAATATTTTTCAGACCTGCACCCATCAATTCCATTCTGAGATACATTTGTATTTTGCATTGTTTTCTTCATCGTGCTATGACTTGATTATGTTATGAAATCTCTTCCATTTTTGTTTTCCAGTTTAGAAGTACAGCATGTCACACCTGATCATTCCTATTGAATCATTTAATATTTATAAACACCTCAAAATAAGTAACTTTCCCCCCTGATATATAACGATGTATCTCAAGAATCCTGAGGCCGATTGTCTGGAAAGTTTACGTGTATATTCAGCATATTAGGACTGATGAAGTGAGCTAACCCTTCCATGACGGGAGCTTCCTAAAATTTTGTGAAAACCCAGTGCCAATGCATTCTCTTATAAATGTGAGTCTCCCATAAGGAGCCTCGCATATATAAGAGAATACATTGATCTAACAATATTTACCATGACCTTGTAAACCAGTGCATTCTCTTATATATGCATTTATATAAGAGAATGCACTGGCAGTGAGTCTTTAATGCTGCACCAGCGCTGCTCCAGTAATTCATGAAAGGGTTATTGTTGACCCGCTGAGTGCTTTCAAGCTCGAGTGAGCACCGTTTGTGCAGAGGTAGAGCTCAATTCAAAAGTCACAAAACCTATATGAGGGTAGAAAACTCATTTAAAGAACTATGCATTAAACAGCTTAATTCTGCATGTATCTCTATGTCACGATAAAATTTGTAGGCACCGTTTTATCATGTAACGGGTAGAAACTCGATTTATTACTGCCACAAGGCTGTCACGATAAAACTTGGTAGGCACCGTGTCATCAATGTAATGGGTAAACACTGGATTTATTACTGCCACGAGGCTGTCACGATAAAACTTGGAGGCACCGTGTCATCAATATAATTGGTAAAATCTTGATTTATTACTGCCACAAGGCTGCCAATTCCTCTTGCAGCAGATGAGGAATTTCATATTGTTTAGTGCCATTATCCACATATTTTGCAGACTGATCCCTCCCTTTGGTCCCATAGGTGCCAAGTTACCAAGAAGAGGTCCATGTATCATAAACCAATAATTCTGATATTTGAACTGATATGTTCATTGTCCAGCATACTTGAACATGTTCCCTCTTAGTGAATCGAGTGATTTTTGGAATGTTAACTCTTACCATTTGATTGATGTTTATTCAAGCATGTAGCCACTCACCAGTATCAGTTGTTATAAGGGTCCTATGGTCATTTGTTGAACTTATTATCTGAACATTTCCTAAGGGATGACTACTCATCAATGAGTATTTAGTACAGTTAGATGATCTACAACGAATTCCCAGTTTATAGCAAAATTTACAAAACTCATTCAGTAAGTTTAGGTCTGGAATTAGCCTTTGATGAGGTCTGGACCTAGCCTTGTGAGGTCCAGAACTAATTTACTGGACGAGTTTTGTAAATTTGCTATAAACTGGGGACTTGTTTTAGATTATATTTATTACTTGATCTAAAACCTCCATAAAACATACTTAAATCAATGAATGGGACGTGAAAGTAACAGTTGCTTTTATAAGGCCTGCGATGGCATTTCACGTCACTATGCTTTGTTTGCCCTCATGAAGATATAGTCACAGATAAATAAGACTCTTTGAAGTATATAATGGCATAAATTTAATGAAATAACTTTTCAAACTATATCAATATCGGTCACAAACACCAATTCTTCTTCATTCCTCTTTCGTATTGTATGGAATGTAAACAGATGACAAACACCTGACACTATTTCCTGTAATACAAAGGGTTAACACCCTGCACGTTTATTTAGGACTGCACGTTTATTTGGGACTTCATGTTTATTTGGGACTGCATTTTTATATGGAACAAAAGAGTAATGTGTAATAGCAGTAACATTTTTAATTGTGTCTTTACCTGATGGCTTCCATGGAAACATCATGCATGAAGGATGCTTCTAAGCCTGTGATAGTTGAATCTAATAATCGTTCATATAAATTGCATTTAAAGTTAGTTTATGTTAATATTTTGATAACTATATTTAAATGTTTTTGTCACCTTGGGGACTAAAATGTAGGAACTAACAAACCCTTTTAACTCTTTTAGTGCCAGCATCAACAAGTCCTATCCAAAAAATATATAGCCTGAGTTATAATGCCAAGGACTTCAGTGCAGACATATGCCTGTGTTTGAAGTGCATATCTGTCCTAAATTTCGACTGCGGACTGACAAATAGTTTTCACGAAAGTTTTATCTTGTAAAACTTGGGCTATGTTCAAATTCAGTTTCCTAACTGGTATTCTATGATATTATAGGATTGATCTGGTGTTCTTGGCATTAAAAGAGTTAACAGGTTTGCATCTACCATCTAATGCCTCTCTGGCTGACGCAGATGCGTCCTGGCATGTGCAGCCGCCTATATGGCTAAAATGTTGTTTCTTTCAAGATGATCCTATGTTTATGTAGGATAAAATGATAATAAATGGATGTCTGCGAAATAATGCATTAATTGTGATAATTGTCTGAATGCATATATTATCCCCAACAACAGAGATAACTTTTAACCCTTTCATGATGGGAGCTGTGCTGGTGCAGCATTAAAGTTCCTGTGCATTCTCTTATATATGCGAGTCTCCCATAGGGAGCCTTGCATATATAAGAGAATGCACTGGCTTACAAGGTCAACTTAATTGTTACCCGGTAAGCCAATGTATTCTTTTATTTATATGCAAGGCTCCCTGTGTCATGCATTTATGTCGAATTAGAATCGAATCAGATCGAATTATAGGTGTGAAGTTAATCAGACACTATTAAATGCATCATATCATGTTATACATATATATTTACAGCCTGTCTGTGTTACACTAAATCCTGTTCGGTGATGGGTCACTGTCAATTAAGTCACCCGATTCATACCCCAATAACACAGACTATAACATGAACACAACGTCACAAACTGTTGACTTATCACTAAAAGCAGTCAACAGAATAATTGGGCATTCTTTTGACAGTTCAGCCAAATTGCATCTGAAGCCAGTTATATATATCGATGACGCGTTGCTAAGTGCTTGGAAATCTTATATTGGGCTGACATAATGTGTTATGTGGGATAATCTCAAATACTCGGCATATTTTGTGAAAATAAATAAGAATAAATTCAGCTTTTTATGGGAATAAATCATCAAAAAGCTATATAAATATAAGAAATAAATGTAGTGGGTGTGTTATTGGAGGATATTCCGCTGTGGTTGTTGGGGCACATTTGGTAAGAACCTCTTCATGGTTCACAAAATTACACACTACATTCATTTCTTAAAGGCCCACTTAATTTTTGAACCGCCAGATCACATATATAAAATAATGCCATATTATATACCATTTGAAAGAGGAAGCTCTAAAACATTGTATTATCAACTTATCCGGTGTAATAAACTTTCTTCTGGATTGAAGTGCAAAGTGTATTATTTTCAATGGAAGGGGGAATAACCATATATCTTAAAGATAGAGTTATTCCCCTTCCATTGACAATACATTTTTAGAGCCATAATGGGGGAAATCTTTCTATGATTTCAGCTGTTTTCTATTTCTCTATGGGCATCTTCTGAAACAGATGTTTCAAATGGTGATGAATTATAGTATTTAAATCATATTTTATGGCATAGATTGTTATTAAAACCGTATATCAAGGCACTATAAAAAAATAATCGGTGACTCAAAAATTAAGTGGGACTTGATATGTTAACATTTAGATAGATCAGTACTTTTCAAACTCTGTAATTTTTCATTTAATTCATTTTCACTAATAATGAAGTAGAATTCATATACCAAAATCCTTGAGTGTGTCAATTCTTGTAGCCATGTCATAGATAACAATGGCACATGAGTAGAAGTCAGAAAAACATTTACATTGGATTCAACATTTGTTACGATTCCTCAACTGGTAAGTATTGAAGCTCATTAACCCTTCCATGAGTAGAACTTCCTGAAATTTGGTTCTTCCATGAGTAGAACTTCCTGAAATTTGGTGAATACCCTGTGCCAATGCATTCTCTTATGTATGCAAGTCTCCCATTCTCTTATATATGCAAGGCTCCCTATGGGAGACTTGCATATATAAGTGAATGCATTGGCACAGGATCTTTAATACTGCACAGCATAGCTCCCATCATGAAAAGGTCAATGCTTATACTGTATAATCATAAGAAATGAAAATTATTCCTCATAATTATTGCATCTTGGTGGAACATATAACCATATTTTAAGTTTTCTTTACTGCTAATGACTATTTTACGTTATAGTGAGTGATCTTGTGTAGTGCCATGATGATATTCATACTTTGTTAACTTCCGCCTTGATGAAGTTATCCTTTTTAACCCTTTCATGATGGGAGCAGCGCTGGTGCAACATTAAATATCTTGTGCCAGTGCATTCTCTTATATATGCGAGTCTCCCATAGGGAGCCTCGCATATATAAGTGAATGCACTGGCTGTCAAGGTAAATATTGTTCGGTCAATGCAATCTCTTATATATGCGAGGCTCCTTGTGGGAGACTAGCAAAATTCCAGGAAGCTTCAGTCATGGAAGGGTTGAGTATATAGCCTTTTCAAGTGAAGTCGATGTAATTAATTGTCTTGTTTTTTAGTTTTTTTTTTAGAAAGTATAGCTTTAATTTAATTTAATTGAGAGACTTTGGAAGCATTTAGGGCCCTGCGATTCGGGCATTATGGAATGGAATCAAGATTTGACCCATTCAGCTGTATGGACAAGAGCCACAGTACAAAGTAAGAATGTCTGATGATGTCCTCACAAGTTCTGTCTCTGTGTGAGTCTTCCAAAGTATGTTCTTGGCGATATAAATGTGGCATTTGTATGTGAACATGTGGTGTTATATCGCAACAAATTTGAATAAACTGTTGGATATTCAAGCACAATTGATTTAAGATTTTGATCAAGAATGGTGAGTGAATTGAACTTATGATAGGTCATCGAAAATGAGTACGAGTCAATGACTGTGTTTGACGTTTAATTAAAAGGTTGTATGTGCACTTTGATGCGGCAACATCGCAGATGATTCCAATCTGTGATCATATTCATTATTATGGTATTTTATTTTTAAGCTTTAAATCTTTGGTAGATGATAAATCGACAAGAATTTAGTAGAGTTCATATACTGCGATTTGAGTCGAAACTACGATAACTCAAATTTGAAAATGATGCAATTCGATTTGGGAGACTGAATAGAGAATCGAAACTTGTACAATGTATCGTTGAATCGTAGAGCCCTTAGAATCATTCCACCCATTCCAGGCTCGTTAAATCTGTAAGATTTAATTTTGCTGAAATACTCATGTGGCACTTCTTTCATATTCAGTTCTAAACTGCATGTATATTCAAGTTCACATCCAATATTAACCCTTTAACCCTTTACCCAACAGAAGGGCCCTGTGCCAATGCATTCTCTTATATATGCGAGTCGACCATAGGTCGCCTCGCATATATAAGAGAATGCATTGGCTTAACACATTAAAAATTATAAAATTGTTAAAGAATGTAAGAAAAAATGGTAAAAAGTGTTTTTTTAGGCCAATGCATTCTCTTATATATGCGAGGCGACCTATGGTCGACTCGCATATATAAGAGAATGCATTGGCACAGGGCATAACTGTAACTACCACAATGTGGTCAAGGAGCCGGTTCCAATGATATCCATATTTGTATGGTTCTATTGAGACAGACCGAAGATATTTTAGGCTGTTGAAGCTTTATTTGGCCGGTTTTGGCCGGTTTGTTGGGTAAAGGGTTAAACACAGCATATGTCTATCCCAATATCTTAGCTGCATTTGTCTATCTCAATATCTTAGCTGCATTTTTCTATCCCAATATCTTAGCTGGTTTACGTACCAGCAGACTACTTTCATTTCCTTTTACTGAGAAGAAATATTTGGATGTGAAATTGAATTTATTTCCATACATGATTACCGGTATGCTGTGAATTGTTTTCGTTGATTGTCATTAGCATTCTTTGTTGTGGGCTGGATTTATCATGTTTTATTTTAAGTCCAAGTCTCATTTTCTCATCTTTCATTTTTCTGTCTTCATCTCTTCAATGAAATCTACATACATGTCCATGATGAATCTGATAAATAACAATTCAAGGTCTATAATATGGTGTGGGACATTTGCACAATGAGGTCCCTAGAGGGTGAATTTAGTGATGTTACCCACACAGTGGGCAAGCATCATTAAATTCACCCTCTGTGGACCTTATTCTGCCTAGGCCTCATTTTCTCTGAAAAGTATATTTATTTTCAAATTAACATAATAGAAATATCTTGAGAAATATTCTGTTTCTTTGTTAGTTTAGTTTCTCAATATCCCCAAATTGGTAGATGACAAAATGCATAATCGAGGTGCCCAATGGGTGCATTTCACATCTTCACCATCTGGCAAATAAAATCTGTGTCTAGGTCTCCCATAGCAGATGAGGCCATGCAGAATGAGGTCCCAGAAGATGAAATTGGTGATGATAGCCAGCTGTGCGGTGTACCATCACTAAATTCACCCTCTGGGGACCTCATTCTGTAAATGTCCAGCACCATATTTTGAGACCTGGCCTGAATTTCAGAATTATTTGAGCTGCTTATTGAAATCATAGTTTATTTTTGTCTTTTTGTCATATTGCAGTAATCATTTCATGCGATAGCCGTAATAATTACAAACACTTCTTTTTACAATTTTGCCATTGGTTTACAAAATGCTAGTGTATTTGAATAGGATAATTTCAATTAATTTAGGGTGACAGGTCATTAGGTCTCAACAACATTCCTTTTTCCACTGTGATGTAGTTATAAGTAATAATTTAGGTATCCTGTGCTAAATCACAAATTTACTTAACAGGGGTGGTGTTGGGCGGGGGATTAAAATTGCTAATAAACTTGTCCGGGAATGAAGTTGAAATTTGGAATAGAGCGCAGTGAATATTCATAGCTCAATGCAGAGTTCAGTCCCCTAAGCAGGACTTGCCGCATCTATACGTAATTTTTTTATTGAAGACTTTTGTAGATTACAATTTATTCTGAGAAACTGAACTGTCCATATTCGTTTGAAAATTTTCTAGATCAAGCCAGAATGAATTGTAACTGACAAAACACTTCAATAAATTTTTTTATATTTAATAAAGAAAATACACATGCCAGCAGTGTTCAGACGTGGCATTGGGAGGTGTCTGAACTCTGAAGTTTTGCAGCTTGTGAATACTCTTGAAAATTGTCCTTGAATTCATATCAGTTCTGAACTGTGGGAACCCGATGCAAGGACAGTATTTGGTTCAATGTTTGATCTCAACATTGAACTTCTGTATGAAAAAAATATGAAATGAATTTCATATGTATGAATGACATTTTTCATCTAATCATCCACCATTTATCATGTTAGTATATTAAAGTTTGTTTGCTAAATCTCACAAAAAGAGAGCAATTGGTCATTGGGACAAATTCCTGATGCTCAGTAAAACCATGAAACTGTTAGGCCAATGTATTCTCTTATATATGTGAGGCTCCCTATGGGAAACTCGCATATATAAGAGAATGCATTGCTACAGGGTTTTCGCAAAATTTCAGGAAGCCCCAGTCATGGAAGGGTTAACCCTCTCCCACAGGGAACTCGAATATATAAGAGAATGAATGCACTGGCTTACAAGGTCAAGCTAAATATTGTAAGGCCAATGTATTCTCTTATATATTTGAAGCTCCCTATGGGAGACTTGCATATATAAAAGAATGAATTGGCACAGGGTTTTCGCAAAATTTCAGGAAGCTCCAGTCAGAGAAGGGTTAATGGCTGATCTGAATATACATTCGTGTTAGCCTTAGAATTTGTCCTGGATAATTTTGACGAAAAGAATGGTTGTTAAACCGAGAAGTCGCTTGCATTTATTGAATCATTATGTTAGTGATGAGTGATTTTATGTGACCAGCAAGCCTTGAAATAGGGTGTCTGTCATTTGCAGAATGAGGTCCCCAGAGGGTGAATTTAGTGATGCTACCCCGTATAGCGGGCTAGCATCACCAAATTCACCCTCTGGGGACCTCATTCTGCTTACACCTCAGCAGAATGAGGTTCCTAGAGGGTGAATTTGGTGATGCTAGCCCGCTATGCGGGGTAGCATCACTAAATTCACTCTCTGGGGACCTCATTCTGCAAATGACAGACACCCTATTTCAAGGCTTGGTGACCAGGGAAACGAGCTTCCCATGTTTTTGTTGTGATATTTTTTAAGTATGATTAAATTCTTGAGGTATTTCAATAAAATAGATTTATTTTTAAAATATTGTCGCCAGTAACAAGGAAGTATTATAGGCAAGTCACGTTCGTAAGTCTCGCTAACGAGATGTTGGATGTGTTCTATTGTCTCTCCAAATAGGGGCCTTATGCGGGGAGGGTTTATTACATGCTATTAAATTACTGAGTTCACTTTACCAGCTCACCTTGTCGCGACTTGTTTCATATATTTTTGAAGCTATTTTATTGCATCATTAGAAATTTGAACGATATTCAATCAAAAACATGTATGCTGCAGCCATCTTGGATTTTGCATCACTAAATAATTTGGCATACCCTGCTGCCAACATTTTTCATCCAATTGATCACAATCTTCATATTATCCCCTCTCCAAGTTGAGCAACAGTGTCAATGAGTCTTTCAAATAATTTCTAATGGCTTGTGGTGCAAATGGCATCATGTGAATCAGGCGGATTCGCCTATTGAATCAGGCGGATTCGCCTATTTAGAGTCCACATGAAGGAATGAGTGCTTGTGTAAGATACAGGTGAATTGCAAAATTTTCAGAAAACACATCTGCAGAATTATGTTGCTCTCCTAATCTGGCAGTGTGGAATTGCGTGCTACGCCAATTCGTCTGCAATTGTTCAGCTAATTATGACTTTTACAATGACAGTAAAGAACTAAGACACTGGAAGCACAACAGGTTTCTGTCACGGTTAGTTTTGGACTGTGATTGTGCATTGCACCATGCTGTCATTTCACAGAAAAATATGCGAAAGCAAAAACCCCTGAGTCGAGATGGAAATACAAGAGTAACTGCCGTAATGCTCTAGACACTTTTGTTGCGCGTCCCATGGGAAATACTCATCAATGAGAAAATACACAGAACGACAAATGTGTTAATGTGTTTGTTGATATGGCACGAGTTCTAGCAGGAGTATTCTCGAGTTCTATCCTTCCATGTGTTTATTACATGCATCCATCCTAGAACTGTGTTGAAAAAAGTACTTTTAATACAAGATTTATTCAGACACATACAGGCCTTGTTTTGTCATGTATGATAATGCTTTTATTTTTTTAGATCTGATTTCATGGTTGAGGAATGTCATTTGCATCATCTGATATCAACGGGATGTATGTACCATATAGATTTGTAAATATGGAACAGGAACACTGTAATTCTAGGAACAAGTGTGTAATAATGGTTATTGTTATCCTTCATCCCATTTTCCGATTGGCTGAGAGTGCGTGACATGGCGGGCCGTAAATCACCATATTACCCTCGAGGGTAACATTGTCTCAGTTATTGACCGCTCAGCTGTTACCAGTAAACACAGAACTACGAAGAACTCAACGTGCAGTGACACTCTCACAGCTCTCTAATAATTTTCAAAAACACTGTTTTTATAAACCCCACTGTTTCATAACAACCGCGAACTGTGGTGTTTGCTAATTTGCATAATTGTGTGGGGTTTTTTTTTGCAATTAAAGCACGCTATGTATAAACGGTGTTATCACGGACACAAATCCGTTATACGGTGTAATGTTCATATTGGGACATTTTTATATCACTAATAAAAACCGTGGGACAAATAAATAATCCTTATTATGCAGTTGGTATGTGCTGCAGACAATCGCACATACGATGTACATACGTTACAAATAAGTTTATGTACTAGATCAAATAGCCACTCTTTACTGTTTATCAATTGACTATTTCTTTTCGGCAATACATTCCTCAGACTTCAGAAGAATACACTTATGTTGCGTAACAATCTAACATATGTCAATTTCTTTTTGCACAACTACAACGTGTTAGTTTCACAGTTTAGCGTTCTGGAAATTAACACGTGTGCCTGCGTCTTTACGCTCATTTGAACGAAACCGAACATTTCGCTGCATGCTACTCAACTTCGAAATTGCTTTACTCCTCTTTCCGTGAACCGATTCCCATCATGCGACCAGCAAACTGACCGGAGAATAGCTGCGCAAATGATGGGTTTGTTAATTGATCCAGAATGTGAATGTTTTATTTTCTGTAAAACATAAAATTAACTCTTCGAACTGTATTAAAGAATAGTCGCACGCACATAGGCCTGCTATTAAGGAGGTTCGTGTGTACTCCTTTGTCAGATAACAAAACAGTTATCACCCTTGTTTTCGTGAGACACAGGGATTTGTCGCCGCTCTCGACCTGGAATGTCACCCTCGGGCCGCGACATTCCAGGTCTCGAGCGGGCGACAAATCCCCGTGTCTCACTCAATCGCGGGCGATAACTGTATAATATATAATTGAAACTGACTAGGCCCAGGGTTATCAGGCATAGAACAAATAGATGGTCAATTTCTGATACTTTAAACTTTACTCAAAATGTAACAAAATTGTACAAAAAAGTAAAAATATAATTAGATTTGCATATAAAACATGAGAGTAGCATATAAAACATGAGAGTAGATGCAGAAGATTCTGTGATTTGGCGATGAAATGTGAGGAGAAACAGAATGAACAGTAAAAGTAGCACAAATGAAAATTATGAAATAATTGGTAGAATAGAAACTGTGAAATGAGAATATATGAGTTGCCCAAAATACCAATGAATATAAAATATATAGGTGGGAAATTCAAAAAGATTAACCATTTGTGAGATCAGAACTTTTATTTTAAAGGTACACAATCCGATTCAATGGTCCCCATATCATCAAACTTCAACAACATTCCTTGAATTGATGCTTCAGTTATCAGAATTGCCAAAAATAATGCTGACCACTGTCAACTATAGCATACAATTGCCAAAAAAGTGTAATATATCAACATTTTGTTCAACGCAATTTAGTATCAGGTGTATATCGGTCGGCATTCAGCGAATATTTGCCTGGTGAAAAATAAAGATCTCAAAATCTAATAACACTGGGCTTTGATGGGTGGGTTCCTCGACTCAAATCTAATATTTTTTACCCCCGAAGCCGAAGAAATAGTATTTTAGGGGCGTTAAATCAGATTATGTATCTTTAAACACTGTAAAAGATATAAAAAGAGTAGAGTTCCTTTGTTTCATCTTAAGATAAAACAAAATCATGTGCACAAAATTATAAGAAATGCTGTGCAAGTTAATACTTGTGCAAGTTGCATGACTCCCAACATAGAACCACATAAAATTGAAAAACAAAATTATATTCTGGGAATGAGAACAGCCACACATGCTTACAGTATGGCAAGTACCATGACACTGACAATCAAACAATAACTGTCACAGGATCACAGCACAACTAAACCAGCTAAACAAAATTGTTCGTTTCTCAGGGAAAGCCTCGTCTCCAAATCTGCAGTTCTGCGCCTCTTAGATATTTATGACCTGTCATAAATAAATATATAAATTCGGCTCCATTACCAATTCATATCACAGGAGCCTTCATGGCAAAAGTTGACAACACACAAGATGAACCGAATGCCTTATTTCTATACTATAAATAAATCACCATTTCACAAGTCATTGTTTTCATATACCAATTCATGTATATTCCATATAAATACCAACCCTTGTGAATAAATTATGGTGGCTAGTGAGGCGCCATGTTTACATCAAATTTTGCAGATGAAGTTTCCATGTCTCCATGAGTAATTTTGTATTCATATAACTTTGTGAATCTGTGAATTATAAAGGGTCAATTGGTGGGGTAGTAATCCTGTCATCCTCATAAGTTCCATATTGCCCATAATTAGTGTCATTTCTGAACATCTTATTTATAAATACCTGCCTCCTCACAAAAACAATTTGGCATAAAAATAAATACAAATATCTGCCTCCCTCATCACTTGAAAATATAATTCCCTGAGAAATGAACTATTTTGTTTATGTGGTCTTAATGGCGATGACAAGTCTGGATTTAGTGTGTCTGTCCTTTTGCAGAATGAGGTCCCCAGAGGGCGAATTTAATGATGCTATCCTGCAGGGTGGGCTAGCCTCACCAAATTTACCCTCTGGTGACCTCATTGTGCTTAGGCCTCAACTGCCATGGAAGATCTAGGATCAGATGTAAGTTCCCAGTTGAAGTTGGTGATGTTCACCATTAGTAACCTCGATTATGCATTTTATCTTCTGCAAATTAGGGGATATAGAAACTGAACAAAAGTGAAAGAGTAATTAAAAATAATGTTAATTTGAAGCTATAGATACTTCCCAGAAGATGAGGCCTAAGCAGAGTGAGGTCCTCAGAGGTTGAATTTGGTGATGCTAGCCCACTGTGCTGGGAAGCGTCACCCTCTGGGGACCTCATTCTGCAATTGACAGACACACTTCTTCAAGGCTTGGGCGATGTCATCAATTAATAGGGACTTTTGTTGAGTTGAAGAAATAGATGTTGGAGAATGATCCATTAGAGAAGTATGTGACCGGGTAGTTCTGGATGAGTTCTTTTGCCGCGCTCTCTTCACTCGGGAATCTGTGTGAACTCTTCCGAGCTGCAATGTAGAAAGATCAGTAAAGAAATTTATTGTAATGTCTTAACCCTGTCTATACTATACATTCATTGAGTAGTTCCCTTACGAAATGTTCAGATAATAAGTTCAACAAATGATTGTAATGGTAGGTCATTTGTTGAACTTATTATCTGAACATTTCTCACAAATAAATATGAATAATTCTGCTCTTGTATTAACTGTTTGTCTGTCTTTCTTTTATTAGCTGAACACCCCTCCAAATGAATAATAGGCCATTCCAATGTATACTTTTATAACTGAATGGGAGAATCCATTCAGTATAGAAAGGGTTAACCTGATGTTTCAATACTCTGCCAGCAGGCTTGCTTGATGAACTTAATATTCAACCATTACTACAACATCATTAGCACCATATCAGAAAATATAACATGCAGTTTGAACTTGATAAAATGTGAATATTTAGCCCTTCTATTTTTTAGACTATATTTAATCTCCATAAAATTATTCTACCAACGAGAATCACTAGAAAGAGTCACTATTTTTCTAAACTTGATAGTTTTCTGAATGAAAACTAGCCACTTCTATTCTTGCAACTGAGATAAACAGAACATCGAGAACTTTACATACATATAATTATAACCAGTTGAGATTAGACTTTAACCCTTTCAGTGCCAAGTCCGATTTTGTATCAACCCATATTTCCTTGATCATTTTTCAAATTTATTGATTATAATAATGTGATACATTGATGGAAAGAGCTCTAAGAGCTCTTTGAAAAATGATCAAGGAAATATGGGTTGATACTAAATCGGACTTGGCACTGAAAGGGTTAATATCCCCTGTATCAGACATTAAAGGCACGGATGACCTACGCGGTGGGTATTGCCGTTATAATAGTCACATCCGTTAAAACTGCCATAAACAGAAAGTATATTAAAATATAGACAGATTTTGTTCTTATACCAATCATAAATATCGTGTAAATGGTATGTTATTGTCAAGTTTGTACGCCGTGTTATGTAACAAAAGCCGTATTATGTTTCAGTACAGTGCATAAGAGTATGTGATAAGCAAAACACTCAACACCGGGGAGATGCCATTAAGTGAACTTTGGGTTAAATCTGCCACCAAATTGTTTACAACATACTGGTATAACGCACGCTAATCCTCGCATAATGAGGTCCCCAGAAGGTGCATTTGGAGATGGTAGACCACCGTGCAGGATAATGTCAATAAATTCATCCTCTGGGAACCTCATTCTGCAAATGACAGACTTTCAAGCCTTGACTACAAACCGAACACTCTAACCATGGTGCTACTGAACCTACCATGATATAATAAATACGGTGACTTACCTTCTGAAACAAGGAAATTTGCGAAGTATTGAGTAGCAGTGACGGCATCCGCGCTATGGTTGACAACGGCTTTTGGATTCCAACTGAAGATGTTCTTCTCCGGATGCCACTGAACAGCATATATTGGATAGTCAAAAGCTGTAATACAAATATTCACCATATATGGAATAGTCCACTGTTATGTACCAGACAAGTTATTTTGTGATATAGTGTTCACTTAACCCTCTCTTTACTAACTACTCATTGACGAGTAGTTCATTTAGAGAAATGTTCAGATAATAAGTTCAACAAACAGCCATAGGACTTATTATAATTTCCCACCAATTAATTGAAAGCCATCAGTACTTGTATTATTTTTTAGTCTGTCTGTCTATTGCTTTTATTACCTGATCATCCCTCTAAATGAATAATGGACCATTCCAATGTATACTGTTATAAGTGAACGGGAGAATCCATTCAGTGTAGAAATGGTTAATCCATATATTTCTTCATCCAGAATCAAATTGATATTTAAGGAATAATATTTATTTCCTGATTTAAATACACTATAAATTCATTTGGGCCGAATCACAAACAAACAAATTGCGAAGCGATTTATAAAAGTTTATGGTGGACACAAATGCATAATTATATCAGGAATTGAAAATTATTCCTTATAATTACTTGTCAGTAAAAAATATTAACATAAAAATGGAATTTCAATTGAAATATAACTGAATAGTAGGAACTTTATAGTGACATTGCCATGACATCACACGTTCATGCAAAATTCATACACTAAATATTCACTTCTGTCCAATTGTAATTATCCTATTTAAATAAATTAGCAATTATGGAAAGTAATGGCAAAATACTATAGAAAATTAAGTAGGTGTAATTACACAGACATACAGAGTCATTGTATGCGGAACTTCATTATGCAATATGTTTATATGACGATGCGATGCACATCATGATGCAGAATTCCTAGTTGCCCCTATGCATTAACCCTTTACCCAATGCATTCTCTTATATATGCGAGTCGACCATAGGTCGCCTCGCATATATAAGAGAATGCATTGGCTTAACACATTAAAAATTATAAAATTGTAAGAAAAAATGGTAAAAAGTGTTAAAAAAAGATTTTTTTAGGCCAATGCATTCTCTTATATATGCGAGGCGACCTATGGTCGACTCGCATATATAAGAGAATGCATTGGCACAGGGCTAACTGTAACTATCACAATGTGGTCAAGGAGCCGGTTCCAATGATATCCATATTTGTATGGTTCTATTGAGACAGACCGAAGATATTTTAGGCTGTTGAAGCTTTATTTGGCCGGTTTTGGCCGGTTTGTTGGGTAAAGGGTTAATTCAGCCTTTGTTGCAGGAATCAATTTGCTCACTGCCCGCATGGCAACCTCAACCTGATTCCTGTAATTAGGAAGGGTAAATTTATCTACTTTATCTTTCTCATTGATGAAATTGATATGTCCCTCTGGGAAATAAATAACTGAATAATTGATTGTTGTAAGATAGCATTTGATGAGCTTTGGATGAAAAGTGTGCTTTTCATAAACCTTGATGCATCACATCGGACATTCACGATGTGATGCATAGCAAAAATCACGATGCATTGAAATGACGATGAATCGTTGGAGCCCTAACATTATGTTCAAATCATCAAGCTTTATTTGAAGGTGATTGCTCTGGTTTGATTGTGAGTTTGTACGATCGCCTGATTATGGGTTTGTATGATCGCCATTGTTACACATTCTATTGAAATAAGACAAATACCTTCCATAGTTGAGATGAACTCTAATCCATTCCTATCCTTATTTGTTGATAGGACTTGGTAAAACTTGTTCAACTTCTTGTTTGATTCAAAGGTCTGAAATAAAGAGATATGAGGTCTGACATTCATTTGGGAACTATCTGACTTATTTAGCATTTCCGTGATTGATCATCAACTAAACAGATCTCAAAGGAGTTCAGCTGTGCGTGAAGTAGGGCCCTGCGATTCAGGTATTGTGATTTCGATTTGAGTGGGGTATAGAATCGCGATACATGGTAAGAATGACCAACAATATCTGCGTTTTCAAGTTCGGATATAAATGTGGAATTGTGTATGAATATACGGTGTTATATCCCAAACAATTTGAATAAACTGTTGGATATTCAAGCACAATTAATTTAAGAACTTGTTTGGCCGAGAACCTCTCATTGTGCGATCATGAATAGTGCATTGACTTTATGATAGGTATGTTTGATGTTGAATTAGAGACATATTATGGATTTGTTCGGGTGCGTGAAACTGATAAATTAGTACTCAGGCGCTATGCCAACTGGGGGAATGTAGCATTCTACTAACATCGCCCAAAATCTCAAAGAAAGCGACCATACAACTCCATAGAAAACACCTTCTGAACTACACTCAATTGTAAATATTTACATCTCGATTCGGGACGCAACAATCGACAATAAACTAATGCAAATGATTTCACCATCGATATTCCTTGCATGTTATAAATATATAAGACTGACAGTGTGTGTTGTAAATTTTGATTAATATTAATAAAAATAAATAATTTGAGCAAGGTTCTATATGATCACCCTACTGGAGTGTTTCACATCACTTTAAAAGGTTGTACGTGCATTTTGATGGGCAACGTCGCAGATGATTCCAATCTATTATGAAATATATTGATCATAATTATGGTGTTTTATTTTTATACTTTGAAGTTTTGGTAGATGATAAATCAACGAGAATATAGTGGCGTTCATATACTGTGATTCGAATCGAAACTACGACGACTCAAAATCGGGAGAGTGAATCGAGAATCCAAATTTGATTTGATGAATTGCAGGGCCCATTTAGGAGATTCACGCTATGACCTATGGGATATTTACCTTTTGAAGAACACTGTAATGATGATTATTCTGGGTGACATTTTCTGAACGAAGAATTTTCTCCAAATCTTTATTCATCTTAGAAAACAGTTTGCTCTTTTTGAAACCTGGAATATACAGAACACATTTCTAGAACTTAGCCCATGAACTGTATCACAGCGTAATGGTACCGGGCAACTTCTCAGCTATTCCAATAGTAACATATGAACACATCATACAGTGCCTCCACCTATTCAAATAGTAATTCTAAGAATTTTGAATACTTTCACCCCCCCCTCCATTTTCGAATTTGATGCAAAACTTTCTTGATATCTCGTGTATATCTTAGTTATTCCAATTTCTAATTATTTAGTTATTCTAATTTTGATATCAATATTTTTACTTCTCATGGCAACATGAAATGATATATATATATATGTATATGTGTACCACACAGCATTTCTTATAGTATTTTATCTAAATATAGACCTTACTGAGCAAACTTGCTCAACATAGGTATTTCAATAATTTTTTTCCAAAATTACCAACACATAATGGCAGCTCACCTGGAGTAAAATCGAGAGGCAGAGAAATTTCCATTGAGTCTGTGTCATTTAGGACATATTTATCTGTAGTCAGGAACGACAGAAGCTGCAAGCCTAAACAGGTCCCCCACACTGGAAAATAGTCACCGCTATCGTATTCCTGAAAAAAATAAACCCACTATTATTATAGACAAGGAAGTAGTCTTCAAGTAGATCAGAAATGTCATGGCAATTCCATTTTTTTTAGTTGACATAACTTTTCATGTGTCAGACAGAGGTACATGGCTCTGTTTGTGGGGGGGGGGGTCTCCACCTTGAAGCACACCAAGATTTCCACGTCCGAGAAATTCTATTTGCAACCCCCCCCCCACCCCCACCCCTTTAGGTTGGACAATTTTGCAATTGGTACTGCAAACTTTTCAACTACAGTAAATTTCCAACCTAATACCCCTGGTATGGTTGGAAATTTCAAACTGATTTCCATTTCAGTCCAAACATGAACATCGCTGGGGCATGGCAAAATATGCCCTTTAGCCATTTCGAATTGTACTACCGCAAAATAAAATAATAATTTGAGCTTACAAAGAATATCTAATATACCCCTAATTTCAATGCCAAAATGCGGTCAAATTCTGAATCGAAAAATGGACATAACTCATTTGTAAATAATTGGACAGAACCTATATTCGAACTTGGCCTGTATTTTTAGCTGGGAAACACACATACCAGCTTTGGTTGAGATAAAATAATCCAAACTGGAGTTATCAATAGGAAACCAAAATGTTAGCGGACAGACGGAAATCTAGACTGATTACATAATATGACTTTTTTTCTTCAAAAAAATTATGGAAAGTATGAAAATATTTTACTTTTGGTCTAAAAACAACAAGTTTCACACTAAATACTTGTAGGAATATCAAACTATCAGAACAAATTCAACCTAAATTCCAACTTGTGAAACGTTTGACCAAAGTTTGGGGGTGGGGGTGTCAGTCCGTCAATCAATACTACTAAATACTAATGATGCAATAATTCAATATGATAGTATCAGACCTGTTATGTTTTCCATATTTGGTAAAGTGATGTTATATAACGGAATGCCCTCTTTCTTCCAAGAAATAAGATTTGTCAGAATTCTAGAATCATTAATTTGAAAAATTATTATTTTAAACCCTTCCATGACTGGAGCTTACTTAAATTTTGCGAAAACCTTTTGCCAACTCATTCTCTTATATATGCGAGTCTCCCATAGGGAACCTCGCATACATAAGAGAATAAATTGGCCTTGACCTTGTAAGCCAGAGCATTCAGTTATATATTGAGGCTCCCTATGGGAGACTCACATATATAAGAGAATACACTGGCACATGATCTTTAATGCTGCACCAGCATAGCTCCCGTCATGGAAGGGTTAAAGAGTCTGAGCTCATATGAAAGTAATACAATATTGATAATTATTCTAGACTTTTTATTCTGAAGTAAAGATATACATGTATGTATGTAAGTATATATGTAAATATTTATCTCAATTTCCTCTCAACCACAACATGTTTTTGCAGACAATGGTACGCACCTTTATAGCAAACTCATACATAAACTTCCCTGTGCGGGCGTATCCAGAGGACTTTGGATCAATTCCAGCACCACCTCCAGGGTAGAGCACTCTGAAATCATTATTAAAAAGATATACAGTAATTAATGCCAAAAATGGTCAAGTTTGCAATAATACAATGGTCTGGGAATCCGGATAATCATGGACCAGCCTGAAGGTTTCAAATCAGGAGAAGTCACCATCTCCCTGTTTGTTTAATAGGGAGAAGTGTAATGTCATCAGGGAGAAATAACAATGGATGAAGTTCAATTTACACCCCAACATCACCCTTCTATGATTCAATAAATATGATGCAACATAAACCTGCGAGCTCATTTATAAAACCATTATAGTGAGTAGGAACACCGTTATAAAAAGTAATTATTCTTTAAATATGCTGTTGTGATATATATATACTGGTATATGAGAGAGAAGTATCTTCTCCCTAGGACAAAAATAGGGAGAATGTGTCACATTTTAGGGAGAAGATGTCTCCCAAGTTGCCCTTTAGGCTGGTCCCTGCAGATAATACATGCTGACAATCCAATTTTACTCACACATACCAAAGGGTCCTTATCTAAACCAAAATCGGCAATCTATTAAAGAACTAAACATTACCCGCACTCCAACTCGGAGATACCCACAAATTCAATTGAGATAATAATTTGTTCACATCTTTGACCCATAACCTTATGACCAAAGAGAATCGACCAATCAATAATTTGACATTTTCTGCTGATCATTCATTGGAATAAATATCAAATTGATATGAATGACCAGGACTGTCGGCAGAACATATAAGTTATTGTGGTGGATTGACGAAATTAAACATGGTGTGACATTGACAGCTTGGAGACTATGTTCAACCTCGTCGCTTCATGACACGGTTGAACATAAACTCCAAGCCATCAATCTCACACCATGTTACCGTCAAACCACCACAATAACTTATACAGTAATGCCCTAAATAATCGACTCCTTAACCACAGCAGAATTATGTGTAACTTTTCAGGATTTAGTCGGAAATATGGCTTGTTGCCATTCATCGGATAGCTCTCTGAATTATTGGTGCAAAATTACAGTAATGCCCTAAATAATCGACTGAGAGCTTTCCGATGAATGGCAAGAAGCCATATTTCCGACTAAATCCTGAAAAGTTACCCATAATTCTGCTGTGGTTAAGGAGTCGATTATTTAGGGCATTACTGTAATATCAAAGTGATACCATAAATATCACATTAAGCTCCACCTACCCATTGATTTTCTTGAAGATATCTTGGTAGTAATCCTTTGGTTGATTCATCCTGAAAAAAGGCTTTACTTATTAAAGTGATATGCCTTGTTTACATGTTGGCGAAAAAATGTGTAAAAAATTGTTGACATACAGTAATGCCTGAAGTATATGACCCTTTAACCACAGCAGAATTATGGGAAATTTTTCAGGATTTCGTCGGAAATATGGCTTCTTGCCATTCATCGGAAAGCTCTCACCGAGAGCTTTCCGGTGAATGGCAGCAAGCCATATTTCGGACTAAATCCTGAAAAATTACCCATAATTCTGCTGTGGGTAAGGAGTTGATTATTTAGGGCATTACTGTAAATGTTGGCGAACAATGTGTAAAAAATAGTTGACATACATCATTCGAAAGCTCCTTAAAAATAGATGCCATGATAGGGCTAAGCATATATGGCAGATAACGTGGTCAAAAAATTTGTCCCTGCTACATTGCTACACGTAAAAAAGCAGACATTTCTCCCTACTAAATTTGTGCATGCAAGTAAATTGGTGTTATTTTGTTGTTCATGCATGTAAGAATACAAGCCACGTTAAACTAATCAGACATTTTTTTTATTGACAAAAAAATGGAAAATTAGAGGTTTAAACAAGTTACAAGTTACACCCTGTTCGTTGCATCAGTCCCAAGTTCGCTTTCGCCCAAGATTGGTCGTAATCCTATAGTTATGACACATGCATTCTCACTTGATTCCCCAATTGATCTGAGCTATACATACTCGAAAAGCATGTGTCAATACTATAGGATAAAGTTCAATGGTTGGCATGAATCGCCTCGCTCATTGTGTGACAATCAAAACAAAATGCTTACACGTTGACCGTACCGGTTTGTTCATGTCTTTAGTAACATATGTCAACTGCCTTTGGATTAAAGATATTGTATTTCCGGGTCACAATTACAACATAAACTTGATTTCAAGACCACAAATAACTTATTGTGAATAAAATACAGATAAAACTGAGGATTGGGTACAGTATTTGTCTATAAAGGCATAATAAATAGAGAATACCTACAGTTTTTGTTTGAATACCGAAATATCTCATGAGTGTCTGGAAAGAAATATTGAATTTTCACAAGTGGCTGCAAATGAAAATTTGATATTTCTTTCCAGACAAGAATGAGATGTTTCAGGTATTCAAGCAAAAAACTGTAGGTATTCTTTTTATTATATGCACCTTAGTAAAACTCAAAGTTGCAGAATTTTAACTTTTAATAGTATAATCTATTTTACTTTTAATAGTATAATCTAATTTGGGTCTCACCACAGCTTGATATGTTATTTTCTTGATCATTACATTTTTGGTTTTTATGTTACTCTTGAGAAAGCTGAGAATTTAGTTGGCATTTGATGAATTATCCTGTTTATGTGTTCATTGAAGGACATGTTGTTAGTTAAGTCAACTCCAAGGTATCGGGATGAGCTGACCTGTTGTAGAGTTTGCCCATGTAAGATGTACTGGTGGTAGGATGGGTGTTTCTTCCGAGTTACTGTTAGCACGTGGCATTTTCCTGGGTTGAAGGACATGTCCAATTTATTTTCCCATTCTTCCAATTTGAGCAGATCATTTTGTAGGGTATTATGATCAGAAGGGCTATTGATGGTCAAGTAGACAGCTGTGTCATCTGCAAAAAGTCTGGTCTGGGATGTGATATGGTTTGTTATAGATAGATATTACAAGAGAGGAAGCACTCTGGTCATATAGCATATATTATATTTCTACAGCAAATCAGCTGCTTTTTATGAGAATCATGAGTCTGGTTCTCATCAGATTTTAAGCCCTGATATAGATACTTACAAGATGGGAACCAGTCTAGTTATATTGATACTTACAAGATGGGAACCAGTCTAGTTATATTGATACTTACAGGATGGGAACCACTCTAGCCCCGGCTGCTTCAATGAACTGTTGATATGTAGATCTAATGAAGCTGTCACCATAGTGATGGTAGTCCTTCGGGGTCTCTTGTGCGACCACACCTTCAGTGGGAATAGGTAGAAATGTTAGGTTTTACATGTACTATTAAATAGTGTGTCTGTCATTTGCAGAATGAGGTCCCCAGAGGGTGAATTTATTGATGCTATCGCGCGGCATGCTAGCATCACAAAATTCACCCTCGGGAAACTTCATTCAGCTGAGGTCTCAACTGCTATATAGGATCAGATTGAAGTTCCCCAGTTGAAATTGGTAATGTTCGCCCGACGTCACCTCGATTATGCATTTTATCTTCTGCAAATTAGGGGATATAGAAACTGAACAGAAGGGGAAACAGTAACTGAAAACAATGTTAATTTGAGACTACAGATACTTAAAAAAAGATGAGGCCTAAGCAGAATGAGGTGCCCAGGGGGGTGACGTTAGTGATGGTAGCCTGCTGTGCAGGGTAATGTCACCACATTCATCCTCTGGGCACCTGCAAATGACAGACACACTATTACAAGGCTTGGCTGAGGTTTTATTGTCTGCATGCCTATCAGAGAAAAACATTCTGATCATACAGCTCGGTACATTCCATAATTATGAGGACATTGAGAACAATTATTGTTCAAAATTATGATCAAAATATATAGATAAAGACATACATCTATCTCTTTAATAATAAAAATATTTATTACATGCACATCAATCGGTATGTATATATTTTCAACTGGTTTCAATCAAAATTTCCATCAACTTCAGAAAAAATTTGAAAAAATCAGATGCAAATCTTCAATGAGAGCACCATACAGAGACGTGGCGAGAGGGTTCCCGTTGGAGGGGGTGAACAGGATACATGCTGGCCAGAAAATTCTTTTGGCCAAATTGACAAACCAAAATATGGGATCATCGAGAAAACAGAAACTAAAACAAAAATATAAAGAAATATGCACAAAAATAACTGATTAATTTACATTTTTTAAATTATTTTGAAACCACAAAGCAGTAAAGTACATGTATTGTCACTTGCATATGATTAAGAAAGTACACCGTCCTAGCAGCTACAGTAGTGTCCTAAATAATCGACTCCTTAACCACACAGAATTATGGGTAACTTTTCAGGATTTAGTCGGAAATATGGCTTGTTGCAATTCATCGGAAAGCTCTCAGTGAGAGCTTTCCGATGAATGGCAACAATTAAGCCATATATTCCGAAAGTACACTTTACGAACACAATCTATGTGACTGGAAAGAATTATAAATTGCCTATATATTACGCATGATAGACATAATAAAATACTGCTGGGTACTATCAGTGGAATATAATTCCACTTAAAAATATTGGACAAAATATAAAAACTTTCGGAATAGCGGACCCTCGAAATGACAACTGCAAGTTATGATGAGGATCTGTTATTCCGAAGGTACCGTATTCCGAAGGTCCGTTATTTTGTTTCTATATGATAGCATGCATATTAAATTATGGTCAATGCATATTGATACTTTTTGGCAATGATAAAATGATAGTAAAATAAGAACAAACAATGATTGTCAGGCAAACTAGTCACTGCTATGCATCCCAGAGCGCGGAGCATAGCAAAGCATACCTGTATGGGGATTGCTTACATAGATACATGACCAGTAATTATCTTTATATATGCGAGTCTCCCATCGGGAGCATTGCACATATAAGAGAATGCACTGGCTTAAGGTCAAGATAAATTATATATTGTTAGGCCAATGTATTCTCTTATATATGCAAGGCTCCCTATGGGAGACTTGCATATATAACATAATGGGGGGACCTTTGGAATAGCAGACCTTTGGAATTACGGACTGTACTATACAAGAACAAACACTGAGTGACATAAAAAAATTACCAAAAACAAAACAAAACTTGTACACAAATAGATTTCAGTCCAGTTATTGTAAAATGAAACCAATGTTAACCTTTTCTTCATCACTGAAAGTCATAAAATCTGAGATATTACATATAGCAGTGCTCTAATTAAAGCAGATCTTTCAACACATATTTTCCACTGTATATATATATAATAAATCCACGCGCTTATACATCCGAACGGATCCTGCGCGCATCAAATACAGATACAGAATTACTGGTTGGAAAATCAAACTATGGGGGGGGGGGGGGGGGGGGGGGGGGGGGGAGGTCCCAAATTATGTCTCTTATTATGAATTAAGTTTATATAAATTCAATTCAAAATATTCAATTACATTCAATCATGAAGGTGGAGTTTAATATATCACTGACCACTAACAGAGTATAGGAAGTGTAAAGTTAACAACGTTGTAGTCTAAAAATGAACCATATATGGATAATATAAATGCATATGTATCCATTTGAAGTACAATACATTGATAAACAAAAATAAAGGCATAACACAATTTAGGTTGGAGCCAAATGTGACGGACAGACTTAATACGTCGGACTGACGGACGGACGCATGGTCGACCGAAGAAAGATGTTCAGGTCCAACGCAATTAAACCAGAGAACACTGTTTCTTTGTGAACTTATTCTTACCCAACACGGGGCGATCGTAAACAGCTTGAGATTGAGAAATCGCAAAAGCTGCGATCGCAAAGAGATGTGGCACTCCCATCTTTTCTCGGCGCGCTGAAACTTTAATTTTCTCAAAACTTGTTTTCCGCTTCAAGTTCCTGTTTGAAATGAAATGCAATGTCACTGTTTATAAAGCTCAATATATGGAAGCCCGCTTCTTTCACTGTTCACGAATGTTCGATAATGCAGTGATGTCTACTTCAAAGAGGGCTGTAATTTGCAAAATATAGATTTATTGAAATAGCTAAAATATCGACGTGGTTCAATCGCATTGAAACACGTACGTGTTACGCCCACGTCTCCCTCGGTATGATATGAGAAACAAAACGTGTTGTTAACGTGTTGACGCAATCATGTGTCTAAATATAGCGATGCATGACAATATAAGATGCTGTTACTTTCGCTTTTAAATGTCAACAAATTTCGGAGGACTATCATAATCAGTATGTCCGTCCGTCCGTCCACCCATCCATCATTGTCAGCATGATAGTTATGCCCCTTTTTAGACTTAGAAAACGATGTTTTTTGTTTTGTAACTAACTTTAGCAATATTCAACCAAATTTCTTGATATTTGGTACATGGTTCACAATTGATAAGACGCAGACCAAGTTCGAATTTGGTCACGGTCCGATGGAGTTATGCCCCTTTTTGTCCACCGAACAATTTCGGAGGACTAGTATAATCATCACGTCCGTCCGTACGTCCACATCCTTTTCTGCGTGATAACTTGAGCAATATTCAACAAAATGTCTTTATATTTGGTAGGTGCGCCCCCGTGTACGTGGTATCGCCAAACCCGAGGGTATCACCAAACCAGAGAATTGCGGTTTTGATAAATGAATATATCTTCCCTCAGATGAAGCTATATATCTCCCAGTTAAATGATGATATCCACTATTCGTTTTCGTGTTGTCCGTATAGTAACTTGAACAAAATTCAACATAATTTCTTGATACTTGGTAAGTGGTTCATATTTGAGAAGCTGCAAGCCAAGTTCGAATTTGGTCATGGTCCGATGATTTTTGACGGAGTTATGGTCCTTATTCGACTTAGAAATCACTGTTTTTGTGTTGTCCGCATGGTAACATGAGAAATATTCAACAGAATTTCTTGATATATATTAAATATTTCACAATCGAGAAGGCGCAGGCCAATTTCAAATTTGGTCACGGTCTGATAATTTTTGACAGAGTTATGCCCATTTTTCGACTTAGAAATTGATGTTTTCGGGTTTTCCGCATAGTAACTTGAGCAATATTCAAGAGAATTTCTTGATATTTGGCACGTACGTCATTCTCATTTGAGAAGGCGGAGGCCAAGTTCTATTTTATTCCATTTAGAAATAGCATTGTGTTGTCTCAATGATAAATTCAGCATTCTCAGTTCAAAAGAATTGGTACTTGGTATGTGGCTCACCTTTGAGAACATTCAGGTCATCATCTAGTTTGAGTAAAATTTTGCCAGAATTTAAATTGTTTGTTCTTAAAATGAAAGTGTCAATGACACTGTAGCTCAACTTTGCAAAGAAGGTAATTTTTTTGTGATGAGCAATGAATAGAGAGATTAAAAAGGAGTGTAAAAATGAGCAGTAAAGGATTTAGTCACACACAGAGTAAAATCCAAGATGGCTGCTGGTGGCCATGTTTTTTGGCCGAATGACCCCAAGATGACTCGTTCCCATCTACATGTTATTGTTAACATCCATAATTTTTTTTATGATGATCAGACTAAAGGTACGACCTGTAGCCCGTGCTAAAGGATTTAGTCATACAAAGAGTAAAATTCAAGATGGCTGCTGGCGGCCATGTTTTTGGGCCGAATGACCCCAAAATGACTCGTTCCCATCTACATGTCAATATTAACATCCATGACAAATTTCATGATGATCAGATAAACAGTACGTCCTGTGGCCCGTGCTAATGGATTGAATTTTGAAATCAAAGATGGCCGCTGGCGGCAATGTTTTTTGTCCGAATGACCCCAAAATGACTCGTTCCCATCTACATTCCAATTTCGACAGCCATGACAAATTTCATGATGATCAGACTAAAGGTACGACCTGTAGCCCATGCAAAAGTATTTAGTCATACAAAGAGTAAAATCCAAGATGGCTGCTGGCGGCCATGTTTTTTGCCCGAATGACCCAAAAATGACTCGTTCCCATCTACATGTCATTGGTAACATCCATGACAAATGTTATGATGATCAGACTAAAGGTACGACCTGTAGTCTGTGCTAAAGGATTTAGTCATACAAAGAGTAAAATCCAAGATGGCTGCTGGCGGCCACGTTTTTTGGCCGAATGACCCCAAAATGACTCGTTCCCATCAACATGTCATTGTTAACATCCATGACAAATTTTATAATGATCAGATTAAAGGTACGACCTGTAGCCTGTGCTAAGGATTTAGTCATACAAAGAGTAAAATCCAAGATGGCTGCTGGTGGCCATGTTTTTGAGCCAAATGACCCCAAAATGACTCGTTCCCATCTACATGTCAATATTAACATCCATGACAAATTTCATGATGATCAGACAAACAGTACGACCTGTGGCCCGTGCTAATGGATTAAATTTTGAAATCCAAGATGGCCGCTGGCGGCCATGTTTTTTGTCCGAATGACCCCAAAATGACTCGTTCCCATCTACATTCCAATATCAACAGCCATGAAAAATTTTATGATGATCAGACTAAAGGTACGACCTGTAGCCCGTGCTAAAGGATTTAGTCATACAAAGAGTAAAATCCAAGATGGCTGCTGGCGGCCATGTTTTTTGGCCAAATGACCCCAAAATTACTCGTTCCCATCTACATGTAAATATTAACATCCATGACACATTTCATGACGATCAGACGAATAGTATGGCCTGTAGTCCGTGCTAATGGATTGAATTTTGAAATCCAAGATGGCCACTGACGGCCATGTTTTTTTTCCAATTTACCCCAAAATGACTCGTTCCCATCTACATTCCAATTTCAACAGCCATGACAAATTTTATGTTGATCAGACTAAAGGTACGACCTGTAGCCCGTGCTAAAGGATTTAGTCATACAAAGAGTAAAATCCAAGATGGCTGCTGGCGGCCATGATTTTTGCCGGAATGACCCAAACATGACTCATTCCCATCTACATGTCATTGTTAACATTCATAACAAATTTTATGATGATCCGACCAAAGGTATGACCTGTAGCCCGTGCTAAAGGATTTAGTCATGCAAAGAGTAAAATCCAAGATGGCTGCTGGCGGCCATGGTTTTTTGGCCGAATGACCCCAAAATTACTCGTTCCCATCTACATGTAAATATTAACATCCATGACACATTTCATGACGATCAGACGAATAGTATGGCCTGTAGTCCGTGCTAATGGATTGAATTTTGAAATCCAAGATGGCCACTGGCGGCCATGTTTTTTTTCAGAATGACCCCAAAATGAATCATTCCGGTCTAAATGTTGATGTCAACAGCTATGACAAATTTCATAATGATCCGATCAAAGGTACGACCTGTAGCCTGTATTGTTGACGCATCACGCACACACGGACGACGGACGACAAAGCCATGGCAATAGGTCAAACTTTACAAAGTAAAGTTGAGATAAAAAGCCAACATCCCAAAAAGCCACCTCGATACGGAGGACGTAGGGTCTGTGACCTTTTTAATATACATGTCCACTCTGGAGTTTTGTGTACTATGTGAGGCCATTTTCACATTTATTAATAACTGGACTTAAGCGCAATTCAAAAATGTGAAAACGGCCTCCCATATATAGTGTACCATGGCATAGTTATATATCCTATTATGACAAAATGTATGAGGCCATATCTGGATGTTGATATTTTTGTTCTTGTCATGCCTACTTTTCATCACATCCATTATACCTTAAAGACATATTATGGACTTGTTCGTGTGTGTGAAATTTGGTAAGTTAGTTACTCAGTTGCTATGCCAACTTGGGGAAATGTAGCATTCTGCTAACATCACTGAAAAATTCAAATAAATCAACCATACCACTCCATAGAAATCATCGTCTGAACTACACTCAATTGTAAATATTTACATCTTGATTTGTGACACAACTATCAGGGATAAACTAATGCAAATAATTTTGCCACCGAGAGAGCCATTTAATTAAGATATAAGAACAACAGTGTGGGTTGTCAATTTGGACTAATAATCATAAAAAGTAATTACTTTGAGCAAGATTATCTCAATTTCTATTTGATCGTCCCACCGGAGAGTTTCTTAATCTACTCTACATTCAGTCACTCATTTATAAAAGTAGTCCCACATGGGCATGTCGTTAAAACGAGTAGAATATACATATAAAAAATATATCAGTTTAAAACGGGCGCGCCCCTTTAAAAATATGCATCGCTAAACAATACACACATAACAAGGGAGTTACTATTCAGATACCGCCTCACTTCTAAGGCTATATATAATTCACAAACCGATTCTTAAAATTCCAACGCTCATCGATCGAGTAAAAGCTATATTCTCCAATAAATATAATACAAAATTCTAGGATAAACAGTTCCAAAACTTCATCGAAATAGATGCTAAACACAACAAGACAATCAATGACTGTGGGGGCCGCTCACCTGACTGTAAAGACTGAGAAGACAAGGGACTCTGAAGACTACAATAGTCAGTAATTGTCAAAATCACTTAAGACAAGTAATTCTAAACAGGGACATAGCTGATGGTTCTCATATGAGCACAAGGCTCTTCACCTTGAAATTTTGAATTGCACACCACTGACAAATATCAAACCCCTTAACCTTTTTAAACAAGACAACCAGACCACAGTCCTAAGTTCACAAAATTCCTTTTGCACATCCCTCTTAGAATAAAATTTTACAACTGTTACCAGTATTTCAAGCTCTCGAACTTGGAAATTTCCAACCTGACATCCCCATAAAGTTAAAATTTGTGGCCATTTCAGTCCTACAGTTTAACCCAAAGTAGGAAAATATGGACCGTTACTGGTTGAAAATATAAAATGTAAGACTATCAGGCATGAAATTTCTAACTGTTCGAAATTTTGATCAAAGTAGGTGGGGGGGGGGGGGGGGGGGGGTCAAAACCCCACACCTCTACACTTCCGCCCCATTACCCCCCACCCAGACAGCTTAGAAATCAATAGGAATCTTATATTATTATACCAGTATCAAAAAGCATAGATACAGGTAGGGGTGGCTGGGTTGAGAGTTAAATCTCTTATCTCCGCCCCTATTTGAACAAACGTGAATCCCATCTATCTAGAAAAATCTGAACCCCAGCCACCGAAGGACCCTCCATTCCAAACATAAGCTAAATAGGCCTGATGGTTCTTGAGAAGAAATTGTTTTAAGAATGACTATGGAAGGAAAGAGTTATGGCCTTGGCTTCTCATCTATTTGACCTGATGAACTCATTTGAACAAATCTGAATGTGAGTCACTAGGGGACATCCACACCAAAATATATAAACCCATTTGGTCTTTAATGTGTATCTGGAGAAAGTAAACAATTGATGGACGGTGGAAAGACATCCTGACAGATGGATGGACGGGAGAACAGTCTGACAGAGAGAGGGAGAACAGTCTGACAGAGAGACAGACAAATTCAATCCAACTCTTCTTTGCAAAATGAGGGTATTATGAGTTCAACTGGATACTGGTGGTTAAGAAAATAATATTCGAACAGCAAAGCCTGAATATAGTGTCTGACATTTGCAGAATGAGGTCCCCAAAGGGTGGATTTAGTGACGCAATCCTGCAAGGGCGGGCTAGCATCACCAAATTCACCCTCTGGGGACCTCATTCTGTTTAGGCCTCAACTGCTATGGGAGACACAGCATCAGATTGAAGTTCTCCAGTTAAATTTGGTGATGTGCATCCATTGGGCACCTCAATTATGCATTTTATCTTCTGTAAATTAGGGGATATAGAAACTGAACAGAAGGGAAAAAGTAAGTACAAATGTCAATTTAAGACCCTATATACTTCCCAGAAGATGAGGCCTAAGCAGAATGAGGTTCCTGGGTAGTGTATTTTGGTTATGCTAGCCTGCTGTGCAGGGTAGCATAAACTAAATTCACCCTCTGGGGACCTCATTCTGCAAATGTCAGACACACTAAATTCAGGTTTGGGAACAATAATTTGTTTTGATTTGATTTTAATGACACACACTGGCATGAGTGCTAGCTACGCAGTTGTTTACACTTGTCAGCCTGATAACATCTCAATTGATGACTGTGTATGATAAACTCTCTGGTCTGTAGCTAATCAATTGACTGAATCTGCTGGTGGGAGAGGTGAGTTAGTGTGGGGGTGGGTGCTGTTGGTTGAGGGCAGGGAGGTGGTCTGGGTCATGTGGGGGGGGGGGGGGTGGTGATGAAAAGGGAAAGTTTCCATGATTTCATTAAAGATTTTAATAACTCTGTGGATGTTACAATGGTGTTATTTTTTCTATTTTTATAACATGTTTAAAAAAAAATTGATCAAGGAGTTCAATCTGAATTTTTAATTTTTGTTTTGTTTTTTGAGCTATGTCCCTGTCTCCACCCCTATTTGGCCCAGTGACCCCATTTGAACAATATGAACCCCAGTCATTCAAGGGACCCTCCATAGTCCATACAAAATATAAGCTAAATCGGCCCAATAGTTCTAGACCAAGAAGTCGTTATAAGAATTACCATAGAGGAATATAGTTATGGCCCTGGTTTTGCAACTAATTTATCTGGTGACCTAATTTGAACAAATCTGAATGTGAGTCACCAGGGAACATCCACATCAAATATGAACCCATTCGGTCTAATAGTTCTGGAGAAGAAGAGGATTCTTGATGGACGGATGGACGGACGAACGAGGAGTGAGGACTATATCTCCACTGGAGACTTCGTCTCAGATGAGCTAAAAACCACAGAGAGAAATGTGTGTCACTACAACTGGTTAGATTTTTTCTCATTCAAATGTCTGTTAACTAAATCTAGAATAAACCAAGAATATATCATTCTGTCCATAATGATTGTGACGGATATTTAGGCCACCATAGCAAATATTGGACCCCCCCACCCTATTATTGAAAATAAACATGGCACGGTGGGTTGGTACTGGAGGGGGGTGGTCAGGTGTCACTCTCTGGTGATAGTAATAAAATTCTGGAATCAATTCATATCGTAGAGTGCGATTGGCCCCCCGAGTCCGATTGCTAAGCTTGATTTCTCATGTGTGCATGGGCCTTAATGGTCGCCAACACAGGGGCTTGTGACGTGCTCCATTGCCCCACACCCGCACTGCGTCATTCTTATCAAATATAGGCACCTGTTTTACGTTAACCATTTTATGACTGAAGCTTCCTGAATTATTGCGAAAGCCCTGTGCCAATGCATTCTCTTATATATGCAAGGCGCCCATAGGGCCCCTCACATATATAAGAGAATGCATTGACCTAACAATATTTACATTTACCTTGTAAGCCAGTGCTTTCTCTTATATATGCGAGGCTCCCTACGGGAGACTCGCATATATAAGAGAATTCACAGGCACATGGTCTTTAATGCTGCACCAGCGCAACTCACATCATGAATGGGTTATGGTTGTATACAAAACTTATTGTATACTACACATTTAGTATGCAAGTCCTTTTGTATACTATGTAAACCAAGCGCATACATAGGGATGGCACATTCGGTGTGGGAGCAGAGGTGCGCCTTTAAGAGCAATCAGGTTCGCGAATGCCGAAAATATAGACCAAAGCTGGGTGGTATGAGACAAAGCCCAGACCCCACCCTGTCTCTACACAGAAGTTTGTCCTTTAGCCATGCATGTAACTACAGGGTCGTGTCTGTTTTTTTTTGGGGGGGGGGGTGCCCACATTAGAATTCAAACTGAACCTCTCCCCCCTTTGAACCAGACCCAATTGCCAAGTTCGGATCTTCCATTTTCCAGCTGGTACCTCAAGCTTCCCAACTATTCAAAATTCCAACCTGACCTGACACCCTCCCCCCTATATAAGGTTCACCCAAATTTTTAGGGCGGGGGGGGGGGGGGGGGTGACTTTTGCCCAAATATTTTTACATGATATATTTATGGTTGTAATACAGTTTTTGTAGAATATACCTTGTATATACACAGATATATAAAAACAATTATTCAAATTACAAAATTGATTGAAATTAACCTTCGATATGTATAATTCCGCCAGAAATGTGAAAAATACTCTAATTTGCCACAATTTCCCCAAAAATTAACCCAAATTTGACAAAAAATATCTCCAATTTGGCTGAATTTTGAACTGAAGTTATGCCAGGCAAGAAACTGCTGAACATTTTGACCAAAGCCCAATCCCTAACCTAGTCTTAAATTGTTTTAAGAATTACTATGGAAGGAAAGAGTTATGGCCTTGGCTTCTCATCTATTTGACCTGATGAACTCATTTGAACAAATCTGAATGTGAGTCACTAGGGGACATCCACACCAAAATATATAAACCCATTTGGTCTTTAATGTGTATCTGGAGAAGTAAACAATTGATGGACGGTGGAAAGACATCCTGACAGATGGATGGACGGGAGAGATGGACGGGAGAACAGTATGACAGAGAGACAGACAAATTCAATCCAATATACCCCCCCCCCCAAGTCTTCTTTGCAAAATCAGGGTATTATGAGTTCAACTGGATACTGGTGGTTAAGAAAATAATATTCGAACAGCAAAGCCTGAATATAGTGTCTGACATTTGCAGAATGAGGTCCCCCGGGGGGGGGGGGGGGGGGGGGGGGGGGGGGGGGGGGGGGGGGGGGGGGGGTGACTTTTGCCCAAATATTTTTACATGATATATTTATGGTTGTAATACAGTTTTTGTAGAATATACCTTGTATATACACAGATATATAAAAAAAATTATTCAAATTACAAAATTGATTGAAATTAACCTTCGATATGTATAATTCCGCCAGAAATGTGAAAAATACTCTAATTTGCCACAATTTCCCCCAAAATTACCCAAAAATATCTCCAATTTGGCCGAATTTTGAACTGAAGTTATGCCAGGCAAGAAACTGCTGAACATTTTGACCAAAGCCCAATCCCTAACCTCCCCCCCCCCCCCTTGCAACCTACTTCCCTGGTAACTGATCTGCAGTTGTATTATCCATGCTGTAGAAGTGATTAGGCTATTCAGTAATGTTTATTCCTCATTTATATCACTGACCTGAACTGGCATCCATTAAATGTCATAAAATAACAGACATAGTTATTATAGTTTTGCAAACCATTGGGACCCATAACAAAATGGGATAATAATTAGTAATAAAATGTGGACCATTGGGACCAATATTGAGGGATGATGTCCCATAAAATAAACCAATAAAATCAGTCATCTAATCAGGCATATAGTTCTCGGAGAAATAAAGCAGAATTTTACCTGCATTTGAGTGTCCAGCATAGATAGGGTCGAGGTCATGGACACTGGTATTGTGCTCCAAGGCAGTAAAACTTGCCTGATAGAAGAACAGTTGGACTTATTGGAGTTTATTATAGGACATGATTGGATTGTTATCATGTTGTCCAGAACAACATTGTTGATATTGGAAAGACCACACAGAGAGCTATAATTGTACTAGTAAATTACAGCATATAACACATGTGCCCCCCCCCCCCTCCCCTTTGGTTGCTCCCGGTGCCCCTGAGAATAGGACAATCCATTCGTTACGAAAGGATTAATTAAATTCAGGATTGTGATAATGATATATATGGGGTCGCCATGGAAGACAACAATTTTGTCCGCAAGTGTCGCATGATTTATTCAGCATCACAATTATATCAACAATGCGTTACAATTACAGCTGACAATTGTGATCAATCTAGTCTCAAAACGTCCAGTACTCTGTTCAATAGAGACAAGTGACCAATTCATAGCATCAATACTCAAGCCTTGAAATAGTGTGTCTGTCGTTTGCAGAATGAGGTCCCCAGAGGGTGAATTTAGTGATGCTATCATGCACAGTGGGCAAGCATCACTAAATTCTCCTTAGGCCTCATCTTCTGGCAAGTATCTATACTCTATAGTCTCACAATAACGTTATTTTTAGTAATTTTTTCCCTTTTATTCAGTTTCTATATCCGCTAATTTGCAGAAGATAAATTGCATAATTCAGGTGACTAATGGGTGAATATCACCCACTTCAACTGGGGAACTTAATCTGATCCTAGGTCTCCTAATAGCAGTTGAGGCATAATCTGAATGAGGTCCCCAGAGGGAGAATTTGTTGATGCTAGCCGCGTCACTAAATTCACCCTCTGGGGACCTATTTCTGCAAATGACAGACACACTATTTCAAGGCTAGTCAATGATAGTAGCTAAATGAAGACAATGGCTCATTTGATGGCATCAATGGTGGTATCTGTGACTGAGGCATTCCTTAATGTGGATGCGGAAAGTATGAATGGACCAATTCTCAATATTGATTTTGGTACATTTGATGAATACCTTGATGATTATCGTAACCATGATGAGGATAAAGATGATCATGAACTCGATGAAAACAAGTACATGCAACACCAAGCGTGGTATATGCCCCCGACCCTAAGTTTAGAGTGGCAAGGTTAAATGTTTCCAAGTCTAGTTTTCTGGTGAAAATCAATGGACGAAACCCGTAGTATGTGGGTATTCTTTCCCCCCATGCTGAGCTATTACCATACTGATGATATCTGATAATTCACACCAAGTTACAAGTTGAAATGCTCGTATGCATGGATGGAAAAACTCTACAGCAACACCATAGTAAAACATGTTGTATGTACTTGTTTCTGAACCTTTTTAATGGCCACAATGATAATCATTGTGACCGTGATGGCGATCATTATGGGACCATGATCATGACGACAATCAGTATGATCACAATGATGATCACCATAATAACCCTGTGATGATATATGGACATAATGTTGATAACCATTAGGCTCATTTAGCCACACGTACGTGTAATGTGTGTTGCCATTGCCAACGAAAGTCATCTGAACCACAGGACAATTTTGCCTACATGCTCACAGTAATTCCATTAAAAGATTTGTTTCCAAAATGAAGCATGCAAAACTTGTAGCAAAGAGGAATAGTCTGATCTTCTAATAACCAAATGCATGCAGGCAGTGGGAGAATGGGACTTGCCTGCACAGACATCTTATTTTGATTGAATCCAATTAATCATACTGAGGATTGCAGTGCATCTCCAAAGCAATACCAGAGTAATACATGTTACAAGTTACCACAGTAACACACGTTACATGTTACACATACGTGTAGCTCAACCTGGCTATTAAGACCACAATTTTCATGATGATGATGAACATGAGTTGATCATGACACCGATGATGGTGATGATGATAATGACCATGATGATAATTATGGTAAACAAGGAAAGAGTGAAGCATGATTTTACAGCACCTTTAGATATACAGTAATGTTCTAATTAATCGACTCCTTAACTACAGCAGAATTATGGGTAACTTTTCAGGATTTAGTTGGAAATATGGCTTGTTGCCATTCATCGGAAAGCTCTCGGCGAGAGCTTTCCGACGAATGGCAACAAGCCATATTTCCGACTAAATCCTGAAAAGTTACCCATAATTCTGCTGTGGTTAAGGAGTTGATTAATTAGAGCATTACTGTAGCATGTTACTAATAACACTATTTATTATATTTTCATCAACTTTTTACATCAAAATATAAATCATATCTACAGAACTGTTATCCTACTCTCAAGATGTTATCCCACTCTCAGCACTGCGTCATTATGTCAATGTTTGCATCATTCGGTATCCTTACATGTTATTTTAACAGAAATGACTGGTGATGTAGTAACTTTATGAATGTACTAGGTCTAACCGTGTATTTCAATATGGTCTGGGTCATAACAGACTAGTATAGAAAATATATTAAACACAATAGTCAACTGTTCTGAGTAGGTTTTCTCCTCTCATGAGATGCGAGGATTATTTTCAATCGGCTAACACCCAATAAAAATAAACCTCCGCATCTCACCCAAGGAGAACAAGACAGTCAATGACTCTGGAGTGCTCACCTGACTTTAAAGACTGAGACTCTGAAGACTACAATAGTCAGTACTTGTCAAATCACTTTAAAACAAGTAGTTATAAACAGGGACATAGCTAGAAGGTCTTCTTTGCCAGACAGGGGGCAGAGGGTGTTCAACTTGAAATTTCCAACTGCAAACCCCTGACTTATAGCCAGTCGACTTCCAACTGGACCAAACTATATATTTTACAACTGACACTTCAAGCTCTCCAACTGTTGGAAATTTTCAACACGACATCCCTCATAAAGTTAGAAATATTCAATATGTGGCCATTTGTTGGTCTAATTACAACATATTTTCCACTGAGTACCAAAGTTGGTGGTCAAAACTAGAACCCCCTCCACCATTTGCCACCCCCTCCCCCAATTAAGTGGTTCCAAACTCAGCTTATAAATAAACAATTGAAGTTAACAGTCCATATATATGGGGTAAATTCCTATATCTGCCCCTAATTGAACCAAATGTAAAACCAAATCTATGAGATCCATTGATCAAGTAATTTCAAAGTCTATATTTTAGGAGCTGAAGTGAATGCATTTTCCTCAAAATTAGTTACAAAATTATTAGTTATCAGCATTGCACCACTGATAATTGATCCTTGAAATTATTGGCATAATAAACTAGAGGTGTGACTGTCCCAACGGGACTAAGGATACAGCCCGTGTTTTAAAAACACTAAGATGTTTCACATGTCAGTAAACATTAAGTTAAAATAATAAAATAACAGATTCCCATTGCAGGTGAACAACCCTAACCCCTAACTCTAATCCTAAACTTATTGACCGAAATATGTAGGAATAAAAGCTCGGACAAAATAATGCATGTTGCAAAAATGTTAGGAAATGTTCAGATAATAAGTTTAACCCTTTCTATAGTAAAGCATCATTGATGAGTAGTCATGTGAATACATGCCAAATACACCATTTTCAGAACTGTTATGTTGCAAAGAATTGTGGGTATTTCTCGAAGTTGATGAATAAAGCAAATAAAAATAGTTATTTCATAAATAAATCTTATCAAGCTCAGTTTCAACAGACTAAACTGATCATGTCAAGCTAGTAAGCATCCATGAAATGAAAATAATAAAGTTAAAATATATGTTTAATCATTCTTATAATAATGAACAACAACAAAATAGGTATCACCCAGAATTGGGTTTGTCTTAGCTTGGGTTGGGAGCACAAAAACAACCATGAACAAACTGTAAATTAAATGGAGAGAGGAGAGAATAAGAGAAATTTCCTGACCTTAACCCTTCCATGACTGGTGCTTCCAGAAATTTCGCGAAAAACCTGTGACAATGCATTCTCTTATATATCCGAGTCTCCCAGATGGTACCGGCATTAGGTGATGCAAGTCCTGATCTATTGAATATTGTTCAATATATTATTTGATGAATAAATTACAATCAACCGGTCAGGAACATCCTGAATTCAAGTATTATATTATATCTAGCTATTATAGTTGAAATTGACAGTGCTAAATCCAGTCTCCCGAAAAAATTTGCTTAGCAACCTTTTGTGCTGGCTTATTTTAATGATACAAGGTTCCCTTTCTAAATGACATTAAAGATACGGGCGGCGTTAGTTGCAGAAATATTCATATTTGTTCAAATTGCCATCACGCAAGGAATATTAAAATATATATAGTTTTGTTCATATGCCAAACATAATCAGTGCGTAAATAGTATATTGTCGTCAAGACGAACGATGGTGTACGTAAACAAGAACCTTCTCGTGTTACAGAAGTTTTGCTTCTGTTTACATAACACAGCGCAATTCTATTGGTTAATCACACACAAATGATATAAACGCTCTTTATTATTTCCATATCAGGAAAACAGTAACAAATAACGCTCTTTATGTTTACCATATCCGGATCTAAACAAAATCCAGGTTCTGTAACGTTTTTTTTGCTTTTGTTTACATAACAAAGGAAAAACATTTGACAATAACATACTGTTTATGCCATATTTATGATTGGTATAAGAACAAAGTCTGTCTATATTTTACTATTCTTTGTGTTTATGGCGGTTTTTGACAGAGCTGAATATTTTAACAGCATACCCACCGCCAATGCCGCCCGTATCTTTAATATGATCACTCAATCGCTCATTCATAAAAATATTTAGACAAATTGAATGTTAGTTGACTTCCTTATCATGTATATTTTTTCGCACGGATCGAAACAATGTTATTTCGTCACATAAACAAACATGGTATCTATTTAGTATGACACTGTTTTTATCTTCTTTTTTTAAAAATATGATGTTGAGTTATGCCTCTGGTATCAAATTAACAAAACGACGATATTCATATTTACCTATTATAGTTGAATATAACTATAATAGTTAAATTCAGGATGTGCCTGACCTGATTAATGAATAAACTGACTAAAAGAAAAACTAAAATAAACAAAAACATAACAAATGCATTAAAGTATATGACTTTCTTATATTATATAACTGACTGGATTATATATAAAGAGAAACAGCGACAGCAACAAATGACTTTAGAGTGTATATATATATATATTTGTAGAACAACATGGATATAACATGATAATATAAGTAACAGTTATATGAGCACCGAAATGACTTAAATATTTTTTCTCTCTCAGTTAACGGGAACTTTACCTAAACACAGCCATGTATAGGGTCATCTACTAAAATCCCATGTACTAGTAAGCAAATAAAATCAATTAAGTCACAGAATAGTGCAAAATAAACGATAACTACCATGCATATATAACAAAATTATAACAAGAAGTTGTACCTCAAGTGCTGTCATACTCCCATGGTGCCAAATTGCAACTTGGGCAGGATGAAACCCAAATTTTAAATAATCTAAGGATAACTTTAGAAACAATGTCATTGAGCACTCTTTTGAAAGCAAGCAGTCATGATTGCGAACCTTCAAACCAAATTTAATTTGGATCTGATAACCTATGGCTGAGATCTGACACAAAACCAAGATTTCCGGATAAACAAAGAGGGATAACTTTAGAATAGAAAATGCGAACAATGTCATTCACCCTCTTTTGAAACCAGTCACCAGATGAACCTCTATAGCAAATTTTATTAAGATTGGATCATCCATGGATGAGGTATATGCCTGGATGGATGGATGGATGGACAGACAGATGGCTAAAATCAATCCATTATAGCCCCCTTTTTCTTCTAAAAGTGGGGGTATAATTATAATGAAATAAGTCAAAGGGCATCAATCGTATCCATGACCATTAGTCATTATGGCCTGGGTCTGTCTTCACATTGAAATTCTAAACTCTATTTGGCACCCATCATTGACTCAAATAAATTTTATTGTTGCATATATCGCATTAAGTTCAGAGATGGCCCTCTAAATGGCTGAATTCGGGACAGACTCCCTTAACCCTTTCAGTGCCAAGTCCGATTTTTGTATCAACCCATATTTCCTTGATCATTTTTCAAATTTATTGATTATAATAATGTGATACATTGATGGAAAGAGCTCTAAATAAAAAACGGACTTGGCACTGATAGGGTTAAAGGCATCCCCATAGATACACATGTCTTACCAAATGATTGAATAGCACTACTGAATACGAACATCCAAAATATGTTACATTATCAAGTTTCACAGCCGACCAACATACTCTCGATACCAAAATGCGTTGAACAAAATGTTGATATATAAGACGTTTTGGAAAATATTAAACTAGATTTGACAGTGGTTAGCATTATTTTTCGGTAATTAATTGATTCTGATAACAAAAGCGTCTATTGAAGAAATGTTGTTGTTGTTGGAATCTGACGATATGGGGACCACTGAATGGAATTATGTATCTTTAACACTATCGAGAAATTTACATGAAGATGATGTATTGTATAAATTAACCCTTTCTTCACTAAATAGACATTGATGAGTATTATCCCTCAGGAAATGTTCAGATAATAAGTTCAACAAACATCCAAATAATTGGACTTCTTCTGCATTTATATTATCGGCTTATTACCTGAAAGCCCCCTCAAGCTGAATAATAGACAATTTCTATGTATACTTTTATAACTTAGTGGAAGAATCCATTTAGAATAGAAAGGGTTCATACACTGAATGCAAAACTTCCTTTAGTATCAAAAATCATGGATATCGACCAATCAAACTTTGCTGTATCTGTGAGGATGCCAGAACAAGCACCAAATTTGACAAACAAACAAGCCTGAAATGGTGTCTGTCATTTGCAGAATGAGGTCCTCAGAGGGTGAATTTAGTAACGCTACCCCGCACAGCAGGCTAGCATCACTAAATTCACTCTGTGGGGACCTCATTCTGATCCTAGGTCTCACAGAGCAGATGAGGCCTCAGCAGAATGAGGTTCCCAGAGGGTGAATTTGGTGGAGCTAGCCCACTGCGAGGGATAGCGCCATTAAATTCACCCTCTGGGGACCTCATTCTGCAAATGACAGACACACTATTTCAAGGCTTACAAACAAAACATTCAGGAAATGAATGAACAGAGTTATTTCACCAGAAACATCTGTGGAAGGAATGAATGATTGTGAATCTCTTGTGTGAAATGACATACATAGATGATAAGTATATATACCGTATATATATATATATATATACCACATATAAGGCAGTGGCATGAGGCAAAAACAAAATAAAAATACGTTTGCCTGCTCCCTACCTACCCAAGAAAAAGCCTCCTACTGGATGGGGTGTCAGAAAATTTGTTCAGACATGTATGATACTTTTTAACCTTTGGCCATTTTTGGGACCCACCCACCCCTCGACCCACATGTTTTTCCATTTTAGCAAGATTTTTCGAACCATTTTTTTTACACCCACCCCTTAGAAACACGAAATCAAATATTTTCGGTAGAAAATTAGAATTTTCACCACTTTTACTGTGTGTTTCCTTATCAACTACCTATTACAGGTTGGTGTATGTGATTAGTGAAGTTTGACATGGCAGTGATTGCTTATGCAACGTGTCCATGCATTTTATGTTCGGGGTGACATAAATTGACATTTACAAGAATATATTAATTTTTTAACAAGAAACAATCTATACTTAATGCAGTTTTGATGTTAAAATTACATTATCTCTAAGCTTTAAGGCCAAAAATAAGTATGTAGGAATGTTTGTTTTTGGAGCTGTGGAAAAAAATTGCTAAGATTCTGTGCCAGTGCATTCTCTTATATTATAATGCTCTGGCTTACAAGCTCAAGGAAAATATTGTTAGGCCAATGCATCTCTTATATATGTGAGGCTCGAATTTAACCACTAACCACCAAACAACTTTTTGTGGCTGCTCAATGCCAAAAAATGGCATTAACTGGTGAAATGTCCCGACCAGGCCTAGTTTGCAAACTTGTTTCAGATATTCCCCTTGTGAACTCATATACCATAAATCTTTGAAATCCTTGATAATTGTTCAAAATAACCGCAGGACAACTTTTCGGGAAAGACATACAGATGGATGGGCAGATGGACAGAACCCATTCCTATATAACCTGTCGAAAAAATTTCATACTGGGGATAAAAGAAATATGATGACGTACCTACCCAAATTTTTACATTAAATAGGTAGGGAAAAGGGCAAATAAAGATGTTAATAATAGTAGCAACGTGAATCAGCATCACAATCAGATAGCAATTACGATATCACAATATTAGCATGATAGCAGGATAACTTCACTTTCGTTAATATAACATGTATTGGTGATACCTGATAAAACATGATAAAGGCAGTGACACAGGTCACAACATTGTAGATACAGAAGCTGATATCACAATAAAAGCAGTGACATGAATCAACAATAATACAATCGCGATCTCGCGAGTTATCCTACCTATTACTATATTTCAACCCTTTCTATACTAAAGCATCATTGATGAGTAGTTATTTCATAGGAAATGTCCAGATAATATGTTCAACAGACATAAGTCGTTTGTTGAACTTATTATCTAAACATTTGCCTCCAATTAATAGGACTCCTTTATTATCTATTGTCTGCTTATTTTTCCTGAACACCCAAGATGAATAATAGACTATTCCAATGTATACTTTTAAAACTGAGTGGACAAATCCATGACAACAATATATATTCCACCAGAATACAGAATCGCTGTGGCCTAGGAGTGTCCACCAAGTGATAGAGATTCTCACATGCACCCCATTGACAATAAAAAATGTGCAGTACAGACAGTTTAAATTAAGCACAGAGCACACATCGGTACCCTGACAAAAACAGCATGTTCACAGTTTATTCGACTGGATAAGTTGATAATACTATGTTTTGGAGCTTCCTCTTTCAAATGGTATATAATATGGAATATGTTGTAGATAATGTGATCTGGGGTTTCGAAATTAAGTGGGCCTTTAAATAATGGCAAGTGTATTCATCACTGACAAAGTTTCCTATTTTATGACCTGACAAAGCGATAATGCAAATCTGCATATAGCCATAATAAGAAATTCCCCCAGGCGGTTCCGAAAATACCCCAGCTTACACATGAGTTATGAGGTATTCAAATTGTAATTTATAACTTGAAGCAGAACAGACATTGAACTGTTTGTGCAAACTAAACACCAATTGAAAGTGCTTGTGTACTGAGCTAAATTAGTACCAAATATGAGAAGCCCGGTATAGCCTTCACACAGAAACCAAATAACCAATATCCTGAATGTGCGAGATAACCAGAGTTGTTTTCTGGATGGATGACATCATGACACACTGATAATAATATTTGCATAAATATAATCTGTCTGTCATCAGATATGTTATCAGTATGTCATCTCACATAGCATTCATGGGTTGTTTTGATGTCAACATGACAAATTGAACGCTGTACCTTAAGTACATGAATTAAATGGGTGGGCCTGGTAGAATATACCAAATCTGCAGTTTTTTCCAAGCTATTTGTTGTCTTTAAAATCAGGTTTTATAAAAAAAAATATGTTATATACTATTTATATACTATCTTTAACCCTTTACCCAACAAACCGGCCAAATAAAGCTTCAACAGCCTAAAATATCTTCGGTCTGTCTCAATAGAACCATACAAATATGGATATCATTGGAACCGGCTCCTTGACCACATTGTGATAGTTACAGTTATGCCCTGTGCCAATGCATTCTCTTATATATGCGAGTCGACCATAGGTCGCCTCGCATATATAAGAGAATGCATTGGCCTAAAAACAAATCTTTTTTTAACACTTTTTACCATTTTTTCTTACATTCTTTAACAATTTTATAATTTTTAATGTGTTAAGCCAATGCATTCTCTTATATATGCGAGGCGAACTATATGGTCGACTCACATATATAAGAGAATGCATTGGCACAGGGCCGTTCTGTTGGGTAAAGGGTTAAGGCTTATTGGAAATGAAATTTATATGACAAACGTCTGTATGTGTTGGTTATTTTGGCTTAGACATTGATGTTCTGTCAAAATGAACCTGATACTGAAAATGGCAAATATTTGCTATATTCGGACATATTTTCATGCTTAATCAGGTTCAAAGAAAACTTAACTGATAATTTTTGTAACACTTTCTATACTAAATGAAATCTCCCAGTCAGTTAAAAAGTGGACACCGGAAAGGTCTATTATTCATTTTCAGGGATGTACAGGTAATATAAGCAGACGACAGATAAATAAAGATACAGAAGGAGTCCTATTTATTGAGGGAAATGGTTAGATAGTAAGTTCAACAAACAACCTCTGGTCATATGGGTCGTTTGTTGAACTTATTATCTGAACATTTCCTATGGGACAACTACTCGTCAATGATGCTTTAGTATAGAAAGGTTCAAGGGCAGCATACGGGGAGTCAATTGCCGTATGCATCATAATAGGATAATACAAGTTATCTGAAAAATTAAATCTGCAGATTAATATTGAAAACCGCAGAAATTTGACATCTCCAAGACATATTTTCAGGAATAATCAGGTTGGAATCTCTGATGATCTTAGATGGCGGGAGTATATTGGGGAAAACGTTTGGAGGATTCAATTGCCAATCTTCTAAAAAGCCAAACACTCCAGTTGTGTGGTGAATTCAATTTGTAAATTAATCTTAATATTTTTCAAAGATCACAAAGGTTAGTTTCAGAATTTATGAGACTAATCATTTACTAATTTGAATAAGTATAAAAGTAAATAGAGTGTCAATTTACTTTTATACCGTTTGAAAGCTGTTGGTAGTAACATTTACTTGGAAATTCTCCAAGTAAATGTTACTACCAATTATGTTATTTGAATTAGGTTAGGTCACAATTAGAATTTCAGAAAGAGGTCATCCATGCAGTTACAGACCTAATGTGACTTTTTGAAGGTCTGGGTCTGTCGGTGACCATGACAACCTAATTATTTCCAGGCCTGCCAAAAATACACTAACAGTGCCATATTGGCAGCTGGTGTACCATGGACATACAAGAATGACCTAATACCGAAAACAGCAGAAATATCCCCAAATCCTTCCTGCCAATGATACAGAAAATGGTAGTAATGTCTTGGATGTGTCCATGCAGATGTATGTTTCAGGCATACTCAGGTTGAAAGCCAAGATAGCTGATTATCTTGGATGGCAGGGGAAGTTTGGGGACGAAATCGGGTGGATACTGCTGAAGAATCCGTGTCCGGCAGCGGTTTTGTAGATTCCCGCTTACCGGAAGCTTGTAGATCTGTATGTGGTCGATCGACGTATCTAAGTCATTCAGCACGATAGCCATCCTATTCCCACAGTTTGAGAAAATTGGCATGTAGTTGATTGGACAGGAATGCTCGCCGCATGCGTACCGATGATACTGAATGCAATGTAATGTCTGCGTCGTGTCGGAGTTAAAGATGTACATACTGACATCGATAGGATGACTTGGACGAGATTTCCTCTCTCGACACGTGCAACCACATCGGTCCATTATAACAAATATCAAAGATCCATCACGGGAATAAAACATGTCTTGCCATTTTGGATTTTGAGCCAAGAATACTGGAGAATCATCGACTTGCATGTTCGTTTCTAGGACTTCCCAGTTATCATTCAAGACACATAAGCTGTTTTCCTCATTTTTGATGAAACTGGTTGCCGCCAGTCTCGATGAATGAAAACGAGGGTCAAAGGCGAATAGGCTCTGATCATAAGGTACGCTGGTTTCGCTGATGAGTTTTGCTGTCTTTATGCAGTACAATTGGAAGACGAATGCATTACTGTTAGCTTTCAGGGAAGGGATTTTCAACATGCAGTAATTCAGATCGGGGCTAATCTGACCACGAAGAGCCTCGTTTATAAACTCAACCGTCTGATGTCCGAACAACCCGAGAAATTTGTTAATTCCGAGGTCAATAACACCAAACTGCGACATAAGATTCCTGACTAAATGCAGGATAACTATGTTGTTATGGTAACATAAAACACTTTTCACATGGAAGTTTTGTATCGAAGAAAGATGGGCGGGAATGTGATTGTATTCGAAGTGTTGAGCCATTTTCGTGAATTTACTCTTCCGCCGGAAGCTGAAGATTGACGTGGATTTGTTGATGTTAACGATTCCCTGTCGGCTCGTGCAGAACGTTCGACTGCAGTCTTTATAGAGAATCCCGTCACACATTAGGGTAGTCTCTGAGAATCCTGCTGCCTCTGGAATTTAAATTGTAAACAAGCTTTTAAATAGTGTGTCTGCCATTTGCAGAATGAGGTCACCAGAGGGTGAATTTAGTGATACATTCCCGCACCCTCTGGGAACCTTATTCTGCTGAGCCTTCAACTGCTATGGGAGACCTAGGATCAGATTGAAGTTCCCCAGTTGAAGTTGGCAATGTTCACCCATTAGACACCTCGATTATGCATTTTATCTTCTGCAAATTAGGGGATATAGAAACAGAACAGAACAGAAAAATTAACAAAGGACAATGTTAATTTGAGACTATTGATACTTCCCAGAAGAATTAGGTCCCCAGAGGGTGAATTTAGTGATGCTAGTCCAATGTGCAGGGTATATAGCATCACTAAATTCACCCTATCGGGACCTCATTCTGCATTTGAATGCACATTTGTGTTATTATGCCCATATAACACAAGATCTGGTGTTATACATAATTCGGACTACAGATAGATACTAAAATTTTGGGAAATGCTGGATAAATGTCAATATGATCACTAATATGCGCCTTTTGGCTGAATAAATATAAATTTAGATAATTTATATTAAGAAAATTTAAACTGTAATGTATGCCCAAAAAAATTAACTGTCTCCAATTTCAAGTTTGCTTATCTCTGAGGCAAATATGTGCTCAGGTGAAAAATTTTGTCAATACTACCACTACGTCTTCAATTAATATGACCTAAGCATGGCAAAATGAAATATTTTACTGTTAATTTCCTTTAGACTGGACTTTTGCAGTAAAAAATCTTGTGTTGCCAGTTTTCAAGTCATGTTACTACTTCCTGTTCTATAATTTGAGTAGATAGTCCGAAAAAAAAAAATTCAGTCAAAAAGCATACACATACATGTATGACAACTAATGACACATAAGACATGCTTACCAGCATGACCGTTCTTCCACTGTTCTGGTGAACACTGATGTAGTAGTGACCACGGACGGGCTCTCTGTGCCTGTTTGTTCATGTTCGTCACCACCGAGCTGGCTCTCATTAGCCCATAGCTGTTACCTTTACTCTCCTCAGCTCCCATGTTTTACGGAATACTCATACTGCAATCTGGAATAAAGGAAAAAACATTAATGCTGAGTATAATGTTTTCACCAGCACATAGCTATTACCCTTAATTAATCTCCTTCTTGCCCAGTCGCTCCCATGTTTTTCTGTGTTACAGTGTAGTCATAATTAATGCAGCCTAGAATACAGAACCAAATAAAGTTAGTCACCACCGAAAGTAGGTGCACATCAGCCCATAACTGTTACCCTTAATCTCCTCATATTCCATGTTTTACTGTGTTATGGGGTACTCATAATGCACCTGGAATACAGAACCAAACAAGGTTAACACTCAGCATTATAGTGTTCTCATCAGCCCATAGGAGTTACCCTTAATCTCCTCATATTACATGTTTTACTGTGTTATGGGGTACTCATAATCACCTGGAATACAGAACCAAACAAGGTTAACACTCAGCATTACAGTGTTCTCATCAGCCCGTAGCAGTTACCCTTAAACTCTTTTGCTCACATGTTTTACTGTGTTACTATTCATTGCATTCCAGTAAAATATTTGTATTTCCTTCGGGTCATACTCAAGACAGAGAAATTGGCAGATTTTGGTCGACTAACATCTTTTATTCCAGAGTGATGTCCATTTCCATTAGTACTCACTCTTGTCATATAGAGTATATTGGTAAAGTTCCTGTTATTATTTCAGGTTAAACAATTAAATCCCTCAAATAAAGAAAATTTTAGTACAGTCCCCCCTTTAACCCTTCCATGACTGAAGCTTCCTGAAATTTTGCGAAAACCCTGTGCCATCGCATTCTCTTATATATGCGAATCTCCTATAGGGAGCCTCGCATATATAAAATAATACATAGGCCTAATAATATTTACCTTGATCTTGTAAGCCATTTCATTCTCATATAAATGCAAGGCTCCCTATGGGAGACTTGAATATATAAGAGAATGCATTGGACCAGGAACTTTAATGCTGCACCAGCACATCTCTTCATGAAAGGGTTAATCTCCTCCACTCCCATGCATGTTTCACTTGTGTTACTATTCATTGCATTCTGGTAAAATATTTTTATCCCGTCAGATTGTAGTCAAGACAGTGAAAGTTGGCAGATTTTGGTTGACTAACATGTTTTATTCAAAAACAATGTCCATTTCCATTGGTACTCACACTTCGCATATTGGTAAAGTTCCTGTTACTACATGTATTTCAAGTTAAACAATTAAATCCCTCAAATAATGGAAATTTGAGTACAGTTCTCCTTTAACCATTTGGAGAGTATCTGTCCCGTCATATACATGACGTCATGAGTAAATTTAACGTCAACGTCATAGCAATAACTATTAAAAAGATTGGGTCAAAAGTGTCCAATAATTCCTTTTAATTTATGTGCATTTTTTGTTAACATGTGTTATCATAATCTATTGCACTTATACAATCGGGACATTATATTAATCAAAATAAGTCCTATACAAATCATTTATAAATCATATGATTTATTGAAGTTATGTCTACATAAAATAACACTTCCTGAAATGACATTTATGTCGTTCTACTCCTCAACAGATAGACGACATATATGTCGTTCTACTTGCCAAAGGGTTAAGACAGTCTTCTTCAAATAACTTACAATTATATGAAGCCAAAGCAGAAAACTCAGGAACTAATTCGTGATCTCTTGTTCATATAAAAGGCTGATAGCACTAAATCCAAGCCTGGAAATAGTGTGTCTGACAATTACAGAATAAAGTCCCCAGATGGTTAATTCAGTGATGTTACCCCACACAGTGGGCTAGCATCACCAAATTCATCCTCTTGGGGCCTCATTCTACTTAGGACTTAGGCCTCAACTGCTATGAGAGACTAAGGATCAGATTGAAGTTCCCCAGTTGAAGTTGGTGATATTCACCCATTAGTCACCTCAATTATGCATTTTATCTTCTGCAAATTAGGGGACATAGAAACTGAACAGAAGTGGAAAAGTAACAATGTTAATTTGAGACTATAGATCCTTCCAAGAAGATGAGGCCTAAGCAGAATGAGGTCCCCAGAGGGTGAATTTGGTGATGGTAGCCCACTGTCCGGGATAACATCACTAAATTCACCCTCTGGGGACCTCATTCTGCAAATGTCAGACACACTATTTCCAGGCTTGACTGAATCCAAATATCATGTCACTCAGTCGAGAAGCACAAATAAGAATCCTACAGCAAGAGCAGAATTGTCAGCATGCAAGCCTTGAAATAGTGGGCTAGCATCACCAAATTCACCCTCTGGGGACCTCATTCTGCTTACACCTCAGCAGAATGAGGTCCCCAGAGGGTGAATTTGGTGATGCTAGCCCGCTATGTGGGGTAGCATCACTAAATTCACCCTCTGGGGACCTCATTCTGCAAATGACAGACACCCTATTTCAAGGCTTAATTGTCAGCATGCAAAGATTACTTTAATTCTACAGTCCTGCCAGGTCCTGCTGCAAATAATGCAGAAAACAAACCAGTAAAAAAAAACCCGCAAACATATCACTGGATCATAAATAGGTACTGTTTATGACAGCTGTGTACTGCACAATTAGCAATGTACTTTGACAGGTAGACGGTAGACATTAACATGTGCTTGCTTAGGTGTGGCTTGTTTACGTTTGATGTAAGATAGAGTATTATGTGGGTCTGGGACATGTGTAACAGTAAACATGCCTAACTAAACGTAGAAGAAGTAATGATCGAATTGTCAGCATGCAAAAATTACATTATTCTGTGGTCCTGCTGCTTATATTATGCAGAAAACAAACCACAAAAAAAAACACAAACTTATTTACTGGATCATAAATAGGTATTGTTTATGATAGCAGTGGGCTACACTGTACTGCACTTTAATACCTGTACGTGTGTGCTTGTTTACGTGCACGCTCGTTTACATGTGCTTGTTTACGTTTGATGTTAGATAGAGAAAATTATTTGAGTCAGTAGGTCAAGGACATGTGTAACAGTAAACATTCTAACTAAATGTTATAGAAATATTTACATATTTGAGATTTCTTTGGGTCGGTGAAATGATAAACATCAGACACCAACCCAGAAATGGTCAGGTTACTACGAATCGGGTGGCTGTTTCTATTGGGTCAAGGACCAGTCTAATACATGAAATTCGGCAACAGCTCTTAACTCTCTACTTCATGCAAGTAAAGTACATTTTAATAACACATTTTCATCTCAAAGTTTATATAAATGCTTAGTGAATGAAAATTGCAATCTGCCGCCTGTCATTGTTTCTGTGACTCTCATTGCTTTTTGCATGCTACAGTAATGCCCTAATTAATCGACTCTTTAACCACAGAAGAATTATGGGTAACTTTTCAGGATTTAGTCGGAAATATGGCTTGAAAGCCATTCATCGGGCATTACTGTAGTTTGGTATAGTAGTGTGCTAAATTTAGCACGATACTATACATAAATAGTGGCGTGCTAAATTTAGCACAACATTACAGAGAACACAGCTTTTGACCAATCAGAAGGTGCCATGTCTGGGTGAGGTGAAATATCGGTTAATAGAAAACGACCCTGGAATCCACTTGTGTCAGACAATTATTGCTAAGCTGTAGGTGACTACTATTATAGAGCGATCATTCCAGACTGAATTCTACAAACCACTTAGAGTAACATATTGAAGATTCCCCATGATAGGTTAATACAATGGCAGATAGAAGGCACTTCGGTTTGATAGATAATGAAGCTGGAATCCATTTGTGTCAGACAATTATTGTTAATCTATTGGTGACTCCTAAGAATAAATTCCTGACAGAAGTCTACACTGTAGACTACAGAACCTTTTACATATTGATGATTCCTTGGATAGGATAATATATGGTAGATAGAAGCCACTTATCTTTAACCCTTTGAGTGCCACGGGCCGATCTTATCGGCCCTAATTTACGGTGTGTAAAATCTGCCCTAAAAAACTATAAAAAAAAGATTTTTTTGTTTGTTTTTTTTTTTGGGTTGAATTTTTTTTGGGTATGCTTAAGCATGCTATAGCGAATTTAAAAACAAACTGGATAAAACCTTAGGGGCATGTTATAACTCAAAACTATCACCAAGTATTCATAGTAATAATTTTGATGGCCTTGAAAAACGTAAGATTCCCTGGCACTAAACCTACAAAATAAGTCTGTTAAAGAATATAAGAAAAAATTATTAAAATTGTAAAAAATTGTAAAAAATAATTACAAATGATGAAAAATTGTTAGGCCAATGCATTCTCTTATATATGCGAGGCGACCTATGGTCAACTCGAATATATAAGAGAATGCATTGGCACAGGGTATATCGGTTGATACAAAAATCGGACCTGGCACTGAAAGGGTTAAATGAGAAATGATGCGGTAATGCATTTTTGTTGGACAATTATTGCTATTAAAGCTGGCCATGAGTTCTAAGAGGAAACTAAAGAGATTTCACATAGGTCATAAATACAGGTTATACTGGAAGGTAGATAGTTTACTTACAGGCTTCAAAATATGGTGTCGGACATTTCAGAATGAGGTCCCAAGAGGGTGAATTTAGTGACCCAACACCACCCAGTGGGTTAGCACTACTAAGTTCACCCTCTGGGACCTCATTCTGCTTAGGCCTTATCTTCTCTGAAAAGTATCTTTATTATCAAATAATAAAAAAAAATTGGTTTCTTTATAAACGTCTTCAGAAAGATACTTTTTCTTTTTTAGTTAAGTTTCTATATATCCCCAAATAGGCAGTCAAATCAATTCATAATCGAGGTGACCAATGGGTGCACATCACAATATTCACTATCTCGGAACTTAAAATTGTGTCTTGCTCTCCCATAGGAGATGAGGCCATGCAAAATGAGGTCCCCATAGGATGAATTTGGTAACCTAGCCAGATGTGCATGGTAGCTTAACTAAAATCCCCCTTCTGGGGACCTCATTCTGCAATTGTCCAGCACCATATTTTGGGGTCTGTTTATTTATGTCAAGATACTAACTGAAGGTTACAAAACAGTTGAAATAATGGAAAAAAAGGGGAAACCAAAGAAAAGACTATACTTTTAACTATTTTCTTCAGCACATATTTAATTTTGCAGTATTACTGTATAGTCAAAATGTACATAAAGATTATCAATAAAAAGTTTTATTTCGTTTTCTCACAATATGGGAATTTTTTTACAGAATAGGTTCATAAACGAGGCAATTAAATAGCTGCTGCCTAACTTGTTGCTAAACATGAACTTTCCTCTTTGAAGGCTAGGGACACTGTATATATTGGATATTAATTGGCTTGGTTTAAATGGTAGATAGCAGACACTTTCATTCTATAGAAAGTGACTGGTATCCATTTGTGTCAGACAATTATTGATAATCTATTGGTGACTTCCAAGAGTAAATTCTTAAAAATTCCATGACTGTGTAGCTTCCTGAAATTTTGCCAATGCATTCTCTTACATATGCGAGTCTCCCTTAGGGAGCCTCACATATATAAGAGAATGCATTGGCCTAACAATATTTACATTGACCTTGTAAGTCAGTGTATTCTCTTGTATATGTGAGGCTCCCTATGGGAGACTGGCATATATAAGAGAATGCACTGGCACAGGATCTTTAATGCAGCACCAGCACAGCTCCCATCATGAAAGGGTTAACACGTTACGTATTGGAGATTTACTTGGGTTTGGTTAATAGTAGATAGAAGTCTATTACCTTTAATATGAAATGATGATGGACATTCTAAAGTCCCTTCCACGTGGCATTTGAGCATACCGTGTGGAAAAGTGTCTGGTATTTTCGGCATTTACGCGGTCACTTGTATATTTCTATTGAACTCAGGGTTTTTGTTATTCGTGTATATTTGTGTAAAGTGACTGCATGGTGCATGCTCAAGTCTGGATATAGTGTGTCTGACATTTGCAGAATGAGGTCCACAGAGGGTGAATTTAGTAATTCTATTCCACACAGTGGGATAGCATCACCAAATTCACCCCCTGGGGACATCATACTGCTTTGGCCTCATCTTTTGGAAAGTATCTATAGCCTCAAATTAAAATTGTTTTTAGTACTTTTTCCTTTCTGTTCAGTTTCTATATCCCCTAATTTGCAGAAGATAAATTGCATAATCAAGGTGACTAATGGTTGAACATCATCAACTTCAACTGGGGAACTTCAATCTGATCCTAGGTCTCCCATAGCAGTTGATGCCTAAGCAGAATGAGGTCCCCAGAGGGTGAATTTGGTGATGCTAGCCCACAGTGCAGGATGGCATTACTAAATTCACCCTCTGGAGACCTCATTCTGCAAGTGTCAGACACACTATATCCAGGCTTGTACATGCATGCTCTTAGAAGTCACCAATAGATCAGCAATAATTTTCAGAGGGTACCACCGCCTACCCCCTGGAATCTAGCTTTAAAAAGTACATGGAATCCAGGATACAGTTCAATGAAAATACAAAATATATGTGACTATTTCATAGTGAAACAGACATAGTTTATGCAGTAAATTCAAATCAATAAAAGAAATAATTTTCTCACAAGTGCAATTCAAAGAGCACATGTTAATGATTCTACAGTGAGTTCACATAAAACACATGAATTACAGGTCATAAATACAGGAGAGAATACAAATGTTGGTTTAATGTGTTTATCAAGTCATATTTACATATTTGAAGTTTGCGGAAAGCATAAATATTTCAAAAATTTGAGAATAAATATAACTGAATTGTGCATTTCACTGGAAACGGGATCTGGCATACGATGGAGTCGGAATCCAGTGTATGGCTCCAAAACACTCAGAATCATAACAATAAAACACCCAGATACATAATTGTCTGACACTAGTGGATTGCAGAGTCATCTTCTATACATGTATAGTGATTAAGTGCTTGATGTCTACCATATATTCTATTCTTTTATAACCTTTAGTTAGGAATGTTTACTGTTAGATATTACATGTGTCTAAACCTACTGACTCACAAATGCTATGTGTTGCATCAATGGTAAACAAGCAAACACATCTACCTGTGGGCAGAAGAACATTGGTGATCTGAAGTTACCATAGGTGATTCCTTGGGTTATGGTTATATGGTAGACATTTACCACTTACGTTTATGCATAATGCTGCCAGAATGCATTTGTATAATGAATTTATTGGATAACCATCCATGACTTCCATGAGCAAATATTTCTGATTGAAGTCTGTATGGCACTTACACAGGAGAATCCTTTGGTTAGGTTGTAAACTAAGTAGTGGGTACTTAAAATTTACAAACGACTCATTTATTTCCATAGGTGACAATGTTAACTATAAGTCCCGCCGGCAATAGGTTAAGCCTATTTGAACTGCAAGTGGTAAATTTTCCCTCAAAACATCATCTGATACAACTTTTGGAGTCAACAAATACGCCCTTTATGGTATTTTAAAAACAAATTACATCTGGTATTTCCACAACTACCCCATTTACTGCACAAAAATCAGCAGCATAAAAATACCCAGACCGTTTCCATGATTTTGGGACCCAACCAGACTCTTCCTGGCCATTTAAATAAATATGATCGCCATATTTATGTAGGCTCTGATTTTCTGTTTTCGCTCCGGGAATACTACCTCAAAGATAATCAATACCCAGAATTTTGTTTATGCTGACTCCCTACACAAATTCAAGAAGCGTAACTCTATATATAATAGTTGCGTGTAACATACATTCAATGCTCATGGATTCCATTTGTGTTGGTTAATTATAATGCTAAGCCACCCATGATGCATAACAGTAAAACTCTCTTTAAATGGACCCCAAGGCCTTCGCAGTGGTTAAATGTGCAAAATGTATAAATGTCTGTCAAAACATCACCACTGAGAAGAACATGGAGAAATTGAACTTTGTTCTTGTATTCAATATTTATAGTTCTCCAATAACGAAATTTCGTGTGTTGAAACCATTGTTATGTAAACAAAACTGTTAGTGATTTGTCAACAAATATCACTAAACATTTAGTAAGTTCAATATTTTGATTTGGATGTAAAATATATTTACAGAGGAGTATCAAAAACATGGGATGTCAACATTATAACCACTAACCTACACAATAAATAAAAGAATTTGGCAAAAAATATTTTCATTTGGCAAATTATTTGGCAAAAGTAAATTTCGGTCCAGCGCGGAACCTGTGATCAGATGATCGGTACAACCTGTGGCCCGTGCTAATGGATTGAATTTTGAAATCCAAGATGGCCGCAGGTGGTTATGTTTTTCTGCCGAATGACCTCAAAATGACTATAGAATCCATCTACATGTTAATGTCATGAGCTATGACAAATTTCAGAGTAATTAGAGTGTTAATTTAATTGAAATCATTGAAACTTTATTAAAAATAAAAGATAAACATAAAAATCACTGTTGATATATAGTCCAGGCACATAAGGTTTCACTAGTGTAAAAAATCGGGGAAAACTGATTTTTTCAGGGATCAATAAGAACATGTTTATGAACAACGTGGCAAAAGTCCCCTAAAATCCGAGTTGAGCTTTTTGAGATATCTTGATTTTTCGGAATGGTTCAAATTCTGAAGCATCTCCATCAGGCCATATGGGAATGCAGTCATGTGTAGATCAATTAATTCCAAATTCATAATACATTGACATACATACAAACAATGCTTAGCCGTGAACCATATAAGTTGAATTGAAGTCCCAAAATGGCCGCCAAAATGGCCAAAATAGAATGAAATTTACATTTTATGCATAATTGAATAGCTAGTCCCATAAGAGTGACAACACGCTCGAAATATGTGAGGAAGAATGATTGCAGAGATAAAAGAAACATTTTATCGGGTATGTGCGAATTATCTCTAATATATATCGCGAGAGATATAGCGAAAAGCAAGGTCTCATAAATGGTTAAATCTGGACTTTTTGACCGCAAAGAAACGGGAGAATAAGGCAAATTTTTCTGCACTATTTATCTTGAATCGTGTGATATATATGTACACTACACTGTAAAATGAAATTTAATAGCGAAGAATTGATTCTGTGACCTTTCATAGAAGCCGAAATATATGTGCTCATAGCAGTATCACTAATGTGACCGGTCATCGTTTCTTTTGATATATACACCATCAAACCTTTCGAAATACACTGCTATAGAGCAGTATGAGAGATATTCATAGAGTAATGGGTGAATTGTGTAGATTATATTCTCCGTGTCTTAAAATATTAGTAATTTTTGCCTAAGAATAGGTAATAAAACACGAATATTTCGCTGTTATCACAAGAATGCATGGTGGTATACTATGAAAGCAATTTATCAAAACACAAAGGAGTGCCATATACTTTCTTTAAAAAAATCTAAACTTGAACAAAATTGCCCACATACTCTGTGACAGAGACTGTCTTTATACCTGGAAATAATATTTGGTTATATTCACCAAGGTCACATATACGCGAAGGGTACTATGTTTTCTGCAACCGCATTACCGTGTGTATCCCTTCTCCCTAATGTTACACATATCTGCTGAACTAACAACCATAACTAGCAACATTGAGTCAATGTTCAACGCTGAAATAACAGCTTTAAACGATGATCACCTGATATTTTGCACAAGTTCATGGGTGGTTTTGGCAAGATATTTTCAAACAACAAAATACGGAAAACTAATATTGTACATTGCGTAATAGCATATTCCAGTTGCAAGTTGCCGACTGAAGTAAGTTGAACAAATTGTTTACTAAGAGACCGGTTTGGAAGCAGCACGAAAATTAGTCGTATATCAAATGTACGATGTGCTGTCTATTTGATCTGGTGTGATGCAGTGCTAATCTTTTGAAGAGGTGGTGGTTTCTTTGCAATATAATAAGAATTGCAACATACGTGTGTGGTTTATTATCATGTACAGTGATGAACAATCCGGAAATGTAACTACTATTTATACCGCAAGGATATGCACTTAAGTTTCTGCGTTCCATTCAATAATTTATCATCACGCCGAACGAAACTACCATACACTGTGTGGCGAAACATTACTTCGTATGTTGCATGCCCGAAATTATTATTTTTGGCCCCGACTGTAAACAGAAAACCCGAAATTTTAAAGACGTAATTCATTGGGTTTGACCTGCGTTGCAATGGCCGATAAATCCTCCACATGGGCCTGTTTTAATGAACTGTGTACCTTTAAAGATATTTAACAACAGACTTGTATATTGTTAATACGTATTTTACCTACTAGGTGGTTATATAATAATTTGCCATCATTTCGGCTTAGCTTGGTGGTTGCGGCCATTTTGACAGCCATTTCATGACCGCGTTTGTAGTATTCTGATCGTGTCACTATATTCGCTCTCGTACTCATATTTCACATATACTGGTATAACTTAGTAATGCATATGACTAGCTTAGACAAAATAGAATATCAAAATACGACCAGATCGTTGACAACCAGTTTCGGGGGTAGGGTTATGTTTTTACAAGTTTTGACAACTTATGATGTGCGTACTCGCTAGTTCTGCCTATTATAGCGACGGGGTGGTGTCTGTGCAGTTTTTAAAATAGATAGCTTGCGCCTATGTTTTGAGAAGCCTGAGAAATCCGACATCGAATACATCAGTTTGTCTTCAAAATCGTCAGTATTTTGGCTCAGTGTTTTATTTCATATCTATATATGCGAAATTCATTCGATATTTCCCTTTGAATGGGTGTCGTTGGTTCGAGAATTGTATATCGAACAATATTGAGTGCTTTTTGTATACGTTTCGGCTGAAAAATTGTTACAACATCCAATTATTTCCATCATTGTGAAAAATATTGTTTTGTTTAATTATATGGAAAAAATGATGTAACTCAGAAAGCTCAAATCGGATTTTAGGGGACTTTTCGTGACGCGTCCGCGATGTTATGACCAAAATAATATTAAAAAATCAGCTTTCCCCGATTTATTTCCTTACTTTTCCACTTCCATGTCTAATGTGCCTGGACTAATATACAATTGACAACTACTCTCGCAATTAGTTCTATCAACACTCACAATTCATTTTGTTTATCCAATAATTTTCAGCAAAAACACTGTAAGAGGACTGAGGACAACTACTTTATTAATATTTTGTCATAAAACACTATAATTAGCGAACATTTCGCCGTAAAAACACTGTCTCGTCAAGGAATTCTATGTATTCCCACACACATGGATTAAATTGAAGTGATAATGAAAGCCAGAATAATTTAATACAATCTGTTATAAATACAAATAAAATTACTCATAAAAAAAAAAAAAAACAATTATGAGACAAGTCGCCCCGAAATTCCCAGTTATAAGGTAGATAGTGGGTACTTACTTTCAACTATGATGCTCGATTCCAAAGAGTAAAAACTCCTGAATGAATAGTACTAGTCACTTCTATCGATAGCAGAGATATTACAAGGTGAACAGAGATCTAACCAATAATTTCAGAGGAACACACCAACACTGGATGTCAACATATAACTACTACCAATGAATAAATTATGACAGCAGCAGTGTATTTCTGAAGTTCAACAAATCAAGTATATATATTACCAGTTAACAGGAGTGCCACCCGTGATCGCATGGTCCTGCTAATGTGCTATGATGTTGGTGGGTCCTGCTGAATTGCTATGATGCTGTTAGGGCAAACTAAAGCTGTTATGAAAGAGGACCGTTATTTTTTCTAAAATTTTCATTTTTGCAGCGTTTGGATGATCTTAAAATATCCAGGAAACACCAAATATCTGTATCAAACATTCAAAAACATCTATATTGCAAAATATTTTAATACTTGTTGTATTAGTTATTGCAAATCGACTAATCAAGATGGCTATATTCACGTCGTTCAAAAATATATATGTTCTTGAATGTTTCATACATACACTGGCTTTTTTTCTCAAATCACTCAGATCAAACACATGCGAAAAGGAAAACGTTTGAAAAAATAACAGTACTTTTTCCTAACAGCATCAGTTTGCCCCAACAGCATCATAGTAATTCAGCAGGGCCCACCAGCATCATAGCACATTAGCAGAACCACTTGACCATGGGTGAGTATCAGCATTGTGACAGAAATGTGGAGCCAGCCCCCTCCCACATAAGCAGATACCAGACAAAAAAAAGTATTCATATTCATTGGTGGGAAATGTTCAGATAATAAGTTTAAAATCGACCTATGGTACAGTAATGCTCTAAATAATTGACTCCTTAACCACAGCAGAACTAGAGGTGTGACTGTCCCAATGGGACTACGGATACCCCCCTGTTTTAAAAATACTAAGATGTTTCACATGTCAGTAAACATTTAGTTAAAATAATAAAATAGCAGTTCCCATTGCAGGTGTACAACCATAACCTTAATCTTAAACCTATTGACCAAAAAATGTAGGAATAAAAGCTTGGACAAAATTATGCATGTTCGAAAAAATATCTAAGTCGAACGGGGAATAACTCCACACAAAAAATGTCGGACAGACGTCATAATCGCAGGTGCACAGGTTCCCATGGTACTAAATATCAGTGCCAAGATTAAAAAACATTGACCGAAAAATGTAGGAATAAAAGCTCGGACAAAATTATGCATGTTGCAAAAAAAATTCTAAGTCGAAAAAGGGGGATAATTAACTTCACCAAAAAATGTCGGACAGACGTCATAATCACAGGTGCACAAGTTCCCATGGTACTAAATATCTGTGCCACGTTTAAAAAAAATTGACCTAAAAATGTAGGAATAAAAGCTCGGACAAAAGTATACATGTTGCAAAAATTTTCTAAGACGACAAAGGGGGGGATAACTCCACCAAAAAAAGTTCGACAGACGTCATAATCACAGGTGCACAGGTTCCCATGGTGGTTGATGTCTGTGCCAAGTTTCACGGATATTGATAAAAAAACGACTGAGGAAAACTCCGGACAAATTTGTGTCCACGGACGGATGGGCGATGGACGGATGACGGACGGATGGACAAGCTGACTCCAGTATACCCCCCCTAACTTCGTTGCGGGGGGTATAATTATGGGTAACTTTTCAGGATTTAGTCAGAAATATGGCTTGTTGCCATTCATTGGAAAGCTCTCGCCGAGAGCTTAAATTGCGATGAATGGCAACAAGCCATATTTCCGACTAAATCCTGAAAAGTTACCCATTATTCTGTTGAATCTATTATCTGAACATTTCCCAATGGCACTAATCGTCAATGAGTATTTAGTGTAACAAGTGTTTAGTGCTATAGACCTAACTGTTGTCAATGAGTATTTAGTGTAATACGGGTTAAGCACTATGGGCCTAATTGTTAAACAAACATTGCAGAGTGCATAGGAATACATATAATTGTTGTGGAGTGCATGGGAACGCACATAATATTTTCCATGAGTAAATATATCTCGTTGTAAACAATGAAGGAAGATGACTCTTAGGAATTCTCGGTGAGCAAGAAGCAGATGGTGATGGGCTGCATAGACAAAGCAGGATGCACAGATGGACATTTTGGTTCTCAATCTGTTATAATTAACCTATCAGTGGAACCAAAATCTCGTTGCATTACAGTTAGTAGAACTAAATTTATCATGAATAAACTGTGAACAGGCAGACAGACAGATGGACAGGTAGACAGACAGATGGACAGACAGCCTGACAGCTGGCCCTTTAAAATAAATGTCCTAGAGGTTTCAAATTGGGAGAAGTCACTTCTCCCTGTTTGCTTATTACTAGGGAGAAGTACATGTATTTCCCTAAATAATCGACTCCTTAACCACAGCAGAATTATGGGTAATTTTTCAGGATTTATCGGAAATATGGCTTCTTGCCATTCATCGGAAAGCTCTCACTTAGAAGTTCAATTTACACCCCAACATCACCTTCTATGATCCAATAAGTGTTATGCAACACAAGAACCCATTTATAAAAGTATTATATTGAGTAAGAACCCCATTATAATCAGTAAAAATACTTTAAATATGCTGTTGGGACAAAGCATAATGGGTTATGTGAGAGAAGTCACTTCTCCCTGGGACAAAAATAGAGAGAAGTGGATCATCTCTAGGCTGGTCCCTGATACATGTTAACCCTTTCATGACTGGAGCTTCCTGAAATTTGGTGAAAACACTGTGCCAATGCATTCTCTTATATATACGAGTCTCCCATATGGAGCCTCGCATATATAAGAGAATACATTGGCCTAAAAATATTTACCTTCACCTTGTAAGCCAGTGCATTCTCTTATATATGTGAGGCTCTCTATGGGAGACTCACATATAAAAGAGAATGCACTGGCACATGAACTTCAATGCTGCACCAGTGCATCTCCCATGATGAACCCATGAAAAATCCCTGAACCAAAATCTCATTGCATTCAACTCAAACTCAAGTTATCATGAAGCGTTAGTGACTGACAGATAGAAGGTCAGACAGACCAATATTACACAATACGTGTTTAATAACCCTTTCTATACTAAATGGATTCTCCTATTCAGTTATAAAAGTATGCATTGAAATGATTTATTATTCATGAAAAATAAGCAGATGACAGATAATAAAAGTGCAAGAGTCCAATTTATTGGAGGGAAATGATAAGTTAAATAAATGACATTATGTTCACTGACTCATCATGATAACTTGAGTTTGACTCACCTATGGTCCTTTGTTGAACTTATTCCTAAGAATGTATTGCATGTTTAATTTCATTACCTCTTAAACCCTATAGTAAATTTAAATTGATTGCACATTCTAAGTACTTCCAACCAAGATGAAGATTTAATTTTTATTTCCTGCCAAGAACTAACCCAAAATAGAATGCCATTTATCTCACAGATTTAATCATTGACATGTTCAAGGTACTCAGGCTACTCAGCATATTCATATTCCTGGTTTCCATATCAGGTCTGCCCTTTGATGTGATTTAACCCTTCCTATACTAAATGGATTCTGCCATTCAGTTTTAAAAGTGTATATTGGAATGGTCTATTATTCATCTGGAGGGGTTTTCAGGAAAAATAATCAGATGACATATAATACAAGTGCTGAAGAATTCCTATTTATTGAAGGGGAATGATCAGATAATAATTTCAACAAACGATTTATAGTTGTTTGTTGAACTTATTATCTGAACATTTCCTAAGGGATAACTACTCATCAACAGTGTTCACGCTGGCGAAAATAAATTGTAAATGGGGAAAAAAAATGACCAAATGGCGACAAAAATGGCTAAATTAATTTCCTCTCAAATATGTCCATCTGGACATGGTGGCGATTATAGACACTCCAGCAGTCATCGGTCTAACAACATCACGCGCAGCTGACATCCGTACAACAAAAGCGTCGCCACCTCGTGTATGTTACACGATCCGATGTGCTTGGAGCAATTAGTAATAGGTGTACATTGGTGTCAATTTCATGCAGTGTCAATGGCAGACACTTTGTGTTGTAATAAACGCAACTTTTGAGTGGGGATAAGGGAAAGATGCTTAATCACTTTAAGTGACGGAGGTTTTTGTTGCGAGTCAAGTTTCCAAAATGAATTTCTTGCAATTCGCAGTTTGATCGCGAATTGAACAAATATGCACCAGATATGCATAGGCATAGATAAAACTATGCACAAACTCGCGAATAAATAAAACTTCAGGTTGGGTTCAGATATCGTATTGCATATTTTCGCTATATGTTAATACACCGCAATTTGTTTTTATTTGCGATGGTCTAAAAACTTTCATTGTACATGGAATCGCTTGGCAGGATGTTATTGCTCATATTACATTGTTATTGTTTTATTTTGTCAATAAAATGTAATATATACGTTCAATTTATCTCAAATTTTCCCCCAAAAAAAGTGGCTAAAGTAAATTCAAAGTGGCTAAAAAAATAATGGCTAAAGGAATATCTGGGCCAGCATGAACACTGCTCATCAATGAGTATTTAATAGAGAAAGGGTTAAAATGGCATAACAAAGCATTCCCTGAGTGTTCTAATCCAAGTGCATGGTAAAGAGATGTGAACCTAAAGGTTGAGCAAATGCAGTAGAGTGCATGCATTGGAATACACTTTGTTTTCCGTGAGTAAATATATCTCGGTGCAGACAATGAAGAAATTACTCTTGGGAATTCTTTCTGATGCAGACGCATCACAAGAAACAGATGTTAATGAGCTGAATAAATAATGAAGGATGCACGTCCGACGCATAAATGCATGATATATTGTCTTACGCTAATTCTGGACTGCAATCAGTAAACAGAACCATTGATTACCAAACAAGGCTTGAAATAGTGTGTCTGTCACTGTTTACAGAATGGGATCCCCAGGGGGTGAATTTAGTGACACTACCCCGCACAGCGAGCTAGCATCACTAAATTCACCCTCTGGGGGACCTCATTCTTCTTTAATAGGACTCATCTTCTAGGAAGTATCTATACATGTAGTCTCAAATTAACTTTTTTTTAGTTACTTTTTTCCTTCTGTTCATGCAGTTTCTATATCCACTAATTTGCAGAAGATAAAATGCATAATCGTGGTGATAATGGAGGAATATCGGCAACTTCAACTGGGGAACTTCAATCTGATCCCAGGTCTCCCATAGCAGTTGAGGCCTCAGTAGATTGAGAATACCACAGGGTAAACTTGGTGATCCTATAGCCTGCCGTGCGGGATAGCATCAATAAATTCACCCTCCTAGGGACCTTATTCTGCAAATGACAGACAAACGATTTCAAGGTTTGCTACCAAATTGATCCTAGACAGACTGTTTATTACTGAATGGATTCCCAAATTCAATTCAGAAACTATACTTGATGCATTTTGACTTTTAGGAATGTTCAGAACACTTTAAGTGAACAAAAGCAGCAGAATTATATGATATCTAGATCTTACAGTGAACCACATGTTTTATAAAATGGATTTCTAATAAAAAATGTTGTAACATTCATTCTAAGAAAAGCCACATTTTCTGTCCAGGTTCATAGAAAAATAATTTCCTAGTGACAGAAACTCCTATAGACTAAATTATCTTTGGCACAAAATTAATATCTGATACCTCCAAATCTGCATAGAAAGTTCAGGGAAAAGATACACCACATAACTCTTTCTATAACTAAATACTAATTGACGAGTAGTTATCCCATAGGAAATGTTCAGATAGTAATTTCAACAGGTCATAAAAGTTGAATCTATTATCTGAACATCTCCTTGCAATAAATAGGTCTCCCTCTGCACTTATTTTATCTGGCATCTGCTGATTTTTCCTGACCCTCAAATGAATAATAGGCCATTCCAATGTATAATTTGTTAACTGGGTGGGAGAATCCATTTAGTACAGAAAGGGTTAAATACATGACACTGTTGCTACACTAGTTTAGGGCTGATCTTCTGGATTTTGTTGTTTAACCCTTTCAGTGCCAAGTCCGATTTTTGAATTATAATCAATAAATTTGAAAAATGATCAAGGAAATATGGGTTGATACAAAAATCTGACTTGGCACTGAAAGGGTTAAAGAGTTAAACTGATGTGTTGTAGAAATGGATAAAGCAGGACAGTGTTTACAGAATGTAACCTGCTGCTTCCGTGAGTAAACACCGGTCATAGTAATAATGAATGAGGAGGAGTCTCGGATAGCGATCATAATGGTCGTACGTGACCACAAGCAGGGACAAAATGGACAGGGATCATGACATGACAATGAATTTATTGCTATCATGTAAACGTTAGCAGGATATGATTATACTGGTCATATTATAGAAGACAGCACCACGATCCCTGAATCAACCACGTCAAGCAGTGCTTTATTATTATTTTTATTATTTTTCAATGTTTCTCTGCTTTTGTATTGATGTAAATGCATGATCATATGTATTTAATTTTAAATAATTTTTGTTGGGGTCTGATCAGGTTTCAACTGTTGATCAGACCCAATGCTGTATAAACGTTATATACAAACAAAATATTAGAGAAGATAAGAAAATATTTTTTTCAGATCATTGGGGTTTGAGATGTGTCACACCCAATCCTGAGTATATATCTCCACCCTACCATGATTTTTTTTTTTAAGATAATCCTCTAACTAAATAAAAGTATGCTAGGCCATATGCCACCCAAATAAGGTGGCTTCATTTGACCGGTGGCTTTTTTTAGATATGAAAAATTTAATTCGGGGACAATCATTCAATCCAACTTTACTTCTAACTGTTTATGTTGTTAACATAGTCCAGTCAATGTTGAGATTCAACCTCACAATTGCAACAGAATTCCTATCATATATTTGAGTAGATACCAGAATAATAATTGGCAAATTCTAAGGTAAAAATGGGGCATAACTCTGTCAGAAATGATTGCATGGAACCCAAATTTGAACTTGACCTGTATTATGTGATTAGTCCACACACTAACTTTTAAAGCTATCAGATAATCATAACTTGAGTTATCATTTGGACGACAAAATAATTAGGAAATTCTAAGTAAAAAAGGGCCATAACTCCACCAGAAATGATCAGACTGGAATTCGAAATGGATCGAACATCTCATATGAAGGCCACATGCCATGTTTAATCAAATTCTGTCCAATAGTCAATACTAATCAAGTTACCATCGAGGGGGGGGGGGGGATATTTGAATTGAGTCGAGGAATCCACACATCATAGTTCAGAGTTATCAGATCTGTTATTTTTAACAACCTGGAATATTTGGCTGACTTCTTCCAGAAATAGTGCAGACATGTGTGGATGCCGTTATGACAGGTCACTGCTCGATGTACGATAAGCGCATCAATGGTGATAGAAAATTAATTCAAAATAAAATACGATGAATAAGTACTGTATGTTGTGATAGTTGACGTGCGGCTACATACATAATACTTATTTACGAAATATATGGTAATCATGTTTTATTCATGCAAATAGACATGATATATGGCACCACACTGGTTACACATGGAAATACTGTGATTATATTTGTGATAGCATGCGTTGGGGGAATTCCAATTTGAACTAGGAATCACCATTAATGGAAGTAGTAAACAACACTCGCTCATCTTCAAAAGTACCAAGAATTTTTTTTATTATAGGACTTTTTCGGCAAATATGATATCGTGATTGATATCGTTGTGAGTATTTTTTGGTGATAAACTAATTTGGATAACTATAAACTAACTTTTGGTGAAATTCTGTTGTTGTTGTTGTAACTAGATGATACGGGGACCATCAAATCGGATTATGTTTCATTAAAGGGGGACTGTGCTCTAAATCTGGCCACTTATGGGAACATCTCCTTTTATACTCAACAGAATACATTGTATATGCATCAAATGAATGAATTTGAGCCATGGATTAGAGCAAAATACATGATGCAAACAACATGGTAATTATAATGGAAATGAGTTTATAACATGAGTGTATTTTTTGCACTAATCCATGGCTCAAATTTATTCATTTGTTGCATATATTCTGTTGAGTATAAAATAAGACAGTCCCATAAATGAAAGGATTTGTGTACATTACCCCTTTAAACTTTCTGGTTAGTACTGCATAAAATTAATCGAAATAATTATTAAACAAAACATACTGCATAATAAAATTGTTATATTCTGAATGGATTCTCTCATTCAGTTATAAATGTACACATTGGAACGGTCTATTATTCATTTGTTAGGGTGTTCAGGTAATAAAAGCAGACAACAGAGAGAAATACAGATAATACAAGAGCAGAATGATTCATAGCTACAATTAATATTAATTGGTAGGAAAAGTTCAGATAACCTATGGTCTGTTGCTGAAGTTATTATCTGATAACATTTCCTAAGTGAATAACTCATCAATAAGTATTTAGTATTGAAAGTGTTAACCAATTACATGTACTTGCTCAAGATGTGCACACTTAGGTCTACCATTAGATAAGTGCAGACCAACCAATAAACATGCTACAGCCATTGTGCATGCCCTGATCCGGGATGATGAGTATATGTGCATCAAGATAGTACATCTGAACCGGAAATGGAACAAGCTTTTCATCTTTTTTAATCTGCACCTCATTGACTTCAAATAAAGGTTTACATACATGTACATTGTAATCTAGAAACTTAAGTTAGATGATGACTATCATAATTAAAGAAATCAAAAATTTATTCATCACTTTGACTTAAATGGATGGACCCACTATTAATTACATGTATTCATTAAGGTCAATATATAAGTCGATAAACTTAATTGCAATCAATTGATGATGCAGGTCACTCTTCCATATACATGAAGCTAGTTTCCGGACAACAGCCCCAAGAAGAAAAAAAAACCCAACATTTTCATGTAAACAAAGATAAACTAGAACGGAAAAAATGAACAAAACAATTGAACACTCAATTGCCATCCTAGTGGTGAACATCCATACGAAATTTCATTGATATCCTTTAACCGGTGGTGGAGATACAGACAAAAAAACCAACACTTCCAAATAAACAAAGATCAATAACTCTAGAACTTAAAACTGCAAAAAAATAATTGAACACTCAATTGATTGAGCTCATAGTAGTGAACATCCAAACCAAATTTCATTGAGATTTGTCAACTGATGATGGAGATATTTGCTTGGACAGACAAAAAAAAACCCCAACATTTCCAGATAAAAAAAAGATGAATAACTCTAGAATGGAATATCCGGAAAAAACGATTAGATACTCGGTTGAATGCCCTCATAGTAGTCAGCATCCATACCGAATTTCATTCAGATACGCCAACCGGTGTTTGAGATATCTGCCTGGATGGATGGAATGGAACAGAACAGAATTGATGGAAAAAAGGATGGATGAATGTCCGGACAAACGGGTGGACAAGGTCAATCCAGAAGACCTCCATTCTCTTCAACAGTGGGGACATAATTAATGGAAAGAATTATTAACCCTTTACCCAACAGAACGGCCCTGTGCCAATGCATTCTCTTATATATGCGAGTCGATCATAGGTCGCCTCGCATATATAAGAGAATGCATTGGCCTAAAAAAAAATCAAAAATGATAAAATTGTCAAATGTAGAATTTTTTTTAGGCCAATGCATTCTCTTATATATGCGAGGCGACCTATGGTCGACTCGCATATATGGGCATTTTTCAAAAAATGTGGCCGATTTGGGTATTCAAGAATCAAAAAATTATTTCAACGAGAAAACATATTTTAGCCGCTTTTCGTGGTTGAGGGTATCCAGTAGATCAGAGGATAGTAAAATGCAACCTTAATCACCTCTAGATCGTGTCCGAATCAGGTCCAATGACGATGCACACACACCTAGTGTCCCTACTGTTGCCATTATGTTTTTCAATGTAAATATGATTTTGAGTGATATAGAGGTGGAAAATAACATATGCGCAACATGTGCATTGTGTGGTAATCAGAATTTGCAAAAATAAACACCAAAATATGATGAGTATAACGAGTTATGATAATGTATATGTGATATGCATAAATTTCCGATATCCAGGTATCGAGTTTTCTCGACCTGGAATGGTGTGCATTTCTGTTTGATTATGGCCATATATTTTTCCGAAGATTAAGGTAAATACTCCACAATTCTATCGGGATGAGGCAATCCAATTCAAATTAATCTCGATACGACAGAAAAACTCGACGGTAACAGATGGGACAAGCCAATAACAGGAGAGACACTTGACGTAACAGAAGGGACAGTTTTATTATGAACATACTTGTGGAAACATTATTTCCAACAATAAAACAAAATGTCACTTTACATAAGTGAACGAGACCCAACTGGACCAAATGCGTACCAGACCTGGAAACAAAATGTATTAAACGATAGTCTGATGCATACTAGCCTATCATTTGGTAACAGGAAGGACTGGTAGTAACAGGAAGGACACATATATACCAAATGTGACACAATATAGTATGCGATTCGGCATAGGATAACTAAAAGCTAACGTTCTGATCGTCAAATATAGGTGCAATTGATGAAATTTATTAAATACACGCCGCAATTGGTCTCCGGTAACAGGAAGGACATTAGCGTAACTATAGCATATTGGCAATTCATATTTGTTGTCAGACTATAACCGTGGATTTATTTTTCGTATGATGTATTATTGCAGAACTGTGTGATACATGCGTACATCTGTTGTATCGTGAACAAAATATGTTTTGTTTGAAATTCCACTAATCAGGGGGAGGGGTCAGGAAACAAATTCCGGATGCTAGGCGCTTTTTTATTTTTCTGCCCTGTTGGTACTCACCACCCCCTAATTTTTTTCCCATTCTGTGATAGGGATCCACCCCTCCAAACTGCTTCAAATGACTATTTACTCAGTTCTCATGATCTTATCTGATCAATGTTCCATATAATGATTATAGAAGCATTCCTTCTTTTATTTACCAACAAGACTAATGTTTCAAAACAAGTCTCCAATAAATGTGGGCTGTATGGTATGCTGGTGGATTGACATTTAAAGTCCAAGATGGCAATGTTTGTTTGAAACAAATTTTGGGGAAAACATGGAGGCTCCCTTCTAGAGGTCATTTCGAAGATCCATATGAAGTTTTGGTGACGATTGGATGAGAAATGTAACCTGCAAAGTGCGCTAAAGGATTTGGTCATACAAAGAGTAAAATCCAAGATGGCTGCCAGCGGCCATATTTTTCATAAAAAAGTCATTCAAATTTGGCAACTCCCATCTAGAGGTGACCCCATATCTATATACCGAATATCGTTGAAATCGGTCAAAGTTTGTTCTAACACCTTTGTTTTATTTTATTATGTCTTTTAGAATATTCTATTTTTATTTGAAGAGTTCAGTGAAGAGTTTACATTTTTTTTTAAGAATCTATTTTTGTGTTGTTTTCATTTATATCAGGTTGAATAAATCATTTTTATTAGAACTATTTAAATCTGAGCCTTTCCGTGTCAATGTGCATTGATAGATCCTTGATGAAAACATTTAGCAAGCTGACCTTTTTATTGCCACTTGGTGTCATCCATCATTATTAACTGATGGTGAACTCAACCCCCCTACCAAGAGTTAAGTACATACCTATTACATACATGTAATAGAAGCATTCTTAAAACCTTATGTCCCATCATTTTGAAGACAATTGATTCGAGGAAAAAAGTTACAGGGCCAGGAAAAAATGTGTCAGTCGGGCTGCTGAAAGATTCACCCACCCACCCGCCTAGTGTTCGGAAAAAAATGCAGACCCCCCCCCCCCCCCACCTGCTGTAACTGGCATTAAAATAAATTTTGATTTGGTTACTAGACATGTTTAGATTGAACAACTTCTGACGTCTGCAGCATTGCAGGTGGTCATGTACAATGGTAGTGTAACTTTTACTACTAGTATGTTGATAGCTAATATCCAGTTAAAACCGTTTGCTCATCGCTATTTGTTTACACACGAGTAGCGGTCTCGTTAAATACTGATTATAGTAAACTCTGTATATTTTCGTGTATGTCGCAGATGAATAATGTAATCGCTGCGGAATGATGGAGATACTTTGTTTGGAATTAGAATATAGTACCTCACAATTAAATGACTTTTCACATACATGTACATGTACCTTATGCATGACCGCAGTAATTCAATTTCGTGAGTTTTTGAAATCGTAGCATATCAGCAGGTCTACCAGCATCATAGCATATTAGCAGGACCACTTGATCAGTTGTGCATGTGTCTATATCTGACAGTTGACACTGGTTTTTGTTGGGCATGGGAATTGGCCCTAAGTGAATTTATGTGAAAACTGTTTGATCATTGCAAATGAGCACGTATACTTTCATTTACTGGATCTCAATCAAGTATAATAGAAAACATTCTATATCAAAATGAGTGTATGGAAGACAGAAATGGAAGGCGTTCTGCAAGGAAATACAAATATATGTCAATTCACTGCCAAAAATAACAACTGTGTAATCTATTGTCACTGCTGTTACCGCAATGTCCCTCCTGTTACCACATCCAGCATTATCTGACTGAGACAGGAATTATGAGTAAAATCTGTGAAAATATTGATGTTATAAGCCAGGAACCAGAGCATGGTGATGTCAAAATCATTACGACATGCAAACTAATACTTACTCATGCCATTTTTTTAAATTTTGTCCATGCTGTTATCAACGTGTTCCCTACTGTTACAATTTAAAAGGTAACAATAGGGACGGTAACAGTAGGGACGTTTCGGGTTTATAAAGGGGATTCCCACCGGTCGTCCATTGTTATGTAACAAAATGTATGTGTTGCCCCACGGGGATCACATTGGACAAAACTAAGAAGAGAAACATTTGATTAATAATAAACTCACAGACCTGTATCTATCGGTAACAGTAGTGACACACTCCCAATGTACTCACCTGTCTGATGAATGATACTGTCAATTACGGGCAAATTAATTGCACCGACCAGCGGATAACAGTTGTTTAGCCATGTGTATTGATGAGTAGTACTGGAAACCAATTTGCACTTCCTCATTCGCCAATGCCAGGACTGTTGTATTATGAGTTTCTCTCTTGGTAACAGTAGGGACCACCAATCGTGGGACCGTTTTGTGACCTAAATTATGTTACTTGACTTGGTAAAAATTGTGCATATTTTGTGATTTTATGATCAGGCGCGTTACATATGATGCAAATTGTCTAATAAAGTGGTATTTAATGGTCATATTTTATACAAAAATGTCTGTTTTTGGGGAGATTTCGGAAAATGGGACAGGCATAATTGGCCATTTTGGCCATATTACGAGCCTCTGGATTGTAGAGATATCAAGGAGCGGATGGTATAGGGTCTGCAACAAGTCGACCCCATCCCATATTTTATCTCAAAATAAAAAAATGTGATCATTAATAAACTTTTCTACAAATAAATGGTGATGGACAGAAATAGGCCACTTTTTTTGAAAAATGCCCATATAAGAGAATGCATTGGCACAGGGCATAACTGTAACCATCACAATTTGTGGTCAATGAACCGGTTCCAATGATATCCATATTTGTATGGTGTTATTGAGACAGACCGAAGATATTTTAGGCTGTTGAAGCTTTATTTGGGCGTTTTTTGCCGTTTTGTTGGGATAAGGGTTAAACAAAATATATTCCATAATTAAATTGTGATTTTCATCATGAAGTTCAGTCTCTATGAAAAGTGGACGACAAAACATTGGATTTTTAATGAGGCTGCTTGCAAGTAAATGCTTAACGAATCTGAACGACCTAGAAGATTAATTGAGTATATGGAGTTTATTCTGATTATTTTTACCTTAATCTTTACAAATGAATTAATGGGATTCATATACATGTACTTACCTATCAACAAATATCAATTATCAAATGTTTAAATTGACTAGACAGGCATACATAACTAGTTAGTATACATAGGCCTGCTGTATGAGTTCAGATTTATAACTAATATACATAGGCCTACACTGTATGAGTTCAGATTTATAACTAATATGCATAGGCCTAATGTATTAGTTCAGATTTATAACTAATATACATAGGCCTTATGTATTAGTTCAGATATATAACAAATATACATAGGCCTACTGTGTGAGTTCAGATTTATAAATAATATACATAGGCCTACTGTGTGAGTTCAGATTTATAACTAATATACATAGGCCTACTGAGTGAGTTCAGATTTATAACTAATATACATAGGCCCAATGTATTAGTTCAGATTCATAATTAATACACATAGGCCCAATGTATTAGTTCAGATTCATAATTAATACACATAGGCCTTGTATTAGTTCAGATTTATAACTAATGTACATAGGCCTACTGTATGAGTTCAGATTTATAATCAATATACATAGGCATAATGTATTAGTTCAGATTTATAACTAATATACATAGGCCTACTGTGTGAGTTCAGATTTATAAATAATATACATAGCCCTACTTTATTAGTTCAGATTCATAACTAATATACATAGGCCTTGTATTAGTTCAGATTTATAACTAATGTAGATAGGCCTACTGTATGAGTTCAGATTTATAAATAATATACATAGGCCTACTGTATGAGTTCAGATTTATAACTAATATACATAGGCCCAATGTATTAGTTCAGATTCATAATTAATATACATAGGCCTTGTATTAGTTCAGATTTATAACCAATATACATAGGCATAATGTATTAGTTCAGATTTATAACTAATATACATAGGCCTACTGTGTGAGTTCAGATTTATAAATAATATACATAGGCCTACTGTATTAGTTCAGATTCATAACTAATATACATAGGCCTGTATTAGTTCAGATTTATAACTAATGTAGATAGGCCTACTGTATGAGTTCAGATTTATAACTAATATACATAGGACTACAGTGTGAGTTCAGATTTATAACTAATATACATAGGTCTAATGTATTAGTTCAGATTTATAACTAATTTACATAGACCTACTGTATGAGTTCAGATTTATAACTAATATACATAGGCCTACAGTGTGAGTTCAGATTTATAACTAATATACATAGTACTACAGTGTGAGTTCAGATTTATAACTAATATACATAGGTCTAATGAATTAGTTCAGATTTATAACTAATTTACATAGACCTACTGTATGAGTTCAGATTTATAACTAATATACATAGGCCTACAGTGTGAGTTCATATTTATAACTAATATACATAGGCCTACTGTGTGAGTTCAGATTTATAACTAACAAACATAGGCCTACTGTATTAGTTCAGATTTATAACTAATATACATAGGCCTACTGTGTGAGTTCAGATTTATAACTAACAAACATAGGCCTACTGTATTAGTTCAGATTTATAACTAATATACATAGGCCTAATGTGTGAGTTCAGATTTATAACTAACAAACATAGGCCTACTGTATTAGTTCAGATTTATAACTAATATACATAGGCCTACTGTGTGAGTTCAGATTTATAACTAACAAACATAGGCCTACTGTATTAGTTCAGATTTATAACTAATATACATAGGCCTACTGTATTAGTTCAGATAATGAATCAGATTTATAACTAATGTTATAACTGCTGTTATAACTGATGCCCATTATTGACTTCTCATTTATTCACTGTATATATGTATACATAAAATGTTCAAAGACCTATTAGCTGAACATCCCTAAAATGAATGAATGGGAATAACATATCTACCCATAAACAGTTATCAATGGCCTTAGTTTCTGAAAGCAACATTAAACCCCAATCAATCAATCAACCAACAGGTATGCAATATCAAATGGTTAAATTGCCTAAACAGGCATATAAACATACCTAACAATGAGGTGACAAGTGAATGATAATCCTAGGTCTTGCTTGCTTAATGTATGCTAGCAATCGATCTATTCCTCACATGACTTCAAACCAAACCAATTACTTGTATGTCATGCCTCTGCACTGATAAGTATTCACATGGAACAACAAAGTAAAACCATGGTCAATTGATAGAGAAATTTCCATTTATATTGCATGAGATATTGAGATAACATAAACAAAAAAACAGGAAGGCAGTCGTGACCAGGAACAGGTTATGTGATTAGTCATAGTAACTGATATTAGTAATACACACACCTGCGATTGTTCAGGTAAGTGCAGCGAGAACTAGAAGATAAGAATATAATGGGAACAAAAACCTTGTTTGTACATTTAATATACCTTGCCGACAGCAAGGTCACATCTCGACTTACGGATGATATATTGTGACAATAGCAAGGGTTATTGTTCTTGTAATGTGAACTCTTAAAATAAAATATTATTTTTCTAGTTCAGCTTAACTTTGTCAACATGCCCTAATGGCCCTATGCAAACAGGGGAACCATGTATCCTGGTGACTTGAGAATTTTAATGGTCTTTTGTCAGGAATGTCTGTAGGTGTTAGTTATTTTCCATAATCTATTTTCAGGGTTGCCAGAAGCAACAAAGGGAAAGTCATGCCCAACTTCCAGAAAATGGCACCATCTCTTGGGACAATAAATATGTTTATTTCTATCCTCTATCATATGAAGAGTTACATGAACGACATAACAAGAAGCATACAGAGAAAAAGAACAGTACAGTAGAAGTGAACATATTTACACATTGGTCAGAATACCTCCGAGATCACCCCTGGTCAAGTGGTCCTGCTAATATGCTATGATGCTGGTGGTCCTGCTGAATTGCTATGATGCGGGTAGGCCAAACTGATGCCGTTACGAAAAAGTACAATTATTTTTTCTAAAGTTGTAATTTTCATGGTGTTTGGCTAATCCGAGTGATTTGAGAAAAAAGCAGTGTTTGTATGAAACATTCAAGAACATAAATATATTTGAAAAATATAATAAGGCCTGCGATGTTGTTTCTAAAATGACGCAAATAACCATATATATTATAGTAGATTTTCAACAACTTATACAAACAGTATTAAAAATATTACGCAATAAATATGTGTAATATTTATTACTTGGCTTGTTGCCATTCATTGGAAAGCTCTCAGTGAGAGCTTTCCGATGAATGGCAACAAGCCATATTTCCAACTAAATCATGAAAAATTACCCATAATTCTGCTGTGGTTAAGGAGTCGATTATTTAGGGCATTACTGTACATTATTAAGGAACAGGTATTAACTAAGAAATATATTACCTACACTGTTTTTTTAATGTTATAAACTTCCTTGTCACAACATCAAACAGTTTCCAGGTTTTGTACTGGTGTAATACGATCTCTAAGGGCGTAGTTGGAGTAGGATTTAGTCATACAAAGAGTAAAATCCAAGATGGCTGCCAGCGGCCATGTTTTATGGTCGAATGACCCCAAAATGACGCGTTCCCATCTCCATGTCAATATTAACTTCCACGACAAATTTCATGATGATCAGACGAATACTCCGGCCTGTAGCCTGTGCTAATGAATGGAATTTTGAAATCCAAGATGGCCACTGACAGCCATGTTTTTTTGCTGAATGACCCCAAAATGTCTTGTTCCTATCTACATGTCAATGTCAATGCCCATGAAAAATTTCATTATGATCCGACCAAAGGTACGACCTGTAGCCAAAGGATTTAGTCATGCAAAGACAAAGAGTAAAATCCAAGATGGCTGTCGGCGGCCATGTTTTATGTCTACATGTCATTGTTAACATCCATTACAAATTTCATTATGATCCGACCAAAGGTACGACCTGTAGCTCATGCCAAACAATTTAGTCATGCAAAGAGTAAAATCCAAGATGGCTGCCAGCGGCAATGTTTTATGGCTGATTGACCCCAAAATTACTCATTCGCATCTACATGTCAATATTCAAATTTCATGATGATCAGACGACCAGTAGGACTTGAAGCCCATGCTAGTACAAGTGCAAGTGCACAGCTTCTGATGGTGGTCAATAATAGTGCCAAGTTTAAAAAACATTGACAGATAAATAAAGTAACAAAAGCTTGGACAAAATTGCTAAGTTGAAAGTTGGGAATAATTTCACTGAAAAAGTCGGATGCACCTATAATTGCAGGTGCACAGGTTCGGAAGGTAATAAATACCTGTGACAAGTTAAAAAAATATGACCTAAAATATTAAGGAGTACAAACATGTATGAATTAGCATCCACTGACGGACAGATGGATGGACAAGCAGATTCAAGTATACAACCCCATAACCATAACATCATGGGGGGGGGGGGTGTAAAAAAAAACATACTTACTAGTACGTTGAATCTTGGTTGGAAATTTGTTTTTCAGGCCTGAAATTTCCAAATGTTTGTCCCTGGTTCATCCACTGGCCTCATGCAGACCTGGACCCAAATATTTCCATGCTATACTATGCCATAACAGTGCATCCAGTACCAGATAGAAGATGATTGCTCTAGCTTACCTGAAAAATTCAGAATATAGACTCCATGCAGTTAAGTCTGACAGCCCAATGCAAAATAGATATGCTGCAAATTCTCAGGGGGTTGAGCATTGTATGGTTATGCATGCCTGGGAGCTATCAGTACTGTTGATTATCACTCCAAATCAGAATAAATTACAATGTATAATCTACGGTACTAATTGCTAGATCTGAGATTCCTTAACCAATTACACCCTACGTAACCTCGGCAAATGTTGGATATGCACCGAGATGAAAGGTAACTGTTAGAAATTAAATTGTATATTAAGCAAGAAGATTGTGAATTATTTGCGTCATAATATGAGTGTTCAGGAATAAACGCAGTCAATTAGATATCAGAATGTGGAGATATCATGGTGAGATTTCAATCACAAAGGCTTTTTATTGATGTAATGTAATTGAACAAGGGTGGATATTACCTTCTTAAATGTTACCAATGGCAGCTAGGTGTAAGCCTTGAAATAATGTGTCTGGCATTTGCAAAATGAGGTCCCCAGAGGGTGAATTTAGTGACGCTACCCACAGAGTGGGCTAGCATCACTAAATTTACCCTCTAGGGACCTCATTCTGCTTAGGCCTCATCTTCTGGGAAGTATCTAAAGTCTCAAACTAACATTGTTTTTTGTTACTTTTTCCATGGGTCCCATGTATGATCCCCCAGGAATTTGTTTTTAAATTGGTCCATTTTTGGGTGGTTTTAGCTGTCAAAATTTGAGTCAAACTAGAATCAAAATTTGACAGTATTATAATACAATTATATATAACTTATAAGATACCCTTAGGTTACACTAGTATAAATATTGTTTGGAGTGTCATCTAGCGGATACGGGAGGAATATATAGGAGAGAATAAAATAGACACTGGGCTCTGATTGGTCAGTAGGCGCTTGTGTGTTTTTAGCATAAAAATACATCACACCTCTTCCCTATGATTTCCCATAGGTAAAATAGCCATTGGCACAGGAATTAACCCTTTGCAGTGAAGTTTTAATATTGTAGTGTGGTCTAAAATATGGACATTATTTCTAATGCACTTCTGACACTACTAACGAAAACACAAAGATTTAAAGGTGAATTCCCTATTAGACAGATATGATATTTTTGAATAAAAAGTTTCCACAAATGTCAATCTTTCAGATTTAAATAAAATTTTAGAACTGGGAATTATATTGTAAACGGTATATGCTAAAACGTTTGCACTGAGGCCTACGGAAAACATTTAGACCAGTGTAACCCATAGCTGGTGAAAAAGTGGGAGGTGCTTCTTCTGTATAAGCTTCTCAAAAATCTTATAATATTTTTACATATCTCAGACTGATAAATGGGGTTTGCCTTTTTAAGAATTCTATCAAAATTGAAAAATTAACTAATATCACTATAAACTTTGGTTTATTTTACAAATATATTTGAAAAAGTAATATATACATGTATAAGCCATCAATAATGAACCATGCCTGTCCCTTTATAGGTAACTGAACGGGAGAATACACAAGCCTACTGACCAATCAGAGGGCATATCTTAATCTTTTTTATACTAAATACTCATTGATGAGTTACTAGTAAGTTCCCTTAGGAAATGCTCAGATAATAAAGTTCAACAAACGACCATAAGAACTTATTATCTGAACATTTCCCTTCAATAAATAGGACTCATTCAGCACTTGTATTATATGTTGTCTGCTTATTTTTTCTGAAAACCCCTCCAGATGAATAATAGAACATTCCAGCATACACTTTTATAACTGAATAGCAAAATCCATTTAGTATAGGAAGGGTTAAATGACTCAAAAGGGCAGACCTGGTATGGAAACCTCCATTGTGAATATGCTGAGTACCTTGAACATGTCAGAGATTAAATCAGTGAGATAAATGGCTTTCTATTTTGGGTTAGTTCTTGGCAGGAAATAAAAATTAAAACTTCCTCTTGGTTGGAAGTACTTAGAATGTGCAATCAATTTAAATTTACTATAGGGTTTAAGAGGTAATGAAATTGAACACACAAACATTCTTCTGAATTCTTGCAAACAAGACTGCAAATAGTGTGTTTGTCATCTGCAGAATGAGGTCCCCAGAGGTTGTATTTAGTGAAATATGTCATAGGTACTCCAGCACCAATCATCCCGCTCCCATGTGAAAATTTTATAAATGAATGTATAAATTGTAGCAACATCGCATCCTTTCGATGTTTTAACTTTTCATCACTATCAAGTTATCAACATTTTAAAAAGTGAATTATTGTCGATGTTTTGATGACAAATTTCATGTTGTTGACAGTATAAACATTTTAGTCTGTTGTGGATTTGACGTTGTCGCACTTTTATGGACAGTTGCTTTCGATGTTATCGCATTATATTCGTCATTTTCGACATTTCTTTTTTCGAACTTGTACGTGAATTTTTTTCGGCACTATCCACTGCATTATCAACATTATTTTTGCATATGCAAAAAACATTTTGATATGCTTCCTAAGTTGACAAACGGAAAGGCATATATAGTCGTCAGCCAGTCCTCCATTCTAGCTTTTTACTGTCATTCTGGAGGGCTTGGTGTGATTTTTGCTGACCCTGTCAGACGTTTCACCTGGTAATTAAGACCAAAACCACTTACCTATAATGGTTACCTATAAAACAAACTCTACAGGCAGTGATAATCCACATGAGAAGGTGAATGTAATGATTTGAATAATCCAATGGTTAACCCTTTACCCAACAGAAGGGCCCTGTGCCAATGCATTCTCTTATATATGCAAGTCGACCATAGGTCGCCTCGCATATATAAGAGAATGCATTGGCTTAACACATTAAAAATTATAAAATTGTTAAAGATTGTAAGAAAAAATGGTAAAAAGTGTTAAAAAAAAGATTTTTTTTAGGCCAATGCATTCTCTTATATATGCGAGGCGACCTATGGTCGACTCGCATATATAAGAGAATGCATTGGCACAGGGTATAACTGTAACTATCACAATGTGGTCAAGGAGCCGGTTCCAATGATATCCATATTTGTATGGTTCTATTGAGACAGACCGAAGATAGTTTAGGCTGTTGAAGCTTTATTTGGCCGGTTTTGGCCGGTTTGTTGGGTAAAGGGTTAACAGAAAATGAAACAAAAATTATAGGTTATGAAGCCTGCAAATGGTATCGGTCATTTGCAGAATGAGGTCCCCAGAGGGTGAATTTAGTGATGCTGTCCCACACGAAGGGGCTAGCATCTCCAAATTCAGCTTCTGGGAACCTTCTTCTGCGTAGGCCTCAACTATTATGGGAGAACTAGGATCAGATTGAAGTTTCCCAGTTTAAGTTGGTGATGTTCACCCATTAGTCACCTCGATTATACATTTTATCTTCTGCAAATTAGGGGATATAGAAACTTCCCAGAATGGAAAAATCATCTAAAACCAATGTTAATTCGAGACAATAGATACTTCCCAGAAGATGAGGCCTAAGCAGAATGAGGCCCCCAGAGGGTGAATTTGGTGATGCTAGCCCACACAGCTAGCCCGCGGGATAGCATCACTAAATTTACACTCTGGGGACCTCATTCTGCATATGACAGACATGTTATTTTCAGGCTTGTAGGTTATCTATAACTATTGGATATCAGAAGTAATATCCACACCTATGTGGTATCAATAGTCGGCGGTCACATTTAATGATATTCGCACCTCCATGCCGACAATCGTAGCTCCAGATCTGCTTCAATCTACGACATTCACATGTTCCTCATATTGATCTGATTTCCAGGAACCGACAAAAATCATTTCCATAATTTTTCTCCCGATGGCTGCATGTCTCGGGCCACATTGATGAGACCGATAAACTCAGAGAAAATCTCATTGATTGATAGGAAACACTGTTGTGAACTATTAAAATCTGTCGTTGTGGCATCCATGTGCACCACAATGTTAGTATTGGAAATACAATTACCGATGAAGCTCAGCTTGAGACACAAGCAAAAAGAACAAATAAACTGATATGTCCCGCTGTTATTTGGAAAATCCGCTCTATAGAAAGATGTGACCAGAGGGTAGGGTTTTATCCATAATATTTGGGAAGGGGCCTCTTTTTATCAAATTGGGATAAATAAAATCCATGTTCTGACAAGTTTGGAAGTGTAACTAGACACTGTAAGCAAGTCTTGAAATAGTGTCTCTCATTTGCGGAATGGGGTCCCTGGAGGGTGAATTTAGTGACACTATCATGCACAGTGGGCTAGCATCACCAAATTCACCCTCAGGGAACCTTATTCTGCTGAGGCCTCAACTGCTATGGGAGACCAAGGATCAGATTTGGTGATGTTCACCCATTAGTCACTTCGAGTATGCATGTTAACTTCTGCAAATTATGGGATTATTAGAAACTGAACAGAATGGAAAAAGAAATTAAAAACAATGTTAACTTGAGACTTTCCAGAAGATGAGGCCTATAAGCAGAATGAGGTTCCACAGAGGGTAAATTTAGTGACACTATTTCAAGCCTTGTTGACAACCAATAGAAATACAGATTCTTCCCATCAAGTCCTGGAAGAACCAATCGATCAGTCTTTATTGAGGCAGAATACAATTAGTGTTATATATATTCCAGTTTTTTATTTGAAATGGGATCAAGAATTTTCAAAGCCGGATATCTGGGAACAGGATATTTCTTGGATTCCAAATAATAATGAGGCAATTGCTTTCCACTGATTTGTGTAACGCCAGCCAACAATAAAAGAAACAAGAACTCTTGCTTTGATGCTGAAAAATAAAATAATGACATATCTTCCTAGGTTCAATTTTTTCGTAGAATTGTACTTTTGTGCGAAACTTTTCTCATAACAACATTGCATCTATGCTCCATTTCTATCGATTACACTATATATATATGAATTAATATCTGGTCTGCTTGATGTGGAGAAATAATAGAATTACTTTGAAATGTGTTCTATTTTGTGATGAAATTGTTGAAAAAATGCACTCAGAGAACTACTGAGAATGTGACGTGACACTGAACCGTATTCAAGTGATCACAGAGTGTGAAGATTAAAAAACCTGATCAGCCCACACTCCAGCTTAATTCTAATGCACCACAGATATTATGAGCCAGAAAAGAGCAATCAAATTTCCCCAAGGAGCGGAGTTTTAATTAATAGGATCATAGCATCATTAGCACCGGAGACATGAGCCCTAATCACATCCTGGGAAGCTTCTAAGTCAATGGGCTGAGATTTCACTCAACAATGAAAATATGGAGATAGAACAATTTATAGTAATGTCCTAAATAATCGACCCCTAAACCACAGCAGAATTATGGGAAATTTTTCAGGATTTAGTCGGAAATATTGCTTTCCGATGAATGACAACAAGCCATATTTCTGACTAAATCCTGAAAAATTACCCATAAATATTCGGTGGTTAAGGAGTCAATTATTTAGGGCATTACTGTAATTGATTAGATTCTGTGCAACTCCAACAAGTGGCGTGTTTGTGCAAATACTAGTAGTATGGAGGTTTAACCCTTCCATGATGGGAGACTCGCATATATAAGAGAATGCATTGGCACAGGGTTTTTGAAAAATTTCAGGAAGCTCCAGTCATGGAAGGGTTAAATTGTAAAATGAAGAAACTTCGAACTTGGGTTGCCATAGAAATATCCATGATGCGAAAGTGTCACTTGATATAACCCATGAAAGCTTGACGTATGCTGAAAAGTTGAATGACGAGGCAACTTCACAGAAATCATAATTCTTTGACAATCACTGAACTGGAAACTGTGCGAAACTGTCTGTATTGTCTAACTGTCTGCTCGATTATTTTGATCAGATTCATTCACATCATGCCATGGTGTTTCGTGTGGCCATCGAACCATGGATCGGATAAGGAGATCATCATCAACATAATTAAATCACTGAGAAAACTAATCATTTTGCCGTTGAATGATGTCACCATACTGCTGTATGTGTGAACTAAGCAATGTCTACAGTAATGCCCTAATTAATCTACTCCATAACCACAGCAGAATTATGGGTAAATTTTCAGGATTTAGTCAGATTTAGTCGGAAATATGGCTTGTTGCCATTCATCGGAAAGCTCTCCTCGAGAGCTTTCCGATGAATGGCAACAAGCCATATTTCCGACTAAATCCTGAAAAATTACCCATAATTCTGCTGTGGTTATGTAGTCGATTAATTAGGGCATTACTGTACATCCTCATTTTCGAGAATACAGCTGTATGCGAGAACTAAGTAATGCCTACATCTTAATTTCAGAAAAAGCAGATTTTCAGATATCAGCGATCAGAATGTCTAAAGCGACGGTTTACATTTATAATAATAGTGACGTAGGTTCCTGGCCCTGGTTATACTGGCAACCCAAGTCTGAAGTTGCCGTTTTTACAAATCTAAACCTCCCCAGTAACGCAAATGTGCCTTTACAACAAGGTTCATACAAATTTTATTCTCTGGAAAAAGAAAGAGCATCTTTAAAATATTTTTTCAGACATTGATTATATTTCACACAATATAGGGTGCAGTCAGCAATAAAATGGTACTGTACACTAAATCCGGCCATTTATGAGACCATCTCCTGTTATACTCAACAGAATATATATGCAAAAAATCGCAAGTCAAAAAATAATATCAAGCACTGTTTGATTTTAGAATCGAAATCATGGCGTATCCTTGGATACCTCCACTCGCGTAATCGCAGTCGTGTGTGCGTAAAAATTGTGGCTGGAAAGATCGCAGGGTAGTCAATCATATGCTTTATAAACAAACTACATGTATGATATCATCATGTACGACGACATCACAATCGTGTGAACAAACTATCCATGATCTCGTCGGGCCTGATTCCTCAAATTACGATTGTATCATGGTCATCTGAACGTCACGAAATGGATTATCTCACTCAGTTATAAAAGTATTCATTGGAATGGTTTATTACTCATCTGGAGGGGTTTTCATGAAAAATAAGCAGACAACAGATAATACAAGAGCAGAAGGATTCCTATTTATTGGAGGGAAATGTTCAGATAATAAGTTCTACAAAGGACCCATGGCCATATGTTGAACTTATAATTATTATAACTATTCGTCAATGGATATTTAGTGAAGAAAGGGTTAAAGGCATATATGCTAATTTCTACATGTATATCAAACTTTTCTATTCAGCTACTGTACACCCAGTTAACCCATCCATGACTGGGGCTTCCTGAAAGTTTGCAAAAACCCTGTACCAATGCATTCTCTTGTATATGCGAGTCTTCCATAGGGATACTCGCATACTGTATCTAAGAGAATGCACCGGCACAGGATCTTTATTGCTGAACCAGAGCAGCTCCCGACATGAAAGGGTTAAAAATCTGTCATTGTGATTCGTTAAGAGATTCTCTTATATATGCGAGTCTCCCGTGAGTACCTGAGATTTATAAATGGAGGATAATTGGCCACATTAATGATGGATGGGCGGAGGCGACACTTCCATTAAAGCATGGTTAAAGCATTGTGCTATAATTAGGTGCAATAATGAAGATAACTCCTGCAACATAAAGATGGATTATCTCTTCATATACAGTAATGCCCTAAGTAATTGACCACTTAACCACAGCAGAATTATGGGTAATTTTTCAGGATTTAGTCGGAAATATGGCTTGTTGCCATTAATCGGAAAGCTCTCGACTATTTTGAAATAGTTTCGTGGGTATAAAATAATAAATATGAATTGAAGACCCATGTCCGTAAAGCTTCCATAAATTACTATTAATTTGATTTCGAATATTTTATTATAAAATGAGATGATTAAGTGGGACACTTTATTGTTCTATTTTTAGAACAGACCATTCAGGCGATACCATATAGTGATAGAGATAAATAGGGTCCGATAGGATACCACTGCACACCCCAGGACTTAACAACACTCATTTTCTTCCTTATTATGTCCCTCAACTTTTAAGGAACCTCTATACAAAACAAGACAGTCAATGACTGTGGCGTCGCTCACCTGACAGCACAGACTGAGAAGACTGGGACTCTGAAGATTACAACAGTCATTACTTGTCAAAATGACTTAAGACAAGTAGTTCTAAACAGGGACATAGCTGGAGGACCTTCGTTGAGCAGAAATCTTCAACCCCCCTACCCTTTTTAAACAAGACCACAGACCTAAGTCTACAAAATTCTGTTTGCACATCCCACTTACGTTGGAATTTCACAACTGGTACTTCAAGCTCTCCAACTTTTGGAAATTTCCAACCTGACATCCCACATAAAGTTAAAAAATGTGGCCATTTCCAATTTCAAAAGTTTAACAGGAAGTAGGAAAAAATTGACTCTTGGTCTAAAAACATATTGGTTGGAAAATCAAACTATGAGAACAATTCTAACCTATGTTTGGTGTGACAATCAAATTTACAACTAATGTAGTATCAGGCATGAACTTTACAACTGTTGAAAATGTTTACCCAACCTACCTCTACACTCCCTCTCAAATGGGGAGAAAGCGTAGAGGTAGGTTGAGTAAACATACAGTAATGCCCTCAGTAATCGACTCCTTAAACACAGCAGAATTATGGGTAACTTTTCAGGATTTAGTCGGAAATATGGCTTGTTGCCATTCATCGGAAAGCTCTCCCTGAGTAATCGACTCCTTAAACACAGCAGAATTATTGGTAACTTTTAAGGATTTAGTCGGAAATATGGCTTGCTGCCATTTATCGGAAAGCTCTCAGGGAGAGCTTTCCGATGAATGGCAGCAAGCCATATTTCCGACTAAATCCTGAAAAGTTACCCATAATTCTGCTGTGTTTTAGGAGTCGATTACTTAGGGCATTACTGTATAGGGTTTGTGTGGACCATTGTGATAATTAGCCCTCATATTGCATTTGACCTGAACACATAGTATTTGTGTGGATAGTTGTGATAATTAGCCCAGATATTGATATTGACAGACATACTATTTGCAGACTTGCCACCTTTCTAAACTCCATAGGAATAAAACCATCAGATTCTGAGAAAGGACAAGATAGATTAATATACATAGTAAGAATAAGGTCCAATAAAACTCTCATTCTGTTATCAGGACAAAGATATAATAAAAGATAATTCTTTCTGGCAGGGCTTCCAAGAACAATGACAACTTTTCAAGGCATGTTATCATAATAATGGCACATTAGGGCTGTAACCAAGTCTGCAAATAGTGTATCATTTGCAGAATGAGGTCCCCAGAGGGTGAATTTAATGACGCTATACCGCATGGCAGGCTAGCATCACTAAATTCACCCTCTGAGGACCTCATTCTGCTTAGGCCTCATCTTCTGGGGAATATCTACAGTAATGACCTAATTAATCGACTCCTTAACCACAGCAGAATTATGGGTAATTTTTCAGGATTTAGTCGGAAATATGGCTTGTTCCGAAGAATTGTAATAAGCCATATTCTCAAATTAACATTGTTTTAGTTACTTTTTCCCTTCTGGTAAGTTTCTATATCCCCTAATTTGCAGAAGATAAATCGAGGTGACTAATAGGTGATCACCACCAACTTAAACTTGGGAACTGGGGAACTTCAATCTGATTCTTGGTTTCCCATAGCAGTTGAGGCCTAAGCAATATGAGTTTCCCAGAGGGTGAATTTGGTGATGCTAGCCCACCATGCGGGATAGCATCACCAAATTCACCCTCTAGGGACCTCATTCTGCAAATTACCAACACACTATTTCCAGGCTTGCATATGGAACATTAGGGCTGTAACAATTCATTGTGAATTTGATATATCACTATACACATTCAAACAATAAGCATACCACATCGTGTGTACTCTCAGGTGCCTAATAATACTGATGGGTGGACATTTAGGCTGAAATTAATAAGAGTGATGGCAATTTCACTCTATGTCTCCATGACAAATAATAGTGATCGTTTTCTCCAAAACTGATTATCTTGATACAGGAAATTGTAGTAATTTCTGAAGATGGGCATGTGTAAGAGATAAAACTTGAAATATTCTCTCAAGTATACATGTACAGTATGTGTACTTGACTAATCTAACTTACAATTAAACTGTATTTTAGTTTAAAATGAACTCTACCTCCAGTTATAAACATGTTGGTATTTTGGTGCCACTTTTAATTTGAGTATTTACTATAAAAAAAAAACGCTTACGATTCATATCTGAAAGCTGAGTAATGAAGGGCACATATTTATGATAAATTATCTCACATCCGCCACTAAAACACAGATTCCTAATCCTAACGAGTAAGGGTCGATCCACACCGGGCGTGAACGCGCGATTATAACGGCCGTTTTCTGTCGTCCGCAGCAGTTCATATCGCGCGATTTTTATATTCACACCGCAAGCGATTGAATCGCTGACCACGAGGCGATCACAGCAGTGATTTTATGCTTCATCGATTTCACGCTTTGCGCAAACCAGCAGGATAATTGGGTCGCTGTCAAATACAAATGTAGGATATTTATATGGTCGTACTCCTCCTATTTGAAGACGACATGCTGATAACTGAAGTGCAAGGATAAATGAGAATAGCAAATGAGGATAAATGAGTAATAACAGGATCGTCTGTTTAATTTTTGGTCCCAATCCATTCCAAGCTTGTGGAGTCAATTAGAACCGCTACGGACGACAGAAAACGGCCGTTCTAATCGCGCGCTCGCTCCCGGTGTGGATCGACCCTTAGACTTCAGGAAGCCCTTTGTTTGACTAATGTTTGTTAAATTGGAGTCAATAGCCAACTCTGCTTTATAGTCGAGTAGAAATTTGAAATGCATTCACTCCAGTGATACAATAAGTCAATGTGACATAAGCCGCAGAATCCATTATACGCTTTCAATTAGGACCCAATTAGCAATGTCGCAACTGGATAACTTGTTTCCGACCGACTGACAGCAAGCTTTATTGTATTCCTGATGGGGATCAATTGCTAAAAGCCAAAAAGGTATGTGCCAATTTTTGTTGCAAATCAGTATTTTTTTGTTGCAAATTAATTTTTTTTATAGCAATTTGCTAAAATGGCAATCAGCAGCGAGAACCCTGGATGTCAAACAAGAATTCTTTGTTGAAGATCCTCATGATTCAGCCGTAATCAATAATAAAACATATGTTGCCACACTCCTTTAGGTCCTATAAAAATAATTTCTTCTTACAAAAGGAGGCATCATCCCCCAAAACATGGTAATTTGTTACCGTATGGCACATTATTGGATGTAATATTGATGATGACTGGGGGGCAAACATCAGAATGCTGTCTATTAATGGAATCAAACCATCAGAATCTGAGAAAGGAGCAGCCAGATCAATACACATGGTAAGAATACTGCCCAACAAAACCCTCAGTCTATTATCAGGAGTGTCCATCAAATTCAATCTACAAAGCAACTTTATTGTCTATAAATAATTGATCAATTAATTTCTGGAGACTTGACTGGTCCGGTCTCATCACTGACACTATGTGCGGATAAGTCTGCAAATAGTGTGTCTGTCATTTGAAGAATGAGATCCCCAGAGGGTGAATTTAGTGACGCTACCCCACACCCGGTGGGCTAGCGTCCCAAATTCATCCTCTGGGAACCTGACATTCGGCTGATATGGGAGACCTCCGATCAGATTGAAGTTCCCCAGTTGGTGATGTTCACCCATTAGTCACCTCGATTATGCATTTTATCTTCTGCAAATTAGGGGATATGAAACTTCCCAGAAGGGAAAAATTAACTAAAAAGAATGTTAATTTGAGACTATATATACTTCCCAGAAGATGAGGCCTAAGCAGAATGAGGTCCCCAGAGGGTGAATTTGGTGATGCTAGCCCACATATGGGATAGCATCACTAAGTTCACCCAATGGGAACCTCACTCTGCTAATGACAGGCACACTATTTGCAGGCTTGAGTACTGAAATCAATCAACATTGACTTTGTATGAGAGTGAGGATGGTGTGTTCCCTCTTATCACTTGAGGCCTCTTTGTTTAATGATTCAGCTGCTTGTGTTGTTTGAATATTGATACTTTTGACTCTTGCATCAAATAAGAATACATGTACATTTAATTATTAATTTCCTGTATGATGGTTTTAGCCCTGTACATCTATTATATTTAAGCAAACATGTGTACACGTACACTTATTAATTATTAATACATGTAGACTTAATTTCCTGATACTAGTCATTCAGCCATGTACGTTTATAATATGTAGCATACATGTAGACTTATTTCCCTGCACGATAGTCATACAGCCCTGTACAAATATTATATTTAGCATACATGTACATGTATATATCAGATTGTACATGGATTTTTGTGGGCAACTACAGGGGCCGAAAATGGGTTCCACTCTCAATTGGAAATACTGTATTATCCTACAGTAATGCTCTAATTAATCTACCTCTTAACCACAGCAGAATTATGGGTGACTTTTCAGGATTTAGTCGGAAATATGGCTTGTTGCCATTCATCGGAAAGCTCTCGGGGAGAGCTTTCCAATGAATGGCAACAAGCCATATTTTCGACTAAATCCTGAAAAGTTACCCATAATTCTGCTGTGGTTAAGAGGTCAATTAATTAGAGCATTACTGTAAGTAAATGACTCATCAAACCGGGGCGGCACCCCAGTTAGACTGCACTTCGATTAGACTTTAAACGTGGTTAAAAACCACAAGACAACCAGAGGATTGTGTATTTAGCATGAAATCATCAACTGGTATGAAATGGTAACTCTCAGTACAATTGCAGCTCCAACATCAAAACAGCTATATACAGTTTATCGGCAGTCAAGGAATATAACCAGGATTTCTTTCCGCATTAAATCGCAGTGCATGCCACGTACATGCCCACAGCCTTCAAAAAACCATTAACTGCGATGCATTTATGGTTTGACCGTAGTTGTAAACACATCATAACCCGAGTTACAGGGTCAATTACATGTACTTAGAGCAGAACAGTAGTCAGGTTTCGTTCCCAATTTCTGACCATGAAATTCTCAATTCACATTTATGAATGAAAATTCTTGCTCTCTATAATGCATGTACAGTAATGCTCTAAGTAATCGACTCTTTAACAACAGCAGAATTATGGGTAACTTTTCAGGATTTAGTCGGAAATATGGCTTGTTGCCATTCACCTGAGAGCTTTTCGATGAATGGCAACAAGCCATATTTCCGACTAAATCCTGAAAAGTTACCCATAATTCTGCTGTCGTTAAAGGATTACTATCCTCATGAAACAACAAAACTCTATCGGAAAGCCACCCCTATTGTGATCACAATGATCCAAGTCCCATAAAAATCGCGTAATAAATAAGCCGAGAAATAAATAAATAATACCACCACCGGTTGTCGGCTATCTCCGTCGCAAAACCTCGCATGACGTCAAGCGAGGTAAACTAATTAAAAACAGGGAATCGGAGTCGGAGTTAATTATGTCTACCTATATGGCGATGGAAAATCTGGAATCGACATCAGCGCATGAGTGTAATGGAATTCCTGCGGGGCATATCAATAGCATCGTGTACACATGGTGAATTGTCATCGCGCGGTGAGTTATCTTCACTTGTGATTTGTCTTAAGTGCTGTTTGGAAAGTTACGGTATTGTTTTGACAAAAAATATAGAGGGACGATTGAGCGGGGTAGATAACACTTTCGTATAAAGCTTATAAAAACACGATCCGGCATGTGAACTTTATTCGGGTGCGTGTTCGCGATGTTGTTTTAATTTTCCGTATATATGCCCCGAGTGTCCCGTATTTACAATCATTCATTCATTCTAGTGACTCTCAGTTAGGCATATGCTGTATTCATTTCCAAACGATGTTCGTTTACGTGACATTTGGCAGGATTTCTGTGGGGAAACCCGTTGCGCAAAATCAGAAACCGATTACATATACCAAATAAAGAGCGTTTAATTTGACGAGTCAGTCATGGTTACGAATACATACAATTGCAGTTAAAGTGGGGAGTATGTTGATGAATAATTCACGATGACAACTATTCTAAGTCGAGTCCCCATTTCCTTCACCATGGCTCAATAAAGAGCGTTCCATGTTAAGAGTTTTCCTAATATGGTACGAATAAAAAGAGTTTAATAAAGCGGAAATTGCTATGACAATGATGGAAGGATATATAAAGCATGCATATCGGAAGTTCATGTATTGACCTGTATTGTTGTAATCAGTAAACAATCACTAGAACAACTGTTCTAAGTCGAGTCCCTTTACCTTGACGCAATAAAGAGCGTTCACTATTACGATATATTGCGAATAAAGAGCACTTGAATATGTGATTCCATATTAAACCGGATTATTATCCCTCCTTCAAAAAGTGTTATATATGATTGGATGTTTAAACGAACCACGGCGAACATTTATATATTTTATAACCCTATTGTTATGCGTAATTGACACATAGAGGTCGATTTATGACCTGGATATTCAATAGACCGCATCGCTAGAGTGCTAATTTTATAGGCCAATAACCATGCATAGATGCAGTGAATTTCCATCAGTGACAGTCGGCTAGATTGTTTTGGGGTGGGGGAAGCAATATTCCGAAATATATATAAACACCATATTGCCCAAATATATACATGATTCATAACCAAGGAAAAATGAACTTATCATATCATATTGGTAATGAATGACTTGATTATAATTGATTAAACCGACAGCAATAAACCAATTTTGTGTTGTTTTACCGCGTTACGATAAATTAAAACGAAACGCTCTTTATTGACACACGACTAATGGCATCTGGAAATTGGAATGTTTACGAGATGATAATTGCCTAATAACTGTGCAAGTTTTTGCGTATATATGCAATCTTGATATGCATATATAATATAACTTGGACTATTCCGGTAACGAAAAAATATATATAGACACGAGCACGCGTTTATATAGATAAATGCGCGCAAAACTGAATAATATACGGGCATGGCTTTATAGTAACAACACATCGCGATACATATAATAATAGTAATAATAACACGATAAAGACATTTAATTACGAGAAAGGCGATGTTTTCGGCGAAGTTTTGCATTCGCATTGTGATAACGCGACAATCTTCAAAGGCCCGCGATCGACTACATGCAAACTTAAAATACCGCCGTCGCGTATCTATGCGTTGTCAATGAGTTACCACGTGATCGATCACGTGCTATGCTTCTGTTTACATGTGACAATCACGTGATCGGGCTGATGATCACGTGATTTCGTCTACAACAAAATCTTCGGCTAACTTCAGAATTTTTTATTATCGTTATAAAAATAACGATTGGCGGCCGAATATTAGATTATATGCGCCCAATGGACATTTTATATAAATATTATCGGTATATTGAAAGAAAATAATATTGTTTTTTTCAGGACCGTATTCCTTTAAGGAGTCGATTACTTAGAGCATTACTGTACATGTAATCCCAATAGAAGGTCTCCATGGCACACACAAAAAATCCCAAATGGAATTGGCGCAGGAGTTGGTTGAAGCCCTGCAGGTCTCAAAATATGGGGGCGGACTATTGCAGAATGAGGTCCCTATAGGGTGAATTTAGTGACGCTATTCTACACAGCAGACTAGCATCACTAAATTCACCCTCTGGAGATCTCATTTTGCTCAGGCCTCATCTTCTTTGGAAAGTATCTTTATTATCAGATTAACAAGTTTTTTAGTTTCCTTAGAAGGTTTCTTTTTCTTTTTTATTTTCTCGATATCATCAAATTGGCAGATGACACAGGATGACACAATGCATAATCGAGGTTCCCAATGGGTGCACATCACCATCTGGGAACTTAAATGTGTGTCTAGGTCTCCCATAGCAGATGAGGCCATGCAGAATGAGGTCAACAGAGGATGAAGTTGGTGATGCTAGCCTGCTGTGTGGGCTAGCATCATTAAATTCACCCTCTGGGGAACTCATTCTGCAAATGTCCAGTACCATATTTGAGGTTTGTTCATATATACATGTATATGTATATACGTAGGGTCTGCAAAAGTGAAGAGTTGGCTATTCTGTTTCTACCCTATCCACTTTTAAATGTACATGTACCTATATTCATCTTAAATAACACCCTCATATCCACCAAGAAACGTATCTTTATCTTTTCTACCGACCATTTCTTTGTATCATTTTGTCTACTCTCATATTAACAATAATAACCAACAACAATACCTGAAAGGCGATCTTGAGTGTCCTTCAATTGCACATATGCGCAATTCATTTAACATTAAGTGGGCAGCAAATTTCAATTGTGCTTAACCGTTTCATGATGGGAGCTGTGCTTGTGCAACATTAAAGATAATGTGCCAGTGCATTCTCTTATATATGAGAGTTTTCCATAAGGAGCCTCGCATATATACTATTAAGAGAATGCACTGGCTTACAAGCTCAAGGTAAATATTCAATAACAAAATGTCCCTCTGGACAATATTCGCCATAAGTAAATATTGTTAGGCCAATTGTACTCTCTTATGTACAGTAATGCCCTAATGAATCGACTCCATAACCACAGAAGAATTATGGGTAATTATTCAGTATTTAGTCGGAAATATGGCTTGTTAAATCCTGAATAATTACCAATAATTCTGCTGTGGTTATGGAGTCGATTAATTAGGGCATTACTGTATGTGAGGCTTCCTATGGGAGACTCACATATATAAGAGAATGCATGGCACATGGTTTTCGCAAAATTTCAGAAAACTCCATGCAGTCATGGAAGGGTTAAGTGATGCACATGTGCTTGAGCGCAATTATTCAATTATTTCTAATAGAATAGTCTAAATTTATAATATGACTATATATCGATGTAAGATGGCTACCAATCCAATTCAAATGTCCTATTATGTCCAGACTTACGGTACCTGTACTTTAAACTTGATTCAGTAAATGCGAGAAGATATTTCATTTGAGAAGAAAATAAATTTTGCCCTCCAGGGGCATGTAAACCAAAAGAAGAGAATTTCTCATTATTTCCATAGCTGATAACATTAGGGATGTGAGTAATTGCAATTGAATTGCGGTTTTAGGACAATTGTATTATCAGGGTTTCCTCTACTACGGCAGGCCGGCCGCCCAGCGGCCTCATTCCCCTTCCCAACCTTGACTTAATATTGGCCACAAAATAGCCACAGACCTAGCTCAGCCCCTTTTTACACAGGATGAGCGATCACCAACACTGATGATTAACAGATAGCAAGGAATCCTGTCTGAATAAGACATTATCAGCAGACGGATCACTTCAGCACCAACATGTGTAACACTTTGTCGGCGAATGTTCAGTATTAATCAGCCTCTCACATTTTAATTTACCTTAGATTTCTGTCTACAAGTCCCAACTTTCTGACCTACAATTTCCCTAAAAATGCACATTATTTATTGGTAATTCATTGGGGGGGGGGCTGACTTCTGAGCTGCAACCATAAACACAGGTGAGTTCTGGCAGTCACTGCGACGAACAGTGCAGACATTTGACCTCAAAACAAGGTGTGTCAAAGAAATGTTTAATTCTAGATAAAACAATATAAAATATTATTAGTTATTATCAATGTATTAGTTCCCTGTCCTATTGATACAAAATTATCAATTATACAAATCCAGCATGCGGTCATCTCCATCTGAGGAAATATTGATTTTCACAAAATTTTCTCCCAATAGGGTGCCGGGTACATGTATGTGCTTCCCAAATATGGCCAGATTCCCCCAACCCCTAGCGGAAACCCTGGTATTATGCTTAAATGCAATTTAATACATTTAAATCCGGCCTCCAATTTGAATGTTTGTTATGGCTATTGCAATCGAATTGTGATGTGCTTAAGCGCAATTGGTGGAGATACGAGCAATTGAATAATGCTTAATCGCAACTGGATTACACTTAAAGATGTGTTATCCGAATTAACACTCCCAAATAACAAATTTTTGGCTTCGGGGGTAAAAAATAATTTATTCGAGTTGACGAACCCACCCATCAAAGCTCAGAGTGATCAGATATCGATTTTTGAAGTTTGTGATTTCTCGAGATGTGCAATAATTTGTGGCCCAGAAACACGTGGTCAAACGGAGGGTCTCAGACAAAATTGTGGATGAAGATGGATAACTCTAAATCAAGCGGTAATACGGCCAAATTTTGTGATACTCAAGTGATAATATGGCCATATTTCGTTGAACAAAATGTTGATAAATAACACGTATTGGGAAATATGATACCATAGTTGAGAGTGGTTAGCATTATTTTGTAGCAAGTAATCAATTCTGATAACCAAAGCATATTTTGAAGAAAAATTGTTGTTGTTGTATCTTGATGATATGGGAACCGTCTGATCGGATTGCGTACCTTTATGTCCAACAAGAGGTTGCACGGGTGGTGCTGGCATACCCCCCCCCCCACATTGCAAATTCAAATGTGGGTATTGCTGATGCCATCAGCTGTGTGGGACCTCTGCAATTCCCTCCTCCGTAGGATCAGTCATTCAAATAATGGTTAAAAAACATCAGCTGGAAAGCCGGACGGACAAAGATCATAAAAAATTACGAAAATCATGCCAAATGAAAGTGTTAACGACACTGTAGCTCAACTTGGAAAGGGAATAATTTCATGTGTTACAGTCAATTGTGCGATTAGGAATGCGGAAAGTTAAAAGGTCTAACTAACTAGATTATCAACATGAAGAGATATATAAAGTAAAATCCAAGATGGTTGCTGCATGATGGCTATGTTTTCCAATGAAATTCAAAAACATTTGATAGCTTCCATCTAGTAGATCAATATCAAGATTAATATGAAGCTTGGTGATGATCGGATGAGGGAAGTGGACTGTAGGGTGTGCCAAAGGATTTAGTCATGCAAAATCCAAGATGGCTGCTGTGGCCATGTTTTATGGCCAAATGACCCAAAAATGACTCGTTCCCATCTACATGTCAATATTAACTTCCACGACAAATTTCATGATGGTCAGACGAACACTCCGGCCTGTAGTCTGTGCTAATGGATTGAATTATGAAATCCAAGATTGGCCACTGGCGGCCATGTTGATTTGCCAAAAAACCCCAAAATGACTTGTTCCAATCTATATGTCAATGTCAATAGCCATGACAAATTTCATAATGATCCGACCAAAGGTACGACCCGTAGCCTGTGCCAAAAGATTTAGTCATGCAAAGAGTAAAATCCAAGATGGCTGCTGGCGGCCATGTTTTTTGGCCGAATGACCCCAAAATGACTCGTTCCCATCTACATTTCATTGTCAACATATGTGACAAATTTCATGATGATCCGATTGAAGGTACGACCTGTAGCCTGTGCCAAAGGATTTATTTATGCACAGATTAAAATCCAAGATGGCTGCTGGCGGCCACGTTTTTCGGCCGAATGACCCCAAAATTATTCGTTCCCATCTACATCTCAATATTAACATCCATGACAAATTTCATGATGATCAGACAAACAGTATGGCCTGTAGCCCATGCTAATGGATTGAATTTTGAAATCCAAGATGGCCACTGGCGGCCATGTTTTTTGGCCGAATGACCCCCAAGATGACTCGTTCCCATCTAGATGACAATGTCAACAGCCATGACAAATTTCATGATGATCTGACCAAAGGTACGACCTGTAGCATGTGCTAAAGGATTTAGTCATGCAAAGAGTAAAATCCAAGATGGCTGCTGGCGGCCATGTTTTTTGGCTGAACGACCCGAAAATTACTCGTTCCCATCTACATGTACATGTCAATATTAATCTCCACGACAAATTTCATGATGATCAAACACTCGTTCCCATCTATATGTCATTGTTAACATCCATGACAAATTTCATTATGATCCGACCAAAGGTAGGACCTGTAGCGAATACAGGAGAAGTCGGCCCCGCGCGAAGTCGGCCCCGTACGAAGACGGCCCCACACGAAGTCGGCCCCAGAGAAGTCGGCCCCATATAAAACCGAAACATTTTTTTAAATCGTTCATTATTTATTTTATGATATGACATATGAAACTGATACCGTAATAATAATGACAATATAATAATAACAAATTCAATTAACAAATTCAAACGTCGTCGTCGCTATCGCTGTTGTTGTTAGTGATAGGTGCTGAAATCTCTGGAAATCTCAGGAATGAAGTGGTTATTTCTCTCGCTGACAGTCGCTGAACATAAGATTTTCTTTCCTCGGACTGAACATCTCCACATGGGACGGCCAAATTTATTTGTGTAGGAATAACCACGGCTGTCGACTAGATTAAGTCTTGCTGATCGCCGAGTTCCATCTGTGATGATCTGTCGTAGGTTGGATCTATCTATCTATAGGTTTCTCCTAACCTTCATTATGCTGAAGTTTTAAAGGATCTCGTCGTCAATCGGGTGGCCAAGGTGTTGAGGCTGTCTATAACATTCTATGACGTGTGGGTGGTATTGTCAATTAGCCTACACAAACACTACACTAAATCAATCAAATTAAGTTGGGGACATCACAAGTAGCCAACATAAACAATATCTCAATAAAATTAAGCCGATTTAATCCATTCTAATTAATGGGGCCGACCTATCTGGAGCCGACTTCGCGTGGGGCCGTCTTCGTATGGGGCCGACTTCGCACGGGGCCAACTTCTCCAGATACCCCTGTAGCCCGTGCCAAACAATTTAGTCATGCAAAGAGTAAAATCTAAGATGGCTGCTGGTGGCCATGTTTTTTGGGCGAATGACCCCAAAATGACTCGTTCCCATCTACATGTCAATATTAACATCCATGACAAATTTCATGATGATCAGACGAACAGTAGGACCTATAGCCTGTGCTAATGGATTAATTGAAATCCAAGATGGCCACTGGCGGGGCCATGTTTTTTTTCCGAATGACCCCAAAATGACTCGTTCCCATCTACATGTCAATGTCAACAGCTATGACAAATTTTATAATGATCCGACCAAAGGTACGACCTGTAGTCCGTGCTAAAGGAAATTGTTGACGAATCACGCACACACGGACGACAAACTGAAAGCCATGGCAATAGCTCAAACTTTACAAAGTAAAGTTGAGCTAAAAATTGGGATAAACCTGGTTTGCTCACTGATTTGAGATATTGTGGCAAACAACTTGAATACCGAAAATTAAAAAATTTATTGAAATTAGGGTTAATTTATTTTGGTGCTTTCTAGCCATATGGACCAAAATTGCAAAAAATTGTCAACCTAATTAATGCCAGGAACTCAGGCAAAAGGAAAATGCAAAAAATTGCAATGGCACTCTTTTGTATGAGGTCATGATGGCAAACCTCCATACCAAATTTCATTCACATCAACCGACAACCCATGGCTGAGATATCTGCACGGAGAGACAAATTTTATATAAAGAAGGATAACTCTAGAATGGAAAATGCAAACAACATCAATTGCCCCTCTTTTGAAAGGTAAGTCATGCATGATAATGAACCTGGGCCAAACCAATTTTCATTCAGATGTGATAACCCACATACAGCAGAGACAGTCCAGAAGAGGGTACAGAAATTAATCTACTCTTTATTCTCATAGTACACATGTATAATCCTCCCTCTCCTGGTGAGGAACAGGCCAACAAACTTATGCCACATCTCCTCCATGTGTCAATATTTGTCACTCATGTGTCACTCATGTACACGTACCTCTGAACAATGTTCAATGCAAAATTAATTATGACTGTAACTTATTCCTCAACCAAATCAAGCAGTTTTCACACCCAAATTTATCTTTGACCACCTAAAAATAGTGTCAATTTCCACATTATTGCTGATAACATACTAGTACTAGTATTCCTCACGATCTTGAAAAATATACAAGTATTTCAAGATGATCGAGCAGGTCACGGCATGAAGTCATTAAGATAATCATATTGGCTACCCAGTTAAAGCATAACAAATTACTACAATCTCCATCTCGCACGCGACACCCCCCCCCTCATCTAACCACATGCCCCCACCCCTCCTTGCCCATCTATATACGAAACTACACACAATTTGTAAATATGCACACACACACATACACATGCACATACCGGTACTCAATTATACGTAAAAATTATGTACTGCATCATTAATCTCGCATATTGAAAGGGCATGTAGGGCCCTTTAAGGGCCCTGCATGAGGGCCCTGCATGCCCTTTCAACTTCAAGTTAATCTTTTTGTGGGGTCCTCTTGTTATTATATATCTACTGTAAAATATTAAATACCAAATAAATTTCATTGAATCTTGAATCTTGAGATATCTGCATGGATGGACAAAAAACCCAGATTTCCAGAAATCAAAGAAGGGTAACTCTAGAATGGAAAAATGTGAATAAGGTTATTGGTCACTCCATACACACCATTCAACAACTAAATGTTCACCCCAACCCTCACCTACACATTTCTTTTTCACTTTTTTTTTTTTTTGGACAATAATCTGATAATTCAATTCAATTGTCAATTGACATTCTAATTTCTATAATTTCTGATTATTTTATTATTGACTGCAGGCCTAAATAATTCGAAATGACAGCACACAAAAACAGATGATGATGATCAATTACAGTGATAAATTGTATGCATGCTTACCTCTGTTCATCTACGTAACTCATAAATAACACGGAGTAACCTTTACTTTGTCTTTTTGCTAACATCCTCTGTGTACACAGAATCCTGCAAATTTGTTTTGACGGGAAAAACCACGTGATTTTAATGTAAATCTCCTAATCTCTGATTGGTTGGCTTGATAAAATGTCAACAAAGAGGAAAATCGATAACTCACATATAAGTGGGAAAATATATTCACGTATACGTTAATATAATTTGTGAGCTATTCGAATTTCAAAATAAAAATATCCCATATTTCTGATATTTCTTACTTGTTTACAAATAAAGAGTGATTTAATTTGTTCATAAAATCATAGATTTTTTATGATTCCATGCCGAACAGAAACATGTCAGCCCCCATTACGAAAACCGGAAGTGAATTATTTGTCATTGAAATACATGCATTCTTAGTGAAAGTTGATTATCTCGTAATAAACTGATAAATGTGGTTTATTAAAGGTACTCATTCCGATTCGATGGTCGCCATATAATCAGATTACAACAACAATTGGTAGTAAGTTTTCACACATAATCACCATCGCTGTGCCCAAAATTTGCAAAAATAATGCTAACCATGCACAGTGATGCATGCATGCACTGTCAGTGTCAATGTCAACTAGAGTGACGGTTAGTCTAAGTCTTGATACTGTATTACTGATAGTATAAAATATGGCTGATGCTATTCTGCCACTAGCAGCATAATACGGTCTGAATTATATTGTGCTGCTAGCGGCAGAATAGCCTGTTAGCGGCAGAATAGCCTAATGGCACGATATGGCTATATTATGACGCTATTATGACGCCAGCAACACAATAAGATAATTCCCTTATTCTGACTCTAGCGGCAGAATAGCCTGTTTGGCTAATCTGGTGCAAACAAAAACAACATCATGCATCTCCCGGTTGTATATAATCTTTCAAGTATGGAAAGACTAACTATTGAATACTTTTATTAATTTTATTGCTTCTTTCATCAGTTTGAAAACATGCCGATTAACATTTGGATTGTCTTGCTGTCGCGTTTCTAATATTTGCTATGAGTTGCCAATTCAGGTTTGGCAACGGCATCAAAATCTGACGTAGGAGATTCAAAAGAATCGGACAACACATGTGATGCAGACTATGCCATGTTTACCGACGTCGCAAGCTATGCCGTAATGGATTAAGTCCAATTTTGTTGTTCTACGAAATTTTGTGTTATTTTCAACACAAAGCCTCTTGATTTTAGAGTTATCCATCTTCATCCATAATCTGGTCCGAGACCGTTGGCTCGTCAACTTTTTACTGGGCCACCAATAAACCTCGATGGTGAAAAATAATAGATTTAAAAAATCAATATCTAATAACTGTGACCTTTGATTGGTGGGTTCCTTGACTCAAATCAAATGTTTTTTATCCCGAATCCAATTAAATAGTAATTGAGGGGCGCTTAATCGGATTACTCTAGTGATCCGAATAATAGTAGGGGTCGGAATAATAGTAGGGGGTGGAAAATTTGCCAAATTTTAATAATAGTAGGGGTCGGAATAATAGTAGGGGGTGGAAATGTCAATGAAAAAGGAGATCATTGAAGAACACTGATTTAATTATCAAACAAAAACTTATAATAAACACTCCTCGACCCAGCACGGACAACGTCTGGTTCTTGCAGAACCTTTTTTGATTTGAACGGAGAACACTGCGTCAACACTTTTATACGAATTTTCAGTTCCAGCACAAGGCTCGAAAAATCTAACACTCAGGGGATCCTGAGCGGTAACACATGCGGGAAGGGTATGGTGTCCCTTTCTTATCAGAACATAACACCCAGTTTTATAAGTTTCGTCTGTAGTACTACTGGTAGTATGTTGGTTTGTATAAACGTGGTGATCTTGAACTCCTTGAGGCTCACACTCCTGACTCCTAGCCATACTTGTTAATGACTTTTGGGTTGATTCAACTTCATTTGTGCTACTACTGGTAGTACTAGTACTGGCTGCAGAGATACTCGTAATGCGCTTCTTCATGCTACGACGAGCTTTAGAGTATGTGTCTTTAAATTGACAAATATATGGTAAGAACAGTCTTGATGTGTCGTACCTCTGTATGACACTGCCTATTTCATTTAGGAATTTAGAGTCAGTCTGTAGAACTAAAAAAAAAATAAATAAATAAAATAAACAAATAAACAAATAATAGTAGGGGCTTGAATAAGAATCGTAGGGGGTGGATTTTTCCTCCAAAATTAACAATCGTACGGGTACGGTTATTCGGATCACTAGAGTATGCATCTTTAAAGTGTATTTTTTGTTAGGTAATAGAACAATTGATGGAAAGTCGTTTTCAAATTTATTCCTTGCGAATTTGACTGAAGACTGAGCCTGAAGCAGTGAAAACTGAACAGTCTGAAGTGAACAGGAGAACAGGTTGGGCAAACACCCAATTTCCAAACCAGGCTACGTAGCTCGTTTTGTCTATCATAGCCAATTCAGCTTCATTTTTAATGTAATTTACACACCTGTATCGATTACGACCATACCACGAAAAAAAAATACGCATTTTAAATTGTCTTTCGATAGTCACATGTGAACCACTATCGCGTCTACAAAGAAGCAGTAAACTCAATGACTGTTGTTTCTCCCTGATAACTGTCCACTTTTCCCTTATTAACACACAGGGAGAAATTTAAGACTTTAAGCAATTTGAAGCCTCTAGGCTATTTGTCCCTATAGGAGGCCAAATTCACATTTAATAGCCAATTACACTTAATTGTAATGCTATTACGCTTAAGTGTAATTCAGATTTCCATTACGGAATTTGAATTATGCTTAAGTATAATGGCATTACGCTTAAGCGTAATTCAAATTCCATATCTCAAAACTCCCCTGGAGCTGAAATTGATGCAGCCAATTACCGATTCTAGTAAAATTGACATATATTTAAATACCTTAGATGATACCATTATATGTAAGGTGGTAAAGCTATGAAAACCTATGATGCTTTTATTGCTTTAGCATAATGGCATTAAGCGTAATGGAGTTGTGAGTGAGGCAAATGCGCTTAAGCGTAATGGCATTATATACGCTTAAGGATAATAGCATTATGCTTAAGTGTAGTGTATTATGCTTAAGCGTAATTAGCTATTAAATGTGAATTTGGCCTCCCATAGGTCCCTGCAATCTCCAGCAACTCCGTCAGTCTATGTAATTGTAAAAGATGGAAACTTTCGAGTAAGCGCGTCACACACTACTAGTATGTCCAATTATGTCTCATTCCTAACTGCATGGAACTTCAATATAATGGGAGACTCGCATATATAAGAGAATACAATGGCACAGGGTTTTCGCAAAATTTCAGGAAGCTCCAGTCATGAAAGGGTTAAACACAAATAACCCCTATTATTTGCGATTCACAGTGACAGTATTAATATTTTCACTTCAACCCAGATAAGAAATAAATATGAAACAACACAATAAATCATTGTTGCTTCATGAGAGACTGTTACATATTTATTCCTCATTAAACACTGAACTGCAAATATTTGTTTATTTATAATTTTTAGCTGAATAAAAAATGTATTTAGCAGCTGATGAACCCACCACCCCAGCCTACAGTATCTCTCTAAATAATCGAAAAGTTACCCATAATTCTGCTGTGGTTAAGGAGTCGATTATTTAGAGCATTACTGTATGTGTGCGTAAAAAAGTTTTAACCCCCTCCCTGAAGTAATATATGTATTTATAGCTGTGTCTGTTTTCAGGTGAGTGGTACCTAACATGAAGACATGAGTTTTTATATCTTACGAACTCAGATCAGGAGCTTTTCATCTCGGGCAAGGGATGCAAGAACAAGAGCACTCGTTAACAGAATAATCCGTGTGGATCATGCGGGTGAGCTGGGTGCTGACAGGATATACGCAGGACAACACGCTATTCTAGGCAATACAGCTGTCGGCCCAACAATCAAGGTAAATTGTTCAAGCCTGCAATATAGTGTGTCTGTCTTTTGCTGAATGAGGTCCCCAGAGGTTGAATTTAGTGATGCTATCCTGCACAGCAGGCTAGCATCACCAAATTCACACTCTGGGGACTTCATTCTGCTTAGGCCTCATCTTCTTCTTGGAAGTATATATAGACTCAAATTAACGTTGTTTTCAGTAAATTTTTCCCTTCTGGGAAGATTCTACAGCCTCTAGTTTACAGAACATACAATGCATAATCGAAGTGACTAACCAGTGAACATCACCAACCACAAGTATGGAACTTCAATCTGATCCTAGTTCTCCCATAGCAGTTGAGGCCTAAGCAGTATGAGGTTCCCAGAGGGTGAAATTGGTGATGCTAGCCCCCCATGTGGGATAGAATCACTAAATTCACCCTCTGGGGACCTCATTCTGCAAATGACAGACACACTGTCTGCAGGCTTGAAATTGTTATGCTAGGATGCAGAGAAATATTGCCCTCGAGGGTAACATTTCAAAGTCATACAGAAGAGTACTCAAAGCCCCCAACATGAATGTATTTTAATATTTGATTTTTCAAAATTAAGGCTTAAATTTGAACAAAATTCAAACAGGATTGAAGAATCTACTTAACCCTTTAATGACGGGAGCTGTGCTGGTCCAGCATTAAAAATCATGTGCCAGTGCATTCTCCCATTCAGTTTATATAAGAGAATTCACTGGTTTACAAGGTCAAGGGAGACTCGCATATATAAGAGAATGCATTGGCACAGGGTTTTCACAAAATTTCAGGAATCTCCAGTCATGTTAGGATTAAAATGCACTTCATCAGTACAGGCTTATCATTTCCACCATTGGCACAATTATGCAGACCTTTTCTGAAGAAATATTTTCTGGAATACAAAATAGTTGTCACCCTTGGTCTCGTGAGACACAGTGAATTGTCACCGTTTTAGACCAGAAATTACTTTTGTAACCATGTTGATTGCCAACTATTAGTTTATATCTCAAAGTTTTCGCATGTTATCAGATGTTGGGTGGAACTCAGTCTCATTGAAACTAGACCAATATTTCATTAGAATCAAAACTGGGTCTAGAGACTCCCATGAAATAAATTACTTCAAACTGGAGGAATCATGCCAATGAAATTACTTGCAGACAACAATCTTATCGAGGAATGCGATGCTTCAACCAATCAATAGCTTCCTGTAAAAGGCAATTAGTGTTCACATTTTTTCACTTATTCACACAAACCACACTGCCTTGTTTGACTGCAGTCTTACCTAGTTATTGCAAACCATGTGTTACTTCACACTTGTTAACTGATCAAACGTTGACAAAATTACCCATATAGTGTCCGGTGTGGGTTAAAAAAAACAGCTAATATACGTCACTTCATAATAATGATCAGACAGAAGTTGTGTACCTACAGCTATCTTTAAAGTAATTGACCCCTATAACATGGTCTCACCCTGGTAATGCAGCGGTAACCACCAACACCGCATTAAGGTTACCTCGTCAAAACTGTGATGCATCCTGGATTTAAAGAACTTAAAAGCAAAATTTCAAACAGAAATGTCACAATTACAACAGTAAACACGTTACTAAAAAATTATGTGCACTTTTTGTGAATGCGACATGATTGGTTTTCATTGTAATCTTTCAGCTGAGTATCCCACAATGTAACACGCCGTGAACTTTTCACGACTTTGAAGTTGCCGACATTGTTTCAACTGTCAAATTATAAACTCCACCCATCACCTGATGTCAGGCCACATTGTTTGGCATTACACATTCAGGCATGAACATCAAGTGCAGTGATTATATCTGTGTAACTTAACGAGATCCTCATGCTGGGCTCTTGGACATATTCTTTTTTCAACTTTTGGTGTGATGACCCGCTAATAGACTGCAGTATCATAACCGCATGGTACTGTAACTACACTGCAGTGACCATCTCATTACCTTTGTGCATACCGTATTCTACCGGTATACCACTGTCATTACCTGGGTATCACCCCATTTTTCAAGTCAATTACTTTGAGGAAAGCGGTAATAGAATTGTTTTTGCAAATAGATTAAAATTTATTAATCCAGTTTGTATTTTCTGCTAACATAGTATAATTGCTTCACAAACCGAATAAGGATAATAACTACGGTTGTATTCTAAATCGTATTAAATTGCATGTGCTTATCTAAATAAGGAGATGACACAACATTATAAAGAACAGATAGCTTGTTTACCATTATATGATTTATATCACCATTTCCTTCCTGTTTATTAATCATTTTGTCACTACCGTGCACCTTTTGAGGTTATGATACTGTAAAGGCTAAATTGTATAGTGCAGTTTGTTCCCGCTTTCATTGGCACAACCGACTTGATGGAGGTTTAAACGATTTATCATTGTTACCAACACATGTGGGTATTCTTTCACGTCAATCAAAAAAGTTAACAGTTCTTTATTTGCAAACATGAATGTTAATGAGCTGTCCACGTTCATCTCTGAAATTTAAGTACCAGAGACTCTAGACACCCAGTGTTGATTGTAATGACAATTTTGTCTAGTTTCAACAAGACTGGGTTGAACACAGTCTGAAAATGTTTGTTCAATATTTATTATGTTTAAAAAATATTTTGCTCTGTTGAAGGAAATGTGGGAAGAAGAAAAAGAACACTTAGAGACGTTTGAGCAGCTCATTGTTGAGAATAGAACACGACCGACAGTTCTAGTCCCTATATGGAACATCGCTGGGTTTGCGTTAGGTATGATTGTAGTATTCATCTAATAGAACACATCCAACAATTCTAGATTTTATATGGGACAGTGTTGACTTTTTATGCTATATCCTTATCCACCCATGTAGACTCAGTGAGATAATTTGTATTAAGTTGGCTGAGAACTTGGCCCTATTATAGCTTGAGGGGTCAGGTTACTACTTTTTCAGATTTTTAGATTTTTGGACCAGGAACTAGTCTATTCAACATTGAAATAAACAGACATAAGATTTGCGGGAACAATGACACATGAGGGCTAGATACCAATGTTCACTTACTAAGAAATTATATCAACTTTGAGATGAAAATATGTTATTAGAAATTACTTTTACTTCCATGAAGTAGAAAATTAGACAGTTGTTGCCGAATTTCACGCATTAGACTGGTCCTTGCCTGGCCCTATTTCCATTTGGTGTAACCTGACCCTTTTTGTCCTATTATACCATATCCGACATGTGCCTTATACATGTACATTAACACAGGTCTAGTATTGATATACACAATACTGGCTACTTGTCAGGTACTAGCGATGTACCCAGTGTTTCATGGGTAAAGCTCCCCTCATTCTTTCTCCGGGCTTGAAACTGTAAAAGATTAAGAGTGTATGTTGTTCTTTGTCCCGATAAGGTCAAAGATAAAGAGCGTTCATGTCGTTTTTATTCATTAATGTGACTCTTGTGCGGAAATCAAAAGGCGATGTCGGGCAGAGTCATGACGCAGCCCATGTTAGCCGGAGAGCCGAAATACATACCATACATACATACATACATAACAAATTTCATCATAATCGGTGGAGAAATGTGGATGCCTATAAGGAACATACATAGAGACACACACACACATTCATATTTATATATTTAAGATAAAGTAGATATATTCTTGATGAGAAAAAATTCAAATAGCTGATTTCACTGATAACAATTACCGGTAGGTTAATATGATTCTTAACCCTTTACCCAACAATAATAGGACTATCGTCATTACTTCCACCCAATACTGATAGGAGAGAACGTCGCCACCCCAGCCAACATAACTTTCTGGTGACGTCAATGTTATTGGAATGAAATTGTATTATTACTAAATTTTATGGTGGCTCTTGTTTTATGAAATTATGTTTATCTGCATGGATGGGAGTAATTTTTTTTTCAGAGTGCTAATCCCCCTCCCCTAGTATGAAAGTATGGTGAATATTTATTAGGTTTTGTATTTATATTTTATAACAATAAATGTAATAAACAAACAAAAGGTAAGTTTATTTTTACATTAAAATTTACATTAAAAATAAAGCAATTTGTTGTGTTATAATGCAATATTTTTGTTGTAAACTATGACAGGTAAAAGCGCAAAACTCTGGGCTCTGTGGATGCTATGCGACAGGGCTCTCGAGGGCTTATTGGACGCTATGCGGTAGGGCACTCTGGGGCTCTCTGAATGCTAAAGGGTAAAAAAAAGTGAGAAATCTTAAAATTTTAGAGAGATGTCTAACAAACCTTAATTTTTCACAAAAGCAGGATATTCATTTTTCATATTTTTGATTACCAAGAAATGGAGGATTTAAAAAACCTTTTATTCATTTGAAATTGAGGATTCATATATTTCTATCTACAGGTGCTGGTACAGCACTACTCGGGAAGGAAAGTGCAATGGCATGTACAGTAGCTGTTGAAACAGTCATTGGAGAACATTATAATGGGTATCTATCTGCATAAGTGTTTGTCTGTGTGTGTGTGTGTGTGTGTGTATCTGTATGTTTATCTGTCATGATTTTGGCGCGTTTAAAAATATATCACCCCCATGTCTGACCATGTCCTGATGCAAATCTTAGAATATGATTTCAGGCAATTTGTACAAAACAACCTGAGATATAATGTGTTTCCCAAAGGTTATCAAGGCAATATATTTACTGATATAATGCATTACCTTCTCTAAAGACGAATGTGGTTTCAGCGGCATCGGTCATAAATTCCAGACAAACTCCATGCACCGTTTACCCGGCTTTCTTTATATCGTTATCAGCGGTGATGATATTTTCCTGCATGTCATGTTTGTCACCCATCATATTTTACCTCAGATGACTTAAAGGTTCATATGTGAGCAAAAAAGAGCGCTTCTTATCAGCTTAGTATATATGTAGGAAAATTGATACACATTGGTCAGGGGAAAGTCATAGGATAGGCGCCTTCGACCTCAGATGACTAAGAGCGTTTATCATCAGCTCAGAAAATATTTGGGAAAATTGGTGCACATAGGTAACAAATACATGCGAAATGTCATGGGATAGGTGCCGTTGTCCTCAAATGTCTTAAAGGCACTAATAATTAGCAATCAAGGTTGTTTATTACAGCTTAAACCAATTCTTCACACGATGTTTCTGCATGTCATGTTTGTCACCCGTCATTTTTCAATCCCATGTAGTGAATATTCATGATTCTATCTTTTGAAAAGTTTTCTCAGTCTTCAATTTAGACATGTAAGATCATTCTGGGCTAGCATCACCAAATTCACCTTCTGGGAACCTCATTCTTCTCAGGCAGCTAGTTAGTCCTTAACTGATATGGGAGACCTAGGATCAGATTGAAGGTCCCCAGTTGAAGTTGATGATGTTCGGGTGTTCGCACATTAGACACCTCGATGATGCATTTATATTCTGAAAATTAGGGAATATACAAAACTCAAAAGAAGGGAAAAAGTAGCAAAAAACAATGTTAGCCTTTTCATGATGGGAGCTGCACTGGTGCAGCACTAAAGATCATGTGCCAGTGCATTCTGTTATATATGCGAGTCTCCCATAGGGAGCCTCATATATATATATAAGAGAATGCACTGGCTTCCAGGTCAAGGTAAATATTGTTAGGCCAAATTATTTTCTTATATATGCGAGGCTCCGCACTAAAGATCATGTGCCAGTGCATTCTGTTATATATGCGAGTCTCCCATAGGGAGCCTCATATATATATATAAGAGAATGCACTGGCTTCCAGGTCAAGGTAAATATTGTTAGGCCAAATTATTTTCTTATATATGCGAGGCTCCCTATGGGAGACACGAATATATAAGAGAATGCATTGGCACAGAGCTTTCACAAAATTTCAGAAGCTCCAGTCATGGAAGGGTTAATTTCAGACTATAGATACTTCCCAGAAGACGAGGCCTAAGCAGATTGGGGTCCGCAGAGGGTGAGTTTGGTGATGCTAGCCCATTGCACGGGATAGCATCACTAAATTCACCCTCTGGGGACCTCATTCTGCAAATGTCAGACACACTATTTTAAGGCTTGGTCACTTTAAAGATGTATTGAGGCCCATGACTCTTTCTATATCACCGCCTTATATATTATAGATATCGGTCCAACCAAGTCTGGGTTTAGTGTGCCTGTCAGTTGCAGAATGAGGTCCCCAGAGGGTGAATTTAGTGATGCTATCCTGCATAGCGGGCTAGCATCATTAAATTCACCCTCTGGGGACCTCATTATGCATGGCCTCATCTGCTATGGGAGACACAGACTGAGATTGAAGTTCCCAAATGGTGAATATTGTGATGTACACCCATTGCGAACCTCGATTATGCAATGTGTCGTCTGCCAATTTGGGGATATAGAGAAACTAAACTAAAAAAGAAATAGAATCTATATGAAGAAGTTTCTATAGAAATTTGATAATAAAGAAACTTTCCAGAGAAGATGAGGCCTAAGCAGAATGAGGTCCCCAGAGGGTGAATTTAGTGATGCTAGATCGCTATGTGGGATAGCATCACTAAATTCACCCTCTGGGGACCTCATTCTGCAATTGACAGGCACATGAAACTCAGACTTGGGTCCAACGTGTGGCAAAACATGTCAACAACAGTAGAGCGGTGAGGACATTGTGGCCACTGATATGCTTAATTTGCTGCATTGTTACAAGATTGGATTATTCCTCTTTGGTACAAGTTCCGTATTCAATATGCTGGAAACAAAAACTAAACAGTGTAATCAGTGACCATGCACGTATGTAAGTGAAATGGTCATGTGAAACTGGTGTCTTGCATTGACAATTGTAAAACAAGTTACATGTACATGTACATGTGACTAAACCTGGCTAATTATAAGTTGTGTGTGGATTACGGTGGTTCCTGTTGTATTGTTTTAAGATAAATAAGCAATTTGTGAGTTATATAAAATTTTGGTTGTTGTTGTCATCTTATGAGATGGAATCCTGAATATATCTTTGCAGTTTAGCCAATAATTCTGAAATTAATGTCCTTGAAAGAAAGTTTTGCTTTGCAATAAAATAGATTCTTCTAATTTACAGACAAATTAGGGACCTATTGGAAGATGATCCAGAAAAACACAAGTATCTTTTAGAAGTGAGTATCAATATTGTATTTTGTTTTTCACTTTCCATCCGTGACTATGTTGAGACAAACTAAGCAAATGGTGATATATATCTCACATATCTCTCAGATCTATCTTCCTGGATATGTGGTAGTTTTCATTGCTTGTGAGGTCTCCCAGGATAATTTATTATGTGATATCAAACTATGTGATACAAATGATGCATTTGTGCCATTTGACCTTTTAACAATTATTTGTGAAAAAATGATACAATATTTTTTCTTTCTTTTGTATTCACTCAGAATTTTAAAGGTAAGCCATTTTAAGGTCCTCTATTTGCTGTGATATATTCTACACAAATATCTTAGTTTTGATTATCAACATATTTCTGTCATTTTCATCTTGATTCGTTGTTTCAGAAAATAACCAAATTCCGGGATGATGAATTGCACCACCATGATACTGGTCTGGCTAATGACGCTCAACAGGTAAAAAGTTCACACAGTGTGCACCTTCATTTTTTAAAGAAATAAGTGTTTTATAATAGTAGAAAAAGCTTAACATTTCATCACAGAAATGAAGTGATCCCATAGTCAGAAGGATATGAAACTTTTGATATTCATAAAATAACATAATCAGATTTCAAGAGATATCACTATATTTTTTACTAAATTTAGGCACATAACCAGCCACAAATTTTGGTTTCCATATTTTTTTCATTTCTGTGCAGTCTACAAATAATTGTGTTTCCTTGTGTGCAATAAGCTTCACACTATTTAATCAAATATGGCATATTGGGGGGGGGGGGGGGGGCTGAGGGAAACTGTTATTACACTTATTAACCCTTTCATGACGGGAGCTGCTCCAGTGCAGCATTAAATATTCTGTGCCAGTGCATTCTCTTTTATATGAGTCTCCCATAAGGAGCCTCACATATATAATAGAATACAGACTTACAGGGTAAAGATAAATATTGTTAGGCTAATGCATTCACTTATATACCCTGTGGGAGACTCACATATTTAGGGAGTGCATTGGCACAGGGTTTTCTCAAGTGCAGCATTAAATATTCTGTGCCAGTGCATTCTCTTAAATATGAGTCTCCCATAGGGTGCCTCACATATATAATAGAATAGAGACTTACAAGGTAATGGGAGACTCACATATTTAGGGAGTGCATTGGCACAGGGTTTTGTAAAATATTATATGTCAGTTGTAAAACCCCTAATTTGACGCATCTACAACATTCAACTCACAATACAATCATAGTAAAGTCCTTATTTGTTGAGGGGTGGGGGTATACTGGACTCAGCTTGTCCATCTGTCCGTGTTTTTCTCAATTGTTTTTTTATCATTTTCTGTGAAACTTGGCACAGACATCAACCACCATGGGAACCTGTGCACCACCAATTATGACGTCTGTCAAACTTTTTTTTGTGGAGTTAACCCCTTTTTTTACTTAGAAAATTTTCGCGACATGTATAATTTTGTCCGAGCTTTTTATTCCTACATTTTTAGGTCAATTTTTTAAAAACTTGGCACATATATTCAGTACCATAAGAACCTGTGCACATGCGATTATGACATCTGTCCGACTTTTTTGGTGGAGTTATCCCCCTTTTTTGACTTGGAAAGAAATTTTTTTGCAACATGCATAATTTGTCCCGAGCTTTTATTCCTACATTCTTAAGTCAATATTTTTGAAACTTGGCACAGATATTTAGTACCATGGGAACCTGTGCACCTGCGATTATGACGTCTATCTGACTTTTTTGTGTGGAGTTATTCCCCTTTTTCAACATTTTCGCAACATGCATAATTTTGTCCGAGCTTTTATTCCTACAGTTTTCGGGTTAGGGGTTAGGGTTGTGCACCTGCAATAGGAATCTGTTATTTTATTTTTTACCTAAATGTTTATTGGCATGTGAAACATCTTAGTGTTTTAAAAACACGGGGGTATCCTTAAGTCCAATTGGGAATGTCACATCTCTAGTTACCAGTGGTTAGGAGGAAAACTAACTGAATTGAAAAATATTCATTTCTTTGCAAGAATAATTATATTATGTACATGTTTTCTGACTGATCATTTCCAAATCATGAAGTAATGTGGATTAGCTGGATTTTGAACTGACAGCGGGTAGAATGGCTCGATTAAAATAACATTTGGTATTGGTACTGAAGATTGGGTTCCCAAGATCCTAGGCTCTGATTGGTCATCAGACTGATGGCAGTTTTTGTGTTTCAGGCTCCGTTCTACACAGCTCTGACGGAAGTTATTAAAGTTGGTTGCCGGGGTGCGATATGGATCTCAGAAAGGATATGAAGTGTGATTTTAAACATTACTGCTATTCTTAAATATCACATCAGATATGACATCAGGAGAGCAGTTTAATGTTCTGGAACGATTCTTAAGCCTCAGGATTCACATCTAAGTTACTGTTTGAATCAAGCGGGGAAGACAATGTCAGGCACAATGGCAGAATTTAGTGCTTTTTACAATGTACTGACTTTGTATGTATTGTTTATGTCAGATTAAATTTAATGTTCGACCATATTGTGTAAGTTGTTGTCGGTCAAGGTGGTGATACAGGGAATGATGTTGTCACTATCCATCCTTCACTGTGATTACGCCCACTTCTCTTATCAATACTATGGAGTTGAAGTGCTCCGCATGTCTGACATATGTCGAGATATTATCTCAAAATATTGAGAAGTTATGTCAAAATATTGAGAAGTTATAACAAAATATTGAGAAATATTTAAATACTACATTATGTATCTCAAAATATTGAGATAACATGTCTAAATATTGAGGTTATCTCAAAATATTGAGAAGTTATCTAAAAATTTCAAGATAAATTAAATACTCTCAATCACAGCCATTGTACTGAACACATTATGGTAGAAACTTAAAAAAATATTCATATGATCACATTTAATCTCCATTCATCTTCACAAATACAAAATAGGGTTTAAAAATTATAAATGATTATAAATGATCAAATATTATGAACAATTTAAATTGATAAAAACAAGCATAACATAAGTATAAATTAAATGTTTAAGAATCTTATGAGAAAAGGTGAAGCCTGCAGTCATGATCAGTTTATCAGAAGAATATCGTGGATGGGGCTTTGAGACATATGGCTGACAGAGACATTGTTGCCACATTTTATGATTTTGGCAACCCAGCTCTAATCCTTTCTACACTAAATAATTATTGATAAGTAGCTCCCTTAGGAAATGTCCAGATAATAAGTTCAACAAACGACCATATAGGGAGCCTCGTATATAAGAGAATAAATTGACCTACCGTAACAATTTACCATGACCTTGTAAGCCAGTGCATTCTCTTATATATGCGAGGCTCCCTATGGGAGACTCATATATATAAGAGAATGCCCTGGCACAGGATCTTTAATGCTGCACCAGCGCAACTCCCGCCATGAACGGGCTAAAGATGATTACCCATGATGCGACATAAGATTGATGCAATATTACAAGTATACGCTCAAAGCATGGTAACAATCAAGTTGGGTACCAGATACACCAGTTCCCAAAGATGGGTACCAAAAACACCAAAATATGGAGACATTCAGCCACTCAGAGAACAGTTTATATGATGTCACATAATTGAAACATAGTTGTGCCCTGATTTTCTTTCAATTACAAAATTTGTAGAATAGAGATTGATAATTAAGCTTGCCGATACTTGTAGAATAGAGATTGATAATTAAGCTTGCCGATACTTGATTCACTTTCATTCTAGAGAACTTCATTTATTGAACTTATATCTGAACATTTACAGATGGATAACTACTCATCAATGAGTTTATTTAGTATTTTTATTTTTTTAGAAAGGCTTAACATCCTTAAAAATGAATGAATGAGAATATATAGCGTCATCTGTCGGATGCTGATTTGTTTGCTTTATTGGGTTTATCGTAGTCTGCAAATAGTGTGTCTGTCATTTGCAAAATTATGTCCCCAGAGGGCGAATTTATTGATACTATCCCAGATGACAGGCTAGCATCACTAAATTCACCCTCTGGGGACCTCATTCTGCTTAAGCATCATCTTTTCTGGAAAGTATCTTCATTGTCAGATCAGAAGATTTTTAGTTTCTTTTTTTAGTTTCTCTATATCCCCAAATTGACAGACAACACAATGCATAATCGAGGTTCCCAATGTGTGCATCACTGACTGGAGCCAAGTCTGCAAATAGTGTTCTGTCATCTGCAGAATGAGGTCCCCAGAGTGTGAATTTAGTGACACTATCCCACATGGCTGGCAAATTCACCATCTGGGAAACTCATTCTGCTTAGGCCTCAACTGCTATGGGAGATCTAGGATCAGATTGAAGTTCCCCAGTTGAAGTTGGTGATTTTCACCCATTAGTCGCCTCGATTATGCGATTTATCTTCTGCAAATTAGGGGATATGGAAACTTCTCAGAAGGGAAAAAGTAACTAAAGACAATGTTAAATTGAGACCATAGATACTTCCCAGAAGATTAGGCCAAAGCAGAATGAGGTCCCCAGAAGGTGAATTTGGTGATGCTAGCCATCTGTGCGGGGTAGCATCAATAAATTCACCCTCTGGGGACCTCATTCTGTAAGTGACAGACACCATATTTCAAGGCTTGCCGCCAGTCCATATCAGGTTTACGGGTGTTAAACAGGTTGATTTGAGTTCTGGGCCAAGCTTGAATTCTGGTACAAGCAGATCAAAAAAACATTAGATCTATTCTGCGGAATATGTAATGTAAAATATGTCTACAAAAGTTCACACAAATCGAGTATTAGCATATAATCTATCACAATATAGGATCACAATATTATAGGATAATATGAAAACTTTCTATCATTTACAGTAATGCCCTAAATAATCGACTCCTTAACGACAGCAGAATTATGGGTAACTTTTCAGGATTTAGTCGGAAATATGGCTTGTTGCCATTCATCGGAAAGCTGTCCCATATTTCCGACTAAATCCGGAAAAGTTACCCATAATTCTGCTGTGGTTAAGGAGTAGATTATTCAGGGCATTACTGTAGTTGCACATTCTTTGATAACCACAGGTCATTCAGCATAATATCAGACCGGAAACTTCACACATGAAAATGGTACATTTGAGCAAAGGTACATATACTTCAAGTAACCATTGCAGAAAATAGTACTTTGACCCGTAGAAGTATTTTCATGGAGTCCAAGTGATGGTCAATGACATTTAACAATGAAAAATCCATAAACAAAACAATTATCACACTTAAAAATTCCAAAATGTTGTCATGAAACATGATCTGCTGAAAGGTTAGTTTGTAAACTTTGTACAGCGACCAGCCTAGAGAATTAAAATTGGGAGAAATCACTTCTCCCAATTGTATTATTAGGGAGGTATGGACTGTTATCAGGGAGAAATTATAAAGGCTTAAGTTCAATTTATTCTCAGTCCTCCCCTTGCTGTGATTCCAGGTGATCCTCTAAGTATTATGCAATGCAAGAGGTCATTTATAGTACGATTATAATGAGTAAGTACACAATTATAATCAGTAAATACACTTCAAATATGCTGTTTTGAAATATGCATACTGGTATCTAAGAGAGAAGTCACTTCTCCCTTGGAGAAAAATAGGGAGAAGTGGCACATTTTATGGATAAGATGTCGAAAAGTACAGACAACTGGCTGCTGATAGCTTAAAATACAGACAACTGTCTGCTAATATATTCAAGTACAGACAACTGGCTGCTGATAGCTTTGTGCATTTAGATCATTTGTATTATTTTACACACACAGCATGGTGCATTGGATCATGATCTAAAAATGATGTTGTGCTGGAATTCTGGTGTTCCAATCATTGCAGCCATAGTCATCCGGGATTTAAATCAGCCTATAACATATTAAAAAAAACAGTATATTTATTCCAGCAACATCAGTAAAGTTTGGATCAGATGACACACTCTTATTGGTTAACACAATGTCTTTAAAATTGACACCATGACAGTTAATTTACTGTTTAGGCCAATATAAATAAATTACTGGAATCTCATCCAACTTTTATGGAAAATTGGGGTTAGCGAGCAAATTTTGTTTCTTATATTTTAAAATCGCTAACTTAAATGGTCATAGTCCATTCAAGAAATTGAAGCAATATCCTACCTTATACAATACAAGTTGATTTAAATGGCCCTGATGAAAAGTAGACTGATTAATGGGTCACTGCAATGTACTTTGAAGGTTAAGGCATGAGAGAAAAAAAAGGTTATAAAGTAAAACCTCTCTAAACCGAACACCCTTCGGATCGGTCCTTCTGTTCGGTTTACAGAAAATCGCACAACCATCGGAATATATTGCCGCCGTCAGTAAGAGTTATTGCGACCCAAACACCTCTTTACTGATTAGTTAAAGTTTATTCAATAAACTACCAAATAAAACAACAACAGATTTGATTGATGTACCAAGAACACTTCGTCCGTTTGTAACTAACAGTTGTCACTGACGATGATCAAGGTCACACATAGGTCAACTCAAAAGCTGAAACATTCAAATCATTACCTTTTAACTGAATGCATTCGGCCTCTTCCATCGCTTTCAGCGTTCCGATTTTGGAGGTAAACATTACTGTATTTGTTCACTTATGGACTAATAAACCAGTCCGGTATTCGGAGTACAGAGGTTTCGGATTACAGAGGTATCATTAGTGACAAAGCACTTGGGTAAATTCGGGACTGAACAATTCATTCGGAATGGAGAGGGATTCGGATTGTAGATGGTCCGGTTTGGAGAGGTTTCACTGTATTAAAATTATCCAAACAAAAATATTTGAGGAGAGGATCAAAATAGTTTGGGTGGCGATGAGGATCTAGCAATATATTTATATTCATGGCCTTAAAATATCAGAATATATAGTCAACATGTTGAAACTAAATCTACTATTAGGTCACACTGTTCCACACAAATGGATCATATATATCGATGCTCTATGATGGCACTAAGGTGATTTCACTTGGCAGTCGAGTCGACTTTAGCTTCTTGTTGTCGGAGTGATTCATATATCTTCACTTCTTTTGCTTCCTTCTTCTTATTCCTAGCTTCAAAGTCAAGTCTGAAATTAAAGAAATTTATTATTCAAAACTTAAATAGTTAATCTGACCTTTCTTCCACACCCATTACTTGTTATACACCCATTACTTGTTATACACCCCTTACTTGTTATACACCCCTTACTTGTTATACACCCCTTACTTGTTATACACCCCTTTGAAAAAACGGCTGTATTATGTGATTGGTCTGTTCGTCTTGTCTGTCCGTCCATCCGTTAGCAGTTTTGGTTTCTGGATGATAACTAAATTTAGTATGTGAGTTTTCCAGACCAAATTACAGGTCAAGTTTCGAATTTGGGTTTGTTCCTATTATTTTGTACTAACTTATGGCTCTTTTCGAATTAGAATTTTCAATATTTGAGGTTTCTGGATGATAACTTTAGTTTGGGTCATTTTATCGGAACCATATTTGGTATGTGAGTTTTCCAGACCAAAATACAATTCAAGTTAGATGGTTTGTTCCGAATATTTTTTGATGACTTATGGCTCTTTACGACTTAGAATTTTCAATATTTGAGGTTTCCAGATGATAACTTTAGTTTGGTTTATTTTATCAGAACCAAATTTGGGAACCTTTCCAATACTACAATTTAGTGTCACTACCATTGTTTGTTTGTGTAAAGTTCATAAAGGACAACGGGCATATTTTTCCATGCCCAGCGTAGCTCTTGTTGAATATTAATTTTTGTAAAAAAAATTCCCCTCAATGATTATATATTTGTGGTTCTTATAATTGGCCAAATTTTCTGAAAACTAACTGAAGAAATTCAGAAATGGCCAAAACATTGGCCTAAATAATACAGGCAGTTCAACCCTAGGTGAACTTAGTGATTATATGGTTGATGTTTATCCGAGGAAGACTTGACTCATTCCATGGTAGGGAGAATAATTCAATGCCCTTTGACATGTATGTTTCACCTGTTTTTGATGATTCTTTCTGGAATGAGATCTAATTTACCTGTTTTTGATGATTCTTTCTGGAATGTGATATAATTTACCTGATTTTGATCATTCTTTCTAGAATGTGATATAATTTACCTGTTTTTGATGATTCTTTCTAGAATGTGATGAGTTGTGATATCATTATTACTGTCAATGATTTCAAACTTTTCTCTCCTCTTTGGCTCCTACAATCATACATCAAAATTAAAAGCAGCACAACAAATATAAAAGTAAGTTTTTAAATTCTCACTACTAAACTCATGGAATTGTAATATTTATTCTCTCAGTGCTTTGATATCGGTGAATCACTATGATCCACTCAGATGTGACATATTGACAGGCTTGTAATCATTAAACCATTAATTGAAGATAAAAGTGCTATGTGTGGGTGATTGTCAAAAAACCCGACCTGAGAAAAATCAAGCACTGTTTGTCAACATTTAACAGCATGAACATCTTAGGCTACTCAAAGTCAATTTCCCATTTTCAGGCCCGCATGCATAGTCACAAAACACAGTGCATGCAACTTTTAATTCACGTTCAATCTGATAGGGAAAGTTTTAATTGGTATGAATTAATTGCGGTATGTTTTTATACAAGCACCCCGAAATTGAGATCGAACAGACCCGTTTATGAACAAGCCTTGAAATAGTGTGCCTGTCATTTGCAGAATGAGGTCCCCAGAGGGTGAATTTAGTGATGCTACCCCGCATAGCGGGCTAGCATCACCAAATTCACCCTCTGGGGACCTCATTCTGCTTACACCTCATTCTGCAAATGACAGGCACACTATTTCAAGGCTTGTTTATGACTTCAGATTTCTTATTCATTAACGTAATTTGTAACTTTGTTCAAACATTTGTTAATCCTTTCTTTACTAAGTGGATTCTCCCATTCAGTTATGTAAGTATACATTGGAATGGTCTATTATTATTTTGAAGGGATATTCAGGAAATATAAGCAGATAAAAACAGACAAAAAGATAATACAAGTGCAGACAGTTTCCTTTCGTTGGTCGGAAATGTTCAGATAATAATGGTCGTTTGTTGAGATGCATTTCGACTACAATCTCAGTGAAAAAAAATTGTTACTTTTAAAGGACATCTGTTAGGGAGATAACGGCCACGGGCAACTCAAATTAGACCCGGAGCTAGCCGTTACAGGAGTGGAATGCTTCATTGGCGTGTGCCTCAGAAATAAAAAATAAAATATAGATACGCGCGCAGCGCGCTCGTATGGTTTTCAAAATGGTTTTGCCTGAGAAACGGAAAATTGACTTTACATTTGGCCTTGATGCCTGTGTATTATCTTCTGAATACAGTTATTTTATGCATCCTGTGATGTCTCCTTTTTTAACGAATGTGCATTGCAGGTCAATTATTATCTTGTGTGAATACTCACTCCATAGCGAGATGTGGAAATAGACAGGGGGCCCATTGTTTTCTGAGTTTACTATTTTGGACATTTTGTTTCAAGTCAGGTTAGCTAAACCAAATCATAATATGCGAACATGTATCCCTATTGCACTTATTGGAACATTTCTTCAACCTGCAAATGTAAATGATAACGTAAAAAAATTCAAACTCTAGGAGTCATTTTATTTAATTTATATGAAAAATTTATGTTGTGTGCTTACAATTTGGATACAAAATTTATAAAAATTCCTGCGTTAACCAAATTTATACGCTGTGAGCCACACCAGAGTGTTTCAAATCACTTTCAGATGGCCTCATTTGGTCAAGCATTAAACTGTAAATATTCATAAAGAATTGTCTCCTAATTGCAAATGAGTACTAACCTCGTATGGGTCTGATCCATCAGCATCGTCAGCTATGGGCGTTTTTCCATGGACTACCAAGTCAACCTAAAAAAAATACAATATTTTTATAAGGAACTTTTTATTTTTAAATTGTACCAGTTCTGCAGAAAAATAAGTTGATATTTGAAAAAAAATTATTTCTTAATTGAACATAATTTATGTTCTTGGTACTGCATGAAAAATGATCAGCGATATGAGAAGTTCACATAACAGAGAATTTCTCGGTTTCTTCCACAGTTTGAATCACAGAATTTTCATATGCTGTCTGGTAGACAATCCTCCCAGAAACACTGTTTTTTGCCAGATTAATCCAAAATATATCTTCTAAATAAGATGCATGAAATTCCTAGTACTGGCATGGTTAAAATGTGAGTCGTCACAACAACTTCAGTATAAAAGCCCTTGTCAATAATGACAAATGCAGAGTAACTGTAGACAAAGAAACAAGACCTGTAATCGTAATATTATGAGTGTAACACTATAGACCTATTGCTATATATAAATATATATATCTCTCTCTGAGACAGTGTCACTTTACCTTGAAATGGTCCATCATTTCTGCAGTGACAGAGTAAGGAGCACCAAACACAACCTCATCAACATACTGAAAATAATTAAAAAAAGCACAAGCTCATCTTGAATAATCGTACCGATTAATTTGCAGTGTTTTGTTCATTGACCGCTTTGAACTGGATTATAACAGCAGGTGTCTGATTTAGATAACTGGATGCTTATTTAACACATTGAGTGAACAATGGTGACTTCACGGAGATTACAACACTGACATTTTGTTTTTACATCAATCATTGTGCTGAATTGGACTTCTAATTTTACATTCAAGTTCAAAATTAAGCACAAATGTGGGCTGCAGGATGCGCTGATGGATTCTAATGTGAAATCCAAGATAGCTGCTGGCAGACATGTTTTTTTTTAAACAAAATTTGCAAAAATTTGATAGCTAGCATCTAAGTAACCACTGAAGTTCCATATGCCATATTCAGTGAAGTTTGGTGGCAATCAGATGAGGGATGTGGCCTGTATGGTGTGCCGAAGGAAATTTAATAGTTGATGGATGCAAGCATGGAAACACAGACATACGACAGATGACAACCCATGGCATAGCTCATGCTTGAGCTAAAAAAAATATTTTTCTAAATAAGTAAAATACATATCTCCTTGAAGTATTTTTTGCCCACTGAACTATATGGTATATCCCATTCTAAGTAGAAAGGGTTTACAAACCCCTGAGATGAAAACAGTATGAAAATTCTATGGTACGATTTATCATAGTTCCTGTATAAATCTCTGATTAATCAATCGATTGAACAGGCCCATCTTAATCATCTTAATCCTCCATGGACCACGTGATCTCCACATTTGATAAAACCAAAATGCCAGGTAAATCTGCCTTTTTCCCCTTTCTATGATCATAGAGATGAGATGACTTCGTTTTTATTTTATACAACAAAATTTAACATGGCTAATAAAAGGTCGTTAGACCACACGTCGCCCATATAAGGTGGCTAAATTTTACTGGTTGCTTTACTAGCATTAGAACTGAAAAATTTGATTCTGGGAACAATAATTCTATCAAACTTAGTTTCCAACTCTTTATGTTGTTAACATATTTGAGTAGATACCAGAATAATAATTGGCAAATTCCAAGTCGAAAAAGGGGCATAACTCCATCAGAACTGGTCAGACCAAACCCAAATTCGAAATTGTCCTCCTGTATTTTCATGTGATTAATCCACACATACTAGTAATAAATTTGAAAGCTATTGGATAATCATAAGTTGAGTTATCATCCGGACAACATAATAATAAGAAAATTCTATGTTATAAAGGGCATAACTCCACCAGAAATGGTTGGATCTGATCCCAATTTGAACTTAATCGGGACTTTCTCATATGAAGGCCACATACCAAGTTTCATCAAATTCTCTCAAGTACTATTCAAGTTATCATCCAGACAACAAACATTTCAGACATGCAGACAGACAAACATCGCTCATTTATTTTTTCGAGCGACAATAATTAAGGAAGAATCCAAGTTATTTCGCAGTAACTATAACAGCAAGGACCCTCTCTTGTAGACCATGATGAGAAGAATTCATGTTACTTACCCGACAACCTAACACAGCTAACACTCTCTCTTGTAAAGTCATAATGGGGAAATTTCTGCCTTTGTATCTGTTCACAACCTGAGGATAAAAATTTTAATTAAAATCAGGATCAAAATTAAAATTAAGATCAAAATTAAAATCATGATCGCTTTACTCTCTGACACAGATAGTAAGACGATCATGATTTTAATTTTAATTTTAAGCTCTGGACGTATATTATTTTCGAGGAAATATATACTAAAGAAATTATGCATGCTTTCATGAGTATTCCATGAGTCTGTCAAATTTCTAATTGAGAAAAACTAATATTTCTGTGAGTGGATAAATTGTTCATGTGAGCACCACATTACTAAAGTCATAAGTATACCCATATCCTCCCCTATACTTATATGATTAATGTGCTCGAATATCAGTTTGAAATTATGAATATTGATAAAGAATCATCAATGGATCAGAATAGATTTGAGAAATACAAAGCCTGCGATGATCGTCAGGGACTTGGAATATATCATTGAAATCAGAGAAACAGCCATTTCAAATAGGTAGTGGGTGCAAGCCTGGAAATAGTGTGCCTGTCATTTGCAGAATGAGGTCCCCAGAGGGTGAATTTTGTAATGCTATCCCACACAGTGGGCTAGTGCCACCAAATTTACTCCTGGGGACCTCATTCTACTTAGGCCTCATCTTCTGCAAAGTATCTATAGTCCTAAATTAACATTGTTTTTAGTTACTTTTTTCCCTTCTGTTCAGTTTCTATATCCCCTAATTTGCAGAATAAAAAAATGGATAATCGAGGTGACTAATGGGTTAACATCACCAACTTCAACTGGGGAACTTCAATCTGATCCTTGGTCTCCCATAGCAGTTGCCTAAGCAGAATGAGGTCCCCAGAGGATGAACTTGGTGATGCTAACCCATCATGCATGGTGGGCTATCATCACTAAATTAACCATCTGGGAACCTCATTCTGCTTAGGCATCATCTTCTGGGAAGTATGGGAGACATAGGATCAGATTGAAGTTCCCCAGTTGAAGTTTGAGACTATAGATACTTCGCAGAAGATGAGGCTTAAGACACCATAATTCCAGACTTGACTTCATACTTACTGGATCAGAATGGATTCCGACGATGAGATAATCTCCCATAGATGCAGCTTTTTCTACGAATGCTAACAAACCAACATGTGAGACCATTAAGGAAAGATATTGAGTAATTTTCAGCCTCCGGGAAGAAACAGTGTCTTTGATTGGTCAGAAAGCCATGCAATATATCCCATGTTTACGTCTCGAGTCGCCAACATAGGGAAACCATGATAACCAGTCCATCACTGCATTTTCATGACAACATTTACGTTGAACAACGTTATGGAAAGACCAATTTGAGATTTTGGGCTGATCATTCTTCCAGAATAAATTTCGAATTGCTATGAACAACCAGAACTGTTGTCTGGTCATTGGTGTCCTATACATTTCATTACCTTCCAAAAGCGCACAGAAGACTTATGTATTTATTCTTGTGCCAGTTCATTCTCTGAAATATGCAAGCCTCGAATATATACAAGAATGAACTGGCTTACAAAATCAAGGTAAATATTGTTAGGGCAATGCATTCTCTTATATAAGCGAGGCTCCCTATGGAATTTTTGCTAAATTTTTCGTGAAGCTCCAATCATGGAAGGGTTAATTTGTGGGAAAGGAGCATTACCAAGTTGAGTTTAAATTTTACCCCCATTCCTCAGCACAATATAGTTTTCAGATAGATATATTTAAACATAATATTTAATCAGCTCGCTGATTTTTCATGTAGAGTTAATCTCTCTGTAGAATGTGCCATATGAATACATCCATTATTCAGTGCATTAATGCATTCACTGGCTTCAGTTTCAATTTAACCATTTCTATACTAAATGGATGCTCCCATTCAGTTATAATAGTACACATGTATACAATGGTAAAGTCTATTATTCATTTGTAGGGATGATTTGGTAATAAAAGCAGACAACAGACTGACGAAAAGCTAATACAAGAGCAGACTGATTCATATTCATTGGTTGTTTGTGGATTCAGGAACTTATTATCTGAACATTTCCTAAGGGAAACTACAGTAATGCTCTAAGTAATCAACTTCTTAACCACAGCAGAATTATGGGTAACTTTTCAGGATTTAGTCGGAAATATGGCTTGTTGCCATTCATCGGAAAGCTCTCGGGGAGAGCATTCCGATGAATGGCAACAAGCCATATTTCCGACTAAATCCTGAAAAGTTACCCATAATTCTGCTGTGGTTAAGAAGTCGATTACTTAGAGCATTACTGTACTTGTCAATGAGTATTTTGTATAGCAAGGTTTAATAGGCTCAAATTTGTCTCTAGTTTGAAGTACAGAAATAGTTAATCTATACTATATATTTTGAGACTTCGTATATATATATGTGTGTATATATGTGTGTGGGTACTTCATAGAATCCAAAACGCGTGTACATATTGAGCTCAAACTTCCTATGTAAGTGTAAAATTCCACCGACACGACCGTGGTCGCGGTTTAGAGAAGCTCAGAGCACCCGTTCTCCAATCTCAAATCACCGCAAAGGCACGGCGTGGGTTAATCAAGTGATTATTTAATGAGCGTTTGTTTTTGACGCATCTCTATAAAGAGCGTCTCTTTCCCATTCAACGTTATTGGTATCTGCAGAGTTATACGGGAACATTGAGTGCTTGCCTATGCGGGGAGATTTATTGGAGCTCTTACAACATCATTGTTAGTATGTATGACACTTAGGTCAGGGCTTAGGGGGTGGGGGTAGTTATAGGCATAATGCTTCTCAGAAATCCCGGTTACAAACCAACACTCACAATTTCGTATTTACGCAAACGTTATGTGTGTTTGTGTTTGTGTGTGTGTGTGTAATCGATGAACTCGAAAACGGCTGACCCGATTTCGATGAAACTTCGTATGTGGGGGTATTTTCGGCCGGGGGGTGACATAGGCCTATTGATTTTCAGATCCGAGGTCAACTTTTCACGTGCCGAGGTCAAATCTGTTTTTACGCTGTGTTACGGGACTTTCATTTGAGTTCGGTGCTTACAAATCGATTCGAAACAGCGCGAATAATAAAATGCCAGTCATAATAATGACACTGTGAGAATCTTTCGTGTTTCCTCTTTCCAACGATATATAATGCGTATGTATCTGTTTTAGTTATCTGCCTCAATTATCAAGAAGAAGTGGTACTATCTTCCATCAGGATAAAAACAATGCGTAACTTCTATGATAACGTTAACCGGCCGATGCATTTGACTGTTTCAGACGTCTTGGCGATATCTCGGGCACCGATGGTAATTTATCTTTACGTTGAAACTTGATAATTAATGAGCATGTGTATATGAGGCGCATTTATATACTTGAGTGGAAATCAAATCGGGTTAAACTGGCGGATTTTTACGGACGAAATTTGATGCGTAGGGTATCTTGGTATCCGCTGGGCCGATTTCCCGGTATCCGCTGGGCCGATTTCCAAAATTTTTGGGGTGTTGGTGTTTGACCCCCACCTGCCCTTGACCTTCAAAATGGTCAATTCAAGGTCAAAGCCCGGACGAAGTCGGGTCACCTTCTAGTGTTGATATATAATGTGAAAATACACTAAAACATTTTTTATGATAAAAGGATATGAAACAAGTCAAATGCACCAGCAATATAAACAATTTTATCTCCAGCTTTTGGTTCTCGGCCCTCAGCAAACTGCACAATTTTTCGTGAAGTTGGCAGGAATTGTGACACACCAGTCCATGGACTTCTGGCAGCCTAAAAGGAGAAGGGAAACAATTAAAACTGGAAAACAATTTATCTCTCCATCATATTGATCAGATCAATTATGTTGAAGCTGAAAAAAAGTCTGTGTACATGCTAATGAGTAATGTTGGAAACAATGAAATTTGAAGTTAACCCTTTGAGTGCCAGGTCGATTTTTGTATCAACCCATATACCCTGTGCCAATGCATTCTCTTATATATGCGAGTCGACCATAGGTCGCCTCGCATATATAAGAGAATGCATTTTTTTTTTTGTTACAATTTTTTACAATTTTAATAATTTATTCTTATATTCTTTAACAGACTTATTTTGTAGGTTTAGGGCCGATGAGATCGGCCCCTGGCACTCAAAGGGTTAAAGACAAATTGTGCATCTATTTCAATGAATCAATTAGTCCAAGTTTCCTTTGATGTAAACCGGCTAGTGATATCGGTTAAGATAATGTTGTAAACCGGCTAGTGATATCGGTTAGGATAATGTTGTTTTACATCAAAGTCCCATGTATACATCTTTCTATATCAGGGTATAGCGTTGTTGACCCAATTGTAGGATAAAATTGATTAAAATTGACGAAAAATCCCACCACTGGATCTGCTATAGAAAGATATATACATGTGGCTTTGACATAAAACAGCATTATCCCAACCGATTTGACTAGCTGGTTTACGTCAAAAGAAACTTGGACTATGAATCAAACTCATAGATGAGTACCCAGACTCATTGTGCACTAAAATAATGGACCATTCAACTAACGCAAATAAATTGCCAATAAACAAACGGCCATTGTTCCACCCAATGAGTGTCACTGCATATAATCTACATATATGAGTGACATTGTATGCTGTCATTATATGCATCATATTTAAAAAAAAATTATTCTGTATTCCTTTTCGATCAGCCCAGTGGAGTGTTTTACATCACTTTAACCCTTTCAAGAAGGGAGCTGTGCTGATGCAGTATTAAAGATCCTGTGCCAGTATATTGGCTTTTATATGTGAGGCTCCCTATGGGAGACTCACATATATAAGAGAATAAGCTGGCACAAGAGCAGTTCCCGTAACAAAAGGGTTAGGCATTCTGATGGCTAGTGACCGTATGCACTAATTTGGAGAAAAAAATATCATATTTAATTTCCCATTCAGGCATAGGGTTAAAATTGTAGTATGCGCTTATTTAATATTGCTTTCCTGTTCTCCACTACAAATAGTGCAGAAAGCAATTAAAATTTACATACAGACACTAAACAGTGGAGATCAAGGACATAGCTCTGTAATTGCTCTACATATATAAAGCTAGGTGTCCATATCATTTAGATTTTACTTGCTTTTTTGGGAGGTTTTCTTGACAAAGCAACCAGTTCAAGTGGTAGATGAATAAAACATCAATATAGCATGATGGAATTTTAATAAAGCTAAATATTCATCCTACTCTATCTTACAAGATAAAGCAAGTTTTGTAATGATTAATAATATGTAGGTATTCTATATCTAAAATGGAGATCAAGTGACCAATTTTGAATGGTGATTTCAACACAAAGACATATTATTTGGGTATACAACTATACCAATCAGCCAAGTGCTTTGCCAGTTTGAAGAATATAACATTTACAAACTGGGAAATGTTTCAGGATGAAAATTGATGCAATATTACAAATAATGGCTAGATATTTGTAACTTTCTGCATAACAAACAAGTGCGATAAAGTTCACCTCCTTCACACGCCTGTGCAGTTATGTGTTGATGACAACCAGGGTCCATGCGGGACCAAAATTTTCTTTTGCCAAATATAGTTATTTTTTGCTAAATTCTTTTAGAAATTGCCAAATGATAGCACTGATATGATCAGTTTCTGCAACATTGAGTCTTATATTTCAACAGTCATTGTTTGAACGACTTTTGATATCAATAGAAGAGCAGTTAGTTATTAATTACACTTGCCTCTCTATTGTGGTTTGTCAATAACTGAACAATAACATTTAAGAAGGGTTGCTTCATCAGAGGGGCACATCAGAAGAGGATTATTAGTATCTATGTAACTAACTGCATCTTGATAGAGGTGTTAACCTTTTCTAAACCTTTCAAAACATCACTAATACAATTAAATTGTAAGAGTTTCAATATTTTTCAACTTTATTGAGGAATTAAAAAGTTACTTGCCAAATGAAAATATTTTTTGCCAAATTTAAATTATTTTTGCCATTGGCAAATTTAGCAAGTGGCAGCAGAAACCCTGATGACAACCCAGTAAACGGTAAATATTTTTTATATAAATGAATTGTTTCTCCATACTACATTTAGTTAGTCATCTACTCAACACAATACAAGGTAGAATTATTATTGTAGCACTGGTTGGGTTTTCGTGCATGACATCATATACATTATGCAAGCTACAGGGATCACTCTAGGGTTACAACTTGGGTGAAATTACCACAGGCTGAATTAACGTTATCAACTGAAAGATAGCAATAGGTGTGTAATAAAATACATGGTCATAAAAAAGTTGAAAAGAAGGATTCTTCTCATGTTATGTTTTGCTGAGTCAATTTTAAACACACAAAACACAAGTCAGAGTTATTCAAAAATGCAAAAAAAATCAGAGAAATTAGGCAAGCACATCAAAAAAAAAATGGCCGCAAATAATTCCCTCTATGTGATAGTATTATAGAAAAGAGATCTATGAAGCAAAGGGCAACCTCAGAAATTCTGCAATAACTATCTTGGTTTGTTCTTCCCGAAATTAATTAACCCTTCCATGACTGGTGCATCCTGAATTTTGCGAAAACCCTGTGCCAATGCATTCTCTAATAAATGCGAGTCTCCCATAGGAAGCCTCACATATATAAGAGAATAGATTGGCCTAACAATATTTACCTTGACCTTGTAAGCCAGTGCATTCTCTTATATATGCAAGGCTCCCTGGGTGGATGTGAGACTCGCATAAATAAGAGAATGCATTGGCACAGGATCATTAATGCTGCACCAGTGCAGCTCCCATTATGAAAGGGTTAATTAAAGTGCATATGAATAGTAGACTGTCATTTCAATGAACATGTAGATGCAAATGCTAAATGAATGTACATTGCTTATATTGCTATTTAGCTGTCACCAGTCACAGTAACTTTTCCGCGCACACTCAACATCTCCTGTTGAATAGGCTGGTTCCTGGTTCAATACCAAGATAGTAGCAAAATGCAGTTACTTGAACCTATTTTCCACAGTGACCGATTTTTAACCCTTTCATGAAGGGAGCTGTACTGGTGCAGCATTAAAGATCCTGTGCCAATGCATTCTCTTATATATGCAAGTCTCCCATAGAGAGCCTCACATATACAAGAGAATGCACTGGCTAACAAAGTCAAGGAAAATATTGATAGGCCAATGTAAAAGTATTCTCTTATATATGCAAGGCTCCCTATGGGAGATTCGCATATATAAGAGAATGCATTGGCACAGGGTTTTCACAACATTTCAGGAATCTCCAAGTCATGGAAGGGTTAATAAATATCTAAACACTATGAAATGTCTTCAACCTAGGTTACAGTTGAGCAGTAGGTTGACAATAATATTTACGGCTTGAACTTTCAATAGAAGGTTTAGAAATGTTACCGGTATGAATTCCGCGTACATGGCTAAATAAACAAAACACCTTGGAACACTCAATAAATTGTTATCAAATGAACATATTCAAATGCAAACTAAAAAAGATTAACGTAAATCATCAATAATTGGGTAAAGTGCATCGATCTATATCACAGATCATGAGGTCAAGACTTGAAATAGTGTCTCTGACATTGCAGAATGAGGTCCCCAGAAGGTGAATTTAGTGAAGCTACCCCCACAGCGGACTAGCATCATGAAATTCATCCTCTGGGAACCTCATTCTGCTAGGCCTCAATTGCTATTAGAGACGTAGGATCAGATTGAAGTTGGTGATGTTCACCTATTAGTCACCTCGATTATGTATTTAATCTTCTGCAAATTAGGGGATATAGAAACCGAACAGAAGGGAAAAAGTAACTATTTAAAAAAGACTTTAAATACTTCACAGAAGATGAGGTCTAAGCAGAATGAGGCCCCCAGAGGGTGAATTTGGTGATGCTAGCATGCATATGGGGTAGCATCACTAAATTCACCCTCTGGGGACCTCATTCTGCAATTGTCAGACACACTATTTCAAGGCTTACATGAGGTAACCAAATGAAGTCAGAATTTTTTTTTAAGCTTGAAATATTTAGCAGGGAGTTTATGACAGGACTTATGGAAAGCTATAGTTACATATGCATGAAATTATATCATAAACCATTGTCACAGCACAGCACAAACATCAAGGAAATATTTGTCCATGATATATCAAAGGGCCGTGCTGTTGTTAGTGATGTTAATAAGTGGTAAACCAATATACTACCTTGGGTTTATCATGATATTATTAGCAGGGAGTTTATGACAGGACTTTTGGCAAAATAGTTACATAGGCATGAAATTATATCATGAAGCTTTTGTAGCAGCACAGCACAAACATCAAGGAAATATTTTTCCATGATATATCAAAGGGCTGTGTTGTCATTAGTGATGTTAAAAAGTGGAAACCAATATACTACCTTGGTTTATCACGATAAAATTAGCAGGGAGTTTATGACAGAACTTGTGGAAAGCTATAGTTACATATGCATGAAATTATATCATAAACCATTGTCACAGCACAGCACAAACATCAAGGAAATATTTGTCCATGATATATCAAAGGGCTGTGTTGTTATTAGTGATGTTAATACTCTCAGGTGCCTAATAATAGTGTCAGCACGATTATTAATTTTGGAGAAAATTCCCAATAATCACTATTATTTGGCATTCAGACATCGAGTGGAATTGACATATCACTATTAATAATTTCAGCCTAAATCCCCACCCATCACTCTTATTAGGCCATCACAATTATTAGGCAGGGGAGAGTAAATGATAAGCCAATATACTACATTGAGTTTATCATGATATAATTAGCAGGGAGTTTATGACAGGACTTTTGGAAAGCTAGTTACATTGGCATGATATTGTATCATAAACCTTTGTCACAGCACAGCAAAAACATCAAAGACCTGTCCGTCCATGATATATCAAAGGGCTGTGCTGTTGTTAGTGATGTTAATACATGTAAATGATAAGCCAATATACTACCTTGGGTTTATCATGATAAAATTAGCAGGGAGTTTATGACAGGACTTTTGGAAAGCTAGTTACATTGGCATGAAATTGTATCATAAACCTTTGTCGCAGCACAGCAAAAACATCATAGACATGTCGTCCATGATATATCAAAGGAACGTGCTGTCATTCGTGATGCTAATAGGTAATACTTGACAAATTACTTATTTAAGGTTATAATATTATAATACTGTGACATTTAAGTAAGTAAAATTTAACATATAATTGAATCATAAAACAAGGCAACATTAAAGGCACAATATACCAAATTTAAAGATATAATAAATCAGTGGAAAGGGCATTCAAAATCAAACATAAACTGATAAATATATTATCAACTCTAGTCAAGATAATGGTACCAGTAGTATTCTTGAAATTTCATCTTGAGAGTTCATGATTGGCATACATGTGAAAAGTCATAAATGTCTGTGACACAACTATACTAATGCCCTAAATAATCGACTTCTTAACCACAGCAGAATTATGGGTAATTTTTCAGGATTTAGTTGGAAATATGGCTTGTTGCCATTCATCGGAAAAGCTCTCAGTGAGAGCTTTCCGATGAATGGCAACAAGCCATATTTCCGACTAAATCCTGAAAAATTACCCATAATTCTGCTGTGGATAAGGAGTCAATTATTTAGGGCATTCTGTATCATCAAATAAGAATGTAAGAATAGATCAACTTTGGTCTTATTTTCATTATCAATAATTCTCCAATAACGAGATTTCACATGTCAAAGCCATTGCTATGTAAACATTAGTGTTACAGCAATAATATCGATCAAATCCAGTTAGTCCAATAAAATACCAAAGTCCAATAACAATGTAAAGGTAAACATTGCAAAAGGTCAAAGCATTGAAAAACAAACTGAAAAAGAGATCTAGCCTTAAATATTTGAATCACTGGCGCATTTAGCTATGTTTGTTAACAAATCAATGTAACAGTAATGTTAACATATAACAATGATTTCAACGTGTGAGATATCATTAATATAGGGCCTCTCATATTAGAGAATGCATTGGCCTAACAATATTGACTTTGACCTTGTAAGCCAGTGCATTCTCTTAATTTGGCGAGGCTCCTTATGGGAGACTCGCATATATAAGAGAATGCACTGGCACAGGATCATTAATGCTGCACCAACACGACTCCCATCATGAAAGGGTTAATATGAGAACAATGTCGATCTATTTTTACACATTCTTTTTGGTGATGATTGATTTCCAGACTTTTTATGATTTCTCACATTTACCCACTATGAATGCCATATGTCCCTTTAACTCTTTTGATGTCACCCCACCACATGGAAATACGCCCAAGTGCCAAGCATTCTGGATGTAAATACAAGAATTTTATTTATTACATGATCCTACTCTTATTCCATTCAATAAACCCATTCTATAAATTGTGATATTAAACGTTCGTTTAATAACAGGAAATAATGCCAGGTGACCATTGACTTCCAGTTTGTCGTATGTTTACATTCCGCGCACTCTGTCTTAAACACAATGCCAATGGCTTCCAATATTATTCCAACAAACTATAATGAATAAAGAGTTTGAAAAGTTATGTCATTAAATATAAGCTATTAAATACGCCAAAGAGTCTTTATTTATCTGGGACTATTTCTTAATGTGGACAAACAATGCATAGTTCAGTGAAACGTCATCGCATGCCTTATAGAAGCCGATCTTAGTTTCGCGTCCTATTTGTTGATTTAAGTATGTTTTGTCGAGGTTTTGGATCATGTAATAATTAGAATCTACAACTCGTCCCCAGTTTATAGTGGAATTTACAAAACTCATCCAGTAAATTAGGTCTGAATTAACCTCGCCAAAGGCTCGGTCCAGACCTAATTTACTGGACTCGTTTTGTAAATTCCGCTATAAACTGGGGACGTTGTAGATCCTCTATGTATATATATGGGTAATGCAATGACCATTGTTCACTAAAGGTGTAAAACAAATATAGCAATATCTAATGAGGCACTTGTTGTTAATTGTCAGACAGAAGGCAGTATCCGAACAAAAGACAATTGATTAGGCCAGTAAGTTATACAATGATACATATACACTGATCCGATGTGCATACACATTCAGTTTCCGAAGGTGAAAATGCATGTGTTCCATCAGTTACGGAATCAAAATCCTGTTTGGTGTTCGGAATGGAGAGGTTTCGGATTACAGAGGTAATTCTTAGTGCGAATACACTTGGGGGAATTTGGAATCGGGCAGTTTGTTTTGTATGGGGAGGGATCAGTTTATAGATGGTTAGGCTTAGAGTGATTATACGGTATGGAGAGGGATTCGATTTATAGTGGGTCTGATTTGGAGAGATTTTACTTTATATTTTCTCAAATTTCTTTCCCTCCTGCATCTACTTTATTCCCACCAAAATATTCTTAAACCAGGCTAAAATATTGTTGCAGCCTCAACTCCATTTTGAACCATCTACAGTAATGCCCAAAATAATCGACTCAGTGAGAGCTTTCCGATGAATGACAACAAGCCATATTTCCGACTAAATCCTGAAAAATTACCCATAATTCTGCTGTGGTTAAGGAGTCGATTATTTAGGGCATTACTGTACCTTGGTAGACCATTGATAATTGAGAGTGAAATAAAATTGTGAAATAAGAATGATTGCAATTGAACAAAGCCAACATCTCGTAACTCACATGACCACTACAACATATTTTGTTTGCATTCCGATGGTGTGGTCTTGGCTGGAAAAGTGTGGATTGTAAAGGATAATGGAATAATCATGTGCTGGAATACCCATAAGGCCAAAGTATATAGACCATCATTGAAAAGCTTCTTTGAATCAAGATTCCATATATATACTGTAGTAGATCTCTAATAAGTCGCAATTCTATACAAAATTTATTAACCGAGTGCACTAAATTCGATTCGAGCAGAGCTTTATTTGAGATCCATTTTAGCAAGGAAAAACGATCTCGAAACTGCTGGGGTTAAAAAAAATTAATATTGATTTCCTTATCACAACCAAAGAGGAAGTAAAAATACCTTCAAGAAAAATTTCATTTTAAATGTGTCTTTTCATGTTGACAAAATTGTTCAATCACCCTTTAATATCATGCACTTTAATCTCAAAGTCAAAACTAAATAACCCAACACAAAAATCGAATATCATAATTATATTCTGATTAACATAATAATAAAGTTCCGGCATTGACATCGACATCATTGTATTAAGCTCTTACATCACTGTGCATGCTGATAATACATGTGTGTCTTACTAATAAATATGAGGCCGGTTATTGGGGCTAATTATGTGATAAACCCTATTAACCCTTTACCCAACAAACCGGCCAAAACCGGCCAAATAAAGCTTCAACAGCCTAAAATATCTTCGGTCTGTCTCAATAACACCATACAAATATGGATATCATTGGAACCGGCTCCTTGACCACATTGTGATAGTTACAGTTATGCCCTGTGCCAATGCATAGGTCGCCTCGCATATATAAGAGAATGCATTGGCCTAAAAAAATCTTTTTAACACTTTTTCTTACATTCTTTGACAATTTTTTAATTTTTAATGTGTTAAAGGGGTACTGTACGCCAAATGTTGTTGTTGGTTTCTATAGTCTCCGAGTCAGAGAATAAGGTAACAATTTTTTCATTATTTGAAAGTCTGTTGAGTACGAAGTAGTGTTACGGATGACAAATTTACCGGAATGCAAAAATACAAATTGTCGTTGTCGAGTAATTTTTGTACAGTTTTCAACCAAATGAATCAAATAAAAGTTATATTATAGGCATACTAGTCCAATATAATCATTTAAGTTATTGTATCGTCGCTAGTCAGTGAGTGACTTGAGTGTTCTCCCCGTATCATTATAATATTTTAAGCAATCGTGTGTGCGATCGGTTTAACATCCAGTATCCCTCAATTACTTTATTTTGATTACGGAAATTCGTAATTTAATTGACGCCATTTTATGGCTCCAGTCATAAATTCAATTTATATCAAATTATTAACTTTTAAATTATTAAATTTTAAGATAGCATATTAACCTGAGCGTTTACACAATACATCTTCGACTCAAATTACTTATGTTTCTATATATTATCGATATTAGATCGTTGTTGTCACCGGAAATTTAATGCAAATGGCGTACAGTACCCCTTTAAGCCAATGCATTCTCTTATATATGCGAGGCGACCTATGGTATATATATATAAGAGAATGCATTGGCACAGGGCCCTTCTGTTGGGTAAAGGGTTAAATATCTGAGGCATGAGGCAATTAGTTGGTGATAAAAAATTCTGATTTTCCTTATAAACTGAAATTTGGATTAAAAGATGGAATTCTGAATATATCAGACCATTTTTTTTTATTATTTGGTTTGGGGATAATTTTCTCCAAAAGTAAGTATTGTAGGTAGATCAGAAAATATAAAACTAAAGTTGGGATTTATAACAAAATTTTAGTGGGAAGATGAAATACATTTTTGAAAAGTTATATTTTATATTTTTGATAAATAGATCTTTCTTAACAAATTATGACAGTTTAAATAATTTGAATCAAATTCCCCAGATATTTTTATTCCAAATAACCTCACAGTATGGATCACTTAACACAAAAATTAACAGCCTTCTACAGAAAACAGTCATAGTAATAAGTTACTGTCGAACTTATGATTGTTTTAAACAGAAAAAAGACACTGTAACAGTTAGTTTCTAATTGAGGATTTGTTGGTTTAGCCATCAAAGATAATTATTTATCACACAATTTAATAGCCACCTAAATCTGGCCTCATATTTTTTAGTAAGACAAATGTGTATTATCGGCACAGTGACTTAAGAGCTTAGTGCAATTATATCGATGGCAATGTCGGAACTTTAGTATTATGTTAAAGACACATTAAAATGGAACTATATTTTTTCTTGAAGGAGTTTTGACTTCCTCTTTGGTTGTGATAAGGAGATCAACTACATTTTGTTTAACCCATCATTTCGAGATTGTTTTTCCTTGCTAAAATGTGATTAAGTGATAAAATGGATCTCAAATTCGTCGCAATTCTATATGAAATTTATTAACTGAGTGCACTAAATTCAATAAGCGCCTCGCTAAAGCTCAGCTCGAATCGAATTTAGTGCACTCGGTTAATAAATTTCGTATAGACTTGCGATTCATTAGAGATCCTTTATTTCATAGCATTATATATATATTATAAAAGTCAGTATTTGTATCTCTGTCAAATAAGCTTCAAATGACATACAATAGATGGTTGCTAAATTTTCACTATTTTTTACTCATTTTGGATGGAAATCAGGGGTATTGCTTGAAGGCTGGAAAAATAAAGCAGAAGATACATGAATATATATATATATAGAATGTGTAAAGGATAAGATGATTTAGGTTTGCGGCTAGACAAGATTAGTATAGAGTTTGAGCCTTACGCTGGACGAGTCTTTAGATTTGCTAACCTGAGACTGAAAATAACAAATTCATCAAATACATGAAGCGCATGAGAGAATTTATCTGTAAAGACATGGATGACCATTGCGGTGTGTATTGCTGTTAAAATAGTCATATCCATTATAACAAGAAAGAATATTAAAATATAGACAGATTTTGTTCTTATACCAAACATAACTATCGCATAAATAGCATGTTATTGTCAAGATATACAGTGTTAGTAAACAAAATCCATGTTATGTTACAGTACAAGTACAGTACATATAGAGTGTGCGATAAGCAAAACACTCAACACCGGGGATATCCCACTGAGTGAACTTCGGTTAAAACACTACGATGTTGTTTACAACATTACCGTAAAAGCACTTGCTAATCGTCGCCACTCAATATTTTGGTGTTGAATGGGTCACCATGAACATTAATCTCCCAACAAAATCACCACGTCGTTGAGTGTTTTGCTTATCACACACTCTTTATGTGCTGTAGATAAACAAATGATCAAATCGCACAAGTGTGTTTTGTGGATTCTATCCTGTTCATACTATCATTATACTATACTATTACTAAATTCAGGAGGAAATGTTCATAATTTGGTAACTTTTATTTCTAAATTATAACCTATAACCAAGGCCATCCGTGCCTTTCAAGAAATCATAGATTCAGTTGTAATTACAGGACTCTAAACCCTTTCTATACTAAATGGATTCTCCCAGTCAGTTAAAAAGTGTACTTCGGAATGGTCTACTACTCATTTGGAGGGATGTTAAGGTGGTAAAAGCAGACGACAGATAAATAAAAGTGAAGAAGGAGCCCTGTTTATTGAAGGAAATGTTTAGATAATAAGTTCAACAAATGACCTATGGTTGTTTGTTGAACTTATTATCTGAACATTTCCTATGGAAACTACTCATCAATGAAGCTTTAACTATAGAAAGGGTTAAGCCATAACTCCTGCATGGTCTATTTTTTATACTTTTTTAACCCTTTATTTACAAAAGTTTATATTCATTGACAAGTAAGGAAATGTTCAGATAATAAGTTCAACAAATGTAAAATGGCCACAGTTATGTTGAACTTAAAACATGAACATTTCCCATCAATTAATATGAATCTTTCTGCACTGTTATTATCTGTTCCACAGCCTCTCGTCCGCTTATATTTCCTGAACATCTCTCCAGATCAATAATAGACCATTCCAATGAACACTTTTATAACTGATGGGAGAATCCATTTAGTAAAGAAAGGGTTCAACTACATCAAGCTTTCATAATCATTAAGCAAGTACAAATACCATCCTTGAAATAGTGTGTCTTACATTTGCAGAATGAGGTCCACGGAGGGTGAATTTAGTGATGATACCCCGCAAAGCAGGCTAGCATCACTAAATTCATCCTCTGGGGACCTCATTCTGCTTAGGCTTCATCTTCTGCAAATGTCAGACACACTATTTCCAGGCTTGCTCATATTATGTAAATAAATACCATTAAAACAATGGACAATAATTACTCAATGATGATCCAAACTTAACCCTTTACCCAACAAACCGGCCAAAACCGGCCAAATAAAGCTGCAACAGCCTAAATTATCTTGGGTCTGTCTCAATAAAACCATACAAATATGGATATCATTGGAACCGGCACCTTGACCACATTGTGATAGTTACAGTTAGCCCTGTGCCAATGCATTCTCTTATATATGCGAGTCGACCATAGGTCGCCTCGCATATATAAGAGAATGCATTGGCCTAAAAAAAATCTTTTTTTAACACTTTTTACCATTTTTTCTTACATTCTTTAACAATTTTATAATTTTTAATGTGTTAAGCCAATGCATTCTCTTATATCTGCGAGGCGACCTATGGTCGACTCGCATATATAAGAGAATGCATTGGCACAGGGCCGTTCTGTTGGGTAAAGGGTTAATGCGGATTCTGCTTATTATTCTTATATACTATTTGGCATGCAATGGGAGTCGGCAGGAGAAGCAGGAGCATTAAATTCAACTACATCAGACTACATATCAACAAGCCTGCAAATAGTGAGTCTGTCATTTGCAGAATAAGGTCCCCAGAGGGTTAATTAAGTGATGCTATCCCACACGGCGGACTAGCATCATTAAATTCACCCTCTGGGGTTCTCATTCTGCTTTGGCCACACTTCCACGAAGATGAGGCTTAAGCAGAATGAGGTCCCCAGAGGATGAATTTGGTGATGCTAGCCCACACAGCGGGATAGCATCACTAAATTCACCTTCTGGGGACCTCATTCTGCAAATGACAGACACACTATTTGGCAGCCTGCATATCAAGTCCACCAACGACAAGAAACAAAAGCTAAACATAATCCCTTCCATGACTGGAGCTTCCTGAAATTTTGCAAAAACCGTGCGCCAATGCTTTCTCTTATATATGTGAGTCTCCCATAGGGAGCCTTCCATATATAAGAAAATACATGGGTCTAACAATATTTACCTTGACCTTGTAAGCCAGTGCATTCTCTTATATATGCAAGACTCCCTATGGGAGACTCGCATGTATAAGAGAATGTACTGGCACATGGTCTTAGATGCTGCACCAGCTCCCATCATGAAAGGGTTAAATGCCACATTTCACATCATTTGCAGACAATAGTCAAACTATCTGTCAGTGTCTATACTGAATAAATGGACCTAGATCATGCCATGAATCTTTACTCCGGCTACGCCTATAGAGATCATCTTCCACCAGTTCAAAATCTGGAAACTTTTTGAAGATCTGATGGTAAACTCTATAGCATCTAACATATAACAGCTAGGTAATATAATATCTGTTCTGTAATACTGTATTTCATCACATGTGAAGGTCTCAGCCTGAGATTGCTTGATTTAGGCAAGGTTTGAAAGTAAATTTCGAGATAAACATAGTACCGCGGGGAAATTTGTCATTTTAAATTGATCCACAAGTCACCTAATGCTTGACCTTCGCGTGCTGTGAAATATATTATTGAGGAACAGGTTTTAACAGAGAAATATATTACCCGTGTTATTTGTTAGATGGTATATAGTTCAAAGTTGAATCTTCAAAAAGTCTCCAAAAAAGCCTTCTTATTACTGGGTGACTTCCCCCGACATGCATATAACAAATTATAGTCCACTGATGCCTGAAGTTCAATGTGTGACACAGACAGATCTAAACTGGTCTAATAACCCTTTCATGATGGGAGCTGCGCTGGTGCAGCATTAAAGATCATGTGCCAGTGCATTCTCTTATATATTTGAGTCTCCCATAGGCAGCCTCGCATATATAAGAGATGCACTGGCTTACAAGGTCAAGCTAAATATATTATTTTTAAAATTATAATACATTTTTCCTTAAAGAAAGCCTGAACACTGAACTATATGGATAGATGTCCTGCGTTTGTAAACCATAGTAGAAAAGGGGTTAACTTTTTGGTCGCCTACGATCACTCACGGTCTTCACTCTTCAGTGGCTTGCCTCGGAATCAGTCACGCATGCGCAGTCCCAATATAATTCACTGTACAGATTGAATTAGCCAGTTTATTTTAAACTCAATCAGAAGATTGGCGAGTCGCGGGGTTGGGAATGGCACCGCCATGGGAGGGCCCTATGATAGTTCAGTGTTCAGGCTTTCTTTAAGGAAAAATGTATTATAATTTTAAAAATAATATTTTTCCGCTAAAGGAAGCCCTCACACTGAACTATATGGATTAGAATGCAAGCCCAGGAGGAGGCACAAGCAATAAAGTTAATAGCCAAATTTTGAGTAAAGGTACTCTTCTAAAACAGATTGTACCATATATGAACACTTTAATGAATCTGTTAGGATTATTTACGTGAAATAACTCATATAGTTAGAGTGCTATATTGCTCAAATGTGTACCGCCCCCCCTTGTTTTGAAACAAACATCCCATGAGGTGCCATCCAATGCATAATTGCGAGCAAACCGAGCAAGTATAACGGAAGAAGAAACTCTTCGTTCTTCTCTGTGTCGTCTTCTTCAGCTGTCTGTTCTAAGGTCCCACCCGTCAAGGTCCCATGATGCAGGATCATGAAGGAAGGAGACTAACTCACTCTCCGCCTTAGTGACAGAACGACCTGCACAGACGGAGGCCCACTCCGACGATGGCGAGACAACCAAAGTTAACTAACTGCTATTCGCCAAAGAAAAAGCCAGAGAACCTGATGCCAAATTTGTGGCACAGGGATTGAGTTGAGAACCCATTAGGCCAAACAGGTTGTACAACGATAATGGAGTCAAGCCATCTGAACAGAGGGAGCCCCCACCACCGCATCTTGCAAGGTGGTCATGCCCCCTGTCGTTCTTAGAACAGCTTCCTTGTTTTTCTTCTACTGATCACATGTCTCTGAGGTACCTATGCATCACAAGATATCTGACAGAAACCCTGTGATACAAATCTTACGCGTATATAAATATATAAAATGATATAAAATATATATATCAAGGTGATCTATAAGTCAGCAATGAGATCATTTCAGAAGGCCCTTTGGCTCTTTGACAACTGAAATCAGTTCAAATGATGTACAATGTAATCAGATGATAACCACGGGTAAATTGTCACCATACGGAATATTCAGTTCTGAGCCTCTGCCCAGAACATCATGTCACTTTCCCCCCCAAACATGCAGCAGAACGACCTAGGTGTGTGATAGGTATGTTAGTGTGAGGCATGCAGCAAACTAGGGGAAGACCCCCTCTAAAATGGCTCGCTGATGAAGGAAACAAATGAAATTATCATCCTCCTAGTAAAGGACACACATCCCTTTATAATGTTGTTACTTATTGAATTTTAAGAGCCATGATAGAGAGGAGCTCCCCCGACCTAAGTGGTCCTGTTGAAGGCATGTTTAAGGAAAATAGGACAAATCCAGCATAGACCGAAGCGAGCAGAGTTGTCAGCATGGTTTCAGGCCCTTATGATTGGGCGGCTGGTGCCATGTGGTTGGGATCCCCTCATATGGGTTGGTCCCTGCCTGCAAGGAAAGGTCTGATGGCTAGTCAATGAGCTTCCTCGAAAGCTGAGCTGGACAGCGCAAACGTCTTTGCCTGTTTTATTGTCGAATGTTGATAGGACAAATCCGGCATATACCGAAGCGCGCAGAGTTGGCAGCATGGTTTCAGGCCCTTATGATCGGGTGTCTGGTGCCATGGGGTTGGGATCCACTCGGACTGGGTGGTCCCCTGCCTGCAAGGAAAGGTCTATAACGCTAGTCAATGAGCTTCCTAGAAAGCTGAGCTGGACAGTGCAAACGTCTTTGCCCGCGTTATTGTCTATTGTCTATAGGCGTGCAGTGCCCTGTTAATTTTATGTGCCAGATAATCAAATTGATATTGGTAATAGGAGTATGAAGAGCCACGAGATGTACTCTGTCGGCCAGGCCATTGGCAGGGTCGTTGTGGCACGTGACAAGAGAAATGCTTTCCATGTAAATGTGCTTCATTCATGTGTGAAGTCTATTGACCAGTGTGTCAGTCGCGGGTCGTGTACCTTACCTATGAAATGTATATCACAGGTAAGATAGATCGAGTTCTCGATGCATTTTGAAGACGGTGGTACGAGTGCGCAGGGCGTGCCAGGAGGGCTTGAGAGTTCATAGTTCAGTAGGAAGAAGCCTATAGATGAGATAATCCGTGGATAGGAAATCACGATCCGCAGCTTCTGCCTTACCGATGCCAGACTGTGACGACCGAAAAGACCCACAGTCTGACGTATTGTGCGCAGACGGGTCGTCATCGAAAGCCTCAGACGCCTTGGGGTGTAAGGATAGCATGTCGCTCCCTGCCCTAGCGTCGGAACGACCTGCAATGTCCATAATGGACGACAAAACACTAGAGGGAGGCCCATTTCGGCGATGGCTCAATCGAGGTGTAAATACCTCCCATGGAATTTTAAGCTACGGCCAACTGCTTGAGCAAAAGGCTGATAAACTGAGTTCCAATTTTGGAGTCCAGTGTCGAAATGAAGAATCCCATAGCCAAAACTGGTTTCTTCTGATAACCGGAAGGAGGTGGAGCCATCGGACCGGGGTGAGCCCCCCCCCCCCCCCCCCCCCCCCCCCCCCCCCCCCCAAATGCAGGTGGTCCCGACCAAGCTGAATGTCCTGTCCAAGCAGAACGATGGGTAGAGGCCATTACAGCAGAAACCCCAAGACGGCTGAGAGGCAGGCAAGGCCGTGTCTTTATATAGAGCGTGACCAAGGGGACCGAGCTTGCTACCGAATGGGTAGGGCCACTGCCCTATGCCGAAGTCGCTGTAGGCCGCCCAGCCGGTGTCGTTACGTTCGCACGCGATATGGCAACTTCAGCACACAGAACCGCTCGCGCCGGTGTGGGACCAAATGTCCTGGGGGTCCCAAGTACCCCCGGCATCGCCACCGGTCGCCTCCCCACTAATTGATTGAATGCCGAGGCATAATCGGGGGAGCGTGAACTGTTCCTGCCCGAGAAGAGATCCGACCGAGAAATACTACCTGGGAAGGATCCAGAGATGGTGCAAATAAAGGCTCTATATCATACTAGTAGACTATCTCATCCGATTTTCATGTTAAGTTGTTGAATTATAGAAAAATTCGTTGAAATAATGGAGAACCAACTTGAATAATTACTATCCCCAGGGTCTCCAGAGTTTGAGCGCCCAAACCTGTAACAGGTAGAAAAACATCCCTGGATCCTTCTCAGAAATTTACAAGCCCACCGGTTCAGACCGGCTTGCTGAACCGGCTGGTGTATAATCGCAGCTATTGTTCATTAGACCTATATACAAGGTAGCTATTAAGCGACATACATCTATGACATGGCTGAGATTTATTCGTAGCACTACGGTACTACTGTCATATGAAGTTATTGTTATGCATGTGACATTGATAAACCAAGATCTAATCAACTGTCAGTATTCTTGTGTAGATTGTAATCAACTTCAAGGTCAAACGTGATTAACACATCTGGATCATTTGTATTGAAACATAAAACAACATAGTATTATGTGAAAGCACGTTGGTCATAACATGACGAGAGATAGCGTCAGTAGCGATGGAATTATTGCTAAATAAATTTCCACGCATTAAAACGTCAAAATAATTCCCACGAAATTAGGATACTTCCGGCGGCGAATCACGTGGCATGTTTGATATCTGACAAATTCTATCATACCTTATAGGTGCTATAATAATTCCATAGATGTATTTCTCACAATAATCTGTGCGCCTCGTAAGGCCTTGAAATGGCGGCTAATTATGGCGAAATGTTGATTTTCATATTCGATAAATTTTTTAAGTTCGCCGCCTGTTCGAAAAACACGAACAATTATATGTTTGAAACGAAACGGTCCGTGAATTCGAAACGATAATTATAAAAACGAACGCGTAGGCGACCAGTAATTATTGTATCGATAAATTGAATTTGTCGCTATTGTTAAACGACAAATTCGGAAAAATACTCCCTTAGACTTCCGTTCGGTTTGGTAGCAGAAAATAAACTGGCTAATTCAATCTGTACAGTGAATTATATTGGGACTGCGCATGCGTGACTGATTCCGAGGCAAGCCACTGCAGAGTGAAGACCGTGAGTGATCGTAGAGGACCAACAAGTTAACCCCTTTTCTACTATGGTTTACAAACGCAGGACATCTATCCATATAGTTCAGTGTGAGGGCTTCCTTTAGCGGAAAAATTGTTAGGCCAATTTATTCTATTATATATGTGCGGCTCCCTATGGGAGACTTGCATATATAAGAGAATGTACTGGAACAGGTTCTTAGATGCTGCACCAGCTCCCTATGGGAGACTCGCATGTATAAGATAATGCATTGGCACAGGAATTTGGCAATAAGCTCTAGTCATGGAAGGGTTAATAAAACTATAGATCATCATTTCCACAAGGATAACAAAAATTATCTGTGCTTCCTAGGTCTCCCATAGCAGAATGAGGTCCCCAACGGGTGAATTCAATGATGCTAACCCACTGTGCAGGATAGAATCACTAAATTCACCATCTGGGGACCTCATTCTGCAAATATCAGACACACTGAATTCGGGTTTGACTGTGTGGTGATTTATCCTATAATTTTCCACGGAAAACCATATAGAAAATACCAACCACTTGCCCTAAATGTTTTGGGCCTGTTAGAGGAAACACAGATAGATTATGTTTGGGCCTAAGACTGATACTGCACAGAACTGATATACTGATATAATATATCGAACCCACCTTGCTGTACGAGTTGACTTCCGAGTGCTTCACATTGTCCGACACAGTATGATGAGCTCTGGTGGCAAGCAGCATCCTGTTAAATGGTAGTCAAATGAGGGAACAATTACTAACATTTGCTGTTGACTGTGTCTTTATTTTAACAAAATTAGCCCTTTCATGACAAGAGTTGTGCAGCATTAAAGATCCTGTGTCAGTGCATTCTTTTATATATGCGAGTCTCCCATAAGGAGACTAGTATATATTAGAGAATACACTGGCTTAAAAGGTAAAGGTAAATATTTTTATGCCAATGTATTTTCTTGGAACCTCATTCTGCAAATGACAGACATACTATCTGAAGGTTTGACATATGACTGAAACATTGATTTAAAATGCTCTCAGGCCGCAGAAAAAACGTGCTTGGAAAAATATCTTGAAATTTTATGGTTAGCAGGTAGGTGGAATATGTGATAATATCTTAAGAAAACTGTTTATATGAATAGAAAATGCAGTCCTCATAATTAGCTACATCAATCACCAATGCCGAACCAATTTGCTAAAGCAAACTGGGCCAGCCAAACAAAGTGGAAAAAATCAAGAAATAATTTATTTCTTTTAGTAATGAGAGGGAGTGAGATTGTCTTACCTGCCGACTAGATCTGTTGTAGACACCCCAGCTGTTCTCTTGCATTCCCTACAAAGCAAACAAATATGTGACTTTAATTTCATAATAATCCTGATGTTTGTCAGAAAATTATTTTTGTAGAACACAATGTTGACTTCATGAGATCAGACAATTGATTCTGGTAAATTAGATTTCAATATGAAACTGTAAAATATTCAAATCATGCACATATTTCATTAATATTAAATAGAGAATAATCACTTGATTGATCTGGTGATGTGAAATAATTCATGAGAGATAGGGACGTTGTAAAAACACAAGAGCGCATTGCGATAGATTGTTTTACAAAATAGTCCCTGCCTCGAATGAATTATTTCATGTCGCCAGTTCAATCTTGAAAGTGATTATTCTGTTTATTTATATTCCATTGTAAACATTTGATTTACCAGAAATCAGAATAATACTGCCATTATACCCATGATGTATACATTTCTAAAGTGCGCATGAATACATAACGTGCTAGTTAAAGTGACATAATTCACTAGTGAAATTATCGGTTATAATCACTCAAGAAATCAAGGTAAATCACACAAAGGAATGTAATAAATCGTTTTCATCAAGTCCTCCAAATTTCTTACAAAGTCATTGGAAGCTTTTCTGGTATCCACAACATGTCCACAATGGAACAATTTATCATAAATTTCTAAAGCTTTTTTTCAAACTCATTATATTGGGTTATGTAAATATTCCTTTAATAATAAACACATTATATATTATAAACACAGGTGATATTGGACTCAACATCAGAGCAGCTCATCAGATATGAGAATTCACCTTCTCGGCGAGACGTGATGTCGAGACCAATATCACTTTGATGTAGTGACAGTGATATGTACCAAAACAAATGAAAACAGGAAAAAGTCTGGAAATTACTGAATTGGTCAGGAATATGAAATTTTACATGACCGAAAGCTTGTTCGCCATGATACATACTTATATCTTTTAGCAGCTTTAACTAAATGATATGTGTCTTGTCCATCAGCAGTTGTTGTGATGTCATCTGAAAAATCAACAAAAATATTACATGTTGGCAAATTCAACCCAACTAATAGCTTTCTTCAGGAAACTTTTAAATTGTAATATATATGAATATGTATCGCAAGTACAATTACCCGACTGCCCAGGTTGAATAGTAACCAAAACATTTAATATTTGATCAATCAGTTGACAAATATACATTAGAATTGCCTGAATAAATAAGATGATCAATAAAATTGTAAATACTCTTACCTCCATGAACACAGAAATCAATATCATGCATGTCCAGAGTTTCAACTGTTGTTACATATGGAGCATCCTCGATGACCTATAAAAATACAAAAAATAGGAAATAGTAAATGATGAATTTCTTGCTTAACCTGTTCACTCCTGAATGGAGTTTAGTTCTTATAGTATACACTGGTATAGCCTATCCTTCGGGTGTTCGGGTAATATAAGCTGATCTATATGGCAGCCTTGCCAGCAACAATATACTCTAAAATAGCATTCAGATGAGTCTTTTGCATACTTTGCATTGAAATTGGATTAATACAATAACACTAAGGCATTCAGACGGCTGTGGCGTGTCTGTTACGCTGTATCCGTTAACACATGCAACAGAGAAATCCTATTCTGAATGCAACGATAGGCTTAATGTGTACTTTATATGGTTTACGTCATGACATTTCTTGTTTTCAGTCGATAAAAGATGGCAGTTGTCTCGAAGGAAAATTGACTTTGTGTTTATGTTAATAATATGTTAGGATTTGACAGGTTTGACATTATTTTGGAACTAATTTAATACAGATAGATTGATTAGCAATTTTGCATTTATTCCAGTATCGAACGTATTAGCTGCAATTACTAATAGGAAGCTCTGCTTTATAATGAAACATACGCACTTGTGGGAATGGTTTAATGCAATAAATGAACCGTGTCAATGCAACGTACTTGCCTGAACACTAATTAAGGATTTCCATTTCATTTATTTGTTCAGTTAATAAGTTCTTATCAGCTGAAATTTCTATAAATGAATAAATAAGAATCCAAGAATCATGCGTGGGAAGGGTTAACATTCGAGCGAGTCGATTCTCTCCGGGGCAAATTTACTTAGAGTGGTGTGTCCTTTGTTACAGTTTCTTTCTCAGTGAATTGAAAATGTTCACTTCAAAGTAAAAACACCTTGCATTTTTTTTATAATAAAAGATTCCAAACAATAATGTCCCCCAATTATTGTCAAATATCATGACTGTGGTGATAACTGGCTTCAACTGTAACAATTAGATAATCAACAGCCTACTGTGAATCGGCAAACTTCAAATTCAATTTTTGAATGTGTAATTTCAAATTACTGACATAATTGCAGATCGAATGTCAATGTATTAGGCAGATTAACATCAAATTCATAAAGTATCTAACGTTTGAACTGGATACTCGACTAACGGAAATTGTGATTTTCAAAACAGACAGATTTGAGAAAACGTTTTCTAATATGTTTAAATTAATGTTCCGGGTGTAATTATAAGCATCAATGTATTTTTTGTTGCATTTACGGTATGGGCTTACAAAATTGTAAGTGGCTGAATAACATACATGATATAATTTAATGCAGACTGAGGGCAAGCAATGCGTGTGTTGCGACCTGCATGTTTTCCGAGTTGTCATCGTCAAAACAATGTAAGTTTATTGCCGCTGAATTATGTGTCATACTTCAAGTCTTATTTTGGACTTTTTGGTCATATTAAATACTAGCTGATACAGGCCCCACACATTTTGATCTTAGACAGGCTCCCTCTCCGGAAGCCTTTATTCAACAGTGGCCCCTTGGTATTTGTTCTAATTCAGTGTTAGATGAAGAAATCGCGGATGATAAGCCGTTCACGACCAAGTCTACAAATATACTGATAACTGATTTTGTTGAAGGACAGACCGTCTGTGTAAACATAGACTCAAGAGCAAGCCTTGAAATAGTGTGTCTGTTATTTGCAGAATGAGGTCCCCAGAGGGTGAATTTAGTGATGCTACACTGTACAGCAGGCTAGCACCACCTAATTCATCATCTGCTTAATCCTCATCTTCTGGGAAGTATCTATAGTCTCAAATTAACATTGTTATCAGTTATTTTCCCCTTCTGTTCAGTTTATATATTCCCTAATTTATAGAAGACTAGCAGAATAGCCAGCCACTGGCGGGATTCGTCCCATGCCTTTGTCAGAAACATGACTATATGAGCATATATGAGCGTATATGAGCAAGGACAACGGGCGCATGCAAAATTGGACCCGATTTGACCTTGAATTGACCATTTTGAAGGTCAAGGTCAGGGTCACGATTTGACCCGTCGAATACACTCCCCGGACCAAAGGAGCCCTAGGTATCAAATTTCGTCAAAATCCGCCAGTTTTACCCGATTTGACCATGAATTGGCCATTTTGAAGTTCAAGGTCAGGTCATGGTCACGATTTGACCCATCCAAAAAACTCCCCAGACAAAAGTTCGTCGAAATACGCCAGTTTTACCCAATTTGACCTTGAATTTACCATTTTGAAGGTCAAGGTCAGGTCGTGGTCACAATTTGACCCGTCCATGACACTTCCCGGACAAAAGTATCCTTAGATAGCAAGTTTGGACTCAATCGGTTGAGCCGTTTTCGAGTCTATAAAGGACATACATATGGATATATATATTCCGTATGTCTCAAAATATATAGTAGATCAAATTCATAATCGAGGTGACGAAGAGGTGAACATCACCAACTTCAACTGGGGAACTTAAATCTGATCCTAGGTCTCGCATAGCAGTGGAGGCCTAAGCAGAATGAGGTTCCCAGAGGGTGAATTTGGTGATGCAAGCCCACTATGTGGGATAGCATCACTAAATTCACCCTCTGGGGACTTAATTCTGCACATGACAGACACACTATTTGCAGACGTGTTTACAGTGGTGCTCACCTCATCAACCCATTTAATGGACCTGACCATTCTGTACCTCTCTTGTTCGTTGAACACTGGCGGTCCTTTATGTTTCGCTATCTCAGCTGAAAATATCAAAGGCATTCATTATGTTATAGGTCAGGTTTAGATCGGATGCACACTTCGGAAGTCAAGCATTAAAAGATTAAAATATCCTGCATGCATGATTGAAAATATGCACCCATTAGGAATTGTTTTTATCAAGATCCGTAAATTATATGACCAATATGTGTCTTTAATGTGAAGGGTTAATCCAGGTTTTGAGTTTGGGTCACCCTCTGCTGGCTTGAATACAGGCCGCCCACTTATGGCTTAAATTAAACAACTGCATTCTGGTTTGAATTTGTGTCACCCATCGCCATGCCAACAATCACTTCTTGTTCAATTTATTATCTATTGGAATGTAAAAATAAAGCTAATCACATTGCAATATAGGACTTTTCTCTATCTGACACTTGGATGGCCAAAATGTCGGTAACAAAAGTCCAAACAGAAATGAACGTTGATTTTGAATCTGCTTTTTTCATCGTGCTCTGCATCAAATGGCACCATATAACTATGGCAAGCCGTTTTCACATTTTTGATTGATTTAGACTTAAGTCCAATTATTTGGACTTAAGTCCAAATAATTGGACTTAAGTCCAAATGAATTGGACTTAAGTCCAATTAGCGAATTGATTTGGACTTAAGTCCAAATCAATTGGACTTAAGTCCAATTATTTGGACTTAAGTCCAATTATTGGACTTAAGTCCAATTAATTGGACTTAAGTCCAAATAATTGGACTTAAGTCCAACTTAAGTCCAATTATTTGGACTTAAGTCCAATTATTTGGACTTAAGTCCAATTATTTGGACTTAAGTCCAATTAGTGAATTGATTTGGACTTAAGTCCAATTCATTTGGACTTAAGTCCAATTCATCTGGTTTGAAACGATAGTCCCCTTCTTTGTAATGGTATATTCCTGCAAGTTTTGATTGACAGTCAAACTCCGTACTAACCAGGGCATTCCTGACTCCAAGACTAACTCCGTACGTCCCCTTTGCCACGTGGCTTGTTTTCGGCATGCCGAGATTGAAAATGTTTCGAATCCGAATTGGCATCTTAATAAATGCTAACTGCATGCATGAATGAAGTAAAATTAATTCACGACTTGATTCAATTGTTATTTGACAGCATGTAGTGTAGGCTACATGCAGTTTCGTTTATTGCATTTACTAAGTGTCTTATTTGTATAATTTGCTCGATTTTCAAAGTCAAAATTGTTGATAGGATCTGGTCCACTTCGAGCTGATTCATTATATATGTTGAGAAAGGTAACAATTAACAAGATCAACAAGAATTAGACCCAAATGTAAACGGCCATTTTCCCACAACTCCGCCCTATGAGCAAAACCAGACCTGCTTAATATCTGATGGGGGTGTTTCTTATACAGATGAATTGGACTTAAGTCCAAATGAATTGTACTTAAGTCCAAATACCACATAATTGTGAATTCGGCGAGGAATTGGACTTAAGTCCAAATAGATGAAAATATTGGTATTTGGACTTAAGTCCAAATCAATTGGACTTAAGTCCAATTCCTCGCCGAATTCACAATTATGTGGTATTTGGACTTAAGTCCAATTATTTGGACTTAAGTCCAAATAATTGGACTTAAGTCTAAATCAATCGAAAATGTGAAAACGGCTTGCCATATATAACTAGCTAGTTATTGCTTTCTACTGAAATATCTGACAATCAAACTATAACTCAACACATATTTTAATCGAGAATCTTTTATCAAATGAGTTGCAGATATATTTCACAAGAGAGGTATTCGCAACAAGTCCATTAAAATATTTGAAATTATGATGCAAGTTATGTTCTGTATTTATTTCACTCCCTTGTGTTGGGAAAGTTATATCCTTGTCTGTGATCTTCATTTATACTATAACTACAATAATTATGATTTAAGTCTGATGAAAAATTATCGGGGGAACACCAAAACTGGATCATTGACGTACATGTAATGTGCAGCAGCGTTCTTGGCGACGATGATACAAAGTAGTTCCAGCTTGTATTCAATGTGTGGTACATGTATACAACAATATGTATGTATGGCTTTGATTATGTTTGAACAAATGTGCCTCATAGCAATGGGTATGGAATAAAAATATTAACTAATTATACAAGTCGGATATAGAGTGGGCGGTGCTAAATGTTTGTATGGAGAAAAAATATGCTATTTTCTAAGTTCAAGAAGGTGCAAAAGTCTGGTGAAATCAATGGATGAAGCCCATATTCATATGGGGATATCCTTTATGTGTTGCACAGATGGAAGATAAGAGCTACTAGTATTTTCCAACCTACAAAGACCAATAACTCTGAGAGAAATCTATGGACAAAATGAACTGCATGTTGGTCAGTGTTCGCGCTGGACCGAAAAATCTGTTAGCCAAAAGTTTAGCCAAATGAAAATTTTATTAGCCAAATGAAAAAATCTTTAGCCAAATGTTTTTTGGCCAAATTAAAAAAAAATTCTGTGCGGTTCACAATAAATGACTAAAATATTTGTTTTAAACTGTATTTGTTACTCAGAATAAAAACATAATTAAAACAACTTTTAAAACAATATTATACGGACATATGTATGCATCATATCACACAGGCAGATCAATTCATAAAACATTAAAATAAAATACGGCGGGATTTCACATCGGACCATAACAATTCGCAAACATGAAACTAACATTCTATATAATTAGAATCATATACATCCGCTAAACTAATTGTAATAACTCTATGTCATTGACACAATTGACACAATGGCGTGACGGCCGTTAACTATTGCTTATTATAGTAAGGTGTTAACTGTGAAGCCATGTTTAATAGACGAGATGCACTTTATGATACACATTACGTAAGCATTGAGTTAAGAACTGCTCTTCTCTAATTAACAAAGCATTTAAGTATTTTATTTTACAGACGGCTTAATCAGTTACATAACCAGTATACAGTTTATGCGTTTTGGCGATTAGGCTGGTTAAATGTTACAAAACAAAAATACAGACCAGATGTAAAACAGTTGTGTAATGTCCCCTTTGTACAGCCGCAACAATTCAATCAACGCTACCGTTGCGGAACGAGATTTCATAAGTATGAAATACTTTCGACATTTTCGTCAGCTAACTTCGTCTTGAATGTCGATCTATTAAGCGCTTTTATTAATTAGCTTTCCGACTCCATGCTTTCCGTTTTCATTTGGGGTAAAAAAAAGTTTAGCCAAAAGTTTAGCCAAAATTTGGCTACCAATAGCGCGAACACTGATGTTGGTACCCTTCCATCAAATTATCAATGCTTGTCTCTTAGTAATCCACCTAACTTTCAAGTCTGGTCCATGATACTTGACTACAATGAAAACTGTCGGAGTGAGAAAAAAAAATTGAAGAAGGGCCTCAACTCCCAACAGACATCGAGGAATCCTCAAACATGTAAAAATACAACCAGGTCTTACCAGGATTTCACGAATGTGCTAAAAGTCACCCAGCATCTCAAAGTCTCATTCGTCTGCGCCAGTCAAACTCAACATTGCTGGAATACCAAAACTCTGTTGAAATTTCACTCAAAAATACACATGGGACATTCTGGTGTCTTTTTGCACGTTTAGGAGATCCTAAATCTTTTTGTAAGTTTAGGAGATCCTGGTTGTCTTTTTTCACGTTTAGGAGATCATGGGTGTCTTTTTGCATGTTTAGGAGATCCTGGGTGACTTTTTGTAAGTTTAGGAGATCCTGGGTGTCTTTTTGCACGTTTAGGATATCCTGGGTGACTTTTTGCATGTTTAGGAGATCCTGGGTGACTTTTTGCATGTTTAGGAGATCCTGGGTGTCTTTTTGCACATTTAGGAGATCCTGGTTGTCTTTTTGTAAGTTTAGGAGATCCTGGGTGTCTTTTTGCACGTTTAGGAGATCCTGGGTGTCTTTTTGTAGGTTTAGGAGATCCTGGGTGTCTTTTTGCACATTTAGGAGATCCTGGGTGTCTTTTTGTAAGTTTAGGAGATCCTGGGTGTCTTTTTGCATGTTTAGGAGATCCTGGGTGACTTTTTGTAAGTTTAGGAGATCCTGGGTGTCTTTTTGCATGTTTAAGAGATCCTGGGTGACTTTTTGTATGTTTAGGAGATCCTGGTTGTCTTTTTGCACATTTAGGAGATGCTGGGTGTCTTTTTGCACGTTTAGGAGATCCTGGGTGTCTTTTTGTAAGTTTAGGAGATCCTGGGTGTCTTTTTGCATGTTTAGGAGATCCTGGGTGACTTTTTGTAAGTTTAGGAGATCCTGGGTGTCTTTTTGCATGTTTAAGAGATCCTGGGTGACTTTTTGTATGTTTAGGAGATCCTGGTTGTCTTTTTGCACATTTAGGAGATGCTGGGTGTCTTTTTGCACGTTTAGGAGATCCTGGGTGTCATTTTCCACATTTAGGATATCCTGGGTGACTTTTTGCACATTTAGGAGATCCTGGGTGACTTTTTGTAAGTTTAGGAGATCCTGGGTGACTTTTTGTACATAACCATGTGACCATGACCAACCCAGTCACAGTAAGCATAAAAGCTTCATTAAATATTCAATAAACTCTTTAGTCTTACCATCTGAGTGCACTCCCACCATCAAGTAATCTCCCATTTCTTTAGCCTGCAAAACAAATTATTATAAAGCAAACAAGTACCCAAGCCTGCAAATAAGTTAACCATATACCGGTACATGTATATGCAAGGCTCCCTATGGCAGACTCGCATATATACATGTAAGAGAATGCATTGGCACAGGGTTTCAAAATTTCAGGAAGCTCCAGTCATGGAAGGGTCAAATAGCTTTGATAAAATAGTGTATAATGACACCAATATTAAGTTTTAACATTATTGAAAAATAACCATAATGGCTAATTATAAAGCGACTACCAATTGTTTACAGTATTCCATGAATTGACAACTTATGATTAAAATAATTTATCTATGTTTTGATTCAAATGGTGTTTATATGATGGCTACAAGCAGTAAGAATTTTAATTTCATGTCAAATGTCTAGTACTCTAGTACTTAGTCTAAAGGGCAAATAGTCGACCAATTACCACTTGCACGATTATGTCACCCCACATATCAAGCATGAGTTCTTATTTGATAAAACCTCTGCTGATCACATATTGTCCAATGTCCATGCATGGACTCCATATATAAGTTTTAAAAGTACATAAAACTCTGTCCCTATAGAAATGGGTACTTGAAGTGTAAACTATGAGTAAAGCTTTCCATTTTGACTTTAATATGTACTGATAAGACACTCGTTGAGCTGTACATTCCCCTGTAAACACACTCTCCACTGTTTATAAATATAAATTTCTTTATCAGCAAATTCTCGGAAAGTAATGATCAGGGATGTAGCTAAAGCTTATATCATTAATACGTCCAAGCACCCCCACACTCCAACAGCAGCATTGCTACATACATCTCTACTAGTAATGTCTCATATGAAATTGATTCATTGATTTAACAATTGCTAATCAGCTGTTCAAAGCAGTTATTATTGACAATTAAATATCAGGGATTAACATTTGTGTGAAGACAGAAATGATTCTCATTCAGAGAACACCCTATTCTAGAGGGAGGCACGGAAGCGATTCTGGATTTAGTGCATCTGAAATTTGCATAATGAGTTCCCCAGAGGGTGAATATGGCACAGCAGGCTAGCATCACCAAATCCATCATCTGGGAACCTCATTCTGTAATAGGCCTCAACTGCTATGGGAGACCTAGGATCAGATTTAAGTTTCCCAGTTGAAGTTGGTAATGTTCACCAATTAGTCACCTCGATTATACATTTTATCTTTTGCAAATTAAGATGGTCGTTAGTAAACTTAGTTGAACTTATTATCTGAACATTTCCCAGTTGAAGCTGGTTGAAGTTGGTAATGTTCACCCATTAGTCACCTCAATTATAAATGCATTTTATCTTTTGCAAATTCAGATGGTCATTAGTTGAACTTATTATCTGAACATTTTTTATGGGATAACTACTCATCAATAATGCTTTAGTATAGAAAGGGATAAACTTGTTATCTGAACATATCCTATGGAATAACTACTCATCAATGATGCTTTAATATGGAAAGGGATAAACTTATTATCTGAACACTTCCCATGGGATAACTACTCATCAATGATGCTTTAGTATAGAAAGGGATAAACTTATTATCTGAACACTTCCTATGGGATAACTACTCATCAATGATGCTTTAGTATAGAAAGGGATAAACTTATTATCTGAACACTTCCTATGGGATAACTACTCATCAATGATGCTTTAGTATGGAAAGGGATAAACTTATTATCTGAACACTTCCTATGGGATAACTACTCATCAATGATGCTTTTTATAGAAAGGGTTAAAATCTTATTTCAAAACTTCTCCTTTTCATGTCGCTTCTATAAATTTGAGACCTCTTTGCTGGTCCCTGTTGTCACAATATGAAGCATAAGAATATATTGTTTTTGGCCAATGTGACTTGACTATCATTTGTCACAGAGAAAAGTGACTATTGGAGATATTTGCTTAAATTAAACTTGAGCAATTGCCACTTCTCCCTAACAGTCCACATCAATTTGAAACATCTAGGCTGGTCCCTGCTGCAAATCATAATAAACTATTTAATATGTTAAGCCTTTAATCCACTTACCTGTCTGCATGCATTGGCATGTCCGAAATGAGCCATATCGAAACTGTGAAGAAGGAAACATAATTTATTAGATATGAGCTGCTGGAGCAGAGATGATCACAAATTATGTTATTAAATGATCACAAATTATGTTATTAAATGATCACAAATTACGTTATTAAAGTGGCACATATTATGTGTGCCTCAAATTCAACTAATTGGCATGTGCTACTTGGGATCAAACTACATGTACAGTAATGCTCTAAGTAATCGACTTCTTAACCACAGCAGAATTATGGGTAACTTTTCAGGATTTAGTCGGAAATATGGCTTGTTGCCATTCATCGGAAAGCTCTCGGAAATCCTGAAAAGTTACCCATAATTCTGCTGTGGTTAAGGGGTCGATTAATTAGAGCATTACTGTAGGTTGCAAAATATGGTTCTGGACATTTGCAGAATGAGGTCCCTAGAGGGTGAATTTAGTGCCCCACCTGCTCAATGGGGTAGCATCACTGAATTCATGCTCTGGGGACCTCAATCTGCTTATGCCTTATCTCCTCTGAAAAGTATATTTATTATCAAATTAACAAGTTTTTTTTAGAAACTTCTTTAGAAGTTACTTTTTTCTGATTTAATTTAGTGATATTCGCCAGCTGTGCAGGGTAGCGTCACTAAATATTCACCCTCTGCGTCTGGGGACCTCATTCTGCAAATGTCCAGGAGATAATTTCTATTACTTTAACAAGTCTTTCTATGGCATACATGTGTACATGCATGTAAGTTAGACCCCGAAGCCACGACAAATAGTTTTAATGGCTGGCTCAACCAATTTCGTGGCTGGTTATCCAGCTACATGTAAGCCGGCACAGTCGCGATGTTTGTGGCTGACGAAATATGGCAGCTCAGCCAGCTGAGACGTCATCATTCAGCGTATTTTGTTTCCGAAATTGTCCTTAATCCCCAGTTATAGACCCCCATTTGTTTTAGCATTTGTAGTGAACCCGTAGAATTCCAGACCACACGTACCGGTATTCTTTTTGTGTTGGGCTTTTTCATTATGGTGAAAATACACGAAGGACTGGCATGGATGACCTCTGTAGTTTCCAATCTAATCGGTATTTGGGTCAAAATCTCAAAAGTGCACATTTTGGGGTTCCATTTTGTGAAATTTATAACATTCATAGGGAGAGTGTTTATTCATTTAATATGGAAGGTGCGTCCACAGGGGACATCCTACGTGTCTCAGCAGAGCTGGATTCAAGATCCTGTTGCCATAGCAACGCATTGTTTCTCTTTGGTGCTTTTCTGCTTGTCATTCCTGTTACTAACAAAAATAGATCCAGTTAACTATCAAATACATACTATTGAAGCCCATATTATGACCACTGCATAAACAAAATTACCCAAACATAATATAAAGCATACAATGAATATCCCAACATATAAATAACTTTTACATCATTCTAATGCTCATTCCATGTAAAACCCCAAAACATATTGGTTGCTTCCTCCTGTAGATTCTAAAAAAATTATACCTCATTTATTAATGATATGTTAGAATGTTTGCTGTGTCCAGACTAAACAACATGATCAGTATTGTTTTTGAACTATTTTTGTAGATATTTTTTGCAAAACTATATGTACATGGTAACAGGAATGACTTGCCGGTAACATGAATGACACAACGGTAACAGTAATGATACTCTAGATATCAGTATCTGTATGTTTAATATATTCTAAGCAGCTAGCATTACACTACAGCAAGAATAGCAGAATTAATTCCATTACACCATAAATAACAAATATGCTGATGAAGATTGATGGCGAAAATTTTGTTTCCAATGACAATATGCTACTTGTAGTGGTGATAGGTGCAAGCAAGATTTTGTGTCCTATCCATTTAACCTAACCAATGTACATGTACCCACTTATTCGGTCCAAGTAATGTACACAGCACCCAAACCGTTCCTTGAAAATATTTAACTTTGGCTATCCATCCAACCTTAGACAAATATACTACTACTAGTAGTAGCCCACTTGTCCAGCTAAAAGTTATGAAAATTAATGATGAATGAACTTGCATCAATATCACGAGGTCCGTTCGCAATGCCACCCTTCCCTACCCCATATTAACCCACCTGCGAGATATAATGTAGGTACGAAAACTCGGGCAACACCCAATCCCAAGATTGCAGCCCAACACAGATATCCTACCTGACAACGTAAATTGTGTACACACCACAACAGAAAATACAGGTTTGATAATGTTTGCTGTTCTTATTTTAGAAAATCCTATCAACTGATATATGTTTGTCATTCCTGTTACTATTAGTCATATCTGTTACTTTTTATTGGTTCAAGTAACAGGGATGACAGCAACAGGAATGACATTTTTATTTTTGATGAGATTTTTCAGTTTGAAATAACCAGAGAGATAAATCCATTTTATTTTGGTTTTAAAGAACTTTTGTAAAGTAAACTAAAAAAATAAAGCGGATACTGATTTAATTATATTTTCTTGCTATATCGTGGTAACAGGAATGACACTGAATTAACATACTCCCTAAAAGTAACAACTTAATCGCTTCAGCATCGAAAAACAGCTTCTTAAATGCATACATGTTTACTTTCACATACATTGCCATCACATGTCCCATCACTTAGGCTCAAATAGCCATCTATGTCCGCATCCTCATAACTGCTAACTGCAGTTTTTGTTATATGGTAACAGGAATGACATAAAAAGTGTTACACGCAGAAACAGCTGCAATTCAGAAACACCTTTTACATACTGGATATAATTACATGTTCAGAATAATTATCTAGTTTTATGTATACTTTTTAGAGAAAATTATATCAATTACATTTGGTAGTTTTTAAAGAAATTATACTCAAAGTTTGGAAATCCCATCTGTTACATGGCATTTTTACAGGTATTGCAATGTTTGGAAGGCTGGAGCAAGAATAATATAATGATTATAATAAAACGCGTGCATTTTAAAATCTCAATGTAACCTCAGCTATCAATAAAAATAGAAATATAACCACAGCTAAGCACTGTTTTAATTTTCTACCAATGATTAGGGGTGTTACGTGAAAATTGTCACTTTTGAGATATTGACCCATTTATAAGTTACATTGGGACTTTTGTCGACTTCAGACTGCTATCATCACTGGCATCTTGTGGTATATGCATGCATCATTGAATGCTGAATCCAATAGTAATGATATATAATATTTCAGACTATTTTCTTTTCTCTTCTACAGGTTATGTGCATATATTGACAAATGTCAGCGATGTCTGAGACAGAGTCGTGTCGAAATAAACAATTTATACATTAACCCTGTCAATACTGAATGGATGCTCCCATTCAGTTTTTGAAATCATGCATTGGAATAGTCTATTCCACATTGAGAGGCCCGGGTGTTCTTTTAATATAACAACCATGCCGTGTCCATGCGAGTATGCCAATATTGGGCAATGCGGTTTAGGTCTTCGCGATTCGCAGTACAGTTGTCCTTAACATATAAGCCCATGCACATGCTTCAGCCATTTTACAATTCTGGCGGCGGAAATTTCTTCATGCGGCTGGCGTTAGAGATAATATGGCAGGCGGCGGCTTGTGGTCAATATGGCTGGCGGCGGCGGTGTACGATGGCAGCTTCGGGCTCTAATGTAAGTATTTCATGTATTTTGCATAAACGGATAAAATTATAGAGAGGGCCTCGTGGAAATGTTCTGAGCACCGCAAACGTCTGAAGTTCCATGGCCGATCTATTCTAAAAATAGCTCATAAAATGTCCCAATTGATTGTATGCATTATACCAGGAAAATCAAACCAAAATCAATATTAATTGATAGAAGAATTTTCATGACAGGAAATCAGAGGAAACTATATAAAACTTGTTAGGAAATAATAGACCATCAAAAAAATGTATTTTAACAGATTCATATGGATTTTCGTCTCATTTGCAAGATTTCGATAACATTAATTTTGATCATCTTTGTATAAACTGTAATAAACTGTATAAGCTAAGAATATTGAATGGTAGATTTATTGGGGACTCCTTGGGATATAATACCTTTTTCAGCATGAATGGGCAAAGTACTGTTGACTACATGATTGCATCTGTCAATTTGTTTTACAGAGTTTTACATTTCAAAGTTCATCCACCAAATGAATATTCTGATCACACGCCAATATCAGTTATTTTGAAAACACCTAATAAAGATGTCATTAACTCAAACTTAACAAATTTCAACTTACCTGGAAAATATATTTGGGATTGTGAATCCACAAATAACTTCAAGAGGGCTTTTGCCACCTCAGATAACATTGAAAAAATTCTCAACCTTAATGATATGATTGAAGATAAAAATGAAAGAAATATAAACCTACTTGTTTCTGAACTTGGAGACATTTTAAAAACTACTGCAGATGCTTCTATTCATTTTATTCAATTTAATAATCAGAAGAAAAAGAAAAAACTTAAGAAATACAAAAAAGAGTGGATGAACTATGAATGTTTCAGTATAAGAAGAGAGGTAAGATCACTTGGGAAAAAATTACAAAAGGAACCACAGAATTATGCATTAAGACAATCATTTTGCTCCACACGTAGACAATATAACAGATTAAGAAAGAAACTGAGAAAAAAATTCACTGAGTCTCTAACTGAAGATATGAACAACATAAATCCGAACAACTCCAAACAGTTTTGGAAAGTATTTAATAATTTACACAAAACAAAAACTGTAGCAAAATCGCCAATTACAGACAAACAATGGATAGAACACTACACCAAATTACTAACTACCCATGATGATCAATCAATGACATCTGAACAAATATCTACTGAAAAAAATATATCTGGTACAATTCAAGTCGATAAAGATACACCAATAGAAAATCAATTTCTAAATAAACCCTTCACATGTTCTGAAATTAAGAAAGGAATAAAAAACCTTAAATCAGGCAAGAGAGAAGGACCCGACCTTATACTAAATGAATTCATAAAAAGCAGTTCAGACATTCTGTCACTAACTATAACTAAACTATTTAATAAAATACTTGATTGCGGAACTTTTCCAGAAGAATGGAACCTGTCTTTACTCACATCTATCCAAAAATCTGGTGACCCAACTGACTGTAATAATTATAGGGGAATAAGTATAACCAGCTGTTTGGGTAAATTGTTCACAAATATCCTACAAAAGAGACTCAGTGAATACTTGGAAACTGAAGAAAAGTTATCTATGAACCAAATAGGATTCCGCCAAGGAAGTAGAACAAGTGACCACATATTTGTTCTGAAATAAATACATTTTATGTGATCAAAAGCAATTATATGCTGCATTTGTTGACTTGAGGAAAGCCTTTGATAGTGTATCAAGACCATTATTATTCAAAAAATTACAAGCGAAAGGTATAAACGGGAAATTTTATAACATAATAACAAGCATGTACTCTAACACTATGTATGCTTGTAAATTGGACAATGGTTACAGTGAACCATTTAAAGCAAATATTGGTGTGAAGCAAGGTGATAGTCTTAGTCCAATATTATTTAATTTATATGTTGATGATATCACAGAATATATGCACTCCCATCTGTCTGCACCAATATTATTACATGAAACTAAATTTAGCCATCTTCTATATGCAGATGATTTGGTCCTCATTTCTGAGACTCAAGATGGTCTGCAAAACTGCCTTGATAGTCTTGAAAGATACTGCAATGATTGGAAGCTAACTGTTAACACTAATAAGACTAAGACAATGATATTTTCAAAAAATGTTAATATAGATCACAGTGAACAACATTTCTATTTTGGACCTCTTGAATTGGAGATGGTGGATGAATATAAATATTTAGGTATTATTTTTCACAAAGGTGGAACCTTAATCAAAGCTGCTGATAGCTTATCAGACAAAGCTAAGAAAGCATATTATGCCATAAAAAGCAAACTAAAGGATTACCCAAATTTATCAGTGAAAACATGGATGCAAATAGTCAATTCTATGATAATTCCAATAATGACATATGGATCAGAAATATGGATTTCTGATTTAAATATTAACCCTAACTCAATGAAACACATATTTAGTTCATGTGTTGATAAAACTTATACTTCAATCATGAAAGACATACTAGGTGTTAACAGTAAAGCTACAAATATTGCAGTATACTCAGAACTCAATACTATACCAACATGCTTAAAAATGTTTCACTCAGCATTCAAATTTCAGAGGAGGTTGATGGAGGTCAGTAAATCTGGGGACTCATCTTATAGACATAAATTATTAATCTCTGCATTCAATGAAGATAACCTAATTCAGAAAATCAGGCCAAAAATGTCATGGGCTAATTCGTTGACTCAAATAGAGAAATTTGTGGGCCAAAAACTCACAATTATGAATGGATCAGAATTAAAAAACTTAATAACAGTTACATATAACTTAAAAGTTGAAAATGATTATAAAAGAATGTTGAATCTCAATGAAGGTAAACTAAGGTTTTACAGCAAAATTTATTGAATCACCAAACTCCAAGACTATCTCACATTCCAAAGGCAAATAGAAGAGAATTGACTAAATTGAGGATTAGTGCTCATGGCCTACATATTGAAACAGGAAGATATACTAGACCAAAAAAAGACGTTTCGGACAGATTGTGCAACTTTTGTCCCAAACAAGTTGAAGACGAAATACACTTTTTATACTATTGTACTATGTATAAAGACTTGAGAAGAAAATATGACATATTTCAACTGGGGGAAAATATTAACAACCCCAAGATGCTGCTGAATCCAAAAACCTTCTCTGCAACAAAGCAAATATGTAATTTCATCAAAGAAGCCCTAGATAAACATAAATCAAACATACCCTCGAATTAATCTATTATTATATATTAACGACTAGAGATATAGCTCATATTACGAAATATTAACAAGAGGTTGGCCTAGGGTGAGTTAACCAACACATTTAAACTACATATATATATATACCGTATATATATATTAATTTAGCCTATAGGCAGTAATAATATATTAATTATTATATGTGAGACGATATTTATTTATTTAAGTATTATATTATATGTTATTTTATTCTTGGATTACGCTACAATATGGTCATATCCAATAAAGAATTTGAATTTGTAATAAACATAACATTTGACAGATAACAACCTCGGCATTCTGAGACATTGAAATTTTTTATTTTTTTTTACTTTACTAGTAGGGTTAGGGGTTCAAAATTGGTTACTCTTAAGGTGCCTAATAGCAGAGATGGCCTAATAATAGTGATGTATGGTATTATTGGCTAAAATGAATAATAGTGATGGTAATTTTATTCAATGTCTATTTGCCAAATAATAGTTATCATAGGAAATTTCCTCCAAAATTAATAATAGTGCAGACATATTTATAATTAGGCACCTGACAGTAGGTAGGAAACCCGAACCACAAATATCGTTTTCTTTAAGGAAAACCAACAAGGAAATAAGAATAAGAAAAGACAAAAGATCCAGTCTTCTCTAATTAAATAAATAAGAAATGCTGTAACAATGAAACCTGGTAATACATCATAGGCATTGCACAAATACATGTAATCCCTGTTAAGCCGAAGTAAGCCTGGGCAACATGCAGGACTGAACAGGAATAGTGAACAAGAGCCACATTCTTTATCAATTAACCAAGAAAAACACATGTATATAGCTTTACTAATTTTGGTTTATTTGTATTTATGTATAATTTCTCAGCTAGCTGCAGATTTTACACATACATGTACCGGTATAGTTATAGACAAAAATGGTTTAGCAAATTTAGAGATATTTCCACTTAATAATAAGTTTTCAAGAACATATCCGTAATAAAATACTTCCCCACAATTCGAATTGGAGATATGTCCAATTATTTGGAGTTGAGTTATCTGCAAATATTTGGAGATATCTCTAAATTTACATATCCACACCTGGACATCCATAATTTGATTTAGAGATATCTCATAATATAATAGATAAATAATTTGTTCCTAAATATTTGGAGATATCTCCAAATAAATGAAGATATAGATCTCTAAATGAATTAGAGATATCTCTAGATAACTATTTAGAGATACTAGTATCTCTAAATAGTTGGAGATATATCTCAATATCAATAAGATATATTTCTATATAAAGGAGATTTCTCCAAATGAATTAGATATATATCCAAATCGAATTAGAGATATATGTAAATCAACATATACATGTGCACAAATGAGTACTTAATATCCAACATCCGTAATGAAGAAGTGCAATGAGAGATATCTCCAATTAAATAATTTTGAGATATCTCTAAATAAATTGGAGATACCGGTACAGATATTTCTGAATGATTAATTAGAGATATATATCTGTAAAATTTTCATTTATCGATAAGTGCAACAAATCAAATTTACTTCTCTTCAACTACCTGGTATTTGGAGATATCTATGGACATGCATATCAAGAATATTTCAAGATACCGGTATATACATGTAGTTCTCCAAATATTTGAAGATATCTCCAAATATTTAGAGAGATATCTCTAAATATTTGGAGATATCTCTAAAATATCTTCAAATGACTGGATGCCCTATATATGTAAGGTGTGATTGATTTAGAGATGTATCTGCAAATGATTTGAAGATATCTCCAAATGAATTAGATATCTGATTATCTATTAAATATATAGAGATATCAATCAAATAATTTATAAATACCTCCAGATATTTTGGAAATAACTTCAAATATTTGAGTATCGTATATGCTAAGTTGGCTACCCATAAATCTCTTGTCTAATAGAGTTGGATTTAACTTAAAATTGTGGTTTCCATTATAAATCAATGATTTAAGTATTGTTTAACCCTTTCATAACAGGAGCTGCGCTGGTGCAGCATTACAGATCCTGTGCCAGTGAATTCTCTTATAAATGCAAGTCACCCATACTGCCATCTATAGGAAGCCTTGCATATATAAGAGAAGTATTGGCCTACATGCAAGGTCAAGGTAAATATTGTTAGGCCAATTAATGTATTCTCTTATATATGTGAGGCTCGCTATGACTTGTATGAGAGACTCGCATATATTATATATAAGTTAAGAGAATGCATTGGCACAGGGTTTAGCAAAATTTCAGGAAGCTCCAGTCATGGAAAGGTTAATATAGATGTAGGTTCATCATGACATTTTCATGACCACAAACAAAGACCCCACCCCGACCCCCCCCCCCCCCCCCCCCCCAAAGCATTGAACAGTATCAGGCCTCAGGGCTCGATTTAACTGGATTTGATTTAATTTTAACTGGATTTGTGATTTCCAATTTCTACAAACCAATTTACAAGGAAAAAGCATGTATAATTGTTAATGTTAGGGAATGCTATACAAAATCTACACAGTCCTGCAAAATGCTATCAAATTTAAAACATTAAATGACTCCTGAATATTCAAAATACAGCTGGCAAAGTGACTAGTCAGATAGTTACAGTATAGTATCAATAAGATAACATGACTGTACATGTACTTTAGACTGTTGACAGTGTTGTACCAGTATTGCAGTAATGGCAGTATTGTATATAAATATGTGTAGCCTGTATAGGCCTAGTAATGTGAACGCGTGGCAACATGCAGACACTATATAATTGATTATTACTAAGTTAGTATGATAAAACGACCATGCATGATGCATGAGCAATGTGAATGAACATTTCCGCAGAACAATCCAAATTTCTAAAATTACAAATCCAACTGACACTGACAGTGACAACTGTGAAGATTTAATATCCATTAATCGGCATTATTAATTTATTTACCATCCATCTACCCAAATTCTGTTCTTTTTAGACTTCTTCTCTGATGAAATTCCATCGGCATTTCCTGTACTTCTTCTGGACGACATAATTAGTACTACTCCAGTTCACTCTGTCAAGGTAATTTTGGGAAACGCAAGAGTACACACGCGACCGTCACCTGCGAACTGAAGAGTGGTGTGACAGTTGGGAATGCCCAGTGTTACTTAAAATAGATCTGATTATTTCGGGTCATGCGCGTTCAATGTACTGCGGACTTTCAGCAAGCGCGTGTTGTTTTGGTCTAGCGCGCATCTGATTGGTTGACCTTTGACCTGATTTACACGCTCGCTTGCATGAGTCATACGCGCTGGAATGGCGGAAGCCAGCGCCACATTTAAACAGGTAAAAACATCAAAATATTGCTATTATGCAACTGTGCCATTGACACCATACAACGCATAATGTATTATTGATATACTTTCTTTTAGATAGTGACTTTTTGCATCCGAATCACTTCGTGCTTTATTGAATATGGAAGCGATATTTGCAGCTGTGCAAAACGGGCGTCAAAATGAAAACATCCCGATGACGAAACAAAGAAACACTATTTCCACACGACTGCCAAATACATGTATTAACTACTACTGCTACCAGCATATTGGTTATGTTTTCATAAGTTGAATGCAATGCAACATAACTGTGAACTTGAGAAGGCTCAGCTTAATGTGTTGTCATTGTGACTTGTCATTTTGACAGTTTGTCTAATATTTTATACCAGTGTTGACATTATTTTTATCTAGTCCTGAACACTTCTCATGCCATGGCATGCATAGAATATTATTACCACTTTATAGGGCGTTCTCTAGGCCATTGATAATGTTTTTCGGGGCGTTCCAAATAGCGTATTGTTACCAAAACAGCGGGCCGCGGGCCGATAATGAGAAGCCTAGTTCAATATTGGCCCGCCGCCCGGAAACTATAGATCTCGTTTATTATCGCGAGAGTTACGTCCCTTCAACTTCCGATCTGCGTGTTTATTTCAAGAAAATAATGGGAAGATGTATCCGATTTCATCGACACTATAGTGGTTTTATGATTGGAATTCACGCTATATGATTGAATTATTGTATCAAGCGTAAGTATGCATTGATAATTTTAGCTGTCAACCTCTCATTGGTTGTTACTCGTCTCCAATGCTGGGTTTTCCCCTGTCCTATTTTCGAGACTCCGTCAGTCCGTGTCAGCTGACAAGTCAAATGGTATCAAATTTAAATGTTCTTGAAAATATTTCTCTCTTAATCTACCGGTACTTCATTAATGGAAACTTGAAAATATTTCTCTCTTAACCCTTTACCCAACAGAAGGGCCCTGTGCCAATGCATTCTCTTATATATGCGAGTCGACCATAGGTCGCCTCGCATATATAAGAGAATGCATTGGCTTAACACATTAAAAATTATAAAATTGTTAAAGAATGTAAGAAAAAATTGTAAAAAGTGGTAAAAAAAAGATTTTTTTAGGCCAATGCATTCTCTTATATATGCGAGGCGACCTATGGTCGACTCGCATATATAAGAGAATGCATTGGCACAGGGCATAACTGTAACTATCACAATGTGGTCAAGGAGCCGGTTCCAATGATATCCATATTTGTATGGTTCTATTGAGACAGACCGAAGATATTTTAGGCTGTTGAAGCTTTATTTGGCCGGTTTTGGCCGGTTTGTTGGGTAAAGGGTTAATCTACTTCATTATTCCATTAAATCCTCAAATGGGTCAAATGTCCAAAACTGTGGTAATAATAGTAATAACATGATTTCATTGGGCATTATGGTTTATTAACGGCCCTCTGGAATGATTAACAGCCCTCGGGCCTATTAGCGTCCCTCGACTTCGTCTCGGGCCGCTAATAGGCCCTTGTGCTGTTAATCATTCCAGCCGGGCCGTTAATAAACCATAACGCCCTCAAAAATCATGTTATTGTTATATTATTACCACTTTATAGGGCGTTCTCTAGGCCATTGATAATGTTTTTCGGGGCGTTCCAAATAGCGTATTGTTACCAAAACAGCGGGCCGATAATGAGAAGCCTAGTTCAATATCGGCCCGCCGACGGAAACTATAGATCTCGTTTATTATCGCGAGAGTTACGTCCCTTCAACTTCCGATGTGGCGTGTTTATTTCAAGAAAATAATGGGAAGATGTATCCGATTTCCTCAACACTATAGTGGTTTTATGATTGGAATTCACGCTATATGATTGAATTATTGTATCAAGCGTAAGTATGCATTGATAATTTTAGCTGTCAACCTCTCATTGGTTGTTAATCGTCTCCAATGATGGGTTTTCCCCTGTCCTATTTTCGAGACTCCGTCAGTCCGTGTCAGCTGACAAGTCAAATGGTATCAAATTTAAATGTTCTTGAAAATATTTCTCTCTTAATCTACTTCATTATTCCACTAAACCCTCAAATGGGTCAAATGTCCAAAACTGTGGTAATAATAGTAATAACATGATTTCATCGGGCATTATGGTTTATTAACGGCCCTCTGGAATGATTAACAGCCCTCGGGCCTATTAGCGTCCCTCGACTTCGTCTCGGGCCGCTAATAGGCCCTTGGGCTGTTAATCATTCCAGCCGGGCCGTTAATAAACCATAACGCCCTCAAAAATCATGTTATTGTTATATTATTACCACTTTATAGGGCGTTCTCTAGGCCATTGATAATGTTTTTCGGGGCGTTCCAAATAGCGTATTGTTACCAAAACAGCGGGCCGCGGGCCGATAATGAGAAGCCTAGTTCAATATCGGCCCGCCGCCCGGAAACTATAGATCTCGTTTATTATCGCGAGAGTTACATCCCTTCAACTTCCGATCTGGCGTGTTTATTTCAAGAAAATAATGGGAAGATGTATCCGATTTCCTCGACACTATAGTGGTTTTATGATTGGAATTCACGCTATATGATTGAATTATTGTATCAAGCGTAAGTATGCATTGATAATTTTAGCTGTCAACCTCTCATTGGTTGTTACTCGTCTCCAATGCTGGGTTTTTCCCTGTCCTATTTTCGAGACTCCGTCAGTCCGTGTCAGCTGACAAGTCAAATGGTATCAAATTTAAATGTTCTTGAAAATATTTCTCTCTTAATCTACTTCATTATTCCACTAAATCCTCAAATGGGTCAAATGTCCAAAACTGTGGTAATAATAGTAATAACATGATTTCATCGGGCATTATGGTTTATTAACGGCCCTCTGGAATGATTAACAGCCCTCGGGCCTATTAGCGTCCCTCGACTTCGTCTCGGGCCGCTAATAGGCACTTGGGCTGTTAATCATTCCAGCCGGGCCGTTAATAAACCATAACGCCCTCAAAAATCATGTTATTGTTATATTGTCACTTTCAAATGAATTATGATATGAATACAGAATTCAAAGATTTTAATTTTTGTGGCATTTAAGTTATTCACAGTTGTAATTATAAGTTGACATTTTGATTTACCTGTATTTGCACAAACTGCGTCAAGGACTATCTTACATTGAATGGTTGTTTGAATACAGGAGAAGTCGGCCCCGCGCGAAGTCGGCCCCATACGAAGACGGCCCCGCGCGAAGTCGACCCCAGAGAAGTCGGCCCCATTTATAACAGAACTATTGTTTAAAATCAATCTTTATTTATTTTATGATATGAAATATGAAACTGATAATATATTTCACCACTGGCTCTACTTGAACTGTCGCACCACTCTCTATTTTCTTGAATGCTGGGTCGATATGTTCGAGTGGTATGTACGGCAACGCGAAGATGAGTTTGAAAAAGTCGTTGATAGGGCCAGACTTGTAGTATGCTGTCGCCAGGCCGGAATCTTGGATATTTCGCCACACGGCTTGGCCCCAGTGGAAGATGCATCCGTGGATGTTGATGTCAGGGTAGACAGTTGTACCAGCTTTCCATATAGCTCTTTCGAAATCCACAGTTATTTTTTCAAATGCTTGAGAAAAAATGGAAAGTTTTATCAAAATTAAAATTTTAAATCACTTACCTGTGTTACATATTCGATGAGTCCAGCAAGAACATCTGTCGCATTCTATGGACTCTTGTCGTTCTCTGACAAGAGATTTGCAATAAACGCAGTCAACAGGCATTGTGCTGAATTGAGGAATGTATGAAAATCGGATAGCTGGGCTAACCTTATATACGTCAGTCGTCTATAAATCCGAAGTGAAAATAATGAGCTAATGGCTTCGTTCGCTAAGCAGCAATCAACAGTACCGGTACTTAGCGGTTTCTTTCATTGTCTGTCGGCAACCATCATTGTTTTTATAACTGAGCCGCTGTCAGTGACTGTCCATAAGTGAAGTTCATTTTGTTATTACAACTAAGAAAACACTGCGGACTTCACAATTAGCCTACACAAACACGACACTAACTCAATCAAATTAAGTTGGGGACCTCATAATTTGCCTAAATAAACACTATATCAATAAAATTAAGCCGATTTAATCTCTTCTAATTAATGGGGGCCGACTTCGCGCGGGGCCGTCTTCGTATGGGGCCGACTTCGCGCGGGGCCGACTTCTCCAGATACCGGTTGTTTCATACAAAGATGCTAATTTAGTAATTAATAATTTAACCTACATAATAGACTAATAGTAGATTTATATATATATATATTAAAATGAAGATGGAAATAAAGGCAAATGTGAAGTTTTTAGTCGTTATCCGAGAAGATTAATTCTTTTAATATATTTTACAAACATAATAAAAGTTCCCAATTAAATGTTATCAGATATCACAATTGCATTTTATTGATGAGTAGTTATCTGATAGGTTTATTCCATAGAAGACATGGTATTTGTTCTGAAACCTTGCATGTGCATCAGTTGAAAGCGGTAATTAAATGTGAAAGGAGACATTTACCAGTGTTGACATATTTTTAAAAGTATGTGAATTCATTTGACCTCGAAAATATTCTAGCAATCATCAGGTAAACGTACTAGTAAACAAAACCACGTGGTCGTAAATAGAATTAATTCTACGGACTGGATAGAGTGCCGTATATGGCACTTTAGCTGAACTGCTAAAGTGCCGTAGATCTATGCGTTGCTTGCATGACATCATTTATCACGTCAACCTCAAATGCGCATGTTCATCACAACAATGGCGGCGCCCGAGTGCTGATTCAATGCTGAATCAAAAGGCACATGGAATTTGGGGGCTTTCAGACAGTACGACGTAATTGGGGATTTGGATCCACGTACCGTAGGCTGATCCATTTCTAAAATCTAGATCACGTGCCAGGTTATAGGCTACTTAGTATGGACCCGTAAAGAGACTATAATATAGTCCCATGTCGAAATACCATTACCAAACGATTTGTGCCTGGCTCCATCATGCCTCCATGCAGGCCATCAGTCATCACGTAGATTTATATTTCATATATGAATTAAAGAACCATTACTCAAAGCACATTAGGATTATGTTTGTATAAACTGTCCATAATATGTCTTTAAGAGAACTTAATATTATCAGGATAATTGTCTAAAGTGCCAAAAGTCAAGCAATATGTTTAATTCATGGTTTGTCCTCACACAAAACATATTCAAATTGTGTACTTTTTGAATTATGTATGAAATCAAAATAGTCTTTATATTATAAGAGTGTGCTACAACATCCCCCCCCCCCCCCAACCACGCAATTTCCCTACATGGTTTGGATGACATTAGATCACCCTCAACAGGTTTACATAGTGGTGTCCCTTCTGAAGGAAAATTAAAACTTGGAAAACCACTTATCAACCAGGTATAGAGTTTTCCCACTGAGGCCACACCAACAGCGGTAGTAACGCTGAATAGGTCACTCTCACCGGTTTTCTGTGATAAAGTTTACCCAGGTTCCTAATTTTGTGATAAAGTTACCCAGGTTGGTGAGAATTGTGATAAAGTTACCCAGGTTAAGCAAATCTCACAATATCAACTCGATTTAAAAGTGACAGAGGGAAATATTGTTCAGTTTTGGCAAGTAATAGCCCTTATCAAGCATAACTTAAGACATATTAGTACTGTAGTTCGTCATTTCGATCACAAAAATCAATAATTTGTTGCTAAACATGAACTATTATTAACCTGGGTAACTTTATCACATTCTTCTCCAACCTGGGTAACTTTATCACAATTTCAGGAACCTGGGTAACTTTATCACTGAAAACCGGTGAGAGTGACCTATTCAGCGGTAGTAACACCCACTGTCCTTATGTTACAACTAGCTGAAACAGTCGCCTCAGCGCGCATTGCTTCATATTGATATATAAACATTTTGATTTAAAAAAAAGAAAAAAGTTTCTTCAATTTTTTTTTGAATTTTTTAATATGTTTGAACATAATAAACTCCTTGCTCAATTTAACAATTAAATTAAAATTGTTTAGATTTAGTTATTGTATTATTAATTTTTAGGTTGAACTGCTGACTTAATTTAACATTTACAAAATTAAAATGATAAAAAAAATGCCGGCCGTTATAACATCCGCCAGGGTACCGAGTCACCAGGGGTTTTGGGGGGGGGGGAATCACGAACAGACGGATCCTACTCCTAGCTACCCCGGAGAACACCTAGCTACCTAGCTACCCCGGAGAACATACATTTTTTTCGCCTTTATTAGTGAGAATTTTTAATAAGTGTTATGCAAAATGAAAATATGAGTTATATGGCCAACATCATGGCACGAATAGAAATGTCAGTACATTATGATTTGACAACAAAAAAGTTGTTTAAATATAGCAAATTTAACACTGAATGTATGCATGGATATCCAAATTAGGGTGAAGAAAGATGGTGTCAAATTTGCAGACCGGCTCAGTCACTGATTGGTCGAATATATCTGCTAATAATTATTGATTGGCAGCTGTGGAAAGGTCTATTGCCTAAGTACATTGCATGTAGCTGCTGGTAAACAAAATTAAAGCTGGAGGTCTATCTGTTTTTCAGAAAACTATACAGTCAGCCCTGCAATTAAACTTCAAAGATAAAAACACCAAAGGTACCTGTTAGTCTGCTGCACAAGCCTTGAAATAGTGTGTCTGTCATTTCCAGAATGAGGTCCCCAGAGGGTGAATTTAGTGATGCTACCCCGCACAGCGGGCTAGCATCACCAAATTCACCCTCTGGGAACCTCATTCTGCTGAGGTGTAAGCAGCATTACACACTCAATCAACATGAACACTGTAATTTTATTTTAGGCCTAAAAAAAAAATACGTTTGTTTCCACTAACGAGCTGAAAAAAATTAGGGTAGGTAAGTAGGCTTAACATTTTTTTTTTGGTTAACTTTAAAAATAACTAAATAATACTTGTCAATAACCCAAAGTATGCACTTCTTAGCCCCAATCAGGTTAACCCAGATGACACAGGAACTAGAAACTCCAATTCAATCTTACATATGCTTTAATATTTACATATATACTAGTCTATATACTAATATAGTCTGATAATCCTAATATTTCCAATATGATCTGGCGACAACTGGAGTCAGTCCAGCACCACTGCACTGTTCACATATTGGAGTGACCGTATTGCACCGATCTCTTAATGATGGCTTCACAACACTACCTTCTTCTCTGCATTCAGTGAAGGATCTAGGTATTTTTTGGGGACACCTGTTTTTGGGCAATGATATGCCGAAGGCATAAGCCGAACGCCTGAGCGGAGGAAGGTTTGGGTGGGGTGACCCTCTTCTGATGGTGGGGGGTTCTACCCCTGGAAAAAATTTGAAAATCCATTGCATTTAGAGCTTATTCTAGGGCACTTTGAGTCAGAATTTTGAATTTTACTGAGAGGTCAATTTGATCAAGTTTCTCAAACATAACTTTGGAAATTTTATATATGTATGGATTGGAAATGCTTATAAGTTATTGTCAGATATCTTTTGGTTCAATGGATTAGGATTATCCTGCTTGAAATGAGACTTACCATTATCACTCTAATTCATATAATAGGCTATTTTATAAAATTCAAGTGAGACACATACATAATATACTACATGTAGTACAGAAACAATGTCTATTAAGTTATTAATTACTATTTATAGTACTAATCTCTATGTTAATTTTTCATTTGGTATTATGAGATCCCACCTGATACCAGGTTGATTTGATCAAATTGTTAATGTTCTGTACTGTATTTGATTGAAATACTGAAGTCTGAAGGCTGGATAAACCTGATCTGAAACTATTTGAAGTTTTCACAGATGAAAGCTAGATAAAGCCAAACATACTTTACAGTATGATTCCAACTGTTAAACTTAAATCTTTTTGTAAACTTAAATTTCTTATGTCAATATATATATATAAATGTTTTGCATCTTGTTATGATATGAATTGGGACCTAAATTGAAAAAGAAAATTAAAAAAAAAATTAAAATAATTTTTTTTTGTTTTTTGTTTTTTTGGTCCAATTTGTTTTTTTTTGCAAATAAAAAGTTTAGGGTCGGGGGTTTAAAATAGTGTCGGTCGGGTTAGCGGAAACAAACGTCTTTTTTTTTAGGCCTTAACATTTGTGTGCAGCTATCCTTCAAGTAATTGACCACCTATATATTGTATTACAATGTTTAATGTGGTGTCACTCAGGTAATACCCCGGAAATCACTAGCACCGCAGTAAGGTTACCGCTTCAAAACTGCGATGCATACAGTATTTAAAGCAATTAAAAGCAAAATTTCAAACAGTTACAACAGTAAACACGTTACTAAAAAATCATGTGCACTTTTTGTGAATGTGACATAATTGGTCTTCATTGTAATCTTCCAGCTGAGTGCCCCACAATTAATGTAGCACGCCATGAACTTTACGTGACTTTGAAGTTGCAGATATTGTTTCGGTTGTTAAATTATAAACTCCATCCATTGCCTTGTGCCAGGCCACATTTAATGGCTTTACACATGCAGACATGAACATCAAGTTCAGTGATTCTCCTTATATCTGTGTAAATTAAGAGATCCTCATGGATGTATTCTTTATTCAACTTTTGGTGTGACGACCCGCTAATAGACTGCAGTATCATAACGGTATGGTACCATAACTTCACTGCAGTGACCATCTCGTTACTAGTAATGGTAATACCGCAGTCATTACCCGGGCATCAGCCTGCTTTTCAAGTCAATTACTTTTGAGGATAGCCTTTATATGTTTTATATGTTCCTTGTGCATCAGTGGTATAATATTCATCTACAGAGTATCCAGTGATTCATTAACCCTGTCATTACTGAATGGTTTCTCTGTCCCAGTTATAAATCAGGAGTGTTCAAGGAGTGCATGTAAGCAGATGACAGAAAATATACAGATAATACAAGTGCAGAAGGATCATTGGTGGGAAATGGTCAGATAAGTTCAACATAGGTTGTTTGCTGAAATTATTAGCTTAATATCACACACACTATGTAAAGTGTTGTATATATCAAAGAGCAAAGACAGTACAATGGCATGTGGTAACTTGAAGCTACAGTATCGCGTCATTTGTAATAAAATTTGTGGGTTACCCAGGTGGATAGATCATATTACACCGTCGCAAAACCTGGGAAATGTTTGAAGTTTTGACAAGGAACCTTATACCGGGTAGGTGAAAAAATAACGTGGGGAATATATTTCTTAGTTATTACCTGTTCCTTTATAATGTACCTCACCATAGGTGAAAGTCCCAACTCTAAATTTCACGATTTAAGTGACTTTGTGAGTTGTTTTACTTTGCGTCGCTTCCAATTATGGAATTTATCCTGGGTAATTAAATCAATGTTTATTGGGATACTGACTCATTAAAGTCACAGAAAAGCATGCCAATCTTAACTGGGACCACTCCCTAATGTGAGGAATTAGGGAACATTACTAATTAACAATGGAACACTTATTAACAAAGAAATATATTCCCTGCCTTGTTTGTTTAATGCTATAAAGTTCTCTGTCAGAATGGGCCAGAACATAAAAAAGTTCCCAGGTTTTGTACTGGTGGAATATGATCTCTATGGGCGTTCACCAGAGTAGAGATTATCAGCATGATCTACCAGGTGGACAGAGATTTAGAGTGTTGTGAAGCTGTTTTAAAAAAAATTACCGCGTCTCTCTATATCCGGGATTTATATACATGTAGTTACATGCAGTTGATATTTGTATTTTATATTTTTGCAGTGAATAAGGAAGCCTTGGCTCTGACAACTGAAGTTGTTCGGCTCTTTGTTGTCGGTAAGTGGATAGTTTTTTCCTGACTACAATAAAATATATTTATGCCAGTTACTGAATGACGTTAATAGTACCTGTTAATATATTTATCAGTACACAGCCTTTGTGTTTTACATTAAATCCTAATAATCGATTGCTAAATTGTAAAACTTCACTCTCAATGTCAATGTTTTTTATAACTCAATAATACACTACATAAAACAGTGTCTTGTGTGTTTAATAATAATTTTATGGCTGGCTCTCAATTATTTAGTTATATGGAGTATATGGTTTAAGAAGTGCATGTAAATTTAAAGGCACGGATGGCCTTTGGTATATACCCGGTAGTTATAATTTAGAAATAACAGTCACCAAATTATGAAAAATTCCTCAAGAATATATAGTATAGTATAATGATAGTATAAATGCTATATTATCCACAAAACAGTCTCAATGTCAGCCGAGTGTTTGTTTATATGCAGCACTTAAATATTAGCGATAAGCAAAACACTCAACACCGTGGCAATTATTTTGGGAGAGTGATTCACGGTGACCCATCATTCAACGCCTAAATCTTGAGATGCAAAGATTAGCGATGATGACTGTTGTAAACAATTTGTTGGCATTTCTTACCAAAGTTCCCTTAGTTGGATCTCCCTGGCATTGAATCTTTGCTTATTGCATACTCTTTACTTATTTGTTTACATAACATGGTGTTTGTTTATATAACCGAGTACTAACAGGACAATAACATGCAATTTACGCAATATTTATGATTGGTATAAGAACAACATTTGTCAATAATATAATATTCTTTCTGTTTATGGCAGATTTAAAGGATGTGACTATTTTAAAAGTAATACCTACTTCCAACGCTTACCGTATCTTTAAGTCTTCAGTTTATAGGTTAGGTTACTTGGGTATGCTGTTGATCGGCTTTATGGCACCAATTGGATGTGACTAAAAATTTTCCAATGTTTTGAATAGGCTTGCCGCGATTTTGGGAATAATCGAACAATTGTCAGTGGTGCCGATTAATCGATATGAAAATCGACTTTTTTAGTTCAAATAACAATGCATATTATACAACAACACAAGAACGCTGGCATACAGCGTATTTGCAAAGAACTTATCTCAACTTAAGAGGCAATATTTTGAACCGTATTTACAGCACTAATCTAACCCAGAAACCCACCCACGCAAACATTTGTGACAATGTAACTTTCAGTTGCGGCGTCTTTTGAGGTCGGGCCGACAGAGTAATCTAGTTCCGTCTTGGTTTCATGTCACGGCGGTTTTTAGCTCACCTGAGACGAAGTCTCCGGTGGAGCTATAGTCATCACTCCTCGTCCGTCGTCCGTCCATCCGTCCGTCCGTCCGTGTTTACTAATGACTACTTATGTGGCTAAGATTGTGTAAAATGGATATTTATGTGCATAACTTCCGTTGCGTGGCTAGCCACGTAACAGCTTTCAGATGGACGTTCTAAAATGATCTATTTGGCCTAATCAGCTTATTTAATTTTGTAGTCACTCAAAATTTGGAGAAAAAAAAGTCCATCGATTTAAACATCCATGACCCGTCAATAGGAGATGTCGGACACTGACAAGACATTTATGTGGCTAGCCACCCAATCACGGACCTGTCAGTTTCTCCTATTCCACTGTCCCAGTTGCTGTGAGCAAGTTTTTGAGTTTTAATCAGCTTCTTCTGCTATAATTCCAACATGTTATGAATCCATAATCTGGAGTTTTATCACTATCTACTACTTGATAGCCACTTAAAATTTTATGGCTACTTGAGAAGCCACATAAAAACTAAAGCCACATTACCATTTCTAGCCACATAGGTCGAAGCCACATATCTACCCATTTGTTGGTACGTCCATCCATCCGTCCGTCAACAATTCTTTAAACATCTTCTCCTCTGAAACCATCAGACCGATTGGGTTTATATTTGGTGTGGATGTTCCCTAGGTGACTCTTATTCAGATTTGTTCAAATGAGGTCACCAAGTCAAATAGTTTTGATGTCAGGACCATAACTATTTTTCCACATAGTAATTCTTAAAACGACTTCTTTTCTGAAGTTGTCGGGCCGAATGGGTTCATATTTGGTATGAGGGTACCTTGGGTGACTGTGGTTCAGATTTGTTCAAATGAGGTCACTGTGTCGAATGTTGGCGGAGCCAGTGACATAACTAAAAAAAAAAAAAACCCAAACAAAATATTCAGATTTAACTCCTTGCTCAATTTAACACACAATTTTGTTTTAATAATTTTTTTTTTATAACATGTTATAAAATTTGAAAAACTCACATAATTATAACATCCTCTGAGTTATGAAACTTCAGTCTACAATGAAATCACAGAAACTTTCCATTACCCACCCCCCCCCCCCCTCTCACATTACCCAGGACCCCACCCTGCCAACAGCCCCTTCACCCATATCATATCACAACTTACCTCTCTCCAGAAGCAGTTATTATATCTGCCAATATTATATCTACAAGAGGACTCAGCATCAGAGAGACACACAGTCAGGTCATTAATTGAGATCAGAATGACAGATTAGAGATTAGAATGTTATTGGACAGGTTTGTGTAAACACTGCACTAGCAATGGTGCTTGTTGTTATTATCAAATTAAAACAAAATTATTTTCTCAAGCCTGAATTTAGTGTGTCTGACATTTGCAGAATGAGGTCCACAGGGGGTGACTTTAGTGTTGCTACCCTGTACAGCAGGCTAGAATCACCAACTTCAACAGTAGAACTTCAATCTGTTTCTAGGTTTCCCATGGCAGTTGAGGCCTAATCAGACTGAGTGTGAATTCAGTGATGCTAGCCTGCCTTGCGGAATAGTGTCATTCAATTCACATTTTGGGGACCTCATTCTGCAAATGTCAGACACTAAATTCAGGCTTGGCTGTTTCATATTATTTTCTTAACCACCACTTATCCAGGTGTCCAGGTGAAGAAAAATTGGGGGGTATATTGGATTGAATTTGTCTTCTGTCTGTCAGGCAGTCCTTCTATCCATCTATCTGTTGGGATGTCTATCCATCTGTCTTTCAACAATTGTTTTCTTCTCCATATTAAAGACCAAATGTGTTTATATATTTTGGTGTGCATGTTCCCTAGGTGACTCACAATCAGATTTGTTCAAATAAGTTCATCAGATCAAATAGGTGCAAAGCCAGGACCATAACTCTTTCCCGCCATAGTAATTTTAAAAACAATTTCTTCTCAAGAACCATTGGGCCTATATAGCTTATATTTGGTATGGAGGGGCCTTGGGTGACCGGGGTTCAGATTTGTTCAAATGGGGTCATTTTTAGGAAAAGAGGCCCCCAGAGGGTGAGGTGAATTCAGTGATGCTAGCCCACCTTGCGGAATAGTGTCATTAAATTCGCCGTTTGGGGACCTCATTCTGCAAAGGTCAGACACACTTAATACAGGCTTGCTGTTCCAAAATTATTTTCTTAACCACCACTTATCCAGGTGAAATCATACCCTGATTTTTCAAAGAAAAATGGGGGGGGGGGGTATATTGAATATTGGGGGGTATATTGATATTACTAGATAAATGGATCTCATAGATGGGGATTCACATTTGTTCTAATAGGGCCAGAGATAAGAGATTTAACTCTCCTCTATGCTGTTTGGTACTGGTATAATAATATTGATTTCCAGGCAGCCTGGGTGGGAGCAACGTTTGAGGCAATGGGTAGTGAGTGTAGAGGGGGTGGAGTTTTGGCCCCCTACTTTAATCAAAATTTAAACAGTTGAAAATTTCATGCCTGATACAACATTAGTTGTAGATTAGATGTTCACACCAAAAAATTTCATGCCTGATACAACATTAGTTGTAGATTTTCCAATATTATTTTCTTAACCACCACATGACCTTATTTTTCAAAGAAAATTTTGGGGGGGGGGGGGGTATATAGGATATTGGGGGGTATATTGATATTACTAGATGAATTGATCTCATAGTTGGGGATTTACATTTGGCAATGGGGAGGGAGTGTAGAGGGGGTGGAGTTTTGACCCCCTACCTTGATAAAAATAAAAACAGTTGAAAATTTCATGCCTGATACAACATCAGTTGTAGATTAGATGTTCACACTAAAAATCGGTTGGAACTGTTTTCATAGTTTGGTTTAATTCTCCAACATGTATGTTTTTAAATCACCAGTCCATATATGTTCCTACTTCAGGTTAAACTGTTGGACAGAATTGGCCACAAATTTTAACTTTATGGGGTTGTCAGGTTGGTAATTTTCAAATGAGGTCACCTGGTCAAATAGGGGCCAAGCGAAGGACACTTTTCCTCTTAATATGCTTCCTTCACAAGGACCATCAGGTCTAGTTTACTGATATTTAGTATGAAGGGTTCTTTGGTGTATGGGATTCAAATTTATTCAGATGGGGTCACCAGGTTAAATAGGGTGGGACCAGGGACATAACTGTATGTCTCTATATTAATACTTAAAATGTCTTCTCAAGATAGGGTGGACTATTTAGCTTACATATAGTATGGAGGATCCTTTAGTGTCTGAGATTCAGATTTGTTAACATGACGTCAACCTGTTAAGAAATGACGGGGCTATGGGGACTTAACACTTTTGTGTCTAATAAAATCATTAAAATACAATATTCATTAAAACATCTACCTTGGAACTACCTGACTGATTAATCTGACATACATGTATGGTGTTTTGGGTCCATGGATAATTGGGCTTCAAACATGTCTATATGATTTTATAAAAAGGCGCTTGTGAGATTGGAAATTTCCAACAATTGAGAAAGTTTGAGATGTCGGTTGTGAAATTCCAACCTAAGACTTGGGAGTCTGGAGCCCGGTCGGGAGGGGACTTGTTGAGCTGGAGGAGGGGGTGGGGTGATCAGTAGTGTACAGTTGGTAAATTCAAGGTAGATATTCACCGATCTACATACATGAAGCCTCTCTAGCCACATATCCTGTTTAGATCTACTTCTTTTAAAATGATTATGAAAAGTTCTGACTGTTGTGGTCTCCAGAGTCCCAGTCTTATCAGTCTTTGTAGTCTGGTGAGCGACCCCACAGTCTTTGACTGTCTTGTTCATTTAATGTGCCGGCGCATGTGTATACTCCGCGGACAAACTTCGTATTCTTGAATAAGAATATTGACAATCGAATGAATTGAGAGATTCCCGACTTTGAATTAAGGCACGATCCTGAACTTCAAATTCAATTAATGCACGATCCAAAATTCACGAACAGTCTCACGAAGCACGTGGTCCGACGAGAGTTGGGAGTATTTTTTCGTTCAATTTGTTTAATCAAAATGATTTCTGAATCTGCTTAGTGCTTACATAAAGTTCATAAACTACGAGTAATTATTTTGTTTTTATTGTTTAATAGAGGCATTTGAATTTATATGGGAGCAAATTCTCAGAACTAATGCCCTTCATTTCCGATGTGCGGTGCCCGTAAAACGGGAGTTATACTTACCATCTTACACTTACCAGACGCACCTCTTAATAGTCTCTTTTTTGGCATCTATTTACTACAAATTAAATCTCTATTTGAGATTTAATTTCATGGGTAGAACAATCGATTAATCATCGATTATAGCCACTGATTAATCGATTTTGAAAATCCAAAATCGCGGCAAGCCTAGTTTTGAATCAAACTTATTTGGAGTTTTGTAATGATTTGGAATGTAACAGAAAAGTTTCAGAGGGCCTCATTATTCACATTTCTGATACTAATGAAATGCCTTTTTTCCCACCAGAGGCTGCATCAAGAGCCGCAGCTCAGGCAAAGGTAAGCTAATTTATAATATTAGTTAGCATGGCCTATTGTAAAGACCAGTCTCAACGACGCTGTTAACCCTTTCATAACGGGAACTGCACTTATGCAGCATTTAAGATCCTGTGCCAAAATTAAAAAAACCTGTGTTTCTGATGACCCGCCCGCCCCTATTCCAGCGCCCCCAATTTTGCAAAATTAGTACGTATCCATGTAAACTGATTCATTTCTAAACAGACACATTGCGTGTACTGTTAAACTGGAAGTTATACCACACTTCAATTAGGTCACAGCAGAATGAAACTTATTATTTATTATTTGCTATGTGGATTCCTAATCATTCATTTGTTGGGATGTTCAGCTCAAGACTGTTGAAGCTAAACATCCCTACAATTGAATTAAATATGAATCAAGAAGTCTGAGTCACTGAGTTTCCAGTTATTAAGAGTTGAAATTTGTAATTCTATGTGCAATGGATATTGTTCCTTTTAGTTTCTTTACAACATACTCATTGACGAGTAGTTCCCCTAGGAAATGATATTAAAGATAATAAGCCATTTTGTTAAAAACTTATTATCTGAACATTTCCTATGACCATTTTGGAATCCTTCTGCAATTGTTTGTATGTCATCTGCTTATATTTCCTCATTTTCCTGACCATCTCTCCAAATGAATAATAGAATTTAAGACAAAATCCAATAATTTTCACAGATCTGTTATTTCATTCTCAATTTCAGAAAGATGACTCAGATGTTGTGACAATCGAACAGTTTGAGAAAATTTTACCGCAGTTGGTGAGTAAATATAAATATCTGGCTGCTGGACATTCGTGTCTGAATTGCAATTGAACATTGTGTTGAAACGACTCTGGGATTCTGGAGTCATGTTTTGGATTCTGTAGTCGACTAGTCGAACCTCAAAGGTTGAATCTAAGTCAACTAGTCGGTACCTGTGGCCGAGAATTATATAGCTATGACTATATTCTTATTTCCCTCTTCTAGTCACAATTTTCGCCCATTACTATCACTTTTAAGAGGACAATAACTCAGTGGAAAACGTTGGTTAATCATCAAATCACGTGATAAAAATCTTCATAACTGATTCAATTTACGAAAGAACATGCTACTAAACCAGAAGTATATAATCACATGATTTTGATAAACCAGTTCAACCATTCATATTTAAAAAAAAAGTTTCGTTCAAACTGAAACCCGAATGTTAATTTCACAGTCATGGAACTTGGAGCACTTGGTGCTACATTTTGAGCATACTGATTACGTTGCGTTTTTAACACTGTCACATCCGCGGCAAATGTTTGATCAGCGTGCCATGAACCTACATTATAGTCTTTTTAACTCTTATTATGGGAAGTATCACAAGGGGCAGGTATCCTTTATTATGGATAATTATATAATTCTTGGGCCCAAAAAGATTCCTGCCCTCTGTGGGAAGTATAGACAATGTTCCGTCTAGTTAACGGCAAAATACAAAGTCGACATTGGGAGCTATCAGCATCGAGGTTGGTTAGGTTTGTTGAGGTTTTGCACACATGGTCTCCAAGGATCAGGAGATTTGTACTTTATTTAATATCTTTTGCATATTCTGTCTGATGTCAATGTTGTATTTTATTACATGCCTGTGTCTGAAAAACACACCATTTTTGGTCATGTCCATGTGTGTGGAATCAGATGATGTTGATGTCAGCCGACGTAAATGAGGGTTGCCTCGACTATGAAACCGGAACTATTAAATAAAAGCATCATCACACATGACAAGAAAAGCCCTGTTTGTTTCTGAATAATTGATCTATGATGGGCCATGGTGGAGTGTAATAAACACAGAACAACACATGTGTTAAACGATATGGCACTGGCACTTTGTGTGCCTTAGCTTGCGCCTCTTATTCTATCCTTCCTCACTGTCACTGTACTGTGACATAATTTGGCTATTGTTCACATAACACAGCATACAAGCTTGAGACAATAACATACTATTTGCCTGATATTAATGATTGTATGAGAACAAGTCTGTCTATATTTTAATATTCTTTCCTTTTATGGCAGTTTTAACAGATGTGACTATTTTAACAGCAATACCCACCACCCGTGCCATCCATGCCTTTAATTGCATTATACAGTAATGCCCTAATTAATCGACTGCTTAACCACTGCAGAATTATGGGTAACTTTTCAGGATTTAGTCGGAAATATGGCTTGTTGCCATTCATCGGAAAGCTCTCGGGGAGAGATTTCCAATGAATGGCAACAAGCCATATTTCTGACTAAATCCTGAAAAGTTACCCGTAATTCTGCTGTGGTTAAGCAGTCGATTAATTAGGGCATTACTGTACAACTATACATAATTATTACTAATATTAACCCTTTCTATACTAAATACTCATTGATGTCTAGTCTCCATAGGAAATGTTTAGATAATAAGTTCAACAAACAACCATAGGTTTGCTGAACTTATTAACTGAACATTTCCCACCATTTAATATGAATTATTCTGCACTTGTGTTATCTTTTTGCCTGTTTGTCATCTCCTCATTTTTCCTGAACATCCCTCTGAATGAATAATAAACCATTCCAATGTATGCTTATATAACTGAATGGAAGGATCAATTGAGAAAAGAAAGGGTTAATTTCTAGAGTGTTCTGTAAAGTGATAATGAAGTATTGAAATATATTTACATTTTCAGTTACTTGACATGTAAGGCAGCACTGGCAGTTGCATACATACTGACCTCCCAAAAACATCAGAAAGATGTCAGTCTGAAATGAAAATCTCAACAACGATGCCAAAATGTCAGTCCAGCATTAAGGAAGGTTAAAACCTGAAAGATGGTCCACATAGACTGAAAATATCCAAGATGAAAGGAAGAGCCAAGATACAGTAATGCCCTAGATAATCGACTCCTCAACCACAGCAGAATTATGGGTAATTTTTCAGGATTTAGTCGGAAATATGGCTTGTTGCCATTCATCACAAAGCTCTCATTGAGAGCTTTCCGATGAATGGCAAAAAGCCATGTTTCCGACTAAATCCTGAAAAATTAACCATAATTCTGATGTGGTTAAGGAGTCAATTATTTACTGCATTACTGTACATCAAGTAAGATGGACTGAGAGAGACAAGATACACCGAAAGAGATGGACTGCATGAAATCAAAATCATACATCAACATCATTAAGGTGATTCGTCAGTTTAACACTATCTCTGGCATTCAAACAGCTGCTGTTTTTGGAATTGAAGTGATGTCTCTCGTAAACAAGACAATGTCGCCAAACCACCGATGAAGCTCTGAACACCAGATTGAGTAATCCCTGTGGAGATAAACAGCTGCAAATGGAAGTAATTGAGTAATCCCTGTGGAGATAAACAGCTGTAAATGGTACCAAAAATAAAACAACCCACCTATCCTACTCAAAATTTAAATTCACGCAGATTATATTTTTCTCACATTTAAATTCAAGCATTTAGAATTCAAGCACCCTGATGCACGATTTCAAAACTGACAATTATATTTCCATCAAAATCAGCTAAAAATCATGTATCTTCAGCTACAGGAACCTACTTAATTGTTCATTTAGTTGTGAACATGAATAATTATACTACACTGGACCAATTGCTAATTATGGTATTTCATTTGATATGGGCATCATTGACATGAATTTTAACTAAGTAAAGTGACCTCAACGACCAATGAATACAGTGTATATAGGGTGCTGACTTTAAAAATACCAATTTGTAGTATACACATACATGTATATTGATTAGCCTATTAATACCCAAACAGCTTAATTTTCCCCATTTTTCACTGAACACTTTGAGTCATACTATTCATCGCTCAGTTTTAACTAAAATTAGTAATGAATTTAAAACCACCATATATTTCACCACCGTGATTGTTAGGTGATATTTTCGTACATACAGTGAACTTCTGTTATGAAATATATGACCAATTTGTGTCTTTAGTGTGAAGGGATTCATCCAGGTTTTGAGTTTGGGCTACCCTCTGGCCTCAGCTGGCTTGAATACAGACCACCCACTTATGGCTTAAATTTCAATAACTAATTCTGGCTTGAATTTGAGTCACCCATCTCCAGCATTCATTGGTCCTGCCCAAGCCTTGAAATAGTATGTCTGTCATTTGCAGAATGAGGTCCCCAGAGGGTGAATTTAGTGATGCTATCCGGCACATTGGGCTAGTTTCACCAATTTCACCCTCTGGGAACCTCATTCTGCTGAGGTCTCAACTGCTATGGGAGACCTAGGATCAGATTTAAGTTTCCCAGTTGAAGTTGGCGATGTTCACCCATTAGTCACCTCAATTATCCAGTTTTTCTTCAGCAAATTAATGGATATAGAAACTGAACAGAATTGAAAAAGTTACTAAAAACAGTGTTAATTTGAGACTATAGATACTTCCCTTAAGATGAGGCCTCAGCAGAATGTGGTCCCCAGAGTGTCAATTTTGTGATGCTAGCTCGCTGTGCGGGGTAGCATCACTAAATTCTCTGTCTCATTCTGGAAATGTCAGGCACACTTTTGAACAGGCTGGTCCTGCCTATTTTGGCACATATTGGCTAAGACTCATTTGGCATGAATTTGGCCCACCCTTTTTAAAAAATCATGACTGCCAAAATTATATCATATCAACATTCTTTCCATTTGATCCATTCTCTGTTCAAAATCATCGTAATTTGAAAGTTAGCAAAGGTGACTTCATGTGTATCAGGCCAAAACAAAAAACTTCTCCATTTCCGATAACATTGGGATAATTTTCCAGGCAGGCATGTTTTTTTTTTTAAACCTTTCAGCCAAAAGCGATATAATAGTGTAGTCACAGTCCCATGGAATTTGGTAGGTCAATGTGTATTGAAAATAGCCAGGCATTCACTCTTCAGTAAGATCTTACCAACGTTGAGCTTATTAACTGACTTATTTTTGCTTTTGGGATTGGGAAAAACGATAAATATTCACATTGAGACTCTTAACAGGTAACTATAGGCTAGCCTTCTGGAGAAAATTGAAAACAAAATTGAGGCAGGCAAGAAAATCTCAGCCAGGCAGGGTATCGGGAAACAAAGAGGGTTTTTGTTTTGGCCTCACCATCTTTTGTGTCAAATTCTGTCATAATTCATTTCCATTCTAAATATGTTATCACACTTTTGCTTCGGTGCACCTTTAAAATTGGTCACAGAATTTCCTATTTGCATAAACAATTTGGTTTACAGGGTTCAAATTTCATCTTATCACTTGTTTTTTATGAATTGTTTTGACATTGACAGACAGTCAACATTTATTTAGATTTGTAACAATTGATCTTGTCTTGAGGAATTCTAAATGCAATTTTCAATATTTAAAGGGCTAGGTCCAGTTTGAGATGTTTAAAATTAAATGTTTTACATTATTCAAAATTCCTTCTACATGGCTAATAATCTTGTTTGATAGCTCTCTGTGAGATAAAACAATATTCTTATTATTTTCATGCACAATTTTCTTTTGATCATGAATTCAGTTTCTATAATCTGTGGATTATTGAAGCCGATGTATCAAGCTTAAAATTCATGAGATTCCTAGATATAGATTAAAATCACTGGTGTTAAATGAAACAGAATATTCTACAATAGATTTCTGGCAGAAAACTAATACATTTTTGTGATAAAAAAAATAGATATATACAGATATAAACCAAAATCATTCCATCATACAAGAGCCTAAATAACCACATTTTAAATTAGCATACATTTATCTATATGGAATAAGCCTTCCATTGATGAACAATACTAATTTTGACTTATTCAAACTGGATCTGCCCTTTTAAAAAGGTAATGTCAAAAATTTGAGAATGTCAACTGCCCATTTGCTTGCGAACTTCTTCATTGTATTAAAGGCAGAATTTGCATGTGAACTTCATCATTGTGAGGCATCAGAAATTTAACAGCCTCCTACAATTTTTCCTCAATGTAAAAAAAATATATATGATGGCCTCATCTGCTATGGGAGCCCTAGACAGAGATTTAAGTTCCCAGATGGTGAAGATGGTGATGTGCACCCATTGGGCACCTCGATTATGCATTGTGTCATCTGCGAATTTGGAGATATAAAGAAAATGAACTAAATATGAAAGAGATACATTATAAAAAACTTGTTAAATTGACAATAATGATACTTTCCATGAGGCCCTAGCAAAATAAGGTCCCCAGAGGGTGAATTTTCTGATGCTGGATAGTGTCACTAAATTCACCCTCTTGGGGGACCTCATTCTGCAATTGTTTGGGACCCTATTTTAAGGCCTTCTTGACTATCATCATACAAGTGACTGTTCCCATGCAAATTGGTAGTTAATGTTATCTTATGACTGAACTCTTTGATTGCCGAACTGTGCCATGAGGATAATCGCTACAAGTGCTCAGAAATGGGTAAACGCTGTGATATTAAGAGCGAAAGTGTTGTGTGACTGCCATTATCATTGTGTGACGAGGACGGGAGCATGTGAAAAGAAGCCAGAATACGGCATTATACACTGTAAGCTGCTATGAGTCCTGTGATAGTCCTCGAAGAAATAATTACTCAGTTATATTCTTAACCCTTCCATGACTGCAGCTTCCTGAAATTTTGCGAATGTCTGTGCCAATGCATTCTTTTATATATGCGAGTCTCCCATAGGGAGCCTCGCATATATAAGAGAATAAATTTGCCTAACAATATGTACCTTTACCTAGAAAGCCAGTGCATTCTCTTATAAATGTGAGGCTCCCTATGGGAGATGTCTCTTAACCTCCTAGACCTGATATGGACACAAAGTTTAGTTCAACAAGGAATCGAGACTATCACTTTCCTCATTGCAGCACTTTAGGGGACTGGCTTCTGGATGTAAGAGGAAATGGTGAAACTGTGTAGCATTCCTCATGGCCCACCAATCAAATGATCGCATTGAGCCTCAAGCTCCACCCATTCATACATAATATGTAATTTTTAGTGCTATCTTTATTAGATACATGTGTCATTTCTTAACAATGTGAGAATATGGAGCTGAAAAATTATTGGTAATTAATATATAATAAAATGCCAGACAATAGGATGCAACAACCTGTAATTGTGTTAATTTGCAAATTTGGCTATGCAAGTAAATAGCAAGATCAACTTTGGTTGCTATTAAACATAAAACAAGAAAATGCTGCTCATGAACTTTTGACACTTTTATAAAAATTATCTTCTGCTTCACGTTACCTTTCTGGTTCGATATAATTGATCTTGAAACGCCACACATGTGTTCACATGGCAATCCAAGAGAATAGAATCTAGTTTTATTTGTAGTTTAAATCTCAAGTCTCGTCACAGAGATATTGAGATACAGACTATGTAGTTTATCTTTGCTTGGCCAATACCTGAATGTGGTCCTCGTAGCTTTAACTATACAAAATAAACAAATGACACTTGTATTCACAGACTAAAATACAAGAAGAAGGTATAGTGTCTGACTACTAACTTATCAGTTTCACTCACCCGAACAAGTCTGTAATATGTCTTTAACTTTTTATCAGAACATTTCAACAAATCAATGAATTTAAATGTTGAAACTAGCGTGAATAAACAGGATGTGCCAAAGTAAATTCTCTTGCTTTAATATGACATTTTCAGGAGGTTCTTCTTAAAGTGATGTGAAACACTCCAGTTGGGTGATCAAATAGAAATCGAGAATAATCTTGCTCAAAGTAGTTATGTTTATGAATATTAACCCAAATTTACTACACACACCGTCAGTCTTATATATTTATTAAATCCAATGAGTATCGATGGCGAAATCATTTGCGTTAGTTTATCGGCAATTGTTGCATCCAAAATTGATATGTTAATATTTACAATTGAGCACAGTTCATATGGTGTTTTCTATGGAGTTGTATGGTTGATTTCTTTGAGATTTTGGGCGATGTTAGTAGAATGCTACATTCTCCCAGTTGGCATAGCGCCTGAGTACTAATTTATCAGGTTCACGCACCCGAACAAGTCCATAATATGTCTTTAACGTCATTCATGGTTTCAACCATGGTATAAAACTGGCTTTTAACATCATTCATGGTTTCAACCATGGTATAAAACTGGCTTTCACTCTTTTGATCATTTAATCCTTTCATGATGGGAGCTTCCTGAAATTTTGCAGAAACCCTGTACCAGTGCATTCTCTTATATATGCTAGTCTCCCATAGGGAGCCTCGCATATATAAGAGAATACATTGGCCTAGCAATATTTACCTTGACCTTGTAAGCCAGTGCACTCTCATATATATGCGAGGCTCCCTATGGGAGACTCGCATATATAATAGAATGCACTGGCACATGATCTTTAATGCGGCACCAGCACAGCTCCTGTCATGAAAGAGTTAATAAGTTCTGGATTTATTCGTGGCTTCATCTTCTCGCATTCCTTTTTTCTTGTTTCTCATTTCTAATTTCTAATAACTAAATTCAATGTTGTTTGGTAGTTTGAATCATAGATCGTCAAAGTTTTCTCTTTTTCGTGTTGTCATGTGAAACGTTTCATAAGAATACTCCACATTGTGAGATGTAAAAGTTTTATATTTCTTGTAATAAGCATTGATTTGAATCAAGTATCCCAATGCACTCGCCTGTATTTTGGATGTTTTTGTTATGAACTTGTGTTACGGAATTATATTCACAATCATGTTTAAATGCACGGATGGCCTTCGTTATAGTACAGTATAATGATGGTATGAATGCGATATTATCCACAAAACACACTTTGTGTGAGCCGAGCTTTTGTTTATATACAGCACATAAAGAGCGAACGATAAGAAAAACACTCAACAATTTTTTTAGGAGAGTTATTCACAGTGGCCCATTCAACACCGAAATATTGAGTGGTGATGATTAGCGAATGCTATAGCGGTATGTTGTAAACAACTTGGTGGCAGTTTTAACCAAAGTTCACTTAGTGTGGTCTCCCCGGTGGTGAGTGTTTTGCTTATCGCATACTCTTTACCCACTGTACTATAACAGAATTTGGCATACAAACTTTACAATAACATACTATTTACGCGATAATTATGATTGGTATAAGATCAAAGTCTCTATAATGAATGTGACTATTTTAACAGCAATACCCACCGCGAAGGCCATCCGTGCCTTTAGATAATAACCTAACAACACTATGGAAAAATATTTCAACAAAAGATAGTGTTTGTTTACTAAACATTGTTCAGGCAGCACACCGTATAAGGTATGCACATTTTATATTCATTAACCATTCCATGACTGGAGCTTCCTGGAATTTTGCGAAATAATGTGCCAATACATTCTCTTATATATGCAAATCTCCCATAGGGAGCCTCGCATATTAAGAGAACACATTTGCCTGACACTATTTGCCTTGACATTGTAAGCCAGTGCAGTCTCTTATATTGCGAGACTCGAATATATAAGAGAATGCACTGGCACAGGGTCTTTAATGCTGCACCAGTGCAGCTCCCTTCATGACAGATTTAACCGTCTCATAACAATCGATTTTGATTGAAATGGAATCTACTAGGTAAAAATATATTAGACATTTCTATCGAGATTCAGGGGTACAAAATAATACACAAACCTTCCAAATAAGTTTCCAGGAAGAGCGAGAGCATCTTTAACCCTTTACCCAACAGAAGGGCCCTGTGCCAATGCATTCTCTTATATATGCGAGTCGACCATAGGTCGCCTCGCATATATAAGAGAATGCATTGGCTTAACACATTTAAAATTATAAAATTGTTAAAGAATGTAAGAAAAAATGGTAAAGAGTGTTAAAACAAGATTTTTTTTAGGCCAATGCATTCTCTTATATATGCGAGGCGACCTATGGTCGACTCGCATATATAAGAGAATGCATTGGCACAGGGCATAACTGTAACTATCACAATGTGGTCAAGGAGCCGGTTCCAATGATATCCATATTTGTATGGTTCTATTGAGACAGACCGAAGATATTTTAGGCTGTTGAAGGTTTATTTGGCCGTTTTGTTGGGTAAAGGGTTAAGGTGAAGGTCATGTGGATGTATTCTGCAGCGAGTCAATGGCTTTGTACATATTTCTGTGATATCTGATGATTGATCTCTGTGTCATGTGATATCTCATTCTCATTTCATTTCATTAATATCCGCATTCATCATACAGTCACAAGCAAAATAGGTAGTAATAATCTGTTTTAGACTATACACCCACAGTGGGGAATTACGTGGTTTCGATGTTGTTGAGTACCACACAATGAGGCGGAGGCGAATGCAAACGCACAAAAACATAATATATGTTATTATGAGGAACTGTCAGACACAAAACATAGCATTTTGATTATTACGAGCATGTTCTAGTTTATTTTTGAAACAAGTTGATACCTTATTTTTTCGGAAATACTCAGTAGTTTTCTATAACATTCTTAAAGCTGCCAGTCGGAGATTCGTGCAATACACCAGTCCATACATCTTGGGAGAATCCTTTGACTGACAACTATGGTCAGAATGTTACAGCAAACAACTGAGTCTGGACACTAATGAGGTATCATCTTGTTTGAAAAATAGTATAGCATTTGCTCGAAGCTGCCAAAATACTATGCCATATAGAATGATCATAGTTTATTACCCTTTTCTTCGTTTCTCCTCGGCCATTTTGAATGCGTGATACTCATCAACTCAAACCACATGATTCCCCACGTGACACCTTTGTGGATAGATAATTATTATAATTCCACACAGTGTTTTAATAATTATTAGTCAAGTATTTCCAGACAGGGTGCAAAGTGAATTCACGTGAATCATGCTTTTCGCAGCAACTGCAAATTCTGCATACGTTGTGAATTCTGCAGCTTACATTGCAATTTGCCAGTAATCTATTGTAAAAAAATCTCATTACTTATGTGTGACTCTCTTGAGAATATTTATTTAGTTGAGTGACATTTACTATAATTGAATACTTTTATCTTCGTTTTTTTTCATCAATGTAAACAATGAAATCACTGTTCGATTGCGAACCGCATGATTCACAGAATTTGCAAACTTAGATCATGTATCTAATCTGCTGGCTGCGAATAGCGCAATTTGTTTGCTGTATGCCAAGCCTGGAAACAGTGTGTCTGACCTTTGCAGAATGTGGTCCCCAGAAGGTGAATTTAGTGACGCTATCCCGCATAGCTGGGATATTTGCTTAGGTTCAGCCTCAATTTAGACTTAACCCTTTCATTGCCAAGTCCGATTATTATAATCAATAAATTTGAAAAATGATCAAGGAAATATGGGTTGATACAAAAATCGGACTTGGCACTGAAAGGGTTAAGGTGCATGGAAAGAGACTACAATTTGCATTGTGACTGTGTGGAACAAGGTCGCTATGATTTGTGATAAATTTCCATATTTGATATATCTACAAGAAAAATATACTTGCTTCAAATACTTTTACTTTCTGAAGTATATCAGTTTCTGTTTAGATTTTGTATTTAGAGGGTTTTTGTCAAAAAATCAATGAAGACCGACCACCTGGTACTACTGTATACACCCGTTAGTAAGACCATCCCCGAAGATAAGATCAGATAAGCCCAGTCTATGTTTTTGTTCCCAAAGATGGGGTGGTCCTCGAAGATGAGACCACCCCCATTTTTAGAGTGCGAAAATATATTGATGTCAGGTTAACTCTTAATCAAGATGACAAAAACTCATGGACATTATCCAAGAAATATGCTCTATTTAAAATCTATGTTAAAATATGTCACATTAAAACAAAAAGAAAACACAAAAAGTTCTATTTGCTATGTTGTCCGTGTTTCATCACAAATCAAAATGTGTAAACTATTGTATTCTTCTAATCGTTTCTCCCATGTCAGTTCATTAATCAACATCAAAGAATATGGCAACAACCCTTTATAATTCACATGATGATTCATATAAAACATGATATTAGATTACCGGTTGCACTATGAATGCAAACTGAGATTTTGCATGTGGGGGTCCTCGAAGGTAAGCCCAGTCCCAAGTTTTTGCGTCAAATATTTCACGAGCCTCCCAGGCTTTCTGATGGGTGTATACAGTAATCATACCAGCTACCAGTATCTCAATCTCAAGTCTTAGCATCACTTTATTGCTTATACAGGGTTCCCACGCTCTTGAAAAGTACTTGAATATCAGACCATTCCTTGAAAAGTGCTTAAATTCATTTTATTCCTTGAATAGTACTTGATTTTCACCCATCACCTTTGATAAGTGCTTGAATTTAGTCAAATTGAGTATTTTTGAACAATAATTTCTCTCAAATCCTTATGAAAAATGTATCTGATAATTTTCGTTGAGTCGCATTTTCATAGAATTTAATCCTTACACTGTTTTTTTTCTCAATATTATAAGAAAACAAATTCTAATATGGGAAGAATGTTTGCAGGCTATTTTATGATAGCGCCAAAATATAATGTTCAACTATAAATGTCCTTGAAATTTATCACTGAGGTCCATGAAAAGTGCTTGAATAGTGCTTAAATTTGGATAGCAGTAATTAGTGGGAACCCTGTTATAACACCCAAGATGCAGTGTATCTAAACTTACATTATGCATAACTCAGTGAGTTATGGTACTGATCCACTATATCCCTTTCTATACTAAACCACTATATCCCTTTCTATACTAAATGGATTCTTGCACCAAGTTGAAAAAGTGATTATTTGAGTGGTCTATTATTGATTTGGAGGGATATACAAGTAATATATGCGGACGACAAGATAATAAAAGTTCAGAAAGAAACCTATTTATTGAGGGATATGTTTAGATAATAAGTTGAACAAACGACCTATGGTCATTTGTTGAACTTCTTATCTAAATATTTCATATGGGATAACTACTCATCAATGATGCTTTAGTATACAAAGGGTTAAACCTATTATCTGAACATTTCCTAAGGGATAAATACTCATCAATGAGTGTTTAGTATGGAAAGGGTTATATTCCAAGAATCAGTCCAGATGAATTTCATATACCATCACTAGGACAATATGTGTATGTTTTGGAGGAAATGTTTCGGATTCTGCATATTATGGTGCACTTTCATACACAGATGATTAATTAATTAACCTTAATTTTTTTTATTGCTTATTTTACTGCCAATTCTGGTGGTTGCAGGCAAAAACACTGCCTGATTAAAGATGGAGATTATGCAGCACTTTGATGGATGGCCTCCGACGTGATATCATACACCTTGCAGAATTTAAATCATTCCATATTTCCCTGGACATGCATTGGTAATTTGGATTAATCTAGACAACTCGATTTAATAAACCAGGTATCTAAATCTGATTACTTGTTTTGATTAATATATATTTGGTAAAAAAATCTTGGTGAATACTACAGAGGAATTCGTATAAAATGAGTATGATTTATCAGGCGTTATCTGCTAAAGAATTTCTTTTTTAAGCTGACATTGATTTTGTCTTTTTGTACTGAGTAGCAATAAAGTCTTCATAGTATAATTCATTTAGTTATTAATCATTTCACCCAGGGTCAAAAGTGGGCCTCAAAATATCGTGCGGGTCATTTGCAGAATTAGTGTCAGCGTGTCACTTTCAAGTTTTTGTAGAATTATTGCCAGCGTCACTTTCAAGTTTTACTTCTACCTTCTACAAATTCATTTGCAGAATTTAGTGACACTAAAACTGAAATTTAACAGTCTGGAAATATCAAACAGCAAATACAAGTCAGAATGTGTCTTGCAAGATTTATCACCAGTAGTGGACAGAGGTTGTGGACATAGAACATAAATTTTGTTTGGCCTGACAATTAACATTGACAGATGTTTGAAAATAAACACACACCCACGCAAACAATGTTTAACACCACCATATTCACCCCTCTCCCAAATTATGGATGATAATAGAAATCATCTTGGTTTGTGTTGATTCTAGAAGGAGATATTTTAGGGAGAAGATATCGCTTATATCGTCTGCTAGGCTGGTCCTTGCCTTATTATCAAGATAGGCCAGCGTACTGTCTAACATTGATAAAAGACTTGTTTGTTTCCCTGTTTTCACCTCCGACTGTTATGAAGGCTAAGATTAACCCCATATTTAGGTTACACAGGTGTAAATGTTTTCCATAGGCCTCAGTGCTAACGTTTTAGCGTATACTATTGGCAATATAAACATTGGGTCCAAAATTTTCTTAAAATCTGAAAAATTGACACTTTGGGAAACTTTTTGCACAAAAAAATCAGGTACGACAGGCAGGGAATTCGCCTTTAAATCTTGTGTTTTACTAACTAGTGTCAGAACCGCATTAAAAAATACTGTCATATTTTAGACCACAACAAAAAATTCAAACTTCACTACAGAGGGTTAATTCCTGTGCCAATGGCTATTTTACCAGTGGGAAACCATAGGGAAGAGGTGTGATGATTTGTTTATGCAAAAAGCACACAAGGCTATTGACCAATCCGGGCCCAGTGTCTATTTTATTCTCTCCTATATATTCCTCCCGCATCCGCTAGAGGTCTCTCCGAACCTTATTTACACCAGTGTAACCTAAAGCGATAGCCTGCTTTTCGCGGAATAATTGTAACTCCCTACATTTCTTCAGAATTGCCCATCAATGGAAAAAATGTGTTCAAAAACAATATCACTTCTGTGGTTCTTTATTTATCACACACAATTTAACCCCACCCCCTTTAACACATTATTCATAAAAAAAGGCACAAATTTCCACCACAGGTCATGTTCAGGCCCCATTTTCACACAGTTTTTGGGGTCTGGTGTTGCAAACTTGGCTCAGCTATGGAAGACTTTACAAGATCCTTTCCATGAGAGAACTTCTGGTAATGTGAGGTCATTGAATCCAGATTTGAGCAGCTGAGCATGAAGCACATGGAAGACTAAAATATTATATTTTCAGGTCTGCAAGGGTGATCCGAGATAACTGGATGTGGGTGTATATTGAATTAGTTGAACAAAAATATGCTCTCTTTGAAGTGCTGAAGCATTTTCTTATATGTGTCCAAGTTTTAGTGCTATTAACCTTCAAATGACCATACCCACCAGTGGAAATGACTAACTTGTATGATATATATCTGTATCACTGGCTATAAAATCCAAAATACTTGTCAGATTAGCTTCTTATAACAAGTGATATGTGTCTCATTGACATGCTCATGTTATGGGTCATTTGCATTATCGTGTGACTACTACCACCTTGAACAAAATTGAAAATACCTTGAAAAATTGACAATTTTTATGAAAAAATCATACTATTTTTGGCTGATGTAAGAGCAAGAAGACATCGGCAGCAAGAATAGCTACACCATGCATGAGAGATTCGTTGGACTGAAAGACCAGGCTGTTAAAAATGCAATAACATACTTTAAAGTGACTCCCAGGAATCAAAAAGCTCATTTTCCCCTTTAGGTTACACAGGTGTAAATGTTTTCCATTGGCCTCAGTGCTAACGTTTTAGCGTATACTATTGGCAATATAAACATTGGGTCCAAAATTTTCTTAAAATCTGAAAAATTGACACTTTGGGAAACTTTTTGCACAAAAAAATCAGGTACGACAGGCAGGGAATTCGCCTTTAAATCTTGTGTTTTCCTAACTAGTGTCAGAACCGCATAAAAAAATACTGTCATATTTTAGACCACAACAAAAAATTCAAACTTCACTACAGAGGGTTAATTCCTGTGCCAATGGCTATTTTACCAGTGGGAAACCATAGGGAAGAGGTGTGATGATTTGTTTATGCAAAAAGCACACAAGGCTATTGAACAATCAGGGCCCAGTGTCTATTTTATTCTCTCCTATATATTCCTCCCGCATCCGCTAGAGGTCTCTCCGAACCTTATTTACACCAGTGTAACCTTTAGGTGACAGCCAGGTACAGAGATAGACAGGTATCCAGCTATTTAGGAAATAATTCTTGTTTCGATTAAGGTTATGCAGTTATAATCAAAAAAATTTAAGACAAATTCTATAATGCAGCATTATAGTAAATTTTCTTCAAACTTTTTGGTTATAACCTTAATCGAAATAAGAGTTATTTCTTATAATTTAATCCATCATTTCACAGTAGAACCACCACAAGTAGAAGGTAGAAGTAAAACTTTAATTCCGATGAAAAAGACACATAGGCCCAAAGTTGAAAGTGACATGCTGTCACTCAAACATAGAATTATCGATTGACCAAGTGGCATCATAAATTAATTTTAATTGAAATGCCAAAATCTTAAAATCAAAGGACCTTAACTCTGGTAAATATGTATGTCATGTGGGGTCAAATAAAAGGGTCGTAACTCTGGTGAAAATGCAAGGCAGTGTGTGGGGCTTTATGTGAGCGATGGCCTTAAGTGTGTGGGGGCGTTAAGTGTGCATTGGCCTTAAGTGCATGGGGGCTTTAAGTGTGCGGGGGACTTAAGTGTACAGGGGCCTTAAGTGTGCAGGGGCCTTAAGTGTGCAGGGGCCTTAAGTGTGCAGGGTCCTTAAGTGTGCAGGGCTTTAAGTATGCAGGGGCCATAAGTATGCGGGGGCCTTAAGTGTGCAGGGACCTTAAGTGTGTGGGGGCCATAAGTGTGGTTTGGTATATTGGGGTTAACCCTTTATATACTAAATGGATTCTCCCACTGAGTTATCAAATTATACATCAGAATGGTCTATTGTTCAACTGGAGGGGTTTTCAAGGAAAATAAGCAGATGACACATAATACAAGTACAGATCGAAGGAGTCCTATTTATTGGAGGGAAATGTTCATATAGTAAGTTCACGTCGTTTGTTGAACTTATTACCTGAACATTTCCTATGAGATAACTACTCGTCAATGAGTATTTAGCATAGAAAGGGTTAATCGGCACTTCAGCTAGTAGGCCATATTACGGTGTCAGTTTTACGGGTGGAGTAAAAGACCATGCTTGACCATGGTTAATTTTACTGGGAAATCACTCAGATATACAAATCATGTTTAATACCTTCACTGTATGTATCACAAATCTGTTTTGGGATTTGAACCAGCTTTTGCGATTAATGCATGCCGGATGGCTAAATGTTAGCATCTGATCAACAAAGCCACCACACCCCTACCATGAAGAGAGGTAATAAACCATACACGAAACTGGTGGATTTTATAATTTATTGCCAATAGAATTTGTAAAACATAATCATATACAGATCACTTGATCACTTGCAAAGAATGCTTAAATACTATTAAAACAGCACTATCTTTCCCCGTTTCTCAAATGATTTGAGCTGAGGGGTTCACTTGATATGAGATACATGAATCCAACATAATTTCAACCGTAAATTTAAACATGTTGGTATCATGAAAACATAAGTTACGTCAGCGGTCTACTGGTTCAGTTGAGTTCATGTGTTTCATTTCATAGGGTGTGAAATATATCAAAATTATCATTGTACATAACATACAAGACTGTGGGGTCGCTCACCAGACTGTCAAGACGAGAAGACTGGGACTCTGAAGACTACAATCAGCACTTGTCCAATCACTTTAAAACAAGTAGTTCTAAACAGGGACACAGGTAGAGGGTCTTTGTTGACTGGTGGGAGGGGGGATGGAGATGTCCACCTTGACATTTCTAACTGGACACCCTGATCATTGCCCATTACCTCCCTACTGGACCAAACTAAATTACAACTGATACTTCAAGCTCTCCAACTGTTGAAAATTTATTAAAACCTTACTGATAATACCAGTATATCAAAATTATTACATGTAATATACAAATCTATATACAAGTACCAAACATAAATCTATATCTGCCCCTATTTGAACCAAATGTAAATCCCAATCTATGAGATCCATTGATCTAGTAATTTCAAAGGGTATATTATAGAAGTTGATGTGAGTTAAAGTTACACAATTTAGGGAAGGGTTATCAACATGACACCTCTAATAATTGTTCCTTGAAATCATCAGTATACAGACACTCATGATCATAGATGAAAACGAGTTAATAACCAATAACATAATATTGTTATTGATGCCACATGTAAAACTGTATAGAACACAGCACATGGGATTTAATCTCATATTGAAATCAATGACACAAATAAACATCCAACAGTTTCTGTTATTTGAATATCAAGATAAGATCAGATCTCATTTTATACACAATGGACATTGGAGAGAATGGCAGGCAGACATGGGTCATGGGAGAGAGTGGCATAAGCCTTATATTGTTGTCATTGAAAATGACTTCTCAAATAATATTGTGGCATTAGGGATGTGAAAGAATAACATTTGTAACATGTACTAACATTTGTAACATGTACTAAATTGACCCTTCAATTTGCAAGGGTAACGATCTGTCTGTTCGTAATTTTTCTTGCAGACCCCTGGACCGATTTCAACTAAATTTGGTGGGTGAACGGTGTACCCTGGCGGATGTTAATATTTCAAAATTAAAAATAAAATTGAGTAAGGAGTAAAATCAAATTACACTTTTATTCCAATTTAAAAAAAAATTTATTTTGTTCAAATGGTTTTTTTTTTTTTTTTAAATTGAGCAAGGAGTTAAATCTAACAATATTTTTTTAATTTATGACCTTGGCTCCACCCATCTTTGCCCCAGTGACCCCATTTTAACAAATCAGAACCCCAGTAAACCAAGGACTCCATACTAAATATAAGCTAAATAGACCCGGTGGTTCTTGAGAAGAAGTCTTTTTATGAATTATTATGGATGGAAAGAGTTATGGCCCTGTCTTTGCAACTATTTCACATGGTAACCTCATTTTAACAAATCTGAATGTGAGTCACCTTGGGAACATCCACATCAAATATGAACCCATTCAGTCCTATACTTCTGGAGAAGTCGTTTTAAGAATTACTGTCGAGGGAAAGAGTGATGGTCCCGGCTTAGCAACTATTTGACCTGGTGACCTAATTTTAACAAACCTGAATGTAAGTCACCCAGGGAACATCCACACCAAACATGAACCATTCGGTCTTATGGTTCTGGAGAAGATGACGATTGTTGATGGATGGATGGTTTGACGATGGACGAGGAGTGATGACTATAGCTCCAATGGAGACTTCGTCTCAGGTGAGCTAAAAAAAACTAATTGTTTATTGAAAGGGAATTGTAGTAAAGCCAAAGGGACTCTGTGCGTAAATGTGCAAAAACTTACCAGTATTTCATCGCAATTATGTGGTATCAATGGATGACACAGTGAAGTATTTTACTAACCTGATACAAGGGTGTGTAATAATTACAGAACACAACTTCCAACATAATCTCAAACATGTTATCGAACCTGTTGTGGAGGCTCTGCTCTCGTGAAATATATCCTTGAGCCGTCAGCAACTCTTTCGATAAAAGATACTCGATTAAGATGCGCATAGTATTCTCTCTATTCATTCCATTTATGCTTCTTATGCCTGATTAACCACAATTTTATCAGAGGCCAAATTCACATTTAATAGCTAATTACGCTTAAGCGTAAAGCATTACGCTTAAGCGTAATAGCCTAAATGACAACTCCATTACGCTTAAGCATAATGCCATTATGCTTAAGCGTAATAGGTTTTCATAGCCTTACTACCTTACATATAATGGTATCATCTAAGGTAGATATACATTAAAAGTTACTAGCATCAGTAAGGGGAGTTTTGAGATATGGAATTTGAATTACGCTTAAGCGTAATTGGTTATTAAATGTGAATTTGGCCTCCCATACAATCGATGGGATATTTCCTTCAGATCATATTTTAGTGATATTGAATTTGATATTTTTTGACATGAGCTGCTTATTTATAATAATTAAGAGATAACGCTTATTTTGATTAAAGATGGTCTTCTCTTCCTATAATAAGATTTATATAGCTTCCTGAGTATAAAATAATAAATATGAATCAAATACCCGTCTGGAAATGGTTCTATCAATTAATATTGATTTTATTTCTAATTTCCTGGTATAATATACATACAATCAAATTAGGGGCATTTTACGCCTCACGTTCATTCTGAGAATAACACGCAGGATAACTATACCTAAAAATTCTGAAAATAGTAATGAAAAAATGTCCCACTTGATTATCGCATTATATAAGAAAATATTGATATAAAATCAATATTAATAGATAGAAGTATTTCCGGATAGGTGTCTTCGACTTATTTCTATTATTTTATACCCCAGAAACTATATGAAACATATTAGGAAGAGATAGACCATCTTTAAAGGGGTACTCTACACTAAATCTGGTCATTTATGGGACCATCTCCTTTTATACTCAACAGAATATACGCAACCAATCAATGAATCTAAGCCATGGATTAGTGTAAAATACACTCATGTGCTCAACATGGTATTTATAATGAAAATGAGTTTATGACTTGAGTCAATGACCAGATTTAGTGTACAGTCCCCCCTTTAAGGTTATGCAGTTATAACTGAAAAGTTAGAAGATAAATTCTATAATGTGCATTCACGTTGTGATATATACAATCATGAAAATTGGGATGAGTGATCAGAATGGACTACTGAACAATATTTTTTCAACCAACCACACAAAAATCCAAGATGGTCGCCATTTTCTTCTAATTTTGGACTATATATTATCTTCCTCTGCATATATACTTATAATTGATTGGACTTATTATTATGATTTACTCAAGCGTTATGACAAGCGAAGAATAATAATGTCTTTAGTGTGCATGTATCTTATATCTACATGTAGGACAAGCTGAAAATGGCAGCCAGTTTGGAAATGGTGCCCGTATCTTGATGGTCGAAAAAAAATATACAGTACTGTGCACAGAATACCCCCCCCCCCCCCCCACAGATCGTTCATGCCAAAATTTCATGCTTGTATTCATAAAGTGAAAAATTCTTTTGTCTTCAAACATTTTTTGAAGAAATTTGAATACAGATATCAGAAAAAGTTGTTAAATGCTGGTCAAAATCTAAATTTGCATACTTATAATTGCTTAGCTTTATTACTGTGATTTTCCTAATTATTGTGTCTTGAATCTGTCGACCATTTTGATTGGATGATCGAAAAAAAAAATCAGACTTTGCACTGATCATTTGTGCCAAATTTCAACCTTGTATCACAAAGTAAATAATATTCTGTCCCTACTTGACACTAAGCAGCTCTACTATTTGTTATATCAATTATTTACTCAAGTTTTGAATTTGCACACATATGCAGGGCGGGGGGGGGGGGGGGGGGGGGGGGGGGGTCAGAAAAAAATTGCAGGCACGTATGCTGATTTTTGACTTTCTACCCTTGTTGGGACCCACCCACCCCTGAGTCATAATTTTTTTCCGTTTTCGGCAGTTTTTTCCGACCATTTGTTGACACACACCCCCCTTTTAACACTAAAACAGAGATTTGCGGGGGGATTTCACTGTAAACAGTTGTATATGAATTTCTGTGCATACTATTAGTCATGGATGTGAACATTGACATGTAAATAGGAACAAGTCATTTTGGGGTTATTCGGTCAAAAAAAATGTGGCTGCCAGCAGCCATCTTGGATTTCAAAATTCAATCCATTAGCATGGGCTACAGGCTATACTGTTTGTCTGATCATCATGAAATTTGTCATTTATGTTAATATTGACATATAGATGTGTTTTAAGCCAAACTCATTGCAAAAACAATCAAAAAGACTTGCAGGAAAAATATTTTTGAGTTGCGGAAAAAATTGTTTGTTGGTCCTATCGACCACCCACCCACCCCGGCATACGTGCCCGGAAAAAACTTTTTTCCACACCCCCTGACATATGGGCAAATACAAATAGTACTGTGCGAATGTAAATATGGGTATTAAAAGTAATACAAATTTTGATATATGTCAGACATTCAAACCATGTCTTCTCTTTGTTTATATCAGTGTTTGATTGACACATTTCTCATTAAAGTTGAGACAAAAATCAGATCTAACTAACTAAAAACATAATTGAACTGCTCTATTCATAACAAGACCTTATAACTAGGAACAATTACAAACTAACAATTTCAAACAAAAACCCAACAATTCACACAAACAATGAACTGAATACAACCCATATATACAGATATTACTATTGGAGAGGTTGATAGCCAGGAATATTTGAAACACGATGACGTGAGACTTCAGTCTCTTTGAAAAGCCAATGAAAATCCTAATGGATACAGATACAGATACAGATATCTCTAAATTTGTCGATTATATTTAATTTCTATGACGATGCGACATTTCCAACATGACGTAATAAACCGTTTCCAAATATGGAGTGCATTCCTGCCATAGTAAACTTTTGAAAGAATCGTAGTATTTAGAAATAGTTATAAATACAACAAGATGCGAAAGAATAATCAGTCATGAATATTGTTGACTGACAAAAACTCTAAGATGTCTCTTATATTGCGATGAGTATAATGAATTATGGATTTATCGCCTGTAATCAGTTTTCCAACAATAATTGTGTTTGACAATGCGTGGGAATATTGTCAACATTGTCATTGATCACTGTGAAGTGATATGTTATGCCATTAACCAATGAAATCGCGCGTACTCTGCGCCACTCTCCAATGAAATGGAGGGAATCCCATCAATACAGAAACTGATTTTAAATCATAAATCTAGAGATGGACACCCATTAGGATTTTCATCGGCTTTTAAAACTCATGGGTTAACCCTTTCAGTGCCAAGTCCGATTTTTGTGTCAACCCATATTTCCTTGATCATTTTTCAAATTTATTGATTATAATAATGTGATACATTGATGGAAAGAGCACTTAGAGCTCTTTCCATCAATGTATCACATTATTATAATCAATAAATTTGAAAAATGATCAAGGAAATATGGGTTGATACAAAAATCGGACTTGGCACTGAAAGGGTTAAAGTATCTTGTCGGTGTGCTTCTAAAATGTCATATTTCATTAATTCTAAAATGTCATATTTCATTAATTCTAAAATGTAATATTTGGTTAAATCTAAAATTTCATATTTACAATTTTCGAAACGGTTCCTTTTAGGATAGTTCTAATTTGATTCATTGGAGGGTTTTTCCTCCTTATCCTGAATGACAGCGACTAACCAAAGCCGCAGAAATGATAAAAACTAAAATGTCTCACAGATTTATAATTTTCCTTATAAAATAATGTAAAATGTTTTAAAACACCATAAATCATGCTCTTTCTTATCAACTAGGAGGCCTTTTATAACAACTGCGATATAAAGGTTTATTGTGAAAAGTTATTAGCAGATACCAATCATGGCCATGATTCTTTTTCCAGAGATAAATATTTTTTTGTGTCTCCTGCAAAATTAGATTTTTGTCAGATACGACATTTAAATGAAAGGTTCAATGACACTGTAGCTCAACTTGGAGATGAGATAATTTCATGTGTAAATGGAGCGATTAGGAATGCAGAAAGTTGAAATTTCTAAGTAATACTAGATATCAACATGAAAATATATATATATAAAGTAAAATCCAAGATGGCCACTGGCAGCCATGTTTTCTAATGAAATTAAAAAACATTTGATAGCTCCCATCTAGTAGAACAATATCAAGATCAATATAAAGTTTGGTGATGATCGGATGAGGGAATTGGACTGTACGGTGTGCTAAAGGATTTAGTCAGACAAAGAATAAGATCCAAAATGGCTGCCGGTGGCACATTTTTTAATGAAATTCGGAAAAATTACTCCCATCTTGTGGTCATCCCAAAGATCCATGTGAAGTTCAGTGAGAATTGGACAAGTAAGGTGTCATCTGTAGGGTGTACCAAAGGATTTAGTCATACAAAGAGCAATATCCAAGATAGCCACTGGTGGCCATGTTTTTCAACAAAATTAGGTAAACTTTGATGGCTCCCATATAGAGGTCACCCCGATGATCCATATGAAGTTTGGTGATGATCAGATGAGGGATTTGGTCTGTAGGTTGTGCCCAAGGATTTAGTCATGCAAAGAGTAAAATTCAAGATGGCTGCCGGCAGCCATGTTTTATGGCCGATTGACCACAAAATGAATCGTTCCCATCTACATGTCAATATTAACATCCATGACAAATTTCATGATGAACAGACGAACAGTCCAGCCAGTAGCCCATGCTGATGGATTGAATTTTGAAATCCAAGATGGCAACTGGCAGTCATGTTTCATTGCTGAATAGCGGCTCCCAAAATGACTCGTTCCCATCTACATGTCAATATCAACAGCCACGACAAATTTCGTAATGTTCCGACCAAAGGTAAGACTTTTAGCCCGTGCCAAAGGATTCAGTCATGAAAAGAGTAAAATCCAAGATGGCTACTGGTGGCCATGTTTTTTTGCCGAATGACCCCAAAATGACTCGTTCCCATCTACATGTCAACAGCCATGATAAATTTCATAATAATCCAACCAAAGGTACAAATTTCATGATGTTCAGACAGACAGTGCAGCTTGTGGCCCGTGATAATGGATTGAACTTTGAAATCCAAGATGGCTGCTGGTGACAATGATTTTTGGCTCAATGACCCCAAAATGGAGCATTCCCATCTACATGTCAACAGCCATGATAAATTCCATAATGATCCGACCAAAGGTACTACTTGTAGCCCGTGCCAAAGGATTTAGTCATGCAAAGAGTAAAATCCAAGATGGCCAAATGGCCCCAAAATGACTAGTTCCCATCTACATGTCATTGTTAACATGCATGAAATCACCCTAAAAAGACTCGTTCCCATCTACATGTCAATAATAACATGCATGACAAATTTTATGATGATCAGGCAAACAGTACTGTAAGCCTGTAGCCCGCACTAATGGAATGAACTTTGAAATCCAAGATGGCCATGTTTTTATTAGGCTGAATGACCCCAAAATGACTCATTCCCATCTGCATGTCAAAATTAACATCCATGACAAATTTCATGATGATCAGACGAACAGTCCAGTCTGTAGCCCATGCTAATGGATTGAATTTTGAAATCCAAGATGGCAACTGGCAGTCATGTTTTTTTTGCTTAATAGCCCCAAAATTACTTGTTCCATCAACAGCCATGACCAATTTCATAATGATCCAACCGAAGGTATGACCTGTTGCTAATGCTAATGGACATTGTTGACGGACGTCTCCACGCACACATGCCTGACAGATACCAACCCATGGCAAGAGCTCAAACTTTACAAAGTAAAGTTGAGCTAAAAACCGACGATATAGGCCCATATTATACATAATCTCAGGTTCTATTTTTGCCAAATTAAACTCTGCTAAAACTTTTCCGTTGCCAAAGCGAGTATCACCTCATTTTCTATTATTTACTTCATCTCAGACCAAACACAAATCGCACACACATCAGGCTTTTTTCTTGTACATATAAATAAGATCCATCTTATTGATAAGCGAAAATGTCTGGCCCTCACACGTATCATCTGATCATTGGCAGCTGAAGGCGTTTGAAGTTAGAACATCTCGATCAAAACATGTCTAATACAAATAACATGAAAAGTAGATGCATTGATGCATTAAAGGTACCCAAGGCACTCGCAGTGGGTAAATATAACCCATAGAGAGCCCCATAGATTGGAGCAGATGACACTCCGTAGTGCATGCTTCCATTTGTGAGAGGCTCGCAGTGGGTAAATATTAAAAAAGAAAAGAAAAAAAAAGTCTGTAAAATCATCACCAGCAAGAAGAACATGAAGAAATATAAACCTTGTTCTAATAATAATTATTGAAAGTTCTCCGATAATGAAATTTTGGGTGTGGAAACCATTGTTATATAAACAAAACTGTTGCTGTGATATGTCAGCACACATCGCTAATCGCGTAGTAAGTTAAAATATTTAAGGCTAAATATAATTTTCCCCTCCCCCTGTTTCATTTAAACTTTGGACATTGATCAGGAATGCCACTGTAACAGTAAAGTCTACATAACAATGGTATCGAGATGTGAAATCTCATCAGCGGAGAGTTGTCAATCTATTTTTAAATGTATTTTTTGGTGATTTTTTTTACAGATTTAAGTTTTTGTTTATCTTATTTCACATGAACCCACTTCAATGGCCTTCAGTCCCATTAACCATTTACCCAACAGAAGGGCCCTGTGCCAATGCATTCTCTTATATATGCGAGTCGACCATAGGTCGCCTCGCATATATAAGAGAATGCATTGGCTTAACACATTAAAAATTATAAAATTGTTAAAGAATGTAAGAAAAAATGGTAAAAAGTGTTAAAAAAAAGATTTTTTTAGGCCAATGCATTCTCTTATATATGCGAGGCGACCTATGGTCGACTCGCATATATAAGAGAATGCATTGGCACAGGGCATAACTGTAACTATCACAATGTGGTCAATGAGCCGGTTCCAATGATATCCATATTTGTATGGTTTTATTGAGACAGACCCAAGATCATTTAGGCTGTTGAAGCTTTATTTGGCCGGTTTTGGCCGGTTTGTTGGGTAAAGGGTTAACCATTTTGTGACGGAAGCTGCGCTGGTTCAGCATTAAAAATCATGTGCTGGTGCATTCTCTTATATATTCAAGTCTCCCATATGGGGCCTCGTATATATAAGAGAATGCACTGGCTTACAAAGTCAAGGTAAATATTGATATATATAGCAGATATGGCACAGTAGCATGTTATATATATGTCTCCAAGACATGCCGAGCGTTGCTCTTTGAACACGTCTGGGACTATACAACACACAAGGCACCTATATTTAGAAGCAAGTGTAATTTTGAGACAGTGCAAATGTTTTTGTTATTGTTTTGATTAGGTGGGATTCGAACCCCAGCCATGACGGCGAGCTTCGGTAGCCATGTGGTAATGATGTAGGACTTTGAGTCACAAGGCGTGCTTGCCGTCATGAGCCGGGATTCGAATCCCACCCAATCCCAAAAAAAAAAAAAAAATGCACTGATTGAACATTTAGTCCTTGATGTCAGCAGTTACAAGGCAGTAAATCTGAACCTGATTATTATTGTAGGTATAATTATATAAAAATTTATTTACTTGGGAATGGAGAGCATACATGGGAATGGAGAGTATACATTGGGAATGGAGAGTAAACATCAAAATGGTTTTAAACAGGACAAATTAAAAGAAAACTCACACGAATTATAAAAAATAGAAAAATTTTAACAAAAGTATTTCTAAATAACTGTAATATACTTTTTATGCATAATTGAAAATGATATGTCATAAAGTCAAACAAGGCTCAAAATAAGTGGCTGGTCATTGTCCGATGAAAAATAGCTTATGTCCAGTACTCTTCTGTATCTGTCGGACATTTTGTCTGATGAAATTTTTTAAACAATCTGTATCTGTTTGGGTATATCCAACGAGCATACTGGCCAAACAGGACATTGAAGGTAAAAAATTGTTCAGTACTGCATTTCTAAACCCACTCTTTGCTCAAAATAATGTGCATTTACCACTTTGGACATGATATTGTCAAGTTGATAATCTTAATTAAATTATACTTTTATTGGTGCGATAATATAGTTCTGGTTTGGGTTTAAATTTTTTACAATTTTTCATTCATCTAACAGAAGCTAGATAGAACACGTGTTTCACAATTCTTGTAAATGAAATGTCAAAAAGAATTCTCGATGCACGTTATTGTTTTATTTTATTCATTGAATTATTAAACACATAGTTGTACTGATATGATATTTGACCTTGAATTGTCCTGTGATTACATACATAATACAGGACCATCAACTGTTGGTCATTTGTAAATAAATCGGAGACAGTAAGTCCTATCATTCTGAGAATTTGACAGGCATCATTTTGAAATGACCAGCACCATCCATTTGGTGCCTGTCATTTTGACAGCAGTCAAAAATAAATCATTTTGAGCCTTGAAGTAATACACAAAAATTAAAAACTGTCAACAGTTCTCAAACTATGTAAGATAGTTGGACTGATTTTAAAGTCCAAGATTATTCAAATTAGATTTATTCATAGCTGGAAAGCTCAATCATGTATAAACAGGCCTGAGAATATGGTGCCGGACATTTCCAGAATGTGATGTTACCCTTTGTGCAAGGTAGCATCACAAAATTTGCCCTCTGGGGACCTCATTCTGCAAATATCAGGCTTGTTTCCAACAGTGCATAATGCTAATTTTGATCCATTAAAGAGAATCAGATAATCAGGCCTTCTACTCTAAAGAGGTTTTCATAACATAATTTAATCACAAGCTGTCAATTCATGAAATCATGTAAAACAATTGGTTGTAACTTAATTAGCAATTAAGGTTATTTCTCTATATAAATCGGTGTCTAGTCACGCTTCCAGAAAGCACAGGTGGTGCATATGGACAGCTACTGTACACATGCCAGCATTATTGATTGCAATGGTGCGACCAATGAAATGAAGTTTCTCTTCAAGTGGATGTGTGATAGACAGGTGATTGTTCCAAAGATATAAAGTAATGCTCTAATTAATCGACTCCTTAACCACACCAGAATTATGGGTAACTTTTCAGGATTTAGTCGGAAATATGGCTTGTTGCCATTCATCGGAAAGCTCTCACGGAGAGCTTTCCAATGAATGGCAACAAGCTATATTTCCGACTAAATTCTGAAAATTTACCCATAATTCTGCTGTGGTTAAGGAGTCGATTATTTAGAGCTTTACTGTAATTGTTGATTGCAAGGAATGCATAAATTTTATGGAAATATATTGGTGAAAACCAGAAGTTTTTGATTAAAGCTGGGAATAAAATAAAACAAATAACTCTTGTTTAGATTAATGTTATGAGTTATAACTGAAAAGTTTAAAGACCGATTTACTATAATGCGCTACATGTGTTATAGAATTAGTCTAAAACTTTTTGGTTATAACTGCAAATAACCTTAATCGAAAAAAGAGTTATTTCCTAAATATACAAGTGCGCCATTAGAACATGGAGCCTGTTATTAACGGACTTTGACATAAAACAGCATTATGCCAACCGATTTCACTAGCTGGTTTACATCGAAAGCAACATGGACAACAATAATGTGCGTAAATACATGTCTGGTAAGATAAGTTAACTGTTACTTATAAAAGCACAAGCACAAGACGGCACACTTAACTACATAACATTGCTGCTACATTGGCTGTTGGCCACTAATAAGGAATGAAGAAAATATGATATATATTAAATAACAATAAAATAATGAATAAATAAATATGAATAATCATATATGCATAAGTATAAAAGCGTAGCTGATAGATATGGTTTATTTTGATTTGTAGATTAACCCATTCTATACTAAATGGATTCTCCCATCCATTATAAAAGTATATATTGGAATGGTCTATTATTAGCCTTCAGAGGTTTTCAGGAAAACACAAGTAGTAGTCCTATATAATGGAGGAAATGTTCAGATAATTATTATCTAAACATTTCCTACGGATAACTACTGAGTATTTAGTATAGAAAGGGTTATAGCCACACATAGAGATAAAGTTCATAACTATAAAGAACCTGCAGCGGTGTGCTTAGTGTATTGTATAGGTAACAGGCGTACACAAGTGTGACGTCACACATAATATATAAGATGCCATTCATCGGAAAGCTCTCCCCGAGCCATATTTCGGACTAAATCCTGAAAAATTACCCATAATTCTGCTGTGATTAAGGAGTCGATTATTTAGGGCATTACTGTACTTGTTGATGATAGTTGTTGTACCGACTTTTATGTTATTTCGCACGAACTCATTTCGAACTCCTTGATTCTGTTTACGAATATAAGGATATAAATTTGAATGGTATATGTTTGTTTGCTCCATTGGAATTTAATGTCGTTTCAGCCATGAGGCCACATTACAATGAGAATGGTATAGGTTACATCACTATGTGTGGCTTATGTCCATGTGGGATTTTGATTTCAATAATTTGATAACATTGTTTTGTACATTAATACACAGATTAAGGATTTAGGGGAATATCAAATAAACAGTTCTATACAAAGACAAGAAAAACATGTGTAATAGATTAAGACTCTTAACAATACACAAAACACCGGAGCTGGTTAACGTTATTGCACAAGTTGGTTGTGTGTCATGCCAAGACATGAAATAGTGTGTCTTATCCTTTGCGGAATGAGGTTCCCAGAAAGTGAATTTAGTGACGCTACCCCACATACCGGGCTAGCATCACCAAATTCACCCTCTTGGAACCTCATTCTTCTGAGGCTTCAACTGCTATGGGAGACCTAAGATCAGATTGTTCTCCAGCTGAAGTTGGTGATGTTCACCCATTAGTCTCCTCGATTATGCATTTTATCTTCTGCAAATTAGGGGATACAGAAACTTCTCAAAAGGGGGAAAGTAACTAAAACAATGTTAATTTGAGACTATAGATACTTTCCAGAAGATGAGACCTATACAGAATAAGGTCCCAAGAGGGTGAATTTGGTGATGCAAGCCCGATGTGGGCGGGATAGCATCACTAAATTCACCCTCTGGGGACCTCATTCTGCAAATGTCAGACACACTATTTCCAGGCTTGGCTCCTTCGAAATCACTAAATTCACCCTCTGGGGACGTCATTCCGCAAATGACAGGCACATTGCAGCACGCTTGCAGCAGAGTGTTCCACAACACTTTCACCCTTTCTATACTAAATACTCATTGACGAGTAGTTCCCTTGGGAACTGTTCAGATAATAAGTTTAACAAAAGACCTATGGTTATTATCTGAACATTTCCCTCATATGTATATGAATCCTTCTGATCTTTTATTATCTATTTTTCTGTCTGTCGTCTGCTTTTATTACCGGAACACCCCTCCAAATGAATAATAGACTGTTCCAAAGTATACTTTTATAACTGAATGGGAGAATCCTTTAAGTATAGAAAGGGTAAATGCCCTTTTAATGCTATATTTAATTATTGGCATCAATTACTAATTGTCTATAATCACCAATGAGTGGACCGTCTGGGATGAATATGTATGGTGCTGGCCATTTGCAGAATGAGGTCTCAAGATGGTGAATTTAGTGATGCCATGAATGTAAAAGATATAAACATTGCCGGTGATGCTAGTCTGCTTAGGCCTCATCTTCTCTGGATAGTATCTTTATTATATATTTTTATTATTATAAAGTTTTGTGGTTTCTTTAAAAAGTTTGGTTTTTAGTTAAGTTTCTTGCTATTCCCAAATTGGCAGACGACACAATGCATAATCGAGGTGCACATTACCATCTTCACCATCTGGGAACTTAAATCGGTGTCTAGGTTTCCATGGCAGATGAAGTCATGCAGAATGAAGTATCCAAAGGGTAAATTTAGTGATGTTAGCCTGCTGTGCGGGGTAGCATCACTAAATTCACCCTCTGGGGACCTAATTCTGCAAATGTCCAGCACCATATTTTGAGGCCTGATTCTATGACAATAGCGCTTGGACGTGCAGGAATCAGCCTATCAGGAGCTATGTATACTCCCGGCAGTACGTTTTGTCACGGCAGAATCTGCAACATTAACCTACACGATGTGATAGGGCAGAGATCTTGAATCATCCGCTATTAACCCTCTCTACACAAAATGGTTTCTCCCATTCAGTTATACAAGTACACATAGGAATGGTCCTTTATCCATCTGGAGGTATGTTCAGGAAATATGAGCAGACGACAAAGATAAAACAAGTGCAGCAGGAGTCTTATTCATTGGTGGGAAATGTTCAGATCGTCGTTTCTTGAATTTATTATCTGAACATTTCTTAAGGGAACTACTCATCAATGAGTATTTAGTATAGAAAGGGGTAAATACCTGAACATGAATTAACATCTTGTATATTTTATGACATTCATTCTGCAAATAAACTATTTATCAAGCTAGCACAGACGAAGGAAACTTGATATATATTTTGCATAGAATTTTCATGTTCCCAGTTTGGTTATACACATGGCCAAATGGCTGATAATTAGTAGATATTAACATGAAAATAGAACATAACACAACAAACAATAGGATACAATCTCAATTTCATAAATGCCAAAAAACAACAAAATCTAAATGTGCTTTATAAGCACGGTCTACATTAGATAAATGGCATGAATCTCTACTCTGACTACGCCTGTAAAAATCATGTTCCACTAGATCATGCCATGAATCTCTACTTTGACGACGCCAGTAAAAATCATGTTCCACTAGATCATGCCATGAATCTCTACTCTGACTAAATATCATATTCCACCAGTTCAACACTTGGGAACTTTTCGATGTTCTGACCTGTTGTGACAGGGAACTGAATAACATTGAACAAACCACGTAGAGAATTTATTTCTTTGTTAATACTTGTTCCTAATAATCTATTTCACAGTATAGATGGTCCAATCCAGGGACTGCATGATTTTTATGACTTTTAAGGGTCGATATCACAATAAAAACGTTGTTTGCGTTTGACAGGTGGCCGCTCACGGCAGGTTATTTATATAGTAAAACCAGTCCGTACAAAGCCAATGCGGTCGTTAAAGCGAGGTGGCCGCTCACGGCAGTGGTCGCTCAAAGCAGGTTTCACTGTAATACACTTTGCACAACAAAATCAGATGAAAATAAATCACAAAAACACGTTGGTAACTCAACAAAAACAAGTTCACAGTTTATTACACCAGATGAGTATATAATATGGCATATATTTTATGTATATGATCTGGGTGTTCGAAAATTAAGTGGGCCTTTAACTGAGAGATATATTACCTGCATAGTATTTTCAATGTTATAAACTTCCCTGTCTGTTGTTTCGTTTGCATAACTTAAAGAATAAATGCAATTCTGGAAATGAGTCCATTATAAATATATCGTTGCATGCAATGCGAGCTTCTCATTTTCTGCATTGTCAGCATCAAAAAGTTTATTGTCACTGAATTAGGTCAAAATTCAGGCCTCGTTTGAAGCAACCACAATTTTTACTCGAACGGACTTGACAGGTGCAACCCATTTCTGGCATCTCAATCATTCTCCGTGATTGTAAATGATGGAAAATACCAACTATTATAAAATGCAACACACCCGACCATTTAGAGAATTGTCCAATATCTTGATTTAGTGTGTCTGACATTTGCAGAATGAGGTCCCCAAAGGCTGAATTAATGATGCTACCAAACATAGTGGGCTAGCATCACCAAATTAACCCTCTGGCGACCTCATTCATTTTAGGCCTCATCTTCTGGGAAGTATCACTTGTCTCAAATTAACACTGTTTTAGTACGTTTTTTTCTTGTGTTCAGTTTCTGTATCCCCTAATTTTCAGAAGATAAAATGAACAATTGAGGTGACTAATGAGTGAACATCACCAACTTCAACTGGGAAACTTCAATCTGATCCTAGGTATCCCATAGCAGTTGAGACCTAAGTAGAATGAGGTTCCAAGAGAATGAATTTGGTGATGCTAGCCCACTGTGCAGGATAGCTTTACTAAATTCACCCTCTGTGGACCTCATTCTGAAAATGTCAGACACACTATATCCAGGCTTGCACTGTCCTATTCTTGCTTTGGTGCTTCATCGGGACGCCATGTGCATTAGGTTTGTTCAAATTCTGCGGCAGATGCAGACATTCGTGGATGACGCTCACAACTCTAGACTACATGGGGCCATGGGCCTTATGTAAACTCTTTCATGATGAGAGCTGCATTGGTGCAGCATTAACTATCCTGTGCCAGTGCATTCTCTTATATATGCGAGTCTCCCATAGGGAGCTGGGCATATATAAGAGAATGCACTGGCTTACAAGGTCAAGGTAAATATTGTTAGGCCAATGTATCCTCTTATATATGCGAGGCTCCCTATGGGAGACTCGCATATATAAGAGAATGCATTGGAACAGGGTTTTCGTGAAAATTTCAGGAAGCTCTAGTCATAGAAGGGTTAACTCTGCCATTAAACTTGAGATCAATATAATAAAAGAATTTAAAGAAACATTCATGTAACAAAATACCCAATAGAACAGAGTATCACAATATTAATCACAACAAAATGTGATCACAACCACGATATACAAAATGATAACTATGATTTCCGTTTAAAATAGTGTGGAAAAATCAATACCACCTTAACACTTTAGGCCAGAGTTTTTTAATTTATTGTTTACGGATTTTTCTGCGGAGAAATCGCGTCAGAGGAGGGAAAACAATTAAAAATAAAATACAGTTTACCAATTTTTTGTATTCATTCCCATCGGAAAATTGAGCAGGAGGAAAACAAATTAGCTTCAGGGAGTCCCTGTCTCATCAATTTTCAGATGAAAATATATGACATCGCCGGTGTCTGCTATGCTGCTAACCGGCAGCAAACGGGAGTTGTCATTCCCGTTTTATATCATTTCGCGTACTTTAATTATAACGCACCACAGTTCTAATCCAGGCTGTTGTTGTTCATAACCGAGTCGCTCCACTTCTTTCAGACAGAAAAAATATTTTTTATTATTTTATTTCATTTGTCGATTATTATAGTCTGCGTGAAAAATATTTTTAGAAACTCGGATTATTTTTTCTTCAATTTTCGTAAAATTTGGTATGGCGGATCCGTAAACCAGCAAATATGAATTCTCTCATCTTACTAAATGAATTTTCCCATTCAGTTATAAAAGTATACATAGCAATGGTCAATATTTCATGTGGAGGGATGTTCTGGTTATAAAAAAAAGATGAAAGACATGGTCATTTGTTGAACTTATTATCTGAACATTTCCTGAGGAAACACGTATTTAGTATAGAAAGGGATAATTAAGATTTATGATTAACAGAGAGAAGAGAACAAATTTCCTGTTTTATAGCACCGGAAAGCGGAAATCTCTGGAAATAGTGTTGAGATAATTCATCTCTTACAGTAGTAATAACCTGTATCAATATATTTAACCCATTATTTACTAAATAACCATTTACTGAGCAGTTCCCTAAGGAAATGTTCAGATAATAAATACAACACATATTATCTGAACATATCCCACCAATGAATACTAGTAGGATCCATTTGTCTGTGTTCATCTGCTTATATTTCCTGAACATCCCTCCAGATGAATAATGGACCACTCCAATTTTTTTTAATGAGGGGACAACCCATTTAGTAAAGAAAGGGTCAAACCAACATTTATAGAATATTATATTTACCTTGACATTGTAATCTAGGTCATTCTTATATATATGTGAGGCTCCCTATGGGAGACTTGCACACATAAGAGAATGCACTGGCACAGGATATTTAATGCTGCACCAGCGCTACTCCCATCATGAAAGGGTTAACAGTACACTTTAGGGAGCCTCATATATAAAAGAGAATGCACTGGCTTACAAGGTCAAGGTAAATATTGTTAGGCCAATATATTCTCTTATATATGCAGGAGATTCACATAAATAAGTAAATGAATTGGCAAAGGGTTTTCGCCAAATTTAATAAAGCTCCAGTCAAGCCATTTTCATCTTCCAGTGACCCTGGTCATATCTGGAGATGTTCAGTTTTACAGCAATGACAAATAAACTACTCCAAAAAGTGTATCATTAATTCTTCATGAAATGGAACAATAATCTACATTAACAGATGTAAGAGATCAGATCTGTCGATTTCCTGAAGGATATAATTGAGAGATGATCGGTTACATTCGATGATACAATGGTAACCATTCCCACAGTGACTGTCAGAAAGACATTTCCAATGAACCAAAATAACCTCAGCTGGTTTCTCTCGGTTTTCTTGGCAGAACAGCTTTATTTCATTGAAATCAGCTTCATGAAGATTCATATCTGCAAAAAGAAAACACTGATAAGATAAGATAAGATAAGATAAATTTTATTTAAAACTCAGAGGTATCTAAATATATTACAAACACAAGCTCTGAAGAGCTTTTGATTGACTGTAAAACAAATACACATAGAAATAAACACATACATAGCACAGGGTAACATATTAATTTTATGCAAATTAAAAAAGTTGAATCATAGTTAAATACTAAAATTTCTAATTTATTAAAAAAAAACAGAAAACAGAAAACAAACATAAACACCAGAGAAATCAGTACAGTGAAACCTGCTTTGAGCGACCACTGCCAAGAGCGACCACCTCGCTTTAACGACCGCATTGGCTTTGTACGGACTGGTTTTACTATATAAATGACCTGCCGTGAGCGACCACCTGTCAAACGCGACCAGTGGTCGGTGATTTGTGGCAAAAAAGACCACCAGACACGAAAAATAAGTCTTTAACCAGTGCTTTTCCGACATTAACACCCATTGTGAGCCCCAGATGCTTCAGCAGGATGCATTTCTTTGATTAAAATTATTTGCAATCAGTTGCTTCATCACAGACAATGATTTGGGGATTCCCACCGGGGCATGTGATATAAAGCGGAATTCCCAGCATGGGAGATATAACATTGGTTCATTTTAATCCAAAAGTAGTATTTGGGAAAGTGGATTATAAAAACTTCATCACTCTTATTATTTTTGACGTGAATGTTGACGATGTGTTTGACCTAACTAATATATGATGAAATACAAAAAAGATCCTATATTCCATAGTAGCATAAAATTGAGACTCTGCTTGGCTGTAGGCCTACTGTTGTTTTAGCGATAGGCCTATCATTAATCCAGTCGGTTCCTCATTGTGGCGAAGCATGAAAACGCTTTGGGCAAAGTGTCAAACATACTCAACGCGGGGATTTAATGTCTGCACCTCAAGCGTACAGCATAAAGGAACCTTTGTTTAATAAATAGATGAGTTTGCGTCCTCCAGCTATGTCTCATTGAAAGAACCATCAACACGCAGACAATGCATGCTTTCCAATACAAGTTTTTATAATGCTCATTCCCGGGCTTCATATTAAATTAAAATCATTCCATGTGAGAAGTTTGCAGACAATACGCAATGAACTATGTCGTAACGATAGAAACATCAAAGAGATATTCTGTAGTCACGAATGGAGGTCAATCATGCACGTGTCCAGAATCATTACAGGTCAGGTCAGGTCAAGGACACCCACGTAATGTTTATGAATTTTCTGCTGTTTGCAGTTTTAATCGAAGATACTAATACATCCAAAATAATATAATATGTCAGACAGGGAATGAAATAAGACACGCAGTGACGACTGATGTCTGTTTATTCCCTTTTTATCAAGTTATCATGTTGGGAGTTGATTTGCGCCCCGGCAATCTGTCTTGTTCTTCCTTCTGACACGACTCACGTGCCCGATGTGTTCTCTGATCGGCTGTTCTACTGCATTATTTTAACATGCATTTACCTGTATAAATCTCTTTTTTTTTGTTTACTAATATTAATTTAAAGTATACTTTATTTAAAAAAAAGATTAAACATATAATCACAATCATTTTCAACCAGTTTGTGTCTAAAAATAATTCACTTGCTCAAACATCTAACACTGATGATAGATGTCAGTTCAGTCGAAATTGGAACAAACCTGTCGTCGGCGACCACCTGTCATTAACGACCATTTTGTGTTGGCAAAATGGGTGGTCTCTCATTACAGGTTTCACTGTATGTATAATTTAAATTTGCCACTTCCAGTAATATAAGAGAAAAAGGAATTTTTAATTAACTTGAATTTCATGTTTCTGGGTTTCGGAAAGGAATATTTAAAAATATAATTAGCCAGAAAATTTCTCCTGTAGTAATAATATAATCAGACTAGACCAGTTTCAGAATTTTTCCATGATAAGAGATATTTCCATGGAGTTTATACTCAATTATGTGCCCTTCTAAGTTAGAGAAGAATAAAATGAATAATCGAGGTGACTAATGGGTGAACATCGCCAACTTCAACTGGGGAACTTCAATCTGATCCTAGGTCTCCAATAGCAGTAGAGGCTTAAGCAGAATGAGGTTACCAGAGGGTAAATTTGGTGATGCTAGCCTGCCGTGTGGCATAGCATCACTAAATTCACCCTCTGGGGACCTCATTCTGCAAATTACAGACACAAGGCTTGTTTAACGTGTAATGAGTGTTACTATGGTATTGCCATGGAGATGCCACGATGTGAAGTCAGATGATTTTACGTCGCCAAACATACACGTTTATAGTTATATCGCCAATGACTAGCAAAACTTGAAATAATAGTAGGGTGGCGAGATCAAGCGGCCACAATTTGACCAGCGATATGCTTAATTGGCTTCACTCAATTTAAAATATTTCCATGCAGCTTTGATTGTTCAATCGGTTATTGGAAGATCAGATTATTCCTCTTTGCTACAAGTTTTTTTCCTACATGTTGGACAATAAACTTCTAAATGGTTCGTCCGTGTATGTGTAGACAAAATTATCCCGCAAGTCAGGTAGCCTCTGTTGGCAATGGCAACACACATTACAAATTACACATACATGCGGCTGAACCCAGCTGATATCAAGACTATGGTTTAAGGTGGTACTTATATTGTTTATTTTAACACTGATAATCATGACAAATCAGTTTGGGTGTTGCATTATGTTAGCCGCTACCAGTAAGCTATATCACAGCATTATGAGCTTTATTGGTGGAATGAGTGGGTTAAAGAATATTTGGGAACGGGTTGACAGCTGCGATATCCTTTCCCCCGACCTGTGTTATCCAAAGGACAACGAAATCCAATAATAAAGACATCCACAGCATAATGTTTGTTATGGACGCTTTGATGCGTTTTACACTAAGTCAAGCAAAGGACCATAAAACTGGAAAAAAAGTGCGAAAAAAAACCCTGCACTATGTGGAGATCCTTTCCACGATGCTGGTCCACTGGCAAACCAAAGGACATCCAAATTGGACTATCGAATCTTGAGCTGTGAAATGTTTGTCACTACATGCTCAGATTAGTCACGCATGAATGTGCCCAGTCTAAAGCCCGTGTTCTAACCACTAAACAGTCAGTTTTAATTTCCTGCTTGAGTCGACAGAACCTGGTTCTTGAGGGAGTATTTTTCAGAATTGCGAGTTTATCAACTCAATATTTACTGTTGATAACAAACATGCAATTTATTTGACACAAGGCCAGAGATACAGTCCACATAGTTCAGTGAGAGCTTCCTTTAGCGGAAAAAATTCTGGCTTTATGGTGCCAAACATACATGTTTATAGATATATCGGCCAATGTCTAGCAAAAACTGTAAATAATAGTCGGATAGCAAGATCTGGCTTTTAGGAGCATGTGCAGTCCCCAAAATAGAGGATTTTTGTATGAGATTTATAGATAAAAATATAACTTTTTATCAGATTAAACTGTAATTTAAAATTTTCATGAGAGAATAAAATGACTTATTGGAAATGTTTTAATATACCAAACCTGGGAGGGGGTTCAGTGGCTCAGTTGATGAGGACCTGGTTCAAATCCTGGTAAGGCCAAAAAAAAAAAAGGTTTTGGTTCTCAGGCCCCGCCGCATTGAATAAAAAGGGCCGCATTTTTTTTTGTGGATTTGATCAACATGTCCATAGCAGATATATGTTGAATATTAGTGTGCATTGAGCTCTAACATGTAATGTGTTAAAAAGTGACTTGCAGGCTTACAACATGAAGTAGATGACTACAATTAAGAAAATGATTAGCTGATCCTCATGCTCTTCTTACACTTAGTCATTGTGAACAACTTACACTAATTGTAACTTTATACAATTGAAAGGCACAGGACTAAATTCAGGATCACATATTAGAATGGGGAGGTATCAGTTTTTAGACAACAATAACAGTAGTTAATGTCAGGGGCATTATATATGGTTAGGTAATCCCAGTCATACACTGGTAGTACAATGTCATTTTTATATAAGACTAAATGAGTTTATATGCATAACAGTTCCCTCTACCTTTCTGGTTATTACTAGACAGAGGAAGGTATATTTGTCCATGCTTACTATGCGCAGAAAAAAATAAAAAATAAAAATAAAACCCTCCCTCCCTCATTGATTTGAAAAAAAAATTGCCCGAGAACCAAAACACTTTTTTTTTTTGGCCTAAGTTAAGATTTTTGATCAACACAAAGGGGAGGTAACCTGATTCGTGTATCTGGGCAAGTTTGACATTGCTTTTTGGGGGTCAACGGTTACTACGTGCAGTAGGGCCCGACGAAGCTTCGAGATTCGATTTGATTTCGAATCTTGCTACCCGATTCGATTCGAAAGCGATCGTGTGATTCGGGATATTTCGAATCGTTGTATAAAAGTCCTTTATCGCCCGCATTTCCCCAAATAGTTAATAATAATCCGCGACCGCCATGTCCAACGTGTATGGTAAGTTGCCCCACTAATCCAGCGCGCCTATATGAAGTCATGTGAGAGAGCTAAGTGGAATTTCCTACCTCGGATGAGCACGTGGTGTCTGTCTCACATGAGACACGTGACTTGTCACATTTGCTTACTCGATTGACGAAAGCACACATCAAAGGTGTCATTTTTCAAATAAAATGTTAAAATGTAATCGAACTGAAATATGTGTGACGAACATTAAATGAATGTACAGTTTCAGCTTGTTAATTGCATGTCTAACTGGGTATTCCACACACAACTTCATCTGGAAATATATACATCTGATTTGACCCAATCCTACGCGTTACCTATAACCAAACCACACGATTGCTGTCAATATACGCGATTCTGCAAAATGCATGTGTCCATCATATACATTAACATTAATTGTATTGTATTGCAAATGTATAACATAAAATTAACTCGATAATTGAAATTTATAGGTTGTCATAGCAACATAAATTTCTCATTAAATATTTCTTCGCTCGAATTTAACGAGCGGACTTGAAACTTTGCCTTGAATCCGAATATCTAAATGTTCTGACAGACTCAAATATTTATTATCTCTATACGCTGTATCAGTTAGTTTGTTTTCAAATATATACCTTTGTTACATACCAAATTTGTATTTTTGACCAAGTTTTTGCAAGTTATTAGTTTTTGTCACAAACATTTTGATAATGTTAGAATGGCGACATGAGCGATTTAGGGGCAGAAACATCATCCTGGGTGCAAGAGTGACATGGGCTGCATGGGATGGTAAAATCTCACCCTCGGGACAATATGTTTGACCCAGACACTCGCAAACCTCGTGTCTGGCTCAAATATCTTTCCCCTCCGGTAACATTCCCCATCCTATAGATACGCCACCACCCATCGAGGATAATAATAATAATCTCATTTCAAATGAGTGGATAGTGACAATGGGCAACAGACACTCAGTAACAGTTTACTTAATTATAAACGTTCATGTTATTATTCTGAATACAAATAATTTGTTTCATTTAATCAGTGTTGTTTTTATTCTTAAATGAAATTCAGATTCAGGAAACATAGAATTCACATCATAATAATGATATAAGATATAGACTATAGACACATGATTTACCAAGCTATCCAAGATGGTGGATTGCTTGCGATATTCCTACAATTAACACTTATTTCTGCAATCTGCATGTCTACAAATGGTTTCTTTTGGGAAGTTTTTGGCGATAAACACACAAAATAGACATGTATTTCATAAAATTTTAATATTGACATTTGATTATAATATTTACTTTCCGTCAATACCGACGCTTTTGAAGCATACTTAAATACGGATATGGTATCCGGAATCTGGGAATATATACCGCAAATCTGCCGCGAGTGTTGGCAATAGATTCGATTCGAGATTCGATTCGATTTCGAATCATAACCATGATTCGATTCGAGATTCGATTCGATGTTGAATTTGCCGATTCGTCGGGCCCTAACGTGCAGACAAGTGATTTCTCCGTAAAATCAACCCGCTGCACTGTCTTTTGTCCACCCAAAAACTGATAACATCCTGATATGGACTAGCAACTGAAACAATGATGAAACCCAATTGAACAAACAAACTTAATCAACAAACTTACCTACAGCCTCAGCTAAATTCCTCCAATCAGAAGCCTCATTGCTTAATGAATCTATAATCTCTCTAGAGTTCTTCCATTTGATTTTGAAGATTTGATTGACTTTTGGTGCAAATCTTGACTTCACTGCATGCATAGTTGTTGAAATCTGAAAGCAAACAAATCTATATCTATATTTGCGAATGTCTGTCTGTCTGTCTGTCTGTCTGTCTGTGTTCTATAGAAATTCACAGGAGACCATCTAAATGATGCCAAAGGGGTCTACTAGGAGTAGCTTTTTACGAGAAAGATAATGGTCGGGGTTAGAATTTTCTAAAGTGACGCCGTTGTTGTCAGGGGCAGAAAAGGGGGAGGGCAGAAAAAAAAATTGTCGCCGATTGCCACCAAACTTATATATAATCATCCCCATAATATGAGGAATCTAATGGCGTGGTTTAAATATGTCAAAAGTGGCGTCGTTTGAGTCAGGGGTGCCCGGAAGGGAGGGGGGCAGAATTTTGTTTCTGTCGCCGATTGCCACGAAACTTACATATAATCATCCACATGATATGAAGAATCCAACGGTGTGGTTTAAATGTGTCAAAAGTGGCGTCGTTTGAGTCAGGGATGAACGGAAGGGGAGAGGGGCACCAAAATTTATTAAACTAATTTTAGCGCCGATTTCCACCAAATTGATATATATTCTTCTTCATGATACAAGGAATCTAATTGTGCGATTTAACAACGCCAAATTGTTGTTTTTGGATGAGAGATATTGGGAGGGGGTGGGCACTAAATTTGATAATAAGTCGCCGATTGCCACCACACCACACCACACCACACCACACCATACAAAATCATCCCCATGGTATGAGGAGTATAATGGTGTGGCTTTTATCTGTCAAATGTGGCCTCATTCGAATAAGGGTTGCATTGAAAGGGACAGGGGCACCAAAATTGATGCACAATTTTTTTAGCACCAATTTCCACCAAATTGATACACGTTCTTATCCATGATACGAGGAATCTAATCGTGATTTAAAGACGCCATAGTGGTGCTGTTTGGGTGAGAGATGGAGAGGGGAGAGATTGGCACCAAATTTGATATATAAAAAATTGTTTAGTCGCCGATTATCACCAAACTTATAAACAATCATCTCCATGATATCAGGAGTGAAACGTGTGGTTTAAGGATGTCACAAGTGGGGCCATTCGAGTCAGTGGTGTATAGAGATGAGAGGGACACAAACAATTATATTTATATGTTTAGTGCCGATTTCCACCAGATTGATACATATTCTTCTCCGTGATACGAGGAGTCTTATCGTGTGATTTAGATACACCAAATTGGTGCCCTATGGGTGAGAGATAGGGGGACCTTAAATTTGATACGAATTTGTATAATCGCCAATTTTCACCAATTTCATATATATGCATCTCTAATCTCTAATGAGTCTTAGTGTGTGCATCTTGAGTCCGAAATAGGGACGGGAGGGTCACAAAAACTGATACAAAATATTTTAGTACCAATTACCATCAAATTCAGACACGTTCTTCTCAAATGATACAAGAAATAAAATCGTGCTGTCTGTCTGTCTTTTTGTCTGTCTGTGTGCGTTTTATATATAACATCACGCGGTACAATCGAGATGGCACCAAGGCGTTCTAAGAGGGGTAACTTTTTACAAGGAAGATAATGGTGCGGGTTAAAATTTTCTAAAATGACGCTGTTGGTGGGAGGGGAAATTTAAAACATCTGTATCTTCATGGAGATATGATAGCCAGGTGTCCTCGAGATCTTAGTCCAAACCACTAGATTGATTGATTGATCTCAATATGTAAAACCCAATTATCATCTTTTATCGAACTAATGTGTTTATGATATTCATGTATCATATTATAACGTCTAATGTATACCCAGTTGTAAATAAATAAATACTTCATTATTGGTGGAACGGATTAATCGCGATAAACAGAATGACAATTGACAAGGTGAGCCACTACTTATATTCCATGACTGTAATAATCATATTTTGTGATGCTATTTGAATATACAATTTATGAGAAAACGTACAACACTTTAAGCAAGAGCATTCTCTATTCCCAACAAATATCCACAGCATACATTAACCTGGGCAACGCCGGGTAACCCTGCTAGTATTTTATATAAATGGTTCGTTATAATCATTATATAATACATATCTAATTGGGGACATGAAAAATAAAAACTGACCATCATAATGAAGAAGTTCAACTGACTTTGTCCATATTGTCACATTATTGTGTATCTTTTTCAAAATTTTTACACCCCCCCCCCCCCCCCCCCCCGACTTTCCGATTCATTACATACTCCATGTGCAGGAACAACAGATCTCCTCATTAATGTATTTTTATCTAACTACTCAGAGGATCCAAAGAGATGTCAAGTATTCTCAGTATCATATCAATCTGAATTGCCTTGGTATAAATTATTATCTGTGCCAACATGGATTTCATTGCAACTTCACCCGATGGCAAAAATAAGGCAAAATGGGCAATGTAAGGGCAAATGTATTCAAGGTTCCTGGCGCTTTATATCTGATATTTAACCTTCCATGACTGGAGTGTCCTGAAATTTTGTGAAAACCCTGTGCCAATGCATTCTCTTATATATGCCAGTCTCCCATAGGGAGCCTCGCTTATATAATAGAATACATTGGCCTAACAATATATACCAGTGACTTCAGTTTAAATATATGTGAGGCTATAATTAATAAAATATCCTAACACTACATTGTCATGAATGACGAATATCTTACATCATAGTGTAGCTTGGTTTCTTGAAATCTGGAGTTTACATAATGCTGAGAATAATTCACCGAGCCTGCTGGATTCATAAATGGTTGTTGTCTGCTGTAATGGAATAACAAAATATAAAGGACTATAACCATGAGGCCTAAATGTGTAGCTCGGTGGTCACAGGGACCAGCCTAGAAGCTTAACCCTTTCATGTCCGGAGCTGCGCTGTCCATATTGTCACATTATTGTGTCATCTGTGTTGTGTTGTCTGCTGTAATGGAATAACAAAATATAAAGGACTATATTAAAGGTCATCTGTCATATGACTCTTATATATGAGTCTCCCATACGGAGCCGTGCATATATAAGAGAATGCACTGGCTTACCAGGTCAAGGTAAATATGGTTAGGCCAATGTATTCTCTTATATATATATGAGGCTCCCTATGGGAGACTCGCATATATAAGAGAATGCGGGGGATGCGTGGTACAACATTAAGATCTTGTGCCAGTGCATTCTCTTATATATACAAGTATCCCATAGGAAGCCTCGCATATATAACAGAATGCACTGGCTTATAGGTCAAGGTAAATATTGTTTGGCCAATGTATTCTCTTATATATGCGAGGCTCCCTATGGGAAACTTGCATATATAAGATAATACATTGGCACAGGGTTTTCATAAAAATTCAGGAAGCTCCAGTCATGAAAGGGTTAAAATTTGGAGAAGTCACTTCTCTCTATTTCATTATGAGGGAGAAGTAAACTGTAATCAGGGAGAAGTAACAATGGCTGAAGTTCAATTTACACCCCAACATCACCCTTCTATGATAAAATAAGTATTATGCAACACAACAGCACATTTATAAAACAAATAAAGTGAGTAAGAACACCATTATAATCATTAATTATCATTTAAATATGCTGTTGGGATACAGTAATGCCCTAAATAATCGACTCCTTAACCACAGCAGAATTATAGGTAATTTTTCAGGATTTTGTCGGAAATATGGCTTGTTGCCATTCATCGGAAAGCTCTAAGTGAGAGCTTTCCAATGAATGGCAACGAGCCATATTTCCGTCTAAATCCTGAAAAATTACCCATAATTCTGCTGTAGTTAAGGAGTCGATTATTTAGGGCATTACTGTATATTCATGCTCATGAGAGAGAAGTCCTCTCCCTGGGACACAAATAGGGAGAAGTGGCCTATTTTAGGGAGAAGATGTCTCCCAAGTCACCCTCTAGGCTGGTCCCTGTCACCGTCTAGGCTGGTCCCTGTCACCATCTAGGCTGGTCCCTGTCACCGTCTAGGCTGGTCCCTGGGCAGCCAGATGGTTAGAGTGTTCGACTTGTAGTCATCGTCAACACAGTGTTAAGAGTGCAATGCTCGCCAGTGGTCGGCTAAGTTTCACAACAGGGGTTAGATTTCGTGTTAATCGGAGTGTGACTGACCCTTGAGCAAAATTTCTCGTAACCCTTGTGTTGTGAAGAGGTTTCGGATTACAGAGGTAATTCTTAGTGAGAATACACTTAGTTGATTTCGAACACAGGCAGTTTGTTCGGCATGGAGAGGAATTCAGTTTATAGAGGGTTTGGTTTGGAGAGGTTTTACTGCATAATACTAACATATATAGATACCATGAATAATCTTCCGATCTCAAATCTCCATATATCTCGTCCTGAGTGGGATATCGCTCGTAGATATCAATGCTATCTAAGTACAACGAGCTTAGGTAGACTAATCACCAGAAGTAGGACAACTTGTTGAGTTTGATAGTTAATTTATGAGTCTTTAGAATTCCTCAAATATATCGCATGCAGGTTTTGGTACATGGTACAATGCCTTTAAATTTGAAGAAAATGATTTCCGACAGATATCCCCTTTCGTGGCACCAAAATATACCAAAACTATTCCCGAGGCGACAGAGTTTCTGAAAACAAGATGGTGGATAAGCACCTAATATATATTTCATATGGGGTCACTGACCTAATATGGGTTCATATACCGTCACTATTTATCAACGCTGATTGGCTAATCGCCAGAGCTGACATAATAATAACATATATAGATACCTTGAATAATCTTCCGACCTCAAATCTCCATATATCTCGTCCTGAGTGGGATATCGCTCGTAGATATCAATGCTATCTAGTACAACGAGCTTAGGTAGACTGGTTCCAACTCCACTAGGATCATGGTCTCTAATTTTCACATAGTTCTCGTAGTATGAAAATTCTGCATCTGTCGCAGCTCGAAAGTTATTTTTCGTGAAAACATTAACGTACTGACATCTTGGTATGTACAGTATATCTATACTTGTGCATCGTTTCAAATACGTTGGCGTCAAATAAGAAGGATCCTTTGAAACTATTCTACATGGACGTGGTGACCTCTCTTCGTCTGATTTTGATGAAAGCCTGATTGAATGTGGAGATGGGGGTGGCATAGGTGACTGAGATTTCGGACTCTGAGATTCCAAATGAGATCCAGTAAAAATGTTACATGGATCAGGAGGCGGTGGTAGGGGGAAAGAAGACAATGGTTCTTCATTTTCAAAAGGAACACATGGCGCTCTTCTCTTTTTATGATTCGTGGGGTTTTCGATTAATTGGAGATACATGTATATCTGTTTTTTCATAACCTCCTGTAAACCGTCAGAATGCCTTTTGAGGTCGGATTCGAATTGTTCGCCTTTTACGTGAATAATATTCCTGTGTTTAGGAGTATTGGTAGGATCCAAAGTAACGTTTGCTTGAGAACTTGGTAATATTGAATTGCTGTTTGTTTGAGCAGTTGTTTCATCAGAAGCAATCCTTCTTCCTGTAATATTAGACCTAATTGGATATACGATGGAAGCTGATGAATCACGATTTTCAAGCATGCCACGTTTATTAAAACCCGGTGTTATGTATGAATTTTCAGAGGCATTCGTTGCTGGATCAACCACTGTTTCCGTAGTTTGATTCAACTGAGAAGAATCACAAGTTGGCCCATTGGCATTTGGAGTAATATTCACTATATCAGTTTGTGGATTGTCTCTGTTGACAACCCTCCCATAAATTCTGTTGAATTCAGAGTGGATTTCACTCCCTTTGATAGCTATGAATATAAATTCTGGAAGAGAAACAAATACTATTAATAAACAGATACCCAAGCCTTGAAATAGTGTGACATTTGCAGAATGAGGTCCCCAGAGGGTGAATTTAGTGATGCTACCCTGCAGGGCTAGCATCACTAAATTCAACAGCTTGGACCTAATTATTCTTCGGCCTCAAATGCTATTAGGAGACCTAGGTTCAGATTAAGTTCCCCAGTTGAAGTTGGTGATGTTCACCCATTGGTCACCTCGATTATGCATGTTATTTTCTGCCAATTAAGGGATATAGAAACTGAACAGAAGGGAAAAAGTAACTAAAAACAATGTTAATTTGAGACTATAGATACTTCCCAGAGGCCTAAGCAGAATGAGGTTCCCAGAGGGTGAATCTGGTGATGCTAGGCCACTTTTCATGGTAGCATCACTAAATTCACCATCTGGGGACCTCATTCTGCAAATGACAGACACACTATTTGCAGGTTTGATTCCACCCAATTAATAGGACACTTGTATCAACTTTTCACCTGTCTGCAGTCTGCTAATATGTTCCTGAACACCCCTCCAGATGAATAATAGACCATAGACCATAATCAGATTTTCAGGCTGATGTGACTTCTCCCTGATGTTCACACATTTGTCACCTCAATTATGCATGTTAACTTCTGCCAATTAAGGGATATAGAAACTGAACAGAAGGAAAAAGTAACCAAAAACATTGTTAATTTGAGACTTGATACTTCCCAGAGGCCTAAGCAGAATGAGGTTCTCAGAGGGTGAATTTGGTGATGCTTGGCCACTGTGTATGGTAGCATCACTAAATTAACCCTCTGGGGGACCTCATTCTGCAAATGACAGACACACTATCAGCAGGTTTGATTACGCCAATTAATAGGAATCTGACACTTGTATTGACTTTTCACCTGTCTGCTGTCTGCTAATATGTTCCTAAAAACCCCTCCAGATGAATAATAGACCATAATCAGATTTTCAGGGCGATGTGACTTCTCCCTGGTCTTTCTCTAGGGTGAAGTATTTGTTTTAATGTGAAGTTGATCAAGGTACCGTAGTCGGGATAGAACGAAATAGGAAAGATGTAAAATGTTTGGGATGTGTATGGAAGTATTTCTCCATTTCAAGCCTGGAATCGCAATTTCACAATTCCATGACTTTTCCAGGTTTCCAGCAGGATCCGCATTAGCCCGATATTTACTTCAGGCAAATATTTTTCCAAATGAAAATATTTTTTGCCGAATTCTTTTAGAAATTGCCAAATGTTATCAGTTTCTGCAACATTTTGTCTTATATCTTGACTATTTTGACAATCACTGTTTGATCGACCTTTGATATAGATAAGAAAGCAGTTAATTATTAACAATTCTCACTGGAGTTTATCATAGAACAATAAACCAACAACGTAACAATGAAATGGTAGAAGGGTTGTTTCATCAGCAGGACACATCGATCAAAGAGGATTAGCTTTTGGCAAGTGGCAGCATGAACCATGGTTTCCAGACTAGAGTATGGGCATGTATGGATTAATTTATCTTTCTGACAAACCAATGAAATCACTTCATTTTCAACACAAATATCTTACCTTGACTTTCAGCAGTGTGTCGATTGATGACCATGAGTTTGAGGTGTTTCCGTTCTCCATCGTAATTGGAAGTGATGTTGTGATAATTACTCCTATACACGATTGACAGTGGTGGGAATACATTGGTATTAATGATTGATAGCGAGTGATGAGTAAGACTGAGAACTACATCTTGTCGTGGACTAGCATTGACTTCTGATATACGTTGTGATGTAGGCAAAGACCAGCAGTGCAGTGAAACATGAACTGAAATGAAACAAGAGCATCGCTGGGCGTGGAAAAATATGCACGTGGTAATTTCAACAATGGGCCAACTTGGCGGGCAGAACCCAAATTCGAACTTGACCTGTATTTTGGGCTAGTAATCTCACATACTAGTATTAAATAAATTTCATTCAATTCAGTTCAGACTAACTAAAGTTATCATCCGGAAACAAACATTAAGTGCAAATTCCAACAAAAAGGGCCATAATTCTGGTAAAAATTGTCAGAAATACCAAATTTCAGTCCATTCAGTTCAGACTTACTAAATTTATCATCGGGAAACAAAAAAAAGGAATGGACGGACGGTCAGACAGACCAATAACATGATACGTCCCATTTTTTTCAAAATGGGCATATAAAATAGACTAAAAATTGATTCAAGATTAAAGATTTTATTGATAGCAAACCATTAGTGGTGTCAGCCAAACAATTTAAACACAAAAACTGAATATATAACATGCAAGGTGACTTGTATAAAGCAATGGATGACTAATTGACTAATAAACTTAGTTCTAACTGGTTCCAATTCATAGACAATAGTTAAGAGTTTTAGAGGATATCAGTTGTTTTTGAGTGGATACCGAAAATTATGTCATGAGTGAGCGAGAAAAATGTTTAGTTCAACATCTGTCTTGTTCACAAAAGACATGATTTTCGGTATCCACTCAAAAATACCAGATATCTTTTTATTCTATGCGTTTCCAAAGTAATTTGCCATTTACGATGATGAGTATGTTCTCACATGTCCACGCCTTCAATCAATGTACCAAAGGCAACAGCTGATTGCTGCCTGTTCACTTCACCATCAGCAGAATAGAGAAATATAGTTCCCGTATTCTTATGTTTATTTCCCTCATAATTGTGTCAAATTTCAACATAAAATAGATTTATATTATAACTACATGTATAATAATAACTCTACTGATTCCCAAGGATTATGAAATATTCTGGTAGCATATTGGTACATGCAAGTAAATCAGTCGCACACTCGAGCTAGAGTGAAATTGAAAACTTCTATATGCCCTAGTGGGGGATATCAAGATTTATTTTACCCCAATTTTTTGGATAATATAGTGTCTTTATTACATGATCCGACACTTATTTCATTCATTAAACCCATTCAATAATAATGATATACAATGGTCATTCTATAGCAGTAAATAGTTCCAGCTGTACCCAAATGTATTATTGTTGCATAAATGTGAAACGAAAATGATTTCACCATCAAGAGTCACTGCATTGAATTAATATATAAGAATGACGGTGTGTATCGTCACATTGAATTAATATATAAGAATGACGGTGTGTATCGTCACATTGAATTAATATATAAGAATGACGGTGTGTGTTGAATTAATATATAAGAATGACGGTGTGTGTTGTCAATTTGGAAACAATATTTGTAATAATAACTACTTTTAGCAAGATCTCCATTTCTATATGATCACCCTAACAGAATGTATCAAATCACTTTATGTGACCTTTGACTTCCAGCTTGGTGTCTGTTTACGTTTCGTATTCTAAATCAAGTTTTGTGGCTATTGTTGATTTAGTTTTTAACAAATATTTCAATAAATTTACATCATTAAATAAATCAAAGAGTCTTATTTATCTGGGACTATTTCTTTATACGGGCAAACGTAACTGCAGGCCTTATAGAAGTTGCAGTGAGTTTTGCATTGTATTATTGATTTAAGTATGTTTTATGGAGGTTTCGGATCAAGTAAAAATAAATAGAATCTACAACTTGTCCCCAGTTTATAGCAAAATTTACAAAACTCGTCCAATAAATTAGGTCTGGACCTTGGCAAAGGCTTGTTCCAGACCTAATTTACTGGACTCATTTGAAAATTTTGCTATAAACAGGGAACTATATATTCTATAATTATAATCTGAACTTTTTGTATATATTTGGGTATTCGGGGTATAAAATATTAATTTTGAGCAGAGAGAGGACAGGCAATCTATCTTTTAAAACACTTTTAAGTGAAGTATGTTTTCTGCAAATTAGGGGATAAAGAAACTGAACCGAAGGGAAAAAGTAACTGAAAACAATGTTTAATTGAAACTATAGATATTCCCAGAAGAAATATAATCTTTGTGAAAAAGTTTCTATAGAAATTTTATAATAAAGAAACTTTCCAGAGAAGATGAGGCCTAAGCAGAATGAGGTCCCCAGAGGGTGAATTTGGTGATGCTAGCCAACTGTGTCCCTGTATATGGAGGGAGGGGGGCAATCCAGAAATGGTTTAGCCAAAGATAATGATTATACTGTAATTAAAAGCTTGTAACACTTTACAAAATGCCTAGTGGAGGTAAAATGTACAGAATTCATGTGCAATATATGAATATATTTACCATCTTCTAGTCTGTTCCTTATTTTTCCATCTAAAGCATCTAGGACGCTGCTACAGTCGAACACCTTCTCTTCCAGAGTAACGCATTTTGATTGGTCGTTGATATGGATTAAAAGACAAAGTCGGATCAGTTTGAAGATCTCTGTTTTGAAGCATGTTGTTTTTGACTGGTCTGTTTCATCTTTCATCAAACAGAGTAAGTTATGAGGCGAAAACGTGAGAATGTCGCTGTTGTTGTTTCTGTCGACAAATGCGATGGAGTAATCTGAAAAAGAAATGTCATATATAACACTGCAGATTATCTCCCCTTTCGAAGTGTTTGCTGTTGCCATTCATCGCAAAGCTCCAAGAGCTTTCCGATGAATGGCAACAAGCCATATTTCCGACTAAATCCTGAAAAGTTACCCATAATTCTGCTGTGGTTAAGGAGTCGATTAATTAGGGCGTTACTGTAGGTCCGTTCTCAGTATTGACGAATAACACAAAGTGTAACATATATCTATACTCATAAATAGCAGCCAAGAGGTTAACCTTTTTATAATAATTGATTTTCCCACTCAATTTAATATAAAAGTTACATTGGAATGGTCTAATATTTTTTGGAGGGGTTTTCAGGAAAAATAAGCAGACCATAGACAATAAAAATTACAGAAGCAGTCTTATTTATTAAATATTCATATGTTCAACACAGACAACCTATTGGTTGAACTTAAGGGAACTACTCATCAATGAGTACTTTGTATGACCTATGATCGTTTGTTGAAATATTATTTGAACATTTCCTATAGGGTAACTACTCATCAATGAGTATTTAGTATAGAAATGAACTTATTATCTGAACAATTCCTATGGTGTAACTACTCGTCAATGAGTATTTAGTATAGAAAGGGTTGAGACCCCAACCTTCAGAGGAGGTTTTTGTATATATTCAGTCTTTTGTCTATTAATTCATGTCTATTTGTATAAACGTTTTACATTAAAACTTATACACTGTATCTCCGTCATCTCAAATCAGATGTGAATGATCATGAACAATATGGGTTGATGAATATCCATATGCAAAAGGTTTTGTCCAGTTATTGCTGGCTGGATTAAGACATCTTTCGATTTAACCCTTTACCCAACAAACCGGCCAAAAACGGCCAAATAAAGCTGCAACAGCCTATATTATCTTGGGTCTGTCTCAATAAAACCATACAAATATGGATATCATTGGAACCGGCTCATTGACCACATTGTGATGGTTACAGTTATGCCCTGTGCCAATGCATTCTCTTATATATGCGAGTCGACCATAGGTCGCCTCGCATATATAAGAGAATGCATTGGCTTAACACATTAAAAATTATAAAATTGTTAAAGAATGTAAGAAAAAATGGTAAAAAGTGTTAAAAAAAGATTTTTTTTAGGCCAATGCATTCTCTTATATATGTGAGGCGACACCATAGGAATTGTTCAGATAATAAGTTCATTTCTATACTAAATACTCATTGATGAGTAGTTACCCCATAGGAAATGTTCAAATAATATTTCAACAAACGATCATAGGTCATACAAAGTACTCATTGATGAGTAGTTCCCTTAAGTTCAACCAATAGGTTGTCTGTGTTGAACATATGAATATTTAATAAATAAGACTGCTTCTGTAATTTTTATTGTCTATGGTCTGCTTATTTTTCCTGAAAACCCCTCCAAAAAATATTAGACCATTCCAATGTAACTTTTATATTAAATTGAGTGGGAAAATCAATTAGTATAAAAAGGTTAACCTCTTGGCTGCTATTTATGAGTATAGATATATGTTACACTTTGTGTTATTCGTCAATACTGAGAACGGACCTACAGTAACGCCCTAATTAATCGACTCCTTAACCACAGCAGAATTATGGGTAACTTTTCAGGATTTAGTCGGAAATATGGCTTGTTGCCATTCATCGGAAAGCTCTTGGAGCTTTGCGATGAATGGCAACAAGCCATATTTCCGACTAAATCCTTAAATGTTACCCATAATTCTGCTGTGGTTAAGGAGTCGATTAATTAGGGCGTTACTGAAACCGGGGAGAGCTTTCCGATGAATGGCAACAAGCCATATTTCCGACTAAATCCTGAAAAGTTACCCATAATTCTGCTGTGGTTAAGAAGTCGATTAATAAGGGCATTACTGTACTTCAGCGCAATTGCAGTTGGCTATCACAGGGACCAGCCCAGAGGGTGACTTAGGAGATATCTTCTCCCTACATTTTGCCAATTCTCCCTATTTTTGTCCTAAGGAGAAGTGACTTCTTGCTCATATACCCTTAGTCATATGTCCAAACAGCATATTTAAAGTGTATTTCCTGATTTATTATATGTCCAAAAAGCATATTTAAAGTGTATTTCCTGATTTATTATATGTCCAAAAAGCATATTTAAAGTGTATTTCCTGATGGTGTAATAAATCATTATTATGGTTTTATATTAAAATGGGCTTTTGTATTGCATAATAATTATTGAATCATAGAAAGGTGGTGTTGAGATGTAAACTGAACTTCTATCCTTATGACTTCTCCCTGATAATACGCCACTTCTCCCTAATAAACAAATAGGGAGAAGTGACTTCTCTCAATTTGAAACTTCCAGGCTGGTCCCTGGGTCATAATTCATAATAGAGACTCATACAGTAATGCCCTAAATAATCGACTCCTTAACCACAGCAGAATTATGGGTTTATTTCAGGATTTAGTTGGAAATATGGCTTGTTGCTATTCATCGGAAAGCTCTCATTACCCATAATTCTGCTGTGGTTAAGGAGTCAATTATTTAGGGCATTACTGTAGCTATATAGTGTATCTCAACATATGTAACAGTGTACAATGTTTCTGGATTGTGTATGATAATAGTCTTTGGATGAAGGCAGTTTTTAAAAGTGTTTTCATGATATTCACATTACATTTTTGCACTGTAAAATGGCCATAATATCAATGACACATCACACAATATCATTCAGCAGGGAAGAGAATAACCCTTCCATGACTGAAGATTCCTGAAATTTCATGAAAACCCTGTGCCAATGCATTCTATTATATATGTGAGTCTTTAATAGGGAGCCTCGTATATATAAGAGAATGCATTGGCCTAAAAATATTTACCTTGATCTTGTAAGCCAGTCTATTCTCTTATATATGTGAGGCTCCCTATGGCATACTCACATATATAAGAGAATAGACTGGCTTACAAGATCAAGGTAAATAAGGATCTTTATTGCTGCACCAGTGTAGCTCCCATCATGAAAGGGTTAATAACTCACCTTGAATGGAAATATCAACTTACTTGGATTTGCCTGACTATTGTCTATCTTTTCCGAGAAAATTATGTGTATCTGGAAGAGAAAAATTTCTCTTCATTACCTTACTCATATTTCAGTTCGCTCAGGTTTAAATTCACGCAAATGTTTCTAATGACTTTTTCATAAATATTATGTGTTAGTTGCAATGCATGTAAAAAAAATGAAAAATATATTTAATGTAATAAATACACATAAAACATGGTCAATTCCCAATATGTTGTGTACAACTAAAAGTTCTGCATTATGAAACATCACCAATCAATGTAAAAAGCTTATGTGTGTATTGCTTGCTTGTATTATTTGTTCAGTCGTTCATTGTTATCATATTATATAGTGATGTTTTTATTCAATAAAATTTGATATTTTAATTTGATTTATTTCATTATTTATTCATTTGGGATCAAATTGGTTGGAGACGAAAAATAATAATCAGATGCAATTGTAATGTAATCAGTTACATTTTACTAAAGTAATTGTAATCTTAATTGATAACATTTAATAAATGTAAATCCGTAATCGTAATCATGTAAATCAAAAGTAATTGTACATGTAAATGATGTAATTTAATCGACCCAAACCTGGTGGGTGTGCAAAAAATAATTCTGTGCAAATTTAAATATGAGTAAGGTGTTATCTATTATTACAAAACCATTGTCAGTGATGAATGAATTTCAAAAGAATATTAAAAAGGCCAAACCTTGAAATAGTGTGTCTGAAATTTGCAGAATGAGGTCCCAAATTCACCCTCTGGGAACCTCATTCTGCTTAAGCCTCAACTGCTATAGGAGACCAAGGATCAGATTGAAGTTCCCCAGTTGAATTTGGAGATGTTCACAATTTAGTCACCTCGATTATGCATTTCATCTTCTGCAAATTAGGGGATATAGAAACTGAACAGAAGGGGAAAAGTAACCAAACACAATGTTAATTTGATACTGTAGATACTTCCCAGGATATAAGGCCTAAGCAGAATAAGGTCTTCAGAGGGTGCATTTGGTGATGCTAGCCCACTGTATGGGGTAGCATCACTAAATTCACCCTCTGTGAACCTCATTCTGCAGTCAGACATACTATTTCCAGACTTGTATGTAGTTTGGGCAACACTGGAAAATCAGGGAGAGAAATGTTTATTTTACCTGTTTGTATCTGTTGCTAGCGATTCTTTTCTTAACATTGGAGTTTGCCAGCATATTTGAGTTTAAGAAAACTACTTCCTCCCTATCACCACTCGCCATCTTCGTCAGTAAGAGCCATCACAAAAAAACTAAAAATAGAACACATATAATATATGTACATGTATATATATATTTATCCCACCAGGTTGTTATTAATAACAAGACAGGTTTGACTTAATGACTACCTTTTATTAATCAATAAAGTAAAAGGTAGTCGAAAACATGTTTATGGACCTTCAGCTTTCTTATTATTGGTGAAGCCCCTTTTTTGGTACCACCAAGTGCCAACCATGGGATCCTGGTCTGTGATCCCATATCTAGTCTTGAAAAACACACTAAGCATAGCTGTTAGCAAAAGGGGTATCTACTTCCCAAAAGTGAAGCAGAAATATTGTGAGCTAGATGGCTGCGCATAATAATTGTTGATGGACAGTGTCTTTACCTGAAAAGTGGACCTATGCTGTAATTACCCTGTAACCTGATGCCAGATGAAATAGTTCCTCACTCTTAACGTGCTTTGTTTAACGCTTTAGCATATACTCATTGGGCAAACAAAGGCATTATCTCAGTTAGTTGACAATTGGTGAACCGTGAGGAATAGAATAGAGATGCCACGATTATTGATTTTGATAATCGATAATTGGTCGTCAATAATCGATTATAATCGATTAATTGTACCTAATAACATCAGCGGAAGTATTCCATAATATGGCCTATTGGCTGGGAGCTGGTTAACTGCACTGTCGCTGGTTGTTTGAGGCATCGGCTGATGTAATTTTTACGTTAATATAGTGCATGATAAACCACTGTTAATGACCAATGAACACAGTGAATTCAATACTAGCACACTTCTCGGTGATGTTATACATGTAATATTTGTGAGTTCATTAGAACGAACGTATCGATTAATTTCAGTGTTATGAATAGCCAAACATACAAACAATATAAAAGTAAGAATGCACGATTGTCCGACGGTTCCTAAAACGATACTATTAAGTTTCATGAAACTTCCAAAGCGTGGATAACAATCACAAATTGCAGGACTCAGAACAAATAAAGTATTTGATAATATCGAGTTTCATTCAGCATTCACCACATAATACTCGATATCATCTAGCCTGTACTAGTAACATCTACAGTAAGTATACTTAATATGGAAACAAAGTATACTCGCAAATGACATCGCGGATAACATCTCTGACTAAAATGCCGTAGGTTCCCTGGTTTCCAGAGAATGTCAATCAACTCCCCATTGGTCCAATCAGATTCATGGGCAAGTGCATTCAGTTCATTGAACACGGTGAGAGTTGGTACATTTCAAAGACATAGTGCCGCCTTTCAAGTATAAATATACAATGACTCTCCATAAGTTCAAAGCTGCAGTGCCGCCAATTTGAAGAATATACAATTACTATGCCCTTCACTATTAATTAGAACCACTCCATTTGGAAATTATGACTAAGACGGAATGGCCATAATATTATTTATTGAGATCTGATCTCCCAACAAACATACATTAAACATGTGAACAATAATGAAACCTTACTCTCACTTTTCTCTCCTCCTCATGCTTGCACTCTACCTTTTACACATGAAATGATTATGAATTCTCCAACTTCTGCCCACATAAATATATAACACATATTATTAATATTATGTAATCAGAACAAGACAAAATCTCAAGAAATAAACATTATTCTAGCGGTAAGCGAATTACCGTGAAAAATCATCTAAAACTTATCTAAATTAGAAAAAATGGGAATAGGGTGGGTGGGAAAACTTAATCGAAGTGCCATGTCGAAAAATTCGAAATCGAGTGAATATTTTCGGCGCGAAAAGTGTTTTATACCCGATATTAGAATTATGGGAAATCCAAGAGAATCATGGGAAGTTCAAAGGTCACTATAGTTCGTGTAACATAAGTGTACCGGTATCGTCGGAGTAATATATAGTCTATAGAGTAAATATTTCCGGTTTAGAAATTACACATTTTGATAACAAAATTGCCCAATTACTATGCCCTTCACTATTAATTAGAACCACTCCATTTGGAAATTATGACTAAGACGGAATGGCCATAATATTATTTATTGAGATCTGATCTCCCAACAAACATACATTAAACATGTGAACAATAATGAAACCTTACTCTCACTTTTCTCTCCTCCTCATGCTTGCACTCTACCTTTTACACATGAAATGATTATGAATTCTCCAACTTCTGCCAAGCCAACGGCCACCAGAAATTCATAATGATGCATTCTTGGAGAGGGGCCCAAAGGTCAGAGGAGTCATCTGGGCCTCTGATCACTCTGGGAGGAGATGCGGTTCACACTATCTCCTAAAAGGGACAATTCGAGGAGACATCAGTATTAAATTATATGATAATTCAACAGTCATACATGATTCAATATATATCAGTATAAATATGTACTTCCACAACAGCAAATATATTTCAATCCTTTACCAGAAAGTACTCTACGTAATTTGATGCACAATGAATGATCCAATCTAATTGACAAGAGTCATCATAATACCAATTGGGGAAGGGTACACTATAAATAGAGACTTATACTGTAAGCGTTACACACACAGACTGATTGTCAATATATTCCATAAAACAAATTAAATATTCAATGCGATGTTTCACACATTAAAAGGATGATTTTAAAACCCTGGTATCTTTGTTTTGTGTGGTAGAATTCAACAGGTGTATGTAAGAATGTAGAGATAATCGAGTTACAATTTGTAAAAGTCAGAACTTAATATCAGTAAACTGAGAGAACAAATTCTCATCTACTCCTATAATTTGGCATTATAGACTTCGAACGAAACAAAATATGATACAACGGCGGAACATACTATTTATTAAAGCAATGTTGTTTATCAACGTCATACTTATGTGATAGGATATATATGTGTACGTTGAATATATTACCAAGAACTGATCTACATCAATGTAAATGCATGTCTTGGGAATACACCATCACTAAACCTGAATTCATTTTCCAATTGGTCAAGTGATTCTATTTGATTGAATAGTTAATACAGATTCAGCTGTAAGGTGATAAAGAAAAACTGTTTATGTTATACAGGATAAAGTCCATATTTATGCTAAAAATGCACTGGAAGGGGACAATTCGATTCGGTGGTCGCGTATCATCAGATTCTAACAATATTTCTACAAAAGATGGTTTGGTTGTCATCAATTTTGTCAGGTATGATTTAATGCCAACACATACGGTTAACCACTGTGAACGATATTATATAAATTTAGGAGCGTTAAAAAATAATTTAGAGTATGTATCTTTAATTGCAGTCAGTAACGTGATCCAGTTGAGAGCAATGTGAGGCATTCACTTCTTTTGCAATTGTATATATATCTATATATACATGTATATTGATATCTATATTGATGCTCCGAATTACATAACAAGGTAGTAGTGTTTCTGTTATAGAAGTACGAGTGTTACAAGGGTAACAGTTTGCTATTATAGAAGTATGAATGTTACAATGTACATGTACCTCAAGATTCAAAGTTAATTTTCCAATTACAAAGTTTCCATATAAAACTTTCGAGTTGTTGAAGTAATGTTGTACATGTAGGTTGGCTACAAGTTGTTTCGGAACTGGAATTTCGAGTCGGATAGTAGTATTAAACATGCATAAATGTCCAATAATTACAGTTTGAATTGCTATACGTGACATTTAATTGTCGGTATAATTGTGTACACTGATAGTATTGCTGAATATGTTGCCTTGTTAAGTGTAACTTAAGAACTGTACATTACCAAAATTTATGCTTAACGGTTTTTAAAATACCGTGGATATCGTCGCATATCAAAATATATAAATTATGATATGTCATCTAATCGCAAAATACGGGTAATGTCATTGTTTCTGGGACGAAATTGTCTTCGCATGAAAATTGCTCGGCGGGTGTCAAACTGTCTGTGAGACGTCAATAGTACCTGTGGGACGTCAATAACACCCGTCGAAGTTGCCCATGTGGGCGTTGAAGTTGCCCGATTGGCGTCAAAGTTACCCGTGTGGGCGTCGAAGTGCCCGATAGGCGTCGAAGTTGCCCGGTAAAAGGCGTCGAAGTTGTCCGATGGGCGTCGAAATTGCCCGATAGGCGTCGAAGTGCCCGATAGGCGTCGAAGTTGCCCGGTAAAAGGCGTCGAAGTTGCCCGATGGGCGTCGAAGTGCCCGATAGGCGTCGAAGTTGCCCGGTAAAAGGCATCGAAGTTGCCCGATGGGCGTCGAAATCGCCTAATGGGCGTCGAAATCGCCTAATGGGCGTCGAGGTTGCCCATGTAGGCGTCGAAGTTGCCCATGTAGGCGTCGAGGTTGCCCATGTAGGCGTCGAGGTTGCCCATGTAGGCGTCGAGGTTGTCCATGTAGGCATCGAAGTTGTCCATGTAGGCGTCAACGTTGCCCGATGGGCGTCGAAGTTGCCCGATAAAAGGCGTCGAAGTTGCCCGATAGGCGTCAAAATTGCCTAATGGGCGTCGAAGTTGTCCATGTAGGCGTCGAAGTTGCCCATGTAGGCGTCGAAGTTGCCCATGTAGGCGTCAAATTTCCCCATGTAGGCGTCAAAGTTGCCCGATGGGCGTCGAAGTTGCCCGATAAAAGGTGTCGAAGTTGCCCGAAAAAAGGCATCGATGGGCGTCGAAATTGCCTTATGTGCGTCGAAGTTGCCCTTGCAGGCGTCGTAGTTGCCCGATGGGCGTCGTAGTTGCCCGATGGTCGTCAAAGTTGCCCGATGGGCGTCGTAGTTGGTCGATGGGCGTCAAAGTTGCCCGATGGGCGTCGAAGTGCCATGTTGAAAAATTCGAAATCGAGTGAATATTTTCGGCGCGAAAAGTGTTTTATACCCGATATTAGAATTATGGGAAATCCAAGAGAATCATGGGAAGTTCAAAGGTCACTATAGTTCGTGTAACATAAGTGTACCGGTATCGTCAGAGTAATATATAGTCTATAGAGTAAATATTTCCGGTTTAGAAATTACACATTTTGATAACAAAATTGCCCAATGACCCGAAGAGTAACCATGTCGCATCATCAAATGAACTGCCGACTGTTTGCAACATAAGTTATAGTACTCATGTTTTCGGAATCTCATTGATACGCGATCAAAGGTTGTTAACCCTTCGGTTGTAGATGTAAGACAAACATGTCATTCAATAATACCTGGCATTTTCCGACGTCGAAATAAATAATGCAGATTAATCGATGATGGAAATGGTAATCGATTATCGGCTTTATCAACAGTTCATCGATTATACGATTAATCGTGGCACCTCTAGAATAGAAGCTGGCATGTACTGTAACTGATCAGATCTGTACTGTACTGTCAGATATATTTATAGTTATCACTAGTTTACGTGTTGATTCTGTTCCAATGCAACCTGGCAGGATAAATGATTTACTGAAAGCTATGCTGTGGCATATCTGTTAATCACCAATCGTCATCATAGGCTAGCATAATTAACGAACCAAAGCAAAACCAATCACATGAGGGTAGCTGTGTTTTTTTTTTTTTTTTTTTTTTTAAATCAGTTTATAGATTCCCTGGTATTCCCTCCAAATAAGATTCACATAAGCCTATATTTCCTGTGTTGATTTTCAGTAATTACACTCCGTACACAACGTTGTGGTGAAAGAATGGACCCCAATCTTAATTTCGAGGATAAGTTAGGCCAATCGTACTTCCGAGTAGCTTGATTGACAGCTAGTCTAAGCATGCATGTCCATTTCATAGCTGTTCATTTCATTCATAAGGTGTCACTGTGTCGATTTCAATGAAAATCGACGAACAACGTCATCGTGTAACTTTCCCATTGACCGAGTTCACCTGAATCTGTACGAATGTATCTTCTGCTTTGTTCATAATTATGTGTTCCCTTTCAATTCCAGAAAATAGTATGATATTTATGGATTATCACATTCATGTATATACTATATAGTCTTATGACAACAATTAATTCCATATTAAATATATGTTATTTCGTTTTGCAAAGTACTGCACAGTACCAAGTGCTGTACATTAAAGGCCCACCTTTGCACAGTAGAACTGTAAATTTGTGATGTCATTCTTATTATATTTCACAGCAGGAATTTCTATCTCTTTTCACTCGCCCTGATGGGTGTAGACTGTAGTTACTATAGTGTCGGTATTTATTTTGCCTTATTTTGTCAATAAAAGCTAGGTGATCGAACTACCATTTCGAATGAACTTACATTGCAATTCAATATTCACAATTCTTCTCTGCAATACCAGTAATCGAAAGACATACATGTAGTAACAAGATTTTACGATTACGACATTAATGCTTTAAACCCACCGATCTACTGTGCGACAAAAGTGGTCGCAAAATTCAAAACAGCAGCGTCGTATTAGATAATACTTGGCGACATTACAAAATCAGATATAGTCGCTTGGCCACAGAGTCCCCCGACATGGTGGCTTCATTTGGAGTGGAGGCTTTATAGAAATATAAAATATAAATGTAGGGTGTGGCACATCAGCCATAATTTCCCCAAGCCTAGGATACTGCCGAGCTGCCTCCCCCAGCCCCACTTTAACCCTTTCGTGAGGGAGCTGCACTGGTGCAGCATTAAGGATACTGTGCTAGTGGATTCTCTCAGTTAGTCTAGCTTATATATACAATGTATATGTGAGTCTCCCATAAGGAACCTCACATATATAAGAGAATCACTGGCTTACATTAAGTTACAAGGTAAATATTGTTAAGCCATTGCATTCTCTTATATATGCGAGGCTCCATATGGGAGACTCGCATATATAAAAGAATACATTGACACAGGGTTTTCGCAAAATTTTAGGAAGTTTCAGTCATGGAAAGGTTAATTAAAATCACTACAGCTCTGTCAAGTGCTGTAAAGTATAATGAAATTCTGAAGCAGGGTTACGATTCCCCGACAGTGGAGCTATAGCTACCAGGCTGACCTTTGCAGATCTCCCTGATGAGGGGACTAAACCTCGCCGACAAGGGGTACAGCCCCCTCCCCCCTCCCCATCCCCTTGGTCCACTCCTGTAACCAACAACATTTAGGTACCGGTATGCTATGATATACTACTAAGCTGCATCCAGATTTCGTCGAGGGCGATGCAGGGGCTAGCTACGATCTTCGACAGGTGGCTTATGATGAATCGCGGAAGCTACTGGGCTAGCCGACGATCAAAGCGGGGACGGAAGATTCTATCGCAGGAAGACTGTTCTAGCTAATTAGTGGAGGCATTATGTCTTGTACTTCTAGGCACAGCTTTGTCGTTTTGACCAAGCTGCAACAACTTAGCAGGGGGTGGGGCTAATTAACACTCCCTGAGACGGGGGAGGTGAGGGGCTGGGGCTGTACCCTCCTTCTGGAACGACCCTTGGTTCCTGGTGCCAGTACTAGTGGCTGCTGGTGGTGGTATAATCTGTTAATACGGTCATGCATCATTCCAAATGGCATGCCCATGGTCACGATGGTGCAAAATTGGACAACAACATCATCATCATGTCAAAACAACATCGTTAGATTGCATTTGACTTGTGAACAATCAATCACCTGTTGACACACACTAGTCCGATGTTTATCATCGAGTGGACAACGAACAATCAACATTGTTTTTAGAACTGTCAACACTTATATTTGAAAAGTTCCACAATATAAAGAATTCTTGTTGTTGTTCAGCAAGAACTTGATAATCAGGAAGTAGAGGTTGGTTGGCCAGTCAGCGCACTGTACCGATTATCGAAAATCGAGTGCGCCATGGACGAATCCATTTCATTTACGGGTGTTACGTTTCTAAGTTCAGACAAGGGAAGCTCTTCCGCATAAAGGCGTAACAAATTCAAGAGGTTGGATAGGAACAACATGAATTTATTGTGTAGTTACTCGATCATAATAGTTCTAATAGTTCTAGAATTTGCTGTAACATGGGCAAAACCTTCAGGTAATTTTCAGAAGCCGACCGTCCATCTGTCAGTCTGTCGGTTTGTTATATCTAGTAGTACGGTACCCTACCAGTACTACGTTTCGTGTATGTAATTTCCATTCAGGAATTTTTTTTGGCATTGTTTGGATTAAAGTTCTGCCTTCAATTCAAGATATCATGTCATGTTAGAATTGCCAAACTATATATTATTATAGCTTGAAAGGTGGTGATTTCTGACATTTGTATTGGTTATTTTAATAAGAATTTGTCAAAATTTCGAAATAGAAGTTAGAATTAAAAAATTACTCTTACAGATTCAAATTGTGTGATTTTTGTTTTCACTTTTATTCCTTGTTTTGTGATAAAGCATATATACTTTGCACTATCAAAAGTACATGGATGTAGGCCTATAAAAATATTTGAATTTCAGTGCTAATAATTTATGCTCAATAGCACTGGGAAAACATTGTACCGAAGTACAATTGAATAACCTTCAAACCAATCCAATTGTGCTGAACTTAAAGCACAACACAGTTCAATTGAATATTGCATTCAGTGCAATTGAAATGCACTTTAGTGCAATTGAAATATACTTCAGTACAATTTCATTGTACTGAAGTACATATGATTGCACTTCAACGCATTTGATTGTGCCTAATGTCCTGTCTCCTTGTGGACTAGTCTATTATAAGCTCAAGTTGACTTCTATTGCCATGTCCGTCCGTCCATCAACAATGTCCTTTAGCAAAACTTACAGGTCACATCTCTCATCCGATCATCACCAAACTTCATATGGGTCATCCAGGGTCACCTCTAGATGGGAGCCATAAATTTATTCTGAAATTCATTAAAAACATGGTTGCCAGCAGCCATCTTGATTCTTGGATTTCAAATTTGAATCCCTTGCCGCACCCTGCAGCCCGCACTTATTGGAGAATTGTTTTGAAAATTTACAGGCATGTTTTTGATCACCTCCAGATAGGAGCTATCAAATTTGAACGATTTTCGATGGAAAACATGGCTGCTGGCAGCCATCATGGATTTTTCTCTTAAGTCTTTGCATGACTAAATCCTTTGCCACACCGTACAGACCATAACCCTCATCCAATGGTCACCAAACTTCATATGGATCTTCGGGGTGACCTCTAGATTGGAGCCATCAATTGCTTTTCGAAATTTGTTAAATATCATGGCCGCCAATGCCATCTTGGATTTCAAATTTGAATCAACCCCCACACCCTGCAGCCCGCATTTAATGGAGAATTGTTTTTTTTAATTTACAGGCAAGTTATGGATCACATCTAGATAGGAGCTATCAAATTTGAATGATTTCGATGAAAAACATGGCTGCCGGCAGCCATCTTGGAATTTACTTTTTGCATGACTAAATCCTTTGCCAAACCCTACAGACCACATCCAAAGCCATAACATTTTTCCATATTTCATTGAAGAACATGGCCACCAAGGCCAATCCTGGATTTTACTGTTTGTATGACTAAATCATTTGGCGCACCCAAGAGGCCAACTTCCTTATCCGATCAGCACCAAATTTCATATGGATCTTCAGGGTGACTTCTGGATGGCAGCCATCTCAGATTTTACTCATTCTGTTAGTATTACTGCATCCTTTGGCACTCCTTACAGCCAAACTTTTTCATCCGATTAATCCCAAACTGTTTATGCATCTTCAGGGTAACCTCTGGTTACTTAAACATATAAACTGTCCGAGTTCTATGATCCCATTTCCAAGTTGAGCTAGTTTCATTGGCACTTTCATTCACCTGATGGGATATTAAGGAAATATAAGCAGTTGACAGAAAAATATAAGTGCAAAAGGATTTGTATTAATTGGTGGGAATTTTTCAGATATTAAGTTCAGTGGCCTTTGTTGAACTTATTATCTGAACATTTCCTAAGCAAATTACATGTATTTGTCAATGAGTATTCAGTAAAGAAAGTGTTAATATTTCCATGGAGCTTCCTGAAATTTTGCGAAAACCATGTGCCAATGCCATAGGGAGCCTCACATATATAAGAGAATACATTGGCCTTACAATATAACCTTCACCTTGTAAGCCAGTGAATTCTATTATATATGCAAGGCTCCCTATGGGGGCTCACATATATAAGAGAATGTACTGGCACAGGATCTTTAATGTTGAACCAGCGCAGCTCCGGTCATTGAAGGGTTAATCTATGATATTTCTATTTATAGGACTTTTTTTTATTTATAAATGTAGAAAGAATATTTTCCCATTTAAAATTTGCATATAATAATGAGTATATATTTAGTCAACATCAGAACCAAATGTAGGTTAATACTAACTTAGTACTTATTACCATAAGGTATCATCAGAGCCTTAGCATTAAGTTAACAAAGTCCACACACTGTGAGTAGTGTACAAACTGTGGATGAGAAACATTTAAACCATTATCTTGAAAGCTCAGCATGAATTTGAAAATTGGTTTTCTAAAGTCTGAATATCTTGAGCCAATATTTATTAGATCATGCCATGAATCTCTGCTCTGGCTAACGCCCATAGAGATCATATTCCACCAGTACAATTGGAACTTTTTGAAGTTTTTACAGGGAACCTTATAAAGTCGAAAAATAAAGCGAGAAATATATTTCTTAGTTATTATCTGTTTCTTAATATAAATGTACTGCACTGTAGGTGATGGTCCCAACTCGAAATTTCACGATTTAAGTGAATTTGTGTTTTGCTTCGTGTCGCATACAATTATGTTATTTTTGTGGGTAATTAATTTGATGTTTATTGTGATATCGGCTCACACAAGTAAGAGAAAAGCATGTTATTTTGAGCTGGGACATTCACCTATAGTGAAGTACATTATTAAGGAAAATATAACAACTAAGAAATATATTCCCCGCCTTATGTTTTCGAATTTATAAGGTACCCTGTCAAAACTTAAAAAAGTTCCCAGGTTTTGTACTGGTGGAATATGATCTCTATGGACGTTAGCCAGAGTAGAGATTCATGATCTGGTTATAGTACAAGAGGTAGTTAAAAAAAAAATATATATATATATATTAGGGCCCTGCGAATCGGGTGTTTCAATTTCGAATCGAATCTCGAATTGAATCAGGCAAATGATTTGAAATCGAATCAAATCTTGAATCAAATCAGTTTTACTGAGCCAATCGAGTTCAAATACATCAACAACACCAAAAATTGTCTGGAGAAAACCGCATGGTGATTGTCGATGTAGTGCAATATGCGCAAATAATATGCTTATCTGCACACCTCTATGCATTTTCTGTACCTAAGCAATCGTTGAGTACAGATAAGAGCATACATACATGAGAGAACCAACGTTGATGTAAATACGGACAAGCGTACTGTGTGATGGAAATAAAAACAATTTCTGTCTGCCTAAGTATCTCTGAGCCAATGGTTATTGAATATGAATGAAATTTGGTGTGGATGTTCAGGAGTGCTTTCAAGAAAGGGTCAAATGATATTGTTCACAGTTCTGTTATCGAATTATCCTTTTTTGATTATCTGGAAACAATTGTTTTTTGTCTTTCCATCTAAGTATCTCAGTCAATCGATTATGGTATGGATGTTCACTATGTGTTTCAATGAAATGCTGGTGATATTTGTGTTTTCGGGTCATTCGGCTTTATAACTCAAACAAATATGAACCAATTTCAATAACTTTTGGTATACAACTTCAAGTTGGTTGCCACAATATCTTAAATCAGTGAGTAAACTTGGTTTATCCCAATGTTTTTGCCTGAGTTACGGTAATTTTTTTCCCGTCTGGCTTGTTTTTTTGTGTGGAAAGTTTGTTCTGATTGGACCACTCCAACGTATACATGTACTTTGATAACTTAAATGGAAGAATCAGTTTAGTAAACAAAGGGATAAGTGCTAATATCATGCTATATCACCATAGATGTCAGTCTTCAGTCTATATGATCTTGACATAATATTTTCCAGGTATTATTCATAAGTCGCAGGATGGATTACCTTCAGAAAGCTGGGGATATGTGGATGTCAGGGAAAAGGCACATATGTTCTACTGGCTGTACTGCACCACAGCGACAGTTGGGTACATGAAATCTCCTCTCGTTATGTGGCTACAGGTTTGTCTACAGGAGCATCCTCGCACTAATGATAATATAACAATATCATGAATTTTGAGGTCATTACGGTATATTAGTGGCCCGACAGAAATGAATAACAGCCCAATCTCCTATTAATGCCCGAAAAAAATCATGTTATTTAATATTATTATTACCATTCCTGTACCCAAAATTTTTCATGTCTAATGCATGTCATTACCCCCCGCAAAATTTAAAATTTGCGGGGGGATATAGTAATGGGTTCCGTCCGTCCGTCTGTCCGTCAGTCCGTCCATCCATCCCAAATTTGTAAGAGTCATAACTTGAACAAATGTAAATGGATTTCAAAGATTTGTGGTATATGAGTTCACCTGACCATTACCTAGAACGATTTCGCAAGCCAGGTCTGGCCAAATATTTTTTCCGGAGTTATTGGACTTTGTTTATTATTTTTGTCAAATTTACCAAATAGTAAATAGACGACGTCACAGGGCTCATTTCGACAAATGTCAATGGATTTCAAAGATTTTTGGTATATGAGTTCACATGACCAGTATCTAGAATGAGTTCGCAAACCAGGTCCGGTCGGATAATTTCAGCAGAGTTATTGGACTTTGTTTATTTTTGTGTGTGCAAATGGATGACGTCACAGGGCTCATTTCCACAAATGTCAATGGATTTCAAAGATTTTTGGGTTATGAGTTCACATGACCAGTATCTAGAACGAGTTCGCAAACCAGGTCCGGTCGGATATTTTCAGCAGAGTTATTGGACTTTGTTTATTTTTTTGTGTGCAAATGGACGACGTCACAGGGCTCATTTCCACAAATGTCAATGGATTTCAAAGATTTTTGGTATATGAGTTCACATGACCAGTATCTAGAACGAGTTCGCAAACCAGGTCCGGTCGGATATTTTCAGCAGAGTTATTGGACTTTGTTTATTTTTTGTGTGCAAATGGACGATGTCACAGGGCTCATTTCCACAAATGTCAACGGATTTCAAAGATTTTTGGTATATGAGTTCACATGACCAGTATCTAGAACGAGTTCGCAAGCCAGGCTTTTTGACAAAATCCCACCTCTTGTTTAGCACATACTGAGAACGCAAACATTATTGAGAATGCACTTCCCCAACTGCACATTTCGGCGGGGGATACCGCCGTCTGCTACTGCTTGTTTATTCCTGAAACATTTGTGATGTATTCCACCAAATCCACTATTTCAAATGTTGTTTACAAACGATAAATTGAAGTGTGATCCAAACGCTGGATGTGGCATACATGTAGCTGTTGGGGAGATAATTTCAGTTGTTAGTCTGTGACGACACCAATAAGGTAGTGGGCAGCAGGCCATTATTGAGTGAACATTTCATTCTCGGCCCACACGTGATTAGATTAGTGTAATTTGGGCACATCAGGCCAAGGATAAAATATCAAAATATAGATAATAAAACACATGCTATCCAAAGCAATACTTTATTTGATGAGTCTCATATTTATACCTATCCAAGTAAATGATGGAAACTCCCCCCCCCCCCCCACCCCATTCTTCTCAACATGTGTACAGGTTTATATTTATGTTCTAGATCGCTGATTTTGAGTTGGCATCATTGAAGGTATGGGTTAAGCATCTGCAATTCATGATCGGCGAGTCGGTATCGTTGAAGGTATGGGTTAACCCTTTGAGTGCCAGGTCGATTTTTGTATCAACCCATATACCCTGTGCCAATGCATTCTCTTATATATGCGAGTCGACCATAGGTGCATTGGCCTAACAATTATTTTTTATTTTTTATTTTTATTTTTTTTTACAATTTTTTTCAATTTTAATAATTTATTCTTATATTCTTTAACAGACTTATTTTGTAGGTTTGGGGCCGATTAGATCGGCCCCTGGCACTCAAAGGGTTAAGCATCTACCGATCGTGACCGGCCTCTCATTTATTGTTGATATATCTTTAAAGGAGTGTTCAGACAAATCCGTAGTGTTGGTCCATACGTTGCACTGACACAATCCGTTATCTGCATTAAGCCGTTCATATAGCCGCATATGTTACGTTATAACGCAAAGCTTCCGATTAATAATTGCAGCAAATAAGTTCGATATTGGAATAAATGCAATATTGAAAATCAATCAATTAATTGTACAAAAATGTCAAACCTGTCAAATCCAAACATTTAACACTTTATTGACATTCATAATTACATAATAGGCCATTTTCCTTCACATCGAAGACAGACACCATCTTTTATAGATTGAAAACAAGAAATGTCATGTACATGTAAGGTATGAGTTATATGCTTTATCTTGCGTTGAAAATAGAATCTCTCCATTGTGTGTGTTAATGGATACAACATAATGGACGCATCGCAGCCGTCTGAACGCCTTGCAAGGTATTGTTTTCTGTAGTCCAATGTAAATGCAATGTATGCAATGGACTTGTCTAAATGCTACTTAAGCTGCTAATTATCTACAGGGTGGCCCTGGTGGATCATCTACAGGATTTGGAAATTTTGAAGAAATCGGCCCGCTGAATGCCAAACTAAAGCCAAGAAACACAACATGGGTATGTATATAAATAGATCATGCCATGAATCTCCGCTGTGGCTACACCCGTTGATAGATATTCCAACAGTTCAAAACCTGGTAACTTTTGAGTTCTGATGAGGAACTTTATAATATTGAAAAAAAATGCAGTCATTATATAAACATTTAATCGATTTCCCTAGGGAAATTCCATGATTTTATTCAATGCAATTCGAAATCAAATAAAACGCCTAAATCATTTAATCTTGAGCTGGGGCCTTCACCTAGTGTGAAATACATTATTAACCCTTTCATGTCGGGAGCTGCACTGGTGCAGTCAGCATTAAAGATCCTGTGCCTGAGTGGTCTCCCATAGGGAGCCACACATATATAAGATAATCCACTGGCTTACAAGGTCAAGGTAAATATTCTTAGGCCAATATATTCTCTTATATATGTGGGGCTCCCTATGGGAAACTCACATGTATAAGAGAATGCATTGGCACACAGTTTTTGCAAAATTTCAGGAAGCTCCTGTCATCGAAGGTTAAAAGGAACAGGTATAACTGGGTATAACTAAGAAATATATTATCTACCTTACGTATTTAATCTTATAACATTCCCAGTCCGAACATCCAAAAAATAAAATGTTTTGAACTGGTGGAATATGGTCTCTGGGTGTAACCAGAGTAGAGATTCATAGTATGATTTAGTATATGAAAAGAAATCAATTAATTAAATATATCTTATAGGTTTACTGTATAGCATTGTTATCATCCTCATCATTTAGTAGAATAATTTATTTTTTACTGTGACACCAAATGGATGGTGCTGGTCATTTCAAAATGATGCCTGTCAAATTTTCAGAATGATAGGACTTACTGTCTCCGATTTATTTACAAATGACCAAAAGTTGATGGTCCTATATTATTTATATAATCACAGGACAATTCAAGGTCAAATATCATATCAGTACAACTATGTGTTTAATAATTCAATGAATAAAATAAAACAATAACGTGCATCGAGAATTCTTTTTGACATTTCATTTACACGAATTGCTTCTAGCTTCTATTAGATGAAAAATTGTAAAAAAATTAAAACCCGAACCAGAACTAAATTATCGCACCAATAAAAGTATAATTTAATTAAGATCATCAATTTGACAATTTCATGTCCAAAGTGGTAAATACACATTATTTTGAGCAAAGAGTGGGTTTAGAATGGATCTATATATAAGTTTCAGTACTGAACAGTTTTTTACCTTCAATGTCAGAATGTCCTGTTTGGCCAGAAGTGGCTCCTTGGATATACCCAAACAGATTGTTTAAAAATTTGCATCGGATAAAATGTCTTGACAGATACAGAAGTGCATTGGACATAAGCTATTTTTCATTGGACAATGACCGTGACTGGCCACTTATTTTGGTAGATACTTACCTTGTACTATCATTTATTTTTAGCTTTCTGCTGCCAGTTTACTCTTTGTTGATAATCCAGTTGGCTCTGGCTTCAGTTATGTTGACGACCCATCAGCATATACCACAGATGTCAGTATGATTGCTGAAGACCTACTGACTATGCTAAAGTCGGTACTGAAGGAAACCCCAGAATTCGAGGTATGGCAGTTATTACCAAATGGTCAAATTTACCAAAGTAGCATTTAGTCTACTGCGTTGCATTTGCCTGTTACAAGTCGCACAATTGCAACTCAGTCGACTAAATAGCATGGCACCTGTACAGAAATGCCAGGTTTTGTCAAAAGATCGTTGTATAAAACTTCCTCAACTTCATCAGAACGACTAACATCATCATCATCATTCACAGTCAATACACCGGTACATGGTTTCGGTACCTCTAGTATAGTTTTACTAGAACGTGGAACAAAGAATTTGTAACTTTTCAAACTTTAGATTCAGACTCAGTGGTCTTATCCAAATCTAAATCATATCTACTTTGTTCAAAAACTATCGTCAATTTTTTTAGCCAAACATGATTTTTTTAAACCAAATTGAATATTTTTTTGCAATTTGATAATTAGTAACACTAGCGCGAGCCCTGGTTGCGACAACACAATCAATTGTCTTCGTTAAACCGTTCACATGGGTGCATTGCGTTATAACACAGATCTTCCGATTGCAGCTGATAAGTTCAATATTGGAATAAATATATCTGTTATAAATTAATTCTACAATAATGTCATTCCAATAAAATCCCAACTAACTAAATCTTTATTGACATAAATACAAGTATAATTTTCTTCACATCACAGACAGCCAACATCTTTTATCGATTGAAATCAAGAAACATCATGATGCACACGCATAATCACCATATAAGGTATATGTAAGGGGCTTGTGTTTCATTGTGTGCCTTAACGGTTCTGGGCGAATTTTTATGATACATTTTTATGTGTACCCATACCATGTATGGTACACATAATGTCGATGTCCATATCAACCATCTGTCATTCGTCTGTCCGTACGCCTGCCTGTCTTTCTGTAGACACATCTGACATGATAACTCAAGTATTTTTTATTGGATTGTGTTCATATTTATGTGCATGTTTATGATGACACACTCCTCACCTGTATAATTTTTTGTATTTATCGGTTGATCAGTTTAGAAATTATAACACTTTCCATCCAACAATAGACATGTTTGTTCTATCCGATGTGATAACTCAGGTATTTTTTTTTGGATCGTGTTCATATTTTATGTGCAGGTTTATGATGGCACACCCCTCACCTGTATAGTTTTTGGTATCGACCAGTTGATCGGTTTAGAAAACACATTAACACTTTCCATCCATCACATAGGCACATGCTATCAATAATCCAATTATTGCCAGCTATTTTCTTTTCAATATGCAATAAGCAAACAAATATACCTTGTTGAAATTATTATCTGAACATTTCCTAAGGCAACTACTCGTCAATGAGTATATAGTATAGAAAGGGTTAATAATAAACACACACCAGTGATAATATCATAATTATTTTTATTTTGCAGAAGACTCCTTTCTACATATTTTCAGAGTCTTATGGAGGGAAAATGACGGCTGCATTTAGTAAGAGATTATACCAGGTAAGATAAAGTACTGTTATGATATCTCTTTGTTACTTTGTATGTCATCGTATGCATTTAACCTTTTCTATACTAAATGAATTCTTCCACTCAGTTATAAAAGTTTACAATCGAATGGTCTATTATACATCTTGAATGGGTTATCGGGACAACAGATAATAAAAGTACAGAAGGATTCCTATTTATTGGAGGGAAATATTCAGATATTAAGTCTAACAAATGACCTATCTGAACATTTCCTAAGGAACTACTCGTCAATCAGTACTTAGTATCGAAAGTAGGGTTGAAATGATTAATCGACTAGCTGTAGTCGTCGCTGAAATGTCAGAACGTCGACTCTGAATTTTGCCGTCGACTAGTCGGAATGTATTAGTATTAGTTACATGTATAACGTTTTTCAAGATCGATTCTGGCATAAACTGTGTTAACTGCGCGTAAGTTATGGTAAGTATAACGTTTGGTGGCACTGGATTTGACAGTATTACTAGTATAGATACACACGGTGACCCGACTATTAATCACATAATGGCAATGATTGACGCGGCTTTATCGTTTGTCGGAGACCGCTTTGATCTCAGGACACTGCATATATTTCAATTGATCTCGCACCGTTGGGTTATGATGCGACGCTGTGTGAAGGTGGCTTAAGGTGACGTCATTGGTGCTACCGTATATAAATGATACTGACATTAAGAACTGGCTATTGTATTCTACAACGTAGCCTATACTATAGGGCGTATTTAGTCGGAACATTAACATTTTATAGTGACACCGCTCGGCACCAGTTTATTGGTGATCACGTGACTAAACGAAATCTCGAACGCTGATATTAAATTTAAAACCTGTATAAATGATCCAGTTTCTAATCATTATCCACCACATGTCAAATTATATAATTACATTCAGTATGTTGGATAAATATCAAGATGTTTACTGTATTATTTCCCAAATAAATTGGTGTCTATGCAGGGAAATGCGCTACGCAATAGACCGTCATCAGCTGGTCATTGCATCAGTCATCAGTGTACGCCATGTTCGATGAATTTTCCGTACCACGTTATGTTTGAAAGTTTTGATATCGGGTACCGACTAGTCGACGCAACGCGACTTTTGGGCCTCGACTTATCAACTTTGAAATTCACTAGTCGTTTCAACACTAATCGAAAGGGTTAATATTGGAGCTACTGTAATTCTCAAGGGTTGCACTGTGCTCAGTCATTACACATTCATTTTTCATTGTAACAAACTCTGATAAAACCTAGCAGAAACCCTGCTAACTTCCGAGAATCTCTGATAGGAGAGTCTTGTATCAGCCATTTTGAAGATAGTGAGTGTATCAGCCCTATTGAAGATAATGAGTGTATCAGCCCTAGTGAAGATAATGAGCTCATGTGTATCTTATGAGGATTCATGATCGGAGGGTCCTGGATCAACCTATGTACTTAATGTTAATTCTGACAGCTATGCGAGGCCAAATTCACATTTATTATCCCCTGATCGAAATTTTTTCGGCTGGGGATATATGAATGGGTTCCTTCCATCTGTCTGTCCGTCTGTCCCAAAAAGTTGTCCCGGGGTTAATTCGAACAATTATCAATGGATTTCAAAGATTTTTTGGTTTGTGAGTTCACTAGGGGGATTTCTGAAAAGAATTCGCAAACTAGACCTGGCCGGACATTTTGACCAGAGGTAGGGCCCTTTATTGTCATTATTTGGTGTTTATATAGCCCCCCACAAAGAGTTGTCTGTGGCTTATTTCGAACAATAATAAAAACAGATTTGAAATTTGTTTGGTATGTGAGTTCACAAGAGGAGTAAAAAAATTCTGAAACGAGTTTGCAAACTAGGCCCGGTCATACATTTTAATCAGACTTACGGCCCTTTGATTATGATGTTTTGGCATTGCAATTTAAATTTTAATCCCAAACTAAACAGATATTAACCAAACTCAATCAAATATTAACTGATTTCAATTATTTTTAAGCATATTTTGAATATGCCGATACCCATCTTTTCCCACCTAAGCGGGGGATACCGCCATCGGCAACTGCTTGTTAATAATTATACCTTAGCCTATTAAAATGATATTTGTCTTTATTCACAGGCCATTGAAGATAAGCAGATCAGATGTAACTTCAAAGGTTTTGCGATGGGGGATTCTTGGATCAGCCCTATAGACTCTGTGATGACCTGGAGTGATTATCTCTATGCTACTGTAAGTCACCAACATCAGTTCATTGCTTGGATAAAAATTACTTAACCCTTCCGTGACTGGAGCTTCCTGAAATTTTGCGAAAACCCTGTGCCAATACATTCTCTTATATATGCGAGTCTCCCATAGGGAGCCTCGCATATATAAGAGAGTACATTGGCCTAACAAAATTTACAGCGAGCCTGTAATCCTGTGCTTTCATTATATGAGAGGCTCCCTATGGGAGACTAGCATATTTAAGAGAATGTACTAGCACAGTATATTTAATGCTGCACCAGCACAGATCTGGTATGAAAAGGTTAAGTACCAAGGATAGACCGACGGTCTCTGTGGCAGCATGCATATTGGGGTGGGGCGTGGCTTGGGGAATCATTCTGTTGGTGACCAATCTATGACATCCTACTTTAATTATTTAGTTATATGCTGCTGGGACTGACAGGAAGACCGCATGGCTATATTCTGTCTGAGTGGGCTGTAAATAGCATACACACATTCGTTGTTGGGAGAGCTTGATTCTGCAATTCTGTTAAATGAAAAAAATTTGCTATAAAAATAGCTTGACCTTTGACATGAACTATTGTTCTTGACTTTCTGAGCCACTTGGTAGCGATTGCCTGATCTTGTTTATCTCAACCAATCAGCATTAACGTCTATCACAAACATGTCTGCAGATCTATCATAATAGTGCCCAAACCCCGTATATATTCCATGTAGTCTGGACAATCAGATCACTATGTGTTTTATTTTCTATATTAGCTCCTTTGGGCAACAAAGTATAATTCAGCCAATATACAAAAATATTGAGATCACGAATTTGACAAACTTTTGATCACTTTTAATATCATCTTCATAAATATCACTGTATTACCTGTAGCAGTATGAGAGTAAGACAGATTCGGTTGAACATAGGCTCCAAGCCGTCAATGTCACACCATGATATTGTCAATCAACCACAAAAATATATTATGCTCTGCTGACAGTCTTGGTCGTTTAAAGAAATTTTACATTTATTCTGGAAAAATTATCAACATAACATTGTTCCAATGTAAATGACGTCAGGAAAAATGAGTCCGACGAGAGACGATGGAGTGGTTGTCTTGTTTATCCTTATGTAGATGGCTTGAGAAATAAACATTGGATATATGTGACCCGCCATATCAAATCCAGTCGGAAGTCAGGATTTTTTTACCCTGTGCCAATGTATTCTCTTATATATGCGAGTCGACCATAGGTCGCCTCGCATATATAAGAGAATGCATTGGCCTAACAATTTTTTACAATTTTAATAATTTGTTCTTGTATTCTTTAACAATTTTATAATTTCACCCATACAGAGCCCCAGACAAACATGAGCAGACGACACTCTTCTATGTGCTTCTATATATGTGTGGGGCTCCCTGCAGGGTAATGGATGTTTTTTTATTTTATGTCCTAAAAATTGTAAGAAACATTTATTTAAAAAACATAAAAAATTGTTAGGCCAATGCATTCTCTTATATATGCGAGGCGACCTATGGTCGACTCTCATATATTAGAGAATGCATTGGCACATGGTAAAAAAATCCCGACTTCCGACTGGATTTGATATGGCGGGTAACATATTGCTCAGCTCTCAGAACAATCAAAGACGTTGTTTCTTACTGGCGGCAGAACAGTCATAACCCTTTCATGACTGGAGCTTCCTGAAATTTTGCGAAAGCCATCTTCCAAGCATCCTCTTATATATGCGAGTCTCCCGTAGGGCACCTCGCATATATAAGAGAATACATTGGCCTAACAATATTTACCTTGACCTTATAAGCCAGTGCATTCTCTCATATGTCAACTCATGTACATATGTTTGATAGTTGTTTTTTATTTTATCATAAATACCAAAAAAAAATTAAAATACAAATTTAATTACCCCTGGTTAATATTTTGATATTATTCTTCATTTATAACTAATTGGAACATTTTACCATCATGCTGCTCAGCATTAAATACTTTACATTGCCATATTAGCAGCTTCGAAATCTTAGCATCATTCTGCATCATTGGTTATTTTTTATTTTATTTGTTTTCAACCTGAAAATTGCAATTTATATTAGCTAGTATCTTATTGTTTCCCGTCCTCCATTTTTAACTCTTTCGCAGTTATTATTATTTTTAGGATAGCCTGTTTTCACTACTAAATTAATTGTGACGTTTTAAATAATGTTCTGTGTACTCTATTTTATAAGGTGCATATATTGGATTCTATAGTGTTTCTATTTTATTGTTGTTTGTATATCTTATGTCTGCAATAGTATTTTATGTTCAACCTGTCAAGCATTTTAGAGCACTTTGGTGGATTTTACGTTATACAAAACTGTTAGTTATTTATTTATTTATTATTATATATGAGGCTCCTATGTGAGAGTCGCATATATAGAAGAATGGCACAGGATCTTTAATGCTGCACCAGTGCAGCTCCCATCATAAAAGAGTCCACTATGTTTCATTATCTCTCGCTCTCTACCAGTCTCTTGTAGATGACAAAGGAGCAAAAGCAATACAAGACTCAGCAAACAGTGTTTCTAAACTCGTACATGCTGGAAATTGGACGGCAGCTACAGAAATGTGGGGAAATTGTGAGGGAGTCATCGAAAAAGTCACCGGTGGAGTAAACTTCTACAATATTCTAAAGTGGGGAAAGTCAGATATAAGGAACCAGTACAGGAACAAAGCAAAATACGGTAATGTCACACAAAGTAAGGCCACACAAAGTTGATTTGCACGGCAAACAGGACCTCAGTCGAAAACGAAGGGCATGCGTGAGAAAACGTGCGGCTCGCTGCAGCCCTTTAAGGCATCGGGTCTTGCATGAATTTCCTTGCTGGAGGTGTCTGGACATGCACTTGCATGGCAAATGGGAGGGTCATTCGAAAACGAAGGGCTGAGAAGCCAAACCAAATCACCATGTATATGTTTCTCGGTCCACTTTTTTTATTATCTATTTTTTACCAGCGAAATTACCTGGCAGGCATTTTTTTATTTTTGTAAAAATCATGATCACTTTGAAAAATATGGAAAAATAAATAGACTTTCTTCTTACTTTTCTTATTACACTCCACTGAAAAGAGTTTGCTTGTTGAAACCATTATAATGTAAATATTACTGTTAAAGTGAAAGTAATTTTATCAACAAACATTGCCTAGTATAATAGCGGATCAATTGTTTTTATAGTTGAAAATGTGTGCTTCTGAAATATTTTTAATTGCTCTGACTTTTTATATGCCCGTTTGAAAAAACGGTTGTATTATTTTCGTCGTCCGTCCGCTTTTGGTTTCCGGATGATAACTTTAGATTGAATCGAATGAACTGAACCAAATTTGGTATGTTAGTTTACCACACAAAAATAGAGATCAAGTTCAAATATGGGTTTCGTCCGCATGATTTTGACTGAGTTATGTCCCTTTTTCAATTTAGATTTTACCTGATTTGCGGTTTCCGGATGATAACTTTAGATTGAATCTGAACCAAATTTGGTATACAGATCAAGTTCAAATATGGGTTCTGTCTACATGTTTTTGCAGGTCAAGCTCGAATTTGAGTCCGATCCGACCATTTTTGCCAGAGCTATAGGATTTTTTTTATCTGAAATTAGCCGAAAATAAATATTGGATTGGATGGAATGATTGTTGATGTGGTTATTTCTCACTGGTAACAAGGTATATTAATTTCAACTTAAAATGTTTATATTTTGAGGTTTCTGATTGATAAAAAAATTTGGTATTTGAATTTTTCAGTCAAAAATACCACACTTGAAGTTATTGTGTTTTATTTTTGTTATTATTTCGTCTTAAGTCAAAGGTTTCAAACAGATGAATTAAACCTTGCCCCACTCTACTCCAGAAATGGGCGTATTATGCCACGCTATTGTTGTGATATAGACCTGGATCAGAATTTGCTCAAATGTTTGTTGATAAATTGGCTGGCACTGTGACAGTAATGTTTACATAACAAAGGTTTTAACACACGATGTAGAGTTAATCAATAATAAATAAGAACAAAGTCGATATTTTTTCTATGTTCTTCTTAGTGATGTACAAACTTTCTTTTACCCACTGTGAGTGCCTTTAACCCTTCCTGAAATTTTGCGAAAGCTGTGCCAATGCATTCTCTAATATATTCGAGTATTTAAGAGAATGCATATAAATATAAGAGAATGCATTGGCCTAGACAATATTTACCTAGGCCTTGTAAGCCAGTACATTCTTATATGTTCGAGGCTCCCTATGGAAGACTCGAAAATATAAGAGAATGCACTGGCACAGGATCTTTAATGCTGCACCAGGCACCAGTGCATCTCCCATCATGAACCCCATGACAGCGTTAATATGTCCCTTTAACATATAAAGATGTACTATTATTATCTTTTCCAGGCACACTTTTCAGTCGCCATGTTGGCTATATGCTCGGAGATGACTTGTCTGCCCTGATGAATGGACCAATCAGAAAGAAGCTGCAAATTATCCCAAAGAATGTTACATGGGGAGGTAAGCTTAAACCTACTGACAGGAGCCGCGCTGGTGCACCATTAAACATCATGTGCCAGTGCATTCTTTTATATATGCGAGTCTCCCATGGAGGTAATTTTATATAAAAAAGCCGAAATCACCAAAATGTTTCCCGTGACACCACATTGATGTGGCTGGTTTATCTGCAAGTTTTTTGTGGCGCTCCATGGTTGCTGTACATTATTTACTCTCACGTCATTTGCCAAACTGAAACTTAAAACCCTTGCGACTAATGGCTTAGTATTTGCTAACTGTTTATTTAATCAGCTAAATACATGTACATTCATATTTTGTTTCTTTAAATATGTTGCGTTATTAATAATGACATAATTTCGACATAATCTGATCCAGATTTTGACACAATGTACAATGCAGTCCAAAGAGAGCAAAAGTAGGCAGCCAAAATTTTACGGATAACTTTCCTTTCCAGCAAAGTCACAACTTGAGTGCCTCTGATCCACGCCAGGATGAAAGGACACCAATCACCTGGTGAATTACAGTAATGCTCTAAATAATCGGCTCTCACTGAGAGCTTTCCGATGAATGGCAACAAGCCATATTTCCGACTAAATCCTGAAAAATTACCCATAATTCCGCTGTGGTTAAGGAGTCGATTATTTAGAGCATTACTGTATATAAATCGATGAAATTTAAATTTGTTCATTTTTTTCTGCAGGACAATCTTATGAGGTTTTTCAATACCAGACAGGAGATTTTATGAAGAGCGTTGTCAGCACAGGTAATGAAATAAGAGCGTTGTCAGCACAGGTAATGAAATAAGACCGTCGTCAGCACAGGTAATGAAATAAGAGCGTCGTCAGCACAGGTAATGAAATAAGAGCGTTGTCAGCACAGGTAATGAAATAAGAGCGTCGTCAGCACAGGTAATGAAATAAGAGCGTTGTCAGCACAGGTAATGAAATAAGAGCGTCGTCAGCACAGGTAATGAAATAAGAGCGTTGTCAGCACAGGTAATGAAATAAGAGCGTCGTCAGCACAGGTAATGAAATAAGAGTGTTGTCAGCACAGGTAATGAAATAAGAGCGTCGTCAGCACAGGTAATGAAATAAGAGCGTCGTCAGCACAGGTAATGAAATAAGAGCGTTGTCAGCACAGGTAATGAAATAAGAGCGTCGTCAGCACAGGTAATGAAATAAGAGCGTCGTCAGCACAGGTAATGAAATAAGACCGTCGTCAGCACAGGTAATGAAATAAGAGCGTCGTCAGCACAGGTAATGAAATAAGAGCGTTGTCAGCACAGGTAATGAAATAAGAGCGTCGTCAGCACAGGTAATGAAATAAGAGCATTGTCAGCACAGGTAATGAAATAAGAGCGTCGTCAGCACAGGTAATGAAATAAGAGCGTTGTCAGCACAGGTAATGAAATAAGAGCGTCGTCAGCACAGGTAATGAAATAAGAGTGTTGTCAGCACAGGTAATGAAATAAGAGCGTCGTCAGCACAGGTAATGAAATAAGAGCGTCGTCAGCACAGGTAATGAAATAAGAGCGTTGTCAGCACAGGTAATGAAATAAGAGCGTCGTCAGCACAGGTAATGAAATAAGAGTGTTGTCAGCACAGGTAATGAAATAAGACCGTCGTCAGCACAGGTAATGAAATAAGAGCGTCGTCAGCACAGGTAATGAAATAGGAGCGTCGTCAGCACAGGTAATGAAATAAGAGTGTTGTCAGCACAGGTAATGAAATAAGAGCGTTGTCAGCACACGTAATGAAATAAGAGCGTCGTCAGCACAGGTAATGAAATAAGAGTGTTGTCAGCACAGGTAATGAAATAAGAGTGTTGTCAGCACAGGTAATGAAATAAGAGTGTTGTCAGCACAGGTAATGAAATAAGAGCGTCGTCAGCACAGGTAATGAAAAAAAAGCGTTGTCAGCACAGGTAATGAAATAAGAGTGTTGTCAGCACAGGTAATGAAATAAGAGCGTTGTCAGCGCAGGTAATGAAATAAGAGCGTCGTCAGCACAGGTAATGAAATAAGAGCGTCGTCAGCACAGGTAATGAAATAAGAGTGTTGTCAGCGCAGGTAATGAAATAAGAGCGTTGTCAGCAAGTCTGATAATTACTGCCTGTCTAGGTTGTTAATCCATTCTGTACTGAATGGATTCTCCCACTCAGTTATAATAGTATACATTGGAATTGTCTATTATTCATTTGGAAGGGTGTATAAAATCTAATAAAAGCAGATGGCAGAGAGAAACAAGCCCGGAATACAACAGACTAAGGCAACTGGAGTCCATGCAAGCACTAAATAGGACAATATGTACAGCTATTCACAACTCAAAACAATATATATGCATATCAACACATAAAACCCACACAGAGAAATCAAGGTAAGTCTTCTCCGCCGGTCCTGATTCGGAATGGGGGTGGGGCTTTGCTTCCTGCTTTGGTGACATCCACCTTATGCACAGCAGGCAAACACCTACTGTGCATGAGCATATATCAATCTCACAAACTCTACAAACGCTCTTCAGCGTAATCATGGCATTCAAAAGTGGGTTGTAGGAGAGGGCCGATGGCCCTTTCAAATCTTCCCGGGTATCATCCCAAACTCCAAACTTGTGGGCAGATAGAAAAACAGATAATACAAGAGCAGTTTGATTCATATTCATTGGTGGGAAATGTTCAGATAAGTTAAAAAAATGACCTGTGGTTGTTTATTGAACTTATTACCTGAACATTTCTTGATATAACTACTCGTCAATGAGTATTTAGTACATTTATAGAAATATTTTTATGTTACTTTTTGTTAGTTAATAATAAATATGAATCCAAGACACCTGTCTGGATATGCTTCTATCAATTCATATTGATTTTATTTAAATTTTCTGGTAGAATACATACCACCTTTTGGCACAGTTTTATGGGATATTTTTAGAACAGAAACATCAGGTGATCTTGTGGAAACATTCGGAGAATACCTGGAGCATGTCAAGAGGCAGAACTCTATCTTGTTAGCACCCTCAATCAAGGAAAATGTCATTTCAACAAACAGATTTCACAGCAAATTACACTCGGTTTTTGGAAAAGTAATACACACAATCGTCAATTTTATCTGTATTTTATTTACAAAAGAGCTATTTGTAGTTTTGAAATTGGGTTTTTATAAAATTATGTTGTTGTAAATGTGGCCCGAAAGAGATACACCATCTTTAAAGACATTGATTAAATTTTAATTTCAGTTGATGATTTAATCTTGCATACAGATCTGAAAGTGATTGTTTATAGTGGGCAGCTGGATCTGATAGTCGACACATTAGGTACGGTATAATGTTAGACGCGTTTTATACATCACGCCAAACACAGGTCATGCTATCATTGTTGTTGTATGTAAATTCCTCCATTGTCTTCAGGCACCCTGCTCTCACAGGTTGAAGAGTAATAATAGAGTTGACACATTAATAATAATGTGAATTGTCAGTCTCGACTCACGAAGCCAAACGTCCTTTGTAGAATTTGAAACACAGTCAATGTCGAATTAAAAACAGATTTACGGAAATAGTCTTTCCATATAGGTTCGACCACTCGTTTGATACGGACGTATGATAGTCGATACTACGATACCCATATAAATTATAATTGATTGGTTACATATGATTTAAAAATATAGTTTTGACACTATAACGCAGAATTCTGGGACAATCCTTGAGAACTGAACAGAATTGTGTTGAGAAATTCTTCGCTTGGCTGGACATTGGCACATCTCTGGCACGTGTTTGATTTATACGTCGAGCCAGCCATAACCATATATTTCGAACAATTTTAGCATTTCTGATACAAAATGCCATCTGCTATAATCACTTCCCTTGGGACGTTCACCAATGGGAACCTCGCATTTATATAACAGAATATACTGGCTTACAAGGTAAATATTGTTGGGCCAATGTATTCTCTTATATATGTGAGGCTCCCTGTGGGAGACTCGCATATATATAAGAGAATGCTTCGGCACAGGGTTTTCGCAAAATTTCAGGAAGCTCCAGTCACGGAAGGGTGAACCCTCTTCATTCCAGGTACAGAGAAATGGGTTTCAAAACTCAAGGTGTTTCCACATTACACAACGTCGAAAAGGGAACAGCTCCACGACCCACTCACAAATCTGCCAACAGCATATGTCAAATCTTACAAGAATTTCTCATTCTTTTGGATTTTAGATGCTGGACACATGGTAAAGTATATGATTTAATTGGTGAAGTATGGATTTACTTACTTTATTTAACCCTTTCATGACTGCAGCTGCGCTGGTTCAGCATTAACCCTTTCAGTGCCAGGGGCCGATCTCATCGGCCCTAATTTACGGCTTGTAAAATCGGCCCTAAAAAAAATTTAAAATAAAAAAAATAAAAATTGAGATTTTTTGTTTTTTTGGTTGGAATCTTTTTGGGTATGCTTAAGCATGCTATAGCGAATTTAAAAACAAACTGGATAAAACCTTAGGGGCATGTCATAACTCAAAACTATCACCAAGTATTCATAGTAATAATTTTTATGCCCATGAAAAACGTAAGATTCCCTGGCACTAAACCTACAAAATAAGTCTGTTAAAGAATATAAGAAAAAATTATTAAAATTGTAAAAAAATAATAACAAATGATGAAAAATTGTTAGGCCAATGCATTCTCTTATATATGCGAGGCGACCTATGGTCGACTCGCATTTATAAGAGAATGCATTGGCACAGGGTATATGGGTTGATACACTGGCACTGAAAGGGTTAAGTATACTTTGCCAGTGCATTCTCTTATTTATGCGAGTCTCCAATAGGGAGCCTTGCATATATAAGAGAATGCATTGGCTTACAATGTCAAGGTAAATATTTTTAGGGCAATGTTATCTGTTATATATGCAAGGCTCCCTATGGGAGACTTGCATTTATAAGAGAATGCATTGGCATCGGGTTTTTGCAAAATTTCAGCAAGGTCCAGTCATGGAAGGGTTAATTGTCCTAATAAAGTTTAATTTCGATGGATATCCAAATTTACGTAAGTCATATAATATACCATTTATTAATACATGACATGTCCTTGGGAAGGTGAGATCACAGACGAGACTCGCTGCCTGTGGTATCTCATCTGATCAGGGATCTCACATTCTCGATGTGATATGGAGACTCGGATCACTTCACAACAGGATATGTATTTATCTGGAAATCTTTTCTTTCTTTTTATGTTTACCCATACCATAGTATGGTAAACATAGTGTCGTTGCCCGGATTGACCACTCGTCGTTGGTCCGTCTGTCCGTCTGTCTGTCTGTCCGTCTGTCTGTCCGTAGACACTTTACGAGTAATGCGATAACTCAAACATTTTCTATCCGATCGAAACCAAATTTTGTATATGGGTTTCTCAACCTAAAATACAGATCGAGTTCGAATTTGGGTTTGATCCGAGATTTTGTTACAGAGTTATGGCCCTTTTTCAACTTAGAATTAACGCATTCTGCCATAACTCAAACATTTTGTATCTGATTGGAACCAAATTTGGTATGCGAGTTTCAGAGCCCAAAATACAGATCGAGTTCGAATATGGGTTTGATCCGATTTATTTTAAAGGAGTTATGACCCTTTTTCGAAAATAAAATTAAAAAAACTAAAATCCGATGCTATAACCAAAGTATATTTTGTCCGATTGTGTTCATATTTGATATGTAGGTTTATGATGACATGCCCCTCATCTGTATAGTTTTTGGTATTGATTGGTTGATCGGTTTAGAAAATAATTAACCCTTTACACACATGCTATCCAATGCAATAAGTTGAACATATTTCTTCTGATCTGCCTCATATTTCTTACCTAGGTTTTTCTTAGCACGTTCTTAGTCTGTATGGTTTTTGGTATTGTTTAATTAACCCTTTTCACTCTTATGTTTACTTAGAATTCACCCAAGCTGCTATGACTCAAAACATTTTTCATCTGATCAGCACCAAATTTGGTATATGAATTTATCACCCCTAAATACAGATCGAGTTCGAATATGGGTTTGATCCGATATATTTTAACAGAGTTATGACCCTTTATAATTCAAATAATTACTGCTGGGAATATTAAGAGAACATATCTGGCAGACCATGTGTTATTGAAATGAGTTAATTATCACTATGTCTATGGACATGCTATAAAGCCTGATAGTGGTACTCCTGGCTGGCAGGATTTGTTATCATATTAATGTCAAATTGATTGATGGCTATCTGGTGGAGTGCTGTTTTCTGTGCAATATTAAGTTAACCCCTTTGCTGAAACAGGTTCATTACTAAAGTTAAATATTAAATTGGAATAGTCCATTGTTACTTAATTTGTAGGGATGTTTTACAGACATTGTTGTCTACATACACTGTTGTCTTATCTTAGACAAAAATTAATCCACACATTCCTCAGTTCCATGATGTGATGTCATTGCAAATGATTAACCCTCTCCACACATCATATGGTTTTGAAGCTTTTCGTTTGATCATTCTCCTATATTATGTCCAGGTTGATGGTGATCCACTTTTGATTTGCATGGATTTGGGATTAAAATTAAACCATTCCATAGACACATATTATGCGATTGACAGATATAATATTATCCCTTTCACTTTGATCCAGGTTCAGTAAGGGTTTCAATAAATCACCAATTATATATTCATCATTAGAGGAAATGTCTTATTTTGAAATTCCCTCAGTTGCATTTGGGCTCCAGGGTAATATTAATGGTGCTGGTATTCTTGAGACTGACTTATTGTATGGGTTTCTAAATCCAATGACATGCTTTGTATAGACTATTTTGTGTTTATCAGTTCATTAGTTTGGGTAAGATTAACCCTATTCTATCCGATTTGATAACTCAAATATTTCCATTGACTATGTTTATACATGTAGTTCTTGGCATAGTTGACAAGAACACACCCCTAACCTGCATAGTGAGGGTCATTTGGTTTATTTGCTTAAAAATATTAACATCCTCCGCCAATCCTGTTGAAACAATCTGATAACTAAATATTTTTCACATGATCACTATATTAAGTGTGAATTGTTGAAACTTTAGCACTCATGAAAAGGTTGATGTAAGGATTTATAAAATTTATAAAAATAGCTAATCGCTATCGCCAAGGTATGGGTTAAACATCTGCCGATCGTGATCGGCCTCTCGTTTTTGACTGTCAATGCAGATATCTCAGCCATGATTGAATGGATCTCAATGGAATTTGGTTTGGATGTTCACCATCAAGAGTGCTTTCGAAAGAGTACCCAATGACAACTATTGCATATTCTGTTATGGAGTTATCTGACCTGCCCATGTTTCAATTTATACTGTGGGGGTATGCCAGCAACCATTTGTCATATTTTGCAGTTATGCACCACTGAATGGAGCTATTAACCAAAATAAATTGCTCACAAAATACCACAAAATTCTGGGAGAAAAACAATTAGTATGTGGTCCAAATTTTAAGGTAAATATTGACGTTCTCCAATCCTTCAATTCACGCAGTAACTGGGACCAGCCAAGAGGGTGACTTGTGACACACCTTTTCCCTAAAATGTGCCGCTTCTCCCTATTTTTATTCCAGGGAGAAATATCTAATTTCTCATATGCCAATATGCATTTGTCCCAACAGAATATTTAAAGTATATTTACTGATTATAAATAATAATGGTGTTCTTACTCACTATAATGGTTTTATAAATAGGCTTTTGTAAAGCATAGTACTTATTGGATCATAGAAGGATGATGTTGAGTTGTAAATTAAACATTAAATAACCAAATGGGGAGAAGTGATTTCTGCCAATTTGAAACCTCTTGGCTGGTTCCTGCGCAGTAATAACTTTTTCTGTTTTAAATTCGTTGATTGTATTTATTCCTACTGGATCTTTGAAAGATGAAATTACGTACTTGGTCCATCACGTGCGAAATATCTTATTCACACAGCCTGTTCAGGAAAGTGAGACACTGACAGTGAATGGCATGATTTGCTTGAGGTATACGCTGTTTGCAACCACCCTGGTATGCAAAGATGAATGTGGTACAATACAAAACTTCCTGAAAGTAACTCTAGCAGATCCATAAGCAATGAATAGACCACAATTTAGATAAAGCTGGGCTTGTATTCATTCACCAGCTGGGTTTATATTGAGTCCAGGTAGTTTATACTGGGGGAGACTCAACACGTACCTATCTGTGGTCATCGATTGGATTGAAATTGCAGCATTATAGGATTATTAAATCAAGGGGATTTGGCTGCGATCATAGGTTGGCCACAATTGTTGATCACCTTGGTTCATTTTAATTATGAGCAGCGTGTTTGTATACTAATGTCCACATTCTTGAACATAAAGAGACAAGAAGTATCCATCAGCCCAATTATAGCTTAACCCTTTCGTGACGGGAGCTGCCCTGGAGCAACATTAAAGACCATAGGTCACCTCGCATATATAAGATAATGCATTGGCCTAACAATTTTTTATAATTTTTTCTTACATTCTTTAAACATTTTCATAATTTTTTATCATTATTTCTTTAACAATTTTTAGCTCAACTTTACTTTGTAAAGTTTGAGCTATTGCCATGGCTTTGTCGTCCATGTGTACGTGTGTATGTAAGGCGTCAACAATGCAGTCTACAGGTCGTACCTTTGGTCGGATCATTATGAAATTTGTCATTGCTGTTGACATCAACATTTAGACCAGAATGATTAAATTTGGGGTCATTCGGTAAAAAAACATGGCCGCCAGTGGCCATCTTGCATTTCAAAATTCAATCCATTAGGAATCAGGGAGCTAAATGTGTTCTAGAGTCGGGGAGCGAGTACACCGTGGAACCCTAAAGGTGAAGGTAACTGAAGAATGACCTTCACCTGATACATGCGACACGTTGTTAAAGGATGACATCGCGTTTATTTGATTTGTACATAATATCTAAATAATTTAAACTGGTGAATGAATGGGGGAATGGATTTTTGTGAGCGGGAAATTTATTTAACTAGCTGCTGTAGTTCTGGATTTTTCCAGATCAAATTTGGCTGTGGGATAGCCCCGTCGTACACTTGGGGATTTATTTTTAAAAGTAAACACATGACCTATGATTTTTCTTGCATTTTCGTGATCAACTGGTGTCAATCTAGCTGGGTAAACATCACTGGTATGGCCTGCAGGCTTCAATTCAGTGAATTTGGCGGAAACGTTAACACTGTCGCCTATTGGAAACCATTTAGTTCAGTGATTCCTATAGGAAAAATATGAATTTTACGAAATTTCACGTCTCGCCATGATAAGTTGTTAATTCCATATTTTCTTATTTTCAAATGATAATGACCACATTTTGGACAGATTTAAAGAAGAAACGCATGGATTCGCCTGTAGATAGTAAAGAAAGTGATAAATCTGGGAATTTTGCATGGACTCAGGTACCATTAGGGGGTCTAAAGCCCCCCCAGCCATCTTGGATTTTACTCTTTGTATGACTAAATCCTTTAGCACGGGCTACAGGTCCTACTTTTAGTCTGATCATCATAAAATTTGTCAAGAATGTTAATAATGACATGTAGATGGGAACGAGTCATTTTGGGGTCATTCGGCCCAAAAACATGGCTGCCAGCAGCCATCTTGGATTTTACTCTTTGTATGACTAAATCCTTTAGCACGGGCTACAGGTCGTACATTTAGTCTGATCATCATAAAATTTGTCATGGCTGTTGAAATTGGAATGTAGATGGGAACGAGTCATTTTGGGGGTCATTCGGACAAAAAACATGGCCGCCAGCAGCCATCTTGCATTTAAAAATTTAATCCATTAGCACGGGCCACAGTTCGTACTGTTCGTCTGATCATCATGAAATTTGTCATGGATGTTAATATTGACATGTAGATGGGAACGAGTAATTTTGGGGTTATTTGGCCAAAAAACATGGCCGCCAGCAGCCATCTTGGATTTTACTCTTTGTATGACTAAATTCTTTAGCACGGGCTACAGGTCGTACCTTTAGTCTGATCATCATAAAATTTGTCATGAATGTTAATAATGACATGTAGATGGGAACGAGTCATTTTGGGGTCATTCGGCCAAAAAACATGGCCGCCAGCAGCCATCTTGGATTTTACTCTCTGTATGACTAAATCCTTTAGCACGGGCTACAGGTCGTACCTTGAGTCTGATCATCATGAAATTTGTCATGGATGTTAATATTGACATGTAGATGGGAACGACTCATTTTGGGGCCATTCGGCCGAAAACATGGCCGCCAGCAGCCATCTTGGATTTTACATTTCTCTTCATGTCTATAAACTAGTATTAGACATTCAACTTTCCACATTCCTAATCGCTCCATTGACTGTAATACATTAAATTATTCCCTTTCCAAGTTGAGCTACAGTGTCATTGACACTTTCATTATCATTTTTTATCATTATTTCTTACATACTTGAAAAATTAATAATCATTTTTTCAATTTTTTCTTGCATTTAAAAAAAATTATAAACAAGAGCGTAATATGCCCGTTTCTGGAGTAGAGTGAGGCAAGGTTTAATTCATTTGAAATTCAAATGAAACCTTTGACTTAAGATGAAATAATATTTGAACTTGATCTGTATACCAAATTTGGTTCAGTTCACTCGATTCAATCTAAAGTTATCATCTGGAAACCGCATATCAGGTAAAATCTAAGTTGAATAAGGGGCATAACTCAGTCAAAATCATGCGGACGAAACCCATATTCGAACTTGATCTGTATTTTGGGTTGGTAAACTAACATACCAAATTTGGGTCAGTTCACTCGATTCAATCTAAAGTTATCCTCCGGAAACCAAAAGTGGATGGACAGACGGACAGACGGACAACCCATTTATATAATATGACCTTTTTTTCAAACGGGCGTATAAAAATAATATAAATTTGTTAGGCCAATGCATTCTCTTATATATGTGAGGCGACCTATGGGGACTCGCATATGTAAGAGAATGTATTGGCACAGGGGATTTGACAGCGATCATAGATTGGCCACCTTTGTTGATAGACTTCGCACAGCAATATACATGCTTCATTTCAATTATGAGGTGCGTTTTTTGTGTACTAACATCCACATTCTTGAACATAAAAGAGATGGCAACTATCCATCAGCCTAATGATATCTTCAAACCCATTCCACAAAGTCTCTTTCTCTATTCTTGGAGTTTATCCGGTGAGTGTTCGCGATAGTCGTGAGGTGGTATCTATTGATGAATGCCAAATATGATCAGATTGGGTCAATCATATCAACAATAGTGTGTCGTAAACTCTATAGCAGAGGCACCGTGCGCATTCAGCCGCTGCCAAATAAACTACCCAGTTTATAAAATAAACCCAGTTGGTGAACAAGAGCCCTGATGTTTCTTGTGAAGTTTCATAATAAAAAAAAAAAATTTAATGACAAAAGACAACATCTTTAATTTTCTCGGTCTTAATATGAACGTTGTATATTTTGGTTGCAGGTTCCACAAGATAATCCAGATGGTGGTTTGGTTTTGCTGAAAATTGTTACAAGTCAATGAATTTTCACAAAATACAACACTAATGAACTGATGTGAAGAATACAACTTTCGGACCAACCAAAATTGGCATGCAAAGGACAGTGACAATACTCAATTATTCCAAATATATGTTCAGGCTGGAAATCCTGATAAACTTTAATAAACAGGCATACCCAAATAATTTTGTACCGTAGGGAAGTAAAGTTCCAGAATCCAGATCCCCGTTTCCACCAGGGCCCATCCTATCAAGTCTGTCATTTGCAGAATGAGGTCCCCAGAGGGTGAATTTAGTGACGCTATCCCACATAGCATCACCAAATTCACCCTCTGGGGATCTCATTCTGCTGTGGCCTCATCTGCTATGAAAGACATACTCAGATTGAAGTTTCCAAATGGTTAATATTGTGATGTACACCCATTGGAAACCTTGATTATGCAATGTGTCATCTGCCAATTTGGGGATATAGAGAAACTAAACTAAAAAAAGAAATAGAATCTTTGTGAAGAAGTTTCTATTGAAATTTGATAATAAAGAAACTTTCCAGAGATGAGGCCTAAGCAGAATGAGGTGCCCAGAGGGTGAATTTAGTGATGCTAGCCCACTATGTGGGATAGCGTCACTAAATTCACCCTCTGGGCACCTCATTCTGCAAATGACAGCCACACTAAACTCAGGCTTGCATCCTATCCAGTCTGAGATGGTGTCGCTCTTCTGTACAGTTGTCAAAAAAAAATTGTGACATCTTAAATTGAGATAGACATAAATATCCCCTGCGCTCAATCCAGGTTAGAAATAAATTAAAACCCATTTACGCTTTTTTTTGTGGTGCAATATTTCACATCTTCTGATTCTAGCAAGTACTAATACTTCTTTAAACACCTCCCCATGAAACACACTCAAGTTTCCAGAGGAAGCAGCAAATAAAACAAACGTGCAGACTCAAATAAGCAATGTGCAAGGTGGGATATTTTCAATGAAATTCATAAACTTTCATGAATTAATAAACATGGATGTTTATTTGGAATAATAAAGTAATAAATTGTTTTTCCACATATTTTTATTTTAAAAATTATTTCTTTTCTGTATACATGTACTTCTATTTTTTATAAATTAAAAGATCATACAAATGTTGAAGGTACATGTTGTTGACTCGAACCCCATGAATCATGATTGTCTCACTTTAAATTTTCACACTCCCTTTCTAGGTTCTGATATTAGCTGACAAATTGAAATTTGGTCCGATTGTGGTTTTTCATCCTATTGTTAGAGATAGGACATATGATGCAGCATCAGCCAAATGGCACCAGCTGGTCAATGATTTGAGCCCCAAAGAAGCGAAGAATTGCTACTTTTAATAAGTGATAAGCTTTGAAATAATGGGTCTGTCATAAGTAGAATGAGGTCCCCAGAGGATCTTTCTACTTATGCCTCAACTGCTATGGGAGACCTGCATGTAGAATCAATTTGAAGTTCCCCAGTTTAGGTTGGTGATGTTCACTCAATTATGCATTTTATCTTTGCAAATTAGGCGATATAGAAACTGAACAGAGTAACTAACAAGACAGTCAATGACTGTGGGGTAGCTCACCAGACTGCAAAGACCGAGAGACCACAACAGTCAGAACTTTTCATAATCACTTTAAAAGAAGTAGATCTAAACAGGATATGTGGCTAGAGAGGCTTCATGTATGTATATCGGTGAATATCCACCTTGAAATGACCAACTGTACACTACTGATCACCCCCTCCTCCAGCTCAACAAGTCCCCTCCCGACCGGGCTCCAGACTCCCAAGTCTTAGGTTGGAATTTCACAACCGACATCTCAAACTTTCTCAATTGTTGGAAATTTCCAATCTCACAAGCGCCTTTTTATAAGCCCAATTATCCATGGACCCAAAACATACATGTATGTCAGATTAATCAGTCAGGTAGTTCCAAGGTAGATGTTTTAATGAATTTGGTATTTCAATGATTTTATTAGACACAAAAGTGTTAACTCCCCATAGCCCCGTCATTCCTTAACAGGTTGACGTCATGTTAACAAATCTGAATCACTAAAGGATCCTCCATACTATATGTAAGCTAAATAGTCCAACCTCTCTTGAGAAGACATTTTAAGAATTACTATAGACATACAGTTATGTCCTGACTCCCTGGTCCCATCCTATTTAACCTGGTGACCCCATCTGAATAAATTTGAATCCCAGACACCAAAGAACCCTTTATACTAAATATCAGTAAAATAGACCTGATGTTCCTTGTGAAGGAAGCATATTAAGAGGGAAACTGTCCTTCGCTTGGCCCCTATTTGACCAGGTGACCCCATTAAAAAAAATCTGAATAGGAGTCAAACAAGAACATTCCATGCTAAATATTAATATAGCCAACTTGTTCTTGGCTCTTGCAAACATATTCTAAGAATTACTATGTGGTGAAATAGTTATGTCTCTGGCTCTGCCCTTATTCGACTTTGTGATCCCATTTTCACAAATCTGTCACCCAAGGTAATTTCATACCAAATATAAGCAAAATAGCCAATTTGATTCTTGAATAGAAGACCTATCATGAATTACTATGGAGAGAAAGAGTAATGTAGCTGGCATTGCACCTACTTATCTGAATCACACATCACCAAAGGAGCCTCAATATTAAATATGAGCTAAATTGAGCTGGTGGTTCTTTCAAAGAACACTTTTCAAGTTATGCCAAATATGTTCTAGTGAAGTGGTGGATGTGGGAGGGTTAAATGTCATGTTGAAAGATTTGAACAATACATATGACAGATTGTTGTTGTAATTGGGAATTAATGACCTCTAGCAGATCTCCAGGGAATGTTTATAAAAATGTCAGATTTCACTTGACATGTGTAGGCATACCCGGCATACAGTTAGAGCCAAAGTAAATTCTTCTTATTAATGATTCTCTGTCAAGAATTTGAGTAAATACATGTATTATTTTTGGGACCACGGTGGCAGAAGCAGTGAACTTGAGTAAAGGGCCAGGGGGGGGGGGGGGGGGGGGGGCACAATATATAATTGACCATGGAGTTGAATAAAAAAAAATATAATATTTTTTGGAGTTATGTCCCTGGCCCCGCCCACAATGACCCAGTGACCTCATTTGAACAAATCTGAACCCCAGTCACCCAAGGATCCTTCACACCAAATATGAACCCATTTGGCCTGATGGTATTTGAGAAGATATTTAAAAGAATTACTATGGAGGGAAAGAGTTATGGCCCTGGCTTCGCAACTATTTGACCCAGTGACCTCATTTGAACAAATCTGAATGAGAGTCACCTGGGGAACAACCACACCAAATATGAACCCATTCGGTCCAAAGGATCTAGAGAAGAAGATGTTCAAAGAATTGTTGATGGACGGACGAGGAGTGATGACTATAGCTCCACTGGAGACTTCGTCTCAGGTGAGCTAAAAACATTGTTAATTTGAGACTATCTATACTTCCCAGAAGACGAGGCTGAAGGAGAATGAGGTCCCCAGAGGGTGAATTTGGTGATGTTAGCCCATTTGCAGGATAGCATCACTAACTGCACCCTCTGGGGGACCTTATTCTGCAAATGACCCACTCACACTATTTCACTTGATGTGAAATATCAAAATTTTCTCACAACCATGGCCAACCTGGTTAAATACATTACTGGTTGCATCAACTGTCAATTATGAGCTCAAATGTAATGGGATAAGTGTATGACAATATATTCAATTGATAAAAAATTTAATGCTCGACATTTTGATAAAAATCATGGGAATATTACAACAAATGTGATGAAAAAATATGATACGGAACATACCACAGATGATTTACAAATAATTATTAAAGATGCCCCAAAAAACAACCATTGGTACATGTTAGAGGAAATTATTATACCCAACCCTCGAGTCCATTGATAGGATGTCTTCATTGTCATATATCAACTTTCTACATGTCAAGACTACCAAAAAATCCAATTATTGTCTGATGAAGTTCGTCCAGGATTTTGTTTCCCAAAGATATTCTCAATTATGATCTTTTGTACTCGTTTTCAAGTTCAACTGATTGATGTTTTTGTAGATTTTTGCGATGCCTGTGCCATATAAATAATGGTGATTACAAGTATTTTCCTTTTTCCTGGTAAGCTGAGAGTTACCTTAGGAAAGTTTGATTGTGCTCTATGAACTACGTAATTTGTAAACAACATGGCAAATATGATGAAAATGAGCTTATGGCATAATCTCATTTTCATTATAATTACGATGTTGTTCACAAATTACATCATTCATAGAGCACATGGGTGTATTTTGCACTAATCCATGGCTCAAATTCACTCATTTGTTGCATATATTCTTTTGAGTATAAAAGCAGATGGTCCCATAAATGCCATTATTTACTGAACAGTACCCCTTTAAATTAGTGTAAAATTGGACTCTTTGAGCTTTATAATTTAGAGAATTTGCTAAGAACTTTTTTGAAAGATGTTATCTGAACATTAAAACCTCCTATTCATGGGCTCATTATTATTTATAGATATAGAAACATACCAATGGTAGATCTACAAGGTCAAATCTGATTACATCTCCAAATAATTTAACAAAACACTCAATTCACAGACATTCATGGTACGAACTGTCCAGATGAGAATAAATATGAACTTCCTCACTGAATGGTGTTTGGTGGGTAATGTTGTCAAGGTCAAGAGATCCTGGTAACCATTCTTAACTGGTTTAAGAATATATAACACCAATGTTCCATTCGTAAATGTATAACACCAGTTCCTGGTTAACCATGTGTAACTTTTTATCAGAGTTCTGGTTGTTGAAACAGTTTTGGTTAACCGCACATGTCCAGTTGAATTTATTCCTTCTTCCTGCTAATCACCTAAACTAAATTCCGAGAAGTCAACAGCAAGTTCTCTACATGACATAACAAAAGTAATGAAACTGGAACAGAACAGAACTCAAAAGACATACATTGCTGAATATGAATATGAGGGTGTCATCTCCCTTTGTGGTACAGGGAATTCAAACACTTCTGTTAATAAACACTTCCATGACTGGAGCTTTTGGGAAAACACTGTGCCAATGTATTCTCTTATATATGCGAGCCTCCCATAGGGAGCCACACATATATAAGAGAATACATTGGCCTAACAATATTTGCATTGACTTTGTAAGCCAGTGTATTCCCTATGGGAGACTCGCATATATAAGAGAATGTACTGGCACAGTGTCATTAATGCTGTAACAGCACAACTCCCATCATGAAAGGGTTAACTGTATATGTCGGACTTTTAATATTTATTAAATATATGTAGTTTGGGTTTGTTTTAATGAAGGATACGGGATTAGTAGTTCACACGAAATGTGCTCAAACATCCACAGTGCCGTATCCCTTAATAGAACACACTCAAACTACATAAATATTTATGTGTCCAAGTTAAAAGCATATGACTTTATGAAAGTTTGATTAATAGTGTTAAAGATTGAGATCTAGGTCATTTGTTATTTATTTTCTCAACTTGTCAATATTTGTGATGTGGGGAAGGAAGGGGACGGGGGGGGGGGGTTGACAACCTTTTTAACATTAGAACAAATATCAAACAATATCATCTCACTCTCATAAATATACAGAATACATATAGATTTAGGCCAATCAAGACTGGATTTAGTGTGCAACATTTGCAGAATGAGGTCCCTCGAGGGTGAATTTAGTGACGCTATCCCGTACGGCGTCACCATATTTACCCTCTGGGAATGTCATTCTGCTTAGGCCTCATCTGTTATAGGAAACCTAGGATCAGATTTTGAAGTCCCCAAGTTGAAGATGGTGATGTTCACCCATTAGTCACCTCGATTAGTGTCGATTATGCAATTTATCTTCTGCAAATTTGGGGATATAGAAACTGAACAAAAAGGAAAAACTAACTAAACCAATGTTAATTTGACACTACAGGTGCTGTGTTCAGGATACCATCACTAAATTCACCCTCTGGGGACCTCATTTTGCTAATGTCAGACACACTAAATCCAGACTTGAGGCCAATATAAGATAATTGCTAGATTATTATCATCTCCTCCCGACCCTAATTGTGAGGTAAACTGTATATCCCATGGCTTAACCTTCAATGTGAGGTAAACTGTTTATCCCATGGCTTAATCTTCAAAGTAAATTGCAATTTATATAACCTTGAATTGTATAGAACTGACAATGACCATTTAAAAATATATATCTATTGGAATGCAAATGCAGAAGGTTCTTATACATTGGGGGGGGGGGGGAAATGTTCAGATAATTACGGGTTAAGAATAAAATATAAAAAAAATTAAATTCCCCAATCCGACCACCTGGATAGAGCATCGCTAGGACCTGGCAAAATATGCCCATGGTAATTTCAACAAATGGCCAAAATGAGTAATCCATATGCCAAATTTTAAAACAAACAGATAACAACAACTAAAGCTGTCACCAGGAAACCAAAATAATTATCAAATTATAAGTCAACAAGGACCATAACTCCGGTTAAAATAGGTTGACGGAACCCAAATTCGAACTTGACCTGTATTTTCATATGAGTAATCCATATAATCCAAATAACTACGGTAAAACTAAAGTAACAAAATAAGCAGCAAATTCTATGTAAACAAGGACCATAACTCAGACAAAAAATAGCGGACTGACCCAAATTCGAACTTGACCTGTATTTTGGGCTAGTAATCTCACATATCAAATTTCATTCCATTCAGTTCAGATTTACTAAAGTTATCATCCGGAAACGAAAATTTATTACAAATTCCAAAAAAGAGCCGTAACTCTGGAGAAAATTGGTGGGCAGAACCCAAATTCAAACTTGACCTGTATTTTGTGCTAGTAAACCCACATACCATGTTTCATTCCATTCGGTTGAGACTTACTAAAGTTATCATCAGGAAACGAAAAAAAAGCAAATGTACGGATGGACGAACAAATACATAATAAGTTCGGAATGAGAATCTATTAATTTATTAATATTGACCTTTTAATATCATATCCTTAATCCGCATTCATGTTGTAATACCTTCTCTGGGCCGATCAACTAGTCTGCCAGGACGAGTTGATTTTGGCCGAGAGAAGGTAGTGAATTCAACAGAATATCGAATAAAAGGTACTTAGGTGTGAGAACTGTCGTTTCACAGATGAAATACCACACAGCACAGATGACGTCATTATGCATCACTGCGAATTATTACATCATCAGCGATTAAGTGTATAAAATTAGATTGATTTGATGAAAAAGAAGCTAATTTTAAGATAAATAAGTAAATGTGCCAAATTCTCAAACTCATTCCTGGATGCTATCTTAATACATCACATGATGATGGAAACAAGATAGAAATATAAAACCTTAACACCACTTTAACCCTTTCATGACGTGAGCTATGCTGGTGCAGCATTAAAGACTCTGTGCCAGTGCATTCTCTTATATATGCGAGTCTCCCTGGGAGACTACAAATATAAGAGAATGCACTGGCTTACAAGGTAAATATTACCCGAGGGAAATTCCATGATTATATGCAATGCAATGCAAAATCGTGTAAGCTCGAGTTGGGGCATTCACATACTGTGAAATACATTATTAACCCTTTCAGGGCAGGAGCTGTGCTGATGGTGCAGCATTAAAGACTCTGTGCCAGTGCATTCTCTTATATATGCGATTCTCACATAGGAGCCTCACATATATGGGGGAATGCACTGGCTCACAAGATCAAGATAAATATTGTTAGGCCAATGCATTCTCTTGTATATGTGAGGCGCCCTAAGGGAGACTCGTATATATTTGAGAATACATTGGCACAGGGTTTTCATAAAACTTCATGAAGCTCCAGTCATGAAAGGGTTAACTATTATACACAACTTTCTGGGAAACTGCAAAATATAAATATTATGTCAAAGTTACAAAAGGGTAATAAAGAACAAGATACATGTATGATACCTTAGTATTAAATGGAAACTTTCACAACAAAGTGTTTTGACTGATCAGCATTTTTTTCTATAATGACCAGTGAGCATGATCAATGTTGGTATCTTATTCAGATGTAGAAATTCCTTCATAAATAATTGAAAATTGTTTGTTGCTAGTAGTGGCCTCATGGCTGGACATTGAGAACTGATGAGTCGGGGGGCCCTCCAATTCCTCGACATTTCAGTTCTAAATATCCAGTCACTCTTCAATTAATTTTGACAAGACAGGGAATGCTTAATAGGGCAATTTTCGGGGGGGGGGGGGGGGGGGGGGGGATTTTCTCACTATTATGACTGACTTCATCTCACTTCTGCAATCAGGCAAAGTTAAGTCTCCCCCCATAAATATCTCTGGAATTGCAATTAATATCAATTCAAATGTATGACTAATCTGGAGACAACAAAGATTGATGTATGTTTTCTCTACACTTCACTCCTAAAATGAAAATTTCTAAGTTTTAGGCAGATACAAATCAGTTTTGCCTGGCTAAACTGCCCCTTCTTTCAGAACAATTCTTAAATAAAGTATATACCCATTGAATAAATCTGAACTGTGGGTTGAGTAGGTTGCCCCAACCTTACACCCCCCCCCCCCCACACCAAGGTATTTGATGAAATCAGTTCAGATAGTATAAGCTGGAATGGTCCACGAGACAGGAAGAGAAACATTCTGGATTTCCAGAATCATTTGTAGGAATGTTCGCACAAGCCAAAGGCTAAGTTCAAGGGTTATATTTGTTGAAAATATTATCTGAACATTTTATAATCCATCAGAGAAAATGGCTCTATAAAGCCTTCAAATAATGTGTCTGTCATATGCAGAATGAGGTCCCCAGAGGGTGAATTTAGTGACGCTACCCCACACAGCAGTCTAGCATCACCAACTTCACCCTCTGGGGGACCTCATTCTAGGAAGTATCTACAGTATCAAATTAACATCATTTTTAGTTAGTTTTCCCCTTCTGTTCAGTTTCTACCGACAATGTCCCCTAATTTGAAGAAGATAAAATGCATAATCAAGGTGACTAATGGGTGATCATCACCAACTTCAACTTGGGAACTTAACCCTTTACCCAACAAACCGGCCAAAACCGTCCAAATAAAGCTTCAACAGCCTAAAATATCTTCGGTCTGTCTCAATAGAACCATACAAATATGGATATCATTGGAACCGGCTTCTTGACCACATTGTGATAGTTACGCGTAATGCCCTGTGCCAATGCATTCTCTTATATATGCGAGTCGACCATAGGTCGCCTCGCATATATAAGAGAATGCATTGGCCTAAACAAAATCTTTTTTTAACACTTTTTACCATTTTGTCTTACATTCTTTAACAATTTTATAATTTTTAATGTGTTAAGCCAATGCATTCTCTTATATATGTGAGGCGACCTATGGTCGACTCGCATATATAAGAGAATGCATTGGCACAGGGCCCTTCTGTTGGGTAAAGGGTTAAATCTGATCCTAGCACTACCATAGCAGTTATGGCTTCAGTAGAATGAGGTTTCCAGAGTGTGAATTTGGTGAAGCTAGCATGCCATGTGGGATAGCGTCACCAAATTCACCCTCTGGGAACCTTATTCTGCAAATGACAGACACACTATTTCAAGATTTTGGGCTCTAGTAAAACATTATTGTTTTATATTTACATTCGTAGAAACTTGAATACATGAAGTTGGTTGGTTAGAGCCTTCAGGGATCATGCATCTGCTAAGAAACCTTTCCAAAATAATAATAATTCTGTTGCCCATGCTGTGATATCTATTATTTGAAATGTGGTTTGGTTAATACTTGAATTCACCATCCAATGAAATATTCAACCCAAGCTCTGTTGAAGAGATTGTGATAAGAGCAACGACAGTATAATGTCTATTTGCTGTCATAATACTGACATTAAATTGAAATGGGATGAAAGTAGCCCATTCATTGGAGTTTAACCCAAGAGACAAATTCTCGTTTGTTTCAAATTGTCATTAAAGGGGAAGGAAATCCTCAGCAAATCAGGCTGATAATATATTTAGTATATCAACCATGGTGCGATAAAGCACCTCTCATGTCTCAGTTATGCTCAAACAACGATATCACATCGCGTAATACAAAACTCCCACGATTTACAGCACGTCCATATTTATAAGATCATGACAACACAGCCTCAGTTCGCGTTACTCATCCTTAGTAAAAAGGCTATCATACTAAAATCATTTCGGCGAGTTTGTTTGTTATTCTGTGCCAAAATCTAAGCAATCACAGCCAATTGAAGACTATATTCATGTATTATAAGCCAAAATTATTTACAGTATAATTTTGAATAATTTACGGCAGGTTAATGGTCGCATAACATTTGAATGGGACAATCACGGCCAAACTTACACGATTTCCATATGTGCAAATATGACAACCAAACAATCTTTTGCAAAGTAAACTATAATTTATTCACAACAGATAATCATGTATTGTGCACAACAAACATTCAATCCACACTTTTATTTATTTTCCTATCTAAAAACAGACTATTGTATGCGATACAGTTTAGCGTTAAACTGCCAAATGAGGCTGTGATGTCACAAACTATAAAGGGAGATAAAAAAAATTCCAAAATGTTGGCGTAATTACTTGCGCGGGTTAGTTTGAGACGCCATATCTCATATCGAGTTTTGCACCAAAATTTTACACACAGAGAACAGCTTTCTTAAAGTGCATCCTTTTTGGTTATGTGATAGTTTCTTTCCCCATGTTATGTTGCCACCACATATACTGTGTCCACAGCAGTGGTAGAAAAATGTTGAATAGGGAATAGCTAGGGATTATATGCATGGCCAAATGCTATGTATAATAGAGAAGCACAAATCAATAATATATAGTTTTTATATAGTGCTTAATCACAGGTGTCTCCAAGAGCTTTTAATACATTATTACTCCAGTTGTTGGACAATGCCAAGTTTAATATGTGCTGCTATTTTAAAGGTGCTTCACCAGAGAGGCAAGACATGCATACTCACATAAACACAAACTTATGCTTGCCCAACATGCCAGGTACCTATTTAGTGTCTTGGGACGATGATGAAGTAACGGTGAGAGTGACCTTGCTCAAGGGTCACAACTTGGCACGAGATTTAAACATACAACTCTGCAGTCACACACTGTATAATCCAACCAAGACACTATTGTGGGAGACTCAATATCTAGTGGCTGGTGACAGCATTACAAATCCACCGTTCGGCTATTGAACTCCACTACACAAAATCATATTCCCTAAACAGTCCGCAAACAGAGATATAACCAAACAAGAGGTACGCTGTCGCGTGACATTTGCCCCCGACCGTAGCAATTCGGATTAAGCATGGACGATATCCCCATACCAAATATCAGCTAATTCTGTCCAGCGGTTGCTGAACAATAATGCAAAATGTTTGTACGGACGGACAAAATTGAATTTTCTAAGTAAAAAAAAGGGCCATAACTCTGGTGAAAATGGGAGGACGAAACCCGTGCTATGCATGTGGCTGTTCCCCCATGCTGCTCTATCACCATACCAAATATCAGCTAAATCTGCCCAGCGGTTGCTGAACAATAATGCAAAATGTTTGTACGGACGGACAAAATTGAATTTTCCAAGTAAAAAAAGGGCCATAACTCTGGTGAAAATGGGTGGACGAAACCCGCCCTATGCATGTAGCTGTTCCCCTATGCTGCTCTATCACCATACCAAATAACAGCTAAATCTGCTAAGCGGTTGCTGAACAATAATAATAATGCAAAATGTTTGTATGGACGGACGGATTTCTAAATTGAAAAAAGGGCCATAACTCTAGCAAAAATCATCAGATCATACCCAAATTCGCAATTGACATGTATTTTCATATAACTGATCCACAAAAATAAAGGATTTGCAATCATACCACCAAAGCTCACGCTATCATCTGGAAACCCAAAAGAACAAGAGAAAAAATTGAATTTTCTAAGTAAAAAAAGGGCCATAACTCTGGTGAAATGGGTGGAAACCCGCGCTATGCATATAGCTGTTCCCCCATGCTGCTCTATCACCATACCAATATATCAGCTAAATCTGCCCAGCGGTTGCTGAATAATGCAAAATGTTTGTACGGACAGACAAAATTGAATTTTCTAAGTCAAAAAAGGGCCATAACTCTGGTGAAAATGGGTGGACGAAACCCGCGCTATGCATGTAGCTGTTCCCCCATGCTGCTCTATCACCATACCAAATATCAGCTAAATCTTCCCAGCGGTTGCTGAACAATAATGCAAAATGTTTGTTTGTTTGTTTGTTTTCATATAACTGATCCACAAAAATAAAGGATTTGCAATCATACCACCAAAGCTCACGCTATCATCTGGAAACCCAAAAGAACAAGAGAAAAAATTGAATTTTCTAAGTAAAAAAAGGGCCATAACTCTGGTGAAAATGGGTGGAAACCCGCGCTATGCATATAGCTGTTCCCCCATGCTGCTCTATCACCATACCAATATATCAGCTAAATCTGCCCAGCGGTTGCTGAATAATGCAAAATGTTTGTACGGACAGACAAAATTGAATTTTCTAAGTCAAAAAAGGGCCATAACTCTGGTGAAAATGGGTGGACGAAACCCGCGCTATGCATGTAGCTGTTCCCCCATGCTGCTCTATCACCATACCAAATATCAGCTAAATCTTCCCAGCGGTTGCTGAACAATAATGCAAAATGTTTGTTTGTTTGTTTGTTTTCATATAACTGATCCACAAAAATAAAGGATTTGCAATCATACCACCAAAGCTCACGCTATCATCTGGAAACCCAAAAGAACAAGAGAAAAAATTGAATTTTCTAAGTAAAAAAAGGGCCATAACTCTGGTGAAAATGGGTGGAAACCCGCGCTATGCATATAGCTGTTCCCCCATGCTGCTCTATCACCATACCAATATATCAGCTAAATCTGCCCAGCGGTTGCTGAATAATGCAAAATGTTTGTACGGACAGACAAAATTGAATTTTCTAAGTCAAAAAAGGGCCATAACTCTGGTGAAAATGGGTGGACGAAACCCGCGCTATGCATGTAGCTGTTCCCCCATGCTGCTCTATCACCATACCAAATATCAGCTAAATCTTCCCAGCGGTTGCTGAACAATAATGCAAAATGTTTGTACGGACGGACGGACGTAGGCTAGATGTACGTACGTACGGACGGACGGACGGAGACGTCGACTAATTACCAACAGACTTCAAGTCGGGGGCATAATAAACTGCATATATATCACCATATGTACTTGTTTATGACCTGGGTTTCCCCATTTCGAATTAGGGGATCCTTATTTAAATTCTTAAAACATCAGGGGATCCCTGCGTAAATTCTTTACCTTCACTGATCAAAGGTTTAACAATGTCTACCTACAAAGCCAATCAAATCCCATGACCCAGCGGTCAGTATTTTCACGTGCGAGGCCCAACTTCTGTCAACACATGCATATTTGTTTATGTTGCTGTCATGCAAAACATGACATAAATGTGTTATGCACTCAATTTGCTCAAAATTTTTTGACACTTATGAACCTTAGTTATAGTTAATTAGAATGTGTCGACACCAGGTGAGATTTCGATAAGCATTTTGATTATTTAGTATAGATGATAATTGTAGAGAATTATAGAAGGGGCCAATTCAACTCAAGAGGAACATTAATGACTGTGATGGAGTTGTTATTTAAGTACTAAAAACCCCAAATTCAAATCACAACAGTAGAGCGTTTTTATGAAAAATAACGGAACTAGGTGTAGAGGGATATTCACATTAATTCAAAGTTGATTTCCAAACTGAATCAGCTGAAATGTGCAAAGCGAACCGAAACCAAGTCCAGAAAAGTTCATGAATGAAGTTATGTTAATTGACATACAGAACATGTAGATGTGAAACTGTGCATGAACTAGAATAATTTCATCACCAACGTAAAAGTTGGGGACACTTTTAAAGTATCCAACAGTAAAAGTACATTACTGCGATGAAGTCACAAGACTTACGTCTTACGACGATCTCTCCCGCATTACTCAAATGCCTGGACTTGGCGATTCCTTGAAAAAGAGAAAACTGCTATATCAGCTTGGTTGCTTTCCATGTTCTTAATAGCATTAAAACATATCTTATTTGGCATCATTAATTTCATGGATATGCATTAACAAACTATGTGAAAACTATATGCTATATTTATAAAGAGCTCAAATTTATTATACCAATCCAGATAGAACTTGAAATGAAAATTTGTTAAAACTTTACTCCAACACGATATTAAGCCTACTCTTCTGCATATTGTCAGCATTATTATACTCAAATCTAAAATGATAGACCATTCTACCATGGTTTAGATATTAAAATGTGTTCCTGGTCTGAATGTCTCAAATAGATTGAAGATAATATAAATAAATTTCTACTAAAATCCAATTTTAAAAGTAGGTCTACTCATTTAATACTATGTGTAGGTCAGATTATATTTCAACAACTTGCCTTTGGGCATTCCCAAACTTGTCCTTTCTGTTAACATATTCTGGGCCACTAGAAAAAGAAAGTTTGTACTGTGTCACAGATCTTCATGAGGTTCAGAAGAGAATATTTATCTATAAAATTGCATCAATTTATTAACCCTTCCAAGACTGGAGCTTCCTGAAATTTTGCAAAAAAACCTATGCCAATGCATTCTCTTATATATGTGAGTCTCCCATAGCATGCCTCGCAAATATAAAGAATACATTGACCTAAAAATATTTACAATGACTGTGTAAGCCAGTGCATTCTCTAAAATATGCGAGACTCCCATTGGGAGACTCAATTACATAAGAGAATGCGCTGGTAACAGGAACTTTAATGCTGCACCAGTGCAATCCCCGTCAAGAAAGATTTAAATAATCACATCCTCTTTGTTTACTAGTACTAAATAATTTCCAAAAAGCTATTATATAGGAATTAACTTAGGGCAGAAATAAACGTTGAATGTAGGAATTTTGTAGCGACAACAGAGGACATCACAGTAATGTCACAATAAAGTTCCAAATATTCAATGTTATTTCCATCTCTAAATACATTCTTAGTATATATTTTTCACCGAGATGTAATAATCTTGGGTTTCCTTATAATAATAACGCAGTCTGCAGGCATCGTGCCTGATCACAAACTGTTTATAAATTATAAAATGCATTACAATCTATAAATTTGTGATACGACAGGTGCTTTTAAACTGTCTAATTACATTAAGAAACAAAGATTATTCATTTAATACGGGTACCCCATAAAATTAATTGCCTGCATCAAAGTTAATTGGCGAATAAATTAAACTTAAGAGAATTAACTAAGAAAAAAATTTATATTTAACCAGAAAATAATGACATCCCTCAGGGATATTTAGTTGTCAAAACTTAAAAAGTGATAATTTTCATATAATTTTTTTATCTTTTAACTGAGAACTTCTAATTTCGAAAGAATAAAGCACAAGACATGCATAGTTAGAATTTGTTTATATAAACAGATTTTGCTTCATCACCAACCATGCATCAGTTGGGGACATTACAAGAATGTCCAACAGTGACCTAGATGTCACTGTGATGAAGCCACTAACCTCTCAGTTCAGTCATCCGAAACCCTCATACCGACTGATGTCCATCCTTAAATGGTAAAATAACACCCAGTCTTAATGGAGGGGGGAAACAAATTCTACAAAAAATGAGGTGTTAACTTTTTCATCACCAACAAATGGTTGGGGACAGTAGTCCAACAGCTCAATGCTGTGATGAAGCGACTTTCTCTTGAATTTTGGTAAAAAATCAGAGTAGCATACCTCAATTTCTCTCTGCTTAATTCCAGAAAAGCGACTAATTATCTGTCTTAGTTTATAAGGCCTACCTTTGGATAGCTTTAAAACTGGACAAGTCATTAAACTCTATAGAGATTTGACGAGACAATGGCTTTATCATGCTATGTCGCTAATCTGCCGAACATCATAGGAGACCAATACAATCCATCTGACAGTTTGTTAATGACGCCATGTCAAGACTTACTTCTGTCCAATCAGAAAATAGCATACTGACCAGTACTGACGACAAAACATTTGAAGAATAATTAGGTTACACTCCAACTTCCATTGTTGCCAACTACCAGCATGGATTTTCCAGATTTCGGCTATCAATTATTATGAATGATGTCTCTAAATTTATGTTAATTATCGATGGATTGTACGGGTCTTCAGCGATAGAAACAATGATGTTGGAGCATCATAGAGCCAGTGTCAGCCAATATTTATACATGAAATTATGTACTCACAAGTTAAGATAGTCAGCCATGATGACCCATACTGCCTAATTAGCTGATGAGTTCAAATAACTATAGCAAATATTGGGGATTTTGGTATCTTTACTAATGTAGTTCATAACTGAACATTCATTTTTATGTAGATGCAATGCAAATCAGATGGGAAATAATTTTACATGTTAAAGGCTAAATAGGTATATTAGATTCTATTAGCTTTGGTTATTAAACCAAGAACTGGAATAGACAAATGTAGAATTTAAAATATCTGTTGTCATGGTAACTGGGGAGAAGGGAGGACAGTGTCAAGAAAGTAGCAAGTTAAATTTAAATATTTATTATTTTACAATCATGATGAATAATCAATGAAGATGATAACATGGCCATGCAGTCAATAATTTCAAGCATCTTAATAGTTCGTTAATACCTCAATTAGGCATCTTAATAGTTCATTAATACCACAATCAGGCCTTTGAAAATAAATGTTTGTGTTTTCAGACAACAGGCCCCAAGACATGGTGTCAGACATATGCAGAATGAGGTCCCCAGAGGGTGAATTTAGTGAGGCTAATCCCTAAATTTCAGTGTGATGATTTCAGGAGTTGAGTGGAAATTAGTGACTGCTTTTGTGGCCATGATTGATTTTAACAAACCTTACAAATGTGTACAGTGTGAAACATAACAACTTCGTGACAACACACAAAGACTAGTTGAGTTAGTGCTTCATGCTATTATGATTTAATAAGGGTTTCTATACAAAGTATTCATTGATAAGTAGTTCCCTCAGGAAATGATCAGATAATAAGTTCACAGAATGGCCATAGGCTGTTTGTTCAACCTATTATCTGAACATTTCCCACTAATACATAGGAGTCATCCTGCACTTGTATGATCTGTTTGTCTGTCTATTGTCTATATCTACAGAACATCCCTCCAGATGAATAATAGACCATTCCAATGTCAGCTTTTATAACTTAATGGGAGAATGCATTTTTTAATGGAATAAACTCTGAAATATGAGGATTTTCTTTTCTGCAAAACGAATCGTTCATAATAGCATGAGACACACTCACTACAAGACGTACGGTGCCATGTCAGCTGGTAGCAGAATTCATCATCCAGACCTTAAAAGGCTTTAAAGATGGATTATCTCTTTATATAACAAATTTGAGATACTTTCCTGGTTATGAAATAATACGTAAGAGCAGTAAATCACTGCCCGGAAACGATTCTATCAATTAATATAGATTTTATTTTCGATATTATTTTATTATAATGTGACAAATATAGTAAAAAATTATGGGAATTTATTTGTTACTATATAATAAACCTTTACACAGAGGCCCCCAGCATGGTGCTCCAAACGAATGTGAGTCGCAAAATGTCTCCAACTGATTGTATCCGTAATATTGAGTGCAAGTTGACAAGTCCAATAGTGTAGTTTTTGCTTATTTTCAATAATAAAAACAAAAACAAAAAAACACACAAATATAACAAGACGGTCATGAACATTAGGAACCATTATTGAACGACAGTTATTTCAAATGAAAAACAATAAAATAAAATAAATATTAATTGATAGACGCGTTTCCAGACATGGGTCTTCGATTCATATTTATTATTTCATACCCAGGGAATTATATAAATCATATTGCAGAAGAGATAATTCATCTTTAATTCGTAATCACTTACCGATTGCACTTGACTTCAAGATGAAGAAATTTTATTACAGCAAATGATAAAATACATATTCATAATATTACAGTCATATGGTATGCTATGATCTTTATTCCAAGAAGTACTGCAAATCTGTTCATAGTACAGCATCCAAAAGAAGTAAAATTGATAATGGCAAATTTATCTTACACTTCCCTATTAAAGGGGTACTGTACACTAAATCCGGCCAGTTGTGGGATCATCTCCTGTAAACTCAACAGAATATATGCAACAAATGAATGAATTTGAACATGGTAATTAAAATTAAAATGAGTATGACTCGAGTCATGAACTCATTTTCATTATAATTACCATCTTGTTTGTATCGTTTATAGAGCACAGGAGTATATTTTGCACTAATCCATTGCACAAATTCATTCATTCGTTGCATATTTTCTGTTGAGTTTAGAAGGAGATTGTCCCATAAATGGCTCGATTCAGTGTACAATCCCCCATTAATATGTTGCAATATACTTTTAAATTTCTTGTACATACCAAAAATTTAAAATAATTTTTTTTGATAAACCTGAACTCCTATTATGAGATCCAAACTTTCAACTTTTGGCATTGCACCAAGCCCAAGAAGATGCCTGTGCATTAGATCAAATGAATGATGAACACATTGCATATGTGCTCTATATTAAGGCCAAATAAATTAAAATTCTGTGTTCTCAGGTACCTCACTCTTCAACTGAAATTTTCTTTTTGAGAACACAAATATTTTATTGGCTTAACTTGAAACATGATATTGTATGGAATTAAATCATTCTAGGTATGATTCGTCTCCCTTGGAGAATAACGGTAAGAAAAATATGTCATCACAACTCAACCATCTACCTTATTTAACCCTTCTATACTAAATACTCATTGATGAGTAGGTCCTTTGGGAAATGTTCAGATAATAAGTTCAACAAATGACCACAGGTAGTTTGTTGAACTTATTATCTGTTCATTTCCCACCGATGAATATGAATCATTCTGCTCTTGTATTATCTGCCTCTATTACATGAACACCCATCTAAATGAATAGACCATTCCCATTTATACTTTTATAACTGAATGGGAGAATCCATTCAGTATAGAAAGGGTTAAATGCTCTCAGGAATACGGTCTCCACTTGATAGAAGATTATAGTGGCACACAATAGTTGTGGTAGTATATATATCTGTGGAATGGCAAACATGTTTAGAAGGGCAAATCTAGTATGAATGTCCTGAAGGGTCAAAGTTAACCCTTTCATGGTGGGAGCTTCCTGAAAACCCTGTGCCATGCATTCTCTTATATATGCAAGTTTCCCATAGGGAGCCTCACATATATAAGAGAATGTACTGCCACCGGATCTTAATGCTGCACCAGCACAGCTCCGGTCATGAAAGGGTTAATATAATAATCTTTTGAAAGCTCATTTGAATAGGATACTGTAAGGCAATTTATTGCACACACATTGGTAGGGTACTGCAAATATTCGAGATTTGATTCGATGTCGATATCAGGATTTACTTCAGGGGGCGATACCAAAGCGAATCCACTGAATCAAAACATTTTTGTACATCCAACACGTCCCAATCACTGACCCATTGCTGATTGGTGCTTTGTGATGTGAACTACATTTAGGAATGATACATATCTATTTCCTACATAACACATGAAGTGTTAAATTAGTAAAGGGTGGATCACTTTGGTAATGTCAAAAAGCATACTTAAGAAACAAGCTGCCCAAATGACCTAACATTTGTATGACGACTAATTGGCAACTGGTTTATTTGCGTTATCGGAATGAGTATTACAAAAGGCAATTTTTTACAACAGATAATTTAAAAATATGGGTCACGAGACATCTAAAGTGTCATACTGTTCAAACAATGAGACTTGAGATGATGAATATAATGATTAACCGCAAATTGCGTAAGTATTATGCTCACAATCATAGGCCTAAGTTTTAGTATAAGACACGCTAGTCATTGGAGTGTGCAATAAAAATAAAAAAACACAATTTTGCGAACATATTAACTTCATTCACTTGCTTGTCGTGGCATGAGATAAAACTCAAATCTATGGTTCTCGTTTTACCATCACAACAAACTCATGTAATAACATTAATAACAGTTCACACACTTATGTCGTTCTATGTATGGAGTTCGGTTATGGTGACTTAACAATTATAGAATCTATTTAAACTGAGCTTTCAACAAATGTGTAACGCCCATTTTGACCTATTTGAGAAATTCACACAGACTGCCCCTTTAACATCTCCTGTGTAATTCTCATGTATCACAAATTGAGAAAAACTCACTGTTTTGACAGCCAGAATGAACCAACAACTCCGTACCTGAAACATTAAAACACATGAGAATCTTCAATCCTATAAAAATAAGATAAAAGTCTTTTAAAATAGCAAAACAACGGAACATCTCTGGTCTGTACTGTTAACATCGCCTCAAACAACAAATGATGAACTCACGGCAGCGACAAAGTGATACTGTCATTAGCATCTCCCGACACCTCAGGAAATGAGCCATATGACGGTGTGATCAGTGCTGTGTCTCCAACCAATTTGGTGACATCATCAGTACCGTGACTGTGACATGTTTGGCATCCTCATCATCGGGGCACCTGACTGATGTTGGTTGTATGACATAGAGAATGGAGGCATCGGCGGCATTCCCATCGGCGGCATGTTACCCTGCATCATCGATCCTGAAAACCAGCAATAGAAAGTTAAATACTATTGTATACTGTTCCCTGACTCTGATCATAAATTTAAAGGGGGACTGTACACTAAATCCGGCCATTTATTGGACCATCTCCTATTAAACTCAACAGATATGCAACAAATGAATGAATTTGAGCCATGAATGAGAGCAAAATACACATTTATATAATGAATGATGTAAAACAACAAATTCATTCATTTGTTCCATACATTCAGCTGATTATAAAAGATGGTCCCATAAAAGGCTGATTTTAGTGTACAGTTCCCCATTAAATACTGGTGTATACTGTTCCATGACTCCGATCATAAATTTAATATTCAGATATTTCAGAAGAGCTATAATATTATCTGCTTAATATATAGCCTATTGTTAAAAATTAGCAGTTATAAAACCTAGGGCAGCAACGATGCAGTACTAAACATTGCAACATGCATCGTGATGATTTTGTCACGATGTAATGCGCACCACAATACAGAATTACTTGTTGCCACTGTGAATTAATTCAGCGTTCATTGCAAGAAACAATTTTCCTGCTACGTGCTTCCCTCAAGGCAACTTCCACCCGTTAATGGAAATTAGGGAGCTTAATTTTGTATCTCTATGAAACAGATATGGCTCTGTGGGAAATTAATGTTGAGAAACTGAATACTGATGCAAGTTGATGGTTGTTAGATATCAAATTATCAATGATGAGTTTTTAGTGCAAAAGTATGCTCTTCATAAAACGTGATGAAAGTGAAAAAATTGAGATTATGATAAATCGTTGCAGTCCTAATAAAACCATTGCAAGCCTGATTTTAGTGTGCCTGTCATTTGCAGAATGAGGTCCCCAGAGGGTGAATTTAGTGATGCTATCCCGCATAGTGGGCTAGCATCACTAAATTCACTCTCTGGGGACCTCATTCTGCTTAGGCCTCATCCTCTCTGGAAAGTTTCTTTATTATCATATTTCTATAGAAACTTCTTCACATAGATACTATTTCTTTTTTAGTTTAGTTTCTCTATATCCCCAAATTGGCAGATGACACATTGCATAATCGAGGTTCCCAATGGGTGTACATCACAATATTCACCATTTGGGAACTCCAATCTGAGCCTATGTCTCCCATAGCAGATGAGGCCATGCAGAATGAGGTCCTCAGAGAGTGAATTTAGTGATGCTAGCCCGCTATTCGGGACAGCATCACTAAATTCACCCTCTGGGGACTTAATTCTGCAAACGACAGTAACATTAACTCAGGCTTGAACCATGGGGGTTGGTCGTGGGAGGAAAGTTGACCATTCACCGGCTGCAGGTCCAGTTCCTTCTCCCGGCTCATGATAGTTTTCTGGCACCTGATCCCAATGCCCTTATGCGACGTTCATGTGACTTATAACTTCAATAATCTGAGCCAAACAATGAAGGTTGACTAGCTCTGTTGAAATATCTCGGGCATAAACTTTATGATCTTGAGTCGTGGAAATATTTATTTATGTTGCATCAAATCCAGAGCAGGCAAACAACATATGGTAAGACTTATGTAGCTGTTGTAGCATTCTGCTCAGAGCAGTCAACAAATCTATAATTCTAAAACACTCTGAGAGTTATACAGAGTACATACCAATACCAGATTCACATTTCCAGATTTCAAACCTGCCAGAGAAATTTAATATATTAGTAAATTATATATGGGTTCATCAGCACATATTTTACAGAAAGACATTTAGCAAATATACATCTTCTCAACAGTCATATTAACAACAATAAAAATAAACTAACACAACTGAATCTAGAATGTTTTTATTCTAGTGTTCCAAATTGTTTTATTTTCTTTTGTCTTCAAGCAGATTATTTTTCCTGTTGTGCAGGGCCATGAACCTAAGTCACTAATTTAATCTCTAAACAGTCATTTGAGACGTTCGGACAGCTGCTATCTGGAAATCATGCAGTGGATGAGCTACAGTAATGCCCTAAATGATCGACTGCTTAACCACAGCAGAATTATGGGTAACTTTTCAGGATTTAGTTGGAAATATGGCTTGTTGCCATTCATCTGAAAGCTCTCACTGAGAGCTTTCCGATGAATGGCAACAAGCCATATTTCCAACTAAATCCTGAAAAGTTACCATAATTCTTCTGTGGTTAAGGAGTTGATTATTTAGGGCATTACTGTAGATATTTGTTGCGGGAGTTATTGTTCTAACAAGTCAAAGGGATTATGTGCATACTGTGAACATATTTTAAATGGTTGAAGTAGTGCTGGGCGGTATTTCGGTATACCGATTATAGTTGGTAAGATTTTCAATACCGTTACCGTTATTCTTTCCCATAATCGGTAAACCTTGAAGACGGTATTATCGCGGTTACATATCATACAGGCCCATTACCGAGTATATTGTGGTTTTCCTTTGTCGGGATACAATGAAATTACTTCGTTTCTTTACACCGTATTCCATCGAAATCACAATTAAGAGGTAGCGAGTTTGTGTGAGGAGACAGCGTTACTGTAAATTGGGCTGGAGTAGCTACTAGCGTTGCGGATTCTGTTTTCCAAGTCATCCCCGAAATTGCCGCGAATATATTTCAAGACTTACGTTGTGTGCCCCATGCACGTGCTGATCGACAATTTTAAAATGACCAGTCCGTTTCAATGATTGGCGTGTGCAAGTTTATGTCATTTCCAAACAAAATGCATTCCTTCCCCACCTGGGACAAAATCCAGCCCAACATTATACTGCAAGGTATGATTGCATCATTCTGCGCTATTTTTAATCGACTGAATGCATGGGGCAGCTCATTATTTCAGGGGTGTTATCGAGTGGGAATAATTGATCACATTCATAAACCTGGATTTAAAAGTATGATTTATAATAATGCAACGGGAAGTCAATAGTTCTACAAGTTAAATACTTTGGAAGTAATACACTTCATTTCCCGGCATTTAATAAAATCATCGTACTTATTCTTAAGTTATTTACACCCGGCGGAAAATTCCAATATCAACGTCACAGCACGTGCTCTGCAAGTCGGCACTGTCAGTTGGGGATTGTTTCAAAGCTCTTGGGTGTATCCAACTTCGCTGAATGATGCTTGCATTAAGTTGTATAAATCGCAATTATTACCTGTATTTAAGATCAGCTCATGAATCCATGCATGCAGATAATGATACATTCATTGATTGCATTCCATAATTTAATAAAACGGAGCGTAAATTTCCTTATTTTATGTAATCTGTGTAGCGATTAGATTTCCCTCCATAAACAGTCGACCTGTGCACCAAACGAATGCTACTAAACGGGGGTTTTAAGGGATTAGTTTAAATAATCGGTAATACCGTATACCGCGGTATTATTTTAGGATTACCGCGGTATTTGTATGGTTAAATACCGCCCAGCACTAGGTTGAAGTGTGAATGACGCTCAAAATCGGTACAATCAATACCTATTTTCCTTGTAAATTTCAGTTAAAAATATGAATTGTTAACAATTACTGATTTCTGATTGTGCATTGTGAATTTCCATAGCTCATGTACTAGTTTATCAGCCAGAAAAAAAAAGTATTTGTAACAGCACGAAACAAACTGAGTAATAGCTGCATAGTTCTGTACTGCAATATTGAGTGATTCTATAAACATACCTTGGTTCATGTGCTTCATTGGTGGTCCGCCACCAGATCCCATCATTCTGTTTTTGTATTTAGGTAAAGTCGCTCTTATTTCTTCCTGTAAATCCAAGTTTGTAGAACTGTATGTGTATGCAAAGAATCAGCCCCACTAAATGGGTGGAATAGTGTGAAAATAACTGCTTTCTCAAATAAATTTGACGAAAATTAACACAATTGTTTTTAAATGTGGAAAAGATTTTTAGCAATAGCAACAGCTGATAGCAAATGAAATAAAGATGTAAAACAACATGATAATTATATTGAATAATGAGTAAATGACTTATGCCTTTTACTCATTTTCATTATAATTATCAGATTGCTATATGTGGTTCTTTGTGTATGTGAGTGTATTTAACTCTCATTCTTGACTCATATTAATTCTTAGTATTTTATATTTTCTGTGGAGTATAGTGGGAGATGGGCCCCATAAATGGCTGGATTTAGGTAGTCTCCTTTTAATGTTAGGAAAATAAGCAAGTGAGCAATAGGGCCTGTATAGACACTAGCGATCATTTGTATTGTAATTCAAATGGGCTATGTACATAGTCTAGAATCCGCGTTCCAGAAAGAGCTCACAAAGATATCAATTATAGTAGATACATTAACAAGTTTTTTATTAGTTTTATTTCAATAAATATTTTTTATAAGAATATAGTACACACATTCTAGAGAATTCTTGTACCTATAGCCAAGCATACGCACTTTTCGTTGTCGCTATATATGAGCGAATACAGGTGTATCCATTTTTATGAAGACTCGGCAATATCACTATAATATTAGGTAGATAAAATTGCTATACGTATCATATCGTGACCTCTGTATCGCCATAGTAAATCATCAATGAGTATTTCGTATAGAAAGGGTTAACATTAGGGTTGAAAAGATCGAACATCAAAGAACCAGGCCACATTATTGAACCAGTAAACAAACAGAATGACTGAAGTACATTGTATTGCATAAATTCACGACAACTATCTGGACACCCTCAAAACCGACAGCACGTATGCACTGCACACAACACTCGCTACTCACTTTGTCTGTCCTATAAAATAATAAACTACAGGTATGACTGGTTTTAACAACTTCATTTCCATAAGATTTTGGTTACGTCCAATAGCTCCCACTGCACAGTACAGGGCGCCAAAATCTGGATCAGACGACATTTTAATTATGTCAGTATTAGCAGATCATATGAAATGAAGTGTTAGTGTATATTGCTGAATTAAACAAATTGATGATTAATAAATACTAGCTGTTAATTAGAAAGTAGATATAGTTTCGGGTTGTCAAAACGAGGTGGTTATTTCGTCAATGTGAGAGAAAATAATATACAACCACCACCAAGCCTCAAAATATAGTGCCGGACATTTGCAGAATGAGGTCCCCAGAGGGTTAGTTTAGTGACACAACCCCGCACAGTGGGGTATCATCAGTAAATTCAACCTCTGGGGACCTCATTCTTCTTAGGCCTCATCTTCTCTGAAAAGTATCTTTATTATTAAATTAACAAGTGTTTTAGTATCTTTAGAAAGTTTATTTTCTTTTTAGTTTACTTTCTCTATATCCCCAAATTGGCAGACGACATAATGCATAATTGAGGTGCCCAATGGGTGCACATTATCATCTTCACCATCTGGGAACTTAAATATGAGTCTAGGTATCATATAGCCGATGAGGCCATGCAGAATGAAGTATCCAGAGGATAAATTTGCTGGCATTAGCCCCCCTGTGCAGGGTAACATCACAAAATTCACCCTTCGGGGACCTCATTCAGCAAAATGTCAGGCACCATTTTTGAGGCCTGCTCACAGATAATCACCCCTACTGCTTCACTTCCATTTACTGTGAATGGCTTTGATTTCTTCGGAATCAATTTTCGTAGTTTGTCATCAAAAAGGTTTTTCGTCAATCTGTTTAGCCTTTATCAAGAGACCAATACATTGAGCATTTTTTTAAATACAAACTATTATAGTAGGGATCAGATGATCAGCATATAAATTTTGTATTCGCTGAATGAATGACATTTTATTTTAAAAGATTATGTTTCTGACGTTTCATCTTGTCTTCTGTGTTTTTCCTCATCCATTTTATGACATGTCGAAAACAGACATAATGCCTGATCTTCATTTCCATCTTGTGCTTGTTCAATTCAAGAGTCAATAATTTCTTTGCCAAACCACGAAATCCAACGAATAACAGACCCCAACAAATTAAAAGAGTTCTGCAGTACTTCAATTATCTCAAACCTGTGTATCGAGCCGTTGAGTAGGTGAAGCAGATTTTAAAACATACCATCGAAAGATCCTCATCCGGATGTATCAGCTTTGATGTCAAACCTGAGTTAGACTCCGGCTTTTTTATAATGGGAGCTCCGGTTATCGTAGCACTAGCTGATATTGTTGCCGATGAATCTGCTGACGAGACTGAAGCCGCTGATGGAAATGTTGGCTTGATGGAGGCTGATGTCCCATTAGTTGAGGAGCTTGATGCCTGAAAATTAACCACGGATCCTCAGAAATTATTTAACCCTTTACCCAACAAACCGGCCAAATAAAGCTTCAACAGCCTAAAATATCTTCGGTCTGTCTCAATAGAACCATACACATATGGATATCATTGGAACCGGCTCCTTGACCACATTGTGATAGTTACAGTTATGCCCTGTGCCAATGCATTCTCTTATATATGCGAGTCGACCATAGGTCGCCTCGCATATATAAGAGAATGCATTGGCCTAAAAAAAATCTTTTTTTAACACTTTTTACCATTTTTTCTTACATTCTTTAACAATTTTATAATTTTTAATGTGTTAAGCCAATGCATTCTCTTATATATGCGAGGCGACCTATGGTCGACTCGCATATATAAGAGAATGCATTGGCACAGGGCCGTTCTGTTGGGTAAAGGGTTAATAAATACATGGCATGCAAGGTTTGTGACTTGAAAGGAGTCTAATCAACAAGACTCAGTTTAGTGCTGGGCAGTATTTGTGTATACAAATTCTGCGTTAAATCTAAAATCACACTGAGTTACATGTATACCTTATTATTTAGATTATTTCCATATACATTGTATATTCAGTAACTAAATAAATCCCAGATTATTACAACCATATTCATGCATGAATGATAATTCCCAAACATGATGGTAAACACTGTGGGGATTTTGACATGGTGTATTACATAATTGGCTTAACGACTAAATTTCATTTGCAAATTACAATTAGGCCCATCTTGTTCGTGTGAGATTTGATCTGGTTCCTTTTAGTTACTGAACTATTTAGCATGAAGGAAAGCAGTTAGCACCGATCACCGATCGTAACAGCTCGTAATCTAAATATGACTGGCAAATCGATGTTGTACACAAGGCACATAACACACAACCGCACAGCGTGTGAATGTGGTGAATGTTATGGAACAAATTTGGTGTGGCCACTATCAGAAAAAAATAAAAGGTCAGCAGACCACAGTGTCCCCCGAAAAAGTGGCAAGTCGATGCCGCTTTGTTGAAAAAATAAAAAAAAAAGTTGAATTTTCTAAGTTGAAAAGGGTTAATACCTCCGTAAAAAAATTATTTTTCCGTCATCTATATACATATTGCACATCTCCAATATGTGGGTAACAATACTCTGAAGTTTCAAATATCTATGATCAAAACTGTAGGAGGAGTTGATTACACCACGAAGGTACCCTCATACAAAAAATTATAAAAAATGTTGAAATATTCTAAGTCGAAAAGGGTTAATAACTCCGTTAAAAAGTAATTTTTCCGTCATCTATATACATGTTGCACATCTTCAATATATGGGCAACAATATTCTGAAGTTACAAATCTCTAGGATGAAAACTGTAGGAGGAGTTGATTACACCATGAAGGTACCCTCATACAGAAAATTATAAAAAATGTTGAAATATTCTAAGTCGAAAAGGGTTAATAACTCCGTTAAAAAGTTATTTTTCCATCATCTATATACATGTTGCACATCTTCAATATATGGGCAACAATATTCTGAAGTTTCAAATCTCTGGGATAAAATCTGTAGGAGGAGATGATTACAACATGAAGGTACTCAAAAGTGTGACGGACGGACGAATGAATGGCTCGACGGACGAACGGACGGACGAACCCCGTTTCTATAGTCCCCCAAAAATAAAATTTTCGGGGGACAAAAAGGACTTTACATCATTGTTGAGCAGTAAGATGGGGTTTTACCTTCAAAATATTCATGCAAACAGCAACTATCACAAAGACTTCAGCATAGTGATTAAAAACAAAATCAACAGCAAAGGTGTTGGTATTGAAATTCTTACCAATTATATAATTGGTATACCAAAATACAACCTAGCAGCACGAAGGCCAAAAAAAAAAGGGTAATGTTTCAAATATTGAAAGGATCTAAATACAACGGTGTATGTGTGGGTATTCAACAAAAGACCATAGGCACCGATAACTATCAGGTATATTGTCACCGCAGGCTGTCCAAACCCCCAAGTTTATTGGTCAAATGTGTTGAAACATTTTGAAAAATTTAAGCAGGAAGTTTGATATTGAATGAGTCGCCCGCCAACCTTACCTTGGCGACCTTTACACAGTTAGTAAGTAAATCTCCAAGATATAGAGTTTTTCTCCTTGCTATGCTATTGCGATTGAAAGTACAAAAATAAGGCAGTTTGAAAAGCGGTGAACATGTATATTGGCCATGTTTATGATGGTTATTTGAAGTTTTATTGTCTATCATCCATTGCGGTACATTTATAGTCTTTAATTAGTCAGCGGAATAAGTGAATCAAGACTTTTTATGACAGTTTGGAAGATCACTTCATCTGTTCGTTTCAACTATATTTACATTCTGTATTTTTATATAAAATATTTTATATGAATCGGATATGTTTGGTGAATTTGGGGACGCTAGCCAGCCATGTGGGATAGCGTCACTAAATTCACCCTCTGGGGACCTGTCAGGTCCGACGACCTGATTCTACAAATGACAGACACACTATTTGCAGACTTGACTGGACCGTTGCCAGAACACGCGTTATGATTAATAGCTCCATGACTATGTTGAACATAAACATTAAGCTGTCAATGTCACACAATGTTATCGTCAATCAAAAACAATAACTTATTGTTAGCTATACACACAGGATATACCCAGACATTGGCAGACAAAGCCACCAATACAATGGGAACATAAACATTTTTGACTCATGCAAAATGTCTGACTGAAAACCAAACTGATTCAAAAGTACCCTCGGTTATTGACTGGAGCCTAATCTAGGCAAATTATTTCATGTCATCTTTCACCTATGCACTGTCTATTGCGGAAGTATGAATTCCCACAGTTGTGGGTGTGTTCAAATACTAGTAACTTACCTGAGCTGCGGATGGGAACAGTGGTTTGCTGGCCTGAGGAGCACTGGCCATTGGTGGAGCACTTGGAGCAGGGATCAGAGGTCGCACCATACTCATTGGTCGCGGCGGCATCGCCATACCCATCCCACCAGGGGGCATGCTGTAGAGAAATAAATATTTAATACAATTAATTAGCTCAAAATCCAATTGAGTGGATTGATGTCAAGACTATATAACTGAATGGGCACAAATTGCTTGAGAACAATTTTTCTTTATTTGAACAAATGTATAATATAATTTATACTTATAGTCTGGCTGCCAAGTCACAAATGCTTGTTTTTGCAATTTTTTTCCAAGTGGATTCAGTGGTCTAGAGGCTAGAGCACCATTCTGAAGAATCCATCGAATTTTTGATGGTGGTATTTTGGTACACCCAGTCAATTACAATTAATCAACTTAACTCTATCCAACGAACTGCTGAACAGGATTTTGAACTGAAGAACTGAGGTGGAGTCTCGGAAATAGATACCTCTACAGTGTTACTCACAGATCATATGCTACACCTTCAAGAAAACATGCTACTGTACTAACTTTCTAATGGAATTATTGGCCAAAACTATGAAAGAATTTATCGCACAAACAACATAATATGATAGCCTGCATCAAACACTCCATGAAAGAAAGACCCTAGTCCGAAATTCGCAATTCACTTTGCAAACTGCCGAGAAAACTTTATACGCAAAAACATGCATTTAAAATCGTGGTTGGCTGCCAGACTATTATAAGCTTCTTCATTAATATAGAATATCACAAAACTTCACATATATAAAAAATGTTCCATGATGACAAGTTTGTATTACTCACCCTGAAGAAGCAATTGAGAATCATATGGTGTCACAAATATTCAACAAAAAGCAACATAAAGTGATTACAAATATTTTAAATAAAAAAAAAACCATGAGTCTGCTAAGGCTTGTAAAAATAAAGACATTTGTATCTGCTAACAGACTGAGAAAAAAAATAGGGTAGGTAGGTACCTATATTTCAATATCTTTCAATTATTTCAACAATATAATGTGCCCACCCCCCCCCCCCCATTTTAATCACCAAGAGGCTGCTAAATAAAGAAACCAGTTTGTCTTTATTTGGAATAATCCAGTTGTAAGATGAAGTAGGGACATACATGTAGTCACATCATAACAATGAAGTCACATTATATAGAGAGTAATCAATTGGTTTCGTTGATTACGTGAAATAAAACCCGGGTGACTGGAGCGAACAATGGTTTTAGCAACAGAACCGGCTCCGTGAGTGAATTATGTCACGTAATCATCGAATCCAATGGATTTTTCTGTTTAGTACACACTTTCACCTCTAAATGGCGCTAATTCTAAAGATAATATGTGTGACAAACTAGCTCCAGGCAGCTGATTGCATGCGCTCACCAGGGGACGTAATGCACAGTTCTGACATTACCACTTTTTATTCACCGAGAACTCCTTATAAATCATGGCTAAGTGTAATAAAAAGTTTTATTGGACATTTCACTCCCTTTCCAATCAAATCAGATTAAATTTTAATACATGACCAACGTCATTTAATTCTCTTAAAAGTTAATATAATGCTACATGTATATAGATGAAACAATTCAATTTCCAAATTTAACTTCAATTACCATGAACTATATTAATTATAAACTAAATGACCACATTTTAAAAACTTTATATATGATGCACAACAGTCTTCAACTCCTCAATGACCCGTTCGTAATAGACTTAAAAAAAAAAAAAACATTTTAAGTTCCGAGTTCACAATAAAATGTGTAAACTCAGCGGTTCAAAATATGGTCGTCGGGTAAGCGGAAACAAAGGTCTTTTTTTTAGGCTTTAGTGTTCTAGGTCACATTTCTTTACCAGTCATGACCTTGCTTTATTAGCATTGATGTACTTACCCCATTGGACCATTGTAACCTGAAAAGAACAAAGATAAATAATTTACATAGCTCAGTTATCATGTTTTGCAAAAGAGTACAACAATACTGAAGTTGCTCAATTTTTCAGTATTCGTTAAAAATAACATTTTTCAAATGGGTGTAGTAGCCATTTAGCAAAATAGTTAGTTTGAGGTAGTGATATAAAACATGACCCGTAACAAATATTGAAATGTTCTGTCATTGGGGAATCCGAAGTGTATGATGAAATTATAGACTGATTGATAGATTGAGGGTTAATGGCACTTCAGTCACAGTCCACAACAAAATATGAAATTTAACGGAGACTGAAACAAGGGGGGGGGGGGGGGGGGGGGTTTCTAGAAAGTCCTACTCATCAGCCCTCTTAATTCAGATTATTTGGCTTTGGCAATACTTTGCCATGGTTATGTTTGCTTCAGAAAATGGCTTCGACATTACTGATTGCCGTAGCCAATTACGAGGTCTGTACTCACCCATAGGAGGAACTCCAGGCATGTGACCCATTTGTTGCATGTGTTGCATGTGACCCATATTCATGCCTCCATGATGCATTGGCGGCATTCCTGGTCCCTGCTGCATCATGGGCATCTGTGGCATATACATGTTTTGTGCAGCTTGTTGATGCATCTGTGCTGGTGGAGCGTCATCATCATCGCTGTCGTCTTTGCTGGCCTGACCTAGAACCAGAAAATAATAGTAAATTACCAGCAGCTGAATAACAACTTGTCTGCTGACAATCCTACATATAGTGTGTCTGACACTAGCAGAATGAGGTCTCCAGAGGGTGAATTTAGTGATGTTAACCCGCACAGTGGGCTAAGTTCGCCCGGCTAACATCACCAAATTCACTCTCTGGGGACCTCATTCTGCTCAGGCCTCATCTTCTGGGAATTATCTATAGTCTCAAATTCACATTGTTTTTAGTTACTGTTTCCCTTCTGTTCAGTGTCTATATCTATATGTGTCTATAATTTGTGGAAGATGAATTGCATAATCGAGGTGACTAATGGGTGAACATCACCAACATAAAATGGGGAACTTCAATCTGATCCTAGGTCTCCCATAGATGTTGAGGCCTAAAGCAAAATGAGGCTCCCAGATGGTGAATTTGGTAAATCTAGCCCGCGGTGTCACTAAATTCACTTGTTAATTTGATGATAAAGATACTGTCCATAGAAGCATAAGCAGAATGAGGTCCCAAGAAGGTAGATTTAGTGATTCTAGCCCACTGTGCAGGGTAGCATCACTAAATTCACCCTTCGGGGGACCTCATTCTGCAAATGTCCGGCACCATATTTTCAAGCCTGGGCCTATCACAACAAAGACGAAATTTTAGAAAGTAATCCAAGGCCTAAACAACAAACTAGTCTCCACCTGCACTGTCCTGTAGTATGATCACCAAGCATATAACTCAAACTTACCTCCACCCGCGCCATGGCCACCCTTCTTCAATCGTTCATGTTCCCTCACATCGTTTTCTGGGATACCTTCCATTCCATAGATTTCTATCTCTATATTATTTCTACCTGGCAGAGCATTAGGAACTTTATCAACCTTTTCTTTGTGTACCTACAAAATTGAAGACACAATATAGTACTGGTACATACTGGTATGTTTAATGATAGTTCAAGCAGATATGACAGTATGGTTTGAAAATAATTTTCTCAGGCAATTACATACTGGTAGACGCCTTTAATTTGGGAACTTTTTATTTGTCAACCTGCTTTAACAAATCAGATTTTCTCCTCATGCACCCATGCTACCTTAATATCGGCCCACTGGGCATTTGGCAAATGATAGTTCTAGTCTATCATTCGTGTGCATGAGCAGAAGCTGATGAATGCATTGATAGAGATTATCTTGATCTTTTCCCACGATGCAATGCATGTTTCCCTGGACGTCAGAAGATCAAAGACGACGGCATGCATCTTTTATGTCAAACCAATAGATCTTTGTAAATTTCAATTCCCGGAACATCCCGGTACCCGTGTATCATCTATTGGTATTTGAGTGACAAAGTTTGTAAAAATGTTATTTAAAATCAAGAGCATTGATTAAGGACCTGAATAAATCAGATTTTTCGACTGGTACAGTGTTTGTTTAAAGCATTGCGGTTAACCGGTTGACCTTGATTCAACCAGTTGCAAACAAACGGTTGTCAACTGGATTACCCAGCTATTCGTTTCAGCATTAATAACATGACACTACCGCTATACTTAAAGTAATTGTCCACCAATAACGTGGTGTCACCCCGTTAATATGGCGGTACTATACCGCGGTATCCTCCAATACTGCGGTACTGATACCGCTTGTTAACGCGAACAAGTATGTGTGAGTAAATACCTCCCCTAAAAGAGTTCCATGAAAATCACCGCGGTATTCAACAAAATTAATGCGGTGCCCGCTAAAAGACCACGGTATCATTATCGCCCAATACCGTAACTCCACGCCATGACCGTCTCGATACCGCTACCGTTTATTACCGGTATCACCGCGGTCATGACCGGGGTATCACCCCGTTTTTCTGGTCAATTACTTTGAGAATAGCGGTACTACTCACCTGCATACAATGAATGGACAGACCAGGTCCTGTGTATAACTTCTTATGACATATATGACACTTGAAATGTTTGGCCTTCTGATGCTGTATGAGAATTTTTTCATCATCAAATTCTCGGTTACAATACCTTGTGTTTGTTAAGGAAATTTGAAATACTTAATATTTCTGAATTTTGCAAGAATTCAGATAGTGTAATTTAACACACTGTAATCAATCCAATTTGACTCAGAATACTATAAAGTCTGAGGAATAGTATTTTTACTAGAAATACATATTCTTTATATGCAATATCATTATGATACAGAGCATGAGGGAATTTATATAGGCCAATGGTTATGTCCTAAAATCAGCAGAGAAGTATTCAAGTTTCCTAAATCTCAGTTTCCACGAGGCCGGTACGGTAGATCGGTCAAACGTACCTGGTTTTGTCACCCCCCCCCCCACCATAAAACATGGAGCATGAATCAATATAAGCAAAGTAGATTTGCATGACTGTGGATGTCTTTCATTTCCGATCATCAACAACCAATGTCACAAAATACAGATCAAAGTAATGTGGGACCAACTGTGCAAAACATCAAACAAGCCGCAAACATTAAACAGACCTTGAAATTAACATTTTACTTCTGTCATTCCTTTAGAATGGCTTCTACACTTTTTTTGCGGCATCACCTTTTGCCATAGCTAATTTTTAGGGCTGCAGAAATATCTCAAGGCACTGTGGTTGAAAATAAATGACAACCAGATGTTGGAGATGCCACAGTAGTTCAGTCATGAACGTAGTGCGTATCCTTCTACGTTCAGTGTAGTGTCGTTATAAAGTACTGGGGGTTTGCGCCCGGTCACCTGGCGCAACGAATAACGTCAATTATACGACCGCTAGAATGAAATTTCTGTGTTCCGTGGGTAGCTCTTAACTTTATTCTGTTACAGAACCCGGATTTTCATACAATAGGAAATGTATTTAGTTATTTCATCGTGTTTTATTAGAAAAATAATTCCTCGAAATTGTCAAGTATTGAATTGTACAGTCTGCAACAGATGGTAAAGTAAAATGGCGGAATCATTAAATTCCGGAACGAAAGGTTCCGTAAATCGGGTCTTTTGATAAATTGTCACATATATAAAGGACATAATAAATTATTTCTCTTCAGAATATTGAGCTTACAATATATTTCACTGGATAAAAGCTAAATATATTTGGGGATAGTGAGCACCAAATGTCACCGTCTCGATTGAGTTCAACCTTTTGTTCCGCTTCCGGTTCCTATCAGAGAAATTTTTTATTACTAAAATGGTGGCCGTCGTGGATTTTCTCGCTTCGATTGGCAATCTTTTAATATAATGAGCTAATGTGTACAAGTTATCACTCACTGTGGTGAATATTCTTGTTTACAGTGTTATTCACTTATTAAAGTTGAGAAACTATTCTCTATGTCCCTATTAATTGCAAACACCCAGTAAATCTATACAGAGCGACTTGACCGCTGGAAGCAGCAATCTGCGAAAGCGGTCATGTTGACCTAATGCCACAGTAGAAGACAGCAATGCGCTGACATAACCACAATACTAGCAGAACTGGTTATATATACCAGGATTAATATTTCTACATTTTGTCAGTGAGATTCAAAGAGGTCGTAAAGTCGTTTTGGAAAAAACAATTTTTTTGCAGATTCAGAATCAGCAGACTCGCATTGGGTAACGATTAAAATTTTCACATCCAATATTAGACTAAAGGATTAAGAGGTTCGTAAATGTCCAAATATTAAAATTCCTCTTATTCCGAATAGTATAATTTGTTGAACTAGCATAAGCAATACTACTAAGTTCCAATGGATCTACCATAGGGTGTGAACTACTAGTAAATAGGCAATTCATATGGAATTGCATAATATCTGAGGAACCTCGATCAAGGTTTATCACACAAATCGAGGTTTAGTTCATCGATTTTGTGTTTTCCCTTACCCGTTTCACTTCTACTAGTTTTACTATTTTTACGGTTCAACTTCCCTCGTCGGTTGGTCAGACATGGCAAATGTGAGAATACAGCTATGTACAATAGCTGTATTCAGCTAACATAGCTGAATTCTGCTATATATTCTACTCTCAAACTGGCTGTTTTTAGATAATTAACTAGAAACGGCTGAAACGCTAAGGCCAAAACAAAATGAATGCGTGTTTCCCGTAGGGCTGCCACGATGCATCGAGATTTCGATGCATCGTGATGCGCTTGCTTCGATTCGATTTATCCAAAACCATAATCGAATAGTTTCGATGCGGACTGTACCGCACCGGCC